>OY282466.1:18264699-19629477 GCA_958295575.1 Leucania comma
CAATTGCATGGAGAATCTTACTTGCGCGATGCAGGATTAGTTCTTATGTGACGACATAGATGTCGCTACAGTTTCATCATCACCATCATCAGCCTTTTGATGTTCCCACTGCTGGGACTTAGCCTCCTTTCTAAGAGAGGTAATGGGCCGTAATCCATCACACCACCAGCATCCACCATCATCTCAATGGTTTGCTGAAAGAAAACTCTATTCTGAGTTAAGCTCGCCTATGTACATGACCTTTGTTATCCAATTATTTTATGAGCTGTTATGGTTTCCTATAAAGAATTAAAGAACAAATTTTGTCAACACTTTTCTTTGGGTAACGAATCAATTAGTCCTCAAACTCGCGAGATTCAACATATCCTCAATTCTTCTATCGGGTGAGGTTTTCTATGGGCACGTGTCAGGGTCAATCTAGAACAAAAAAGAAAGGAAGTTTGTTACGACTTAAGTTTGATAGTGAGATACGTAATAAAGTATCCGGAAAATGCATGAAAAATACGACGGTAAACAAAAGATAATTGGGCATTATTACCATTTTTTTAAGATATTTTATACTAAATAAAAAATATCACTAAAAATAAATCTTGTCCTGAAAACAGCATCCAAATTGTTTATTAAATTCAGCAGCAATCAGCTTTTCAAATATTGGTATGAGAAAGAGGGGAGGCGAGGTGGGAACATCTTGCTATATTTTTTGTACACATGTAACCTAATGGCGGTGACGTCATATTACAGTGTGTGCGTTAAAACAACCCTCAAAATAGGAACTGTTAAGTTTTTACACGACTGCCCCAAAAAAGGAGTGTTATTATGAAATCTTTCTCACGAACGAGTCGCTGGCAAAGTGCTAGTATAATCATGGAAAGGTCATGGGGCATTTCTGACCCACTTTATGAAAGTTCGCGTACACAAACCAAATTAGTTTTAAATTGAAGAATTCAATCCCACTTTTCAAAATATGTAATTTTTTTTAATGTATCCAATGGGAGAAAAAAGTTATTTAACATTAACTTTTGTTAATAAAACATAAGTTTTTAGTTTTAGCGTCGTGGAAACGTGTGGTACAAGCACAATAAATATTTGTAGAGCTCTACGAAATATCTCACTCGCTCGCACATTTGGCAGATAAATAAAAATACCGGAATTAGCTCGGGTTTGCAATCCTCATTTTATTAGAAATAGTTGGGTAGACTTAATTAATACCCCTTCACTCGAAAGCTTTAATGGTGCTCATGTTGTTGGCATGATGAATCTGTACAAATGGGGTTTTGAACGAAGAAATCAATTTGATTATGAAAATGTCGAACAATGAGATGACACTTTCGGATTTCTTACGAAATACCAATTTAATGTAATTTTAAATCTAACGCCTTCTCTGTTTCATAGATCAGAATGCCACATTTCTTGTGGCGTTGCTTGTGTTTACTTAACTAAAATAATAAACCGGTGAACTGGATGACGCTTAAATAAAAAAATTCAATATGTCGAGGAGAACATTAGAAAGGAAATTGGCAATAGCAAGGGAATTCTTAATTAATGATTTCGTGCCACAGCATTTAGGCTTAAATCATGTTACAAGAGAAGATGTGGTAGCCAGAAACCTTTCTATCCCAAGCTATTTTTTTGTTGATAACCAAAATGATCCCGCAGCCACTGTCGTATGTGATGGAACATATTTTACCTGCAGAAGAGTGCGAATTTCCTTTTTCAACGGAAAACTTACACTCGCCTTATTTTCGGAATTTGGTCAAATCCTTTTAATAAGTATGTACCGATAGCTACATACTAGATGCTATAGGACCTTACACAGCAAACGACGCGACTTATGGTACAGGGAAAGGTAGAGGGTACCAAGCCACGAGGAAGGTCGCCTATGAGGTGGACTGACCAGATAAGAGCGGCAGTAAATGGCTCATCATCACTCATCATAATGCATGAGGAAGGCGGCCATCAGAAAAGAGTGGCGGTGTGTTATGAAGCTTGCCACCAACACTTGAAGTGATGACCACGACCACTCTGTCAAGAGTGATACCGACAAAGAAGAAGAAGGTGAGACATATGATGGTCGACTTTAGCATAACTGCGGCAATAATTAATGCCACTTGAAATCCATATGTAATGTATGTATGTGGCATCAAGATGTAGAACAAGGACCTGTAGCTTTTTTAGATGAAATAACAATAGATTTTGATCAAGCAGAATAAAATATATTATTTAAGTAGACCTGGATTTTATTTTTGTCCCATATATAGTTTAAAAGAACTGCTTTTGATAAAACTAGCACATTCTGCTTTCTTTCCCGTCGGAATTTCCCATGAGAAAATATCTTATGCCACTTAGGGATGACAAGCTTTCGACTGCTACAAGTATTTTTGAAATCGGTCGAGTAGTCTTCAGTTAGTTAATTACTAAAGTTCCTTAATAATATTTTTTTTTCCTCAATTCTCCCATGGCCCACAAGAATGCGACCCATACCACTGGGTTGCAGATACATTTATCTTTATACCTTGCCCTATTTCGTTTGTGTACGCCGTGGGTCAAATGTCCGAACAAAATGCCCAATGACCTTTATCCCCTAGCCAAGTTGCGACCGTTTCGTTTCAATTCTCTTGCGTCGAACGCCTCGAGTCGGCAAACCCATTCCTTTGTTCTGACCCAATGTTCTGACCACGTGACTGAGCGTTGAGATGACATCAGAACAAAGGAATTGGAGGCGTGGCCGACGATGAGAATCGTAACGGAACGGTTGTAACTTGGCTAGAGGGGCTGCAAGCTTAGCCAAGTGGCCGCCCATTGTATATGTGTGTTTTAGTTTTAGTTCCTTGTTTTTGTTCATGTTATGGTGTACAATAAAGCATATAATAAATAAATAATAAATAATAAGTGGATAATCTTCAACTGTTACAACTAATCAAATTGATTAGTTTTTTTAATAGCGTTAACAGTTGAAGATTACCAAAAATATCGATGTAACTTGACTAGTCAAGTTACATAACTTGACTAAGGGGACTGCTGTAGAATATTTTTGTAGGATCAAAAAAAAAACCCAATTTTATATCGTATAAGTTCAAGTTTCCAATCCTGTAGAACCACCTGGTTGATGACGTACGTAGACAATTCTATTGCAGAGTTATTTATAAATAAGGACGAATACACTGAAATAAGTTTCGAAGTGAAGGGTCGAGTTACGAGATGAAGCTACAAAGGGATCAGTTTTTAGGGAAATACGGGTAGTTCTGAACTATCTAGTTTGAAGGATTTCATGACTGTGTCGAACTCCTTCAAACTACAGAAAATGTGTACCTACTATGAGGCACGGTATGAACTTCAACGCGGAAGGTCAACGAACTAATCCAGATTTGTTTTATTTTCTTTATATATTACATACAAATTACATTTGAAAAATACTACTTACTAACTAGAATAAGTAAAACCAAAATAAAACTAACTAAAATATAGCGTTAAAAACTCTCACACATCGCTGTCGCTGGCGGCATACGCCAGTCTTTTGGGCACGTTATCAGTCGACAGCGTGCCACGTTGTATGGCAATACTTGTCCTCTATCCAAGGTAAAAGCCAGTCCTTGGGTCACGCGAAGTGTCAACAAGTGATGATACAATGAACTTAATTGCTTACGTGACGCCGAATAATATGTCAAAAATGCTATATTTTAAAAATCAAATTGAATATGTCAATAAATAATGCCTTTGTTAGGTATGTTATATAAGAATAGAACTGTGTATAATAAGTTTTATTGACGAGTTTGAAAAATAAATGTATCAATCTAATATGTATGTCTCACTGAAAGGCAAAGGTCAAAGGTATATTCTTCTTTCTTACAAACAAAATACTTACTAAGAAAAAAAGGCTTTACAAAAACAAATTGATGATTTACCAATCTGTGAGAATGTTCATAATCGATAAATCTCCAAGAGAGAAGGCCTGCGTCCCAGCATTGGGAATAATATACGGTAGGTGCGGGTTTGCGGACAGCGAGTGGCAATAGGTGGCTCGCCATCCGGCTATCCGGTAACGGTCCGAATCAAGCACAAGTCGTCGGCAGCGCTTAGTATTTCATGCGCGCCTCAAAGAGATGTCAGCAAAACCGTAGGAGCCCAGCAGTGCTGATGCCCGCTAAGGTCGCTGGGAACCTCTGAAAATAGAAACCCGAGATCTTAGAACGCAAAGGGCAATTGAAGGACACAGATGTTGTTTTAGTCAGTAAAAGTCTGACACTACTCCACTCTAGAGCAGTAGAAATAATTTGATGACTGGGAAACCTTAAAAAAAATATTCTAGCAATTCCCATCGTACCTACCAACTAAGTTAACGCGTCTTTATAACCGCTGAAACTATCCAATAATTACAGATTAAATGGAAATGCGACATCAATTCATGAACAAGCCATCACCATTAGAATTCCATTTTAACGATTGAAGCACGGGGCCCATAAACGAGTAGTAAAGGTCAGACGCCAGAACAAGCCACTATGACCTAAATAAACTGCGAACATCGTCGTAGCAATTCAATACAATCCAATTACGAACATATATGGGTATAAAGTGCGTGTTTATATGCATGTAAGTGTACGGCCACAGCACTACACTAGGGCGGGCGGATTTGTAACGCGTTATAGGTTTGGCCCCGGGACAAAGGCAAGGAACGGAAAGGTAGGTTTTAAGTCAGTAAAAGTCTGACAATATTTCCCGCCCCACCCAAGGGCGGGATCTGTCATTGGATGATTTTACCTACGTTAAAAAAAAAAACGCGTTATAGATATCTACGTCCATTTTATTAGTAAGGCGCTACATATAAAATAACATCACTCACCGTTTTTAGGATTCCGTAAATCATTTTGGTGAAAACGAAACTCTTACCACCTTAGTCCAAAAAGCTATCTAAAATTGTTCCGGGACTATTACGGCGGTTATAGTCCGAATTAATCCGAAGTAATCATCACAAATTTTTTTTTTTTTTGGCGTTTCTATACTGTTCCACTGCTGAGCAACCTTCTAGGGTATTCTTTCCTCGAGCCACCTCGAATCAGATATTTGATTATTTTAATAATTTATATTTCTGTGAATAAATACGTGTCGGTGAAGTCAATAGTACGGAAGCTTGAGAACGAATGTACGAGCTAAGTGACAGATGTCACTTTGACAGAATCCGGGCTGACGTTTCGTACGAACCGAACAGATAAAGGTTCCGACCGAGTTCCGAGCGGGGTCTTTTGTCTGTCGACTACCGTGCCATCAACATCTAGTTCTCTAAAATTTAAATTTCGCGGGCTACCTTTTGAGTATTCCCATTAAGTATCAACTAAATTTTTAGCCATAAGTGTTTCAGAATATTTTGCAAAGCGAAACTTCAGGTGTGAACTAATTCAGGAAAATTAAGAAAAATTGGAAAACACCACCACATTTCAGTCATAAAACCTGTTGCTGAATTTCATAATTTGCTTACTCCCGAACAAAATATTTGCACCATCCGCTTCACCATAATACGTACGTATACACTTTTAAGGCCTGACGTCCCTTGAACATCTGGCCGGAGTTAAATGCACACATACTCGTAGTCACCTTTGCTCGCATAGAGCCCCACTGACGTTTAAAACCATTTTCTTTGCGAAATATTGATTGATTTACATAATATGCTATCCATACCTAACATGCAAAATTTTCGAATTCGGTTCACAATTAATTGACCGAGATATCGATGAACATACATAAAAAAAATACATACAGCCGAACATAGAACCTCCTCCTTTTCGAAGTCGGTTAAAAAAAAAGTAGTAACTTTAATTTCTAAAGTCAGTGTTAAATAACACAGAGACCAAATGATTATAGAAACACCGACTTCCGTAATTAAAGTTACTTTGCACTTTTTTGTGTTTTTTTTTTACATTGTTTCAAATCTAATCCAGCCGTTACCGAGGAATAGACTTTAGAATGTCAATGTTTTTTGGCACTAAATGGGAGTAAGGGCCTTAAATGGTTTCAACTCCCTGTGAAAAATAATTAATCAGAGATGAAAGGATTTTAAACGATTCCAGCCGGACGTTGATTCTGTCATTTAAGTACACCAGTATTTTAAAAATCGTTTTACCAATAATAAGTACGAGTTTATTTACAAAATTGATTTATTACTTGCTGAGGCGCTCGATGTTTAAAAGGCTTGCTTATATAATTGAATAATAATAATTATTATATCTTATTATATCAATGATTTTGATATGTTTTGGTTATGATATGGTTTGGCAGGAGAAGTCATTGGACGATTTTCCCCAACAAAAAAAAAAAACCATCAACAATTGTATCACTGCTTACCATCAGGTGGGATCGCAGTCAAGCACTGGTTTATATTACTTAAAAAAAGTTAGGCTTACTGGGTATAGAAATTAGACATAATCAAGTGGTCACTTATAACAATACCTCAAAATAGCTATTATATAATACATGGCTGCTCTCTTTTTGTGACATAAATCAATTCAATAGACCCTAATTCGAACGGTATCATGAATTCGTATGATGGTAATAGGAAATATTGGGAGGTGGTGGGTGTTCTAGTTTTTCTTAACTTCAATAACATGTCTGGAGGTGAAATACGCAGGGGTCAACAAACGACGACCTAAATACTTCGACTATAATCCAATTATTACGATGTGAGCGTGGCATATACATACTTAGGTATAGCCACAGAGTAACAAAAACGTAATGGTATCGTGTGTTGTGCAGAAACTTGCGCAAGTATCTTCCAACACACGTTTCAGTATACTTGTGCAAGTCTTAACTTGCGCAAGTATACTGTAACGTATGCTAGCATAAGCAATGCTGATGCTTTAATCAGCCTTTATAATGTTCTTGAGGTGGGATAGGTTTTGTTGTTTGAGGTGGATCCAATGACTTCTCCGCTCTAGGGCGGACTTCTGGTACGGTAGGAGCGGGCTGACGACGAACAATAGGTAGCTCGCCATTTATCCTACCGAACCGAACCCAAATCGTTGACGGTGCGTAGTGTTAAGAGTTGTCAGCAAAACAGTAGGGACCCAGCAGGGTCGATACCCGCTAGGGAAGCCCTTGGTCCTAGAACGTAAAGGGAACTGAGGGATACAGGCGAAGAGTGTCAGATTTTATGTGACTAAAACCTAATCACTAAAAATCTCACTTGATCTAGTGTGGGAGAAGTTATTACCTTCACAAAAAATAGAAAAATAAAATGGCCATAAACATGACGTATCTAAGTCTTCATAATTCTGTTGCAAAAAAAAGGAAAAATACTATTCGTCCTGTATATTATTTTCTTACTCTCAAGTTAGAGCGTAACAGTTTCAACGTGGTATAGCCCAGCCTGTCTATGCTTGTGTCACTTCTACGTAATCTTACTCTATGGCATAGGTTTCTTTCGTGCTACGAAAGAACGAAGACGCCATATTTCTTTTTAATGTATTCAAAGATTGCGATTCTAATAAAGGGTGTGAGCTGTTTGCGTTGAAATTCATGTGAGGGTGAGGAGATTTATGCAAACTTTTCCATTTGTCCTGAATGACCGTTTGTGTCAACTGTAAATACTTTTCCAATCAAAGTTAGGAAGCTTTCTTTTAGGTGGGAAATGATCTACTGCCATCTCCTGCTCTTAGGCGGAGCACAAAGGGGTGTCAGACTTTTACTGACTAAAATCCATTTCTATGTTCCTTTTTTAACTTGCGTTCCAGGACTCCAAGTTTCCCTTTCGGAAGCGACCCATAGCCCTAGTAGCATAACATAGCATAGCATCAGCCTTATAGTGTTCCAACCGCTGGAACTCAAGCGCCCTCTCTACGAGAGGCAATGGGCCACCACGCGGGCCCAATGTGGGTTGGTGAATATCACATATCTTCGAATTTTTGGTTCTTAGGCATTTTTTTTTTTGTGGTGGGTAAAATCATCCAATGACATCTCCCGCCCTTGGGCGGAGCGGGAGATAGTGTCAGACTCTTACTGACTAAAAACCCACCCCGTTCCTTCGTGGCCTTAGATAGCAGGGCCGGGCTTTCCTTTCGGAAGCAAACCCTTGGCCCCAGTAGGCTTCGACCCTGCCTGCCTGCAGTTAGCAGGCTGGGTCTCTACGGTTTGCTGACAACTCTTTGAGGCGCGCGGGAACAGTGCGCGCCGTTGACGACCTGGGCTTGGTCCGGATGGTTACCGGACGATCAGACAGCGAGCTGCCCATAGCTCGCCGTCCGCAAGCCCACGTCTACGTTGGCTGGAAATCAGGATCGGAATCGGAACCCCCACCGCGGCTGGGCCGTGAGGGCTGTTGCCTCTCGCGTGCGGCCTCCTCCTTTGCTAGCATTACTGCTTCGCAGAAGGAGGCGGCCGCCTGCCATCCCTCCTCGCCTCGCAGAGATCGCCGCTGCCGATCGTTCTCACGACAACACGGCGATGCTCTGTCCAAGCGGGGCAAACTTCGACCGTGTGCTCCACCGTGTCCTCGGGGCAGTCCACGCAGTGGTGGCACCCGGGCGTCGGTTCCGCACGAATCCGGAACAGGAACCTCCCGAACTTACCGTGTCCGGTGAGAACCTGGGTCATGCGGAAGGTTAGGACGCCGTGAGGTCTTTCCAGCCACGCCTCAAAGAGGGGCCTTACCGCCATAATTAAGGCGTGCCCATTGGTTCTTAGGTATGCCGGTTTCCTCATGATGTTTTCCTTCACCGTTTTGAGAGCCGTGGAGATGAAATAAATTACACAAAGTAATGCGCCTGGCTGGGTTTGAACCAGCAACCTACAACTTTTAAGTCGGGGCCGTTACCACTTGGCCACCACTGCTCTCAGCCCCAGTAGGCTTCAGCCCAACTGAGCTCCTGCGGTTTTGCTGATATATCTTTAAGGCAGCTGGGGCGTGCGAGAATCCATTCTTAAACGCGTACAGCTGCCACCTTCGCTAGTGTTAGCTGCTTCTGCTTCATGCGGAAGGTGAGGATGCCGTGACGTCTCTCCCGCTACTCTTCAAAGAGGGGCTTACCACCATAACTTTGGCATGCCCAAAAGTTAGCCAGTTACTATGTAATACTCTTTATAAAACTGTCCTAATCCAGTTCAATAATACTGGTTCAATTTCATAATCTGACAGACTAGATTACTGATGAATGGTATAATAATGCAATAAACGTAACTCCACCATATAATACAGATATTTGGTAACCAATAAGTGAACAGATTCCATTTATTGAAAACTTGATGAATAGTTTGATTCGGTTTCATAAATTATGGATTGAGCTTGAGAACCGAATAGATTTAACTCGTTTTAAAATCTTACATAATTATGGGTATTTTACATTATGGCCAGTTATTTCTAAGTCAGAAATCCATAAAATTAGGATACCAGTAACTGAGTTACTTTCCCAGCAAGCTTGTATTTGACTACTATCTTCCCTCCCCCTAGCCAAGTTACAATCGTTTCGTTTATCGAAAACGCTTGGAGTTGGTCAGTCCCCCAATTCCTTTATTCTGACGTCATCTCAACAAAGGAATTGGGAACATGCCAACTCCAAGCGTTCACGCTAAACAAAACGATTGTAACTTGGCTAGGAGGGTTGATGGTAAGAGATAATATAGTCGACGATACACGCTTGTCTAGAAGTAATCTCTTCACTCATGAATGACCTCTAGGTGGTCACTATCAGGTTACAGACTCTGACAGAGAATTCCGCCCACACATGGGTTCTCAAAATCCTAATGGGTTGATATGATAGAAGAATCATGTAAAATATTTGCAAATTCTGCATCGATTAAACTTCCATTCTCATTTTATAACAACATATTAATTAGGAAATGGTTAAGTAGAATGACTTCCCTTTGTATTGTATGTAATTAATTAAACTTTCAAGCCCCAAGAGGATACCGGTGTCCGCACACTTAGTGTCTTTCTATTGTATCTCTAATTACGTTATTCAAAAGATTAAGCGTAATAAAAACTTAAGTGACTGTGGGTAGGACACATATACGATTGAATTTAGAAAATATATATAGTATATTTTAACTTTTCTAAGTTATTTAAACCCACTGTGTCTACATTTCTCATCCAACTCTCCTGTCGCAGGTCTGTTAGAAGAAATTTCATTTGAAATAAGGAGCACTTTTGTGCTCTTCTATCTGTATTTGTGGGTTACAAATTGAATCGCGTTAAGTTACTACTGTTCTAAACATTCCCCTAGTGCCTATACTGTATCTACTGGGTCGTCAGCAATCAGACCAACTCGGAACGCATGAATAGTATGTACCAGTTTCATAATAAAACTAGCGACCCGCCCCAGCTTCGCACGGATGAAATGGTGATTTTAAATATATTATGCATGTATTATACATAATTTAAACCTTCCTCTTGAATCTTCTTCTTCTTCCTTCCCTGGTCCCATTATTTGGGGTCGGGTCTCCTCACTTTCCTGCGCCAAGTGGCTCTATCTTGGGTTGTCAATTTTGGCAACTGGGCTTTCTTGAGGTCCCTCTCTATATTTGACCACCAGGTCAATGGCGGGCGGCCTCTACCTCTTTTTTGTTCTGGTAGGCGTAAGGCGATCTGAACTATGTGGTCCTCACTGCGTCTTTGGACGTGTCCATACCAACGAAGGCGATTTTCGGTCATCTTTTCGGAGATTGGTGCGACTTTGAAGCTTCCTCGAATGTGTTCATTTCGCACTCTGTCAAGCCCAGTCACACCTCCCGCCCATCTAAGCATCTTCATTTCGTTGGTATGGACCTTCTGTTCATGCGTCTTTTTTGTTGTCCAACATTCGGACCCATACAGTAGCGCTGGACGGACTGCCGTTTTGTATACCTTCCCCTTGGTTTTTATTGGGATACGTGGGTCGCACAGCACACCTGTTAGTGACCTCCATTTCTGCCAGGCGACACTAATTCGATGCGTCACGTCGGCGTCGACGTTAGCGTCTGTTGTGAGCATGGAGCCAAGGTATTTAAACTTATCCACCGTGGGAATAGGAGTCGACCCAATGCAAATAGTCTGTGGTACCGTGATTCCACTGAAAGAGCACTTCAGGTATTCGGTTTTGCTCCGGCTAACCCTCAGGCCAAACCGTTCCAGGGACTGTGTCCACGTGTTTAGAAGATCTTGCATATGTTGTGCATTATCAGCGGCCAGAACAATGTCGTCCGCGTATAGCATGGTCCATGGCAGTGGGGACGGTATATCCTTGATGAGGTAGTCCATTACCAAGTTGAATAAAAGCGGGCTGAGAGCAGAACCCTGATGGACGCCCACCTTGACCTCGAATGCATCGCTAACCCCTGCCAGGCTTCTAACTCTTGTGCTAACATTGTTGTACATATCCCTGACTAGATCAATGTAATACTCGGGTACATGTTGAGCACGAAGAGTTTGCCACACTAACTTACGCGGTACTCGATCGAACGCTTTCTCGAGGTCAATGAATGTTAGGTGTAGGTCCTTTTTGTTGGTCTTATATTTTTCCATCAGTATTCTGATTGTTTGGATAGCGTCAGTGGTCGATCTAGATGCTGTAAAGCCAAACTGATTAGGAGATATTACAGAAATATCAGTGAGGCGTCTATTAATGATTCGTTCCCATATTTTAAGCGTATGTGAGGTCAGTTTTATTCCCCTGTAGCTTTCGCACTGTGCCACATCGCCCTTGTTTTTATAAAATGGAATTAAGTAGCTCTGGCGCCATGACTCAGGAATGCGTTTGGTGGCCAAAATTATGTTAAATAATTTAGTCAGCCAGGCCACAGCTATCGGGCCAAGACGTTTCCAAATCTCCGCTGGTATCTCGTCAGGGCCCGTAGCTTTTCGATTTTTCATTTTAGCCACCGCATGCCTAACTTCGGCTACATCCACTTCAGGAATTGGTCCATTTGTAGGTTTGCAGCTTGCTGGGTCTTCATTTGGGAATTCCTCATTGAGAAGTTCTTTATAATATTCGAACCATCTGTTCCTAATTTCCGCGTCACTTGATAGCAATTTTTGGTTTTTACTTTTTATGTACTTATTAATTTTAATGTCCATAGTGGCTTTGTGCCTAAATTTTGCAACTTTAAGAATTTCTTCTGCAGTTTTAGCGTTTTCCAGATTATTATAAAAGGTGTTATTACTTATTTCTCGCTCCTGCGCTACGCATCTCTTTGCAACTTTTTTTGCTTCTTTATATTTGATCTTATCCTCATTCAATTGTGAACTTTGCCATGTTTTGAAGATAACTTTCTTATTGGCTAGAGCCTCCTTCACCTTATCATTCCACCAGTTAGGATCTTTTCCTTTACCTGGAGGGCCCTTGGAGACTCCTAAGATCTCTGCTGCAGTTGTTCTACACTCTACTTCGAAGGAAGACCACATATCTTCAGCTTGTTCGTAAGTTGCCGTAATATCACTTTTGAGATATTCCTCTATGACAGCCAGTAGAGTTTCACCCTTAGCGCCATCCAAATCTTTCCACTTAGTTCGAGGTGTTCTATCAATTACAGTCTTAATTGGCTTGGGCAGAACGTACACGGCCACAAGTATGCGATGTTGTGAAGTCAGTGCTTCGCCTGGTATTACTTTGCAGTCCTTGAACTTTTTCTTGACAGCCAGATCCGAGATGATATAATCTATCTGTGAGGCATGGCCTGCACTCCTGTAAGTGATTAGATGCTCTTGTTTCTTTTTGAAATTTGTATTTATGAGCGTTAGTGAGTGCCTTGTTACAAAGTCCAGGATTTCTTCTCCCTGTTTGTTTATTTCTCCAAATCCAAAGCCACCATGCGCGCTCCGCCCCACAATTTTCTTGGCCCCCACATGTCCATTTAGATCGCCACCTATTATCTTGTATTCATTTGGTGGTATATCATTTATCAGGTCGTCCATGTCATCCCAGAATTGTTCTTTTTCTGTCTCTGTGCAGCCCGTTTGTGGGGCGTAGGCTGATATGATGTTAGTTATTTGTTGATCATCCAAAGCTAGCTTGACTGCAATTAGACGGTCACTTTTTCTACTAACATTGATTATGCGTGACTTGAAGTTATGGTCCAAAACCACTGCCACCCCGTTTCTCTTAATGTCTGTTCCGTAGTAAATAACCTGGTAGTCGTTTCCGATGTCCTTCGATTTTGAGCCTTTCCACTTCGTTTCCTGTAGGCAACAGATGTTGATGCACCTTTTCTGAAGGGTTTTACTCAGCTCTCGACTTTTCCCAGTAAGGGACCCCAAGTTCCATGTTGCAAGTCTTATTTTCCTAATATTCAAATGCGAATTTTTGTTCTTGTCAAGACGTTCGTCGCTTCGGGGGTACGCCCTAACAGTATTCGTATCGTAGATCGCCTTCTTCGCATTTGCGTCGCTTAAGGGGTACGCCCTAGTATCATAGCCTTCTTTCATTTTCTTGTACATTCATGTGAGGAGAGTTGATATGTTGGCTAATAGTTTTACGGCCGGTTGCCACCTGACGCCAAGGCAGTAGCTCTTCTAAAGAACTTGGGAGCTGCCGTTGGACCGAAACCTTCCTCTTGAATCACTCTATTTATTAAAAAAAACCGCATCAAAATCCGTTGCGTAGTTTTAAAGATCTAAGCATACATAGGGACAGACAGCGGGAAGCGAGTTTATTTTATACTATGATACTATGTAGTGATTTTCATCTAACTGTATTTGTTCTTTTTAGTTTTAGGTGTTTGTGTGTACATAAATAAAATAATAATAATTTGTTTGCAGAATATATGGTCGATGGGGCCGAAAGGTTCTGAAGTGGCGAACGCGTACAAGATGATGCAGCATTGAAAAGCCTCCTACAAGGTGGACCGATGATCAGGTGAGGGTCACGGGAATCAGATGGATGCGATACGTATAGTACCGAAAGTGGTGGCAGTACTAGGGGGAGGCCTATTACCTGAACGTCATTTAAATAAAGTGATGATGATGATGAGAAATGAAAGCAATGGTGGCCGAGTGGTAACGGCCCCGACTTACGAGTTGTAGCCAGGCGCATTACTTTGTGTAATTTATTTCATCACCACTGCTCTTAAAATGGTGAAGGAAAACATCGTGAGGAAACCGACATGTCCTAGAACCAAAAATTCCAAGACATGTAACATTTACTAAGCCGCACTGGGCCCGCGTGGTGGATTACGGCCCATTCCCGCTCTAGGGAGGAGGCCTGAGTCCCAGCAGTGCGAACATTAAAAGGCTAATGATGATGATGATGAAAAATACATAGGTACCTATATTTTTCACGTGCACCGGATACATCATCGAAAATAAAGATAAAGTCGTTATTTTTCCTCTATATTTGTAGAGTCCACTAAATAAAAATATCGTAAAAATATTTTCCTGTTGATGTAGTATAATATTCAATATATGAAAACTATTAGGCCGAAGGGTTATATGGCCTATATAAAGGTAGATAGTTATTCCTAGACCCCTCATAACGTACATATATGGGACATGTCCACGTATTACATATTTTATATTTCTATCCACTTACGAAAATAGATTGTATATTGGACGGAGGTAGATACTTAGGCTCAGCTTACACTGGCTGCATAGCATAGCATAGCATCAGCCTTATAATGTTCCTACTGCTGGGACTCAGGCCTACTCTATAGGAGAGGAAATCAGCCGTAATCCACCACGCAGGCCCAGTGCGGGTTGGTGGATGTCACGATGTGCCGGTTTCCTCACGATGTTTTCCTTCACCGTTTTTAGAGCAGTGGTGATGAAACACTAGCTGACTGACTTATAAACCAAATTATAATTCAATGCAATTTAATTTATTTGAGATATATATGTTTCTTCAAACAGATGTCAACTAAAAAAATAGTGGCCCAACAGAGCAGTATCTGGCTAGGGCCACGGGGAATTTCTGAGAAGGAAAACCTTAGTCCAAGAACGCATAAGGCAAGTGAAGGGAATATGTTGGTTTTATTCGGAACAGCTATCTGTAGGCCATGCAAATGGTTTTTGTTTCGTGTGGGAACAAAACCGAAAACACGCAACGCTGTAACCGATCGCCAACCGTGCAGTTAATTTTTTTTTAACTATCACACAACGCCGTCTAGTCTCAAGCAAAGCAGAGCTTGTGCCATAAGCACTAGACAACTGATAAACATGCTTATATATTTCTAAATACATATATATTATAGATTAATTACATCCAGACACAGAACAAATGGTCGTGCTCATCACACAAACATTTGTCCTGGGTAGGAATTGAACCCATGACCTCCGGCATAGCAGTCAGGGGTACTAACCACTAGAACAACAGGCCAGCCAATATCATGTCATATTATGTCATGCTGTTTTATAATATAATCAATGAATAAAAGATGAAGAAGATAAAACTTATAAATATTGATTGAAAGTCTACGTCACACTGAAAACACATAATGTTGAACCTCGTGTCGTCACTCACGCCCTTGTACCACTACACGACCTGCCCTAGACAACTTATTGATTAACTTTGAAGGAAACATCAATTGAATGTACCCTATGAACTGTTTGACAGTTAGTATATATAAGTTTTTGTCACAGTCCTAAAGTACATGTGTAGTCTGAACGAGAACCCAGGGGACTTGGAACGTAAGGCAAAGAAGGAACGTAGTTGTGATTTAAATCAATAAAAGACTGACGCTCGCGCTCCACCCAAGAGCGGGAGAAGTAATTGGATGATTTTTTACCTTAAAAAAAAATGAAAAGTATTGAAGATTAATTGGGAGAATCTCAGCAGATATTGTTGTTTTTTTTTTCATCATTTCTTCCAATAGACCACTACTGGACATAGACCTTCCCCAAGTATCGCCACAGCCTGTGAGTCCAATCTGTCCTGTGCGTCTCGCATCCATCGGACTCTCGGAACCCTCATCAGGTCATCGGTACATTTTGTAGAAGGCCTACCAACGCGGCGTCTTGCAGTGCGCGGTCGCCACTCCAGGACCTTTCAGCCTCATCGACCCTTAAGCCCCTTAAGTCTAGCGTTTCTTCGGTTTTTTTTTGTAATGATAAATTTTTTTTTTTCCTTGTTCTAGAGTACATCCAAAGGATGAACCCTAATTTTATTACAATCTAGCCTTATATACAGACTAATAAGTAATTTAATTATATCCTAAACTAATAAATTGTCTTTACTAAGAATGTGTCCAATAGCACTTTTCTTATTGTCTCTATTAAGGCGAATACACTTCGTTCTTGTATTTATAAGGTAGCAATAATGCTACATTTCACTGTCACTAAACACTAACTCGAACGGTTTTGTTCTTTTTAGTCTTCTCACTATATTCGTGTGGTCGAGAAGCTGGATTGCCTCGATGTTCACATGCTGATGAAGTCGCCTTTCGTGAGCTTCTGCAGATTTTTTTATCCGTTTCTCGATGAACTCAACTTTTAGGTCCCGATGGAGGTCATCATTTCGTATGTACCAAGGTGCATTTACAATTTCCCTTAGTACCTTGTTCTGAAATCGTTGTATGATATTTATATTTGTCTGTTTGGTGCAGCCCCACAGCTGAATACCATAAGTCCAAACTGGCATCAGGACTTGTTTGTATAATAACAATTTGTTCTGTACAGACAACGTGGAATTTCTCCCAAGCAGCCAATACATTCTTTTGAATCGTAAGTCGAGTTCATCTCTTTTCTTCTTGACGTGGGCTTTCCAGCGTAACTTAGCGTCAAGAGTCATACCCAAATATTTGGCTGTATTCTCGTATGGGACTTGTTTATTATTTATATAAACTGGAAAATACTGGTGTTTCTTGTTACAAAAGTCTATGTGTACAGATTTGGATTCATTTATTTTTTGGTCCAGTCACAGACTTGGTTAACAGCCATTTGAACCTTTTCAACTGCTTCTTCGTGGCTGTTTCCAACAGCCATGAGGGCTGTGTCGTCAGCGAAAGTCCCAATGGTATTATGCTCTGGTTCTGGAATATCGCAAGTGTATATTAGGTACAGGACCGGACCTAAAACACTTCCTTGCGGTACGCCGGCTTTTATTTGTTTCAATTATGAGTAGGCATCTTCTTGCCTTATTCTAAAGACTCTGTTTAGGATGTAGGATTCCAGGATATCTGCAAACTGCTTCGGTAACAAGCTCTTCAGTTTATATATTAGACCTTCATGCCTTACTTTATCGAAAGCTTGTGCCACGTCTAGGAACACAGTAGAACAAACCTTCTTGTTTTCAAGGGCGTGTTCTATTACGTTTGTGATCCTATGTACTTGATCGATAGTTGAGTGCTTTTCTCGAAACCCAAACTGGTGCTCTGGTATTATTTTCTTGCTATGTATAATAATACATGTAAGCTGTTACTTAAACGACTCAAACCAATAGGTTTGAGTCGTTTAAGTAACAGCTTTTCAAATAGTTTTGACATTATAGGCAGCAAGGAGATAGGTCTGTATGATGTTGTTTCATGTGCAGGTTTCCCAGGCTTTGCTATCATGATCACTTCAGCAACTTTCCATAAGTCTGGTACATATTTAAGTCTTAATGCAGCATTTATAAGGGTTGTCAACTTAACCAGACCCTTTCTTGGTAGGTTACGAAGTATTTCCCCAGTTATTAAGTCGAAACCTGGTGATTTTCGACAGCTTATATTTTGTTTTATTTCTCGTGCGACTTCTCTTGGCGTTACTAGTTTAATATCTTCATATTCTGGTGTCATGTTAACCGAAGTGCGATCTTCAATGGTTTCCCCCTCGTTTGGTTGAAATATGTTTTCTAGGTGCTCTGCAAATCTCTTTGCTTTTTGACTATTTGTGACTGCCCATTGTCCGTTTTCACACTTAATGGGAGGAATTTGTGTGATCGGCCTTTTAAGATGCTTGGTAGCCTTCCAAAGTGAATAATCTGTATTTTGGTCGTTACTTAGTTCCTGAAGATAAGTTTTTGTTGAGTCGTCTTTAAAGTTCTGAATTAGTCTTCTTACTTTTTTTGTCAGCTTGTTTAGTTTTTGTTTGTCATCAGGGCACCTAGATTGATGCCACGTTTTTCTCTGTCTTCTTTTCTCCATAATGAGCTCCTTGATTCTTAAGGGATAAGTATTTCCCTTTGTTCTCTTGTTGATATCGGGTGTATTTTCCCACACTGCTTGCTGGATGTGCATTATAAAGTTTTCCGATTCGATATTTAGATGTTCGGGTGTTTTTAATGGAACTTTAAGATCCATTAGATCATTCAATTTGATCTTAAAACTCTCCCAATCGGTGTGTTTATTGACAAGAGTGAGCCTGTTTTGTTTGTACAAAATGTTTTCACTAATTTCCAAATAGATTGCAGAGTGATCTGAGTTCATATCATAGCTTTGTTCTATTTTTATGTAACTAGTTGATAGATTCTTGGTTACGAAAAAATCTATTAGGTCCGGAATTTTATTTTGATCTGTTGGCCAATAGGTGGGCTTTCCAGTTGACAAAGCTTCACATTGCGTCTCTTTTATGGCACTCAGTAGTTCTTTACCTTTGGTAGTTGTTAGTCTGGAGCCCCAGTAGGTATTTTTAGCATTAAAGTCACCGCCTAAAATAAATCTATTGCCAAGACTGGTTAGAAAACGGATATAGTGATCCTTTTTTATCATATACCGAGGTGGACAATAGATGGCAGACAATGTTAGAGGATATTTTTTGGTTTGGAGACATATCGCAACTGCTTGGATATCCTTCTCTTCGTATTTGAGCTCTTCATAGTGCTGTAAGTTTTCTTTTACAATAACTGCACTCTTGCAGAATTGTCTGGGTGAAGTGCATGATAGACTTTGTACCCTTTAAACTTAACACTTCGATCCACAACTACCCAACTTGTTCATACAAAAGTAGACTTTAAACATCGGAATTAAGGCCTATAGTGGCGTGGATGTGAGAGGACACCGGTGTCCTCTGAGCTAGGACAGATTAATATGAGATTGTTTTGTGAAGTGTGTTTCTGATATCAGGCACACATCAATTTTTTCTATATCTAATACTAAATGATATTTATTTTTTGCAAATGGGTTTTTCAAAAACACTTTTACACGTAAATTTTTTTGTTAGTTTAAACTATATGAGGTTGGTGTTTTCTAGCTAGACTACCCTGAGAAGAAACACCAAAATAAACTCAGGGGTTAAAGTCCATTTTAAAGTTCATACAGTAAACATGTAATGGTCAAATCATATAAGAACCATGCAGATTAGTGTCTAAGATGGTCTTTTGAGGAAATAACCATACAGATTTGAGTGGACCTGTCCAGTCAGTGCAAGCATTATTCGTATAGCTCAACTTAGGACTACTAAAGAGCTCAAAGATCATCAATATGATATTGGTTTTTATTAACCTTTTCTTTCCTTCCCGACTCTTCCCACCTTTTGCAGGCCTGCACTTCCTCTTTCCAGTTCCAGCGAAATCTGTCTAGTTCGTCTCGCCATCTTCTTCTTGGTCTTCCGTCGCGACCTCTGGCCACCAACTACTTTGGCCTACAGTTTTTGACATATATTCTGACCAGTTCCACTTAAGTTGGCAGCCTTTTGAGTTATCCTGGTTTTGAAACGCTAAAGATTTGATTTTTAACAAATAAATTCTTTATATATTTTTTATTAATTAATTGTTGCTCTATGCTTAGTCCTCGTTCATAATTTCTATTGATTTTTTGGAGTAACAGTGATTTTTAATATACAGGCATCTGCCTAGTTTTGAAGTCAGCCACTGACCCAAAAAGGAAGAGGTTCTATTTTGGACTTAATTTTCATAACTTTTAGATGTATGCTGAACAGACTGTAAAGTCTAGCCAATCTCCATTGAAAGGGGAGGATCCTCCGACCAGATGGGTGTTGTATCTGGTGCAAGCAACTGCCCGATAGTTTATTTCGGGCGGTCATATATGTTTTAACGTAACATTACACTGCACACACGTATGCCAGACAAGCCGATCTGAGTTAGTCGGGCTCCAATACATTTTATATGGAAACTAGACGTGTAGAGCTACACTTGTAGCTCTACACGTCTAGTTTCCATATAACGTCGTCCACGCCACGCAACGTCGTTCTACGTACAAATCAGGCATGTTACACGTATGCGTCGGTCTAATGTAGTTCTAGCTTCAATCGCGCTTAGAGCTCTAATATCGCGAAGCAGGATTTCGAATTGTAGTTCGTTTGTGGCCTACACTATGCTTATGCAAATAGATGTCACTATAATCTTACCACTTAACATATTACCTATATCAAAATAACAAATAAGGTAATGCCGTTGTTTCATAGTTTATGTAATAGCTCACAAGTATTTAAGCTTATACATCTTACACCTTAATTAACTGAGCTAACCTTCGAACTATACATAGACGTAGTAAACAAAAAAAAATCCTTGACACGGCGCATTGGCATTCGATATACACTTACTATTTTACTAGCTAGGCCAGTGGACTCTACTCGCTCTGTCGTTAATACCTCAACCGACTCTCCTCCATTCACTATACAAACTAGTAGAATAGATTCTATTTTAATTTGTTAAAATGAGCTTTAAAATTAATGACTTTATTCGGATTATAAATTTAAATCGAATGGAGATTTGTATCTTAGTAAATTAATGCTGATTTGCAAAGTACGTTAGCTTTAGTGTAAATTATTTGATTTGAGCAGTAAAATGTACAAATCAAGGCAATATTTCAACGTTAAACGGTGACTCGTTTGCATAAATAATTTATTATACTCTACACCTCAGATTGATTTGTTTGTATTGATGTTCTCGAGAAAAGGTATTAAATGTATAATCAACTAGTTCAATTCTAGTTTATCGACCGTCAATATATTAATATGTATCTTATTTTTTAATCTAGTTCTAAATTGAAACACATACCTATCTCTTGTATTACCCCAAAAGTCAGACAATACCGTTACACTGCAGCGGCAGCTCTATATATCTCCAAGTCTACCGCGCTTGCAAGGACGGGTCCGCTTCAAATATTCATACCAAGATCGATATGAGTAGGTACGGCTATGCGCCTGCTTGAGACCCGAGGTCGAACTACACTAATCAAAACGTAATTTTGATCTAATATTGTATTCGAGCCGATATTAGGTGGCGCAAATGTTAAAGGTAACGTTAAAGAATTTGATCCTTTCGAAATGCGAGTGTTTGAGTGACATTGTGGGTTGTGTGAGAATGTTCGTGAGTGTGTGCCTTAAGGCATGTGTTTTGTGCTAAAAGGTTAAGTTTTGAATTTGTACGTAAAGCACGCGTTAGAAGTGTTCGTAGCAATGATGATCAGGAGACGGAAATCAATTGCGTGTGCGCCTCGTGTACTTTTATATTTTATTATTATTTATAAGGTTATGTATGACCATTGATTTTCTGATGGTAAGCAATACGCGTCGAAGGAGCACGCTTAAATAGAAGGTACTACAATAAAGTCATCAGAAAACAAACTGCGGAGTGAAACCCCCTTACTCCATAGTTATATGTCCACATCATAATGGGTACGTCACGGTAAGGCTCCTCTGTGAACCGTGGCTGGAAAGACCGGAAAGTACCTGTACAATATAAGTGCGGAGGTTACACCCGGGTGTCGCGAAGCAATAATGCTAGCAAAGGAGGAGGCTGACCGCATCAGGCAACGGCGCACACGCCGCCGCCGCCGCTGGGATTCCGATCCCGATTTCTGGCCACCGTAGGCACGGGCTTGCGTTCGGTGAGCAATGGGTAGCTCGCGCTCCGGACGGTCACTGGACGGAAACCAAGTCGTCGACGGCGCACACTGTTCCCGCACGTCTCAAGGAGTTGTCAGAAAACTGTAGGTGTCCAGTAGGGTCGAAGCCTACAGTCTGAGCAAGGGTGGGATTTTTCATTAGATGATTTTACCTACCATAAAAAAACACCAATAAATCTAATGATTTATCGGTAGCGGACGTCGTCATTGTAATAAAAAAATATCTGAACAATTCCTATCACAAACAGAAATTTCACCTTTCTATTCGAAAGTATTTTCCTCTTCATGCAATGCAAATGCACTCTGCAGTAATCTTTTGTACATAAAAATAACGTTCGACATAAACATTCCCCAAAGGTCGAAGTGTTGTTACTCTCTGCCCACGTGCCACCAACCCTCAGAAGCAGGTACTCCTTAACATTGGCGTAACCTTGTCCTTTCCCTGAAAAACTGTTTGCAAGAAAACAACGAGTGGGTGTTTTCGAGGAAAAGCGTCCACTTATGCGTGGAAAAAATCGATATCTAATACAATGTCTGGTCTTGAAACTGTTGGATGTTGTATGAGATATTTTAAGATATTGTTAATGACATTTCAATCGTCAATCTACTTTTATAATAAGTAGACTAGCTTTTACCCGCTTACTCTTTACCCTATTTCCACTAAGAGCGTGTTTTTCCGGGATATAAAATCCGACACTCATTGATCCAGCAGTACCAGAGATTACCTCTTACTATTTATTTGGTTCAACCAACTTTACCTCTTTATAATATTAATTTAATTATTCAGATCCCACGGCGTCATGATCATCATCATCACTGCAACTAAAGACGTCCACAGCTGAACACAGACCTCCTCCATGTGTCACCACTACGACCAGCCCTGTGAGTCAAACGGCGTATATTTCAGCTTTTCTGTTGAAAAATGTTTTTACCAAAACTTCAATTGATTTGAATGCATATTGTTATATGCCTATGCCTTTAAACAAGCTGGTTCGGAATTATCACTGCTGGCATCCCAACCAAACCGGTTTTTAAAGATTTTTAGTATTAGTCCAAAATATTTTAGTATATGTGGGTTTTGGGCGAGGTTAAAATGGATCGGGCAAAATTGTATTCACCAAAAGCTAACCTACCCTTATCCATAAAACTCTTGAAAAGAGCAAGAGTAATTTAGTAATACTATCATAAACCGTAAAAATAACTCTAGCGTTAAAGGTTATTGGAGACAGACGATTAAAAAGTTGACCTTTAAGGGATTAAGCTTCCAACTTCCAATAGGATTTGCAAAATACATCAGGCATAAATAGAAATCTACTCTCTCTGCTCCAGTTAGTGTACAAGCATCTCTGGGTTGAGAAATCAACAAAGAACTTCTTCCACCCTGTGTGAAGTGACAGGGAGTGCGAGGAACATGGATGAGTTTTTGTCAATAAAAGTATCATACTCCCCCATCTCAGTTGGCCCGACAGGGATTTGTTTTGTATTGCTTGTGAGACACAACGCTCCGTCAACCTGAGCCTGACCCTTATCGATCAGCAAGCTATATCCATTACTTGTCGTCCGCAAGTCCGCGGGGTTAGTCGAGAATAGCCTTGCGACTCCTGACGACCAGAATGTCTCTTGCAGCGATAGGGGTGTAAGGGTTACCACTCTTATACGCTCTTACCTACCACCTTCGTTCGCAACTACTGCTTTGCAGAAGAAAGTAACCATTTTCCATTCCCTCTCGCTCCGAACCATGACCTGGACCAGGGCTGAATGATAATCGCCTCCGATAAGTGAAGCACTACCTTCCTGAGTGTTTCTTCCCGCTAAATCCGCAACAAGAACCTCCTGAAACTACCTTTTCTGATGATGAACTGCGTCAGGCAGAAAATGAGGATGCCGTGGCATCTCTTTAACCACTATTTAAAGAGGGCGACACTAGCTCTCCCCAAACCGCCTTGAGATCACGCCGGAGCTTTTTCCGCCGTGCCGCGAAATGTGGTAGTAGCGGAGTTTCACCCCGATCTCTTGATTACCTAACAAATAATTAACTACTTAGCAAGAACAAGTTAGGATGCCTCTACTCCGCATTACTCGCTACATAGCGTTACAGATTGACTTCTGAAACTAGAATACACATATACATACATACGTGGACAGAAGTATACAAAACAACTTAATTTTCCTTTTTTTCTCGTCTCTTCTAATTTAAGAGACAACTTTTTTTTTTAAATTTTGTGGTACAAACGCGACTGCTGAGAGATCCAGGGTTCGAACTTTTCAGCTTTATTCATTAGAATATTATCAATAACAGTCTATATTAAAATGTATTTCTTTTCTTTTCCAAAAGGTACCTTCGATGGTCGTATGGACAAGTCATCTAGCGATGACCACGAATTTAAAAATCGAACGGATTTCTTGAACCTAGTTCCCATGATACATATGTAAAGGAAGCATTGATACCAAAACACGAGTTAGATGATGGAGAACCAGTGATTAAGTTTATGGCAGTACCATTTTTTATATTCTGGAGTAGGATATCATCCAATGATTTGTCCCACTCTAAGGTTGAACGCGAGAGCGTGACAGACTTATACTAACTAAGCTCTACGACCACGGTAACTCAACTACCAAATAATTCCGTGGCTCATATGTATTTCAGCCTGACATTCTGTTTAGATTTCTCTACTTCAGCATAATAAGTCTTCTAAGCTTACCTATGCTAAAAGCACTGAAACTGCTGAAAACCTCATGTAACAATAATGTCTCCTACTTTAGTCTGGCGTTTTGTTGGCCCAACGCCAAGAGTTCCTATGTTTAAAGAAACTATCTTTACTACTATTTGTGGATGATTGTATTATTTGTTTTAAGGTGGGAAATCATTAAATAACCGCCCCCTAGCCAAGTTACAATCGTTTCGTTTAGCGCGAACGCTTGGAGTTGACCACGCCCCCAATTCCTTTGTTGAGATGATGTCAGAACAAAGGAATTGGAGGAGTGGCCAACTCTAAGCGTTCACGCTAAACAAAACGATTGTAACTTGGCTAGGGGCTGTTCCTGCTTTAGGTTTTTTTTTTTTTTTTTTTTGTGGTAGGTAAAATCATCCAATGACGAATCCCGCCCTTGGGTGGGGCGGGAAACAGAGTCAGACTTTTACTGACTAAAAACCTACCTTTCCATTCCTCGCCTTTGTCCCGGGGCCCGTGGTGACACTCTCGCATAACCTTTGGCCCCAGTAGGCTTCGGCCCTGCTGGACCCCTACAGTTTGCTGACAACTCCTTGAGGCGCGCGGGAACGGTGCGCGCCGTAGACGACCTGAGCTCGGACCGGTCTGTTACCGGACGGACGGACAGCGAGCTACCCATTGCCCACCGTCCGCGAGCCCGCGCCTACGGTGGCCGGAAATTGGGATCGGAAACCCTGCGGCGGCGGCGGCGTGTCCGCCTTTGCCTAAGGCGGTCGGCCTCCTCCTTTACTAGCATTACTGCTTCGCAGAAGGAGGCGACCGTCTGCCACTCCTCCTCGCTCCGGAGCATGGCTTGAACCAAGCCCCGGCGCGAGAGATCGCCGCCGATCGCCCCCACGAGGACACGGCGCTGCTCTTCCCAAGCGGGGCACACCTCGACTGTGTGCTCCACCGTGTCCATCCTGCTTTAGGTGGAGGCAGAATGAGTGTCCGACTTTTACTGACTAAAATCTACCTGTATTCCTTCAGTTGCCATTTACGTTCGATGAAAGTGTAACGACATCGGAATGAACAGTAAACCGCTGCTCCCGGCTGTCATTTGAATTTCTATAACAGTCGTTGCTTGTAGCCAGATGTCAGGGTATCTGACACCAGCCAAGATGTATCAGAACTACTGATCTCCACACTACTTGTGTTACTGGGTAACACCCAGTTGTTTGAGGAGATCAGTCAGTAGTAAAATACTGGTATTGGATATACTGTAGTCCTTTGGTTAGACTGGAAGCCAGCCTCCATCATACGCAGTTGAGAAAAGTCTAGACAAATTGGGCAAACAGACTTTATAAATCATCATCATTATTTCAGCCGAAGGACGTCCACTGTTGGACATAGGCCTCCCCCAAGTGCCGCCACAACGAACGATCCTGTGCGTCTTGCATCCATTGCATTCCTGTGGCTCTCACCAGGTCATAGGTACACATTGCGGGAGGCCTTCCAACACTGCCGACCGCTATTTTAGTTTGGCGATTCTTCGGGCAATGTCGGCGACCTTGGTTCTCTTGCGGATATCCTCAATTCCTCATTCCTGATGCGATCACGCAAGGAAACTCCGAGCATAGCCCTTTCCATTGCCCTTTGGTTGACTTTATCAATACAATATGGCTTCTGACGTGACTCATGAACGAGACTTTGATTATCTCTGGAAGCCGATGTCGTTTAGTAAACTTACAAAGAGGTAAAATCATAATCGGCACCGATTTGTTAGCCTTTCGGTTTCTACCGGTTGCATTTTGGGGAGTGTGCGTCGGAATTGCATAGCCTAATTCCGCCAAACGCGTTCCATCATCAGACCAACATCCATACGGCGATACGCCACTGGCACTTCACTGGAACACATTCATTGTGTGTACAGCTAAGGAGTGGAATTTCTTGCCGGTGTCTGTATTTCCAGATAATCACAACCTGGGAATCTTAAAGTCAAGACTGAATAAGTTACATCTAGGTAAGCGCGCTTCGTCGTCGACCATATCGTCACTTTCCATCAGGTACGGGTTAAGCATATAAAAAAAAATTGCCTTAGGAGGCAGTCTCGTAAAGAAATAATTCTATTTCGGAAATGCTTTCATAGACGAAAAGCTATTTGTTGCTGTCATAGGCATAGGTACTTTTGATCTCGAAGTGAGCAGCACGGTTCCTGTGAAGAAATAAAAATAATAAATCCGGTTTGACAAATTGTGAAATGAATTTGTCAAAGGATTGTTTAAGGTCGATTGCCTAAAAGTTGAAAAGTCGCATGCGATAGTACGGTCACATTCTTGAACAAAATGACGACCATTCAATCACAAAGCTCATAAAGATCCCCGACCGACCACGAAGACGACGACCAATCCCGACTGGTGGTCAAATATGCTGAAGCGAATGTGAGGACACAGACAAATCGGAATAGAGCGGCAAATCGGCATTGACGCAGACGCACAAGAAAACCCGACTCCACTTAAGAAGAGGGTTGGATAAAGAGGAAGATGACAATACAAAGAAAATGGTGGACCACAAGGAAAACTCCTTAGGAATTAGGTCAAAGTCGGAAACAATAGAAGGTATGAAAGGAGGCCTTTGCCCAACAGTGGGACCGTAAAAGCCAGATATAACTTAATCATAACATAAACATATTGGCTAACTAACTTTAATATAATTTTGTAATTTCAATACAGATGAAAGCTGCTATATTTTTCCTTAAGCTGTAAATAAGGAAAAAACAAACACCCTATTTGTATCACTTTAATACTTCAAGGTCATCTCAAGGCTAAAATTGAGCACAAAAAAATACAACCTGATTTCTTTAAGTTTTTGGATAGCTAGTTTGACCGGCAGGACTACATACAATATGCGGCAATAATGAAACAACTTTTTTGTATAAAATAATATCTACAACACTTTTGTGTGTAGAACCACTCCACCCAGGAGGAACTATTCCCGAACGAATGTGACGCATTTACATATTCGAGTACCTCGCGAAAAAAAAACAAAAACATTTGACAAAAAAAAACAAATAAAAATAGAACAGAAAAAAAACAGATATTTTCGTTCATGGCTCGGTAATAATATCAGCAGAACATTAAGTGAGTATAAGGTAAGCCTCCAGTGTTGCAGCCGGGACGTAGGCTGGCGCCTCGCCTCCAGAATTAATAACTTTCTCGGCCCCCACAGACGCTCAACCCCTAACTCCGGCCTCACCCCATAGGGTCCCTACCACCGGCACCTATCTCGATTAATAAAATATCCCTTACATCACAGTTTTCCGTACTAAATGCTCATTTGACACTGAAATTGTCAAAAAAGGAGTCACGAAAAATAATTGACAATTTGGGGTTGGTATTTAGATTCAAAACAAGAAAATACTAATACAAATCAATGCTTTGCCTTCATTTCAAAATGGTCTTTTAACGTATTTTTATATTTCCTTTCCTAGAGTTGTTGCCTAAGTCTGCAGTGAGAACATTATAAGGCCGAATATGTTAATATGCTCTGTTATTTTGCAGCCATTTTTTGGTTAAGTGCCTAATTACCTCCTTGCAGAGCATTTTACATTTCATATCATCACTAAATTAAAATTGATACAACAAATATACTGACCCAATTGTCTTGGGTCTGTACTGTTGCCACGCACAAAAATAACCTTGAAAAATCGTCATTTTAAACTAGCACACGAATTCACTACAATAGACCTAACACAATAAACCCACTGATAATCCGTTAATAAAATAAATCTCCCGTCTCACATCCATGGTAGGGGTCTCATCTTGCATCTCTCTCTAACGGCCGGAAAGCCTTCGGAAGTTTCAGGAGTGTTCGGTTTGCCTCTTTGACTCTGTTTGGAAGTGTAATGATTTGGCGCGCGTGTAATTTGCTGAAAAAATGTCCTACCGTCTTTCAAGCAAGACTTGTTACATCATGTTCATGATACCCCATGTTCTGATTATTGCTATTATTTCTATTATTACCAGTTTGTTGTGGTATTATTTACGTAATGTAAGGGTTGGTGTGTAGAGCTGTTTGTTATTATGTTTTATGTGCTGGATATGGCTGTGTAATGTTGATATTCTTTGAAGATAAAATCTAACATGATTTTTACGGTGACGATAAGGATGGAAATGTTTTTTCATAGCGATAATGTGAGTGAAAAGTTACGTAAGTTTATTAAAAATGAAAGAGTGGTCGGAAACTCAAGTAAAGCTAAGGATCGGCGGGATAGTTCAAATGATGTTATTGCGGCCCGGGAACGCAAAAGGCAATTGAAGAAACACGAGTGCATTTTAGCGAGTAAAATTCTGAGACTACCTCTCGCTCCGCCTAGAGCGGGAGGAGTTATTTGGAAAAAAAGAAGATAAGAATGAAAATTTTTTCAGAAAAAAGCCATCGTGAATGTAGGAACTTTTTTTTTATTATTATTGGTAGGCTCACGTTTAGCTGCTATCTAACCTAATACAAAGTAACCATGTAATCGACGTCAGAGCACGTTTGCTTAAAAGTAACCCATCCACTCTTGACCTAAGACCCCTAGGCTGTAGCCACCGGGAAACACAGACTTCGGCAGGGAACTATACTCATATAGTACAAAAAGAAATCTGAATCGATTTACTCGATATAACTGTTATTGTCCAACCATCTTTCTCCTTGAAATACCAATGAAGATGACGGGGTCGTCCAGAAATATCTGTAAGTAAATATTTTTTTCCGTACAACTGGCCTTTGTTTGGATAAATAGGTCAACGGGTAGTAATCGCAGGAGTAACATTGTTTTATAGCATTTAGCCGTAGCACAAATAAAAAAATACAAACGAATAACGTACGGCAAATATCCACCCTTACGTTGTTGAAACTTCTACGGTCCGGACTAAGCGTTTTGCCACGTCGTTTATACCGTGTACCTCGAAGGACTGGAACAGTTTGCCTGCTGCGGTCTTCCCGTCAGTTTATAATTTAGGTGTCTTCAAGATTACAGTGAATTGGCTCTTCGATTGAATCACTTCTTATCATCATTTGGGATCGCAGTCAAGCACTAGTTTGCATAATTTAAAAAAAAAACAATCACCACAAATCTTACAAACAATAGATCCAAGATTCACTTTATAACATCGCGGCATCGGTGGAAAAACTTTAGTTACATCGCGAAGTAACGTTGGCCTACCCTGCGACATTCCCGCACCCTAATAAATCTACCCCGGAGGTTTCCCGCTCGTCCGATATTTGGAAACGCCGAAACACCGGATCAATGCTTTCTACATAGTTATTTTAGGGTAAGTACCGTTATCCACATCCTAATGCAAGATTTGGGGTAAACTAAACAATTGCTCTTGTGGGGCTCGTAAAATACTGGATGCGTGGGGATTTTAATTGATAAACTTTTGTTTTGGTTCGAAGAATTTGTTACAACTAACACTAGCACTACACTAAACTACTAACACAATTTAACTATGGAAAAAACACCTATTGCTGCAAAAAAAAATCAAATTGTTCCTTACGTTGTACCAAGGTCTAAATACTATCTAAATACACGGTCAGATCAGTAAAGTTAAAACTAGCTAAGAAAAATCTATCCAACATCACATCGTGAAACAAAGAATGCTGTAGACAAAAATCGTTAATAGTGTAAAGAGGTATGCGGAACAAAAGATCCTCCATTGAAGAGGGAGGATCCTTCCACCAGGTAGGTGTTGTCTGATCCGGCAACTGCCCGAGAGATGATTTCGTGCTTTGATATATAATAATATATCTTCAAATCGCGCGGAGAACTTTAATTGCGCGTTGCAGGATTTAATAGTTTAGTTCTTATCTGAGATCACAGATGTCGCTACAAGTGTTCAAAAAATTACAACAGGGTAAAGAATGTAATTCTCTTAGTTTTCAAATACTTCCTTTTACTCGCACCTTTAATAGACTATTATCAATAATTCACAGCGGGTCAAAATCATAACCCTCCTTTGGTTTTGCCGTAGTCGGGTAAAAAACATTGATTCCATTGCACTATATTCAAAACTCCACTAGGACTGCAAATCTCGTAGCATTCGTAGCATTGTTCAGCGTAGCGATACATTGTAGCACTGCCGAGTGTCGAATATTACTAGCTCTACGCAGTAGATACCAGGAAAAGATTTGCACCTGTGATACCATTGAAATAGAAGCTTTTGATGTAGTGGGAACATGTTGTTATGTAAAGGCTTTGTTGTTTTAATAGTAGATTATGTGACTATGGGATAAATCGGTGTTTTAAAATCACTGGTGGCCTGTCGAATGCGGATCAAAACAAAGGTTGCTAAATTTTAATTCCGAACGCCAGTGAGGGTTTTATATTTAACTCCCGAGTATTACGAGGGAATGATTTGATTTGGTGATGGTTGTATGACAAATCATACGGTATTATCAAGCAGGTGATGTAAAACGTTTATACTCAAAAACATAACTCATTTGGAAGGCCTCCCACTTGGACCGATGATCTATTGAAGGTCGCGGAAATGTGCTGGACATAATGAGATGAAATGAGCGAACGCATGGGAGGTATAAGTCTAGGAATGAATGGTTTTCTGTCAGGAGGATTGGCCGAAATAGTCACTCTGTGGCCCCGGGACCCAAAAAGTAACTGAAGGAACACGGGCGAGTTTTAGTCAGATAACGAGCGAGTAGCAGTAATTTAATATAATAAAAGTAAGGCAGTTATATGTTGCCTAAAATCACAGATTAATTAATTAGATTTTTTTTTTTCCTTCCAAGCATTTTCCCAGTTCTGTTCATTGTGCGTCTTGCTGTTTTCCCTACCAGAGTCTGTGTTTCCTCATAGCAACAACCTATGGAGTCGACATCGCCATCAGATGAGATAGCTATCAAGCACAAGCCTAGAAAAAAAGAAGTGCGTTAAATCAATAATAACAAAGTGCGCTAAATAAAAAAAATATATCTAATTTCAGTCAAGATAAAGGTAAAAGTCAGTATTTTTATTATTATTATGAGCCTGTAGTGTCCCACTGCAGGGCAAAGGCCTCTCTTCCATTCTTCCACTCTTTTCTATCTTTTGCCACTTCCGGTCAATCCTTTAGAAAGGAGTCTAAATAGTCACGCCATCTCCTTCTGGGCCTACCGCGTCGCCGGCTCCTGCTGTTCTGGATCCAGTTGTTGGTTGCTTTCGCCCAATTTTGTTGCGACATGCGGCAGATGTGGCCTGCCCAGTCCCATTTTAGTTTAGCGGCTGAGTTTTCTACATCTGCAATTTGTGTGTTTGGAACGAAGTATACTGTTCTTCTGCAAAGTCAGTATACCCGAATTAAAATATATTTTGACATTTTTGTGACATTTAGAAGCACTATTTTATTTAGACCTACTGGAAATATCCTCAATGTCGGAAAATTTCCAGTTACCCTTTTACGTAGGTAGTTATTCTATATTTGTATGAAAAATCACAGTATTACGGAACAAATGCTTACATTATGTAAGATGATAACGTAACTGGCTCCTGTAGGCTTAACGCAAGCCTCGAATTCTCTGGTATATAGCATCGAGATTGATATTAATATATAATAACTAATGTGGTTTGGGATTCGAATCGTGTGAGCAGTTGCTTTAGTTATGTGTGTGTTGATGTTTCAATTTAAGGTGGTTTTATTAAGCTGGTTGTAGCTACCGATTATGGGTTTATTGTTGTAGGTGAAGAATAATTCTTCAATTTTCCTTAGAGTGTATTTTCTTTTGAGGTGGGAAATCATTTAATTACTTCTCACGCTCTAGAGCGAAGCGGGTGTCAGACTTTTACTGACTAAAATCATACCAAAGTTACCCTTTTGCCTTACGTTCCATGACGCCGGCTTTTCTCATAAGTGTGTCATCCTATTTGTGATTTGCTGCTACTACAATATTCTTCACTGGAACGGTCCAGACTCTGCTCTTTCTTTGTCTAATGAATTTAGACTTTTCTGTGATACATAGATTTTTCATGTTATAAGATAATTATGCTTATGATGCAAAGTATATCAAAATAGGGCTGCGGGAGTCACTGTGGCCTTGGAACGCAAAGGGCAACTTAAGGAATACAAGTGGGTTCACTCTAGCTCGAAGTGAGTTATTATTTGATGATTATTAATTTTATGAATCTAGTTGTCTCAGGGCCCTGAAGTCTTGGACCTTTGGAACGCATACGAGGAGCCGAAACCAACTCACAGAGGACCTTTAGACACTTTTAATGGAAAGTGATACCAATCAACCAATCTGCATGGTCCTCACGTGATTTGACCAATACATATTTACTGTTTGGACTTTAAAAGAGACTTTGACCCCTGAGTTTGTTTCGGTGTTTCTTCTCAAACGAAAAAAAAAGTTGTCGTGTAAAAGTGTTTTATAAAACCTATTTGCAAAATAAATATCATTTATCATTTAACTGACGGTTATCCCTGTCCGCGCTATGTTAATTCACCCAAGGATAACCCCTGGTTGGTTACAAACTATAGCAAAACAAAGATAATAGGGCTATGGTTTTTGAACTGGTTACCGAGAACAATATTGAGACTATGGCCCCTGCCTGAACAATGTTATTAATACCCATCGATAAAAAGGCAAGTAGTGACTTGTAAACAAAACAATTAATTATTATTATTACTATTATAAGCCTGTTGTGTCTTACTGCAGGGCAACGGTCTCCCTTCCGTTCTTCCGCTCTTTTCTGTCCTTAGCCACTTCTGGCCAAACCTTTAGGCAACAGTCCAAATCGTCACGCCATCTTCTGGGCCTACCGAGCCGAGTCCTGCTGTTCGTGATCCAGACAGTGGTATCATTTCACGATACCTTATAATAAAGGCTTGTCAAAATTTGTGAAGGCTGGAAATTATGAAGTTCTTAGTCCGTGTTTAGTGGAGTTTCTAAGTAAATTATTCATACTCTATTTGATATAGATTAACAAAAAAAATATCCTTAAGGTACTTTATTAATAGCCACGTTCTTAAACAGAATTCTAATATTTCAACAAAAAATGATCGCTTTCTAAACCAGAATTCTCTGGAACAATTTCGCAAAAAACAAGAATAAAACAATGAAACGTCTGTTTTTTAAATCTTAAAGGGAAAACTAAGAAACAAAGGGATCCTAGCTAGTGACGTGTAATCAAGCCTCTGTTGAACAATGTACTCGTACTTTTTTAATTTCACCGCAGAACCAAGGAGGTTTTAAGAATTTGCCATAGAGCTTTGTGTGTATCCTTTATATTTTTTTTAATGTAGCAAATTAGATACGGCTTTTAGATTGTTAATTTTTCTGAGCTGCCAGCTTGTTAACAAATTGTGTTTTAATGTTTAAAACTAGAAGTCGAAAGAGGAATGTTAAGGCATTGTCAGGATATTGTAAAAGTCGATAAGAGCTAGTGGGTGATGCGATTGGAGAGACGAATATGCAGGCTGTTAGTGCAAAGTGGGATATTTATTTATTAACTGGTCTGTGTTTCTGTACGTGTAGTAGAGCAGTGGTGATCCAGGGATAACTGGCCCGACTTACAAGTCAAACCTAACCAAGCGTATTATTTTGTATTATTTCTTTCATCACCACTATAATCAAAACGGTGAATAAAAATATCGTGAGAAAACCGGCATGTCCTAAAAATAAAAACTCAAAGTATAACATGTGACATCCACCAATTCGCACAGGGCCCGCTTGGTAGATTACGGCCCATTCCCTCTCCTAGAGAGGAGGCCTGAGTCAGCAGTGGGAACACAACAAGGCCGATTTTGCTTATGCTTTCTGTTCCTACCTACCTGAATGATGAATATAGAGTGCGCGAGCGACCAAAGCAGCGCAAAGGAAGCGACCGAATAGGAGCGGGAGAATTGAACCCCCTTATTAGAAGGAGGCGACTATGTACCACGCGCTCTCGCTTACTATAGACGGCCATATCGGGAAGTGAGAGGTTATCAACAAGACCAACCGCCACGACGAGGTCATGGCGCTGCACTGTCCAAGCTGAGCATAACTTAAGAATGCCCAGGCGTCAGCTTATATGCTGCAGAAGTGTTTTCCGAAGCACCCAAAAAGGCCATGTTATCTCTCCGTCTTACCAGGTCTTGCTACTGGTATTGTGGGGTATCCTTAGTTATCAATTACCCAAATCTATAGGATAATCGGTAACTCAAGTTCTCACAGTTCTCTCTCAGGTCCCAGCTTCAAGTAAGTTTGAATGTAACTGTTTATATTCCGTATCTTCGTAAGGTATTCTTAAGCAAATTCAATATCTTATCCACACACTTTACTGCTTCACCTGACAATAAAAACAAACAGAGCACCCTACCTATTTGAGACATTATTTTTCGACTACCCTCAACTCCGTTGTTTGCAAAGATGCATTAGCAAATCATACGAATATGTACGAGAGAAGTAAACATAAATCCCATCTCCCCTGAAATTCTCATCTAGCCAAGCTATATTATTACCTGATACATTTTCCCCCGAACAGAAAAACACCCTTTAATTTTACTCACACAACACCACATCTTGGTATCACAAGAGCGTAAGCGACAGGATCGACTGCGAAATATTTAACGTAACTTGAACGCAGTAAGGTTTTATTTGGAATTAAAGAGGTTGTTCGCTTATGTATTTTTATGATAGTTACGTGCGATATTGCTATAGAGATTCAATGCAAACCATAGTGTCTTTTATTCTCTTTTCAGATTAAAGGGACACCAATAGTCTTTTAAAGTGAAAAGCTGTTTGCAAAACACCGACCGTTTTTAATCGTTCGCATTATTGGTGAATTAACTGCATACGTTGAGTCTTTAATTGATTAATTAAAAATAAGGCACCTACTTAATTAATGTGACAGATTATTTAAGTAATTATATAGCGTTTGTGCACTGCCGTAGTTTCTGATTGATTAAAAACCGGAATGCGTTGATTTTCAATAAATGAACTCGAGTAAATAATCAATTATTTGTGAACTGTGAGATAGTCTCTTATGCTAATTGGATCGCGAGGAATTAAGTTCCAACTGTAATTAAAGACTTGTAAACGTATAGATATTGGTAAAAAGATATTTGTATTTTATTTAAAATACGTTGCCCCATACATTTTTTTAGGTGGAAAAATCATGTAGTCCCGCCGCGTGTGTCAGACTTTTACTGACTAAAAACCCACTCCTGTTCCTTTGTTGCCTCTCATGCCAGGGCCGTATCTTTCTTTCAGAAGCGGACTCTTGTTCCCAGAAGCTTCGACCCTGCTGGACCCCTGCGGTTTGCTGACAACTCTTGAGGCACACGTGGAACAATACACGCCGTCGACGGCTCAGCCCGGAAGGTTACCGTACGGTTGGACGGCGAGCTACACATTGCTCGCTGTCCGCAAGCCTGCGCCTACGGTGGCCGGAAATGACACCCGGGTGTTACTTTTTCACGAATCTGGTGTAGGAACTTCCCGAACTAACCATGTTTGGTGAGAAGTTCCCGCGCGCCTCAAGGAGTTGATAGCAAATCTTACAGAAGGGTTGAAGCCTACTGGGGCCAAGGGTTGGCTTCTGAAAAGAAGGCTCGGCCCCGGTATGATAGGCAAGAAGGAACAGGGTGGGTTAAAGTCAGTAAGAGTCTGACACTATCTCTCGCTCCACCCAAGGGCAGGGAATGTCATTGGATGATTTGACCCACCATATAGAAAAGCCTCGTCAACCTTTTTTTATCTGGCAAATCATCAAATGACTTCTTCCGCTCTGGGCCATGCGGGAGGAAGTGTCAGACTTTTACAGACTAAAACCCATTGTATTTCTTCAGTTACCTTTTTTTGTGAGGGCTACAGGAACTCCTCTGAACAATCCGCAACCCCGAAAGGCGTCGTCTCTAACTGGTCCCGTCAGTTTTGCTGACATCTCTGCGGCACGGCCCAGGTCGACGACGGGTTGTGTACCACGTACACAACCCATCTTTGACTCGGGTTTGATCCTTACTGGAAGGCCGGACAGTGATCTACCCTTTGCTTACGTCCGCAAGCATACGTATCCCCATCACCCAGTTACTGGGTAATGCAAAATAGATGGCTGGTACTGACCGTGAGCTTTTTTTTTTTGTTTTTTGGGTAGGTAAAATCATCCAATGACAAATCCCGCCCTTGGGTGGGGCGGGAAATAGTGTCAGACTTTTACTGACTAAAAACCTACCTTTCCGTTCCTTGCCTTTATCCTGGGGCCCGTGGTGACAGTCTCACATAACCTTTGGACTGACCGTGAGCTGTCTTTTCAAGTTTTTGATTTCTTCTTCGGCAACATTGTGAATTTAATATTTTGCAATGTTAAACCAAAACGTGATATCTCAAAATGTTCGAAAATACATTTTATTTGCATAAAAATTAAAATTATAATTTATTGAACTAAAAACATTTTCTACACCCGAACACTTACAAACACCACAGAAAACACAGAGATATTAAAGAACAAAGTCAGAAGTAACTATTAATAAGTATTTGTAATGAATCTGGTACCCGAAGAAATTTTTTACTTTAAAATGTCTAAAAACCAATACCTAACCAATATCAGTAGGTATCTTTATTATATGAAATCGAAAAAAAAAAATACCAATCCATATTCAGTTAAACTAGTGCGCCTAATCAACAATTGCATCACTGCTTACCATCAGGTGGGATCACAGTCAAGCACTAGTTTCCTAAAAAAAAATAACTCTATTTTATCTATTCTCTATTTTATATTATCTCTTTATTTTATGAAATACCTATTTATTGTATTTTTTACTTAATTGTTTTAATATGTGGTTCATGAACTAATAATAAAAAGCTTTTTTAGTGAAATATTTTATATATTTTAATCATTAAACTTAAATCAAAAAAAGCTCTAGAAAAAATCAACAAAATTAGCAATCTTCTGTTTACAGGAACATAGTGTCAAAAAATAATATCTTTTTTCATCAAACTAATTATATTATTTCTTGCCAACTAATCAGCTAAAAACAATCAGTCAAAATTATAATCATTTGGTTTGATAGGCATTCAAAACAAACATAATTTTTATGTTCGCCGCAAACTTGCATTTGGCGCAAGTCATCTTAGACATTCTTTTTTTTTATTAGTTTAAAAGGTGCAATACCGTCAATTCTTGGCTGGAAATTCTTCTTCATTATCTGTATCGTTCTGCACAACCAGTTTCGGAAGAATATTTGCGATGTTATCTCGCACATGCTTTGGCAAAGTAGGAGCTTCCAGTCTTTCCTTCATCCACGATTCTGATAACTGGGTGCTTAACTTTTTCATATAATTCCTTCTATTTAGAGGCTTTTCATTTTGCTCAAGAATGTTATGACAGCATATAACATAAGAATTGACGAATGCTATGTTCAGAATGCCATAAGACATAGACATTGGCCATCTATTGTTTTTCCTCGAACATGACTGATTTATCAAAAAGAAAATCCGGAGTTTCAGGCGCTTGACGCCAAAACCAACGAGCCTGTCACGGTATGGGTTTTCGAAATTACGATGTTCTAAGACCCACTAAAATTGCTACGCCTGACGCGCGTTGAACTCTTTCATTCGGAACCCTGTCCCTTCATTTAGATACCACTGCAAAACGAATTAATATTTTAATTAGTATTAATAAGAAACGATTAACAAAAGCCTGTATTTATATGCAAGATCCTAACTACACATATCTCAAGGTCATACAAGGTCAAGCGCTAAAACTGTTATTTGAGATCAAACAAGACTTTCAGTCTTTATTTTTCACTGAAATACCCCATGATATTTTTTTTATAAAATTATGTGGAATATTTCACAGATTAGAATAAAAAAGTAAAGAGGTCTTATCATCATAAACACTGTCCAGCAAAACTCAAAACAGGTCTTTTGTAAAAAAAAAGCAATTTTCATAAACTAAGACGTATTATTAGACGGTAGTCTGTGTACTTTTATATCCCTAAGCATAATGAACAAAGACAAAGACGGCAGGTAGCGTGCGGGGTGCGCGGTGGAACGGAGGGGGGCGAAGGGGGACACATATGCACCACCATAAGTACAGCGATATGCATCACTGCAGTCGCAGAGCTGCATTCCTGGTGCTGGCGAACGGAGGATTAGGGTGGATGCTACTAACTGACCTTTTAGGCAGAGGCTGGTGGAATGGATCCCATAGAGTCTATTATCTGATAAATCAGCTGAAAGAGAAAGAGATAATGGTTTAGAATATTTTCCGGAGCCTGTGTCTGTACTACATCTATACATATAAATAAAATTGAAGCCTCTGTTTTTTTTTCTAAATGCATAATAATATGAAAGTATATTCGATACTTAGGACAAAATGTAATTTTTAAAATTATTCTCTGTCTGTCGAACATACATACATATATGTTTGTTCCGGCTTATCTCCGAAACGGCTGGACCAATTTCGATGGTAAATAGGTTTTTTTTTTTTTTTTTTTTTTTTTATTTTTTTTTTTTTTTATGGTAGGTAAAATCATCCAATGACAAGTCCCGCCCTTGGGTGGAGCGGGAAGTAGTGTCAGACTCTTACTGACTAAAAACCTACCCCGTTCCTTCATGCCTATCATGCCGGGGCTGAGCCTTCCTCTCAGAAAACGGCCCTTAACCCCAGCAGGCTTCGACCCTGCCTGCCTGCAGCTAGCAGGCTGGGCCTCTACGGTTTGCTGACAGCTCCTTGAGGCGCGCGGGAACAGAACGCGCCGTCGACGACTTGGGCTCGATCCGGTATGTTACCGGACGATCGGACAGCGTGCTACCCATTGCACGCCGTCCGCAAGCCCGCGCCTACGGTGGCCGGAAATCGGGATCGGAATCCCGGCGGCGGCTGGGGCGAGCGCCCCGTTGCCTTTGCCTGATGCGGTCTGCCTCCTCCTTTGCTAGCATTACTGCTTCGCAGAAGGAGGCGACCGCCTGCCATCCCTCCTCACTCCGGACCATGGCCTGAACCAAGGCCCGGCGAGAGAGATCGCTGCCGCCGATTGCCCCCACGAGGACACGGCGATGCTCCGCCCAGGCGGGGCACACCTCTACAGTATGCTCCACCGTGTCCTCCGGGTGTTCCGCACAGTGGCGACACCCGGGCGAATCCTCCGCACGAATCCGGAACAGGAACTTGGCAAACTTTCCGTGTTCCGTTAGGACCTGCGTCGTGCGGAAGTTAAGAGTGCCGTGAGGTCTTTCCAGCCACGCCTCAAGGATGGGCCTTATCGCCTCGATTGTGGCGCGCCCCGAACGAGGTTGCGATAGTCGCTGACGCCATTTCGCCATGAGATCCCGCCGGAGCTCTGTCCGCCATGCCTCGACTTGTCGTGGCAGTGGAATTTCGCCCCGGCGTTGCATCTCCATGCGCTTGTCGTGCATGTGTGCAAGGACTGTTGCCTCCAGATCCCATGGCGGTTGGCCAGCAAGGAGGGTCGCCGCCTCGCGGGAAATCGTTCGGTACCCTCGCACCATGCGTATTGCCATGACCCTCTGGCACGCATTCAGCTGGGCCTTCGGCTGCTGTTGCAGCGACGGCGCCCACACCGGAGCACCGTAAAGGGCCATGGACCGAACGATTCCCGCGTACAGCTTCCGGCAGGAGGCGTCTGGTCCCCTGAGGTTGGGCAGGAGCCGCCCGAGAGCAGCCCCAGTCCGGTTCAATTTGGGAGCCAGACGTCGGAAGTGCTCCTTGAAGTTCCACCAGCTGTCGAGGACGAGTCCCAGGTACTTCATCGTCGACCCGACGCTGATGTGAACTCCTCCTACCGTTAGCTGGGAACCCGGTGGTGGCGCACCCCTAGGGCCATGAAAGCACATGGCCTCGGATTTGTGCAATGCCACTTCGAGTCCCAACTGCTGGATCCTATCAACGACTATCGCAACCCCACGTGTCGCTAGTTCGACCGCCGTCCGGTACGACTCTCCCCGTGCTAGGACCAACGTGTCGTCCGCGTAGCAGACCACGCTGACCCCGTCGGGGAAGTCGCCGCGCAGCACGTAGTCGTACCCGATGTTCCACAAGGGTGGTCCCAGTACCGATCCCTGCGGAACACCGCACGACATCTCTCGACGTTTCCACTCTCCCTGGTGACCGGGGTAGATGATATACCTCTCCGACAGGTAGGCCTCGATTACACGACAGAGGTAGTCGGGCACCCGGTGGTACCGGAGTGCCGTTCCAATACTACTCCAGGGCAGGGAATTAAAGGCGTTGGCAATGTCCAAGGACACTGCCACGACACACCTGCCCTGGGATACCGCATCCCCCGTCGTGAGGGCTCGCACGCGCATGATGGCGTCCACCGTGGAGCGCATTCTGCGAAAGCCGAACTGTCCGTCCGAAAGGTCCGGCCCCACTCGTGCAAGGCGCGCGACGAGGCGGTTTGCAATGACTCTTTCAAAGAGCTTGCCCACCTCGTCGAGCAGCACAATGGGCCGGTACGCGGACGGAGAGTCCGCAGGGCGCCCCGGCTTCGCTATGAGGACCAGTTTTCCCGTCTTCCAGCGAAGTGGGAACTGGCCTCTCTCCAAACATGCGCTGAAGAGCCCCCTCAATCGAGGCCCGAGAGCCTCCATGGCCAGGACCCAGGCCCTCCCAGGCAAGCCGTCGGGTCCTGGGGCGGTATTCTTGGCACTTAGCCTTTGTACCGCCACTCTCATCTCTACCTCGGTCACCTCTGGAACGTCGTCGTCGTGGTCCACGTCAGGTACTGCCGGTGTTAGCGGAGCCATGGGCGGGGGGGAGTGTACCCCCCGCGTAGGGAACAGAGTGCTGACGACACCCTCCACGAGCTCGGGCCGGAGACTCTGAGTCAGCGGGGGAGCCCATGGACGGAGTTTCTCCCGAACCATCTTGTATGGGCGTCCCCACGGGTCTGCATTCAGAGACCCCAGCCAGACGTTGCGGGCCTCCAGCTTGGCCCGCTTCATCTCCGCTCGGAGGGTGCGCTTCGCCAGCCTGTAACCCTCGTACAGCTCCGCCTCTATAGCCTCCGCATCCGGCTGGCGGTTGCGGCGCTTGCAGTACCTGGCGTACCGGCGTCGCGCGTGATTGCACGCATTGCGCAATGCCGCAATCTCCGGCGACCACCAGTACACCTGGCGCTTGGCACGTCCTGGACGGACTCGGGGCATTGACGCGTCGCAGATTTGCGACATGCCCTCCCGGAACCACTCTGCCTCGACGTCGATATCGACAGGCCTGTCCGGTGCTTGCACCCAGGCCTGTACCGTCGCGGCTTCCAGGAGGAACTCCCGGTCCATCTGCCTCAGCGCCCACCGCGGACCACAAGGGCTCTGCCGGACCGGCGCGGTCGAGGTTTGGGCGGAGACGTCAAACCGGATGTACCGGTGGTCTGAGAACGTCTCCACCCCCTCCATTACGCGCCAGTCGACGACACGTGGCGCCAGATCGGGGCTGGCGAACGAGAGGTCCACCACTGATTCGCCCCGCATCCGCACACACGTGGAGACAGAGCCCCGGTTTAGGAGGGCCAGACCGGACTCCTCAGCCCAGGCCTCTACCGACCGACCCCGCCCGTTCGTGTACCGGGAACCCCAAGCCTCGTTCCAGGCATTGAAGTCCCCGCAGACGATCACGGGGAGGTCCCTAAACCCAACGACGACGTTTTTCAGCTCCATAAGGGAGATGTGGAGATCGCCGAGAGATCTGTTCGGGGACAGGTAGACGCCTACCACTGCAATGTCCCCGAACCGTGCTGCCACGCAACCCCGGCCCCTCGTGACGCGCTCGAGGGGCGGGGTACCGGCGGCGGTCGACGAGATTAAGGTCACCGAGCCGTCCAGGTCCTGAATCCAGTCTCCACTGGGCAGGACATAATACGGCTCGGAGACTACGGCGATGTTGATCGACCACTGCGCCATGCTCTGGAGCAACAGATCCTGAGCGGGGGCGCAGTGGTTGATGTTCGCCTGGAGGAGACGTAATGGTGCCGTTATTGACAGTCCATTACAGTCTCCTCCGGAGCCCTACTTGAGGGCACTGCCGCGGCGGTTGAGGCGGCGATAGCGGCGGCGGCCACAGAGGCGGCTGCGGCGGTGAGGACGCCACCGGGGATAGGCCGGACCCTGGCCTTGACCTTGGCGGGGGGGTCGCAGGACCTGCTCCCAGCCTGGTGGTCGGGCGTCTTGCCTGCCGCCGCACATGCGTAGCAGTGCGGCTTTTCGCGGCATTCGACGGCCCTGTGACCAGGCTGACCGCACTGGAAGCAGCGGTCGCTGCGGTCCACCTCCGCGGTGCAACAGGCCCCGGCGTGGTGTCCCACGCGGCAGCGGTAGCACCGCAGAGGTCTGGGCTCCAGCAGTTTTACCTGCGCGGAGACCCAGCCCACCAAAAGCCTTCGGCCCTCCCCTGTTATGATTTTGGCCGCCGACACGGGGCAGCTAACCGTAACGGCTTGCATACCCGTGCCGTCAGTGCGGATGGTGCCCGCCCGGACCTGGTCGGCCGTGCACCCTCCCGCCCTGACGATGGCGGCCACTACTTCGTCCACCCCGACGGAGTCGTCCAAGCCCATGATGCGCATGTCTATGCACTTCGTGGGCCTGGACACTCGGGCCTCCTCCGCGTCCAGGGACTCCCTGAGCCTCTTGGCCAGGGCGTCTGCCGCTGGGCCACTGGACGCGCCAGGGACCTCCAGCATTTGGGCACCGGTCACGGTACGCCTCATGCGGAAGCCCTCTGTGGCTCCGAGCTCCTCGAGGTGGGGCAACACCGCCCGCCTCGCCTTGTCCATGACGGACTTATAGGTCACGCCCCTCTTTTCCGCTTCAGGCTGTAGTGTGATCACTACAGCCTCGGATTTCGGGGCGCGAAGCCTGGCCGCCATGGCACGCTTCCTGCGCTCTCGCCGCCTTAGGTTCTTTTTGGCCGCCCTAGCCGCCTTGCCCGCTTTCTTCTTGGCGCCGACAACCGTCCAATCGGCGCCAGCCGAAGGTTCTTCGGGCGGGGGTGGCAGGCGCGGCCTGGTCGCCGCCGCTGCAGGAGGTCCCACTTGTTTAGCGGCATGAGCCGCCCTTCCCTTCGTGGAAGGAGGAGCAGCTGGAGCAGGAGCAGCCACCCCCCGCCGCCGCTGCTGCTTGGCTGCCGGAGCTGACCTCGTAGGCTCCAACGCCGCGGCCGCGCGCCCAGCTTGCCCCGACGGGCCCGCCTTGGGTGCAGCCGCTGCGGCGGCGTAGGATGCCGTCTTGCGCTGGCCGGAGGCCGCGAGCGGGGGACGCAGCACGATCCCCTCCAGCACGGACAGCTGCTGCTGCATCCGCAGCTGGACCTGCTCCAGCTGCTCCTGTTGCTGCTGCCTGAAAGCAGCCAGCTCCTGCCGCACCACCATCAGCAGCTGGCTCTCCGGCTCGGGTTGGGGCTGGGGTCGCTCCTGCCTTTGACCCGGCGTGCCACCTTCTTTTGGCGCCTCCTCAACCCGTGGGTCGGGTTTGGGGGCACCGGTGAGCTCGGCCCGAAGCTTCTTCAGGCTGAGCTCAAAGGTGGCATCTATGGCCTCCAAAATTGAGGTCGCGAACTTCGCGATGCCCCTCTTTTTGGAGCCCTTCTCTCGTTTCCGGGTCATTGCCGTCAGGGCCTCCACGACCAGCTCGCCAAGGCGCTTGCGCGACTCCTCGACGGAATCCGCCCCGACGTGTGCCTCACTGTCAGACGGACGCGAGGCACCTGCCCCAGCGCTGGTCGTTCCGGGGTGGCGCCCCTCCGCGGCGAGCCTATCGGCACGCTCGGCTACCTCCTGAGGGGTAAGCCCCCTTCCTCTTCCTCCCGCTCGGCTCGCACCCCGGCTGCTGGTGGGGATTTTGCGCGCAGACGCCGACTCATCTTCGGAGGACGTTCCATCCCCCGATATACCACGTTTCCGGAAAAAACGAGAGTTTATTCCGGAAACCTCAACAACTTCCGCCTCCGAGCCCTCAGAGCTCCTTTTGGATGCCACGTCGGACTCCGACCGCGCATCGCTCTCCATCTCCTCGTCGATTTGTGTTTTAAATTTATTTTTCTGCATATCTGTTCCCACGAGTATATACAATCTGTACTTGCTCAAATTCAGTGGTTCGCACTAGCGACTAATTAAGCTACCCATTAGTCAAGCTAACAACCTCCCTCGCGGTGCGCCGCCGCTTGGAGGTTTGGGGTAATTTTTTATAGAGGTTGTCTTCCTCGCGGCCCGGGCGGTTAAGCCAAGACCCTCGACCCCCATCGAAAGTCAGAAACATGACCTTGGACAATCTTTGGGGCTACGAGAACAACGGTGGCAGAAGGAGAAGCAAGTCTCCCTCCTGCCTGCCCAGCGGCAGGGTAAGTGCACACCGGGCCCGTTCTTACTTCGCCACTGTGCCCTCTGCTAAAGCAGAGGGACACGCGTTGAAGTGGACTCCGGACAGGACATTCGCAGACGGCCATCGAAACCCTTCAGGCAGAGATACCTAAGGGAAGTAGTTGGCCGCCTCCCAGGATGCACCGGCCCACAGACTGGTCTTCGCTCCGGACGTATCCGCAAGGGAACTGCAGCCTGCGGGCACTCGAGGAGGTTTCCTGTCATGGCATCCCATGGTAAATAGGTGATGTCATAAGGAGAATCTTTTGTTTCAAGGACTGCTTTTGTTTTAGAAAAGTAATTTGGGTTCCACTCCCGTCCTTAGGTGGAGCGGGAGATAGTGTCATACTTTTACTTACTGAAAAACCCACCCCATTCCGTCTTTTCAAAAATAGACCCTTGGCCCCAGAAGGCTTCGACCCTGGTGGCCTTCTACGGTTTGCTGACCACTCCTTGAGGCGCGCGTGGGCTCGGGTTTGGTCCGGACGGTTACTAGACGGTCGGACAGCGAGCTAGCCATTGCTCGCCGTACTTCGGCCGTAGTGGCCGGAATTCGGGATCTGAATCCCGGCGGCGGCTGAGGCGTGAGCGCCGTTGCTTCACGCGGTCGGCCTCCTCTTTAGCTAGCATTACTGGTTCGGAGAAGGAAACTACCGCCTGCCACTCCTTCTCGCTTCGGACCAAGTGGTATTTAGTATTTATATAAGAGAAAATTAAAAAGTACTTTTTTTTAACTCTTATTAATTTACGCATGTACGAAAATAATTTCTTTAAGTAAACGGCAGCTGAGCGAAGTCAATGACCTGTAGGTAGTTAGTACGCAACGACCAACCACTACCTACGAGGTCATTGACTCATTCACTTTTTTTCGTATTTGCGTACCTATATTAACTCGAGTTTTAGAAAAAAAGTACTTTATTTTTTAATTTTATCTTTACAAATCGACCCTCCACGTGGTTGTGTATACTTGTCTCTCCATAAAAGCAATCGTCACCAAAAACCTCTTAAAGTCGATCCCACGGTCTCATCCTTGTTAACCTTTCGCGGAGTCGCATCAGTTGAACTGCTCTTAGTTATAGTCCGGTCGCTCTCTAATTTACTTGCACCCGCCAGTGGACTCGATGCCACAATAATACCGCCAAGTATTAAACGTTGCACAGTGGGCTAAACGTGATCAAAAGTTTTTGAGGAAAAATCGTAAAAAATGCATCAATTTGGATCTTAGGTCTAAATTGATTGGCTGTGGGATTACTCGAAACAGTTACTGCAGCCCTGGAGTACAAAGGTCAATTGAAGAAACATAGTTGGGTTTTAGTCAGTAATTGTCTGACACTTTTTGCTTCACTCTGAGCGGGAGATAAATAAATAGTCCAATACACAAAAGAAGGAGAAAGAAAGTAGAAGAAGAAGTAGAAGGAGTGGAATGGTTATTAGATGATTTCCTAACAAAAAAAGGTCTAAATTGGTGCAACACAATAATATTACAAAGGCGAAAGTCTGTATGTTTAAGTTTGTTACTCCTTCACGCTCCAACGTCGAAACGGATTTGGATGAAAGCTATCTTGTTGGCTTATTTTATTTTAGTCAAGATTTTAATCCAGTATATATACTGTATCGTTCGAACCGAGCCCAAGTCGTCGACGGCGCGTACTGTTCCCGCGCGCCTCAAGAAGTTGTCAGCAAACCATAGGGGCCTAGCAGGGTCGAAGCCTACTGTGGCCAAGGGTCTGCTCCTGAAAGCAAGGCTCGGCCCTGGTATGAAAGGCAATGAAGGAACAGGGTAGGTTTTTTGTCAGTAAAAGTCTGACACTAGCTCCCGCTCTTAAGGGCGGGAGATGACATTAGATGATTTTCCTCACCAAAAAAAAACCTCGTTTTGGTAGATTTTCTCAATATACGTGTAAAAAAGCTATTTAAGCACTTTAAGACACTAATTTAGTAAAAACCTTCGTATAGCAGAGGAATAATTTGCTTTTTTTTGTCATCAGTATTATTTAAATATTTTTTTGATATATTTATTAATTATATATTAATAAATATATCAAAAAAAAGTACGTATAATATTGATATAATCAAAAAAAAGTACGTATAATATTGATATATTTATGTACCAATACTAATAATGTGAGCAGTGGTGGCCGAGTGGTTAACGGCTCCTACTTACAAGTTATAGGTCGTGGGTACATACCAACGCAAATTACTTTGTGTAATTTATTTCATCACCACTGCTTTCAAAACGGTGAAGGAAAACATCGTGAGGAAACCGGCATGTCCTAGTACTAAAACATTCGAAGATATGTGGCATCCACCAACCCGCACTGAGCTCGTGTGGTGGATTACAGCCCTTTTCCTCTGTTAGAGAGGAGACATGTGTTCATGTTCATCATGTGGGAACATTAAAAGGCTATGATGATGATGATTGTAAATACCCAATACTGTACAAAGGCGGACTTAACCTGTTGAATACCGTAATTAGAGACACAATAGAAAGACAATAGGTGTGCGGACGCGGCTAACTGACTTAGGCGGACTACTTGCGTGGGCTTGCGGACGACAAGCAATGGTTAGCTCGTCATCAGGCCGTCCGGTAACCACAAGGTAAAGAAGGAATATAGGAGTGGGTTGTAGTCAGTAAAAGTCTGACACGCGGACACGCCCTTCCGCTCCACCCTAGACCTGCATGATATTCATTGAATGATTTCCCGTCTTAAAAAAATACACTACTACTTACTTCTTATACGATATTTTGCGATATCCTAATGTTTATAAAATATACTTCTTTTTGTGATTTTCTTGTTTCACTTAAGTTTATTTAAAAAAAAAATAGTCTCCCAGTCCATTTGTAATAAAAAATTTATATAAATACGTGCACTAAAAAAAAATTGATCTAAGCTATTTTGTAAATTTTTTATATCTAAAGAATATATAAGGCACCTCTGTGCATCGCCTGAACTTTTTAAACGTACTGCGCTTGCGCAAGGTTTTTAAAAGCGCAATTACGTTTACGTAAGTTAACAATCTTAAGATCAATTGTTGGGTAATGGGGGTTCATTTGTGACAAATGCGTATGTTATAAGGTGAAAGATCTTTTTATTTATTTTTAGTCATTCAAAAATAAATAAAATACAGGGTGCGATGACTTAAAATGACCGTGGATGGAATTTTCCAGAATATGAAATTGTTCTGGATATGATACCAGTCATATTTTATTATTATTAAAATTACGGACCAAATCAGTGTTAAAAAATTCTATCATGCTTGACGATGAAGACTTTATTAAACAATTTTTTTTTTAATGTTATAAACTAAAGCACAATCGTTAATGGTAAAGAAAGAAAGAAAGAAAAATATTTTATTTGACACAATATAAGATACACACAATGCAGAAACAACATATAGACACTTAAGATAAAAAAGGATAAAGCACACTTATTTATTAATTTAGGTGCTTTGTGTCATACATTTTAACATCTGTACCAAAAATCTTACCGACAAAATCTTGAATTTCTATGAACTTAAAAATACCTTGTCTGAATAAATTGTCTCGTTGAACTGACGTATCAGATCAACTCTAACAATGCTTGCACAATAACCCGGAACCGCGTCTAACTACCTGTGTCCCCACACATGACTGTTTGACCTTATGCAGCCCAAACTACCGAGAATCACTGCACATATCATTATGTCCGTACATCGTTTGAGTGGTATTTTGGGCAAAAGTAATATTTTTGGACAACAATGATCTTTTGGCAACAGTGGCTTTTTTGGCAACAACAGCTGTTTACAGATACATGTATTTTTGTCAATTTGTAATGTTTTTAGCAACAGTGATTGGCCACAGTGGTAATTTTGGTAACAGTGATTTTCTTTTAGCAACTATGATACTATGAACTAGATATTTTTTGCCAAAACGACGCTTTTGGCAACTATGGTCCTCTGGCAGCAGCCTACAACCACCAAATTATTTAACATAAATTTAAGTGAGAAAGAAATTTTTTTTTACACAGATTTTTTTAGACAGTCTTAATAGCTACGAATTCATATTCATTGCTATTAAAACGGTCTACGAAAAACGTTGCTGTGGAACATTAAATAAGTCAACAATTGGGTTTTAGAATTGCTGTCTTCAAAGAATATAATAATATTCAATTAAGAGTCGACTAAAAAAATACCTTAAATCTAATTAAAACATCAGGAACTTACTTAATTGAATTAATTAACTTAAACTAAGTTTAAAAAGTATGCCCAGTAAATCCTAAATCCATAAAAAGAAAATTTCAATTTAATATAGTTTCTATGTCGTCAGCTAAAAAGCCGTACCGTGGCCCACTCCAAATTGTGATTAAACCAGCCTAAAACACACAATTACAGGTCATGCTACTACCGACACCCGTTTTAGTGCCAAATAGAAAGATTATAACCCAACTGACATAGCACCTTTCAAACACAACCGTAAGTACCAAACTATAGAGTTGAAAATCCACTGTAGCATTTCCGACGAAACCCGCTTCGCTTGTGTGCCCTCGTGAAAGCTACACATTTCATTTATAATATTAGGTACAATAGCAGACGTCATACTGTATACTCTTCTACTACTGTACTCATAAATGTTTCATATGTGTGAGCACAATCGATGGAAAGGAAGGTCGTAAGAGCCATCCAAGTAAATTAAGACTTTATTGCAAGGTGTTATGAGCGGTTTCTATCTGAGCAAAGTATCGTATTAAGGCAATAAGTGTATGTTTGCGTATGTGTGTACCGCAACGGCTCAAACGGAGTATCGAAGAATGCGGAGCGTGAATTACTGTGTTTAGGGAGTTGTCACTTTGACAATTTGCTCTTGTAAGGATTCGCGCCGCTTGTTCAGATTAATAAAAGATTAAAACCGAGTGGGTGATTAACATGTTTTAATACTAATTCAATTGTCTTTGTTTGTAGCTAATTAGAAGCTAATCTAGGCTAATTAAAATTCTACAGGAGCAATTTTTTTTTTCTACGTCTATAATTCGTAACTATTTTATGGGCAAGATTTTAGATTAAGTAGTATTTTTTCTTATAGAGGCGGTTAACTAAGACACAGATATTGATAAACAAACATTTTTAATTATATTGCAATCAACATTAGGTGAACGTTGATGAAAAGTGATAAAGTCAACCGACAAACGTATCAATTACTAAATTGAATTAAACGCTATAAACCGCGCCGCGCTCCACAATAAGCGATCACAGCGCATCGCATTAGCTACTGACAGCCCGCGTACGTGTGTATACCACGCTCGTTACGTTTACGTGACGCGCACACCAACACAAACTTATAACTGCCAACAACACAAACAAAAATATACCTAAACTCTCACGCCATAAGTGCTCTCTCGCCATACCTCAAACTCACCAGTTTATTGCTTGCTCCCGCCACCACACCGGGTGGCGAAGTCCGGCAACGTCGCGCCCAAATTATTGTGACATTTATACCATACTGCTTGCAGAACGGAACCTCTAGCGACATCTATCCACGCTCTCGGAACTAAACACTCGGCTTCTAGAAAGAGACGGATGTACTTGACAATATCACTTTCACGGTCTCGTACTTAAAGCTAAGCGGTTTGCTGTACTGTTTGTTTGTGTCTGTAAACAGCGGCCTGGCGAGGTGTATCGCGCATGAATGAAATGGATGACCGCGCGAGAGAGACAACGCTCTACATGATTTGTGAGATGGAGCGGGACGGGTGAGGAGCGCGAAGCGTGCAGAATACATCGTTTATCAGATTACATGCGAAGTATCGCGAGCATGGCGATGTTTTGACACGCGATAATCACAAGATAATGCGGGCGATCTCAGCGGCGTTTAGGTTTATATTGGCTTTTTATAGCGCCAAGCTAAATGTAGTAGTGGAAAATATTAAACATACAATAATAATATCAACGACTGCTCAGATTATTTTGACTCGTGCGTGACGTCAGGGATTCTCACGAAACTTTAGCGCGCCATTTGCGAGTTAGTTTTGAATATTAACTTCTGATTATTATTCTATTGCCCAAATCTGTTACGAATAACGTGAATTATTAGATTATTTAACTGCCTACTGAGATGTAAATCAAATCAAAATGTAAATGAATCCGGATTTATATATATATTTTTTTTAATTTTAATAAAACGTTGTACACAAAAGAAATAATATTGGAAACTTACGTGCATAAAAATACAGGAAATAGTAAAATAGGCAATCAAGTAGAAAGGTACCTACATTCAAACTTACTTACTTATGTAACACTAACGTCTCTTAATTTATTTAAAGTCACAAAAATGACCAATATGTATCTACAAAAGCCCTCAACACTAAACTAAGCAATTAGTACGTCGAAAGTGTAGAGCTTTCGCAGAAAATCCGAGCTTTCCAAACTTGTCGGGGGCAGCTTGCCAAACGAATGTAGTGTGAAAACTTGGTAGCAACTTGTGAAACGGGGAGGGGGCATCAAATTGTTACTGAGCAGACTACTACCGCCATCTAGTAGCGAGTAGCAAGAGCTCCGATTTTTTAATGTTTATATATGGTTAAAGAACCAATTGTTTCCGATTATGTTTGTACTTTAATATGAAATAGGTTGGTGCATTTTAGGCTTATAATTTGATGTATTGGGGTAAATTATGGCGAATGTAAATATTAATTAACATTCAGGCTAAAAATAATAAAAACATAAGCTAACAAACATGTTCGCAAATTAACAAAATGCTGTTATATCAATTTCTAATTTCTACAGTAAAACTTAAATAGAAATCGTAGACAAGGTGTATGCATTCTAAATACCTTGACCAAACGTTATTTCTGGAGGGGCAATGTTTATCTTATGGCAAGCGTTAACTCCGCGTGTTATTTCAGTATCGGATTCGTTTTCTTTTATTTCAGTAATTTTATATGACTTCGAGTTTACTAATCGATTTGTAATCGAATCAAAATGTATGTAAAACATTCCTGCTGAGTTGCAAACAACATTCGCTGTTTATTTTCATAATGTTTACGCATTTAACGTGTACCTACCTACCTAATGAAAGCGTGTATGATGCAAATCATGAATAATTTAATTTTGACATTTGTATTGGCTTTTCTTTTAATATTCAGTTGTTTGTGTAAAATTGTAGCTTCAACAGCCGTTTCCAGATTAAGATTTTGATAATTACTCTGGAAAAAGGTCAGCTACTTACTATTAACTTGATTCTTAATAAAATAAAATGAATATTTTACAAAAAACTAACCACTTCACTACAAAAAAAACCCTAAAATTTCATCATCAGATCAGTTTGGTAGTACCTTATAGCTAAAGTGTATCTCATGACAATCCTAATAAGCCCAAATACGATTAGGGTACACTGATTAATTACAGAATTCCAGTGCCTACCTTCCGACTCTATCGTCATCATCCGATCAGTTGAATGATATTATTAAAAAAAAATATTCAGAACCATTTATTTATTCTTATTGTCATGGTTGCTTAACTAACTTCATTCTGATATCTATGTGAGTGTAAAGTTTTGTTGGCCATTTCTGCTCTTCTTTAGCAGTTCCTGGAGATACTTGAGATCTCGATGAAATTATTAAAATAACTACATGGTTGCCTATAATATTTGAGGAGTTCCCGCGATTTTTCATGTATCCCATTACCAGAACTGGATTTTGAAAAACAAGGGACCAATCTATCCTTTTTGGTAAAAAAAATACAAATCGTTGATGGATATCCACGACGTAGTTCAGAGATAACAAACATTAAAAAAATACATCCAAATTGAGAATCTACTCCTTTTTTTTTAGGTCAGTCAAAATATACTATCTGTTAGAATAGAATAGAATAGAATAGAAATACTTTTATTCGAGACAGACACAGCACAACAGTTACAAACATGAAATAATAATAATAATAATAATAAAACACACAAATGTACAGAGTACGCTGAGCGTGCCCGCACCGAAAGGGTGACCACCTCAGCATTTGCGGGGCGTCAGACACCCAGCGCTGGTTTTCAGTTGGCACCCCGCAGTGACGCACGGAAGTGAAGCTTTAAGGGTGATTCTTTGAAAGCGAGAGAACGGCTCAATTATCTGACCTTTATGAGTACCTTTGATACATTTAGTGATCGGGGAAAACTAATATGCAATTAAAAAAATATCAAATTGCAAAAAAAAATCTCTCGGTTTCAAAAGTTAAAAATCCAAGAAAAATAAATAGTAGTAATTGACATGAATCTAACGTAACTTTTGGCGTACCGCAGGGAGGCATACTAAGTCTATTATTAACTTCATTTGAAATCTAGCAGAAAAAAAAATTATTTTAGATTTAGTTTATCTAACAAATACAAAGTTATATGTTTTGATACGATGTTAACTTAGTAGATCGTATATTCTACAGTAATAAATCTCTTGGGAAGGTTTTTTTCTTGTTTCGTCAGATCTAATACTGAATCACACAAGTAAATATCAATATTCTATTGGTAGATATTCAAAATAGTAAAACAACAAGGTAACTCTAGTCGCAGCTTTATTGTTAGCACGCATAACGTGGACGTAAATCTTCCCTTGATTTACGGACTTATTTGTAGGCACTTTAATTTACAGCTAGACCATTTTAGCTGACTTTCATAAGTAATAAACACTACACAATTGAATACCTTGTAGGTGTGACTTTATTGTATGGCTAACAATTGTTCTGGTAATTAAATTGTGACATTTTCGGCTTTTGCTACCTGAACATTAATCTATGAAATAAATCTACGGGAATCTGATAAATACGAGTATACTATAATTATTTTTTTGTCATAATTTAGAATTCTAGAAATTTTTCATTACTCAAGCCCCAAGCGGACACCGATGTCCACACACCTATTGTCTTTCTATTGTGTCTTATTGGTTAAATTTACTTATACTTTAGGTATGCAAACACTGAACGCGTAGTCTTTCTGAGTGGGTGGAGTTTAGTGACAATAGAAATAACTGAGACATAAGAACCTTGCCAATAAAAATAATACCTACTTTTTGAGATAAACAATATACCTGTAGGACATTTATTTTTATTAGACGTAGGTGGACTAGGGAGTTAAGTACTTAGGTAACTTAGGGGAGGTATTAATTTATTTTATGTACTAAAATAAAAGACTCAGCGTCAATATCTATTTTCACAATATTATCTTTCACTGTAAATGCACGGTTTGGTTAATTTTTCAAACATGCATGTCTCAAAATAATTACATTCATGTTTTCCGACAGCTTAATCAAAACTACAATTAGTATTCTAGCACTTGGAACGACGTTGACAGAAATATTGTCGGTTGAAAGTTGTTGATGTTACAATGATTACATTATTAAGTGCTTTTGGTTTGTTTTGGATTCATCCATAAGCTTTTTTAAACGTTGCTCTAAATGTGTAATACATAACACATGTGAGTTTTTTTTAAAGTATCTACTGTTTAACAGTGTTTTGTTTCCACTATCGATAAATTCCTTCTTTTCTATACGTATTACGCAAATCGTTTTAACATTCGTGGTAAACATTCCTATCTTGACTATTAAACTCCTACACATCGGTTTTCCGAAAAATAATTCAGAAAGCTGTAAAAGAATTGAGGTGAAAAGCAATGCGATGTGCTGAATAAGCGAGCCGACCTACTTCGACACTTCGTTAGTGTTTTTCGATATTCCATTGTGATTTATTATAGATATAAAATCTACCAGATGCCAGATCACACCGACCACATATTGGGAATACGCGGCCATGTCTTGGGTGGTCTATCTATGGATCATTGTTTACGAAACAAGACGAGAAGCGTTACTTGTGTGACGTTTAAAGTTTTATTGCGAAAAACATGTGTCTGTGTGAAAGAATAAATGCGAGCAAACAGTCTAGCGGTCACATGGAACAAACTACGAATGTGAGAACTATCTACCACGCCCATGAAGGTCGGCTTGTGAAGATTTGTGGCTGTAAACTGGTATAATAATGTATAGTTACTGAGGCTTGCTTAATAAAATTAATAGGTGATCCGAACGGATTACTTATTAATTGCTAATATAAGCTAGCAGCTAGTGTTACTGACTTAACATTTGAACAAATATTAAGTCAGTAACACTAGCTGGTTAGACTATTTAAGTTGTATTTATAGAATTATGTCATCATGACATTCAGGTTTTTTAAAGGCAAAAATATATTTGTTTAATTTACTCAAATATTCGTCGGTAACCGTGTTTCGCCGTGACCTCCCCGCTCGTAATATTCGTTTACATTCCCAAATACGTTAACAGGTACAACCTCCGGGGTCGGACCGCGGTAGGGGAATTGAAAAATTGTAAAACACACCTCAGGCATTGTGGTGTGAATAAATTATAAGCGAGCACAAGTTATCCGCGCCCAACGCCACTTGACCCCCCGTGTCTCTTTCACCTGTAGAAATCACTTCAGCTGCTTGGAAATGGTGAATTTACGTGAGACCCAAATATGCTGGTCATTGCGCGACCCACTTACGCTTGGTAGTCTCAATATTGTTGTACCAGATCTGTACTACGTTAGCGGAACCCTAGTTCTAGGATTATTAACTTGACTTAATGTAAATTCATTCGGGTAAATGTGTTCCTATGACATGAATCTAGTTTATTAGAATATTTCGTTTCTCTTACTTCGAAATTATGAGTCTTGTTAGTTGAAATTTGAAAGTAGGCGTAAGATTTTCTCACATATCTATAATAAGAAACAGCAAATTTTTACGATTTCAGTTCTTTTGGCAACGGTTTCCTCTGCCAGTTGCAACCAAAATGTCGTAGTTTTACTGCAACTTACTTCTTTTCGAACATAGTTAAAAAAAAAAACATGAGCTATTGTAATGTATATGAATCCTCCAGTCACGAAACGGGTATTTTCTATATTACCACTATCATCTTCCTTGTTTGATTTAGATAACGCTCTTACAATTACATATTATTATTCATAGTTCATTTACATACACTTATTGCAAAATATTGTGTAAACAGTTTCCATAGTGTTGTCTCTGAAAAACTCAACATCGTCATGATTCGCATGAAAATCTACGTACAATAATGTACCATCACGATCCTCGGGCTCTTTATCTAATCACATAAAACGCGTGATGTCATCGAGCACGTAAAAACACCCGACCTTTATACGAGGGATTTGTAATCTTCACGAATTATTGGACTGATAACTTTGGGACGCTACTGGAAAAATTATTTTCAGAGTTCAGTTCGCATGAGGATTTTTTGGCTGTCACGGAGATTTTTATTAAGTTTACATCAACTTTATCAGCCAGTATTTTATTTCAGCAGTTGGAATATTTGTTTTCTAATATAAGACTACAATCAAAGAAATAATATAAAAAAAAATCATCATAAATTGCTATTTGTCTAAATATCGGTGATCACTGCATCAAATACTCTTCATTATTTTACAGTAGCTTTTAAATAGGCAAAAATCTGACCTGAAATTGTAACCTTTATTGACATTAACGAAAAAAAGGTGCCTTTTCATTCAACTACATACAAGTCACACTGTCAGTTTATTTCAATTATCAGTGTCTACTGTCTTCACACGTATTTGAGTGACTTCAGTTGACCTAGATAGAAACTTTTATTAACTAAGTAAATAAATAGACATCAATTTAATTTCAAGATTTCGAAAGACTTACAAAAGGATTTCATAACGTTTGGATTATAAAAAATTGCGCAACGAATTCTAAAATGACAGTTCAGCGTTTTGAAATTGGAATCTTTCACCTATTCGTTCTGCTAGCGCCATCTAGCGGTGACAAAATAAGTTAATCATAATGGCGTTAAGGAAACAGCTAATGTATAGGTAGGTTTTTTTAAACTATTTCGTAATTAAAAATAAGAAGTTAATTTGTCTACATATTTAAAAAAATATTGTTATCTATCTGTTACTGTTTCCTCGTGTCTACATAAATAATAAAATAAATAAATATAGTTGGACTAATACTCAATCTACACACATAGATATAAACTTATCCACCCAACTTGATATCTACAAAATACTACCCTTGAGGGCACATCCCTTAAATAGGACAAATTTGCTGATACCTCCGCCCTTCCATCGCACTCTGGGGCCCGAGAAGAGGAATATCTAAGGCGAAACCATTTGTATAAAATATTAAACATAACGGTATCTTCACTGATATATCTAGATTTAACAAAACTTTAGGTAGTGGTGGCACATGCCAGAAGCCTCGTAATTATTTTTATAAGGGTACCAACATTCAAGTAAAAACCACTACGTTCAAATTCATTCAACAAAACTCAAAATAATTATACTTCTACGTTTACGTCTAACAACGCCAACTAATTGCTTATACAAAAATAAAACTAAGATAACAATCAACGAACAAATTCACTATTGTATTGTAACACAAACTCGTGTCATACATGGCGTGAATAGTACACTCCATCGCATTAAACTTTCAGGGAGTTTACCTACAACGCTATATCTACGTGACAACCGAAATTGGGTCCGAAATTACTCGACAGTAGAATAATAGCGTCTGTTACTAATATACGGTTATCCGGAAGTGGTCTGAGCGGCGAAATTCGTACCACAATATGTATGTAATTTATTCAGGCGATACCATCGCGCGATGTTGCCACTCATCAATAGATGGCGCTGTGTTTAATTAAAATAGGACGTAATATTAATCTAGTGCAATCCGGTACGTTTATGTACAAATGCATTAGTGATTCCACTGCAGCGATGTTATTGTGGTGATGATGTATTCATTAATGTTCTACTAACGATATAGGGTGTAAAATAATTAATTACTTTGAGTGTGCAATACGAGCGGGTTCAACTATAGTTAATGGAGCTTTAATATTTCTTAACTAAAGTACCTCTTGGTATGTTAATTCTAATAAATTGAGTTATAAATTGAGTAATTTCATTATACATTCCATAGTAAGATAGTTGGCCGAGAATATTTGGTCCAACATGCTATTTGGCGCCAAAATATATTTCACAACACAGTCCATAAACACTAAAAGCTTTTAAAATATCAGAGGAAAAGCTATTGATTTTACGGTGTGCCAGTTTTCTGCTTCCTAGATTTCTGCATAAAACCCATTGTGCGCATTTCCTGTGAAATACAACGGCCGTACCTTTCTCTCTAACAAAGTTACGGTCTAAAGTTAGTTTTACCTCCTGATTCCTGAACACCAGAACAATACTACTACATTAGTAGGTCATCTACATAGACAGGTATATAAAAGACAATTATTTCTACAAGACGAAGAAAACATAGAACAAAAGGAAAATAATATAATCGAAGTTAATCCTTCGAAGGAGTAGATAATTTAAAACGAAGATCCAAACAAAACCAACGAAAAGATAGAAGATTACCAAATCACCTAGTTAAGGTAAAGAAACCCCTGTTATTTATAAGACACTTAACCTCTTTGTTTATGACTAAACTACTCGTAATTCCGTATTGAGACAACGCGGCCGGAATTAGGATGATGAAAATAAACACCACCACAGAAGAGGAAATTTTAATTATCTTAATGTTACTATAACAAACAATGTTACCGGAATATTTGATACTCTGATATTAAACTGAGCTTAAATTAGGATTCATTGTAATGTGGGAGGTAATATGAGTATAGGTAACACAATAGAACAGCAACCGGTCCTTGTGGCGAAAAAATGGTGATGATGGATGTACCGTGAACAAAGAACATTTAGATGATCAAACGTCCAGTCTTAAAACAAAACACTTCATCAGGGACTACAAACATTTCTATATTCTTACTATAGGAATTTATACAATAATTTAAAGCAATGGAAGGTAGGATTTTTTTTTAAACGTCTCATCTCACAGATAACGTTTTGAATATCGACTAATTGAAAAGTATGGCCAATTCGTACTATTACTTCTACAACCAATTATATAGATAATTGGTTGTAAAACTAATAGCATATATAGATCATGTGATATATACACCGTTAAATTTTAGTCGTTTTAATCCCGCGGAGGGTCGATTCGGTATATGAAATACTATCGATTTATGAAGAAAAAATTAAAAAATAAAATTCTTTTTGTTCAAAAACTCGAATTAATAGACGCATATACGAAATTAATTTCTTTAAGTAAACGACTCAATGACCTTGTAGGTATTTGTCGGTCATTGTATATAATCTATAACCTACAGTTCATTGGCCTCACTCAGCTGACGTATGCTTAAAGAAATTAATTTCGTACATGTGCAAATTAATTCGAGTTTAAAAAAAGTACTTAATTTTTTAATTTTCTCTTTACACATCGATAGTATTTTATGTACCAAATCGATCCTCCGCGGGATTAAAATGACCAAAATTTAACGATTTACATGCTATTTAAAATTACAGAAATGATAGATTTGTATTTTTGTTTGTAACGAATAAACGCAAAATCTACTAGACTGGTTTTTAAAATTATTGCATCTAGCGGAAGCTAGTATTGTCTTAGTTTTTGTAATTGCTGTGATATTGTGGCGAGAAAATAGAAAAATAATTAGGTATAATATAATAAAACATCAGTTTTTTTTTTTATTATAAACATTGTAGACTGCAATTTTTTCAGCTTTAAATTTCTAGTTACTTACCTAGTACTTCTAATACCTTGTTCTATTCATCATAAAATTAAAATTATGTCTGTCCTTGTCGAGCTATCGGCTAAACTTTTCCACGATGTTTATAGTCGTGGAAAACTTTGTCATGGGCGTGTGGAAAATGTTTAAAGTGATATTCGTCGACAACGCCTGTCTATCTTTTAAAAAAAAATATTCAAACCTTGTTGAAAATTTAAAAAGTAGAGAGTAGACGCCCGATTTCTGATTTAAGCATTTAAAAGTGAAAATCTATCAAAATTTCGCATTAAATAAGATTGTAGTTTGAGATCTTTTTAACTCAAAATACTCAATTCAAAAACCTGCGCATAGAATACGTTGGTTTTGATTTAAAATTCTTGTAAAAAGAAATATAATATATTATTATCCAAATCTCTTTGTTTTTGCTTTAAACATAACAGAAAAGTAAATATCAAAACTGAAGTGGCCCAAATTAAAATATTTACACTTCATTTCCAAACTTCTTCCACGTTTTCTCCAACTGCACATGTTCTGAAGGGTTAAAATCAATTAGTACACAAACAAGATACACAAAGAGCGACGTATTCTAGTGTAATGACGTCATCGGTACCACGCTGCGCCGGCCCGCACCCTCGCCTCATCTCTCTAATCGAAAATACTGTTCAGTAACTATTCTTTATTTATATCTCCGTCAGTGTCTGGAAATGTATGGAGCGGGGCAAATTACCGATTGTCTATCTATAGACGCAGTGTTGGATCATACCATGCTCTTCTAAGAATATTATGGGAAATTACCGAATTAAAAGCAATATTTTTTTTAAGATTCTTCTCATTTTTTCATCTAATCAGCTGTCTTACCTACAGTTGCATCTTGGGCAGTAAGATATATTTATTTCAAACTTTGTTAAACTTTCTTTTGCTTGGTGTTATCCCAACTTATTCGTATGGGCCACTGCATCTTTGTTTTGTAAACTTTTGTTAGTTTCGTACGCAGGTGCATCTTGGATGGTTGAAACTGCAACAAAGACATATACTTCATAATAATCATCAGTTATTAAAATTCACAAAAGAACGAGCACATCACTATAATATATTTCAATTACTCCACTTTATTTACAGATATAACAATTTGTTGCCGGCGCTGCGTCTATGTATGCAAATCGGTTGCTTATGCCACATTCACACTGCAGGGGCGTCTGCTCTTTTAACAATTAAAATATGCAAATGGGAGATATTACCCACTACTTTTCATTCCGGCTCGATGGAGTAGGTATCAATGGGGTTGCAAGGCTTCGAGCCACCCCTAACTGTGATGACGATGTCAAAAAATATGGATTGAACAGTACTCCCATAGGGCGAGCGACGAAACTGTTTGTTTATATTATCACTTACATAGACACCTGTAGTTAATGAGGGAACAGGGTATTTAAATTGTAATTCTGTTAAGTTTGAGGTGTCTGATTTTGTTTTGTTTTTAAATATAATCCGAGATTAGGATAGGGCTTTTGATGTAAATAATTGTTCATCATCTTCTCTTACATGTATTTGTTTCGAATTAATTAATGAATTTAAGATTTTTTTCAGCATCGTTTTTGTTTCATAATGCAAAAGGAAATATTTAACATTTAAAGGTCATTCAATACTAAATTAAATCTTGAACCTTCTCTTTAACGCCGACGGTCCTTTTGAATATCTATATAACTCCTTCGTCCTAGTTACAAAATCAAAGCCAAATCCTACTTTTTACACCATTACTCATAATGCGTCACATTACTATTGATCCCGATGTCGTTGACCGTCCCTGTAACCGTGTCACCAAATAAAGTGATTACGCTGTAGGTCGCCTAACTAGGAGACAACGGCTAAACACCCAAACAGCCAAATTACACAGATTGTGCACCGTCGGGGTAACGTGGCTATGTAAATTAATAATATGTAAATTTCCACACCCACCGAACAGTTAGGGCTAAGCTGACGTTTACACGGCACTCCTAAACGATACATACAGCCTATAGATTAATTTTATCAAGGCCTTTTTAATTGAGTTCTTTGGTAGACGGTTTTAAAGGACCCTCTTGTCTGTCAAAAGCACTAGGTTTTACTTAAAACAAGCTAAAATTGGAGTTAGTTGAGATACAAAATAATTAATAAAGGTCAACTTTCAACTGTTTTCTTCCATATATTTTCAATCTACATTTTTTATCGATATTTTTTTTGACAGTCGCCAGAAAGTCTGACCATCAGTCCATCTAAAGAGTATCGGGTTGCCTAGTAACTGGGTTGTGGGTCAGGCAGTCGCTTCATGTCAAACATGGATATTGAGTCGCATCCGGTTCAACTGGAAGCCGACGCCAAGCTAGTCGGGAAAAGGGCTAGAGAGAGAAGGGAGAGAGAGAGATAATGATATTTTACTCCTTTTCTATCCACTGGCTTACCTCGGTCCTCACTGGACATGCACACACTAGAGGTGTGCCCCGCGTAGGCAGAGTACCGCCGTGTTTTCGTGATCTCCCGCGCCGGGCCTTGGTACAGGCCATGGTCCGAAACGAGGAGGAGTGGCAGGTGGTCGCCTCCTTCTACGAAGCAAAAAATAATGCTAGCAAAGGAAGAGGCCGCACGCGTGAGGCCACGGGCCTTACGCACCAGCCGCCGCCGGGATTCCGATCTCGATTTCAGACCACCGTAGGTGCGGGCTTGGGTTGCTCGCTGTCCGATAACCGTTCGGACTGAGTACAAGTCGTCGAGACGGCGCGAATCTTTCCAAGCGCGCCTCATGGAGTTGTCAGCAAACCTTAGGGGCCTAGCTCATGGTCTAAATCTACTGGGGCCAAAGATCGTTTTCTGAAAGGAATGTTCGACCTCGATATAAAAGGCAACGAAAGAACGGGAATGGGTTTTTAATCAATAAAAGTCTGACACTATCTCCTGCCCCGAAACCCTAGAATTTTCCACGCTATAATCTCAGTTATTCCATAACTAAACATTTAATTAATATTTAACTAAATGTCTCCTGATGGAATCAATACAAAAGCGCGCTGAAACAGCGCGAGCTTAGCTTTAATAGTTAATACAGCACATAATAGATGGCGCTACGCATATTTAAATCGTGAAAATGTCTATTTCGGAATAGTGTATTTTTTTTCGTATTGAGTTTCACTAATACTTGCAATTACTTATTACAGATTGAGTTGTAATACTCATAATTAGAAGGAAAGCACAGATTTTTCCCGGTTTAACTACTGAACCGATTTTGATAAAAAAATACAGAGTAGCTTGAACTCCGTAGAAGTATCTACATGAAAATATTTTTACCTGGCTTTGACTTCGAGTCCCCAATAACTGTCGTTCACATGAGCGAAATTATTGGCAAAAGTTAGCTGGTAATAAAATTAATCCTTTTTTACTACACTATACTACCCTGCGTAAATAAAAATAAAATAGATATTAAAACACCAACAAAAGTCTATTTCAAAACTGCCTTATATTTATTAAAATAATCGTTTAATCCAAACTCCGTACTGGTGACACCAACGCTCCCCGAGGCGATCAATTACTGCGAATCAACTTTCATGGGCCTCCCCCAGCAATGACATTGCGCACTTGAATGTGAATCGGTACACCCTAGTCGCGAACTGCATGTAAATCTAGTGTAAATTATTCCGAATCATATAGTGAACATTTTAACGTTTTGAATTGGGAGCTCTACGCTTATTTGCATTAAAGTGTTTAGGAAAGCTTATTTTTATGACTTTTAAATTATATGAAATAGAATTACTTGGTTTACGTGCTGTGAAAATAAAATATATCAACATGGTTTGACCGAGATGTATTTCACTCAATTATTTATTTGACCAATACAAAGAGTATGGACTTTAAAAGAGTAGACGCCTGAGTTTGTTTCGGTGTTCTTTCTGAGGATAGTAGCTAGCTACTACCCTCAGAAAGCCTCATCTAGTTGAAACTAACAAAATAAAAATGACAGAAACAAAAAAAAAGTGTTGTTTGCAAAATAAATATAATTCATTATTACATAATATATTATGTTACCTAGGTATGTTGTTTAATTTTATATAATGTACAATTTTATTTCAATACACGAAAAAATATAGATATACTGTGTACCTGCTTATTTCGATAGGTTTATATTTCACTGAATTGGGCCATCCATGACACTTATCTTATCCATTATCTATCCATACAGTTTAAATCCTCACGCCACAAATGATCATCAGCTTGATTAAACTTATTATTGACCTCCACAAGTACCGAACTCACGCTCGTCAATACAGGAAGTAAGCCAGCCACCCTTGAGCCATTGGGGTTGATTTGGCGTCCCGACGCCGACCGCTTTCTTTGTTCAGGGTTGCGCTTTCCGTTCCTCCACCCAAACAAATATTTATGCAACAGATTAGTAGTTCAATATTAAAGTTTTTGTATACCTACAATTTTTGGCACATAATAATCACAGTAATATAAATGTTTTTATAATAATACTATCTGACCCGGCAACCGATGTTAATCTATATAAAGGACAATGGGCAAAAATGTATGGAAGCTGGTACACCCCTCCAATAGCAATGAGACATATATCGTTAGATAGGTCTGTTTAACTGGAACAACATTTACTATGACAGTTTTGTTGAAATGTTTGTCCGTTCTGAGTTTTAGGTTAAAAACAAAAGTTAGGTTAGGTTAGGTACTAATTGGTAAACCCCACCAATAGCAAACACATGTATGTCGTTGGATAGGTCTTTTTAACTGGAACAACATTTACTATGACCGCTTTGTTGAAAGGTTTGCCCGTTCTGAGTTTTAGGTTAATAAAAGTTAGGTTAGGTTAGGTTTTAATTGGTACACCCCACCAATAGCAAAGACATATATGTCGTTGGATAGGTCTTTTTAACTGGAACAACATTTACTATGATAGGTCTGTTGAAAGGTTTGTCCGTTCTGAGTTTTAGGTTAAAAATAAAAGTTAGGTTAGGTTAGGTGCTAATTGGTACACCCCACCAATGTCATAGTAAAAGTTGTTCCAGTTAAAAAGACCTATCTAAAGACATATATGTCTTTGCTGTTAGTGGGGAGTACCAACTACCTTATTTTTAACACCTAACCTAACCTTTGTTTTTAACCTAAAACTCAGAGCGGACAAACATTTCAACAAAGCTGTCATAGTAAATGTTGTTCCAGTTAAAAAGACCTATCTAACGATATATATCTTATTGCTATTGGTGGGGTGTACCAATTAGCACCTAACCTAACCTAACTTATTTTTAACCTAAAACTCAGAACGGAAAAACCTTTCAATAAAGCTGTGATAGTAAATGTTGTTACAGTTAAAAAGACCTATCCAACGACATACATGTCTTTGCTATTGGTGGGGTGTACCAATTAGTACCTAACCTAACCTTTGTTTTTCACCTAAAACTCAGAACGGACAAACCTTTCAACAAAGCGGTCGTAGTAAATGTTGTTCCAGTTAAAAATACCTATCCAACGACATACATGTCTTTGCTATTGGTGGGGTGTACCAATTAGTACCTAACCTAACCTAACTTTTGTTTTTAACCTAAAACTCAGAACGGACAAACATTTCAACAAAGCTGTCCTAATAAATGTTGTTCCAGTTAAAAAGACCTATCCAACGACATATATGTCTTTGCTATTTGTGGGGTGTACCAATTAGTACCTAACCTAACCTAACTTTTGTTTTTAACCTAAAACTCAGAACGGACAAACATTTCAACAAAGCTGTCATAGTAAATGTTGTTCCAGTTAAAAAGACCTATCTAACGATATATATCTTATTGCTATTGGAGGGGTGTACCAATTGGCCCATTGTCCTTTATAAAGAAAAATATGGACGGTGGGGGCAAGAGGGTAAAAATAACCTACGTCATATTCTCAGATCTATCAAATGCACAAAAAAAAAAAACATAAAAATCAGCCATACTGTTTCAGGGGAGTTCAATAACAAACACTGTGACATGAAATTGTTATATCATTAGTTTAAATACAAGAGCAAAGAGAGAGAAGAGAAAAATATAAATACTAAATAAATATAAGAAGCACCATTTAGCCCGTTCACAATTACAAAGACAGCAAAACAATAGACAATTTAAAAGAAGAGTCAATAAAAGACGAAAACCCAAATGAACAAGAACAAGAAACAACACTGAAACAGAAGGAAGGATTATCCTAACAAACATAAACAAATGAGCGTGTTCCCAATTTCGGTAGGAGACAACGCTTAATTACATTCGCCTGATACAGACAGGAAAGGGTAAGCAGTTATTATAAATAATTTAGCAAATAGGCCACCCGGGTCGCGCCGCCATGATTACACGAGAAATCTATGTATTATAACACTCAATTTCTGCTGTGGTAACGAAAATTGCTTGTACTAGATCTGACCTTTTTCTGACCCGGACCTGTTGCGATGCTAGAATTTCTTTCACATTTCTCTTCGTTTTAGGCAAGATATTGCAACTATACACTGTTGTGTTTTTATTTTTATACGAGAATTTATGATTAAATGAATGCTTGATCCTAAATTTCAGCTTTCAATTCTTAGGCCACACTAGTCAATAAAAACTAAGCTTAACTTGCGGTATGAGTACTAGACAACTGAAAAAACCTACATATTTTAGATAAATTACACCCAATTACAGAACAAATGTTTGTGCTCATCACACTCATATTTGTCTTGAGTGGGAATCCAATCCACGACCTCCGGCACAGCAGTCAAGGTGACTAACAACTAGACCAACAGACTAGTCAAACTTTAGTTTGTCTTTACTTGCCCTGAAAGGTTAAATTCTATTACGTTTCTGATACCTTCGGCATCGTCAGTGGCGTGCAACTAACAAGGTCATATATTGTTCCAAAGAAAACCTTTCATGTCAACACTGCAATGTTGCTGAACTACCCTTGGATATAATTAGAATTTACAGTTAAAGGTGACATTATAATCTGGTGTGGAAAAATCTTCACATTTATCTACTTCGATAAATTTTGCTTTAAATGCTTTATAGAGGTCTAAAAGTCCATTGCTGTCACTTTGTGATAAATACTTTTTGATCAAAATACTATTCACAATGCAAGGCTTTTGAAGATGTGTTGGGTGTATTTATAAATTGATCCGTTGCGAGGTCACTACTCGGAGGGTTGAATGCAATATGTCTGGGGACGCTCACGTGTCGAAGGGTCATAATCCGACGGAAAATATAGTGTGTCGTGTGTCCGTTTTAATTGAAAAAGTTAAATACATTGGTATTGTATGCTGTGAGTGTATTGCTTAGATTAATTGTGTTGTAACGTTTTGTTTAATCAAAAAACTAATTTAGACACATCTGTCTATGTGGCATCATCAAAAAATTTACTAAAAAACTGTAACCCAAGAACATATCAAAATATATATAACATTAAAAAAGTATAACATCGGTTCAGTTTATTTTACTATGTTTACCATAGCTCTTTCATTAATATTATCATACTCCATGAGCAAGAGTTCTGTATCAAAATTAAAAATGATTTTCTTTTCATAAATTTAAATTAACTTAATTTCTGTTTCAAGTGACTACAACCCTCTTTAAGGGCTGACTGGACCCCTATAGGGCTCAAGCGTCTAGACGCAGATTGCACGACGCACTTAGCATATTAACATACTAATTACATTTATCCCATCCGCATGTTATTCAGACGCTCGACGTAAGGGGAACCCTTATGAAGTAAATCTTGGAACCTGTTTAATAACCAATGGCCACCTGAACTATGAACTAATACGGAATGGTAGGGTCAATTTGATCCTGCTCACGATTTAAATTCGAATTCCATTTGAATTTGGTGAATTGCACTTACCTACTTTATGGAAACGGGAGTCAACAGAACAGATAGAGGAGGAGATATTTGTAGCTACAAAATATTCCTAATACAAAATAATCCAGAAACAACAAGTTAAAATACGTTTATATGTAAGCCTGTGACCTTAAACTGTAACAAAAACTGAAGTAAGATAAAGCATAGACAAACAGACACTGAATGCGAGTTGTTTTTAAGTTAACGCGATCGTATCGTTTACTGCGTTTGGATCTGTGATTGGCTAAGAGCTTGGAATGGGCCAATCGGAGCGCCGAACGACATAAACGTGTCAATCGCGTGGACGTAATCCAAACTCTCACTACCCACTCAGATGTTTAATAGTTAAAAGCTAAAATCAATTCGACAATATTTTTACAAAATGGCCGCATAGCTCCACTATCCACACATAATCCATTTAAACACACACGCACGCGTAAAATGACTGCATTAACCTGATGAGGTTCGATTGCAGACATTAATTACCATTATTAATATCAGTAATTCACGATCGATGCGTACGTGCAATTTAGTGGAACTATGTACTGCCTACAGGCTGGAGGGTAATCCGCAAACAATATTAGGGAAATCAGCAGCGACCTGTGACGTACCTATATATCGGCAATGGTCGCGTGCCATTGGTCGGACGCTTTCGGTATGTCAGTTACGTAATCAAGCTTGTGATGTATGGGTTTAGAGAGGTTAGTTAAAGCTAAAAGGATAGATATAATAGTCAATAACTGTTTATTTACAACGCAATTTAACTACACTAAACTACAAATAAACATTATTTAAAAAAAAAAAAACTAAAACACGACCCAAAAGTCTGGCAGCATTGCCACGTTGTATGGCAATGCCTAATCTCTGGCCGAGGTAAAAGCCAGCTCTTGGGTACACGAAGTGTCAACGAAGCGCTTGAATAAATCTTTAAATAGTACGCCAACGACGGTCTAAGAGTTTCAACTCCAGTTAATAGTAATTAGTCTAAATCTAATTCTGAAATTCCATTAGTTGTCATTGCTACAAAAAAAATGATACTTCTTACGATTTTACAATGTGTGCAGTATAACGAATCCTCCAGCCCACTAATACACTAAGTCGGTGACCGAATGCGGCGACCGCATTCGGTTTAATTAATTTATCAATTGGGCCGTTAATATGTTTCGAGTTGTTGGTTTTCCTACACTTGTGTTGTAAGCATCATGAACGCGTTCGCGTTTCAACGCGTTCACAATCAGCTACCGACCTACACCGCCTGCGCCGGTCTGCAAACGAATACAGCTAACCGAAAACCTGCTTACACTAGTGATTGGTGACCGAATACGGGCTGCAGCCGAATCGTTCAAAATGACCCGACCCAATTAAAATGAGTCATCACAGTTATCCAGGGTCGTTTTTCTTTCATTGTCATCTTTCTGTCTTAATTCCAATGTATTGGAAGTCGGTGCAGCATGTCTTCTTCTTATATGTTTATTTACTCAATACTCACCTTCCTTTATACCATTACTTTTTTACAGTACCCATCCATTATTTCTATAGTCTTCCTCTAGTCTACACACACACACACACAATTTTATCTATCACCATAATCTATATCAAATCTCTGTATCCAATGGTTTGTTCACCATTAAGAAAATCTATTGTATCTTGACCACCCTTTTCGATAGACATACTCTTACACATGAGGTCTACATCACGGATTATGTTTTTTCATAAATAGGCATTATTTTTGCGTTCTTCTTATCTGTTTATTATGTGTGTGTTCGTTAATTGTTAAGTAAATTATAATGTTCAGTTCAACAGTTCTGCCCAGGACTAGAGGCCATATTCCATTCACTGCCAGATCCCTTACCAAACAACACCAATATATCACTATCGTGGATTATACAAGTACCTGAAACTAAATTATGAACTAAACAAAACGGTGTTGATCAGTATTTCTTTTAACTACTCGTATATATCGAACTTCCGTACTTCCAAATGGATATTACTATCACTTTATCTGTGCATAGGTTAGTATCTAATCTGCTTGAATTGAAATATGTCGGTTCATGGATATAAAGCTACTAGAAGTTTCTGTTACGTTTTTGAAATGTTTTGTTTAGAACAGTGATTACTCATGCCGCCACAGCAGGCGTTTAAACGGTTTGAATTGAATCCTATAGAAATGACTTTTTTTTGATGACGTCTCTAGTTCTGGGTTGAGTGAGAGGTTGCGTCAAACTGACATGTGTTCTTCAGAACGAACAAGAGAACGCCAAGGGCGGCGCATTGCGTTCCAGAACCACAGTAACTCTTTCAAACATTCCCGCAGCCCTAGCGGATATCGGCCCTGCTGGGCTCCTACGGTTTTTCTACCATCTCTTTAGTAGAAGGAAGCCGCCATTTCCCATTATCTTTCACTCCGGATCATGGCCTAAAGGACCGGGCGCAAGAGATCACTACTGCCCATCGCCTGCACGAGGATGTGGCGGTTTTCCGCCCAAGGGGTCCTTCAGGTGAATAAAACTTTCGTGCAGTTACTTGTATATTGTTATTTTATTTTTGTGTCCGATATGAGGAGTGGTGTTAAAGCCTGAGCTATATGATTCATATCGACTAATGAATTTTAGATCGTGGGTTGAAACGCGGCCAAGCACATTACTTTAAGTTATTTCATAACGCTTGCTTTCTAAACGGTGAAGGAAAACATCGTGAGAAAACCGGTATGTCCTAGAAACAAAAATTCGAAGACGTGACATCTACCAACCCGCACCGAACCAGCATGGTGGATTACGGTCCATTTCCTCACCTAGAGAGGAGGCCTGAGTTCCAGCAGTGGGAAAATTAGGCTGATGCTATGCTAAACTGTATTTTTCTTAGGGTGGGAAATCATCAAGTAACTTCTACCGCTTCAGGTAATGTGAGTGTGAGGCTTTTACTGACTAAAACCCAGCCGTGTTCGTTACCCTTTGCGTTCTAGGCCCATGATTCCGAGAACAAGTAACAAACAGTTTGTGGAGAACTATTGTCATGTCTGCCTGGGAAACCACGATCACGATTTGATCATGACTTAATTAGTGTAACTGGCTCTCCTTACCAGACGGGCTACCCAAAATGAACCTGTAACAACATAGCATTTTTCCTCGGTTTCGTGTGTACACAGGAACCAAGCATTTCTTAATTTTTTCTATGAATCGGATCAGTACCTACTTATGCAGGAGGTAAAAATGTCCCCTGTTAGGGTTTTTTTTAGGTGGGAAAATAATCCAATAATATCTCGCGCTGTTGGGCGGAGGCGGGAGGGTGTGTCAGACTTTTTAAAAACCCACTCCTGTTCCTTGTTTGCCTTTCATACCAAGGCCCAGCTTTCCTTTCAAACCCTTGGCCCCAGTAAGCTTCAACCCTGCTGGGCCCTACAGTTTCCTAAAATCTCTTTGAGGCACAAGTGGAACAGTACCTACGTGCCGTCGACGACTTGGCCTCGGTCCGGACGGTTACCGGACGGCCCACTGCTCGCCGTCCTCAAGCCTGGGCCTATGGTGGCCGGAATCGGGTTCGGGATCCCAGAGGCTGGGCCGCTACCTCGCGCGTGCACGTGTGGTTTTCTCCTTTGCTTCGCAGAAGGAGGCGACCACGTGCCACTCCTCCTCGCTTCGGACAATGGCCTGTACCAAGGCCCGGTGCGAGAGATCGTTGCCACCGATCGCCTCCACGAGGACACGGTGGTCCTCTCCCCAAGCGTGGCACACCTATACTTTATGCTCCACCGTATCCTTCGGGAACGGTTGAAAGGGTGACCGTGGGCGTCGTGTGATACCGCGGTTCTAGAGAAGACCAGGAGAAGTCGTTTTATAATTTTACACATAAAAAAAGGAGGTAATCTTTGAAATGCACTGAGAACGTGTCATAATGATTGAGAATTGGAGAGAAATGTAACTTTAACTGGAATGCAGGCTAAGTAGATTTTGACAAAAACAAACTGAATATCAAATTAGCAGCCAAGTAGGCTACTGCAAATACAACTTGGCGAAATGGGGTTTTATAATCCCGTTGGATACTCAATGTGAGTGAAGTTCACAACATAAGACCCAAATATCCAAGGTGCAGATAGCACCTTGGAGGATTTGATGAACGCTACCAATGCTGCAGTTAACGTAGTCACCTAATAGGCACAATCCGTTTAACGAGTTTATCATCAATTCGAAAAGAAGAAGAAGAAAAACTTTGAATTTTTAATTAAAAAATCGGGGTACAAAATAAATTTAAATAATGCTCCAATAAGTAGATAATGACCTTGCTCTAAAAAATGTAGAAATAAACAAGTGCGTACAAAAACTTTAGACCACATCTAGCTCGACCATACATCGACGTATCCTCCGATCCGTCGACAGACGGGGGCCAATCGAATTACGTTCCCATTATTATTTGGGGACGCTTTGCACCGTCATTGCTGGGGTGACATGTGTAGTCAAATCTGCGAACGGTTTGTGTATTAATTAGGAAACCAATTTATACACTGACTATGTTTAGCTGTCTATAAATAAAGTTCAGTGGAGATTTTGATAGGGTTTGACATTGGACTTGTATTATTTCATTTCTATATTTTGATTGCTTGTAAGTATGACTGTAGCTTTGTTTTTAAGGTGGGGGAAGTCATCCAATAACTTCTTTCGCTCTACGGCGGATCGGCGTCAGGAGCGAAAGAACAGCCTGAGGGTTTTTACTGACTAAAACCACTTTTAAATTCCTTCTTTTTCAAGCGTCCTAGGATCCCAGGTTTCCCTTCCGGAATAGTATGAAAATGTTTGGCTGAGGAATTTTTCAAGAGAGTTACAGCCTTGCAACGCAAGAGGTGACTGAAGGAAAACAGGTGGACTTTAAACAGTAAAAGACATACACCCGTATTTATAAACAAGTAAAACTAAATACTTGAGTAAAAGTAACTACTTAAGTAATAATTTGTATTATGTAGTTAAGAAAAATTTAAATGTTGAATGAAGATTTCAAACGTCAAGTAATTACTTAATAAGATTTTACTTAGTAACAAGTAATCACTTCTTTATAAATACGGGTGTAACACTCCGTCCAGCTCTCTTTCTCTCCACTTAGAGCCAGAGGAGTTATTTGCTAATTTCACTCTTGGAAAAAAATATGAGTGTGTTAGATATAAGAGGCAAAGAAATTATGAAGAGAATGTGTGAAAGAAGTTAAGGTTAGTGTTTTCAATAGTGCCGACGGCATTGAACGAGGGGTGCGGGGATAGCGGGGTTCGATAAAGTAAGTGATTTTTTTTTAGAGAAAGAGAAGTATGGGAGAAGAATAAATGATGCAAAAGCAAGAGAATGATTATTAGTTATTTTTATTAAATAAATTTCTTTTTTAGCACTGAGTAGTTGAGTGGGAGAAATTGGATGGCATACAGACAGCGTAGGATGCCCGACCAACGACCTAAGGAGGCGGTGGGTCTAACCTGGAGGCGGAAGGTGACAAGATACTACCCACGGTTTTATTGCCACTTGACTTTAGGTCAGATCTAATGAACCCTCTAAAGCCAAACCACTGTTCATGCAGCATCTTTTTACTTCATATGTAATCTAACTATACCAGTATTTAAAATATACACCGTAAAATTTAGGTCGTTTTAATCCTGCGGAGGGTCGATTCGGTACATGAAATACTATCGATTTGTAAAGAGAAAATTAAAAAATAAAGTACCTTTTTTAATTCATTATTCCCCGAGAGGACACCGGCGTCCGCACACCTACATGCGTATATTAATTCGAGTTTTTGAAAAAAAGTGCTTCATTATTTTTTTCTTTACAAATCGATAGTATTTCAAATACAGAACCGACCCTCCGCGGGATTAAAACGACTAAAATTTAACGGTGTATAGGAAACCAACTCATCTTTTTAGAGGTGTCAAATCATTCAATAACTGTTCCTGCTCGCCATTTAAATGATTTTTATTCGATGACCATAACTTCTTTTGAAGTACGCTTGTCCCTATAAAACTACAACCACCACGCTCAAAAAACCCTGGCCATCACAGAGTAAAAAAAAAAACCGTGGATACCGCTACCCCGCTACGCAATGTTTCTGCCGCCACCCGACAGCCCCACCGAAGATGGGCCACCCCCTTCTTACTGAGCCGGCGACCATACGCCCCTGTAACACAGGGACATTCGGGACGGGACCATGGGACAAAATGCGTCATACTCTGTAAGTAAGTTTGGTTTAATCTATGTCTACTTTAAAATGCATGAATTGTAGAGTGGAATTTTTTTTTTAATTTTCTATTTTTAAAAACTTAGATACTAGAGACAAACAAGGTATGCCACAGTGAAACCATTTTTTTTTTAATTAGAGTGTTCGTAACTTGTTCATTTTTATCTCGTAAAAACTATCGTAAACCATATACAATAGAATAAGCGGATACGTAAGTAGTAGCAATAGTTCGGACAAAAAACTCCTCAGTCACAACGACTACGCAAGCGGCATAAATCCCCGTTCTACATAACTAAAACTCGCCCGAAGCGCCCTCAATTAGATTAGTCAATCGAGTAACGCGTAGTTGAGCGACTCTCGCCGAAGTAATGAAGAAGTGAACCCCGCATCGCGTGCCTCCAACACCACCGACGTCAATAAAAACAAATATATCACTAAACACACCGGCAGCCCCCCACCACCCACCACATATCGCCACTACGCCCTAAATACCTTATATAATTACATATCACGCTTCATTGTCGTGATAAATACTTTCTCACAGTTATCATTTACCAAATCTACGCCACTGTCCATTTTAGATAATGGTGCGAAAAGGACGCAGCATACGCAGCCGCTGGGAGTAAGAATGGAGTGGATATAAAATAACATATATTATTATAGTGTCCACAAGCCAAGCGGATATTGATTATCTGCCACAGCTGAGAGCCACGGAGCCCCCCGCTTGCCCCGACCGGCTTGAGCGCCCACAAAACTTATGTTACCGCCACATAGACTAAATTTTCCACCCTAAATCGGTTCGCCGATGGTGCATTTTCCTTCTGCTTCCCTCGCGAACATAACCCGTTTTTGCAATCTGCGCGATATTCAATATTTGATCTCTGTCTAACCGACTGAACTGCGTGTGACTGCAATATCCCCGTCTCGTTCAAGCACATTCCATAATAATTTTCGATGCATTCCCTTGCCATGATTTCCCAGCGAAACTCGGAGTGCGATTTTACCAATAAGCGCGGTTAAATTCATAAGAAATCCGTAACTATGTATAAAATTTCCTGTAAAATATAAAGTTAGTTATAAATGGTAACTGAACTGGTTTTTGCGCATAAGTACTTACGTGTATAGGTAGTTATCTACTATTTCAAATATTCATTTTAAAAACTGTTTATGGTTTTCGCTTTGTTTACAAACTTATTCCACAGCAAAAACAAACGATTACAAAGCATTCAGCGACAAGAAAATGCTATTTTGCTAATTGTAGTTTTTGTTAAAATTATTTAATTAATTGTGTGTATGACCCATTCTAAGTCGTTCGTTAATTAAACAAAACCAAGCCTTTTCCAGTTTCGAAGTACGTAATTATATGCGAAAAAAACATAAATAAACAATTTATAAAAAATCGTTATTTATTTGTATTTAGTTCATGAAAGGCTGGAAGGATTCACCTTTAACTTAAAAGCATGGCATGTCTAGACACTACTAGTGAACAAATTCTGTACTACAAAACTTTTCGTGGGGCAAGGGACTCACTACATTCGTCTTGCTACGCTTGTGTGTGTCGGTGTAACCTGTGAAAAATTGCTTTTACCTCTGTGTGCGTTACACACAGATACAAAAGTGGGTAAAAGGGGAGGGAGATGTGTATGTGTGCTGCGGGAGATCGGGCGGGAAAGGGGCCCGACTCGTGAACTAAATAGCTTAGTGTTAACACATATTGACATCAAATTTACCGCGATGCTATCATTTATTCAGGTAGCAATACACTCATTGTTCTTTTAGTTTTGAATACTTTTGCGTGGTCAACCACTTTTTGAATGGATTTACTTTTTTACGCGAGCATGTCAACGATTAATTATTTTTGCCGCTTTGTTTGACTTTCGTTGACTTTGGAGTTATTATGAATTTAAATTGCTCGTTGGGGCTTCCAATTTTTTGAACTGCCATTTTTATGACCCGAAAATATGGCGTGGGCTGTTTTAAACGGGTTTTTAATTTAATCTAAATCAAATAATGTCTACATTTACCTTTTAATTTTAGTACTTATGTATGACGTTGCCATTAATTAATTCAATGAAGGTGATCACCTGTTTAAAAGACGCATGTAGTTCTTATTCGTTATTAAAATAGTCATACGAAAAGCTGTAGTAACGTGAGCATAACTCAAAGTTACTGCAGAGACTGTAGCTAACAGCATAAAAGATGCAGACTGCGCACTCGATGGTAACTCTCGACGCGGATACAATGTTAGTGCCTATAGGTATTTATATCTTTATGGCGACTGAAAATGTAGTGATGATTGTATGACAACCTGTCTCCTTTCAATATCTATAGATTAGAATTAGTAATTATACAGTATAGAGAAAATTACATTTTATGTTTCAATTAGTAAAAACAATATCGACTTATTCGATGATCTTTGAGCACCAACTCGAACGATTATTCGCAGGCATCTGCTTGATATTGTTAGAAACGCGCGAAATAGACAGTAGCCAAACAAAACTAGGTATAGCTTATGACGCGACACTACGCTCCCATCAAAGTAGATAATACTCTGTCCCGCTTTCGTCATAATTATGCAAGTTAGCACTCCATTCGTTTACTACTCTGTGGCGTAATGGTTCATTTACATGAGTCGATAACTAAGTTTCAGCAAGCTGCCAGTCCATGCATTCAGGACATTTAGGCCATTTTATGTCTCTAAATACAAATGATGCAGCTATAGATTTTGAAATCTTTGGGGCTATTTTAGTTCACTTAAGTACCTATAAGGGAAATTATTACATCTGTATATTACGCGGCAAAATTTATTTAAACCCGAAAATCAGTTATAATCCCTATGACACAAATTGAACCATCATGACGGACCTTGAATGTGCGGTAACTGATTTTCGGGTCTCAATCGAAGTGGGGGCTGCGCAAAACCCACAGCAAATGGTTCAACTTATTTGGCGCGTACTATAATACGTTTAGATCTTAGTTACTGGCATCGCAATCAAGCACTAGTTTGTGATATTGGAAAAAGTTAAAACATTGAAGATGGAGCTAGTTTTCAGAAGCTCTGTGAGTCTACGCTAGACAAGCTGAGTGGAGCACCAGCCGAGCTGAAATTCGTGTAGTGTGAACCGACTCTAGAGGAGCCGAGCACAAGCGAAACTACACGAATTTGCGCTCGGCGCATGGTCCCTTTAAAGGGCAAGCCACTCTCGGGCCCGTACCGAGAGTGGACTTGTACACTAGATGGCGCTTACATCAACATTATTCGTTATTTTGTTTTTAATATGTGGCAACATTATTAAATCGAGGAAATGGTAATTGCTAAAATTAGACAATCCGCTTTATTGACCTTCAGTCAAAATAATATCTCAATATCGACCTAACTGTGGCTGTTCATGTCATCATCTTCTTAGCCTTTTCCCAACTAGCTGGATACTTCTTCCAGTCTATCCGTGATGCGGCTGAATACCCGTGATTTGCATGGAGCGACTGCCTATCAGACCTCCACAACACAAGTTAATGGGCAACACGATATTCTTTGAATAGACTGATGGTCCGAATTTCAGGTATCTGACTTGGCAGCAGCTAGTGGACATAAAATTAAAAAGACCAAATGCAGGGTCGAAGCCTGCTTGGGACATGGATCAGCTTCCGAAAGGAAGGCCCGGCCCCGGCACGATAGGCAACGAAGGAATGGGGTAGGTTTTTAGTCAGTAAGAGTCTGACAATACTTCCCGCTCCGCCCAAGGGACAAAACCAAATACAAAAATCTGCAAATACTCACCCATTATAACTTCGCAGTCTGTGGCTTCAAAGTTGCAGTCATAATCTCCCTTAAAATACTATCCAGTAGCTTGGTTGACACTACAACTCCATTCAAATATAAACCTTGACAAGTTAAGATAGAGTAGAGTTTCCTCTTTGATTTATACGCTCGGAAGTGTATTAGTTTGCCTGACATAAATATGAGCGATGTAGTGACAATAGGAAAAAGTTTTGATATAGAGATTACTTTAAAGTTGGAATTTATAGTCAATTTGGGCATCCGAGGGTGCAAATAATTCGCACCCAGCTGAAAATTGGTAGGATTGTTCAAAATACCATCATAGATGAAATCTAAAAAAGCCTCATAGAATAGAATAGAAGAAGAATAGAAAGACTTTTATTCGAGACAGACAGTACAATGGTTACAATCGATCCGACACCTGGAAAAAAAGATAACCGTATCTTTTTTTTTTCTTAACTGACAAGTTTGATTTTATGTGGCAAAAAACGTAGGTATATTTACGTTACGCCACTCTCAAGAGAATCAAAATTCATAAGGTTTTTCCCGTTGATCTTGAATCCTGACATTTGGCATGAAGCAAGGCCTCATAGCACAAGTATAGAAATAAATCTGAAAACTGTTTTGTAGTTATGTCACCAAAACAAAACTTTTTTAGGATTCGTAAAAACCTTTGAGACTCGTTTCGGAAATGGATTTTTTTTCATACGTAAGTTTGTACGGGACCCTCAGTGCGTGAGTCCGACTCACACTTACCCAGTTTTTTGGAGTAATTTGACTGGACTAACATGAAGAATATGTTTACTATAATCATCATCATCATCATTATCAATTCAGCCGAAAGACGTGAACTAATGGACATATGCCTCTCCCAAGTGTCGCCACGTGCGTCTCGCATCCATCGGATTCCCGCTACCCTCATTAGCTCATCGGTCCACCTTGTGGGAGGGCTTCCAATACTGACTGCGTCTTTCGGTACACAGTTAACTGGATCAAGAAAAATATATCATCATATTTTTTTTTTTTAAATGAAAATATTGTAATAAAAATGAAAATAATAAATAGAGATAGAACAGCACAAAGGTACTGCTTATTACAAATGAAAATTCTTCCAGCAGACCTGCGACAGGAGAGTTGGATGAGAGATGTAGACACATAAAAAATGACCCAAGGGAATTTATTACTGGAATAACGAGTCTCCTATAACCTAGTCGAAATCTTTGTCGATCTGTAAACTAAAGTAAAAACTATTCAGCAATTTATATACGAAAACGTATCTGTCTGTCTGTCTGGTTAATACAACACAGACAGAGATACAATTCTGCATTGATAATATTAATACGGATTTTTATCACTCTTAATAAATACAAATGGATGACACAATAAACAGAACAAGAGTTTTTTAAGTTGTTAACGTTTTATATCATTTTATTACTATTTTTCTAGTACCAACATATAAATCTTTTGGTCTTTCTTCACTACATAATTCTTGAAGAGTGAAAGTGGTTCGAACACTTTAATGTTTGGTCGATCTGTATTTAATATTTACAAATTTATTTATAAATCTAAAATATGTGAATTCTGATATCATATAATAACTATATAATAGTAACTACGTCTGTAGCCAATAAGTAAGTCTCGGAAAATGAAGATAGATGGCGCAACAATCGCTTTACTTCGAAACTCGAAAAAATTTAAATTTACCTATTTTTGTTTTTACCTGTTGACATAGCACTATAGTGCTATGATGAAAAAAAATCAAGGTAGAAAAGTAAAAATCTCTCACATTTTCAGGATTTTCATGCATCAAATCCATGGTGGCACCTACGTTTCTTTGTTTACTCTTTGACCCAAATAGGCCGAGAGCAGCCAGGGCGTCTGACTTAATTGTTTTGATGTATCAATGACGCAATCGCTCTTTCAGGTAGAACAGTAATTGTGTGGAGTCGATCATTGGGTTTAGGTTAACAAAATTAATTGATTTGGTGAAATTGATTAAATAAAAACAGCTACCATTTTTTTTTAATGGACTCGCTTGTGATTAAAAGGGTTATTAATATAAATGAATGGAGAGGGCTATGAAAATTGAATGGAGACGGAAAAAAAATGCATCGATTGTATTACAAATGTTGAAAGAAAATGAAGTCAATGACGGTGACATTTGATAGGATGAAATGGACGAAGAAAACGAGTTGCACCAGCCCCAAGCAGGGAACATAAAAGTAGGGTAAGAAGGTGATGATGATAAATTAAAAGTTAATTATTGAAGAACTATTTCAGAATTTATTTTTTCAAATCAATCACGAAGAAGGTGTCAGAAATCCAATTACAACCTGAAACGTATATATGTACTCGTAGAAAGAAATCTCAATCAACATTTTACAGCAAATAGATAACCGATATAAGATACGGCTTTCATAAAAGTTTACAGACAAACGTTAAGTCTAAAGTAGCGCGTAGGATGCTTCAGCAATTTCTTTTTTTTTTCAAAATAAATCTTGCATTTCACCATTAATGCAGTCGAAGATATTTTTTAATGGCTGGAAATATAAAAAACCACACCTATGTTTCTTCATTGCCTTCCGTTCCAGGACATTCCTTTTTGGAATACCTATGGCCCACGTAGGCTTCGGCCCTACTGGGTCCCTATGGTTTTGCTGATATCTCTTTAAGGCGTGCATGGAACGGTAAGGGCCGTCGACGGCTCGGTCTTGGCCCAGATGGTTACTGGATGGCTGGACAATGCAGCTGAAGATGATGCCTCCTTACCTAGAATTAGAAGTAGTCTATACACTCGCGATTTAATGGTAGATTTCATCATTTGAATACACAGGATTCGTTTTTGGAACAAGAATTTGGAGTAAAATTATTGTGCTACAATATCAAACGCATATTAACTGACGTAGGTTATTAGTTGAATAAATCAACAGCCAATCGCAACATACTAATGAAATTTCAAACGCATCGACATTTACTTTCCAGAAACCGTGGAACAATCTTCCAAGGAGTTCCACTCATTAGAGGTAGAGATTTTTCGCAGGAGATGCCGTAGGCGGCCGGAGTAGCAGGCCAATTTCCGTAGGCACGGGCTCCCACACGATGAGCCGTCCGGCCGTCCAGTAAGAATCAAGCTCTAGTTGAAGTCACCGTTGTGCATACGCACGTCTAAGAGGTGTCAGAAAAACTGAAGGGGCCTAGTAGGGCCAATACAGGGGCGTAGGTATGTTTGACAGTTACCGTGGCCCTGGAAAACAAAGGGCAATTGAAGGTCAGAGATTGGTTTTAGTCAGTAAAAGTCTGACACACCCTCGCTCTCGGTTTTGCCACTTCCTCCAGCCAGAGCGGATGAATTTATTTGACGATTTTCCACCTCAAAAAAAGGGGTAGAGGCATCTCCTTGGCTTGGTATCTATCTGGAATTACACATTAACAGTATCGACAAAATGGTCGAAATATCCACCATTTAACATTCAAACATATATTCTAATTGAAGATTCACATCAACAAAAATAACACATAAGTAATGGCAAGTTGACGGTCGCAACGGGGTCTTAATGAACTTGTAATAAAATTATTGGCCACACACAGGGCAGCTCAGGCAACGCCCCAGGACGAGTTAACCTGTTCAGTGATGTGACATACGAGTGTCGATAGAGAATGGCTTTATCGATAGTTTTAATTGGGCATTTTTTACATATCAATAAAATTTCCCTCCAAAAATAGATGAAAAAAAAGTCATTATACAATTATATATTATAAAACCGAAAGATAGAAAGCAGAAAGAGTACAGCTTGACCGTAAAATTTATGGAACGTAAAACTCAAAATTGTTATGGAACAGTGATAAAATAGCATCTTCTAAAGAGAGTTTAACCCCATTCCGTTCAACGATGTTATACAACAATTTATACGACGCCTTAAAATCCGTATTTACATTAAAAGTGTTCAATTTCAAAGCTTTATTTAAACCCAAACTTAAACTGTAAACATTTGCTATTAAACTGGCCATCCAATTCTACGTACCAACACACAACCTGGAAAAATAACAGCGTCATTTACTACGTTTATATCGACATCGATAAACTGACTCCACTCACAGTCAGTAGTATCTAGAGAGGCAAGCTACAATAAAATGTACTGAAGCTAGCTACAAGCCTGAGCAGTTACTCGGGTATACCCCACCCCCTTACCCCCCACTCCTACACGCCATATGCGCAGTTCACTCACACATACACAACACACGCAAACACATCACCTGCAAATCGTGTCCACACATTTGATTATCAATAGTGACGTATGCAATTGGCATTTTGTCGATAGATGCTAAGTGTCCGTCCATCGAAGATGATGTGACTAATTGATTTTGATTTTATAATTTTGTTTTTTTGGAAACTTTTCGTAATAAATATCAAAATTCGTATTTGAAAATAGTCATTTAGGAGTGCATTTTGATATCAAGTATAACTTTTCAAATTGAATGTCGCCTTCACCCGATCTCTTGCATTCTTTGTGTAGAGATTTTGACTTGTATATACTCGCACATAGATCCTTACGCAGTATGCACACAGTCGATTCGAAACATAAAGGTATTAGAAAATTTTTTGTTAGCCGCAGGCAGGCTGGGTCGAAGCCTACTGGGGTCAAGGGCCGTTTCCTGAAAAGAAGGCTCGGCCCCGGTATGATAGGCAACGAAAGAAAGGGGGTAGGTGTTTAGTCAGTAAGAGTCTGACACTAGATCCTGCTCCGCCCAGGGGCGGGATTTGTCATGGAATGATTTTACCTTCCATAAAAATAAAATACAGCAGACCATTTTCTGAAAGATTATTCTGACTTTTATTTTTAATCATATAACCTACATTAAAAGCCAATGAAAACTTTTGGCATGATTTACTCTTTTCTTTTCGCCAGAAATGAAACCTAGGTTATATGTTAGAGGACAATACGAGAAAACAATAGCAATAAAAAACAAGTATATACATATACGAGTACGTTTAAAAGAATTGCTAGTATAATATGTAATATTTTGAAGTTTCTATTGATAAAATAGATTGAGTTGATTAGTCCTGCATTATTTTTTGTACACTTGCCGTTTTTCATCACTAAAACTAGTAAAAAAAAGAGTTACACGAATTGAAAAGATACGCGTTAGTGTTGCGAAAGTGATTTACACTATTTAATGCGTACACACCATAAATCATCGTCATCAGCCTTTTAACGTTCCCACTGCTGGGACACAGGCCTCCTCTCTAGGAGAGGGAATGGGCCGTAATCCACCACACGGGTCCAGTGCGGATCGGTCTTTAGGATAATATTATCTAAATAATAGATTCAGGCACCTGTGCTGTAGTCCTCGAATTTAACCTTATTTACTAAGGGTAATATATAATAATATTGTATATAATAATATTGTACTGGGGACCACAATGACTACCCTGAGAAGAAACACCGAAACCAATTCAGAGGTCAAAGTCTCTTTTAAAGTCCATACAGCAAACATGTAAAGGTCAAAACATATTTATTTATTTATTGCTTAGGGATAAAAAACGGTAATACAATTCAATATTTAATAAGGATCATGCAGATTGGAGTCAGCGATGGTCTTTTGAAGAAAGAACCACACAGTTCTGAGTGAACCTGTTTAGTCATTGCAAGCATTTATCAGTATTCGTATAGCTCAACTCAGGACTACTAAGGAGCAAAACGACTTGACGAATAAAACCAAAGAAAGGACATTTGGGCAGGCCGCAAAAAGTACTCATAACTGTCAGACATTTATTAAAATTAAAGAAAAGGAAAAAAGTAATCCCGAAATAGTAATAGTCCCAAAATTCACAATAATAAAATATACAAAATTGTAATTTTAAAATTTGCGCTAAACAAACATGCATAAAAACATTGGCAGTTAAATAAAGGGATATTAATTTAATTGTGCATCAAAATCTTATAAATACAAATTTTAAAACAGAAAATATGCATGGTTTTTTTTTATTTACGAAATTATATAATTTTTTGCTCTAGCAACAAATATGTTAGAGTTATTAATTCTGAGGTGGAATTTGACATTAACGTTTATCATGCCCGTAGGTACAGATAAAAATTCGTATATTTGTTTAAAACTGTTATTATCTCCTTTGCTTTTTTATTAATTTTTATACGGATTTCACGGTTAGTATTATACTATCCCATATTTATTTATTTTTTTGATGGGAAATCAAACAATGACTTCTCCCGCTCTAGGGCAGAACAGAAGGGCATGTTAGATTTTAACTGACCCACTTTTAATTTGGCCTGTTGGTGCAGTGGTTAATGGCCCTGACTGCTATGCCAGAGGTCGTGGGTTCGATTCCCACCCAGGACGTATGTTTGTGTGATGAGTACGATCATTTGTTATGTGTCTAGGTATTATTTATTTATAATAGGTATGCATGTATTTAGAAATATATAAGAATGTTTATCAGTTGCCTAGTACTCGTAACACAAGCTTTGCTTAGCTTGGGACTAGATGGCGATGTGTGACAGTTGTGGAATACTTATACTTAGGTACTTATACTTATATTCCCATTCTGCTGAACCTTTAAAGGAAAATGAGCGGTAAGTACTTAACTAAGTAAGGCAAAGTTTAAGCGAGACCACGTAATGTAGTTGGAAACTAGAAACAACAGTAACGTATTGAGTTTAGAATCGCGGCAGAACAGCGGCAAGATGTCGCCCAATTACTTGAGATGGGTGTAACAAATTAATTTCTTTGTAAACGTTGGTGTTTGAATTTATTAGACAAGGTATTTAAGTGTATACAACATGTAACTAGGATACATGTTGTATCCTAGGATCCAAGGGTTAGGTAAAAAATTAACCCTGCCCTGGACCGATGAATGGAACGGGGTAGGTTTTTAGTCAGTAAGAGTCTGACACTATCTCCCGCCCCACCCAAGGGCGGGATTTGTCTTTTGATGATTTTACCTACCATAAAAAAAAATAACTAGGATAATACACACCCTTTCAAATCTTAATTAGAAAATAAGGTCACAATCTTAATTCAAGCACTGAGGTAGGTAGTATTTTCAGGGTTCTACACCTCACAAGAAAAGATCGCTGCCACCGATCGCATCCACGATGACACGGCGGTGCTCTGCCCAGGCGGAGCACACCTCTACTGTGTGCTCCACCATGTCCTCCGGGTGGTCCACACAGTGGTGACACCCGGGTGTCGCTTCCACACGAATCCGGTGCAGGAATTTCCCGAACTGACCGTGCACGGTGAGAACCAGCGTCAAGTGGAAGTTGAGGACGCCGTGAGGTCTTTCCAGCTACTCCTCAAAGAGGGGACTAACCGCCATAATTATGGTCTGCCATCTACTTGTCCTCGGTAAAAAACAAACATGTCCCGCTATTTTTGTCCGCAGATATTGATACTTATGGTATATTGTTTTTTACCTGACTACGGCAAAGCCAAAGGAGGGTTATGATTTTGACCGGCGGATCAGAACAAAACAAAAAGAAAAGTCATAGTCACACGTTATTAAAGTGTTATGGTTGGTACCTATACCTATATAACGTGTGACTACGGCTTTTTTTTTTGTTTTGTTCTTCATTCTCCAGTAACCTTGTTTATTTCAGTATCACAAAAATCTTGTTTCATACTTTTTAGCGTTTTTTTTTTAGAGTTCTTTTTTTTTAAACCCTTGTCTTTTGAGTTATCTATATTTGTATCTACATACCTACCTATCGACAACTAATGAATGTGTTTTTGATGTACCCACACTGGGATAATATTACTATGAACTATTTTATTTTAATATTCTCATATAAGTGACAATTGTGTTTTAATGGGAATAAAGATATTTAAACCGATCTTTAACACCACCTAAGAATATTTTGGCAACCCTGCTGTGTAATCAAGGTTCATGGCAAATCGATACGAGATAACAGAATTTACGAGCACCTACATCTTTTCTTATTAAGATTGAATGGACGTCAATAATCCCAAGTAAAGAAATTGCGACAATTTATTGACCACTTATTACCAACAAAAGAAAGGTCGCGCCTTCAGTTTATTTTCATGCGGTGAGGGTGGCACCACTGAGTGACGTCACTGTTACGTGCCCGTACGGTTTATTGAGGAAGGTAGCGACGTTGTTTTATAATCTGATGTTGGTATTATCTGTGAAAATCAATATTTTCACTATTTATAGTTAAGGGAGAAATAAGTTGAACCTGTTGCTATGGTTGCCCTCCACCACGATTTAGAGCCGAAAATTGGCTACTGCGCATTCAAGGTTGACCGCCATGATGGTTCAACTAGTATGTCGAGGATTATCTATAGTTAATCTTTGAAATGTACCTATCTAGGCCCTACGAGCTCTTAAACGCTTTCCATTTGACAACCTAAATTGTACTGTTAAAGGGATGGAGCCTGTATGTATAGGATGTACAGCTCCATTTCCCAGTAGATTTTATTTAGTCAATACGCCCCACAGCTGGGCAAGACCTCCTAAGTTCTAACAGGAACTCTGTTCTCGCGCCTAATGCAACTTGCCCTCGAGGTCTTTTTTCTTTTTGTTTTTGGTGGTGGTTAAAATCAACCAATGACATCTCCCGCTCTTGGGCGGAGCGGGAGATAGTGTCTGACTCTTACTGGCTAAAAACCCACCACGTTCCTTCGTGGCCTTAGATACCAGGGCCGGGCTTTCCTTTCGGAAGCAAACCCTTGGCCCCAGTAGGCTTCGACCCTGCCTGCCTGCAGTTAGCAGGCTGGGTCTCTACGGTTTGCTGACAACTCCTTGAGGCGCGCGGGAACAGTGCGCGCCGTTGACGACCTGGGCTTGGTCCGGATGGTTATCAGACAGCGAGCTACCCATAGCTCGCCGTCCGCAAGCCCGCGCCTATGTTGGCTGGAAATCCCGCGGTGGTTGGGCCGTGAGGGCCGTTACCTCTCGCGTGCGGCCTCCTCCTCTGCTTCGCAGAAGGAGGTGATCGCCTGCCATCCCTCCTCGCTCCGGACCATGGCCCGTCGCAAAGATCGCCACTGCCGATCGCTCTCACGAGAACACGGTGATGCTCTGCCCAAGCGGGGCACACTTCGACCGTGTACTCCACCGTGTCCTCCGGGCAGTCCACGCAGTGGTGGCACCCGGGCGTCGTTTCCGTACGAATCCGGAACAGGAACCTCCCGAACTTACCGTGTGCGGTGAAAACCTGGGTCATGCGGAAGGTTAGGACGCCGTGAGGTCTTTCCAGCCACGCCTCACAGAGGGGCCTTACCGCCATAATTAAGGCGTGCCCAGCACTGGGTTGCGACAGTCGCAGTCGCCATTTCACTATGAGATCCCGCCGGAACCCATGAGATCCCGCCGGAACTGCCCTCGAGGTCTGCGCTCATGTCGATGTTGTCTTATCAACTCTTGGGTTAGGCGGTTGAAACATTTTCAAGCCTCCAGTGTGTGGAGATTTACTAGAAAAACTTTAGTCTGTCTCTCATTTTGAAGGGTTCTTCCCTTCATAAAATTTTAAGAACTTAATCTCGCTCTGGGTTGAGAAAGTAGGTTGTCAAACTTTTACGGACCCAAATGTGTTCTTTCAGTTTTGTGTCTCTTTGCGTTCAGGGCTGCAATGACTCTTTCAAACAGAAAAACTGATGAATAACACGAAGGGTTCCGTAACATTATTATCTATACAACATTATGCAGTTATAATTTTTTTTTTAGTATTGGTTCAATTGGTTGTTATAGCGACTACAGAAACGGCAAGACAACGGATGACGCATCAAGCATCATCTGTGAAAATTTGAATTATCTAACTATAACGGTTCATGAGACAGACAGATAGACGGAGAGCAGTCTTAGTAATAGGGTCCTGTTTTTACCCTCTGAGTAAAGAACCCTAAAAAGACGTTTTAAAATTAAATTCTATATTGCTGCCTTCTTGCCGTCTACTTTACCATACGAACGATTCTTTGTTAGTTCTCAGAATTACTATTGAACTGATTCAAAGATTTCAAAGATGAACTCAATAACCACACCCCGGATACACTTAATTACTTACCATTCTTCTATAAACAAGTCCATGTTTGTATACAATGCTAATTTGCTAAGTGTGCGTGGAACGCTAGGGTTGGTAGAGTAAAAATACATTCATTTTTGCAAAAGAAAAAGATGCTGAAACAAAGTAAGTGAGCTGACAAACTCCTTCAATCCTTTGTAAGAGAAACTAAATAAGTATTTTCAACTTACGAGTAGGTACAAAAGGGGAATGGAACGCCATACATTTCTAATTTACCAAATACATTATATTATTGCCATACATTACATTTTTGTTCTTTTCGCCAAAAGTGAAACCTAGGCTATTTTTTAAAGGACTGTATGAGAAATCAATAGCAAAAAGAATTATGTCTAGCAACCGTAACCAAACGAAGTTAGAGACTATTTAGTAGATTGCTATAGGTTCTATAACATGCGTTATTTATGGTGTGTACGCATTAAATAGTTTCAGTCACTATCGCCACGCGTACCTTTCCAATTCGTTTATCACTTGTTTTTTTTTTTTATTAATTTTAGTGAAGAAAAACTGCAAGTGTGAAAAAATATAACAGAAATAACCAACAAAATCTAATTTTATCAATAGAAACTTCAAATATTGCGTATTACACTAGCTACGCTTTTTTATATTACGATACGGTTTGAAGACTTGTTTTTTTTTTTTGCTATTGATTTCTCGTATTGTCCTCTAACATATGACCTAGGTTTCATTTGTGGCGAAAATAATAAAATAAAAAAGTAAATCAAACCAAAAGTTTGCATTGGCTTTTGAGAAATATCTATCTGATGTTTTCTTTTAAATCTGAAATTCCAATCCCATTGCACAGAATGAAAAATAGTACCAGTATCCTTTGTCATTTTTAATATTCCTAAAAGATTATAATTTCCGAAAATAAAATAATGTATTAATTTATTAGATTTTTTTATTAAAAAAAAAAAGACATTTTTATTTAAATGTACACACATGCATACAAAATTCATTAATCAAAGCTGATGATATTTAAACACATGAGGTCTATTACTCACCTTTTGTATTTACACAATAGTGTCATGATCTTCTTCAAAATACATTGCATTCATTTCATTTATTCGGATTAATCGCTATTAATATTAATAAGTGCTCATTTCATTTAGTTGATAAATCCGAATCAGATTCGAGATTCCAAATATCTCATCATAAAAACTTTCCAGCGAACAAATTAAGTTTCTGAACTTAACGCTATATTATATCTTCGCTGTCTGCGGGCACCTCTCATTTTGACTTTAATCTGTAGCAAATAATATACAATGACATTGGTTGCTCGTCGCATTCTTTCTGTCTCGGGGTGTGTACCTACTGGGTACAGCCACCCCTGGGCAGACGGTTCGCCGTCCGTCGAGGGACGACATACAGCAAGAAATTGTTGGAGGTGACAAACTTTATAAAATGTTTAATTTTCCTATAAGAAGCGATTAAGAGTGTTACAGGAACGTGGGGATTATTACGAGAGAGGCATAAGCCCCACGGTGGGCAAATTTGGGCTGAGGATGATCCAGTGTAACAGTGTAACAGGGCAACGAAGGAACAGGGTGGGTTTTTTAGTCAGTGAAAGTCTGACACTAACTCCTGCTCCGCCCAATGGCGAGAGATGTCATTAGATGATTTTTACTCACCGATAAAAAAAGAAAATAAAAGTGTGATTCGCTTCAGTCAATTGAAAAATGAATCAAGAGAGACGCACTCACCGAGTCAAAGCTTCAAAGTCTAGAGCACTGACGCCGAGTTGCAAGCCTGTCAGTTTCTACCGGTTACATATCGTAGAGTGTGCGTCGGAATAGAATAAACTAAACTACGTTCCAGTATCGGATCACCAGACGTACGGCAATGCACTACCTGTACATTGCAAATATTCTACCCACACGCGCAAAAGGTTTTAAGAACACATTCATTGTGTGTACAGCTAAAGGAGAGGAATTCCCTACTGGAGTCTGATTCCTGGTAGCTACATCCTAGGGGTCTTTAAGTCAAAAGTGAATAGGTTACTTCTAGGCAAGCATGCTTTGTCGTGGACAACATTATCGCTTACCATCAGGTGAGATAGTAGTCAAACGCGAACTTATTTTCTTTTTCGATTATGTATTTTTAGTTTATACGATTTTGGGCCCGAATAAACGCTTTTCCTTTCATACTTACAAATAAATAATTATAAGAAAATTGATCGGTGCACACTCAGCCCTAGAATGCCGCATCCATCTTTGTCACCTCATCTGGCAACGCTATTCGCAAGTCTGTAAGTGGTCAGCCCAAGGTGACATTATTATAATACAAGATGTTATTCACATAGCGGTGAACGAATATTATATTCGTCTTTTGATTGAAGATTCAACTTTATATTATGAAGATCTTCATAAATTCAAAAACTAACTTTAAATTGAATGTTAGTAATGAATGAGTTACTTATTTTAGTTTGACCTTTCTGTGCCCTAATGTCTTTTGAGACTATTTTCTTAAACAGTTTCCTCACGTTTATCCTTTGAAAGCCTGTATAGTAACTGAGTATTACTTTTGTTGTTGATAAACTTGCATTTGACTACGAAAGTTTTCTGTTACGGACGCGTAGCTTCATAAACGCGTATACGTAATGAAACTCTGTCGAAGAAGCGACAACGACATGACGGTACGATGCCGCTCTATCAACAGAGTTTAACACCCGTATTTATAAAGAAGTAATTACTTGATTCTAAGTATTTTCTTATTAAGTCTTTATAAAAAAAAAAACAATTTCTCTTAACTATAGAATACAAATTGTTACTTAAGTAGTTACTTTTACTCAAGTAATTAGTTTTACTTGTTATTAAAAAGGGGGGCCCTAGTTTTGTATGTAAGCTGTGAGCAAGTGTTTATCAAACGTATCATAGCGACATCTATGGCGCCACATAAGAACTGTCAGAAAAATACGAAATCCTGCATCGCGTCGCGCAAAGTTCTCCGCGCTTTTTGAACATATACGTCAACCAAGAGTGGTTAAGAGACACTTTAGCAGGTGCATAAAAAATATTTTTTTATTAAGAAAACAAGAGTATAAAAGTAGACATAGAGTTAAGATAAGTATATAATTTGTTATATACTTATCACGGCTAACTTTTGGTCGTTTTGTTGGAGGGTCGATCCGGTACATGAAACACTATCGATTTGTAAAGATAAAATTAAAAAATGAAATACTTTTTTTCTAAAACTCGAATTAATATCGCATGTACGAAAATAATTTCTTTAAGTAAACAACAGCTGAGCGAGTCCAATGACCTGTAGGTAGTTGTCGGTCGTTGCGTACTACCTACAGGTCATTGCACTCGATCAGATGATGTTTATTTTTTAATTTTATCTTTACAAATCGATTGTTTTTCATGTAGTGAATTGACCCTCCACGGGATTAAAACGATCAAAATTTAACCGTGTTTATTAATACTATGCCCAATTAATGCTATGTTGCTTCTGCTATGTTAATAATTTAAAGCAAGGAAAAGAAGTTTTTCAGATGATTCTGCTATTATTGGAGAAAATAATTATGCAACTCCCATTTAAATGCATACATATGAGCTAATGTTGTCGCTAAGTTAAACCATCTCCTCACAAGGAAAGGTACATTTTTATTGGCACACACCACCATTCACAAGCTCCCGGGAGGGGGAGGGAGTTGGCACCACGTTCACCCGGCAACAGACAGCGACAGACTGTCTCAAGGTATGTAAACAGACTTTTACGGAGACAGTACCTATACATACAGTGTTAACAGATAAATAATGAATTTAGGCAATAAGTAAGACTTGCTTTTCAGATTAACTCGAGAAAATGCTGTAAATTAATTTAATTAATAACTATATTTTATTTATTAGTTGACCCGGCAACGTTATTCTTCCATAGAAAAAAATGGAGGGGGGAGATAGGAGGGTAAAAATTACCCCACAACCTATTCTTAGACCTACGAAATATACACAAAAAAAAAAAACATAAAAATCGGACAACCCGTTTTTTAAGAGTTCGATAGCAAATGCATTGTGACACTAAATTATATATTAGATTTATTTCTTAACTCTATACAAAGGTGGATTTATATGTCTTAGGGCTTGTTTAGGGAGACGCGGCGCGTTGAGCGGTCGTCGTACATTGCCATAATAATATGTTTGCATTTGTGCAATCTATGACGCGGCCCGCTGCTGCAATGTACGACAAACGCCCAACGCTCCGCGTCTCCGTAAACAAGCACGTGAACATTTTCTATCAATCGACTTTAGGGAGGTGCAGAGCCATAACATAGCAGGTACAGCTTAATATAAGACAAATAGAAAATAAATAAGTACAATAATAAATTCATACAGTCCTTCTTAGATATACCTATATCACGAGCAAAAAAAAATATTGTTTTTGTGAAAAAAATTATCCAACCAATCAACTCGGTTCATTCAACAATCAAAATCAACGTTCTTCTAACTCTGGGGAAAGTGTCCACGTGCCTTCACTTCACTTCGTATATGTTTCAATAATACACAAAAGCTCCAGTGACTTCCTACGCTCCTGGTACTATCGTAAAGTAGGTACCAGGAAACTATACAGGGTTACGAGACAGCACCTTCTACACATTTTATTTAGAATCTAGCAATTTTACCTCTTTTAAAAATTAGTTGAGAAGTTACACAAAGGAAATCATGCGTTAAAATCTTATATTTAAATTCCGCTCGCCCCCGTAGATTTCTTGATTGAGTAATATACAAAGCTCCTTTGACTTTCTACTCTCCTAGTACTAACATAGTATAAGTACCAGGAAACTATAAAGGGTTGCAACAGTTACACGCGAAAATCAAAAAGCAACTACACGCAAATCGCTTTCCACTCTACTGACCGACAAGTGATGTCTAAAATCAAAATGACATGTATTTTTTTCGAAAAATTCATACCTGAAAGGTGAGTATTTCATGGCACGTTCCGCCCATCATTTTGCGTTCAGCATCACTCCAAGTACGAAAGATGAAAGGAGTTCAAGCGTCCTCGTAGGAGCTACGTCCTTTGGGAAAGGGAAAGGGGAATCATTGCCGGAATCCGTTCCGGAAAAATAACTGGAAACTGAGCGGGGAGGGTCGCCTTAATGATCAAAACGCCTTCAATATTGCGAAGGCACGAGACTTATCATTATAATTTATTCACGGCAAGCAGCTGAGAAACGTATTCCGTCCTACCTCCCTGAAGGACAGAATTAATTTTCTTTTTCAGAAGTTTGATGTAAATAACGGTGTCTTGTCCCTTTTCAAAATGGGTGAAGATTTTCCCTTAGTCGATGTTGAATTGTTACGTTACAAACCCATTCAATTGACCTACTTTGTTTCCTATCTAAGTGTAACATCGCAAGCAAAGTACATTTTTTAATGTTATCTCTTTCAGACTGCATTATCTGAAAGTGTTTTCAATATTTTCATTTCAAAACGTAACGTATGCATATCATAACTGTCCTCAGTGACACAAATATCACACGTATCATTGTAACAACAGAGTTGAAAATCGATTGAAAGGTATCACCGTATCTGTATTCCATACATCACAAAGTTAGCGTCAATAAATCAGTTGACTAGCACACACTCCCGGGAGGCCTGCCTCTAATAAAGGCTGTCCCGGTCTATAGGTAGCCGCTTTGTCTACGGCCTCATCGGTCGAAACTTTCCTTTCCGCAGTCAAACTTAGATCAAGCTCGCAGTCTTGAGGGAGAGTTGTTGAGCTCGTTTGCGAGGTGTGTCTGCTATCATTTTAGTGTGGCAGTGATTTTTTAAGTGATGTACGATTTATCTGTTTTTTTTTATATTATGTATAATGAAAGCAATTTTTATTCATGACGTTTTTCGTTAATGCCGTATCCCTTCATTGAAGATAATTTTAAAGTCCATCATATTGGTATCTGTAAATAACCATAACTTCATGAAACAAATGGCAATGTTTTTCCCAGATATTTAAATAGGAAAAACTCTATATAACTACTGATTAACAAATAAACAAGGCAACTTCTACTAATCTTATTTACCAAACAAAATCTAAATTACACTGAATTATTCCATGCTCATAAACAATGCACGCTAACAGGACGGCGAGGCGTCTTAATTAAAGTTATATACTTGCTCTATATACTTATGTACTCAATCTCACTCGTGGAAGTTAAGAAAGGTTAAGGGGGCCCCCTCCCACCGCCCCAACATTCCCTTATTTTCCTAAAGTATCGTTTAATGCAAGTTTATTATCTACCATTTTGGCGCGTTAATTAATTCTTATTTTTTAATGTTGCTTTTTTTTATTTCTTTGATTTTATGTTGAAGACATATTTTTAACTGACTTCGAAAAGGAGGAAGTTCTATGTTCGGCTGTATGTATTTTTTTTCTTTTTTGTATGTTCACCGATATCTCGGTCAATTGTGGACCGATTTCGACAAAAAAAAAATAAGTTCTTTTTTTAAAGCGGGAAATCAGACTTTTTGCATTCTAGGGTCGGGGACTGATTGGAACCACACATGTTTCTTCTTTGCCTTTCGTTCCAGGACCTTGGGGTTCCCTTTCAGATTACCCATGGTTATTTTTTATGGTATATCATCAAATGATTTCTCTCACGCTGAGTGGAGCGATCGTGAGGAAACCGGCATGTCCTAGAACCAAAAAATTCGAAGACATGTGACATCCACCAATCCGCATTGGGTCCGCGTGATGGATTACGGCCCATTCCCTCTCTTTTAGAGGAGGCCTGAGTCCCAACAGTGGGAATATTAAAAGGCTGATAATGCTAAAATGTTTAAGTTAGAATAGTTTTCTGACTCCAACCCATTGTGTTTTTTCGGTTGCCCTTTGCGTTCAAAAGCCGCGGTAACACCTCTTCTTATCCCTCCCGCTACCCTGGCAGGTTTAACTCTCTCTCAACAATTTCAAATGATTAAAAAAAATTTTTTTTTTTCGAAATCTTTGACATAGTTGACTGTCTTTGTCAGTTCGTTTTTGTTTTTCGTTGCCTGAAGCTTCATCAAAAATTATTCCAAGAAAACGTAACCCCAGGATAAAAAATATCCTTTGTTCTCATCCAAGTTATGGTGTACTTACCCGTTTTTTTTTATTTATGAAATCAAATAACTTCTCCAACTCTTGGTGAAGCGGGAATGATGGTCAGACTTTTACTGACTAAAACCCACGTTGCCCTTTGCGTTCCAAGGCAACGGTAACTGTTTCGAACACTCTCACCGCTGGCCTAGCAGACGTTGGCCTTACCCATCTTCAGTTTTGCACAATATGGTTTACCCCTGTGTCAAGTCTCATCATAGAATAGAATAGCGCAAATAAGTTGAACCATTTACTATGCTCACGCGCAGCCACTTCGATTGAGAGCCGATTTTTTTTTTACCCCGGGTGTATGTTCCTTTTGGTCAATTTTTTTATTTTCACTCTGGCGAAGTCTTCTACTGGTTTTCTACTGGACCTGTGGTTGTGCATGGGCACAACCACAGGTCCAGTAGAAAACCAGCATCAGGCACTAGTCTGGTTGTCTGGCATTCATGCTGAACTGGACCTTTTCTGGTGCAGCATTGAGGCACACAACTATATCTATTTTTGTTTCGTGTATTATAATTATTGTGTTTGTGTTTTGTGCTATACCGAATAAATTATTTTTCTTTCTTTCTACATAAAGAAAAAAAGAAAGAAAGAAAAATCATTTATTAGAGACTCGCACATGACAAAAAATATATACAACAACAATACAAAAACTATAAATAGTTTTTACACATAAAAAAAAGAACACAAAATACAAAGATTGAAAATAAAAGACCTGTGCGAGGTCAAAAAGGCCCCTATCTCAGCATATGATCGGTCAATCACATAAAATTGTCATAAATGCTTGTAAAGTAAAAATTAACAAAGACGATTGTCTTTGACAAAGGTCTAACAGATTTCCAGGGTGTTTCACATTTGCGCAGTGATCTTGTCTCAAGCCGAGCGAAGTTGGTTTAACTTCGGAGTCGGTACGGTCACAGATTCACAGTAAACAGGCTAAGTGATGAGCATCGGGCACAAGATTATCTTGACAATAACTTATCAGTGAACATATTATTTAGTAGAACACGTTTTTAGTAACAAATCATTCCAAATCACACTATATAATATTGTAAAGGCAGTATTTATGTTTGTTACTTCTTCACAATCAAACGGCTGAACGGATTTGCATGAAATTTGTTATAAGGAAAGACCATGTCTTAGAATAGCACAAAGAATAATTTTAGTCCCGCGATTATGTTCCCATGGAGCATGGGGCAATTTTCTACTTACAGACACAACGCCCGTATGGAGTTTCCTCAGTTTTCGAGAACGGAGGTTTACAAGACTTTACACTCTGACCCACATAACTCTATATATATCACATAAATCATAATAAACCAGACACTCAAATCATCACCTTCTTCTGCGAAACAGTAATGAAAGCGAAGAAGGTGGTGGTAGTATACGGAGACGCGGCGTGTTGGGCGGTTGTCGTACATTGCCATATGTTTGTGATTGCGCGTGCGATGACGCGGCCTGCTGCTGCCATACACGACGAATGTCCAACGCGCCGCGTCTCCGTAAACAAGCACTTAGGAGACAATCCTCCGCCCAGGCCCGCGCACAATACAGCCTGGGCATCAAAAGTCGCAGGCTTGTAGTTAGCGATTCGCTCTGGCCTTAAAGACACCTAACTTATAATCGGACGGGAAGATCGTACGCAAATTGTTTCAATCCTTGTATGTAAGCCGTATAAACGACGAGGCGAAACGCTTAGTCCGGACCATAGAAGTGTTAATAATATAAGGGTGGACATTCGCCGTAAATCGGGGGACCAATGGTATCAAGTCAAGTACTTCCTGCGCACACGCTACAAAATGCATTCTATAAAATACTGAAAGGCTGGTTACCCTACACCTGTGCTACAGGCTTTGTAGATTGGTGTTGAACAAATCTGGATCCCCAATGAGCCTCTTCGCACGCCTTTCCACCGTGTCTAAAGTTATCTTAAACCATAAACATATTTTTATTCTATGAATACAGTTTCACTTACACCTTACAATAAATGCTCATTGAATACCTTTTTTAGCAAATTAAACTAGGTTAATACACTAGTGAAAACCTGAATAAGCGATCACACTCGCTCGACTGTCAAAATTAATCAACATTCTAATTCCACTCATAGAACAATGCTAATTTAATTTATTCACTTGACTCTAAAACCAGTCAGCTAAACATTTGCCTATTAATGTTAATTACATAATATTCGATTGTATTGTCCCAAAAGGTAAACAGAATTGTCTTAAGTCACTAAATCTAAGCGTTTTAAAAAATCTCTTACCGCTTGTAGTTAAAACAGGGTAAGAACTAGCTGACAACTTAAGTGGAGCACACCTCCACCGTGTGGTGACTCTTCCTCGCAAATCCAGTGCAGGAACCTCTTGAACTTACCGGTGACGACCTGCGTCATGCAGAAGGTGAAAACGCCATGATATCTTTCCAGCCACTCCTTAAATAAGAGGCTGACCGCCATAATTGTGGTGTGCCTAAACTCGCACAGGGCTTGCGTGGTGAATTACGATCCATTCCCTTAACTAAAGAGGGAACCTAAGTCCCAGCTTTAGAAACATTAGGTATACGGTTGATTACACTATGCTAATCATTCTGCCATGTGGTAGTGAGTATCATAAGTGTCTTGAGTTCACATATTATGGAGTCTAATGCTCTTTTCATATAGTTTTTTAAGCATTGTCTCCTAACACCACATCTGAAACGCATCAATCCAAAGGCGGTGAAAAAAAAAACCAGTAGTTTTTTTATGGATCTAGGTCTCTGCATCATTACGAGCTTCCTTTAGGTCAAATCAAACCTTTATATAGCTTTTTAAAAAAAGAACCTTCTTTAACAAACTGCGTTGAAATAAGCATACATACTAAAAAAAAATGTCAGAAACTATGTAACTATCAACAATCAAAGTAATCAAAGATTTTTTTACCACCTGCCGTGTTGTGTCTCGTAGAAAATGCCTAAGGCATTAAATCCACCTTTGTAGCTTTGTATTGCATGAAGTTTTGATAAATAAATTATTATAAAATCCTCTGTCTATATTTGGATGGGAAATAACTTCTCCCGCTCTGGGTAGAGCTAGAGGGAGTGCCAGACTTTTACTGACTAAAACCCAACTATTTTCCTTCAGTCACTTTTTGCGTTCCAGGGCCACAGTAATTTCTTCGAACAAACCCAATAAAATCGCGGTCACTCTTAACTTGGACCACACGCATCACCGACCCCTATTAATAACGGACGTCGATCCTAATTATTATTAATACATCTATCGATGTCTGCGATCAGCCCGATTTGTACACTACACCGGCATTTAGGAAAACTATTGTTTCCATTTTGATACAACAATAAATTATCTCGTATTTAGATGTGTATTTAATTTTTTTGCTTACGTTTTGTAAAATGTCATATTACCACAATATATGAGGAAATTATACTATATTAAATATATATTAATAAATAAATATATAATAATATTATTAGAATATCATTGAAATAAGGTAACTAGAATAATGTACACGCAGTTAGAAAATTAATATTACAATTAAAATTAAAGCACTGAAATTTCACTTGACATGTTTTTATAGGGTTCCGTATCTCAAAATGAAAAAACAGAACCCTTATAGGATCACTTTGTTGTCCATCTGTAAGTCTATCTGTCTGTCTGTCAATTCCTCTATCTCGGGAACGTGTGGAGGTATCGAGTTGAAATTAAAACCATATACTCAGGTTTACGGTCCTTTGAAGCTGTGAAAAAGTCAAGCTTCTAAAACTCTAGCTAACGGAAAAAGATACTGCCCTTTATATCGCAATACACGTATATTTCGACACTCTCAAGAGAGGTTCTATAGCAGAATGAGAAAACTCATCAAATGATTTTCCCCTTAATTAAAAAAATAAATAATTTAAATTAAAATAAACACATATCAAATTGTTTCGCTGATGTATTTTTCCACCAAACTTTCACTAACTAAAACAATCTGCGCGGGTAACATAATATGTTTAAATATTTTCACCACTTGTCAAATTTAAACGCGTTAATCACCTCTCTATCAAGTACAATCTCTGCTCTTTTTCTTTTTTTTTTAATTTCTCTAGAATCAGAGATAGTTAATTTCTTAGCATGAGAGTAATCATGGAGTTTCTTAATGTTTCTCCTCCATAGGAAACTATCAATTGGAACCATGCACTTGCTTCTGACGTTTTTTATGTGCCCATGTTGACTATTACGAAATGAAAAGATTTTTAATGCCCAGTGAATCCTTTTTTACTTTTCTTTCCAATTTGTTTATATAAGTATCTATTAAGTTGTTTACTAGTTCAGTTGCTTGTAAGTATAGTATACATTGTTAAGTAATTGTAACGATGTAAGTATTTCTTTGTCTTACGAAAACGGTACACACATACTCATGGTCTTATTATGTACACTGTATAGTCTCTATAACATCAACTGCCACTGTAATTATAACATCAAAAAGAAGTAAAATGTAAACCATCAATACCTACCCCAACATTGATCCTTAAACACAAATCACAACTAATCAAATTAATCGGAAGGCGGACCGATATCAACATTATTAATGCAAAACTCTTCCCCCCATCCCCTTCCCACCGCGCCGGTCCATGACACCGTCTTCCATCTTTAAGAAAGACGACTGCCCTTAAAACTCTTGTGTTGGGAGAGAGGCTTAGGCTCATGGCTTTTTTGAAATGGTTTTAAAGCTCTATAGATTTGCAAATCGTGTAAATGGCGTTATTATTGTGTCTTTGCATTTTTCTACAGTATGAAATATCGTGGGATATGCATTGAGAAATTCATGATCACGAAATATGTAATTTCTTTTTAAACGAATATACTCTATTGCTATAATAAAGATAAAATTCATGTGATTTACCCCAAAATTTATAAGCAGACCGACCATGCTGCCTAAAATAATCATAGATATAACATTCGGGAAAAGTTCCTTTGTCCAGTTTATTCTTCAATATTTCCTCTATTTATTTTCCTTTCTTACCCGGAAAATTATTACTTATACAACATTATACTAATTATATGAAGCGAAAGTAACATTGTAATTAACTACGACAAATCATCTAAAAACTTAAACATTAAGATTAACAAACCGTGACAAAAGTTTACTCTACTCCTGTTGCGTGAGCGACGAAATCCATTCTTACTTTATTACTGTTGTCGACTGTGCCAATTAATTCCATCTGCCCTTTTCTCAACATATTAGGGGTGTTTATTGTAGAGAAATGTGTTTTCAAACTGCAAATCTAACGTTGGCTGGATGCCATCGGTGCCATCGTTAACTTTCACATCTCCATCTATGGGTGCATCCTTATCTATAAGCGTGAAGGTTGGTATTCGGTTGGCTTTTTCTTTTTCGTCTGCATTGTTCTGTGGTTCCCCAAGCGGGGACTGGCCGCCCGCACCCCTTACCCCTAACTCCACATGTTATTTACGTGTGAACACAACGCCGTGGAGGGTTCAATTTATCTGACCTACTGGGCCTCCCACTAATATAACGCTCGGAATTGCTTGTACCCCTTTTCGGTGATCATTTTTTTCTATTTTGTTTATATAATTTAACAAAGAAGCTTTTGTTGCTACTACCGTTGTTATAAATATGAGTTTCTGTAAAAATAAGTATTTACTGCCTAGCAGCTTGGTTGATAATTGTATAAATCTGTTAAAACTAATTAAGAAAAATTCCGCCCGTTCTTGAGGATATCGGAATAATTTGAGTTACACAACATTTTTATTTGAAAAGTGGTAAGATTATAGGTAAAATGTTATTTTGCAACAGATTCGGTAAATGAAAACCCATTTTTCTTAAATAATTATAAAGTTATCATAGATATCTAAATTTTTTTATAAAATGCTCCTTCTTGACCTATCCAATCGAACATCACTAACGAAAACAAAATAAAAGTAGCGACAATGAAGTAACGAAATGAAAATTCCATTGTGCATAACAAAGAAATAATCCCTACACAAAAATATTGAGTTGACATCGAAAGTGAAGGGGGCAACGCGACACCTCCATCCACAGTTGGAGCGTCCAAGTGGCGGGCAGATTCACGATTACAGCCATTTGAGGGGACGCGCCCCGAACTGTATGATGGACTGGAAATATTCCATAATATCTAAAGCGTCGTTACAATGCCTTAGCAGAATATTTTTCTTGGGCAGAAAGCCGATATTCCCCCAAGAGTTACGACATTTCAATTTGCCAAGGCGGGCGGAAAATGGAATTACGATTGAAGCGAGAACGCCCGAATGTCGACGAGGGCGTCCCGCTCTTCAACGAGCCCGCCCGAGCGCGTCCGAGCGGCCCCGAAGCGAAACGAGTGAACAACGCGCCCGCCGCGCCGCACCAAGCCGTGTATTGATTAGATGCGGGACGTCCGATGCCATATAAATTAGGCCGCACAGAAAAACAGACTTAGTAAGTACATATTTACGCAAATACTAATCTTTAGATATTCTACAACTTGTAATCATCTCTAATTATATTGCTTAAGATTTTTTATATTTAAAACTACTGAAAGTAATCTTTTAAGTTACCTACACAAAATATGGATGCGTAGATTTTAGTTCCGAAAGCTTTAACGGAAGCTGATTTTCAGCATCGCTCTATGAAAAGCGCGGCAAAATATGGAAGTTATAATTTAACTTTAAAATATTACTGTGTTGTCGATATAATTATTAAACTTAATTGTTAATTTGAGGCACCCTTTTATGTACAGAATAAAATTTATAAACTCATTACGAAGTGTCAGTTAAAAAGGACAATAATAATGGTTTCATTTTCAGTCGTAATTAATATAAAAGCGATCCTATTTGATGCAAGCCGACATCGAGGCCAAAATAATGTAGACGAATAAATATACATTACATTATTAACGAATGTTGGCCTCGTTTCTCGCTCTCTTTGTTCGTTTCACGATTTTCCGTGAGAATTAATTGAAAATAAGTTTTCCTCATTGCGGTTTCAAGGTTCAAAATAATTTGTTGGGTGGAACATTTTGTTCCCGGCGATCAGGCGTGAATGTTTACCTGATAATCGACCTTAGTGAATGGAACATTAAGTAGAATATTGTATGTAGAATATGCGATGGCGCTTTTCATGATTTGTGAGTTTATAGCAACGGTGAAGTGTCGGTGGTTAATGGTGGCAGCGCGTGGCTCTCGCCGGCCGCCATATTGAAAAAGTTTGGCGCGAAAAAAGGGCGGCAAAAATATAAATCGATGACAATATGAAGTTGGATTCTTTGGATTGTTATCGCTTATTCACTTCTGTATGAGTGACAAGTTATGATTTATCCACACTTATGTGGACTGTGGATTTATGCACTAAGTAGGTAGGTATAATATAGTTAAGTAGTTATTGTTTTTGTTTTATTTCCGTACATCTTTTACGAGTAGGTATTTCTGTACTGTTTCGCACACAAATAATAACCGTGTACAAATACATTTGGGAAAACATGGAAGAGTTTGTCTCGTCCCAAACATCTTTTCGGTAATTCACCTCAGAATCCCTCGTTCGGGAGATTTAGATGGAATACCGCCGCCCTCCTCTCCCCAGGGTGACCCAGAGGTAAACCCGTTGTTTCTTGGAGAAGTTCCACTTGAGCCAACATTTTCCCTGGTTAGCAACATTCTATAGTAACAAGAAATTGAGCTTTAATGGAAGAGCGTAAGGTTTATTTTGCTTTAGGTTTTAATGGTGGTTAATACTTTTTGCAGTATATTATTTATTGGCACCTTTTCAGGTACTTAAGGTCGGATCGCCGCGTAGGGTTCGCTGAAGATTCGGTCGCGCATATTCGTCAACTGAACCTCTACTATGTGTTTGACACACTTGGGAACTTATTTAAACAAATTTTCAATGAGATTTTGGAAGACGAATTGACTATCAGTAGATTAGACTTAATTTTTATTAGTTTTGCTCAGTAATACGTATTAGTACATTATGATACAACTGTGTAATGATGGTGATTACCGTCGCGGCGGTATTAGGTCCCGAGCCGTGGCGAGAGTCTTATGAGAATAACGGCAATCATTAATTACTCACGTGTATCATACAATGTTTTTCAAAACACTTGTAAAGAAAAATAGTTTTCCTACAACCAAATTTTACTACAACAGTAAAAATAGTAAAATTTTTCATATCTTGGTGATAAAAAATTAAATCTGTTTTCTTAAGCGCGCGCATCTATTTTTTTATTTTATTTATGCATAGGTAAAGGCTATGGTTATATAATATTTTGATCTTATTACCTAGTCTTACATTTGGTTTCTTGCTTGAAAAGTTTTGCAGTAATTATTATTATACAATTAATTTTTATTTTTAATAAATAATTATTATTATTAATTATTATTTTTTAAAAATAACTTGTCATTCAAATAAAATTTTGATAAATAAATCGTTTGTAACCTAAGTGTAGTGCATTAAGAGCCACTTTCTAAGCAAGTGTGTTGATTTTTTTTTAAATTAAAACACTTTTTTTTTGATAGCTACAATATTAATCCTCCTCCTCCTTAGTCGTTCACTCTTGACAGAGTGGTCGTGGTTGACGATGTTGCGTTTTCGTTGGCGAGTGAGGCTCCCGCGATGCGTCTCCACTTTTCCCGGCTAACGGCGTCTCGGGAACACTGGACTATGGAAGTCTGTGTTGCAGCTCTGATGAGGTCTGTCCAACGCGTAGGTGAGCGCCCGCGTGACCGCTTCCCTTCCACTTGTCCCTGGACAACGAGTCGCTCCATGGAATCTTCGTTGCGAACAATGTGACCAAAATATTTAAGGATTCGTACTTGCACAGTCGACGATAATCTCTGTTTGATTTTTAACTCCTCCAGGATCGAGACGCTAGTCCTCCGCGCTGTCCAAGGGATCCGCAGCAGTCGCCGCCAGCACCACATCTCGAGTGCATCGATTTTGCGTCGGTCTTTGAGGCGAACCGTCCACGTTTCTGCGCCATAAAGGAATATTGGGAAGACCAAGCTTCTCATGAGGCGGACTTTCGTAGCTTTAGTGATGTTACGGTTGCACCAGATCCTTTTCAGCCTGTCAACAGCAGATCGTGTGATAGCACATCTCCTTCGAATCTCATCTTCACATCCTCCAGTGTTGGTGACGGTGGAACCAAGATATACATATGATTGAACAACTTCACAATTGGCAATCACAGTGATATCAGGATGATTCAGTACAGCTCGGTCCACTATCATCATCTTGGTTTTGTCTCTATTGAGCGTAAGACCGAAGGAGAGGCTTGTTGTCTCTAGAAGTGTCAGCAGGTGTTCCATATCTTCCTTCGATTGTGCTAGAAGGGTAGTGTCATCGGCATATCTCAAGTTAGACACCTTTCTACCTCCCACTGAGATCCCTTTGTCCCACTGTTCCAACACGATTCTCATTATATACTCCGTATAAATGTTGAACAGGAGTGGAGACAATATACAACCCTGTCGAACGCCAGCGCGGGTGTAAAAGCTTTTTGAGTCAACGTCGTCTATACGAACAGTCGCAGTTCCTTCCTCATAAAGTCGGCGTATGAGACTAACTAGGTGGAGCGGTACTCCCATTTGAATTAGCACGTCCCACAGAATATGCCATTTCACGGTATCGAAGGCCTTGCGGAAGTCAACGAAGCAGATATAGAGTGGGATGTTAAACTCTCTAGACTTTTCGATTATTTGTCGAAGAATTAGTATCTGCTCTCTTGTTCCTCTACCCTTGACAAATCCCGCTTGCTCAATAGCTATTTCAGGATTAAGAAAAGCTTGCAATCTGGTGTTGATGACAAGTACTCCTTTACTTTGCTGGCATGGGTAATTAAGGCTATAAGCCTGTAGTTGCTACATTTTTTCGTTGATCCTTTCTTATGCAGTGGTATGAACACGGAGTGAGCCCAGTCTCGAGGCCACTTTTCTGTTTCCCAGACACGGTTGCAGATTACGTGCATAATATCCACTCCGTACTCACCCATTGCTTTAAAGATCTCTATTGGAATGGTGTCAGCTCCTACAGCCCTATTTCTCTTCAGGTGATCAATTGCTGCTCGAACTTCACTTTTCAGGATTGGCGGCTCCATAGCCTTCTGTGGGAATATAGTGTTGCACGCTGGTACTATGTTGCCATCACTATAAAGTTGTTCGCAATATTCTTGCCACACACCCACAATATCCTTAATTTCTGTTACAGTCGCTCCATTTACATCCTCAATGGCCCAGGTTTTTGGTTTAAATTGACGAGTTATGATTCGAATCTTCTTAAACAGATCTTTCGTTTCGTGGCGCTCTGCGTTTTTTTCCAGCTCTATGCAGATGTTTTTGAGCTGGTTATTACGATCTCTACGAGTAGACGATTGGATCTGTGCACTCATCAAGTTCAACTCCTGGACAGATGTCCCCCTGGCCTTCATCATACGACGGCGTTCTATTAGATGCCAGGTGTCGTCTGACATCCAGTGTTGGTGTTTATCTTTAGTTCGGGCAGGTTGTGACAAGCGTATACTCTTTTTTATGTACTCTTTTGCTGACTGCCAGAGTGAGTCGGGGTCGTCATCAAGAGCCAGTGATCTCCAAGTGTTGTTACTGGATGCCAGCTGGTTCTTAAGAGACTTGTGGTCCACAACTTCAAGCCTCATATTGGTTTTACGAGGTACAATATTAATACTGTAAATTATTTAATCGACCTTCTTTGTAAAATTAATAATAATAAGTCTTTTTTATGTTTTAAAATGCTTTTTTTTATGATTTTGATGATTTTGTTTAAAAAAATATATTTAAAAATGTAGTTTGCGTATTCAATGAAGGAGATATTAATAATAAAAATGTTCATTTTCTCAACACAATACAAAATAATTACAGCTTTTAGGGTAAAAGCAGATACTATAAGCATATTCTGCTATACTTATGCCTAAACCAGGCTTGGGGCCTGTATTTCAGGACACCAGGGTAGTTATTTTTTTTTGTTTTAATGGTGTTTTTATAAGATCTCAAAATGGAATGCCACTAGATAATGTTTTGTGCATTTTTTGTCCACTTATACATCGTGGCTTATCTAGCTTTCATCTCTCAGAGATGATTTAATTTCAAAAACATGCTGAAAGTGTTCACTGATTCGAAACTCAAAATTTTTAGTTATTATATTTTTTGTAAATGAAAAGAAACACTCCTGGTCTATTTTAACAAGATAAATAAGTTTTGTTTATAAAAATAATAGCGGTATATTTACTGAATTACTTTGCTTATAAAGTTTCCCTGAAGAAGGCAGAAAAAATTATGATTTTATTTATCGGTCAAACTCCTGGTTTGACATTTCCTTCAACCTTCAATTGGCGTTTAAGGGTTGTTCAGCGTATGTTGTCTGCTCGCTCTTTAGCCCACGCTCGCATTCCTTTTGTAATCGACCCCAACAAACGTTTTAACCTTGATCAACAGCAAATAGACATGATACTCAAGGTAAGATATTGAATAAAATAATCATGATTGGGTATTTGACTAATTATTATTTTAAAAGTAACTTTATCCATAATTGTAAATAGAATAGAAATAATTTTTCAATAGGTAGACTTTCTCGAAAACCTGTTCTTGTCCGTACTGCTTCTAAGCAGGCAATTCTACTACTCGCAAGTCTACCGCACTAGGGTTGAAAAGTGTACGCATTTCTTTTTTTTGGGGAGGCCTATGTCCAACAGTGGACGTCTTTCGGCTGAAATGATGATGATGATGATGATTGTAGGAACATACCTAAACAAACCCAGGAATTTGACCGGACCCCAGTCAAGTATACATTTAAATGTTAAGACTGGACCAGGTAAATATTCTAAGCATATTTTCTTTAGTCTTTTTAAAGAAAACTTTCTGCACTACACTCAGTCGCCCTGACAACGGAAAAACTCGAAGAAGACGTAGACAACACCAGCCTGGACTGCGCGATCGTTCGAAAGAGTTTCTGCGACCCTGAAACATAAAGGCCAACTGACGGAACAGGGGGCTTACTCTCGAGTTTAATTCCGATCAGTCGACATTGGAATTATGACGTTAGGTACTCTTGAATTCGATGCTAGGGCCAAATTGCGTGACCTTTTTGGGAAAGTAAGCAAAATCGGGATTGCGCTTGGCGAGTAGTCACGCAATTTTAACCAATTTTAACAAATTTTAATTAAAGAATACAAATTGTTACTTAAGTAGTTACTTTTACTCAAGTTATTAGTTTTACTTGTTTATAAATACAGCTTTTTGATATTATCCACAAAAAAGAGACAAGTGACTTTACTAGTGACTAGTGCATGACTTATACCAATGTTAGGGGAAACACTTGATAGAGTACTGAAGGAATTGTCCGTGTAATAAGTGAACGAAACCGACTACCAGTCTACTAGAACTCTGGCAGAAGCTTCTTTCTTATAATGGATTCGATATTATTAATTACATAGCCTTAGAGAGCTTCTTGAATGGAATATAGGGTGACGATCTTTTAGATGCATAAGTTTACAGAGCCAGTGAAATTCTACGTAGGTACGGCTATATACAGTACATTGTGATCTAATGCACCTGAATTTAAACTAAAGATTAAAGATATTGATCAATTGACAATCAAATTAAAAAATTATTCATTTCAGAGTACTCTGAGAGACGGCACTTTTAAAAGTCAATTTTACATAAAGACAGTCCCAAGAAACACCCGCCCGTTACTATTTCCTAGTGTTTTCATTGAGAAGAAGAACTGGTGCAACAAATTCTTCAGCAATCACAAACCAAGCTATTATATACAGATACAACGCTGCCTTATCGCCCTATTAATAAACCAACGGATAGAATATCAAGGATAGCAACTGCAACCCGCGCAACGCTTACTAACTCTCTCTCCACCGAATACAAGAAAAAAAGGTTTTTCAGTCAGACAGTATCTTTCCCACATTAGCGATTATCAAGCAAAACTGTTTAAATCTTATGGGTTTATAATTAATTGACTCTTAAAATTAAAACTCAATTAACAATAAGACACCATATTACATTTTATAAAAAAAGCCTCATACCAAATTGGCCTACATTCAGTCCACTTTTCATGAAATTAGTTCACTCCAACAGTGCTGCCATCTGTGTGTTGACACCGGAGTTACATGCAATGGGCGGACGGCGCCACGCAACAGCGTCGATAAAACGAACCAGTGTGTTTACTTTGCGCTAGTAGTCAACCAAGCTTAGGGAGCGTTCACATTAGGAAAGCTTTGCCCGCTTTGGGCACAGTTTTGTAGTTGTCACGCTGTCTGTAGCTTTTGGCGTTGGTTGTTGTGTACTCGCCCTTAGCTACATAATGTGGTTGGGGGAGATACAAAATGTAGTAAATCTGTTAATGGGAGCTATCCTGTTCGGTTTAGTTGTGAAGTTTGCGACTGGGAAAATGATTAGAGATCATAAGAAGAACCTGTATGTACCGGTGAACCTGTTCATCATCATCATCATTCAAGAGCTGTTTATAAACGCAGAACACTGATCAAGTAAGTTGCGTCCTACTTACCTACATGCGTTTTTTTTTCAAAGCCCTGAGTAAAGTTTTGCTCATGATTTTCGTAGAAGGAAAAATCGCTGGAAATCCAATTATAGCTTTTTATGTCATAAAATTATAGGTTGGCGTCCACGCGTCAAATTGTGTAAGAAAGTTCTATCCGCCTACGACGCAAAACAACTATGTCTGTTAGTTGACTACAGCGGTGCGGCGAGTGGCCTAGCACCGGTTCAATGCTCGTCAGGGGAATTTTTATAGTAAGTATCTAAGTATTTGCAAACTACTGGCCTTTCAACTGAGAGAACCTTCGTACGCATGTTTTTCTCCACTTCTTCCTATTATGCTTTTGATTCGACCCCAACTGGTGGGCTTTAAATACTTTTTGCAACTAAGTAGAAATACCTAATTATAAAATTTATCTATACAATTTACTAAATTAGAAAAACACCTGGATATTTCAACTCCAGAGGAGTTGCAATTACGAAACACAACAAATAAAAGCACACCTAAATACCGCAATATTGCGTCGAAAAAACACACGGATGTTGGTCGTTATAAAAATGTAGGATCTAGGGAAAAGATCATCCTTGCCGTGGTGTGGGGGCTGGGGTGGAGAGACCCCTCCTGATTTATGGTAACATGTCGCGAGGAGCAACCGCTCGCGTACGCGAAACTCGCTTTTTGTCATTAACTGATTTTTATTCTATTCCCTCTTTTTTCTGTTTATTTTGTTTCATCTAGAAAGCTTATTGGGCCCATTATTGAGGTCATCAAGTTGCTACCTATTTAAAACAAAAGCATATTTCTTTTATTGTATATATCTATTCTATATCAATATACCGCTATGCCAATATTAGCTTCGGTACTGTGCGCATTACGCAAGCCAATACGTAACTTTATGTATTTTCATAAAAGGAACGTACATAATATGTACAGCTTAACATTCTACATAAGTTTCGATATGTTATGTAAACTGTAGCACAAAACTTTTCAAAGTTTTGCTCTAAAGATACACCTAGCGCCAGCTGTTGTCGAGTAGCGGTAACTACAAGAAACTAAGTAGAAATTAATGAAGAAATAAACCACGTTGAAATAAAAAAAAAAATCTCAACTATTATTAGCAAGGTTTTTGCTATTCGAACATTTAATTTTTTATTTTTAGTGCAAACTTGAGTACTACTGCCATCTAGTAAATGTTTATTCAACTATTAGGAAAAGTGTAAAGGAAGAAGTTGTGAATGAACAACGGTAGATGACGCTTATATAACTTACAGAAAGAAACTTGGTAGAAAGTGCAAAATTTGCAATTCCGTACTTTTCAAGTAAGTAACATTTGACAGATTAGGTCATTGACGTTCCTATTCTTATTTGAATCGCATTGTAAAGATTTTAATTAAATTTCATTAACCAAATTCAAAACAAGAACAAATTGGCATTTTTTAATACTTACCTATACCTACAATTTTGTGGTAGGTGACAATAGGACAATGACGAAATTGAAAAAGGAAAAAAAAGGTTTATTCATACCTTCGTACCTCACACACAACAAGAGTACCCACAGTTCAATATATTACTATTGTATATTTATATGAATGAAAATTGCTTTCTTATATCTAGGTAGTGCAACTTTTATTTGGAGAGGAAAAAATACTTAGATAAAATAAATTTAAAAATGTTTGTTACCTACTTGACTACAGTCAAGTAGGTAACAAACATTTTTAAATTTGCAAATGCTACAGCATTGTAGATACTACCGAGGCTTTATAATCCTTTCAAGCCATAGACAGCAATAGAACGTTTGCCCCCACTTTGAAATATTTCACAACTAATATTCCACAATATTCCACAACTATCACACAACGCCTTCTAATCCCAAGCTAAGCAGAGCTTGTATTATGGGTACTACACAACTGATAAACATACTTATATGTTTCTAAATACATACATATTATAGATAAATTACACCCAGACACAGAACAAATGATCGTGCTCGTCACACAAACATTTGTTCTGGGTGGGAATCGAACCCACGACTTCCGGCATAGCAGTCACGACCACTAACCACTAGACAAACACTGTCAACAATAAATAATTAGTTAAGAAAAAAATAAACATAAGACTAACAAACCTACACATACCTAGTCAAATTATAGTATTTACCTAATTGGTTCCTCTGTGGATTTTCACTAGTAATTAAGTCCTATTTGATCCTGTATCAATAACATTTAGATAGTTTATTGAGAATATTAACCAAAGAAATTAAAAACCTAATTATAAAGTCCTTTCTTTATAAAGTAAATATTATGTACCTGACAGCAGGTTGTAAATACCGGTTTTCAATCAATCCTAGTCCTCTTACCTTCGGTATTTACAGCGGCAAACGGCTTCTTCAAACCATCGACGTGCAATCATCGAGGCCGTGCGCAATTTACACATCGGTTGAAATTCCTGCAAGGATTGTTGACTCGCAGTTATAAAGAAGGCATCTACTTTGTTTCTTCCTTGTTCAGTTTGAAAGATATTTAGGGATGTACTAAATATTTTGATGACGGAAAGTGACAGCTCACCAAGACCACAGGACACACGCGAGAGTTGCCAGACTTTCGGTATTTTACAGGATGCATTTTAAAGAGCGTGTACGGGAATTGTAGGTATGACTTGATTCCGTCATCTTATATCTACCATCGAACAACCTGGAGTACAGCCAATACTATATCAAGAATACCCACCATTACGTTGTTGAAACTTCTACGGTCCGGACTAAGCGTTTTGACTCGTCGTTTTTACCGCGTACATCGAAGGACTGGAACAGTTTACCTGCTGGGGTCTTCCCGTCCGATTATAATTTTGGTGTCTTCAAAGCTAGACTGAATAAACTAAAACTCACGACTCAAAAAATTCTAGGTTCAGGCTTCCAAATTCAAGATTCAAGAGCAAGACTCATGATTTGTTTTTATTTAGCATAATATACTTTCCCATTGTTGGACAAAGGCCTCCCCCAACTTCTTCCAGGTGTTGTTTTCATGAGCCAACTCGAACCAGCTCTTGCGGTAGGTGTCTAGGTCGTCTCGTCACCTCTTCCTAGGTCGACCTCGGCAGCATTTTTCCTACTTTTATTCATGATTTGAAATATGTTATTTCCCATAGGCCTGCTTGTGCAACGTCAGAAGCTATTGCACGGTACCAAATGGTCCTTTCAGTCATACCTCTGCCGCACTAATTAAAAACGCATTAAGGAAGGATTTTTGGAAAATTGGGTTACTCATAGATTCGGATTCCTCGAAATAAGCTCTGTATAGTTATGTAATCCTAAAAAAAACTAATTATAACATCCATAATGCTTTTTAATTAGCACGCCAGAACGATTATCAGAAAAAGTTCCAAAATGTACCTATATGTTACCGGTGTGTAACAGATGAGAGCAGAGAAGGAGGTGATGTAATTTTAGGGCACTTCGACACGGACAGGTTAGGTTAGGGTTATTTTTTTTTGTCACGACCTTAAAATAAAAGCCTTGCTTTTAACCGTATTCTACACCGTTAAATTTTAGTCGTTTTAATCCCATAGAGGGTCGATTCGGTACATGAAATACTATCGATTTGTAAAAAAAAATGTTTTTTTTTTAAACTCGTGTTAATATATATTTATACGAAATTAATTTCTTTAAGTAGACGAGTCAATGACCTTGCAGGTAGTAGTCGGTCTTTGCGTACAAACTACCTGCAGTTCATTGGCCTCGCTCAGCTGACTTTTACTTAAAGAAGTCAATTTCGTACATGCGTAAACTAATTCGAGTTTAAAAAAAAAGTACTTTATTTTTTAATTTTCTCTTTACAAATCGATAGTATTTTATGTACCGAATCGACCCTCCGCGGGATTTAAACTACCAATGTATACACCGTTAAATCCTAGGACAATTTGTATCCGCCACCGAAATATCATGATCAATTAATTTCTTATCAATATTTTGGTATTCCGAAAATGGCGATCAACCAATAGAATGTCACTTTCTTGAACGCTCAAAAGACCGTGCACATGCAGTAGATTAGATATGATCTAAAAGAGATTTTAGCTAACTTCATCGTCGACATAGCCAATGACACAAACGTACCTATCCACTCAGCCGAGTCTTGAGAGAAAATCCGTATGAAGCTTTCATACTTGACCTCATTTGTAAGTTTCGCTTAGCGTCATTATACCTAGATACACCTACCTAGTAGGTAGGTACTTATACTCCGCCATTAGAGAAACGTACCTAAGTATTTTCAGAGTGACATGACTTTTAACATTCGCTCAACAGCAAATACCAATATAACATCTGTCTGTTCTCCACAACCCAGGTAAGTACCGCGTTATCACTGATAAAACTGGCTTTCTGATTGGTCTACCAGTACCTACGAACTTCTAATTATCCCGAACGACAATCATAAATAAATATGGATGTTATGGGAGGTTTTTTTTTTGTTGGTAAAATCATCCAATGACAAATCCCGCCCTTGGGCGGACCGAGAAATAGTGTCAGACTCTTACTGACTAAAAACCTACCCCGTTCCTTTGTTGCCTATCATACCGGGGCTAAAGCGGCCCTTGACCCCAGTAGGCTTCGACCCTGTTTTACGGGAGGTTCGATACCGATTCCAAAAGGTGGGAAGTTCCGATTGTATTTGCAAGTCCGATTCCGATTTCGGTTCCGATAAATTTTAATCGGAAATGATATCAGCCCCCTTTTTTCTGACGTCATCTCAACGCTCAGTCACGTGGTCAGAACAAAGGAATCGGGGGCGTGGCCAACTCCAAGCGTTCAACTTAGATAGACGGCTGAAGTTTTAAGACAGGTTTATAATCGTCGCAAGGGTAACCTCCAACGCCTTCTGTCGATTACTCTTTCATTTATTTTGTTTCGTATCTACTTATTTAGCATATTGTGAGATTGTACTTCATTTATACCTACTAAACTGAGTTATTGATTAGTTTTTCCGGTTCCGATTTCGATAAACCAAATTCTGCTTTCTAATTCGGTTCCGATATTATCACTTTCGTTATATCCCTAATATACATAGCCACGAGCTACAGAATGCACAGTGCTGTCGTTTGCATACCCAATGGTAGCCAGCTACCACGCGGGCCCACTGCGATTTGGTTGATATTCCATTTTGGGAGAGCAGTGGTGATAAAAAATTTTACCTACAACTCGTAAGTCGGGACCGTTTGCTGCTAAGCCATCACTGCTCTCACTCTCAATACTGTCACTGCTCAATACTGTATTTTTTTCGCAATTACTTATGAGGTAACTCATTAATGGTTGCGTAAAATAAGACACATTGTAACTGAACAGAATTCACTTTCCGCTTACTCAATTCTCACTAACAATCTGTCAAACTGAGCATAGAGTACTTATTTGAAGTATGGTACAGTTGGCCATTAGCCGGGTAGAATTTTGTTGGTAATTATTTACGCTACACCATGCAATTGGTGCAAGACATTGGGACAGTTATAAAAGACTGCTAAATATTGGCATATACCTATGGTGTAATCACAAGGTAAGGTAATCACCTGTATTACTTGAAGGGTAAGGCAGGAATGTACGAGAAGTTACAGTTCACCCACTTTTAATCAGTTATCTGTACTTAGTTAGATTAGACCATTATGTCCCACTGCTGGACGAAGGCCTCCCCTCCAATACTAAATATATTAAGCTATTTATTGACAAAAGTCCCATCAAATTTGCTTATCTCGTTTGTCTTTGTCTAAGTCGGAATCACTACATAGTGTAAAACAGTCGCTTACCGCTGTCTATGCTTAGATCTTTAAAACTGCGCAACGGATTTTGATGCATTTTTTTTAATAGATAGAGTGATTCAAGAGGAAGGTTTATTATGTATTATACATGCATAATATATTTAATATCACCATTGCACCCGTGAGTAGCTGGGGCGGGTCGCTTGTTAAGTAATTAAAAATGGCTTAGAAGTCCTATTCCGTACTTTGAAATATAGTCCCTGAGAAAAAATTCAAACTAGCCCAAGTTACTCCTCGTAAGAATAGTTATCCGTCAGTGAAAGTCCCGTCCTAATTGGTCAGCCGTTTTAACGTTAAGAAGCAACAAATATACAGACAACATGCATACTTTCGCCTAAATAATATTAGCGTGATACAGAACATTTCAACCCCATTTTATGTCCAGGCAATCTCTCTCCATTCCAGGTTGCCTGGAAGAGATCGCAGAAAGCGATAAGGCTACTCATTGTACCTATATTTTAAGTGTAAGGCTCTTACTGCACTATACATATGTATCAAATTGGTGTACATTGTACAATAAAGTATATATAAATAAATAAATAAACATTATTAGCGGCAGTTGACGTTTTTTGCAGAAAGGGATTTCTCCTTTCCTTAATTGAAAAGTCATAATCATTTCAGCCGAAAGACGTCCACAGTTGGACATAAGCCCCCCAAGTATCGTCTCAACGAACTGTCTTGTGGAAATTTACTCCATCGGATTCCCGTAACCCTCACCAGGTTATCAGCTCACCTTGTGGGAGACCTTCGAACGTTGCATCTACCGGTACGATGTCGCCACTACATAACTTTTCGAAACTATCAACAGAAATAAAAATAAAACTATTTATAGTAGGTACTTAATGTCGTTCTAAGAAAAGTAAAGACTTGTTATTTATACATCCACTGATCTATGAAAATAGGCATTATTGGCACTTTATCTTCCCACAAAACGTGGTGTGAGAAGGGTTAAAATCCACCTGAGTTCCTTCATGTACCGCAGCCCTGGAACGTAAAGAGTACGTTACGTACGGAGATATTTTGTAATTATAGATATAAACTAGTACTTGACTTGACTGCGATCCCACCGATGGTAAGCAGCGATGCAATCATTGATGGTGAGGCGCATTTGTTTATTAAGAGCCTATTCACTCTAGCCTTGAAGACACCCAAATTATAATCGGACGGGAAGACCGCAACAGGCAAATTTTTGCAGTCCTTCGATATACGCATTATAAACGACGAGGCGAAACGCTTATTCCTTAAAGACTTAAGAGGTTTCAACAACGTAATGGTGGGAAATGAGATGGTGGTATCAAGTCATGCAATTCCCATGCTCTCCCAAATGCATCCTGTAATAGACCGAAAGGCTGGCCTGTGCTCAAGGTTTTGTAGATTGGACTGAACCAAATCTGGATCACTAATTAGCCCCTTCACACGCCTTTCTACAGAGCTACTTGGTGGCATTTTGCAATACCAGCCGGTATGTAGCTGCAGCACTCCACACACGATCAGACCGTGTGTGCTTTGTATAACATTAAAAGTTGTCCCAATGTGAAGTACCGCCGGACCTTTGCAAAAACTCCGAGTTTCCTAGCAGCTACCTTAGCTTTGGACTCAATGAACCACCCAAAATTAAGGACAGAGGAAATTGCTATTCCCAAGAGCTAAAGGCGGTTGGTGCACTCCAGGGATATTGAAACGAGCAAGGAGCCAAGGCGAACGGGCTCTTGTTGGCGGTGTATAGACACGCTTGTATTCCACCAGAACTCTCTCGAATAATCGCGTAACATAAAGAAACTGCCCTTAATCATCAAATCAAGCTGGCAAAAAGAAGCCCCTGGCTTTATTGAAATTCCATAAGGGTCAAGTAAGAAAAGGGCAGACCACCAAACAAGATGGTTGACCTCACCATTATTATTGACAAGGAACTCGGAACCATACGAAAGGTCTAGCCGAGAAAGGTGATAATTTGTTTTGATGGCTCATTGGTAAGCTGTAGGTGCTGTATTAATTTTGAAGGTACTTACTTACATACGTAATGAGTAATGACTCTTTACTTGGAAGTTCAGCAATGTTTTCTTAAATTATGTAGGTAAATATGATACAAATCGACTGGCCTGTTGAGCTAGTGGTTAGTGGCCTTGACTGATGGATCAGCATGATCTTTTTTTTACGAGTAATTTATGTATATGAGATAAATAAGGATAGTTTATCAGTTGCCTAGTACTCATAGCACAAGCACTATAGTACGCGGCAAATAAGTTGAACCATTTGCTGTGATTATGCTCAGCTCCCCAATTCGATGGAGACCCGAAAATCGGTTACTGCGCATTCAAAGTCGACCGTTATGATGGTTCAACTTGTGCGACGAGGATTGTAACCGATTTTCAGATCTCAATCGAAGTGGGAAGCTAAAGCTAGCTTAAAACCATATACTCAGGTCCGGTAAACTTGAAATTTGGCATGAAGCAAGGTCTTATAGCACAAATATACTTAGGAAAACAATCTGAAAATTGTAAACTTGTAGTTACGTCACAAAACAAAACTTTTTTTTTTCGTTTCGGAAAAATCTTGGGAATTGAACTGTTTTCATACTTCTTGCATATGCATAATTAATTGAAAAAAAAAAAAATAACACGAATCATTCGTTTTTAAATAAAATGTTTTCTTACACTGACTCCTTTTTTTTTGAAGTAGGAAATCGTACAATAATTTCTCGCCTTCTAGGTGACAGACTCTTACTGACTAAAACCCATCTGTGTCAACAAAAACCCATGTTGCCCTTTGCGTTCTGTTGCTAGTTCAAAAAATTCAGCACTCCATCATTCGAATATTTTAACTTACGAGTAAAATAGTAAACTAAACATAGTTCTTACAACTAAATCACGTGTCCCGTTCACAAAGAAGTTTTGTTATGAAAAATTATTAAAACATTCAATCATACACCCAATTGGACAATGGTTAACTGAACTTAAACATCTGTCCCCGAAAATCCAAATTCAATCTCCATAATAAAATTCTCATCCGTATTCATTAATGGCAACGACAGCTGCTGTTCGATGAACTAAGAGTGTTTTTCAATCTGTAGGTCGCGACCCCCAGGTGGATCACAAAGTCTTATTTAGGGGTTCGCGGTCGCGAGAGACCTCTCTCCGCTGCTACACTCAATTTTCACTTTTGGTACCTAACTAAAAGTGAAAATTGAGTGTAGCAGCGGTTTCGCACTACCTCCGATTCGAATCCGATCCGATAAAACCCGTTCGCCAGCGGTGGGAAAACACCGCTTTTAGGCTAAGACTAGTGCAGAAAAGTGCACGTGCTCGCCCCCCCCGCAATTGGATTGTAATGAAATAGTTCTACAGCTACTACAGACCATACTTTCACGGGTTCGGATCGGACGAAGTGCGGAACCGCTCTTACAGATCTTACGCTACAAAAAAGTATAACAATTCAGTTATACTTTTATCTGATTGTTGTTCTATTTGTGGCACGCAAAAAGCAGTGTCATAAGCGCAGTGCGTCTCATCCGCTAAACGCAATGTTACCGTCCTAGGGGGTCGTCACTGTATTTTGTCTTTTTAAAAGAGGAGTCACCTTTTTCAAAAAGATTGACAAGCACTGCACTACAAGGTCGCTTTTAACATGTGTCAAGATAACGGGAAATGCATCGGAAGCAGCAGATTTTGACCCGGTGCGGTAAATGTTGGGGACAATAGCTACAGGTCTACTTACCAACTTTCTGCGTGCGCGCCGGCAAGCAGTTGCTCGTGAGTCGGTTGCGCGCGCCTGAACGGTGCGCACGCGAATACGATTCGAAAGTAGAACTCCACTGTGCATTCTATTCTACAGTTTAATACAACTTGAATTAAATTGACGTGATCCTTTTTTCTGTAAGTATTTGTGATGGGATTTATTTATTTGGATGTCTATGTTTTTGTTTTTTTTTTTATTTGATACATGTATGCGTCTTTATTAGATCCGCATTTAGACTGCAGTTTTCACTATCGATCTGTCGATATCACTTGCGTTTGAGTTTAAGTACACATCAAGTATTTATTCAAATTATTATATGAATAGGTTTAAAGGATCCCCGAAACGGTCGGTTGTGCTTGCTAATATATTTACGTGATTGACACAATTGATGCAAAAATGTATCTTTTACTTTAAACGATTTAATGTCAATTTACATTTTGTTTTGTGTTTTCATATAAACCCTAACTGCATTTGAAAATAGTTAGGGATTACTACCTTTCCTCTTAAGTGTCATTAAGTGCAGATTTCCCTGCTTTCACAATATCTAGGTAATATTATAAATATTATTTGTATTTTATTTATGTATTTTATTAGATATGTATTGTAAATGTAAATATTACACGACGAAGTCCAGCGTATCTTTTTCTCCTTCTCAATCAAATCCATCTTTTAGGTTTTCGGTAAAGAATCGATTTTACATATAAGCTCATTGTGATATCCTATTCAGTCTATGCTGCACTGTTATCATCAGCTCCTGTTGTAATTTTATTTATGATCTAAAATATATGTACTGTCATTCACGTAAGTATTGTCAATTACAATGCTTGTTTCGGGTACACTACAAAGAAAATGTTAATACACGCGTACCGCGAAACTATAGTTTCGTGTTAGTTTCTCTTTACGCACGCAGAAATATTAAAGTTAATTACAAACCATAATGTACTACTTAATAGTATCTACCTATTACACGGCATTTGTATCAAATACTGGATACATAAAAATTCCTCCTAATTGATCATTTGAACCGATTAACAATGATTTCAAAATCACATTAGTGCGGTGCATTCTTAATTAATAGTTCAATATAATTTTATAACGATCTCTGGCGCCTATTAGGATCGCTTGCGCATGTTATTGCTTCATTGCTGCATTCTGGTGCAACGTTTGAATAGAGTTCCCTTCAATCAATTAATTATACTTGATGCTGGGATATGATTTTATTTTATTTATTTGACTCACCAACAATTGACTACACATATACAAATATACGAAATACATCAAATAATATTACACACTTGTGTATATTACGCACAGAACCCATGCAAAAAAAATATATATAGCGTTTTTTTAAAAAAAAATTATCAAAACCTTATTGTGGACATCCTGACGATAACTACTCTACAATATTAGCGACCCTCAGATACCCGAAACACGTGTCTAGTATTTTAAATAAAGCATCTATTTACAAAATTTCATAACTGTATCATCAAAAATCACAAAGTTATAAGCTTGTTATGTTACCTGGTTGTTCACACAAACACATGGTCATCGGGCCATCCGAGTTGTTTTGTTCAGTCACTTATGTCCGCAAAGGCCTACCGTGACCTGTGTTGTACTTAGTGTCGGTGGTGTCCAATTTGTGACCTTCTTTAAATATTTTTGGGAAAAAATATAACATGGTGTAAAAATTGTTGGAACCGATTCAGTTACCGATTTTGAATGAACTATACACCCCTATTTTTTAATTAGTGCACAAAAAAATGGGGCTCAATCAGTACCCGTTACTGATCATATTTGTGTAGTCAAAAGTACAAAAAACGAAATCCCAAAATTGTCCACGAAAAGGTCATGGGGCATTTCTGACCCGTTTTGTGAAAGTTCGCGTACACAAACCGAATTAGTTTTAAATTGAAGAATTCAATCCCACTTTTCAAAATATGTAATTTTTTTAAATGTATCCAATGGGTGAAAAAAGTTATTTAAAATTAACTTTTGTTAATAAAACATAAGTTTTTACTTTTAGCGTTGTGGAAACGTGTGGTACAAGCACAATAAATGTTTGTAGAGCTCTAAGAAATATCTCACTCGCTCGCACATTTGGCAGATAGATAAAAATACCGGAATTAGCTCGGGTTTGCCATCCTCATTTTATTATAAATAATTGGGTAGACTTAAAGCCCTACACTCGAAAGCTTTTATGGTGCTCATGTTGTTGGCACGATGAATCTGTACAAATGGGGTTTCGAACGAAGAAATCAATTTGATTATGAAAATGTCGAACAATGAGATGACACTTTCGGATCGGTCTTACGAAATACCAATTTAATGTAATTTTAAATCAAACGCCTACTCTGTTTCATAGATCAGAATACCACAGTTCTTGTAATTTACTTAACTAAAATAATAAACCGGTGAACTAGATGACGCTTAGTTAAAAAAGATCAATATGTCGAGGAGAACATTAGAAAGGAAATAGGCAATAGCAAGGGAATTCTTAATGAATGATTTCGTGCCACAGCATTTAGACTTAAATCATGTTACAATAGAAGATGTGGTAGCCAGAAACCTTTCTATCCCAAGCCATTTTTTCGTTGATAATCAAAATGATCCCGCAGCCACTGTCGTATGTGATGGAACATATTTTACCTGCAGAAGAGTGCGAATTTCCTTTTTCAACGGAAAACTTAGTCTCCTTATTTTCGGAATTTGGTCAAACCCTTTTTATAAGTATGTACCGATGGCTACATACTAGATGCTATGGGACCTTACACAGCAAACGACGCGAATTATGGTCCAGGGAAAGGTAGAGGATACCAAGCCACGAGGAAGGTCGCCTATGAGGTGGACTGACCAGATAAGAGCGGCAGTAAATGGCTCATCATCACTGCATTAATGCACGAGGAAGGCGGCCATCAGAAAAAAGTGGCGGCGTGTTATGAAGCTTGCCACCAACACCTGAAGTGATGACCACGACCACTCTGTCAAGAGTGATACCGACAGAGAAGAAGAAGGTGAGACATATGATGGTCGACTTTAGAATAACTGCGGCAATAATTAATGCCACTCGAAATCCATATGTAATAATGTATGTATGTGGCATCAAGATGTAATAGAAGGACCTGTAGCTTTTTTAGATGAAATAACAATAGATTTTGATCAAGCAGAATAAAATATATTATTTAAGTAGACCTGGATTTTATTTTTGTCCCATAGATAGTTTAAAAGAACTGCTTTTGATAAAACTAGCACATTCTACTTTCTTTTCCGTCGGAATTTAACATTGGAAATTATCTTATGCCACTTAGGGATGACAAGCTTTCAACTGCTATAAGTATTTTTGAAATCGGTCGAGTAGTCTTCAGTTAGTTAATTACTAAAGTGCTTTAAAAATACCTTATTAATATTTTTTTTTTACTCAATTCTCCCATGGCCCACAAAAATGCGACCCATACCACTGGGTTGCAGATACATTTATCTTTATACCTTGCCCTATTTCGTTTGTGTACGCCGTGGGTCAAATGTCCGAACAAAATGCCCAATGACCTTTGTCATTATTGGTAAATTCATAATTTAATCATTATTCATAACAAATACTACTAGAAAATACTAAGCGCAGTGATTTTCCATTTTTATTGACATTCTTTCATTCATAAACCTGTACAATGTTTCCATAAATTGAGTGAGATTTTGGAATATAAACAAACGCTCATAACATTGCTGTTTATGAATATTATTCATTGAGACTTTACTTAACTAATAACAAGACCTTTTCTAATAAGCCCTTTAAGTATTTACCATAATTAAAAAACAGTGGTGTATAGGGTGACTGATAATTAGTTAACGATACTTAAACACATGATTGTAGTCATGATAACAAACAACTTTTGATATGGGACCAAACCCGAAATAGCAAAAAAAAACAGCCAAGTTCAGTACATTTTGACCAGTTAGGCGAACACAAATTTACTGACCAACAGATTTTTTTCGCGATTTCAGGTTTGGTTCCATAGTAAAAGTTGTTTGTTATCATGACTACAATCACACGATTAAGTATTGTTCACTAATTACCAGTCACCCTATATTCAGGTTTCGCATATACTAAAAATAATGTTGTACATAATTATATGGAGAAGAACCGGCACGAAACTCCATTTTCACTCTTTTAAAAATATTATTGATTTTACGAATTATTTCCATAATACAATATTAATATGTATGAGACAACAGCGAAGACCAGTCAACATTATACGTAAAAATTACTTACTTGTCTTAACTAATCTCCATTGACAATTAACTCTTGCGCACGTTGTATTCATACATAATACAGATACTCGTATGGCTGTTCAATTAAATTATAGTTAACACGTAAGTTACCAAAAATTTAGGAATGTACTTTGATCTACAGAGTTTTCTGGCTACTTGTTAAATTATGAAAGGCAAAGTTTGAAATGAGTTTTCCAAGACATCTCTATTCGGGCTTGCGGACGGCGAGCAATTGGTAGGTCGCTGTCCGACCGTTTAGTAACCGTCCAGACCGAGCCCAAGTCGTCGACGGTGCGTACTGTTCCCACGCACCTCAAGGAGTTGTCAACAAACCATAGGGGCCCAGCAGGGTCGAAGCCTACTGGAGCCATGGATAATGTGAAAGTGAACACCAGGGCCCTGGAACGAAGCCCAATAAGGTACGGGGTGGGTTTTTAGTCAGTAAATGTCTAACACTATCTCCCGCTTCACCCAACGGTGGGAAATGCCATTGGATGATTTTTACCCACAAAGACACCTCTAGAAAATACTGGACAGTCATTACAAGATGTAGAGTATCAGGCATACCAAGGCACAGTTAATAAATAATGCGTATTACTTAATATGCAACATTATTTAATAAAAAAAATTAATGCGTTTGAAGCAAATTAATAACCATTCAAATCAAAAATCTGCTCCCGAAAAATCGTTAGGAAATAATGGTTTGTCTATTCTAATTCCAATATTATTTATTTTGTTTTCTAGCCTATATTGTCCCACTGCTGGGCAAAGGCCTCCATCCATTCCTTCCAGTGTTCTCGGCCCTGAGCCACTTCTTGCCAATTCCCAAGAAAGGCATCTAAATCGTCCCACCATCTCCTTCTTGGTCTATCGCGAAGGGGTCGCGGCAGACCAAGAAGGAGATGGTGCGTTTTACTGGCCCACCGCTCGATCAGCATCCGGCAGATATGTCCAGCCCAGTCCCACATAAGCTGAGCAGCCTTCTGAGCCACGTCGATCATCTGCGTTTTAGAAAGCAGTACAGTGTTTCATTCATTCATTCCAATAATGCCGAATATTTTCTAAACAAGCAACAATAAATAATATCGACGGCGAAAGTACAATAACTCGTAACTGAGGAAATTAAGAATTTATAAAAACGAAAAAATACCGGAATCGCGCATCAAAGGTTCCGTACCGTCCGTATCAAAAAACGGCATAAATCATATTTATTTTATTCTGGTTTTTTTTTTAGTATTTGTTGTTTTAGCGGCAACTGAAATACATCATCTGTGTACATAACTATCATGGTTCATGAGATACAGCCCGGTGACAGACAGACGGACAGCCGCTTATTTCTCAAAAACCCTAACCCTAAAAATTATAAATTCTTGAGAAGTTAAAAATGAGTAATTCATTACTTTGTTAATAATAACTTTTGCTTTAATTATTATGCTGCAATAATAAGCTTTATGTAGTATCCCATAAGAATTCTAAGGTAATATAATAAAATACCATGAAATAGATACGTTAGTTTAGCCACAGAATAAGTACTTAATAAGTTTAGCTAGGAGGTATTTAGATATTTTTATGTGATGCAGTTACAACAAAAAGTCACTTCGTAGATTTTACCAAAAATAAAAAAAAAAACACATGAATTTAAAATGATAAAAAATAATACTCTTGAAAAATAAATATGGATGACACTATAGGGAGACTGGTAATTAGTTGCCGATACTTGAACACGTGATTTTAACCACGATAACAAACAACTTTTACTGTGGGACCAAACCTGAAATCGCAAAAAAAAATCAGCCAAGTTTAGTACATTTTGACCTAGGCGAACATAAATGTTCCGGCCAGCAGATTTTTTTCGCGATATCAGGTTTGGTCCCTTAGTAAAAGTTGTTTTTTATCATGACCACAATCATATGTTTAAGTATCAATCACTACTTTAAGTCACCCTATATAAAATCACCCAGTATTACTTATTATAATACCGTAACACAAGTAATCATGACAGTCTAACTCAAAGAACTTAAAAGACTTGAAAGGGATCAGAAGACTCAAAGGACTCGGACTCATTTGACTAACGAGTCCTAGTCTTGAAAATCTACTCAAGTTTGGAAATGAAGACTAAACGACTCGAGTTTCTTACAACATCCAACTAGACTATTAGATTTTCAGGAATTTTCAGGAAAATTCCGTTCTGTGGTGTTAATTTTTTTTCGGTAAGAAATCATAAATCGCGACGGTTTGCGCAGTAGTTGAGTGATTGCTTGCCGCACTGCGTGCGCGGGCTCGATTCTTGTATGGCCTGTAGATAGTAGTTTCGGATCTAGTGACTACTGGATGTGAGTTTACATGTTTGTGAACGCACTCACTATACAGGAGTGATTCCTAATGTGGGATAACTTAAAAAAAAAAAAATTGTCTCTTTTCTCTCTGCTCAGGTGGAGCTGGAGAGAGTATCAGATTTTTACAAACTCAAACCTACCTGCGTTCATTTGAGGCAATCCTCAAAAAAGGCTCAGAGCAATCCCTTTGCGTTCTAAGACCAAAGTAACTGTTTTATACAATTCCGACACCCAGCATGTCGTGTCCTTGAGCTATCAATAAACAGTGTCTGGGAAGTGTTACGCATACCGAGCCACAGTTTAGAAAGTCAAGTCAGTGCACCGGCTTATTGTTTTGTTCCTTCCGCTGGTTACTTCACTAATACGGCGATTTGTTTGTTTGCAAAATTGGTATACTGAATCGAATTTAGGGCAGGCTGTAACAATAGACTCTTACTTTTTTTTGTTGGGTAATCATTAAATAAATCCCGCTCTGGATACGAGAGGTATATGCCAGACTTTTACTGACTTAACTCTTCCTGTATCCTCCATAGTTTTTTATGGAATATGGGCAGTATTAAAAGTTTCTTTATTGAAATAAACTTACTACGTGTTCTATCATTTCTCTATTTCCATTGATGCGATGATGATGTGGTGGTGACGCATGTCTTGTGCAGACATGCATCACCTGCTATGCTAGCCATCCTGCACAACCACCTACACTTTTCAAGATTTGTATGAGGCCAATAACAGAGCTGTACACTGTGTTCATCGTCATGAAAAGGAGCTGTGCCTTTGGTCGGTCCTTGGCCAACAGACTGAGAGCCATGTGTGATGATTGTTCGTATAATTTTTTATAACTTTTGTTGTTTATTTTCTGGGCAAAGACCTCCCTACATTCCTTCCAATGATCGAGTTTATTCGCTACTTTTTTCAATTCTCAAGAAAGACATCCAGATCTTCCCCCTTTCTTCGTAATCTGCCGGGGCTCGTGTCGCTGTGGCTGGGCATCAATCCTGTGTGCCCCGGATCAATAATCCATTACTATAACATAACTTAAAATAATTTCTCTAATATTTATTCTTATTTCTACTTTCAGCTATATTTTTTAACATATTTCGCACACGATGTAATATTTCTTAAAGCTATGGATTTACATGAATAAGTTAGTATGTGAGAGATTAATTGCTGTCGGCAATATTACAAAATCGATGTTGTCACATGTCATATCTTGAATTTTGAAACCTTACTGATATTGTTAACATAATTTGTGTTGAATAATAAAATTTTGAATGTCGTTTTATTTAATACTTGTTAGTAATCAACACGGGAGTTAGTAGGTAATATTTTGACGGGTGACATTTTCCGGCCACCGTAGGCGTGGTCTTGCGGACGGCGAGCAATGAATGGCTCGCTGTTCGACTGTCCGGTAACCGTCCGGACTCAGACCAAATCGGCGACGGCGCGACCGCGCGTGGGACGGCGCGCCCCTATGAGTTGCAGCAAACCATAGGGGCCCAGTAGGGTCGAAGCCTACTGGGGCCAATGGTCTGTTTCTGAAAGGAAGGCTCGGCCCTGGTATAAAAAGGCAACGAAGGAATGGGGTTAGTTTTTTAGTCACTAAAAGTCCTGACACTATCTCCTGCTCCGCCCAAGAGAGGGAGATATCATTGGATGATTTTTACCTACCCAAAAAAGTAAAACGGTTGACAAGACAGAATAAAAAAATAACTATTCCGCCTTCCCCAAAAACACGGAACAAGGGCGGGAAGATGATAAGTAAGTAAAGTAACAGACGTTGTATCCGATCTACTGTCTTATCAATTTTCTGAGCAACTATTCAAGTTGTTATGTCTTAAAAACAATACCAGAATACCTATTATCTACCAACGAATATTTAAAACACTATATTTATTTATTTAAATACACACATAGCTTGGAGTTGGCCACGCCCCCAACTCCTTTTTTCGAACAAACGACTTGGGGGCGTGGCCAACTCCAAGCGTTAACGCAAACCGAAACAATTGTAACTTGGCTAGCGGCAGTAAACTAAAATCCAGAACTTTACATGGGCAAAATAAACCAAACTATATAGACGTACATTGTTCGCACTGTTTATATACCTATCTATAATGCGCTTAGCAACTAACAATATACAGAGGGCTCGAAACTATTATATAGCAGTGCTAAGACTTTTATGAAGGTGAGACTAGAGAGACCGCAAACCGCCCTTCTTTGCGGTTGACAATGGTACTGTCCGGCCATGGGCGCAAGTACTTTCCATACATCACCAATGGCCAGGAGCCGATGCCCGTTTACTACTATTGTAGCAACCGCTTCGATGATATGGTGCAGCACACTGTTGAGTAATGCCCAGCTTCGGCAGTTTAGTTCCATGACCTCATTACGGCAGTCGGTATAGCGAATCTCTCACTTCTGATAAGTGGTCAGTTTATAGACGGAAGCGAGAGCGCGTGGGATGCCGCCGGCGCCTGTTTCTGCGATGAAGGCAGAAATCAAATTCGAAAATTCAATTCATCATCATTATTTCAGCCGAAAGACGCCCAATGTTGGACACAGGCCTCCCCAAGTGTCACCATAACGACTGGTCCTGTGCGTCTCGCATCCATAGGATTCCCGTGACCCTTACTAGGTCACCATTCCACCTTGTGGGAGGCCTTCCAACGCTGCGCCTTCTGCTACATGGTCACCACTCCAGAACTTTTGGTCCCCATCGACAATTTGTTCTGCGAGCATTGTGCTCTACCTCTACAACTTAAGTTAACTTAAAAATATGACTGCCCAACCGTTATAGAAGCCCAGAATGTCACCGAATGGTGTGGAACCATCTCCGGCTGCCAAAGGACGTGAATTAAGTAACAGACTTGAGAATTCTGTTGCCTCAACAGAGTTAAGCCAAAAATGTTGGTGAAATTGTGGCCGTACGTTGCCACAGAGGGTGATGGCGAGTGTGTTTCACGACTTAGAAAAGTGTAACATCGAATAATACGTCCCTGTGAGTTTACTAATAAGAAACCCTATCACGAAAAACTTAACACTGTAGAAATGCGATCTCGAATAACTAAATCTCTAATTCACCAATTCGGATCATTCAAAAACAAATGCGTGTTTCTACGAAAAACTTAACGCCGAAGCCGCGACCTGCCTTAACTAACCAACGAAGACACTGTTCTTTTTTTTTTTAAATATAAAGTCTTTATTACCTGTGCTACTTTAAACGATGACTGACGAATTATCATATTTTGTTTTTTTGTTTAGTTTAAAATATTCACCAAATATAACATGGAAAAAAGAAGCTGCTTAATGATTTTATTTTTCAACCTGAAATCTACATTTTCCACTAATAGTAAGTCCCTATCTGCAAGCTTGTATTGACTCTCTGCAGGCCTAAAATATTTTTGCAGAACACACACTTCTATGAGCTGATATTGCGGGTTAGGTAGTACTTATGGTACTAGTAGTTTTTTTTATGGTAGGTAAAATCATCCAATGACAAATCCCGCCCTTGGGCGGCGCGGGAAGTAGACTCTTACTCTCAGACTCTTACTGACTAAAAACCTACCTCGTTCCTTCGTTGCCTATCGTGCTGGGGCCGGCTATTCCTTTCTGGCTGAAGCTGACCCATAATTCCAACAGGCTTCGACCCTGCCTGTCTGCAGCTAGCAGGCTGGGCCTCTACGGTTTGCTGACAACTCCTTGAGGCGCGCGGGAACAGAACGCGCCGTCGACTAATGGTAATAGTAGTCCCGTTACAACGCTTTGATTATCTTTGTCAAATTCAAGTGTGAAATTAGAAATTTGCTTATTTGAACTCAAATTACTACGTAAAGCTTCTTCGTCAGTTGACACATCTGCTTCTGCAAATGTCGAACGAACCGCAGCAAAAACGTCATCAACAAACAATATTCTACTGTTGATCTACCGTCCAGTACGTAATTGAGAAAACACTGACAAAGTTTCGCAAGCAGCCTAGCCTCTAGCTTGACCAACTTGCTTAGCAATCCGATTGCTTCACGGACCCTATACTATGTTTGCGTACCGTACTGCGAAAATTACTTCACTTGAGATTTATCTCCTTCTTAACGCGTAGTAAGTGACTTAGAAGTTTGTTGCGACAAAATGTTGAAGCTGGTACGTTATTTTGCACATTTTAAATATCTTAATAGTTGTATCCAAGTTCGTTGGCAAAAAAGATACGAGTAGATAATATTAATGTTGTGTGCTGACCAATTTATTTTATTTTACTTTACTGCGATCCCATCCCATTGGATGGGATTGCTTGCCATTGCAAGCAATGATGCAATCGTTGATGGTGAGGCGTTTTAGTTTATTAAGTGCCTATTTACTCTAGTCTTGAAGATATCCAGCCTATTCATTCTAGCCTTGAAGACACCCAAATTATTATCGGATGGGAAGACCGCAGCAGGCAAACTATTCCAGTCCCTCGATGTACACGGTATAAACGTCGAGGCAAAACACTTAGTCCGGACCGTAGAAGTTTCCACTTAGCCGTACGTCGGGTTGTCCGATGGTAGAACGGAGATGGTGGAATCAAGTCATGCAATTCCCGCGCACACTCTCCAAAATACAACCTGTAAAATACCGAAAGGCTACCAATAAAACACATAGACTTTTTTTATGGTAGGTAAAATCATCCAATGACAAATCCCGGCCTTGGGCGGAGCGGAAAGTAGTGTCAGACTCTTACTGACTAAAAACCAACCCCGTTCCTTCGTTGCCTAACGTGCCGGGGCCGGTTTCAATTTTTTTTGTTCTAAGGTCCAAGGTAACCGCGAAATTCAAATTTTTGCAAGTTTTTTTGGTTTTTGCCGGTCAGACGGTTTTTTCATAAAAAGTCATTCATTTGTCGTGTTTGAAGTTTTTGCTTGCTAAAATAAAAAAAAATGAAAACTGGTTTTACAAGAAAAAATATCAAACTTTTATTGATGACCCACCTGTGTTTCTTTACCTGCTTTTTCTGTCCAAGGCCACAATAACTGTTTAAAAAAAATACTAAGGGGAAAGTAGAACGCAAAGGGTAACTGAAGGAGCATAGGTGTGGCTTTAGTGAGAAAAAGTGATACGATAGAGCAGGAAAAGTCATTAGATGAATATCCCACCTTAAAAAAATCCCTAGCTCTCTTGATTTGTTAAAAATAAGTAAACTGTTCACACGATGGGATTTCCTGGAGTTACTCAGACTTCAGACTTCCTCACAACTTTCATCCCTTTTTTTATTTCTAAAATAAAAGTAGCTTGGAAAAGGGTTGCAAGTCCCTAATAAATCACAAGAATATTATACAAGCGAAATATTGTGAGTGTGTGTATGTCTGTTACTTTTTTTACGCTAGCACAATTGAACAGATTTCGATGAAACTTGCTACACAAGTAGACCAAATCTCCAGGATTTGGTCTACTTGTGTACCAAGTTATTAGTCATAGTTATAGCTTATACTTAGGATACTTTTTATTGTAAAATTCGTAAGTCGGGGCCATTACCACTGTTCTGCTGGGCCACCACTGCTCTACGTACTGGGCTACTTAACTATACTTACTTTCACTGATAACTTACTAACGTGGCGTCGTGTGGCGACGTGGCGTGGATCTAATGTAGCTCTACAAGTCTAGTTCCCATATAAAATGTATGGAGGTTGATGCGCCCAGATTGCGTACCTGGCCCACGTGTTGCCTCGTGTAGTTCTTCTTTTTTTTTTGGTAGGGAAATCATCCAATGACATCTCCTGCCCTTGGACGAAGCGGAAGATAGTGTCAGACTTTTACTGTTTAAAAATCCTACCCTGTTCCTTCGTTGCCTTTACCTTTATTGTACCTTAGTAATTCTACGTAACTTGGTCTTTGAACTGTACTCACTCGTGTGGTATAAGTAAATATTGCGCTAGCCCTCAATGTCATCACGTATAACAGTGCGTAAATGCCGAGAAATTAATATTTATACACCTACTTACCTTCATATTTGCTGTGTGCATCCTTCTGTGCTATTACCAAGGCCCTTGGCTATTTTACGAAATCATTGTACTAAGGTTAGGTACTGCTTTGTTAAACTAGTGGTCGTAAACTTGAGGTACCTACTGGTTTAGATGAAAAATTATTGCATACATTGAGATGAGAATGTTGAGATGGATGTGTGGTGTGACGAGAATGGATAATATGACAAATTATAAATTAGAGAAGAGAAGAGGAAAGCAGAGTCAAGCTAATGACTGAAAAGTTGACGGATTCCCTTTCAACTTTTTATTGTTTCTGTCGTGTTTATCGTGATATGATCATGTGAAGAGGAGAAATAAAACGCATGTTACTAAAAGAGTTAAGAGTATACACGTGGATGGATGAAGAGGAGGTAATAAAAAAAGGATGGACGGATATGTGAGGAGTGATATGAAAGAAAAGGGCGTGACAAGTGATAGAACAAAATGGAAGAAAAAATCAGTTGAGCCGCCCCAAAATATTTTGGGACAAGGGCAGGAAAATGATGATGATGATTTGCCAGTTTAGGTTCCCGGGTCCGGGTGCTATTCGGTTTTTTCTAATTGGATTTTTTTAGTGACAGCCCGGAGTGAAAGTTAGTGGGCGGGTGGTAGCAATACGATCTACCCATATTAAAACTTCAACTTCAACTCTTCATTAATGGCCTTTGTGGAAGAGACACCACAATTTTGCCAATAACACGTACGAAATCAAAAATTCAAAAATACGAGTATATTAAAACTTATTAACTTCATCTCTATTTTTGACAGTATTAATGTCAGTTTGGCGCTGTGGTTGAGCGATTGGTTTCTAAGCTGCATGTTGCGGCTTCGATTCCTGCATCGAGAAAATATTTGTATAGCTTTTCAGCTAGTTATTCCAGGTTGGAATGTATTGTGTAGGTATGTGAGTTTTATTTGTGAACGCAACCAATATATAGAACTAATTCCTAGAATGGAAAAATGTATCCTTTTCATATATATGTAACCTTAAAAGTATAAAAAAGTAAAAACACGAGGAATTATGTAATCATTTTATCCGAAAGACGTCCACTGTTGGACATAGGCCTCCCCCAAGCGTCGGCACAGCGACAGGCCCTGTGCATCTCGCATCCATCGGACTACAGCGACCCTGACCAAGTCATCGGTCTACCATGTGGGAGGCCTGGGCACGCCACGATCGAGGTGGTAAGGCCCCTCTTTGAGGCGTGGCTGAAAAGGCCCCACGGCGTCGTCACCTTCCGTTTGGCGCAGGTACTAACCGAACACGGCAAGTTCGGACCGTACCTGTACAAGATTCGTGCGGAGACGACGCCCGGATGTCGCCACTGTGCGGAGCGTCCGGAGGACACGGTGGAGCACACAGTCGAGGTGTGCCCCGCTTGGGAATAGCATCGCCGTGTCCTTGTGGGGGCGATCGGCGGCAGCGATCTCTCGCGCCGGGGTTTGGTTCAAGCCATGCTCCGGAGCGAGGAGGAGTGGCAGGCGGTCGCCTCCTTCTGCGAAGCAGTAATGCTAGCAAAGGAGGAGGCCGACCGCATCAGGCAACGGCGTACACGCCGCCGCCGCCGCCGGGATTCTGATCCCGATTTCCGGCCACCGTAGGCGCGGGCTCGCGGACGGCGGGCAATGGGTAGCTCGCTGTCAGTCCGTCCGGTAACAGACCGGTCCGAGCTCAAGTCGTTTACGGCGCGCACTGTTACCGCGCGTCTCAAGGAGTTGTCAGCAAACTGTAGGGGCCCAACAGGGCCGAAGCCAACTGGGGTCAAAGGGTATGTGAAAATGGCACCCGGGGCCCTGGGACCAAGGCAAAGAATGGAACGGGGTAGGTTTTTAGTCAGTAAGAGTCTGAGACTACTTCCCGCTCCACCCAAGGGCGGGATTGGTCATTGGATGATTTTACCTACCATAAAAAAAAAACCATGTGGGAGGCCTTCCAACACTTTCGCGCCTTTTCTTTTTTTAAATCAGGCAACAGATAGGTACGCACTTATTGGTCTAAATAGAGAAATTTACAATTTGAATAAATAAATAGTGAAAACTTATTGGCTCGACGCCAAACGGTAACTTAGTTTTCATTTTAATTTGCATTCTTACCTGTGGCAGAATAGCAAAATGCTATGCCCTTGCATTTCTAAGGCTTATTGCCATTATCTACTTTCATCGTTAATGTATATTATCTTGTAATTCTCTTTTACTTAAGCAATATTTTTCTACTTTGGTTATATACAACCCTCTTTTTGGTGTACGTATGCGAAATCTGAAGCACGGGTCTAGTATATTTATGCAAAGACTATCTACAAAGTTTCATAACTGTATCATGAAAAATCACTCGCTTGTTATGTTATCTGGTTATCCACACAAACACATGGTTACCGAGCTATCCGGGCCACTGAGGGTAGTTATGCTACCGCACCCAGCTGTGCGCTGTTGTCTAATGCCCGCTATGAGCTGTCGTGACCTGTATTGTACTTAGTCTCGGTGGTGACCAACTAATGATCTTTTTTAAATATTTGTGCACTTACTAGTGTAAAAATAAAAATCGGTTCACTTACTGACAGGTTTCGCATATATTATAAAAATAATGTTGTATAAGCAAGGCAATTGCTTGTTAGGTATCCACAATGTCTCAAGACGAAAGTTGTGTTGCCAGTGATGACATTAAAGTCACCCAAAAGGCAATGGAAAGGGCTATGGTCGGAGTTTCCTTGCGTGATCGAATCCGTAATGAAGATATCCGCAAGAGAACCAGAGTTTCTGACATAACACGTAGAATCGCCAAACTTAAGTGGCAATGGGCTGGGCACATTGCACGCAGAACAGATTCGCAGAGACGCAGCGTTGGAAGGCCTCCCACAAGGTGGACCGATGACCTGGTCAGGGTCGCTGGAGTCCGATGGATGCGAGACGCACAGAACCAGCCATTGCGGCGACGCTTGGGGGAAGTCTATGTCCAACAGTGGACGTCTTTTGGTTGAAATGATGATGATGATGATACACAATGTGCCTACTATTACTAGTATGGTCAGTAGGTATCACAACAGCGTTTCTGGTCTTCCTTGAACAACTGGGATGGATCGAGTAACACACTTGTCCTACTCATTTGCAAAATACCCTTTCCGGAGTTCCGGACACATACATGCTTGAGGTGCACAGGAGGTGGAGAAAAGAGTAAAGGGGAGGAAATACTCACGTCTCAGCTACCGCAGGAGACTGTTAGGAGGTGCAGGGTGATTCCAGTCTTACGGACATCGAGCAATAGGTAGCTCGCTTGTACGATTAACTTTCATATGTCTTACGCTAATGGTCTGGGGGAAAGCAATGTGTTTAGGTACTTTCTCATGTCACTTTAGTTACCGTGATAATTTCAATGATTAGAGGTTCTGTCTTGAGACGAAACATATCACCTTCGTATATACCTATATACAAAGTGTAGGTAGACCGAAGTAAAGACGATGTATTCAAACTTCAACGCAACGTGGCTGACACAGTCTCTTAATTAGTTTTTCTATGTTATAATAATATATTATATTGATCGCTTTCAATAAAAACTGGGCAAGAGCAAGTCCGAATCGCACACTGATGGTTCCGTACAAACTAACTTATGTAAATTACCTATAGTTCAATTCTCAAATCGAGTCTTGGAAGATATTTCCGAAACAATTTTTTTTAGTAAGTTACAGTTTTCAGATTTATTCCTATAGGTACTTGTGCCACAAGACCTCAAGGTTCTAGGTTAATGGGAAGTATCCTTCGAATATTGATTCCCTTGAGAGTGTCGAAATATAGGTTTTTTACGACATAAACGGATGTATCTTTTTTTTTTGTTAACTTAAAAGTTTTTTTTACAGCTTCAAGGGACCGCAGACTTGAGTATAGTATATGGTTTTAATTTCAAATCGATACCTCCACGCGTTCCCAAGATAAAGGGTTCCACGTTTTCCTTTTGAGGTACGGAACCCCAAAAACAGAGTAAACGACTTGATGTGCTTTACAGCCTGTGTACTCCTACTGCACGAGGTAAATAGGCCAAAACACAGTGCTGTGCAATGTCTTATCATTAGGCATGATGGATATCTTGTTACGGATCATGAGCATCTTGTACAGGGCCTCCCTTGATGTCGCAAGACTTGGAAATTACATAGGCATATCAGAAAAATGTACAATTAGTAACTGTTGTGAAGTCAGGAAAATTAACTGTTTAATTAATTCACTACTAACGTTTCCGCAAAGACATTAAATTATATAGGTACTACCAATAGACAGGACATAGCGAACAAAATAGTGATCCGAGACTTGTTACCTAGGTAGTAAGTCGCTCAGTCTAGTGTGGACGACTGGCCCTAACTTCAGTCTATTTTCGTAAATATTTTTCTTATTTACTCTGTAATTAATTAGTTAATTCAATAATTTTCGCAATATAATATATCGGAACATCAACACTGATCCGCTGTGTAATTTATTAATTTATTTTCTTATTTACTGTCTTAAATATATTTACCTAGACTTAAAAAAAGCTAAATGGAAATAGGTAGTGTATCAAATAATTTTTCTAGTCTGCCCCCCTAGCCAAGTTACAATCGTTTCGTTTTGCGTGGACGTTTGGAGTTGGCCACGACCCTAATTCGTTTTTTCGAACAAAAGGAGTTGGGAGCGTGGCCAACTACAAGCGTTAACTTGGCTAACGGAGCTGGTTGTATACACCTATGCATGGAAATTTCATGTTAGGTATATTTAAACAATGTGGAAGTATGTAGTGTATAAAATATTATTTTTTAAACACACTAACTCAAAAACGCACTCATATCTCTACCGCTTGTAGACTTGTAAATAATGTAGTGTATTTCGTACTAGTGCGGAAAAGTAAAATGTCACTCACCATAATTTTTTCAGGCTGGTTAAACGTCAGCCCCTACTGTTGCTGCGGCAGCCTCCATTAATGCACATAAAAAGCAAACCCAAAAAACATTTCTAACCATAATTTGTTACTACAAAATAACGTTCATGAACATGAACATATAATATGTGAAGTGTGTTGAAAAATGCCGTTTGATACACGTGTGCAATTGTCAAACAAATTTCCCAGCTACAAAACGACTAACCTTCGTCTTGGGAATGCTCCCAATGTGTGGAAGTGGAATATGAATTCCACCTCGACTGCAATGACAAACCTTGCTCATTTGCATCAATATGTACCTACTATTATTATTATCCTGTCATATATCAGCCAACCTACTCAGTTTCATAATAATCATGCATCTCGCGTGCATTTAAAACGCATGAATGACAAAACATGATTATCTACTAAGTATTACAAAGTGGGTAATTTAATAGAGACCAATATGTGTAGCCTGTATATACAGGCTACCTATGTGTGAGTAAATATATATTTACTCACACTTAGGTTGGAAGCTGATAGAGATAAATCAATAATGTGGCTTTGTACTTACAAGATGTTTATGTTAAGATAATATTTAACACACGTGTGCAATTGCTCTCAGTTCGTAATGTAATAAAAATCGGCCAAGGGCGAGTCGGACTCGCGCACGAAGGGTTCGCGGGAAGGGTTCCGTTGGCAGAAGTTAGTATTTGATATGAGATGGCAAACTGTTATAATTTTTTTTCTTAATAGGTAATATCCTTTAAATTCTAGGTAATTTACTTTCAATATACTTACTTAAAAACCCGCTCTTATAACATAGCATTTAGGCACACAATGGACTGTTTTTCCACATTGGTGCGGAAAAACGCGTGTGTTCGCCCCCGCCACAATTTTATTGCAATAAAATCTATTATCGTATCAGGCTGAGGCAGGAGGCGTGGGTCAACCCCCACGAGTCGTACCTAAGTCAGACGTACACAAAGACATCGTTTGATACACGTGCAAATTTTTCACTGCCGCTCTCGGTTCCATAACACACTCGCCTACGGCTCGTGCGAATTTCGCCTCGTTCGCAATGACAAACTTTCTGAACTTTTTTTTTCAGAACTACTTTCTGCACTTGTATCAAAATGTACTATTTTAAAATAGTAGGTATGTATGAGTCCTTAGTAAGGCAAGTACCCAAGCTAGGTCAACGAAAACCGCTTTTACATAGATGTTTGAAACTTTTTGGTAAATAATAATAATAATAATACGAGTATAATCTTCCTAATCAAAATAGAATTGTAATAATTGTAAAGTTGTTTTATATTAAGCAGCTTAGTTTCTTTAAAACTTTGCAAGTTGGTGTTAAGTAGGGATAGTGCACGGTTCCAGGAGAAGAACCGGCAAAAAACTTCACGGTTACATAAAAAAAATCTATGTTAATAAATATGAGCGGCAGAGGCGTAGCTACCGCCGTATCTGCTGTATCCATTATACGGGGCCCCCCCGTAAGGGGCCCCGATGTAGAAAAAATTTCGCAACATGTTTTCCACACACAACCGACTCGTAGGATGAACCAGACATTTGTAAAAAAGCACAATTTTTTTATACGGGGCCCTGTGGGAATTTTTATACAGAGCCCCTGAGGGACTAGCTACGCCAATATTGAGCGGACTGTGTAGCGCAGCCAACAACCATACAAGGTAAAAAAAAAATGGTAAAATGATAGTTCTGTCTGATATCTCTAAACATCGTAATCAGATACTGTTTCAAAACCATTTTTACAGTGATTATATGTTTTTCAGTACTAGACTATAATGATAGCGTTTAACTTCCGCAGGTCAAACGCTGTCATTATTTATATACCTAGTGGTTAAATAGTTTTATAAAGAATGAGTGCAATCGTATTATTACTAGCTTCTGTCACCGACTCCGTCAGAATGAATGTAGGAAATAGTCCCAAAGGAATATACTCTCGGGATAAAAAGTCTAACCTATATGCCATTTGTGAACTTAGTCTATCCGCGTACCAAATTTTATCCAAATCCATTTGAGCGTGAAAGAGTAAAAAGAAAGAAAAACAAAGAAAGAAAATCAGTTTATTTACACGGAATGACGCAACTAAAAACTAGACAAACATAAAATTATATAGGAAAGATATGCGCCACATCCGTGCAAAACGGCCGAACGCTCAGCATAAAGCTGTGCGCTCATGCACAATGCGATGCAAACAGGCATCCATACAAACTTTCGCCTTTATAAAATTATATTATTATATTTGCCGGCACGGTTGGCGCAGTGATTGAGCGATTGGCTATTGCGCTGCGGGTCGTGGTTTCCTACACGGATCAAATATTTGTATGGCCTACAGATAGGTGATTTGGGTCTGGATGTCTTGTATATGATTCTGAAAAAAAAAAAACCCACGATACAGGAGTAATTCCAAGTGTGGAGCAACGTTTTTTTAAAAAACGAAACGATATTAGTATAATTTTTTACCCGACTGCGCCAGAAGGAGGGTTATGTTTTTCGAGAGTATGTATGTATGTATGTATGTTTGTATGTATGTATGTATGTATAATTGTTTGGCACGCTCTACAGCCTGAAAGGCTCGATGGATTTTAGCTTGAGAGGTGTCGTTAGATTCGTATTTACTGTGAGAGTGACACTGGGTATATCAAAATAAAAAAAAAAAACAAAATGGCGAATTTTTGGCGCCAAATTCAAATATTTGGCACGCTCTGTGGCCTGAACGGCTCGATGGATTTTAGTTTGCGAGGTGTCGTTAGATTTGTAATTACTGTGAAAGTGATATCGTAAAAAAATTAAACTAAAAAAGTAAAAAATAAAAAATGGTAATTTAAAAAACTAAAAAACCCGACTGCTTTTCTGAGTATTCATGAAAAAGCCCTAAAACAAAAAAGTCGTTGTAGCAGTCGGGACCCATTCTAGAAAGTCAGCCGTCTAGTCAGTAGATCTATGATGTAATGGGTCCCGACTGCTACAACGACTTTTTTGTTTTAGGGCTTTTTCATGAATACTCAGAAAAGCAGTCGGGTTTTTTAGTTTTTTAAATTACCATTTTTTTTAGATGAGAAATCATTAAATGTCTTCTTCCGCACAAGAAATTTTCTTTACTAAAATCCACTAGTATGAAACGAACTCCTTCAGTTCCTCTTTGGGTTCCAAGACCACAGTATCTCTTTCGAAAATTCCCGTAGCCCTAACAGGCCCCTACAGTTTTTAAGAAATTTCTTTGAGGCGCGCGTCGAACACTACGCTCCGTAGGCGACTTGCGCTTGTGCCGAACGATGAGATAGAACGTTAAAACAGAACTTACAGTCTCTTTATGTGCTGGGGCAATAGGGTCAGAATAAATATATATGTATGTAGATATCTATCTAATTAAAAACCAAGATTAAAATAATCCTTATAAATTGCGAGGTAATCTTTCAGAGGCAACTCAATGTCAAAGTTAATGATCATTCGAAGAAGTTCTTTCACCCTTAAAGATTTTCATGGCAACCGAAAAATCTAAGTGTCCATCATATTTTTTTACACTTAGACTTTGATCCATAAGTCCATCTTATCTTCAACGTACGTCAATGTTAATTTATATTATCTTCAGTGCACAATCAACCACCTGCAATTAGTAACACAGTAGGTATACATACGTAGGTATACACACGTAGGTATACATAAATGAAACATTTAGATTTTAGATAATTCTGCGTTAAAACTATTTCTAGAATATTTTTTACACAAATAACAAAACATATAACACAAATACGGTGTCTGTGCATCCATATCATCGTAGATTTTTCTAGAACCCACCTATTTTTAGGGTTCCGAACCTCAAAAGGAAAAAGCGGAACCCTTTTAGGATCACTTTGTTCTCTGTCAAGACAGTTTATCTCGGAAACGCGTGTAGGTATCGTTGAAATTAAAACAATAACGGTTTTAACTTCAACCTGATGTTAAAATGCCTGCAGTCCGTTGAAGCTGTGTAAAAATTAAACTGCAGTTTATTTATGACAAAAAAAAATTTGGTATATTACATTTCGACCTGTGATTTCAACACTCTCAAGGAAATCAAAATTCACCAAGGACTTAAGCACAAGTATAGGAAAAATTGCGTTGGGGACATATACTGACAAACTCCAAGCTTTTATAAAATAAAAAATCAGGCAGCCATGGGCTCTTACTTTATTTTAAGGTTGAAAATCATCCCGCTCTAGAGCAGAACGGGATGTCAGACTTTTACTGACTAAAACCACACTTGTGTTTGTTCTTTGGCTTGCGCTCCAGGACCCCAGGTTTCCCTTTCAGAAGCTAACCCATGGCTTCAGTAGGCTTCGACCCTGCTGGGGTTCCACTGTTTTGCGGACATTTCTTCAAGGCGCGTGTGCGATGTCGTCGACGACTCGGGCTCGGTCCGAACGGTTACCGGACGGCCAGATCGGAATCTCTTACTCTAACCCGCACGACCACCGGTTGCGATAACTACGTCCCTGATTTTTTTTTTAAAGATGTGACGCTGTTGGCACCGTAACTGCATAACACCCACTGCACAATGTTGCTTGAAGTGCGGTCAAAAGGAAGAAGTCCGATAATGATATAAACTACTCATTAATATTTTACAGCTAATCGTAAGGAAATACAAACCTTGAGGTTACACGTCCGGCGTGGGTAGTTCGTCGCTTCATTATACCTATAAATTAATATTTACACATAGGTACTGCTAAAGCAGAAAGTCTACTATATTTACTCAGTGCTTGGTAAGTACCTAGTAATGAATTATCATCGTCATCATAATTTCAGCTAAAAGATGTTCAATGTTGGACTTGGCCTCCCCCAATTGACGCCACAACGACTGGTCCTGTGCGGCTCGCATCTATCGGATTCCTGATTATAGAGCGGTAGAAACAATATTTTGATGATTTTTCGAGGAGTTGTCAGCAAAACCGTAGAGGACCAGCAGGGTCGAAGCCTACTGGGGCCAAGGATCGGTTTCTGATAGGAAGGTTTGACCCCGGTATGAACGCAACAAAGGAATAGGAGTGGGTTTTCAGTCAGTAAAAGTCTGACACGGGCTTCCGTCATTAGATGATATTTCCACCTACAAAAAAAGGCGTAAAAAATAGGGTGCTAATTTATTACTATTAAATTCGAAAACCCTTGATCTGGTTAGCAGTGTGGGTCCGCAATGCCAACAAAACAAAATCTCCAGAAGGCTCTTTTGAATGTCTTAAGACCTAGCATAGATTTGGAAAACGTTGTAATTGTTTTTGGAAACAAATCAAAGAAGAATGTAGGAAAATAAAATGTTAAGAAATCAAATATACAAACAGTATCAATTTCTTAGTATATACTTAGATATTAAATATATAGGTCGTCTTATCGCTTCCGACATTGACATTCTCAATGGCAATGGCGGGAAGAGATAATAATTATGTATAAGAAGAGAAAGCGGTATGAGTTTGTATTAGTCATGAACTGATATACTCGTAATAAACCAAAATTTTCCAATCTTTTATGAACTACTGCCCCCTTTACTAGAAAACAAAATTCCAACGCCCCCTTTACATAATAGTTAATTATACCAATTTTATATAAAAATAATAATAATATGTCTGTCTATTATCTAATAATAATCATAGAATAAAAATAAATTCTCTCTCTTTCTCTCTATAATCGATCAGGCAGAAATGGCCGCGATAGTACATAAGTCATAATCATTTATGATGATTTTTGAAAAAGTTATTTATAAACGAAGAAAATAGAAAGAGTTTTCCAACGAGAATAGACCAGCCCCCCTAGCCAAGTTACGACTGTTTAGTTTCAATTCTTTTGCGTCGAACGCCTCGAGTCGGCCACGCCTCCGATTCCTTTATTCGGACCACGTGACTGAGCGTTGAGATGACTCCGGAACAAAGGAATTGGAAGCGTGGCCAACTCGTGGCGTTCGACGCAAGAGAAACGAAACGGTTGTAACATGACTAGGCCTGCTGGTGTAGTATTGCACAAGATATATGACGAAACCAATTATTAGACAATGATCGATATCACATTATTCAACCTAAAATTATTTACTAAGCAGTGTTATCAAAGTCACTCTTTTATCGGTATGAGATATTAATCATCACGTATTTATATTGCACAAAGAAACATTATAAATACCTAATGTTTACATAATTACATCTAATTAGCTGATTAATATGCAAGAAATGTAAATATTCCATCGGATACTAATTACTAAAGAAGGCATTATAAAAAATTGTCGTTTTCGGTCGCGTGATGTATTGTAGATTAAAGCATATTATTAATATTTAAACTTATAAAAATCAAACAAGAAAAAACTGTAATGTTTATGTACTCAATTGCCTGTTTTACACATTAGTGCGGATTTAGAATAATTTAGAAATTTACTTATTGTATTATTATCGTATCATTCCACATTCTTTCTTTATTCTTTATTGTACATACAGTTTTAACAAAACAATAAAAAGGTCAGTGGATGTATACATAAAAAATTAGTAAGAAAAAGGTTTCTAAATGTAAGGACATTTGAGGATAATCAATCATGCACTACAAAACTTAATTATATAAGATTACATCTAACTTAAAACCAAAAGTAAACTAAATAGATATGTGTACAGCACACTATACATAAACATAATGTATACAACATATATATAAATATATAAATTAAAAAAAACATACATCATACATACAAATACATACATCTTAATAAAACACACAAATACATACATCTTCGTAAGTACATTGAAAAACATCGTTTGATACACGTGAAAACGAAAAGTCACTGCAGCACTCGAAATCCGTCTCGGTCGCAATGTCATACTTTCTCCTCTTTTTCTTTCTCTCCTTTTCTTTTTTTATGTATCGTATTTTTTATTATGTTTGACTTATATTTGCGAGCCCTGTTCTAGTTTAAGTTTTTCTAGTTTTATGGTCCATCCTAAGGCCATTGTGCCTATAGATTTAATTTTCTGTGAAATTGCTATTATTTTGGTGTAAATAACGTTTATTATATTCTACTATTTCATTGAAACGACATTGTTACATAATTTTATTAGGTAAAGGATGCTCATCATAAGCCTTGGCATACCAATGCAGACACTAACATCATTGTATTTACAATGTTATTTAAGTACTATTATAATATTGATTACTAAAGCCACGAAAATGCCAGCAGCTAAACACGCACGTAAACTTTCTTCCGAGAGAAAGTCTGTACGATACGATATCAAACGCCAGTTGAACTTTGAGCACGCCTGCACCCGGTAGCTCATCACTCCTACATTCATAACCCCTACAAGCTGTTACTGCAACGCGTGGTATCTTTTATTTGATAAAATACTATCTGAAACTAACGTTAGCGTAACTCAGTATGTTATCGGCTGTCCGTGGTGTAACATTACAAAATGATAGGGTCAATTATTGCTGTTTACATTTCGTGTTTTAATACGGCTGTCAATTTTTTTACTCGGCTAGTGTTGATATTGCTCACGGCGTGGGTGTACCATGCCTTCGTTTTGGCTGAAGTGTTTTTGAACAGTTATAAGTTAGTGTATCCGCCGTATTTGGCTAAACCTTTGGCTAATGCAATAAGTGTAGTTACCGATGTAGTGAATTATTTTATACGGATTTCTGTTATACAGGTAAGTTTTTAGCAACTTTATTGTATGCACTTTATTGTTCAATAAACACACGCAAAATATAAATATTTACACACCCATTTTCTTAGTCCTTTGGAAGGAAACTTGCTTCGTTCTACTCGACTCAGTCACCATGGCAACGAAAAACACTTCCGTATCGAGGACGCTAATCAGTTTCGTAAGAAACTACACACTATTGAAAATAGTGTGTGCTATAATAAATTGTCAAGTCGATTAAGGGAAGTACAACGAGGAGAGGAAATAACTTAGAAGACGGCCGCTAGACTTTATAACTATTATTGTTTCCTTAATATCAATAATTCAAATAAAACAAGTGACGTAATGACAAATATTCGAAACATTGTTCTTAACCAGTTCTTAACTAAGTATGTGTCAATTACTGATCATTTGACTGATGACTTTGACGAATACATAAAGCTGATCGCAAGAAAACAAATGATACGTTATAGACTGGTAGTCTCAACCTTTTGCGAAGAATAATTGAAAGCACTTGCAGACCTTTTTGATACTTAATTTATTTTTAACTCATGTATACGTAAGAAGAAACCATTTTAATTTTGAAGGCCATGCAGTGTATGCAGCAGTGAAGGCATGCAGAGTATTTTAAAAATATTTTTTATTAAATACAAACAAAACGAACTTGTTTGTAACTTTTTAAATTGTTGTTTTGTTTACAAACAAGATTTAATTTTAATTGCATGGTCAAATCTCACGCAAACAGGAATTCTTCCTTGTAAGACTGACTAGATAGGACAGGTAGATTGTTTTTAAAGATGCAATGCCGCTGGCTTTTGGTAGGAAATTGGGTAGTTGGCTCAAACCGCACCTAGATTTCTCCATGCTCAGCCCCGGCACTATAGGCAACGAAGGAACGGGGTAGGTTTTTAGTCAGTAAGAGTCTGACACTACTTCCCGCTCCGCCCAAGGGCGGGATTTGTCATTGGATGATTTTACCTACCATAAAAAATAAAAAATAAAAACCTAGATTTCTCCAAATCTGACCAATTACTTAGTAAGTTACAAACCTTACAAATTTGGTAGAAGGGGAAACTGTCAAGTAACAGAAGGTTGCATGTACACTGAAATGTGATGTCATTTACCATCAGTCAATAAGTTACGTGTATAAAAAAGATACAGTCAGCAGGGTAGAGGTGTCCACATAATCATCTTACTCTTCCACCAAAATTTTAAATAATGCAACTGCATTGCTACTTCATTTAATAACCAATTTTGATACTATTTTCAAGAAACTATTTCTTTTTGGTAAAAATATTGTACAAAAATAATCTCACGAAAGTACCTACTCACTAGTCGGCGAGTCACAGGTAAAAAGTCAAGTGAAACCAGAGGGCCGAAGCCTACTGAGGCCATGGGTTATCCGAAAGGGAATCACAGGGTCCTGGGCACATAGGAGTGGGTTTTAATCAGTAAAAGTCCGATACACCCTCCCGCTCCGCTCTAGAACGCGAGAGGTCATTGGATAATTTCCCAAACAAAAAAAATCAAGACAAGCGCTTAAAGTACCGCTGAAAATTCGTTCAATCCATCACATCGAGTTACTGATGATTCGAACACCACCAAATTTATTGAAGTTGTATACGTATATAAAAAAAGTCGTTAACTAAGATATAAAGATATTTTATACCCAAAATTGCCGCCAAAATCCAACCTAAAATAGTTTTGGTAAATCTTTTTTCCCTATTTATATTATATTTAAAAACTTTTTATATTTCTGTACTAAACAGTATGTGTCCGAATCGTCAGTGAAAAAAATATTGAAATAAAAAAATCAAATAATTAAAAAAATTAAAAACACGACTGCCATGCCAAAAAAAAACACTAAAAATAAAAAAAAGATTTATTTAGATGTAATTTAGGAATACAAAATTAAAGAAAGTATAGTCACTCATTGATTAAACTTGGAATCTCGGAAACTACTTGAGTAGATCGAGTAATATATCTAACGACTTGTCAAATGCGTATAAGTTTATGTGATGAGTTGTTGACAATTCGGACACAGTCCGACCACTGACACATTTTTATGCTATATTTTCATCGCAATGGGACCACCCTGTAAAATACTTACAGTATACGAAGTCCCCAGCCTGCGATGAAAATTACAGTTTTATAAATCAAGTACCCAGTTTATCAAGTAACACTCCTTTTTGGGCAGTCGTGTAAAAATGTGTCAGTTGTCCGACTCGTCAACAGCTCATTACATCAACTGATACACATTTGACAAGTCGTTAGATACATTGATTTTACGATAAATCATTTTTGTTCCGGTAACCAGGTCTTCTCTACCTTGACCTCGTTACGCACCACGTTTAGAGAACTCCCGCGCAGTCTGAACTTTCACGACTGTTGCCATAGAGACATTATAAGTATCAATCATTATTAACGTATAGTTATATAGTGTAAGCATAATGGGACTTTCGATTCTAAATAGGCTGATAATCTGACACCGTATTAGCGTTCGTAAAGGCAATATTGGTCATTGCAGAATCGTCCCAACGAGTACTCAATACTCAATATTTTATTGCAATCTATATGTGTTAATAAATGATGTTGAAAATTGTCCCAGACCAATGTGGAGAGTTTACCCAGAGTTACCGTGGCCCTGGGACACAGTAGCAACTGAAGGAACATGGTGGCTTTTAAGCGCTATCCATACAATTCCAGGTCAGAGCTATCCGTTTTCCGAGTCATCATCCGTCACCCGTGTTCACGCATATCAGGGAAATCGGTATCAGTGTACAAATGTTTAAACTTACCATCACAATTAAATTATTTTCCTAAATTACCCCATATTATATATTTCTTCTTAGAATTCAAATAATGTGGATTAGAAGGATCATAAAGTATATTATTCTGTCATATAAGTTGTATCAACCTTTCTTTGTTCATGTTTTCGTCAACGTACCTAGATACAAATCGGATAGCACGGTTAGTGCATCCGAGCGTGCTCCGGGACACTGGCGATCCGGATGCCCACACAGAGCTATGTGAACGAGTTCGTACAAATGGTACATAACCGATTTTACCCCGTCCCTGACGTAACCCGGAAATTGATGGATAGCGCTTTAAGATGTTAGTTTGACAACCCTATCGCTCCAACGAGAGCGTGAGAAGTTATTTGATGACTTAGCACTTTAAAAAATATTTTGACGTGTCAAAAACCGCGATCGCCAAAAAAAACGACTAAATAGTTCGAAATAAGTCACTCCAAGCAGTCTAATGCAGTTGGTGGAATTTTCTATTTAAAACGAGAAACTGACATATCAGCGCACAGTCGAATACACAGGCTTTCCTTAAAGATCTGAGCACTAAGAAGTTTTTGAAAATTCAACTTTTTCGGATAAAAGGGGACAATTTTATTCCTTGACTCCATAATAATATACTTGAAGCATACCAGAAGTAGTACCCAAAACTACCCCTATGAAACGGTTTTAAAGGTTGCAAGGGAGAATCTTATTTCTTGGGTTAATAAACTTGAAACTTGGCACATATTCTAATCAAAATGAATAATAAAGACTGCCATTAATAATTTGTCAATACTAGGTACCCTCAAAATACGGTTTAAGGGTGTTTTTTTATATCGTGTGGATTTAATCACACATGCGGAATTGCTCCGCATGCGGGGCTGCTGCACGGTATTACGCCCCGCATCCCGCGTGCGTATTCTACGCAGTAAATACTTGTAAGTATGAAAAGGACATTTGCGGCGGCTATGCGTGCAGAGCAATGCCGCATGCGTGACGAAATCCACACGATATTAAAGACACCGTAGCGCGAGTATTTTTTTTTTATGAAAACATTTTCGCGAATGACTTCGCTGGCAAAGTGCTTGTTCAATCATAGATTTGACCATTGTATACCTAACCAGACAGACGATGTGGTCAAAAAGGTCTACGCTGCCTAACAACTACATGACGTAATCTATTCTAACCCATCATTCTAAATCACACTTTCTATTGTTTCCAGACAATCATGATGAACGCGTTCATGCGAAGATTCCTCCGGTTCCTGGTGTCACTGCTTGCCATCATCGTCCTGCCTGTGACCTACCTGCTGAACATCAGGAGGAACAAGAAATGTCCGCCTCCCATGAACCCTTTGCTGTTCAAGTCCGCTACGTCTTTAGCTGCGATGATAAGGACTAGACAGGTAAAAACTTTTGATTTTTGTATGTATAAAGAGTGGTGGAAAACAGGCAGATCCCTTGCCTTTGATTTTTCCTTCTGTATAGAGTCCTTAAAAAGGATGTATCCATCCATTACCGATTCTCAGGTTGTAGCCATCAGAAAAATCAATAGGTACTGGCAGGAAATTCCAGTCGTCGACGGCACGTACTTTTACCGCGCGCCTCAAGGAGCTGACTGCAGGCCAAGCCTAGCCTGCTAGCTGCAGGCAGGCATGTTCGAAGCCTGCTGGGGTCATAGGTCAGCTTCTGATAGGAAGGCTCCGCCCCGGCACGATAGGCAATGAAGGAACGAGATAGGTTTTTAGTCAGTAAGAGTCTGACACTATTTTCCGCTGCGCCCAAGGGCGGGATCTGTCATTGGATGATTTTACCATAAAAAAAAACCTCTTAGCTACACACACCATAAATGTATTCCCACAACAATTTATGCATAGGATGGGATGGTCACCATGTAGGTACCAGTGGGCAGTGACAGTTCTTTCTTTCTTCTTTTATATTATCGTACGTCATGCGGTTCAATGATGGAACAAGCACGAAATTAAATTTCAGAAATCGAAAAATCAAATGAAAATTATTTGCTTAACTATGGTATTAGGTACCTACCTTTAGGTATACAGTTTTGGCATGTATTCATGAATAAGTTATTATTAAATTTATCCTCTAATGAAGGTATAATAATGAAACCGCCGCCGCTTCGCACAGGTGCAATGGTGATATTAAATATATTATGCATGTAATAAACATATAAACCTTCCACTTGAATCACTCTATCCACTAAAAAAACCACATCAAAATCCGTTGCGTAGTTATAAAGATCTAAGCATACATAGGGACAGACAGCGGGAAGTGATTTTGTTTTATATACTATGTACTGATAAGAAATTAATTAGGCACATCTATGATCCTCGTCATACAAAGTGAACCATCATAGCGATGCGCAGTAACCGATTTTCGGGTCTCAATAATTTAGGGGACTACACGTAACCATAGCAAATGTTTCAACTTATTTGTCGCGCACTATATATAGGTGACATGAATGAATCATGCTAATATTTTAAAGGCGAAAGTTAATGAGTGCGTGTGTGTTTGTTGCTCCTTCACGCTCGAACTGCTGAACAGATTTCAATAAACTTGATACACGGTAAGACCATGTCCTGGAATTGCATATAATATAGCTAAATTTTATCTTGGGAGTCCATATGTATCCTTGGGAAAATTTTCTACTATTACACGGGCGCAGCTGCTAGCAGTAGCTTGTTATAATAATAAAAAAACACTGTTAACTTACATCAAAATAACTTCCGGATACATTAAATCACAGACGACTCAAAATGTCAATTTTAAAAGCTCAATATATTAATTCCAATGATAACGTTTAAAAAGCTCATTAAAAAGAAAGGTTTACTTTGTAGCGATAAGAATGATTTGACCTTTAGAGCAACCGTGACCCCCTCATCTTGTGCCGTTGTTCTGCGGCCGATGGCCATCTCTGACTTGAATAGAGATGTAGCGGAGACCATTTAGCGAAGTCGAATGCGGAGACGGAGGTGCAGAGAAAGCAAAAACCATTCATCATTCATGAAGATGATAAGCTCGATTAAACAGTTGCTTCTTTGATATCAAACTACATGATATTAGCATTACCCACAGTTTCGTAGAAACTATATAAATATACATACTGTTACGAGTGTGGTTACGAGTATAGTAAAAGTAAAATGAAAATAAGTGACTCTTTTTTTTCTTTTTCCCCAAATAAATAAACAAACATAATATTAAGATTAGAATTATAAAAACTTCCAAAAAGGGAGCATGATGGGATTATGAATTATGACGTAAGTAAGAAAGATAGAATGTGAAGAATAAAAGTCGAGAGGAATATACACCGTTAAATTTTAGTCGTTTTAATCCCGCGGAGCGTCGATTCGGTACATGAAATACTATCGATTTGTAGAGAAAATTAAAAAAAAATAAGTATTTCTTTTAAACTCTAATTTATTTACGCATGTATGGAATTAATTTCTTTAAGTAAACGAGTCAATGAATTTTTTGGTAGTTGTCGGTCGTTGCGTACTAACTGCCTACAGTTCATTGGCCTCGCTCAACTGACGTTTACTTAAAGAAATTAATTTCGTATACGCGTATATTAACTCGAGTTTTTTTTTTTTAAAGTACTTTATTTTTTTATTTACAAATCGATAGTATTTCATGTATCGAATCGACCCTCCGCGGGATTAAAACGACTAAAATTTAAAGGTGTATATTAAAATAAAATGTAAATATGGAATAATACAAAATCGGAAGGGATTGCTAGAACTGGTATGGAAGAGGTCTCCAATGACGTCAGAGATATATAGTATTTAAAAAAACACTGTTTCACTGTACGAAAACCCCTTTAATCTAGTGAATGTAGACCCCCGTTACAATTCCGAAAAAAACGCTTTCGAAAGCGCGTACAACAGACTGATGTTTGAAAGATAATACCTAGTCAAACGCAACCTTATCAATAAAATGTAGATCAGGTACAATTTCTTGTGGAAAGTCCGCAATATCCAGAAAAACCTATGCTGGAAGCTGCTCGCCTCCACATGACTTCGCTAGAGCGACAGGTCTATCACGTGGAAAATGAGACTTACGTTTAGGTACCTACTTGAGGTGTATCGCAAAATAGAAGAGCTCTTGCGAAGAGCACCAGTGCTGCCACCTGGTGCACGTCTTAATACAAAAAACCCGCCTTGCGGAAACGAAGACAAAGTGCTGTTACAAGTTACAACCCTATATGAAACTACATATACTTGCAGTAGGTTGCAAATTACAACACCATCGCCATCCGCATTCCTGTCTCGTGTTATGTCTGATAGTTGAATTGATGATGAGCAGTTTTTTTTTTTTTTTTAAGATAGGTAATATACATATGTGTTGAATTTTCTGGTGACATTTTTATTGCATTAAGACTTATTGAAACTTGAAATATTCAGCACTTTTGTATTACTCGTATTATAAGAAGTTCACACCTGTTGTGGTTTATACTTATTGAAATTGATAAACAAGATAAAAATAATAGATAAAAGATATTATCATAATTGTACACACTGTAACTAATTAGAATCTAACAAAATGATGTTCTAATTATGTACGTCAGTACCTAACTAAAGTTTAAATAAAAATAAAATTCCGAAGAAAGGACACTTCGTACCGCTTGATGCGCAAGTGCAGATTCATATTTTTGTGTTGCTGTCATTATTCTATTGATTTTACTGAAGTAATTATGAGTCGGGAATCCGATGGCAGGATCGGCCGTTATGGCAACACTTGGGTAAGGTGGACGTCTTTCGGTTGAAATGATAAAATGATAAGTAAACTGAATTGTTAAACCATAAATACGAGGAACAACAACTCTAAGTTGATATGCTAGAAAATGGTAATTAATCAGCCTCTGTAGTTACTCTAATTGGTAGACCAAATGATGTAAGATGGAAATGATTCTAAGCCAATACCTCAACTATTCCATCACATGAACAGGGGGAACAATTCTAAAACATGGTTTAATTTATCTTTCAGATCACGTCAGAGCAAGTTGTAGAAGCTTATATAGAGAGATGCAAGGAAGCTAACCCGTACTTAAATGCTATAGTCGAGCCAAGGTACGATGCCGCGCTTAGAGAAGCTAGGGGCATCGACAAGATGATTGCTTCGACTGACAGGACGCCTGAAGATCTGGAGAAAGAGTATCCGTTGTTGGGCGTGCCTATGACTGTGAAGGAGAGCATTGCTGTTGAAGGTAAGGGATCCATGTGAAGTATAGACTTATCGGAATATTTAACCTTTTGATCTCCAAAGTCTAAAATACATGAAAAGGCAAAATGTGTCACAAGGCTAACAAATCTTTTTTTTACAGTTTTAAATTTATTTCTCTAACTTTGCTATAAGATCTTGCTTTATTCCTTTCAGGATTCTGGGTCAATGGGAAGTACCTTCTGAATTTTGATTCCTTGAGAGTGTCGAAATATACGTTTTTTAAGACATAAACGATCATATATTATTTCGTTAGCTTAGAAGTTTGTTTTTTTCAAATTTCAACTCGATACGTCAACGTATTTCCGAGATATAGGGCTTTAACAGACAAACGGACGGACAATAAAGTGATCCTATATGGGTCAAATTCTCTTTTAAAGTACATACCGCAAACATTTAGATAGATGTTTGTTATAATCAAATAAATAATCCCGCAAATCTGTCAGGCATTGGCTCTCACGGGCCCCGCCAATCATGCATCTTCTACTACGCCTTACGCACAAAAATAACAATAAATTTAATTTACAGCTCTTAAAACTATAACACAAGCAATAAACCCGCTATCCACCCAGCATATCAAAACCTTCGACCTAATTAAATAACCAATTAAAATTCCAGGCATGAGCAATGACTGTGGTACGGTCTATCCATATAGGAACCCAGCGAAGCGAGACGCTGCTGTTATAAGGCTGGCCAGGGCTGCTGGAGCCATTCCTATTGCGGTGACGAACACACCACAACTCTGTATGAACTGGGAGACTTATAATAATGTTATTGGGATTACAACGAACCCTTATGACCAGAAGAGGACGACAGGCGGATCTTCGGGGGGAGAAGTAAGTGTTTTACTCACAGTTACTCTTGATGAAGTTGTTTAGTTTTTTATGACACAATTAAGATTACGAAATTACGATACGTACAGACAGACAATAGTCTTTAATGTAGTTACACTATAAAAATTACAGTAGGAGCTTAAAATTAATAGGATATAACAATGGGCGGTCTTATCGCTATAAACATTTTTTTATAGACAACTTTTGGATGAATTTGACAGAGAAAGAGAAATAGTTCCGGATAATATTAGTCAAATAGTTCTGGTAATTCACAAATAGAACTAAGCTGTTAGTACTATAAGTATGTGGTTATCATCGGGGTTTTTTTTTTTTTTTTTTTATGGTAGGTAAAATCATCCAATGACAAATCCCGCCCTTGGGTGGAGCGGGAAGTAGTGTCAGACTCTTACTGACTAAAAACCTACCCCGTTCCTTCGTTGCCTATAGTGCCGGGGCTGAGCCTTCCTCTCAGAAAACGGCCCTTGACCCCAGCAGGCTTCGACCCTGCCTGCTTGCAGTTAGCAGGCTGGGCCTCTTCGGTGTGCTGACAGCTCCTTGAGGCGCGCGGGAACAGAACGCGCCGTCGACGACTTGGGCTCGGTCCGGTCGGTTACCAGACAATCGGACAGCGTGCTACCCATTGCACGCCGTCCGCAAGCCCGCGCCTACGGTGGCCGGAAATCGGGATCGGAATCCCGGCGGCGGCTGGGGCGAGCGCCCCGTTGCCTCTGCCTGATGCGGTCGGCCTCCTCCTTTGCTAGCATTACTGCTTCGCAGAAGGAGGCGACCGCCTGCCATCCCTCCTCACTACGGACCATGGCCTGAACCAAGGCCCGGCGAGAGAGATCGCTGCCGCCGATCACCTCCACGAGGACACGGCGATGCTCCGCCCAGGCGGGGGTTATCATCGGGGTGGTTTATTAATGAGGCAAAAATCTCACACTCCTCGGACTTATCCCCAAGGCAAAAGCGTCTCATGAAGCTGGTAAGCCAGTTAGCCCATGACAATTGCTCTCTACTTTTCATGACATTTCTCTCACCTTTGCTACCTTATTACCATATCACTACGGCTGAATTTTAGGAAGTGAGAGTATGGTTTTGAGAACAGGCGTTGTCTTTATATTAGCAGTTCTGTTCTGATTCACAGCCTTCCTTATTGTAAAATAAACACACAGTGTTTACTCCATCGAGACGAATTGATGATCGTCCGATCTAGTTATAGTTGCATCAAGAGATTCACTACCGAAACTCTAACAATACCTACTATCCTTATTCTCATCATAAGAACATGCTTCTTACGCCACTTCAAACATTTAAAACAAAGCCATTGTCAACTCCATAACATAAACCATAGTTGCAGATTATGCAAGAGTTAACTCTCCTAATTGCTGGTCAAAACCAAGTAAACGCAATAGTCACGACTTTTTTACGTAATAAATTCACTCAAGTGTGCAATTTAATTTAGGTAATACCTAAGTAGTTACTTACTTAAGCGACATGGTAAGTGTCTCTAAGTATTATAACACCAAATGTTGTGATATTTCACAAAAGAACGACACATTTGGATGAAATCATCAGAGTTATTTGCGCCGTTGTGAAATCACAACGTTAATTAATGAAAAATTCTAAGGTAAAAAATGTCTAATATTACCTTTGTATGGTGTTTCTTACCAGTGCATAACCTTTTAGCTAAAAAAAATTAGTAAAAATCCTCTATTTCACGTGAACTGTAAGTAGAACAATGCAAATAATTTTAGCTATAAAACCAATAAAAGTGGGTTAGTAATCCCAGTTCAAACCACAACCTACTGACATATTTTATTTCTTAAAATTTAAAAGACACAGTTTATTTAATTTTTCCGGGAAGATGATTTTTGGGCAAACCCAATTTCATTACCGTCTGCATTTTAGTTCTCTTGCTAACACATGTCTGTTTTCAGTCAGCGTTGATCTCAGCAGCAGGATCCGTCATCGGCGTGGGATCAGACATCGCTGGATCGCTCCGACTGCCTCCCATGTTCACTGGAATATTTGGACACAAACCAACACCCAGACTCCTCTCAGTTGAAGGTAAAGTCAAGCATTACATGAGGATCACGACAATGATTAATTAATTAATTTGTATCATTCCATAGTATTAATTAAAATACCGGTACAAATACTTATTGCCAATGCAAAACGCGATCCCCGAGAACGCAATTTGCTATGGAAGTCTCGTTAAGTAGTGACATCTACAGAATCTTTACCCACATGAGTTCTATAAAATTAACATAAGATGCTCAGAAATAAACTAAAACATAACTTTTCTCTTCCAGGACACGTTCCAGATTGCTTAGATCCTGACTTCGAAGAATATTTCACACTTGGACCTCTCGCGCGATACGCAGAAGACCTCACACTACTCTTGAAAGTTTTACGGCAACCAGGAGGTCCAGAAGTACCTTTCGATAAGCCAGTAAGTTTGAAACAATATCCTTGAAAGAAGCAACGAATTAAATGTGTAGAGTACATCAAATTATTAAAATGAGATGTAGGTATAGTCAACAAAAAGAAGATAAACTGTTTAATAAGTAGCTAAAATCGAGGAACCGAAAATAAATCGAGGCGTAAGTTGGGCTGCCAAAAAGTTAAAAATTCTAGCAAAGTTGAGACGGTATTTTACGCTGAAACAGCTGCTCAATATTTACTAATCAGTAACCGGAGGTTCCGTTGTGTATTAAATTAAATACTTACTGCTCTATACTGGTCTGATGGGATTGAGTTCGGCACCAGCACATGAATGCCCAAATATGGTCTTATTATCTTTTTCTTCCCTCTCTTAAAGAGGAGGCCTGAGTCCCAGCAGTGGGAACATTATAGGGCTGATGCAATGCAATGTAATAATAATAATAATATTTTTTATTTCTCATAAAACATTTGGTCCACAATATTTGTTAGTACACTTATTTCTACGTTAGTACATATGTTTAAAAATATATTTAATAGTTCTGGGCGAAAACAATTCAGAATAATACCATCAATTAATTAAAAATGTCAAAAACTTAAAAAGAAATGACTACAAAACTAAAAGTACCAAAATTGAAACGATAAAATACTTAAATACAATGGTCAATAAATTAAAATGTCAAAAATTAAAATTTAATACTGAGAATAATTTATTAAATATAAAATGATGATAATTGATTATAAAATCAAAATCAAAATCAAAATCATTTTATATATTTTTTTATAATCTTATGTATTATATGTATACGGATTGTTTTAAATGTTCACAGGTTGACATTTCGAAATTGAAGTTCTACTACATGGATGGCGATGGTAGCAATGTATCAGACCCCATAGGCCCTGACGTTAGAAGAGCAATGGAGAAAGCCAAAGATCACATAAAGAACACCTACAACATCGAAGTTAAACCGGTACGTACTAACCGTACTGACAATAACATTATCTATCCTGTGGACAATACTGTGGAGAGCACTGTAGACGTCACTTGATTAGTTGGTAATCGTCCGATACAATTAATCAATTTAAAAAATCCCTTGTATCCTACTTAGATTAACATTTTATTAATGATATAAACCCGTGCTTGACTGCGATGCCACCTGATGGTAAGTATATTAATGCATCGATGATGGTGAATCGCACTAGTTTACTCTAGCCTTGAAGACACCCAAATTATAATCGGATGGAAAAACCAACATACGCGGTATTTATAAACAACGAGGCGATAAGCTTAGTTCGGACCGTAGAGGACAATGTAAAGGTGGACACTCGCCGCACGTTGGGTTGTCAGATGGGAGAAAGGTGACGGCAGAATCAAGTCATGTAATTCTTGCGCACACTCTCCATAATGCAATCTGTAAAATATCGATAGGCTGGCTGGCTATCCTACGCCTGTGGACATTGCCCACCGAACGTACCGATGTATAATATTTCACACTTTTATGATTTTCAGCTCAACATTAAACATATAGAACATATGTGGGAGACAAGCATCAGGATTTTGTTGAACATTAAACACGTTCAGAACATCTACACGGACCCAGAGAAACGTGACCAATGGGTGTCAGTATGGCCTGAAGTACTGAAGACATTAGTAGGCATGTCAAACCACAACTTCATCTGCGTATGCTATGGGCCATTGACGAAGTTCTTCGATGCTTTACCAAAGAGTTACTACAAGAAGCTCCTCTCCATTTTTGATGAAATCAAGGCTGAGTTTGAGGTATGTCTGAACTTGCAGAATTATTTTCGAATTCAAAGACTTTAATAATCACAGTAAAAAACATACAGAATGCTCAGTACTCATACTGAGAAAAATCCCTAAGTCAGCTCTAATAATCCTTCCCAGGAAAAGAGTGAACACAAACATTACCTTTGAATTATGCGCTTTGTATCTTTCACAACCCTGTTATCCTAGATCTTTGGAAACCCCCTTAGACACTTTTCATGGAGCATGTTGCTTATTATTACAAATATTTTATTTGTTTAAAGTCTAATCTGTTTCTTTAATTACAGAAAATGCTATCAGGCGACGTAGTCCTTCTACACCCAACGTTCCCTACTCCAGCACATCTGCACTACAGAATCTACTACAAGTTCCTCAACTGTGGCTATCTGACAATATTCAATGCCCTTGGACTACCTGTCACTCAATGCCCAATAGGACTCTCAAGAAAAGGTCTCCCTGTGGGCATTCAGATCGCTGCCAACAAATGCAATGACCACCTAACGATTGCCGTAGCAAAAGAATTTGAAAAGGCTTTTGGAGGATGGATACCTCCAAACAAAGAACTCACCAGTACCATAAAGACTGCGTAAAAATAATAGTTTTATGATTATTTTGGATTGAATTTTTTCGCCTGTAGGTACCAAAAATTATGCTCGAAATAATATGTTAGATAATGTAGCGACCAATTTCGGGAACTGACGACAGATAAATTTATTGGCATATCGAAATGTCGGTCGACATGTGAAGATAGCAATGTTCTTAACAGGGTAAGATATAGGTTCTGGTATAGATAGCAACCTATGTAGGTACAGAGTTCAGGGTTTATCTGCTGGAGTTTCTAATTTACGACTGCATTAATGCATATAAAAATATAGCAGTTGATTATGAGTGAATTTTATTGAATAAGAGTTGAGATTGTTGAATCATTATTATTGCAAAAAATATAATGCCATAGTTCGGGAATCTAAAGGAGGCCTATGTTATCTTCGTTTGTTTTAACCTTTTTATGTTTGAAGCTATGAAGACCACTAGCCATGAGCATCACACTGTTCTTTTTCAACCACCTACATATTTGAGGAGTATAGAAACCTGTTGTGTATTTATCTTAAAAATGATCATAGGAACCTCTTGGTTAGGTGTGGAGTAGAATTGACTTGTTCAGTGGACAAAGGTGTAAACTGGTAACGAGGTTTGAATAAATATTTAGATACTTGATTAATTGACAATATACATATTTACTAAATTGCACCTGCCATGTTATGTTTCTCCACCATCAGTCGACTGGTAGAAAATTCATAAGGCATTAAGTCCGCCCTTGTACAGTATTACTTACTAGTGCATAAAGTCTTAATAAATACTCGTAAATAAATAAATACCTTAGTTAGCATCTTAATCTATGTAACGAATAGAATTCATCATCATCATCATCATCATTTCAGCCGAAGGCCGTCCACTGTTGGACATAGGCCTCCCCCAAGTGTTGCCACAACGAACGGCCCTGTACGTGCCTCCCGCATTCCCGCGACTCTCACCAGGTCATCGGTCCACCTTGTGGGAGGCCTTCCAACACTACGTTTTCTGGTACGCGGTCGCCACTCTAGAACCTTTCTGCCCCATCGGCCATCCGTTCTACAAGCAATGTGCCCTGCCTACTGCCACTTTAGTTTAGCGATTCTTCGGGCTATGACGGCGATCTTGGTTCTCTTGCGATATCCTCATTCCTGATGCGATCACGCTAGGAAACTCCGAACATAGCCCTTTCCATTGCGCTTCTGGTGACTGTAAGTCCTCTGATGAGGCCCTTTGATTTAGAATTGGGGAGTTTTAATTAAACGAGTCGATTAAACATGAGTGAAAAATCTGAATTTTATGCTCAAGTAAAAAAAAAAATTTTTTTAATTTTGTCAGATAAGTAATACCTTTGTCCGCTTAGCCCTTCGATTCATTACTAAATCCAAAAAATCCAATTTTTTAAGACACATTGTTGAGTTGCCAAGGTGTTTTATACCTTCAGGTTCATATAAGTAGATACGAGGAATGACACTAGTACCTACCTAAAGTATTAATGTAAGATTTTATGTTTGCAATTAGTTCTTATTTCTTAGTTATAAGCAAGACATGCCTGATACATCAGAATTTTGATACTTATTTATTATGTGGTACTTTATGGATAAGTCATGAGGTAAGATACAAATGTGATATTGAGACATCATCTACCTAAATGATTCGAATAAATTATTTTATTAAATAATTATTGTTAAATACTTTTATGTGTTTTATTTTAAGACAGCGCTAAGTAGCTACATCACGCAAAACACGCCCTATTACAAAGTTGGTGCGCCGGATTGAAAAACGTCGCAGTAAATTAGTAATACAGTTTACCACACGTTCAGCCAGATTTTAATTCGACTGAAATAAAGTACGCCGCATTGTATGTGCACTTCTGTCGTCAAAGCGGTAGATACATGGAGCCCTCATCAAACAGGCGCAGCATCAGCACTACTTTAAAAGTTTTAGTTCCATAATCGTCGCAAGTAACGCTGCATAGCAACAAAAATGGTGCCCGAATTGACAACAGTGTCGCAAATAAAAAGCAAATAGAATTAGGGCGTCCTCCAAAAAAGTACCAAAGTCACGGGTGGTACCTAACGATACCTATAATAGTAAAATAACAGATTTAGCATTTAGTGTAATCAAAAATCTATTAGTACACCACCCATAATTAAAATATTTGTTAGAATAATTTGTCAAAGAGCGAGCGAATTGAACTTGGAATTTTAGGGTGCCCCAAAGACAGCTAGGTTAGGTTCCTGGGTAGAGCACCACCGAGTCCGCGTGGGGGCGATCGGCGGTACAGACCATGGTCCGAAACGAGGTGTGGCAGCAGTCGCCTCGCCAAATTCTGCGAAGCAGTACCTAATGCTAAGAAGGAGGCCGCATGTGCACGCGCGGCTCTCACGCCCCAGCCGCCGATATCCCGATCCCGATTTCCGGCCACCTTTGGTGCGGGCTTGCAGAGGACGAGTAATGGGTAACTCTTCGTCCGACCGTCCGGTAGCCGTCCGGACCGAGCCCAAGTCATTGACGGCGCTTATTATTCTACGCGCGCCTCAAGGAGATGTCAGCAAACAGTTGGGGCCCAGCAGAGTCGAAGCCTACTGGGGCCACATGTTGTGCGACAGTGAACCCCGGGGCCCTGGAACGAAGGCAAAGAAGGAACAGGAGTGGATTTTAGTAAGTAAAAGTCTGACACACCCTCTCGCTACGCCCAAAAGCGGGAGTTGTCATTGGACGATTTTTCCACCGAACAAAAAAAGCTAGGTTAGGTTAAAAGGGGATTACAGGGGTTAGAGTTCGCTTGCACAGCGATTGAACGAAGTCACAGTTATCCCCTTCGTGTTAGGTTACTTTAAACCCAGCAGACAGAAATAGAAGTCAACCGTCGTCTGCATAGTCACCTCCATACCTAGTTAACCCTATCCAAGCTTTTTTGGATCGATTCTTCACAATTTATAGTTAATCTACAATGGCAATATAAAGCTAAACGTTAGACACCGCTTTAAAGAATGTATTGCTACCACAAACTGGCTGAACGTTAGGTAGCTTCATTACATTTACAGCGATATTTTTCAATTTAGCACCCCTTCTTGTAATTACCGACATCTTCAAATAGAATCCGGAACCCCTCGAACAAGACTTTCTTATTGTGTGTAAAACACTCCGAATAAGACAACCTTAGTTCAATTCAGGCACTTCTGTTGGTAAATTTTAGTAAGAAGTGCCATGAATGAAAAAAAAAACAAAATCCAATATATATAAGCATCCAACTTACTTAGTGCCAACTTTGAGTCTTTTTTTGGGACCGACCATCCACGGTTAGATGTAGGTAAGTTATGGGAGGAACACGACTCACCAACGCCCGACTTCGTTCAACCCCAGGAACATCTGCCACCCGGATGCGATCTGCAGTGGCCCATATGGAAAGCAATCAATAGACTGCGCACCCAAGTAGGCCGTTGCAAACACAACGGCAAAATGGGGAATTACAGATAACTCCGACACCCAGTGCGAGTGCGGTGCTCCTGACCAAACAATGGCCCTCTAATTGGAGTGTCCAAAATGTCCCTACAAATGCACCCTGGAGAACCTAAAAAACGCCACTGACGGCGCTATAAACGTGGCAACCTACTGGGCCCAAAAACTTTGAGAGAAATGGATACCATCAATTCGAGAAGAAGAAGAAGTGCCAACTTTCACACTTGAAGAAACTAAAAGCGTTACAGTGTGCTTAGTATATCTTGAGTGGACGCTTAGACGCTACTGTCTATACCTACATTGTTGGTTGACATATAGGTATTAGTAACCTGAACGTTTGTATGCGCTAAAGTTTATATAAATAAATCAAAATGACAATTATTGTCATCTTAAGATCATCTTTTCATTATCATCCAAAAAGCGTGGAAATCGTAGTTGAAACATTTATCCAATGCCTTTGGTTTGGGTCAGTTGTCAACAGAGTACCGGAAGTTAAGTTAGCGAGGGAATGAGACGTTTAAAAGAAAAAAAACCTTTTAAATTTACGAAAAAAATAATAGAATTGAAAGTTACAATATAATAACTAGGTACTCCGTTTTACATACATCTTCCTAACTATACCTACACAGTTAAGTACACCAAGCAAACTTCCCTTTTCAAGGTTAATCTCCTATGTCTAGGACAAGCACACGACATTGTGCGGCAGTCGAGTATTACGTTAAGTTTATAGGGCTTCTTGTGCACCATTACTGGAAATCGTGCTGTTTGCTAAAGTATGCATGATAAACGAAAATAAAAGTAGATACCTTCCTAAATAGGCTTTTCAGAAAATAGTGCTTTCGATCATAGATACCTAAACATTTAATGGACTTCTTCAAGTCTATATGTCTAAGTGCACCAAATATTAAAACGAAGGCGCGAAGTTAAAGTGAAATAATAAAAACGTAAATAATCAAATTGAATTAAAACAATATTACATGGTAACAATTTATTTTCGGATTCGATATCGATATAGGTACAACGATTCCAAATCGATTCAAAAAGGCCTTGACATACCTCCACGCTAGAATCACGCAGTGTTGCTAAGTTATTACAATCCTACATAAACATACATATAGAGTACATAAAGTACCATTTAAAAGGGTAAATAATGTATTTATCCTTGTAAAATAAAAATGACTACTCAAATATAAAGTAAATGAGAACTATAGAATACGAGTTGCCAGATTGAACCGGGTTCCAAAACAAGCTTTGAAAGATGTCGTACAACTGCTATGGTACTCAATCAAAAAAAATGCATTTCGGAATTATAAAAAAGAAAAGCAGGAATACTTTGAACATTTTATCATCAGTAAATTGTTGCACAATTTTGCACTGGCAACTATATTATCACATCACGCGTTCTATGGCCGAAATCAGAGACAAAATTATACATTTTTAATATTCAATGCTTTGGCATTTAAGTAATTCAGTATAAAAATTAAATTCATATAAAATAAACTAAAAATTACGATAATATTAATAAATGTAAAAATTAAAGTAGATTGACATTAATTAAATTTTATTACATTAGTCATTCAAGGAAATAAATTATGTGACAATTGAGTTGACAGAATCTGTCAAACAGTTTGACGAATATGAAAATTAGATTGATTTTCGTTTTCAGTAGATAAAATTTATCGAGACTTGATCAAATTTTATAAATTTAATAATTTTTGCAACGTTCCATCCAATTTTAGTCTATTATTTTTTATTTGCTAATACACGAACAACGCACGCGCAGAACACCCATCGCCCAAAAATCTCCGAGCGCCATATTGAGAGGCAGACGTTGTATGACTTGAGTGATTAATCGTGGTTAGTGCAATAATTTGAAGTGGATTATTTGATCTTGCCCTATGGATATACTCTCGGGTACGTAATAAGAGCAGAAGTGTATTTACAAGATGTTAATACTCACCCAGTGAGCCCTGGCAAATCACATCGTAACCTAGACATAGGCCGTTCTAGTTATCAGTAGATTACCTAGGTATCATCAATCCACTGTTTGCTCACAGTTTTAATCTTATTAATAACACGTGTGTAGAATAGCCATAGGTTTCTTGAATCTAGTTACATTAACAAGATTATGCGATCGCTTCGCAAGGTTCCACGCTCGTATATAAACGGATTTCGATGTGTTTATGTCGGCAGTTGACAGAAGCGTTTATGTATATGACCGATCATAAGTCACCACACCCAGTGACCGGATTGTCGGTTTTAGTATTTGATCGTTTTTATTTCGAATGATTGTTCGCGCGTTGTCGCGTCGGTGCGTGTTTTGTGATATTAGTGTCGTGTTTAACGTGATACAGTGAGTGTAATTATAATGTAATTTCTAGGAGTGGTGTGCCTCGGTTGAAAGGCCTGCCGGAAGGACAAGGCTCCACACAAGAGGAAGGACTGCGGCACTCCGCTCTTGGGCATCATGGAGTGCTGCATGTCGGAGGAGGCGAAGGAGCAAAAACGAATAAATCAAGAAATCGAGCGTCAGCTTCGGAAAGACAAACGAGATGCTCGACGAGAACTCAAATTGCTGCTTCTTGGTGAGTGCTTATGATACTACCCTCACTTACAGCTCTAGAAAAAAATTGTTTCTATAACCTTTCCTATCAGCATGCTGAACAAGAATGCTGATTGATTGTTCCATAATGCTTATGCATCTCCATAAATTTGTCTGAGGGCAATATCAAGTAAATACTGGCGGTCATTATTAGTACCTCTGACTTTAAATAGTTATAGGATGCTATTAATTAAAAAAAGTCAGGTGAGTCAGATGTTTCCGTGCCAAAGTTCACACCTGGCCAGTGCGATTGTTGAGCAATACTTCATGGAATGCAAATTTTAAGTGCAAAAGTTTCCTATGGTTTAACATAATATTATGTCCATCACTTTGTTTCTGGTACAGAAATATCTCCATTTATTTTCCAATTTCTGATGTACCTACCTACATCAAAGTTTAAAAAAAAAACAATATTGTTGCAATACAAATAAGGCTTTATTTGGATAAACTCTAAAACAAACCTGATAGAAAACTTTGAGCATGACTATTTTTAACAAAAATGTGTATAAAAAAGTTTATTCCACACTAACTTCAAATTAGTCACAAAAAACCCATGTCCTATTTTCTAAAATGCATAATTAGGCACATGAAACAGAAATTAAGGATAACCATAATGCAATGGGTCATTTATAACATACTTTAAGTTCAAATGCACTGGATAAAAGCAGTGTTTAACATAATACTGAAAATAAGATAGATGGATAATTACCTGGAATAGATGTAAATTCTCACACTTGTTATTTGATACTATAACCAACTTTCTCTCATTCACAATCTTTCATGTACAATTGATGATATTTCAACTTTTTAGGCACCTAAACAATAAAGCATCATGTTTGTGCTATGCAGGGTCAGACTGTGGTGTACCTATAGTGCATACTCCTATATTTTGCCTGTTAAAACATATGAAATACATGGGATTATAAACCCAATCGGTCTCATACTTCTCACACCTGGAAATCAGGCCTCCTTTCTAAGAGAGAGAATGAGCCGTAATCTACTATGCAAGCTCAGTGTAGATTGATAAAATTCCAGTTGGAACAGCTCAATAACACTGTCGGACATGAGAATTGAACCCAAAACTCATGCTCAGCAGTATCCATTGTAACACCTTGATCAAGAAGTACCAATGTGTAACATTAATTTCAAAATCAATATATCAGGGATTATTATTTTATAACCTAGCTGGAATCGCAGACTTAATATTCCAACAGGATACTGCAACCAATAACTTTAATGTCAAGCATGAATGTAGATAATTGATAACATACTAGCTTCCTTATCACGATGAATCATGTTGAGTTTAGTTTTCGTTTTATAAGTGCATTAAATTTGGGAATTTTTCAGCAGTGTTACAAGATCATGCAGCCGTCTAGGGAATTGTTACTAATCTGACATTGGTAGATTAGTAGTATTTAAGAACACATTACCTTTTTTAGTCATCACTTTATATACAGCATGGTAACAAAATAGTAGGAATCTTAATTCTTGAACAGAATTGTCAATATCAGAATTTAAAATTAAAAAAAGAATTCACTTACTTATAATATTGGTTTTAATTTAAAACAAGGATGAGCATTCCCTCTATAAAATGTGTCATAGAAGCCTTGACCGGCTTATGAACATTTATTTTATTTTCTAATCATTAGTAATGTACTATTCAGAAAATTAGGTCTTGTGATATAAATAATTATTACATCTGTTATTTTATAAAAAGAGTATTTTTGTCTATTACAAATAAATTTATTTATTACCTGTTTCAGTTTAAATATTTTCATTTTATTTTTATTATTATTTATTTAAATAAAGCTTATCATATTATACCCATAAAGACAATAATTTTCATTTATATAAGAACTTAAAATAATATTCAATTTATAATAATGCCAATGTGGGTACACAAAAAATAAATGTTGTCAATTTTCAACAAGCTAGAAGAAAGGAATTAATTGCATTCAAAGAAAGAAGGCAGTTGCTCAAGTTAAATGATGCTAGTGTTATTTGAAAGTAAATTACAATTGGTTTTTCATGATATTTCTAAATAGCTACCCAACACTCAATAATTTACTTTTTCTATGTAACCCATGTACCACTACTGCACATGAATTTTAAATAAATAAACAAAATCTATCATAAACAGTCACAGATTAAGCAAAACTGACTGACTGACTTTAGCAGTGTTTATGTTGTTAAATGTATATTAAAAAAAAAACACAGTAGAACTCAATATTTTCCACTCCATTTTAGGGATGATAGATAATAGTTGCTTCATTACTTAAAAAAATCATATTTTTATTAACTACTAGCTTCTGCCAGCAGTTTCCCCCGCATGAAAGTCAACCAACCCTCATTTCACCCACTTAAGAGTTGAGTTCTTTTTTTTAATTTGTAGGTGTTATAGTTTCTGAGATTTCGTGATTAATCAATGAGTTGTATTTCACTTTTATATATGCAGATTAAAAGTACTGCCATAAGTACTGCTTAGAATGGAAGCGAAAAACCTGTTGCACCGACCCCAAATAAAACGGGACAAGGGTAGGAAGGTGATTAAAAAAAAATCTGAAAAATTGCTTTCTAAACATTCATATAAGAAGTGTAACTGAAAGTGATGAAAATGCATAAACTAAAATCATCCTTTTGCTTTTACACACTGGGAAAGTACGAACCTACAATTTGCACCTTGTGTTGTGTATTTAACTGAAATGGATTCCAGTTAAAACACCAAGAGTTGTTAGCAAAACTGGGCTCAGCATGGACGATGGCTGCTAGGGCCATGGGATATTTTCTGAAAAGGAAACCCGTGCTCTTAGAACACTAAGAGCAACTGAAGGAGGTTTATATAAAGAGGTAAAGGTGTGGTTTTAGTCAGTAAAAGTCTGACATGCCCTCCTACCCCACCATAGAATGGGAGAAGTCATGAGATGAATTTCCATTACAAAAAAAAACTCCAGTTAAAATATGTAAAAGAATATTTTTGAGTCTTTATCTGGCATCCCTGCTGAAAATACTGGAATTGCCACTTATATATCTATAATACCTTATAATGTCATGTGTAACATATTTCTATAATTATGTTGAACAATGCATTGTAAATTACATTGTCATCACATGTTAGTAGTAATATACTAGTTTTGCTATTTTTGATTAAATACATATTATTATTTACTAGATCTAGAGATTTAAATTACTGTTTAAAATTATGGCATTTGTACCTTTGTTAGCATATCTACACATACACACTTTATTTATATACCAACATGTCAAATTTCTGAATTAACATGTTGGTATATATATAACATAAAAGTGTTATTAAAAAACTTGTTACACACCTAACTTATTCTGCTTCTAATTTGATCCCTACATATAATAAAACATATCCCCCACTGTGTCTGTCTGTCTGTCTGTCTGCAATAAACTTAAAGACTACAGAACAAATTTTTATATGGTTTTCACCAATAGTCAGAGTGATTCATAAGGAAAGTTTAGGGGTAAAATACATGTTTAGTAAAGTAGAGAAAGGCCGTGAATTTAAATGATTTGTTACACCAGAGTTTGCCAGTTTTAAATAAATTATCTAAATAACAAATTACATGATATGTACAGTACCAATATTTAAATTTAGATCATTTTTAATAAGCCTAATATATTTAATTTAAGTGGGTACATTCTATATTTAGCCTTTACATAAATCAAACACTATGTTATCATGTTCTTACCTACAAATAAGGTTTGGTACCTAAGTCTGCAAACTACCCATTTTGCATATTGGAGGTATTTTAAGTTTACATTTACATATTGATATGTAGGTAAATCTAAATAAAACTGGAGTTTTTTTTTTTAAATTTATTTATTTTAAATTGACCACCAACAACTCATTCACTAGTAAATTATACAAAAAAAGGAAATTTTCATGATGAAGAAATATGGTGAACGCATGCACAGCACTTATACAATAAATTATAAAAAAAGTTGTAGCCACATAAATAATAAATTAAATTACAGTAAAACTAATTAAAAATTGCATTGAAATAAATCAAATTGAGAATTATATCAAAATGTCAGTAAGTTAATAAAAATAGAATAAATTAAGACATAACATTTTAAATAGAAATTACAAAAATATAAATTAAATTAAAACAAATAACATATAAATCAGGTCTGAGAACATTATTACTTAAGGAACAAATGGGATTAAAATTGATTGTAAAATATTAAATACATTAAATGGGGTCACAGTATGACTGCAAGAGGAATACATATTTGTCGTCAAATCAAAAAGTGCTGTATATGAAATTTGGCAATTTACGAGTCTTAGCAAAAGTAATGAAATTATTCAAGAACTATTGCTGTTGGATTGGATATGTCGTTTAAATTCATTCAGACTGTTCGAAAATATGTCTTAAGTTATTAGTATGTATTTTGATATTGGCCATTGTTGATATTTGTTCTACAAAATTTAATTAGAAAAGATTTTATGATAGATTTAGCATCTACCAAATTCAAGTAAAGCTGTAGAACTCTTTGTGTATCAGGGAAGTACTACCACTTTATCTATTTTGGCTATCAGTAAGCTTGATTGCCAGAGGTAAATGAGAAGTCTCATATATTTGTCTTGTAGATATAAATGCAATGTGGTTATATAACACATGATAGCTTGCAACATCATTTACAAAATATGCCATAAAAAATGCAACTTAAATGAAGATAAAGCATTTCCTGCAACAAATTATTTGGTATTTAATAAGTCAATTCATTTGTTATGTAGGTGTTATGAAATGCAGGCGTGTGCCAAGCAGCACAGCCCAGAATAAGCATAAGTACGTACTTACACTCCATGCACTGTGAAGCCTCAAGAGGACACCGGTGTCCACACACCTATTGTCTTTCTATTGTGTCTCTAATTACGATATTCAAAAGGTTAAGAATGCTTTTCCCAGAATACATATAATATATTTCGTTTTATACACAATTATAGTCATTTCCTTGTACCTACGGGGTTAGAAATAGGATAATATAACAAATTTAGAAATAAAGTGCCTATTTATAACCAGGAAAATTAGTTAATGAATGTCCTTTAAAAACGATCCTGCTTTAAAAAATTTCAGCTATTATTAGGTCAATGCATGTTACTAAAAGAGTTAATAGTATAACTAACAGTGGTTGAATGGAGAGGGAGAGGAAGGCCAAAGAAAAGACGGACGGATTATGTGAGATACGAAAGAAAAGTGCGAGTCGTGACGAGTGACAGAACAGAATGGAAAAAAAACGTGTTGCGCCGCTCCGCCCAAGGGCGGGATTTGTCATTGGATGATTTTACCGAACATAAAAAAAATACAACCCCACATCAAACGGGACGAGGGCAGGAAGACGATGGTTAAACTCTTTTTTGCATAGCGTGGGAAGGATGACAGCATGACGAAAATATGCATCTTAAAGATGATAGAAAAGTAGATATAGGTAGCTACATTGTAAGAATCTGACAACTATCACCCACACCATCTTACAGCATATTGTAGTCTAGGTCTAAACATGATTCTCCCATGTTTATCAATTAGAGCTTAGGTACTGACTGTTCTACAAGCTATTCAACAACAATATATCTCCACTACCCTAGGCTCATTTAGCCTAGTAGGGAATGCTTAAAGTATTATAGTCCGACCATATAGGTATTGCTGTATTGCATGAAGTTTAAAAAACTTTTAAAGTAAATCCATGTATAAGTAACCGGGTGCCGTATGTGTATATTGAGCCTTTTCAGGTAGAACATCGTAAGCGACAATAAGTATTTTTTGCAGAAAGACATTTTTCCTTTCTTGATCAAAAAGTCGAGCTCCCTCAGGCGTCCAGTGTGAATGACAATCCTTGCCTATCGGGTGCACTCCCACTTCAGCCTGGCTGTTTTTTCCCTGACGTTGAAGATGGCGTGTTGATCTAATCATGTTCGCGGGGCTAACTTAACCAGAGATCGCCTTAGTCAGAGTTTTGGAAGGAGAACTACATTAGACCGACGCACATGTAGTCCACGCCTGATTTGTACGTAGAACGACATCGCGTGGCGTGGATCTAATGTTGTAATGTAAGTTTAGTTGCTGTATAAAATGTATGAAGACCGATGTGACCAGATCGGCGTACGAGACCCACGTGTGTGCTTTGTGGGGGCGTTCGGCGGCGGTGATCTCTCTCTCTCTCTGAGTAATGCTAGTAAAGGGGGAGGCCGACCGCAGGAGACAACGACGGTCACGCCATAACCGCCGCCGGAATTCCGATCCCGATTTCCGGCCACCGTAGGCGCGGGCTTGCAGACGCTGAGCAATGAGTAGCTCGCTATCCGACCGTCCGGTAACCGTCTGGACCGAGCCTAAGTCGTCGACGGCGCGTACTGTTCCCGCGCGCCTCAAAGAGTTGTCAGCAAACCGTAGTAGCAGGGTCAAATCCGACTCTAGAGCCTTGGGTTAATGTGAAACTGCGCACCATGGCCATGGAACCAAAGCAACGCAGGAACGGGGTAGATTTATTACTCAGTAAAAGTCCGACACTTGTCTCCAGCGCCGCCTAAGGGCGGGTGTTGTCACTGGATGATTTTTACCCACCGGAAAAAAAAACCCACTAAAAGTACATATACTATTAGCTTTGAATGGATGTTGGCGGACGGAGTGGTAGAGGGGGGCCAAAGAAAAGATGGATAGATTGTGTAGTGATTGAAAGAAAAGGGAGTTAGTGATGGCATGACGGGTGACAGGACGAGATGGAATAAAAAACCATGTTCTGCCGACCTCAAATTGCAATGGCAGGAAGATGATAACGATGTGGAACACACAACAATTTATTCTCTTGGTCTTTTTAGGCCTTCATGTCGATTCTATTAATATTATTTTTAACTAGCAACAGGTCATAATAAAATGGCATCCACAATATTATTTATTTTTATTTTCTTATTCTTATTTAGTAATGCAATATTATCATAATAATATTGCATAGTTCAAATGACTCATTAAAGTGGGTAAAGTAATATCCTCTTATGTAAGTCGAGATAAATCATACATCTTCACACTATTGAGATCAAGCGAATAAAGAAATGTTTGATTAGCTACTGTTACTGTCAAAATGGATTCCAGGTTAAATATTTCAGCAGGGACTGTAAAAAAAAAAACTAAACTTGAATGTACTAAACCTTTTTTGTTAAGGTGGGAAATCATCCAAAGCTTTCTTCCTCTCTTGCGTCCCAGGACCCGGGGTTTCCCATTCGGAAGTCAACCCTTGGCCACAGTAGGCTTCGGCTCTTCATGAATCACGATTCAAAGCATTTATTTCAAATAAACCATTTACACCCAATTTTGAATTGTCATGCAGTCAGTTAAAAAAAAATGATGCTAATTTGCACATTGCTAATTAGTCTCTATGGAGAAGAATGTGCAAGAAACTCCATGGACTCCTATTGGGCCCCTGCGATTTCTAAACCTATTTGCCTTAGGAAGCGTAAGAAACTACTCTAAATTATAATTTAACAAATAATAATAGTTGAAATCACCTGCCGACAAATATAGAGAAGTCTAAAATCGGGGCGCGTTATAATTTTCGGGGTCGACTGTGGGCAAACTAGCACAGCGCCTGTCATGTGACACCCTTAATTCTGCACGCGATGTACCAACGTGAATAGCCGCTTCGGGTCTTAATAAAATAATTTAATTAGTCACTAAGTCGAATAAACCAACGAATACGTAGAACTGATAGATACTAATGTCTGTATCCTCGTACATTAAGCTCGGAGGGTTCTTTGGATCGGGACCGCGGTCCCAAGTTACACCTATGTTTTTTTTTGTAGTATTTTGGGACCAAAAAATCTATGTATTTTATTTGTGCTCCCAAAATACTACTAACAAAGAGATTTCAATAGAGCGGCTATCAGGAGAAATGTCTTAGAAAAACCGTCATCCAAATGTCTCAGTGACGCCATCTAGTTTTGAATAGCAAACACGCGAACTAAATTTGTCAATATTTATTCATTTAACTATCGCTCGGTTGGTGGCCCGGGGCCTCTCACCATGATAATAATTATGTTAAAAGCGAAAAAGATGGAACTATACACCGTATGTAGCATGGAGATATAATGTAGCTCTTTAACATTTCGTGTTATGTCGTAAAATGGATCAAGTTAAGAGCTCGTGGTAGAGCCTCAGTGTGTGCTAGGTAAGGTTAAGCTGTTCAGCAATAGATGGCGTTATCACAAAATTAGCAAATGTTCTAGAACTATTTATGAAAATTATTGAATTCTAATTAATTTCTGCGTAAAACAAAGAGTCTAGTCCAGTCATTTTTCCATAACAAGATTTTATTGCAAATCTTGCGTAATGCGCAATTCTCAGAAAATGATTTTCTTTTCGTGCGTAAAGCGGATACAAACACGACTTGACGTGTAGGGGTGTCATATTTAGACTGAGCGACTTTTGACCACTGGACCAATTGGTCCCAATTTCCACACATATAGGTGGACCGTAATCCCAGTCCAAAGAGACCCACGACCCGTACATTCAAGGAGGTTACCGATGTAATTTTAAATTGAACAATTACCTAAATGCTACGTGACTCATTTCGGTACTAAGCGTCCTTCACTGACTACGTTCAGTGCTCTGTCCATTTTGAAGCTTGACAGATTTTCTCAGCTATTATATGGGTAATAAATTAAAGTGCACAACAGTTACTAATTAATTGATAAATCCGCAGTCGGAAAATATAAATCTTATTATAATTATCAATCGTGTAACGTAATCAGTAGTTAATGAAGAAACCTACCTACTGCACGTTACACTGCATAGCAACCACACGATCACATTGCAATGCGCGGTATAATACTTGTTGTGATTTCTGTAACGTTTGATAGAACCGACAATAAAATAAATCATTTGCGGAATACGGCCGTATTATGTGGTTTACCATGATCTGTGGCTAGAGACAATTTTGGTAGGTACTTCAATCCTTGTTGGTAAATAACCAATTACACAAGGCAGGCATTCACTGCTCTTGACTGCTTTTCTCTATTTGACTACATTCTGTGTCAAAGAGATCTGCAAAAAAGCATTTGACCACACGACAAGTTTTTGACATGGAACTTCAGGATGAAAACCGAAGCTATACTAAATATAAAAAAAGTGGCCACAGAAGCTAAGGGCTCGATTAGGGCAGTGCCTCAATAGGACAGCATAGCAGCGTAGCCAAAATATTACATAATATTACGCCACGAAATGTATGGTTGACTGCGTGAACAACAGTGACCGAGGTTCACACCACAGAGCTGCATGTATTTTCTTGGCTGCGTGTACAAGCATGGCCTTGGCAGGCCTTACTGATATTGAATTAAAGGTTCTAAAAGATCCTGTCTCTATGTTTCTGCTAGGTCTGACAAAAATCCGTAGTTGGTAGACATATTGCCACCTTTATTGTCGAGCAGTTTGCTTTCAGCAAAAATCCATTCTAAATTTGTCAACTACGTTATCTACCTATCAATAGCATTTTGACTGAGTAATCATCTCAATCATTCAAAAAAACACGGCAAGAGATAGCGCTGTGAAAAATTCCAAAAGAAATACCGGTTGGAAATCTCCCGAGATGGAGGAGGAAACAGTTGCGCATGTACTTTTTCACTACACAGGTGTCACTGATACACGCACACGAACCTTAGGATCCCCGAATTTCAGACACCCTAAAAAAACTGAGAGGCCCAATTAGGTTTTGCAGAGAGATGGGCTGGTTGAAATAAGCCCATCAATGGTTTGGGCTGCTATGGCCCCCGCACAATGATCCGCATAGTACTAAGTGCGGAAACCCCACTTAACAGGTCGGAAATATGTCATAACTAATATTTTCCTTTTTCACGTCTCAGGGACTGGAGAGTCAGGCAAGTCGACGTTCATCAAGCAGATGAGAATTATCCACGGCTCTGGCTACAGCGACGATGATAAAAGGGGTTTCATAAAGCTCGTGTATCAAAATATTTTCATGGCGATGCAGAGCATGATAAGGGCTATGGAATTACTTACTATTCAATATGGAAATCCGTCCAACAGCGTAAGTATTATTTTTATATTATACGTAATTTTTTGACTTAGTGAAGCCCGTGGTAATTCGCGGGATGAGAGAAACTCACGAACTATTTTTCTTTCTTTTTCTTTCAAAGGACCGGGTAGCCTATGTCCAGTCTATTGGCTTTTTTTAGGTAATCAAAGCTTTCTACAGATGCTTATTTTATGATTATGAGAATAACGGGATGTTCTTCTAAGTGTGCCTGTTTGAATGATTACTACCACACTGTATTAATATCCCAAGCAAACTTTAATATTTACCAAAGTTTCGGTACAAATGGAACTGCCCTATCGTCAAACCTACCATAATAAAATAAAAGTGGTTAAGTAATATTTCACATGACTAATTGCGTGATAAAAAAAAAAAAAACAACAATAAGTGGGTACACCACTACTTAAATACATCTCGAATACAAAATGCTTGATTTCAACTGAAATAAGCTACGCGATGACCATGACTAAACATATTTAGACATTATTATTATATAGGTACCTAACTATACATATATGACTAAATATCGAACTTCAGTTGCAACTAACACATCAATTTATTATCCCATTTGTCCTGATGACGAATCACATGTGGGAAATTACAATGAAGCAATAAGCTTTAAGAAAATTTTTACAAAACATTCTATTTACATATTTTATTTTAGCCTGGTGTTGTTTTATTGCAGAGCAAGGCATCCCTTTCTCATTTCCATTCTTCTCGGCTTTGGGCAAATGTGAACCGGTGTGTATCTGGTCCCGCCATCTTCGTTTGGATCTATCACGATATTGACGAACATTTTAAGGGACAAACATTGTAGCATATTTAGTCTTATGATTTGTTTGACACTCGACAAATGTGATCGGTCTTTTTTTCCTTTGCGTGTCGATGAACTCAAATTAAACTTTTTCTGACCAATATTTCGCAACCTGTACAGCTGCGTCATTCGCCTCGTACAAATCCTGTAAAGTGCAAGCTGTTGTGATGGGCAGCACAGCAGGTGACGCAAGTCTTGTGTAGCGGCTCCACACTGGCACAATGTCAGTGATGGGTCGAGGAAGCCCCATTTGGCCAGACTATTTTTGCAGCGACCAACCTGAGTCCGTAGTCGGTTAAGAGATTTCCAGATTAGCCATTGCAGATCGTAGGTCATGGTCGGTCACGTCCCATGTGTTTACAGTATTACCAACACCACACCAGTGATTTACGTTTTGGTGAATTTTTAATACTGAAATAAAAATTGTTTTAATTACAGGAGAAGGCGGAGTTGATATCATCGATCGACTTTGAGAGTGTGACTACGTTTGAGAGTCCCTACGTTGAAGCCATCAAGGCATTGTGGGCTGATGCTGGTATACAGGAGTGTTACGACCGCAGGCGAGAATACCAACTCACCGATTCCGCCAAATAGTAAGTTGTGTTTTAATATAAACTGACTAAGACGGAACCTGTACTTATAAAGAGTTGTTTTGTTTGTTTGAACGCGCCAATCTCTAAAACCAATCCGACTATCAGTCGGTCGACTATCAATACAATTATCAGTCGGTTGGAAAAAATCTTTCTGATTGTATTAGCTTGATTCATGAAGAATAGTATAGGCGGAACACAGAAGCGGTGCACTAGCCAAAGACGCGGATGGGAAAGCTAGTAATCAATAAATACCATCTATTATTTCGCATCTATGAGAACAATGATTGCAATATGGGATTATGATTAGTGACAATACCATATTCATTGGTATTGTAAAAAAATGACATCACAATGAATAATTATATATGAAGGTATTTATCTTTTAAAATTAAATATAATTTCCTACAATGGCATTGACTCATCGCCATATCTGCAAATCCCGGTTACAGGAAACTAAATGATGGCCGGGAATGTCGAATAAACCGCGAGAGATTGCTCCTTCTGTATAATAAATATGATGTCATAATCTAAATTAGTAATAATTCAATAAGCTGAGTGCTTCAGAACGTTCACCTTACGCTGTTGTCTTTGTTACCTAGTTTCTTGGGAATACTTAGAACACACCGAGTTATTTTTTGGACAATAAAAAATAACTCCTAGACGTAAGAGACAGTGTGTGCTTACATGAAGAAACTAACTAACGTTGGATTAGTTCAAAGAATGTTTTCCTGTCCTCTTCGTCAGGGTCGTATGTTTGCGACAGGATATTCCATCTCGTTTAGCTCTTCAATCCCAATAGGTGACAGAAGAGATGACAAGATGGATGATGATGATGATGAGACAAGATGGTATTTGGTTCGTGGATGTGCGATCCTGGCGGAATAAAAGCGAGAGTGTTTGTTTGATATATCCGAAGCAGGCAGTTAAAATTCAAAGTTACCAAGCATCATTTTTAGATTCTTTTACAAAAAAAAAAGAAGACCGAAGAGCTGAACTTTCATGTCTGACTTTAATGAAAATAAGAGTGTTTTTATTAACATGCGGATTTCATCACGCATGCGTAATGGCATGCATGCATCCCGCATCACGCATGCATCCCGCATCACGCATGCATCCCGCATCACGCATGCATCCCGCATCACGCATGCATCCCGCATCACGCATGCATCCCGCGAGCTATCCCAGCATTACAATAAATACTTTTATGAAAAGGACAAACTCATGCGGAGCAAATCCGTATGCGTGATGAAATCCGCATGTTAATAAAAACACCCTAGCTATAATGCAACAAGCAAACTGAGGCCGTGTTTACGGAGACGCGGCGCGTTGGGCTTTTCGTCGTACATTGCAGCAGCGGGCCGCGTCATCGCTCGCGCAAACACAAACATATGGCAATGTACGACGGACCGCCCAACGCGCCGCGTCTCCGTAATCGAGCACTTGGACAGCTTCCGAATTACACGTTTTCTGTTTCAAAATATATCTATCAGTTAGTCAGTCTAATCAGTTCTCCAATCTAACCGTAAAGACAACACAAAATAATTCATCAAAATTGGTTTATTACTGTACACTGAATGTATGTAAAATTGACCCTAGACTGAGAAAAGATGTTTCTATAGCTACTTGCAGGAGATTGACCGCGTGGCGGCACCAAATTACTTACCAACCGAACAGGACATACTCCGTGTAAGAGTTCCAACAACGGGCATTATAGAATACCCATTTGACCTGGAAGAAATACGATTTAGGTAAAACGTTGAACATGTTGGGCTGTGCATGACTCGCTTTACAGGTGCATGGTAACATGGGACTCGATTGTACTGTCTCCATACTCTTTCATTCTCCAACTTTATTTTTTTTATGTGCATGTGTCTGCGTACTGGCTGTTAGCGCTGCATGATCTATATTTCAGCTATTTAAGTGATTTGGCGAGAATCGAGAAAGACGATTACCTCCCCACCGAGCAGGATATCCTGCGAGCTCGTCAGCCGACCACTGGTATCCTTGAATACCCTTTCGATCTTGACGGAATCGTGTTTAGGTATGTTCGAAACCACAGAATTGTTTGGTTGAAGAACGCTAGTAGTATCCTGAGAGCTATTTTCCCTTGACGTAATATTGTGAAACTGTACATTCCATATTAACGCTATGAAACAATAAGTTTTGGTTTACCGTTGTAATTGAACATAAATCTTTTAATTGAAGTTCTTCCCCAGAAGCTCGAGGAGTGGTTTTGATATCCTAATTGACGGTCGGCCCTGCTTGTTTTTAGATATGCTTTGTATAAGAACTGCTAAAATGCTGGCACTGTTTCATACTTCCTGATGTGTTGTCATATTAATAATGCTTATCAGCACTGCGCTTTGCTTATTGCTTGGTTTGGGTACAGCATACATTTGAAGGATGATGGGCGGATTTTTTTAAACGTGTACACATTTTAAAATTGGTGGTCTGATTTTATTTTCTGTTTTTCGTATTTTTGTTTTTAGATTTTTACTGACTGATATTTAAAGTTTATAAAAATATTGAAGGTTTACTATAATATCATAAAGTTAATTAATGATAAACTATTAAAAATCATGTAGACGTTTTTTGGTTCCACTTAGTAACAATTTTAAAACCCGCTCTATTAATTTAAATAAAATAATTTACTGAAATATCACATTTTATTTTGCTATATGTATGCTAAATAAATGAAAAACGTGCAACAATATGATATAAAGTAACTAATAACTGCTCTAAACGTATTATTGTCTCATCTGACTAACATGGGACAAATTAGTTACCTATTTTTCTTAGCAACTATTTAAATTGACATTGAATGTTCTTTTACAAAACCATATGATGACTAACAAATTATGTTTTATGATATAAAATAATAATAATATCCAAATTAACGTGAAAACGAGCAATTAACCCTTATTTTCTTATTTTATAAGTGATGGACACTCACATCAGTGGAATGCTAAAATTACTAAGTGGAAAAGTAAGGCTCTGATTAAAATGCACACATTTTTAGGCAAAATTCTATAGAACTGTAACTGATCTAAGATCCGATAGAAGAAGTACCTTCCCTCATCTCATGGTACTAAGGGCTCAGAAATATGAGATGCTGGTGCGCAACTACTCTTCTTTTTTTCTTTTTGCCTGCGTTTTTGATTTTCCATTTTTCCCTTAATTTCTGTTTCTCAGTCTCAGAAAGATCAGCAACTTTTTTTGTTTTTGATTTAACAAGCGCTGCGTGCTTTTTTTTATGCTCTGCAAATTTTTCAGGGTCTTTTTTTAATTTTTCGCGGTATCTTTTTACTCTCTCAGCAGATGTAAGAGGCATATTTATCTACAAAAATAACATTACGATTGTAATCCACTCATTTGTACCTAAATAGTAATAATACAAAAATAGTAGGCTACTTTTTATCTCAATGTTTCCACGGCATCGGAACTTATGCGTTTTAACCCACGGGAGACAGTTAGTACATGTTACTATACCTCTATCATTTTATCACTTATTAAAAAAAATCGAATTTAAAGTAAAAATAATTAGCATAATGTAATCATAATGTTTTTTACGTCGTATAATACGACTACACCTACCTACCTCAATTGGTAAAAAAATCGTAATATTGTTTAAAAAATAATAGAATCACGTGATGGACAAAATATTCACCGTGCATGCAGCTTTAGCGTTCCACTGACGTACTATTCATTCCACTGACTAACGTTTTTGCCAGAATTGGTCAGTGGAATGTAACGATTCCTTACCAACTACACTAGTTATTTATTTATTTACGTATTTTTACATTAAAAACAACAAAACATTGATACGACTTAGTAAAATATACATTGGTCGATTATATATTAAGTGTAATATACTTGAAATATTGTTAACTTACCCAAAAATCACCGTTGATCAATGGACAATTTTTTTTCTCTCGGCAAATCGTCCACTTTCAATGATATTTCTATCGAGACTGATCCACTGTAGCTAGTGACGGATATGTTCCACAGAGTGCTCAATAATGTTTCAAACTAATGAAAAAACTACTATTGCGGTAGATTTAAAAAAAGCCGCGTAAAATTGCGTTTCTCAATGGAAATTCCACCCAGGTCAATAATTAAGACTTTTATTTAAAAAAATATTAAAATTCAATCAGTTGCTTTACATTAATTATATTATTAATATGAATAAATATAATATTTAAGCTATCGAGTAATGGTTATTTCGCAATCAATATATTTATATTTATCCTGTAATTTTAATTTGTTGGTTACAAAAAGACGGTAGGACAGGGTAAATAACGGCATGTACGTAACGGTATCACTCAAAAATTTTATGAATAAATTAAGAAATAAAGGAAATGAAGATGAGAAAATATAGTTAAATATATGTTTTAACTAACGACATCAAAAAAAAAATTAGTACTAAGATAGTTATCGTACAAAAAAAATCGAAAGTTGTGGGACATAGCAAAAATGCAATGTACATGTTTATAAAAATCCGCTCTGATACTCTTTTTAGGTAAAACTAAGATGTGTACCATCTTTCTTCATAATATTCTGGCAGAAACATGGTGGTGAAATTGAAAGTCTCAAAAGGGAATTTGATGCACGTGATGACCACGCAGCTGTCATAATTTTGTAATGATTATAGTCAATTTTGATCAGTTTTTGGACCACAAAACGTTAGAAAACCTTGTTGCAATTATGTCATGTTTCCATACTATCTATAGAAAGTCTCTTGAGTTTTTTTACCATACATGCTTTGAACAAATCACAAGCAATAATCATTACAAAACTTGTTGAATTCTGTAAATGTAATGTCTTGAGTTCTCTTGAAACCATTGTTGTGCCGACAATTCCCAGAATTATATTTTTTGACCACATCATACCATTTGTCACAAAAAGCACTAAATTTTTTCGCATTTGGTATTATTTTATTTTGAGACTCATAATGACTAGATAATTATCAAATTTATTAATGTTTTAAATCGCATCTTTGTCGTTAATGTTGCTATTTAAAAGGTGGGCTCATATTCCAGATAGTGTTGCAGCTTTACTGCATTGCCCTGAACCCCTGTATTTTTGCACACCTTTGAAAAGTGGTTTGGTTTTTTTTTTGTAGTGGCATTAAACTTTGTGTCAATTCTTTGCACTAAATCATCTAAACATTAAATTCTAGCATGTTTGGCGTGGCGAAGATGCCAGTTTTGATTAGGTCAGAAACATTCTTAGCACTTTCACTGCTAATCTATCACTTATCAACATTGCTGTTTACTATTGCTTGTCGTATAACATTCAAATTCTCTGTAATAATACCCTTAATTTTAACACCATCGTCCTTCTGTGTGATTCGTGAGTTTATTCATATAATTCCAAGTACTAATAATTCTTTGAAAGATATACCGATTTGGCTTGTGATATTTCCGGCCAACGTATTCAGGATGGTTGGATAATTCCATTCCAATAAATTTAAAATTAAACTTAATAAAAGTTAAGTAAGCCACGAATACCAGAGGAACACCATAATATTCTATGTTGTAACCCTATCCTGCACTTAGACTTAATAACAATTTTCTTTATAATCCGGCTTGACTGTATATCCGTGTCGTATTATTATTAATTAATTTTATACACCTCATACAGAATGGTCGACGTCGGCGGACAAAGATCCGAGCGAAGGAAGTGGATTCACTGTTTCGAAAATGTGACCTCAATCATATTCTTAGTAGCTCTTAGTGAATATGATCAAATTTTGTTCGAATCGGAAAACGAGGTGAGTAACTTCACATCTTTATTTTTATACACACTTAATATAAGACCTTTTACCTTTTTGTATTAGATTGGGAAGTGTCCAGAACTAATTCTACAGACAGGCGGCGTTGTTCGAAAGTATTGGTAAAAGTGTTATCATAGGCGCAAGAGACGATTTACCGTTGTCTCCTGGGACAGCAAGGTCCCAACGCAAACTGGTGTTGCATTTTCTGGGTATATAGTTATCATGGGAAGTATCAGAAATTCTAATAGAAATTATAATAACAGGCGCAAGAGACAATTTACCGTTGTCTCTGTGATAGCAAGGTCCCTATGCCTGGTGTTGCATTTTCTATGTATATAGTCATCATGAGAAGTAGAGATTCTAATTCTACCGGCAAGCAGCGTTTTTCGAAAGCATTGTTAAAAGTGTTATAACAACCTTAAGAGACAGTTTTTTTGCTGTCTCTGGGATAACAAGGTCGCTACGCAATCTAGTGTTGCATTTTCTAGGTGTGTAGTTATTATGGGAAGTAGCAGAGGTCCTAATTCGACCGACAAGCAACGGTGTTCGAAAGTATTGGTAATACTGTTATCAAAGGCGGTTACCATCAGGTAGTAGTAGTTTATATCAATTAAAAAAAAAAACGATTTGTCTGTGATGACAAGGTCCGTATGCAATCTGATGTTGTATTTTTTAAGTAAATAGTTATCATATTGACAAAGAGCTTGTAAATTCTAATTCATTGTGATTAGTAAACACAATGAACTTGATTTGCTGATCAATGTAATATTTCGAATTAAATACAATACAGGAAGTTTCCTTTCAACCAGCAGAGTTCGTTATAATTACTGAGCTAAACCCAATTTCTGTGAAAAAAATATTTTTATGCAAACAATGAGTTGTTTTGTATGAGATATAATTTTAAATTACCTTTGTAACATATGCGTCTGACGGATTGTGTGTTTACCTAACTTTCTTCTCGATGCCAGCGCGAGTTTCCAAGCACGTCTCTGTGTTTGTGTACTAAAAAATCCAGAATAACTCGGTTTTCATTGTTTAAAATTCTGGCTAACTACTGATTAACCATGCTCAGTCATATAGGTCGATCAAAAAGAAGCATCTATTTCATACCTGCCAAAAGTATGTCAAGCTGTTGGTCCCGATTGTAACATCTTGAATAGTCGTTACGGGTACTCAGAAATCCTCTGAGTATGACAACGCTTCATCCAAGGGTTATGATACCCATTCAGTGGTGACTGCCATTCAGTTATATTGCCGGTTAGACTCTGACTCTAACAGCCCATTCACGACTTCGGTCTTAGTGGCGAGCTGGGTGGTATCGGTTGAGAAAAGCTGGGAATATAATTCTAATAGTAAGCAGGTGTGTACTGTGACGCATCTCGGGACTTCGATAGACTGAGTTGATTGATTGATTGAGTGCGGTCACGACCTCTTGACCCGATGCAACACGCTCAACGTCAGCGGTCTAACTACACAAAGAACACTCAGAGTGCTTTCGGTTTATTTGCATCAAGCTGCAACTGTTACGGAAAATGTTTGTGAACTTTAAACTGATTTTTTACTTTAATTTTAATTTAATTTTAGGGTCCCTAAATGAATTGTACCATTTTTTTTTTTTTGAGGTTGGAAATCGTCTAATACCATTTCGCGCTTTGAGTGGAACGGAAGGGCGTGTCAGACTTATTGACTAAATACTTATTTCATTGGTTGCTCTTTGCCTTATAGGGCCTGTTAAAAGCTTTCGAACATCCCTGCATCCCAATATGAATTTTACCCTGCTGCGGTGAAACTGTAACATGTTTTATCTTATTTGAAAAACATCAAAAATATCGAAGTGTCGTTTTGGCAGTTCTAAATTCTGACGAGTTTTACTTAGGGGGCTGCTTTACTTTGTAACTTAGTTGTTGAGTTTAGATGGGCCGTTACTGTCTCTTCCCGAAGCCTATGTGAATTAATACCATGCGGCCGTGAAAGTCCTCTGAATAACATCAATTCTGACTTGTCTAGCCAAGGGACTTGACCAGTAACTTTGTTGTAAACTTTAAATGAGCCGTCACTCTATACATGTTAAACCCTTGTATTTAGCTGCTTCTTCTGCTTCTAAACGCACAGATAGTAGACTCCATTTTTAGGAAAGTCTAGACAGACGAGGTGTGCAATGCCATACTCGTATATCGCTTTTTTAGGAGAACTAAGGTTACCGACATAGCTCGAAAAATCGCCAAACTTAAGTGGCAGTAGGCAGGGCACATTGCTCATAGAATATGGGCAATCGGGCCGAAAGGTTTTGGAGAGGGGATCCACGTACCGGAAAACACGTCGTTGGAAGGCGGAAGGTGACCTGGTAATAGTCACAGGAATCCCATGGATGAGAAACGCACAGGACCAGTCGTCCAGTGGCGACACTTGGGGAAAGTTTATGTCCAGCCGTGGACGTCTTTCGTCTAAAATGATAATGATATCACTTTGTGGAAACTAAGATTAAGCTTCATCTAGCTCATATCGCATTTCCTGCCTTTACAGAATCGAATGGAGGAGTCGAAGGCGTTGTTCAAGACTATTATCACGTATCCATGGTTCCAGCATTCATCTGTAATTCTGTTCCTCAACAAGAAGGATTTGCTTGAGGAGAAGATCATGTATTCACATCTGGTCGACTACTTCCCTGAATACGACGGTATGTGCACAGCCTCTATTTTTTTATTTTTTTTTGTATTGGAAAGAAGTTTAAGACGTCTATATATAGCTGTCTGTACACAGCCACTTTTTCTGTTTGAAAGAAGTTTTAGAATTTTGTATTCACCTGCTTGGTGCTATTAGGGCTTAGTAAATAACTTGCCCAAAATCTTCAATTACTTCATTGAAGTGAGTTTTAAAGTTTGGCACTAAATTAACATCATGTTACCCAGTATGGTTGTGGAGGTCTGTGGTGCTGTTCTCTAAGAAAACGCAGCGCTGCCTCAACGGCGAACACCCAAATAGGATACATTGGATTGTCAACCTAATGAAACTATATTGGATTGTTAATTCAATGTATCCTATTTGGATGTTCGTCGTTGCGGCAGCGCTGCGTTTTCTTAGAGAATAGCACCACTGATAGGCAGTCGCTCCATATAAAACATAGGTATTTAGCCGCATCTGATAAGATTGGAAACCGACCCCAAGCTAGTTGGGAAAAGGGTAGGGAGTAGATGACTAAAGTGACATGGATGAATAAAAGTCCAATTTAGTTTGTCAACAGAAAATAATAAATTTTGCAGAGATTTTTGTAGCACTGAAGTGAGTGTGACAAGGTTTTTTTTGTTTACCCATTTATTAACACCTTGTCTAAAGCAGCGGCAGTGAAGTAATGTTTATCAGCAAATATATAATGTGAATAATTATCACATTTGGTTTATTGATAACTCAAAGATAATTGAATCAGTAAATATTACCTATTTGTTATCCTGATTCATTATTGAAAACGTTTTATTTTATAAATGACAAATAACTATTTACCGATATCAGATTTTTGTGATATTTAAACTGCTAATCAGTTTTATTTGTTATCAAGATTCCCAAAATTTACGAGCACGTTGATTGATAACTCGTGGAATATTTTAAGGGCGAATAAATAAATATTACGTAATATTTACTATAAAGATATGATATCCGTATAGCCGTTAAAGTAATAAGAGTAGAGCAGATTACATTTATGATTGACTTAAATGAAAATGAATCCCAGAAAATAAGATTCTCAAACTCAAAAACACGGGATAAAGTAAAATTATACTCTCATTTACACATTACACTCAACATATTACTATAATAACTAATGCATTTCTTATAAACTAGGTCCAAAGCAGCAAGCACCGCCAGCATTAGATTACATTCTTCAAAAATATTTGAAAGAAAACCCGGATCCTGAGAGATCATGCTACTCTCACTTCACCACTGCTACAGGTTGACAAACATATCCTGTGTGGTATAAATAACGCTAGAGTTGGCTAGATTACGCTACAATTGGTTAGGCACTGTGTGATAAGCTAGATTTAAAGTAATCTTCATTGGTAGTATACTAGTGTGCATATTAACAAAAACAAATGTTACTGAGATACTTGATTGATGATATTGATCGCAGTTTAAGCACAAAGACTAGACAGGTCAATGACTTGTGTTTTTTTTGTTAATGCTTGGATACTAAGTCCTTTAAGCCAAGTGAGTTACGTATAATATAATATGCACAGATTCGCAAGCCAATCAAAGCGTTTGACGCGTTTCTTGGGACAGCCTGTGTGCCTGGTCGCATAAATGTTACTTACGATAAAAAAAAAACGATCGATTTGAATTTCGAATATCAGCTTCGTTCTACCAATGAAGATTACTTTCCTACTATGTATGTAAAACCGTAGTGCTAGATATGTGTATGTTGTCCCGAGCACAGGTCCGCAACGTGACGCCAACACAGCGCGCGAGTTCATACTGCGAATGTTTGTGGACCTCAACCCGGACGCGGAGAAGATTATCTATTCTCACTTCACTTGTGCGACAGGTTAGTAGTACCTACATGATAATTATAACTCTACTGACTCCAGGAATGAAAAATTGCATTAAACATTAAAATTTTCCTGTCATATTTAAGGGCCAAAATTGCGTTAAGTGGACGCGCGGTTCTATACACAAGTCCGCGCGGCGTGCCGGCTTCCCGCTCCCGTTTAACAACGTAATAATATATTAAAGTTCTCCATCGACACGACTACATGCACACCGTTAAAGTTGAACTGCTGGATTCTGTATTTCCTGATGAATACAACCCGGGAATCTTTAATTCAAGAGCGTATTTAGGTTACTTCTAGTTAAGCGCGCTCCATCGTCGACTGCATCGTCGCTTTCTATCAGATGAGATATCGGTCAAGCGCGAACCTATCAACAATTAAAAAAAACTAGCGAAACTCCGTTGGTAATAATCCGGTTTACGCGACAGGTATTACCCGCGTAAACACATGCGCTTTTGCTACGCGACGGCTGCCCGTCGCGGGCGTCCGCTTTTCGCAGTTTCGGCCCTAAACAAATGAAAGAATTAAATTGATGATTTAAGCCTCCTGTCCAAGGACACGTAACTTCATAGGCGCGAATTCGTCGCGTATATGCTTGGTGTACGTCAGCTTACATACAAAACTATGAACCTCTGTAGACGGTACAGCAACCTTGTGCTTGTGTCGCTGCATGCGCTTCATCATGCCGTCATATATCGTGGCGTACATCGAGCGGAAGCACGTTTTTATCTTTGTAAAAATTGCTGGAACGTCTTCGTCGTCCGACGGCATTGTCACAAATGTTTCAAAACATACGTGTAATACCCCTCTTAGACAGTGTACAGTACGTTCGCCGGTTCTTGGCGCGCCTGAAGTTAGGCTCTGCGAACTTCAGCGCTCAAAATAAGCGAGTCAAATAAATGATTTATAAAAATAAATGCCAATAACAGTTGTTAACAGCAATAACAACTGCTATTGGCATTTATTTTTTCAAACCATTTATTTATTTTACGAGTGCACAAGCTCTAAAGTTCGCAGAGCCTAACTTCAGGCGCGCCAAGAACCGGGGAACGTACTGTACACTACGCTGTGTTACTCGATACAGCTATCTGGAGTATTTCGAAGCGTCTATAAAGCTACACGTCCGTGGACAGAAGATCTTATAAGTGTTGAATTAATTTAGTGATTTGTGGTGTTTCTACTGAAATTAAGTGATACCAGTATCACTGCTCTAAATATTGATTCATCGCCCTTTTGTGTCTATTAGTCTAAGATCCGATTAATAACGACCTTCAACTAGATGTTTATTGGATGAAAAATATTTTATATCAATTTTAATGTATTGAAATCACGATTAAAATTTAATTACTCTTGTGTGAGTCAACGCATCTGTTATATTGTAATTGGTTTCAAAGTTTCTGCACTTAATAAATTATAAGGAAATACACATTTTATCCTTGAATTTCATGGCAATAAAAATCAATTAGTTTTAGTGACAAAAAAACTATTATTTACAATTTTCGAAGTCTTGTGGATTTTCAAGGTAAGTTGTAGTCCTTTAGCTAATATATTTTTGTGGTATTGCTACTTCTAATGTCCGGTATAGTTGTTAGGAAAAATAAGCTAAGATCATCAATCTGTTTTCCTATAATAATGCTTGTTGTGTCGCTTATTTTATTATGTGTTTGTGCGAGTGTGTAATTAATAATTATGTACACTGCTAAGCTCATCGAATAGTTTGTTTGGTTTGTTTGAAACTAACTTCTGCCAGTGGCTTTGCTCGCGTGAAAATAGAAAATATGTCTGTATATATAATGACTTTTTTAAATCGGTTCAGTAGTTTTTGAGTTAATTTGTCATAAACAGTTATACAAACCTTTCCACTTAGGGCGCCTTCAAATTAAACGTGCGACCGCCGCTCTACAACCGCGCTGCAGCGGCGCGTCATGTATTTATATGAAATAACAAAGCAGTGCCGTGACAGCGCTGCAACCGCGCTGCTGTCGCGCGGAAGCGACGCCCGGTGTCATCACTGTGTGGACCTCCCGGAGGACACGGTGGAGCACACGGTAGAGGTGTGCACCGCTTAGGCAGAGCATCGCCCTCCTCGCCGTCCTCGTGGGGGCGATCGGTGGCGGCTATGTCTCGGGTCGGGCCTTTGTACAGTTCAAAGTTCGAAGCGAGGAGGAGTGGCAGGCGGTCGCCTCCTTCTGCGAAGCAGTAATGCTGCAAAGGAGGAGGCCGGATGCGTTAGGCAACGGCGCTTACACCACAGCCACCGCCGGGATTTCGATCCCGATTTCCGGCCACCGTAGTAGGCTCGAGCTTGTGGACGGCAACCAATGGGTAACTCGCTGTCCGACCGTCTGGTCCGAGTCCATGTCGTCCAAGGAGCGTACTGTTCCAGGCGCCTCAAGAAGTGGTCAGCAAACCGTAGGATCCCAGCAGGATCGAAGCCTTGGGCCAAGGGTCTGCTTCTGAAAAGAAGGCTCGGTCCCTGGTATGAATGGCAACGAAGGAACAGGGTGGGTTTTTTAATCAGTAAAAGTCTGACACTATCTTCCGCTTATCCCAAGGGCGGTAGATGTCATTGGATGATTTTCCCCACCAAAAAAAAAACGCCCATAATATTAGTATAGATTTAATTTTTTACAATTGTGAAAGGTTATCCAATTATAGCACGAAACCGATATATATATTTAGGATGTAATAATAATACAGCTTTTTCTTTTTCTATGTGAAATATTTTTGCTTATGATATATACAGTGAAACCTGGCTTTAATTTTAAATAGTTTCCCAAATAGCTACATACAAAGATCATTTGATAATTTACATATTTGTATCATTTACAGAGAAATTCTAATATTTGCAAATAACATATCGCTAATCTAGTGATATGATAATTTGCTAGTTAGCACTAATTTTGGCCCAATATAAACTATGGCCTTTATAATGCAGGTACTCATAAATTAAAAAAAGTCAAGAAAATATATTTATGGAAATGGAAATAAACCTTGCACATTAAATTGAGATCTTGAATGACGAAAATATTTTCGAAAACCTTGTTAAGGTTTTTAAAACAACACGTATTTTCTGGAACAAGTTTAGTCATCGACTTATATTCTAAGTGATAGACAAGCTTGTTCATGGAAACTATTTAACAAAATACTGAAACGATAAAACAAAAGTTCGCTGCAGCGCTAAATGTGCATTATGACGTTTAACAAAACTTTTTAAACTTGCAGCGCTTAAATACTGCAAAACTGCACTAATGTCAACAAGTCATCAATGTAAAGAGGTGTATGGCCTGCAGTTCACTTAAGTCAAGCAAATTTTTTGTATGGCATGCCTAATCTAGTGCGTAGTACATATATATCGATGAGTTTAGTGAAATGTTCGAGTAAACGACGGAGATTATTGAATGCTAGTCGACCGTCCAGGCGCTATCTCTCTTTTTTTTACGTTGCCTTTTTTATCAAAAACTCCGTTGGATGAAATAGAAAGCTTGCCAACCATGCTAACGTTGATGATAGACGCACCGAGAAAGGTCCTCTTAACCAGGTTTCATTGTACTTTTTCAAAGTATTTGCATGTTTTTTTTTTACCTTGCTTAACTTACCCTTTTATTTAATTTGTTTATTTCGCATGCTGCCTTGGATATTTTTAAAGACACTGAAAACATTAAGCTTGTATTCTGCGCTGTGAAGGATACCATCATGCAGTCAGCTTTGAAGGAATTTAATTTGGCATGAATTTTAATTAACATTATAATAATTATACTCTGTTAAATCATTAAACGTCTATTTTTAATACTAATTTGTATGTTTTATTAATTTATCTTCGTTTTATTTAATAAATATATATATTTATTTATTTTGTTGTTTTCTGGAATAGGCCTGTGGAACTCTTTCGATACTGAATCGACTCACTGTTCACAATTGTTGCTGTTGACAATTGGAACACTGAAACACTCTTTACTTTAAATGACCTGCAGTCTTTTTAAATTTGAAATAAAAACGTAAATAGTGTTAATATAATTAATGATCTGAACTAAAAACATAACAAAATTAAATTAAATAAAACTTAATGTATCAGATCACGATTCATTTGATCCAATGTTCCAAATGTTCCATTTTAATCTTTTGAGCCAATGTTCCAAATTATAAATATCACTGTACTGGAACATTTCAGTGATTCAGATGCAAATGTTCCAATCGCAAAGATACACTTTGCCCACGCCTATTGCGGAATATGCTGAGCTTTTCTTTTACTCTATAATGCATGAAAAATCTAGGTAGACACCATATTTTTTATAGATATTTATTTAATTGCATTCATGTTGTTGAACCCTTTAACCGCTAGCGTCGAATTGGTCCGACGAGTGTTCGCGTCCTCTTGAATCCCCATAGGCGACAGAAGAGCTGACGAGATGGAGTATTTGATTGTGATATGTTACTATACTTGCATTGTTGCCTGAAAATCATGCATGCATTTTAATACCATTTACGGTACGCAATGAACTAACCCATTATAACAATGACAAATATAAGTATAAATAGGTATGAGTTCTGTTCTATATATAAACGAAACATTATTATAGGGAATGCCATGTATTTATATTACGTAGTCAAATGCTTTTTATGGCATTTTATATTGGGTATATTGGTACTAACCCAAGCGACTGAACCTTCGCCTGTCTGTCAGTTGCTCTTTTCCTCAGCTTTACCTAATGTCAGTTACTAGCAGGGCTGCGGAATGTTCTAAAAAGTTATTGAGGCCCTAGAACGTAAAGGGCAACTGGAAAAACAGGTGACAATTTTAGTCAGTAAAAATCTGGTGTCCAATACACCAGATTTTTACTGACTAAAATTCACCAGTGTGTAAAATCCACCAACCAACAGGTGGTAGTTAACATATATATCTTTTATTTTATTTTTTTATATATGTAAAAGCAAAATGAAGTAGCAATACTAACAAACATTTTCACCACAAGAAAAAAAAAGTGCAGTCATTTTGAAATTCAAAACTGTTTTCAATTAAAGTTTCACCGACACCTGATGCGTGGTAGCAAATAATAAATGATAAGTATAATTTAGTACTTAAATATAATAAACTAGGTAGACTTGTCGACATAATTAAAATCTTTGAATAATGTATTTATTTACAGACACTGAGAACATTCGATTCGTGTTCGCCGCAGTCAAAGATACGATCCTACAATCCAACCTAAAGGAGTACAACCTCGTCTAAGCGATACCAACAAGGTCACTGATAAGAATCTGTGATTGTGTAAAACACATAATTTAAACATCATCACTTCACGTCAGAATGTGTATGTAAATTCGCGAACTGAGACCAGATGGACGAACTAATTTCAACTTAAAATGTTTAAAGAAAATAAGGATAGATTGTAAGTCATTTAACCCAAAAAGTATAGTTGGGAATGCGGCCAAGCGGGCCCACGACAGCCGCATTCCCTCCGACAACATTCGTTCTCGGTCCGGACGGATCGTCTCACGACGCGTAAGGTTTTTTGACATGTTTTTTTATGATGAAGTTATTCACAATTTATGTATGTGTCTGTATTGGTGAATATTAAATTGTGCATTTTAAAAGTTATGGTGAGTCTTGGCCTTACCATGAGCTGCTTTTAGTCATTGTTTTAGGGTTTTTTTTTTTGTAAAGTTTGTTGCCATAATATCTTTCTACATTAGTATACAATTTATTATGTCCAGACGGATGGATTTGAACAAACTAGTCCAATGAAACGCGTGTATAGTATCATCCTCGTGGGTCGAGACAGGACTTCCTACTAAGGTATTGATCGGGATGCTTCTGTTACTATTACGTATTTATTTTAGCTGTGGTAAGTTGTCAGGTGTGCTGCGACCTCCCTCGACCCAGAGTGGCGCGTGGCGGGCGCTCGCCTAGCCGGCACTCTCTCTACCTACCGATTATTAAATTCACTAGACGTAATTATAAATCGGTACCCTATTTTCTGTTAAATTGAAAGATTATAACTTTATTACTGTATTTAATATTTCGTTACTTTTGTACATTGGAATTTTTGTTACTTGAATATATGTTAATATTTAAGCTGTTTATATTTAAATATGGTGTTTTTCTACACGAATTGACTTCACGCAAAATGTTTTATGTTAACTGTAGGCTTTGTGTACGCTGTGGTCTGGTGTATTTGGTTTCTTCCTAACGTTATCCGTGTACAATATTCATTAATAAACAGTATAAAATATAGGAGTTACTATGTTAGTTGTTTAAGGAATTTTGGAATGCATTTGATATAAACTTTTTTTACTAGAGAAACCCTCGGGAATAAATAAAGCGAAACGTGGAATGTAAAAACCGAAACCGAAGTTTTTTGCACGAACGCTTTTACCAGTATGTAAAATATTGTACATTTGGTATAAATGAGCCGTGTGAATTGAGCTGACAGTTCAGTGCCAAGTTTTGCTATTGGCATATTATGTATCGTGACGTAACCGAAAGCACAAAATATAAAACTACATTTTATAATTGTTTTCCATATTTTAGAATATTTTATCGTACCATGCTTAATTAAGAGTGTTGCTTCGTGTTATTATTTAGTTTTATTAATGTATAAGAAACCAAGTTTCGTTTTGAAGATATATAATTATTTGTATTATTTGTTGTTGTGTCTTAATTTCTCTTCTATTCTATTCTAGTTTCTATATGGACCGCCCGCACAAGTGACACTGTCAATAGCAAAACTCCATGCTTTAATTAAGATACAGCTGTCTGATGCTCAAAGTAATGTGACGTTGAAACTTAGCGCACAATATTGGAAAATTTCTATTTGATGTTGACCCACTGGAGAGCAATCTGTGTATGCCGTGTACATAGAAACTACTTTTCTTTTGTGCATTTGTACAGCAATATTGTGAATTATTTGGGACCCGACGCGGTTTAGTTCTTACTTCGACGACACGGCACCTCAGTGTAAGCAAATTGTCATATACTGTACACGAATACTTCACACTGTACCAATCTGTCGCTACATACACGACGCCATCGACACTCGTCTTTCTGTCCGCGTACCTATGTACATAATAAATACATTTTGATATGTTCGAATGTAACATTAACTATAGATACGATTGTATGCTATTACTGGTTCACATTGACATTCAATGCATGAGCTTGAATTTATATTTATTTGCAGTAGTCTCGAAACAAAACATAACAAAGCACAATGAAATGATCCATTGGTGGTTAGTTACATAAAAGACGAGCGTCGAGCGGTCGGTACTGCTGTCGTCCGAGTTACAAATACGGCCACTTCGTATCTTCCTTACGAAAGGACTGAATATATCGTGTACCGATGTGTGGTTCTTACTTATTTGTTTCTACGGTTGGGCTACACAAAATATTGCTATAACTATATTATAGTCTAACGTTGCTTTACCTTTTGCGTGAGATTGTGAGAATTTTAGCTTAAGTTCCGACTGAAGATGGATGCCTGAATGAAATATTGTAAATTATAATTTCTCATAAAATATAATTTTTTTCAGCTATACGTGTCGTTTTATTTTTTTTATGCCTAATTTTTACTCTGACTTTCACTAAAAAAATGTTTGTGATGATTAGGTACAGTCTATAACATGGAAATATATTCTAATGATTGATTGAATAGTGATGTTAGTAGAATGTCATTATAAAACTATTATTACACAAACGATAAATTGCTATTGATATTAAATCTATTACGTGACATGTCCAACGTGATTACGTTGGCGCATAAATACCGAGTCAAATTGTTTACGGGCATTTAACAGTGAACATGGCGATAAGTGAGTTTAGCCGTATTTTATATTCGAATGCCACAGCCGGAAGTGATTTAGGCGATATGGCTGCAAAGGTTGCATTGCAAAATTTTGATTTACGCTACACAACTCTGCTGTTTTTCAATTCTACTTTTTGCTACGGTGTTGAAATATTTCTACGTTTGTATTATTATAATATAGTTGTGAATAGAGCAACGTTAAAAACAAATTCAATGACTCAAAAATCACGCCAGTTTGTGCTATTTGCAAGTGACGTTGCTGATGTAGAACAATTACTTGATTCCATAATTGAAATTGAAATGGACAATACTGGGAAATTTATTATCATTTGCGAATCATCAGCGCCGTTAGAATGTGACGAACAGGATATAATGGACTTGTGTTGGAATTACAGAATAGTCAATATGGTCTTCATCAGACTAGAAGAGACAAAAGCAATTGGTTTCACATATTATCCTGTAACTGACGGCTTATGTAATAATTTAAAACCAGTACAGCTTGACTGTAATAATCAATATATCTATACACATACAACATACGGGGAAGTGTTTAGAAATAAATTCAAAAATTTGAATTTATGTCCCTTAACCGTCTCGACATTTATACAGCCCCCCTATATTTTAGACATAACGAACGGAATTCCAAAGGGCGCTGACGGAGATTTACTTCGAATTTTGATGTATGGAATGAATGCAAGTCTTAAAATGATGACACCACATCGCGGCACCGGATGGGGCTGGCGGCAAGATAACGGAACCTGGATGGGATCACTTGCAGACGTATACGATGATTTGGCTAACTTTTCTATGACTTCAGCAGCAGTTACATTAACGAGGTTCTCTGATTTCCAAATATCGTCCAGTTATTTTTCCTCGAAAGTAGTATGGGTCACGCATCCTGCACAGTTGCAAAATGTGGCTATGAAATTAACGCATCCATTTGAACATGATATGCGCATTGCTTTAGTGGTCAGCTTCTGTCTGGTCGTGTTCTGTGCTTTTCTCATCAAAACCAATTGTTGGACGTCCATATTTAACAGATTTGAAGAAGACCAAGGTACAAAGAGTGTTGTTTTCTATGCTTGGATGATATGCATGGGTCAGGCAGTCATAAAATTGCCCACAAGATCTTCATTTTTACAAATGATTTTTATCTGGATATGGTACTGTTTTCTCATTAGAACAGCATATCAAGTCTATCTTATAAGTTCCTTGAAAGGAAAATTTTATGATAGTCAATTTGAAACAATAGATGATGTGATAAATGCTAAGTATCCATTCGGTGGTGGCGCAGCGCTCAAGGATTATTTTATAGACAATCCAATTGTTTACAACAATTGGAAAAATATAGATACTCCACAAATCGCATTGACAGCTATGAATTTAACTAAAGGCATGAATTTTGTTCTAGCGATGAATTCTGATAATGCTCAAATTGTAATAAAAAATAGCAAAGTCGGTTTGCATATACTGCCCCAAATAGTAATGACAACTCCTAGTGTGATATTTTTTAAAAAATATTCCCCTCTATCAGAACCAATCGATTTGATCTTGGGTCGACTATGCTCGGCTGGATTTCCGGATAAATTGCACAGAGTATACACCAGTTTGTTCAAAACTGTTGATGTTGACACTGAGGGAGAAACTTTGAAAATAAAGCATTTTACAGCTTGCTACATCATATTGATTTTGGGATGGATTGTTTCCGCTATTTTCTATTCTTTAGAAATTTATTTTGGAAAAATATATCAACATCCCACACAGGCATTATAAATCACTTTTTTTACCAATGCACGCAATCACAATGCATACAATGTCAAAAAGTATTAATATATGACCATATCTTAAAAGATCGACAATGCATTACGCAGATAAAAGTACTAATGACATGCATGGTGCATGTCCGTACACGCCCATAACATGGAAATCGGCCATCAGCACATATATACCTAATGCATGCAATGGTAAATTACACAAGCCTGCACTTTCAATTCTATGTTAGTTGATCATTAGTGAGCCAATTCGTAACCGTAAACAACGAAGATGGATGTCAGTGGTAAAGATCTAGAGAATCATACCATAGAACAGTTTATGACCGATGACCCAGCATCGGAGCTCGGATTACTGGCAGCTAAGGTGGCGTACTATAACTTTGAATGGCGGTTTTTTACTGTTGTAATGTTCAATACCGTGCAAGCAATAGGTTTGAACACATTTTTGATGCACTATCAGCAATCCGTCACTGTAAAGCTGGGCAGGTTTCTACCTGAAAAACGAACCGCTGTGCCGCAAATAGTGATCTTTGGTGAAGATTCTTCAGATATATCAAGCACTCTGCGGTGGACTGTCAGATCGAAATATGATAGCAATGGCAAATTCATAATTATCTGTGCATTCCTCAATCAAGACTGCGATGAGCAGAAAATATTCCAAACGCTTCAATCTCTCTTCATTTTGAACGTGGTGCTGCTGAAAACTTCACGTAAAACTAATACGTCACTAGCCTATTCATATGACATTGTATCTAATGGAAAATGTAAGAATAATGTGCCATATCAGCTTAATTTATTTACGGCCTGCGAAAATGATAACTGCTTTAAAGATTTATATCCAGAAAAATTATTGAACTTTCAAAAATGCAAACTTGTAATATCAACCGTAGAACAACCACCTTTTATGTATTTGCATAATGGTACTAAAAGTCCATCGGGGATAGATGGCGACATCATGAAGCTAGCAGCAAACATGCTCAACGCGACACTCGTGCTGGTAACCCCCTCTGACGGTCGTGATGCTGGCCATTACATCAATAATAACTGGACTGGGTCTTTAGGAGACATATACAATGGCCTCAGACACGCTTCTGCGTGCTCATCACCACTTACGTCCAATAAATATGGTAACTTTCAAATATCTTTTCCATATTACTCTATGGATATCGTGTGGGCTACAAGACTACCAACGCAAAAAGCCTCATGGGAAAAACTTTTAAGTCCCTTGAAGATTTACATCCGGATCATATTATTTCTGTTATTTATTGGTATTGTTTTCATGAATACTATTTGCACATCTAAGATTTGGCGCCAAGTAAGAAGAGTTTTTGAAATTGAGCCACCGAAGTACAGTTTTCTGTTTTTTTCATGGGTCTTATTTCTTGGGCTACCAATACTGAGAGAACCCGAAAGAAAAAGTTTTCTGATAACAATTTACACTTGGATATGGTTCTGTTTTGTCATAAGGAGCGCTTACCAAGCCGCTCTCATTAGATCTCTGAAGCAGCCGGCTTATCTTGATAACCTTGAAAGTTTTCAGGATGTTCTTAAAGATCAGTATCCTTACGGTGGCATAGCTTCTCTGAAGGAGTATTATACTGAAGATCATGTCGTTTATAATAATTGGGTAGTTGTAGACCAGGCCCTTTTTTACGAGACCTTGGATAGCATATTAGATGGAACAACGGATTTTGTTCTAGCTTCAAACAAGGAGGCTATAAAACATCATCTCATGAGATATAAGGGTACGAAGCAGTTGCAAATAATTCCGGAGAAGATAGTGAACAGTCCCACGGTGGTGTATTACAAGAAGTTTTCTCCTTTGACCATACCGCTAAACAATGTTTTACGAATTGCTTTAGAAGCAGGTTTCATACAGCGAATCCATGGAAAATATTTGGATCATGATAGAAAATTGTTTCGACGAGTAAACAGTAAACGACCGGAACCGCTGACCATGAAACATTTTACCGGTTCTTTTGTATTACTAATAATAGGGTGGTTTGTATCAGCTACTTACTTTGCTGTAGAATATATTTGTGGAAATCTCAAAGACTAGATCGTCATAAACGCTGTCTTATTACTTCTGGTTGTAGAATTGAAAATCTAATTTCACTGTGTGTTATAGGCCTATCTATTTCTGCTAAAATATACTCGTATAATAAACGCGTTACGATTTCAAATCTGTTATTATTTAAAACACCTTTTTCCTTAATCATGGCAGACATAAGTTGGTCGTGTTCTTCTGTTATAAGTAAGTACTTATTACTCTAGGTAAGTACCTACATACGAATTATGATACCAATGAACCTACCTCAGTATAGGTACCTAAGCATGAAATAGGTATACTCCCTAACATTTGTAAAACATTGATCGACAGGTTATTAAAATTTATTCTCACATCCAACCTCATATTTATTACCGTCTACTGCTATGATTATTAGAGCGAAATAACAGCCAATAAAAAATAAAAACATGGTTATTAAATTCAACAGACTGAGTCCGAGGTTTAGGTCCCCAATGGTTTTTTTTTTTTTTTGGGTAGGTAAAATCATCCAATGACAAATCCCGCCCTTGGGTGGGGCGGGAAATAGTGTCAGACTTTTACTGACTAAAAAGTGAGCGTAGTTCAAGCGTAAAAGTGTGGAATGTCTTAATTTCAGTTTAGCAGATATTTAGTGTATGACGTCCTGTAAATGTGTATGGTAAGTTCAGATTTGTGCATCCAGCCATTCAGCAGATATTCAACAAAAACTGTTTCCGCCAGGACTACGTATTCTGAGCGTAACTTTTTTTTTTCTATGGACTTACAAGAAAACAAATACATACAATAATTAGTGTGTAACGAGATGTAAATGTGTATGTATAAATGAAATTTGTGTGTCTTATAATTACGAAGATATCCGAGTTTCCGCTGCGGTGACGTTTGCCAATTTGATGAAAATCACATAAAACGGTTTAGTAGAAAGTTATAATTTTTTATGCACGTTACTTTGGATTTGTGTGTAATGTGTGTAAAAGCAGAATTTGAAAAAAACATACCGTTCAGAAGATATAAAAGTAAACGTAAAATAAGGTTATTAGGTCAAAGCTCTTAAAATAGGAACTCTAGAGTCTAACTTTTTACATGTATCTATAACTTGTAAGGCTCTACAATGTCCTGCAAAGTTTCATGTATGTGCGCTAAGTAATTAATGAGCAATCGCATAATTACTACGACTGGACCACTATATTTTATGACATCCGATTATAGGACTTTTTAATGGAAAAAGCAAAATAAAATATATCCCAATCATTAGTGTATTAATGCAAATAATCCTATTTGAAATTTCAGCTCATTACACTAAATAATTAAAGAGATATAATAAAAAGACCAGAACAACTACAAAACATGGATAAACCGACCAAGTTTGAATGGGTACGAAAAAGCGGCCGTGCAGTACTTAGACCTAACGTTCTAAAATTTCCAGTATAATATAGTGTAATAGCTTCGTACAGATGCGTACACAATTCTTGACGAATTTGTGATAAAAAATAGTACCTACTAATTTGTAGTAGTGATTACGTGATTGTTTACTGACGACGTTTACTTACGAAATTATTACAATTTAATAAATGCATCTGTACCTATTAACAAATGTGCCTCGCTTGGGAAGAGCATCGCCTGTCCTTGTGGGGGCGATCGGCGGCAGCGATCTCTCGCGCCGGGGTTTGGTTCAAGCCATGCTCCGGAGCGAGGAGGAGTGGCAGGTGGTCGCCTCCTTCTGCGAAGCAGTAATGCTAGCAAAGGAGGAGGCTGACCGCATCAGGCTACGGCGTACACGCCGCCGCCGCCGCCGGGATTCCGATCCCGATTTTCGGCCACCGTAGGCGCGAGCTCGCGGACGGCGGGCAATGAGTAGCTCGCTGTCCGTCCGTCCAGTAACATACCGGTCCGAGCTCAAGTCGTTTACGGCGCGCACTGTTCCCGCGCGCCTCAAGGAGTTGTCAGCAAACTGTAGGGGCCCAATAGGGCCGAAGCCTACTGGGGTCAAAGGGTATGTGAAAATGGCACCCGGGGCCCTGGGACCAAGGCAAAGAATGGAACGGGGTAGGTTTTTAGTCAGTAAGAGTCTGACACTACTTCCCGCTCCACCCAAGGGCGGGATTTGTCATTTGATGATTTTACCTACCATAAAAAAAAAAACCTATTAACAAATGCATTTATTTGGCAGACGTAATATTTACAAAAAATTGATATAGTAGGTAACTATTTTCTAACGCCGCGCCGCCAGTTTAAAAAATCATAACTCGTAAATAATACAAAATGTGGTTTGTAAAAATGCTAGAAAAGGCAATAAAGTATTTGTATAGCACATTGTGTTTATCTAAGTGCTCGATTACGGATACGCGGCGCGTCGGGCGGTCCATCGTACATTGCCATATGTCTGTGTTTGCGCGAGCGATGACGCGGCCCGCTGCTGCAATGTACGATGAAACGCCCAACGCGCCGCACAACGCGCCGAGTCTCCGTAAACACGGCCTAAAAGTGCGTTAAAAACAAAACCAGCGCGGCGGTTTTAATTTCTATTAAGGCGCTAGTGGTCCTTGAAGGTAGAGTTACCAACTTTTTTTACTAGAAATAAAGTGTATTGAGGTTTAGAAGGAAAATGAACAGTATTTAAAAAAAGAAAGTATTCCATTTTTAAATGTTACTACCAATGTTACTACCAGTAGTAATACTGTTAATTTGATTTCCTTTCTTACTACTGCAGTAGTAAGTTGTTAGAAGGGTGATTACAATTTGCCTTTGTTACTACCTCCACTTGAAAGTAAAACTTCTTTGTTAAATAGTGCACTTGATACTCAGATAAAACGAAAAGAAATAGGAAATATCTTAAATAAAAAGAATTCTTTATTTTAAATGGAAAATGTCACAAGGACTTAATAGATTCAAACTCAAAAATTTTACTTATAATAAAAAATAGGCGAGTATCTTCTTAATAAAACACTAAAACACAAATAGCTGGTTGCATTCCGAGAGTAGCATTTCGAGAAAAGCTGAAACTTTAATGGGGACATCAAGAAAGCGGGTAATCATATTTTTTCACTATATACTGTTTTACTACTTCTCCTCTAAGATATTCTTGCCTGTGGAATTTTGAGGAGCACTTCCGACGTCTGGGCGTCAAAATTCCACCAAAATTCCCAGACTGAATAGGACTGGGGCTGCTCTCAAGCTGACGCCTCCTGCCGGAGGCTCTATGCAGGCATCGTTCTTTCCATTGCCCTTTACAGCGGCCCAGCGGAACGCCTGCGGTCTACGCACGGAGCGAGGAGGAGTGGCAGGCGGTCGCCTCCTTCTGCGAAGCAGTAATGCTAGCGAAAGGAGCCCGACCGCATCAGACAACGGCGAAAACACACCGCCGTCGTCGAAGTGCTCCTCAAAATTCCACAGGCAAGCAATCAACTCAAATACAAAAATAGACAAAAACTGGGCAAGTGCGAGTCGGGCTCACACATTTACGTAAGTTTGTTTTGTGCGGAACCCTCAGTGTGCGAGTCCGACACGCACTTGCCCAGTTTTTTATGCTTAACATTTTCTAGACTTCATTGTAGACTTTACTACTTCTTATTTACGTTCTTGGATAAGTAGGTACCCTACAAAAATAGAACACTCAATATTTTATAATCTACGCGGATCCCGCAATTCTAGCATTCGCTTGGAGTTTGACAGACAGAATGGCGGGAATCCTGCGCAAACCGGCATGCGGCATTCGCTTCGACTTCATGTTTGAATAGTAGGCATGTATCTTCTGAGCGCGCGCTTCCTGTTCCGTTTTGTTTAGTAACAGTCACAAATGTGCAGTCAAGGACAACGTGCGTATGCACTGTTTATTTTGCCATCAACGTAATATTATGTAGGTACTTACTGGATTCGGATATTGACGTAGCTAGTGTAAGTGACTGTGAACCATACTTATTGAGCCAGTAGTGAGAATGATTGGAAGATAAACAAGGCAAGATCATAAATCACGTACTTAGATACTTACTGTTAGTTCCTATTTTATTATTTTTTTATTAATGTCGTTTATTTGTTTTAGTTAAATCGTTACCTAATAAATACTTTTATTAATAGAAAGTTATTTTATTTCCTGCAAAACAATTGTGTACGCACCTGTACGAAATCATTCAACACAATAACAACATTATACTGGAAATTTTAGAACGTTAGGTCTAAGTACTGCACGGCCGCTTTTTCGTACCTATTCAAACTTGGTCGGTTTATCCATGTTTTGTAGTTGTTCTGGTCTTTTTATTATATCTCTTTAATTATTTAGTGTAATGAGCTGAAATTTCAAATAGGATTAGTTGAATTAATACACTAATGATTGGTATATATTTTATTTTGCTTTTTCCATTAAAAAGTCCTATAATCGGATGTCATAAAATATAGTGGTCCAGTCGTAGTAATTATGCGTTTGCTCATTAATTACTTAGCGCACATACATGAAACTTTGCAGGACATTGTAGAGCCTTACAAGTTATAGATACATGTAAAAAGTTAGACTCTAGAGTTCCTATTTTAAGAGCTTTGACCTAATAACCTTATTTTACGTTTACTTTTATATCTTCTGAACGGTATGTTTTTTTCAAATTCTGCTTTTACACACATTACACACAAATCCAAAGTAACGTGCATAAAAAATTATAACTTTCTACTAAACCGTTTTATATGATTTTCATCAAATTGGCAAACGTCACCGCAGCGGAAACTCGGATATCTTCGTAATTATAAGACACACAAATTTCATTTATACATACACATTTACATCTCGTTACACACTAATTATTGTATGTATTTGTTTTCTTGTATGTCCATAGAAAAAAAAAAGTTACGCTCAGAATACGTAGTCCTGGCGGAAACAGTTTTTGTTGAATATCTGCTGAATGGCTGGATGCACAAATCTGAACTTACCATACACATTTACAGGACGTCATACACTAAATATCTGCTAAACTGAAATTAAGACATTCCACACTTTTACGCTTGAACTACGCTCACGACTAAAAACCTACCTTTCCGTTCCTTGCCTTTATCCCGGGGCCCAGGTCCCCCATGGTTTTTTTTTTTTTTTTTTTTCGGTAGGTAAAATCATCCAATGACAAATCCCGCCCTTGGGCGGAGCGGGAAATAGTGTCAGACTCTTACTGACTAAAAACCTACCCTGTTCCTTCCCTGCCTTGGTTCCAGGGCCCTGGTATGCATTTTCATACCTTCCCAGAGCCCCAGACTAGGCCTCGACCCTACTGGGCCCCTACGGTTTGCTGACAACTCCTTGAGGCGCACGGGAACAGTGCGCGCCGTAAACGACTTGGGCTCGGTCCGGTTTGTTACCGGACAAACGGACAGCGAGCTACCCATTGCCCGCCGTCCGCAAGCCCGCGTCTACGGTGGCCGGAAATTTGGATCGGAGTTACGGCGGCGGCTGCGGCGTGAGCGCCGTTGCCTGATACGGTCAGCCACCTCCTTTGCTAGCATTACTGCTTCGCAGAAGGAGGCGACCGCCTGCCACTCCTCCTCGCTCCGGAGCATGGCTTGAACCAAGCCCCGGCGCGAGAGATCGCCTCCGATTGCCCCCACGAGGACACGGCGATGCTCTTCCCAAGCGGGGCACACCTCTACCGTGTGCTCCACCGTGTCCACCGGGCGTTCCGCACAGTGACGACACCCGGGCGTCACCTCCGCACGGATCTTGTACAGGTACGGCCCGAACTTGCCATGTTCGGTTAGTACCTGCGCCATGCGGAAGGTTACGCCGTGAGGCCTTTCCAGCCACGCCTCAAAGAGGGGCCTTACCGCCTCAAAGGTCCCCCATGGTAAGATTATAACATCGGTGCTCTACACTATAATCTTGTCTACGCTAAGAAACGCGTAAAACTCGGTCAGCTTCCGAAAGGAATACCCGGCCCCAGCACGATAGGCTATGTAGGAACGGGGTAGGTTTTTAGTCTGTAAGAGTCTGACACTACTTCCCGCTCCGGCCAAGGGCGGGATTTGTCATTGGATGATCTTACCTACCATAAAAAAAAAACACCTTCATTCCACTATTGTCAAATAACCTGAAATCCTTAGGTTTGTATGATGATTACCTACACAAGGTGTACCGATGACCTGGCGAGAGTCGCGGGAATGCAACGGACAGAGATGCACAGGACCGTTCGTTGTGGTGGCCCCTTGCCCAATTAGGCCTATGTGAAATGAAATATTAAGTGTTGATGGCTACTCAAACAACCAAGATGTCGCAGCCCAAAATATGGACAGATCAGGGGTCCGCTGCCATGTCGCACTATATGACATCAAAGACCGACACGACGATACACCATCAGTTAAGTCAGCAGTTCTTATTGATGAGGGTCCTGTAATGAGGAATACGACGACAGAAGGTGGAGTAAGACTGGTTCAAAGAAAATTTAAAAAACTTGATAATACTTAATAGTTTAAATTCCTCCACCACAATTTTACATATATCTCTATATGAATGAAGTCTTAAATTTTTTGCTACTTACACGCGTCGTGACATAACTTGTAATGAGCTCGTTATACTTGAAAATAGGCCAGGGATAGTCTTATACAATTTTTTCCTTCGTAATTGCATGCTATCGCTGCCAAGCCGCGTTATTCGAGCCGTACAATCACAATGACCGATTGCGCTATATCCCTGTTAGGAAGTCAGCCAAATGCATTATTTTTGAGACAGAGCCCATTTAGTTGCTTCCTATTTTAACGCTCAACTTACGTAATACGAATTTGTCATAATGCATTAAGCTTTATAAACCGTGAAAATGCTTAAGGTTTTTCAAATGGCCTGCAAAAGTTCGGATAAGTCACAGTGGCGTTGACGTAAAGTGCAAATGAAGGAACACGGCTGAGTTTTTGTCAATAAATCTGACACTCCCTCTCGCTCCACCCAGAGCGGGAGAAATTATTTGATGATTACCCACCTCGGAAAATAAATGCTAAATAGGTACCTACCTAGGTACTAATAGATAATTCATTTTGGAACCCTACAATTATAAGTTTTCTCAAATGGCAAGTTAGAGCTTGCAAGTACCTAGTGGTAACTTTTGTCAAGATGACAAATTTTTTTTTGTCATTTTAACCCATTATTACCCAACTGTCACGTGAGCAGTGGTGGCCGAATGATAACGACTCCGACTTAGGAGTGGTAGGTCGCGGGTTGAAACCCAGCCTGACGCATTACTTTGTGTAATTTATTTCATCACCACTGCTCACAAAACGGTGAAGAAATCCTAGAACCAAAAATTCGAAGACATGTGACATCCACCAACCCGCACCGGGCCCGCGTGGTGGATTACGGCCCATTCCCTCTCCTAGAGGCCTCCTGGCCTGAGTCCCAGCAGTGGGAACATTCTAAGGCTGGTGCTATGCTATGCTATGTCACGTGATCAAGTGTGCGCACTACATGTTGCGATGACTTTTTGTCAAAACTTACGGTGAAAAAGTCACCAGTGCGCGTTAGATCTTATGCTAGTAGCTTAGTTTAAATCCTATTCTGACTAGGTATTTAAAAAACTGTCATTAGTCCTATACCTAATACCTCACTGAACTATAGATCTTTCGTAAAACTTAGGTATTCTTTTACTGACTTAACAACCCACACAAAAAATTTACCATTTTAAATCATTATTTGGGTACAGAACTACAGACCTTTAGCATTTAAGTAGGTAGAGGTAGATTACCTACGTAGATACAAAAGTAGATAGGTAGCAGTAATGTGAACTTAGGCAATCAACTTTTTGGTAAATGAGAGCACGAACCTTATTACATTAAGATCTTATCAAAGTTGATGTAAGAACTAATTAAGATGGAAGCAGGTTACTACGAACTACTTTATTCGATAAGTCTGAATACTTATGACGTACTTACCTACAGCAAGGATGTCAGTAAGGGGTGGTGTTTAGAAGAAACGGCTTTATGCGACAGTGAGTGATGCAAAATCTTTGCTGAATATTTTGATAAGTTAAGGAACACCTGGCGTTGGGTGGGCTGAGTTTTAATGCTACGTTTACATGTGGGCCAAGCCTCGGCTAATCGCTATTGTGTAGCCATGGGTGTCGCCAAAGGCGGAGGGCTACTGCCCGTTGTTTAGGCACCAGTCTCCCACAATATAATGTCCATCCTATTATGTTACCGTAAATATAAAGCTAGCAATTAGGCGTTGCATTGTGGAAAAAAATACTTTTATTAAAATTAAAACAAAAAAACCCTATACTTCCAATAGCCCCCCCCCCCCCCCTTGATTATCCATTGTATAAAATAGGCAACCACGTTAACACAATGGCGATTGGCCAAGGCTGGGCCCACATGTAAATTATTTTGAATTCCTGGAAATTTTAAAGTTTGATGAAATTTATTGTAATCTATTTTCATAACTAAGACGCAAATTAAAATTGTAATTACCATATTACATTACCTAGCTATTTCCCTCGACTTTGTCCCGTAAATGACGGTTATTGTGGACACGAAGTCGAAGCTAGATAAAAAGTAGCCTATGTCCGTCCGGGGGTTCAAGCTTAGTTCGTACTTCTCTACCACTTTCATCAAAATCGGTTCAGTAACCTTAAAAGTGAAACAGACAGACGGTTCCTTTCACTTTTATAATATTACCTACTTCAGTAAGTATTGATTTTAGTTTTACAATGTGTGATATCGATAGACTGATTCATGAGGACTAATTCAGTAGACTAGCTGTTGCCAGCGTCTACGCCCGCGTGAATATAGAAAATTGTACAAGGGAATATAATCCCGAAAAGTTATCCTATCTGCTATTCCAGGACATAGTCTACCCGTTTGACATACACCGTTAAATTTTAGTCGTTTTAATCCCGCGGAGGGTCGATTCGGTACATGAAACACTATCGATTTGTAAAGATAAAATTAAAATATAAATACCGGTTCTGCACCGCGATTAGATAGATTTTTTTATTTGGTAAAAATTAATAAATTATAACGTTGTTATCTTGTTGTTATACATAATTTGAATTATGTAGGTAGGTACCTATAACGTCGTTTATTGTATTATAATTAATTATGTATAACGTTTAATATTATTACCTATATTAGGGTGTTTTTAATAGGTATCGTGTGGATTTCATCACGCATGCGGAATTGCTCCGCACGCGTACTAACCCCCGCAAATGTCCTTTTCATACAAAAATTTATTATAATGCGTAGAATAAACCGCGGCCTCACGCCGCCACATCAAAGGAAACGGCTATTTTATTTCAAAACTCACGAGATGGTAGATTCTTTGCCGCCGCCGCTGACGCGACGGCTACGATTTTCGACTGCAAGCCGCTGACAGGCTGACAGGGCACGGTCGCCGCCAACCGACCGTAGAGCGTGCGCAAACCGCCGAGGCAGCGGCAGGCGACCGCGGCCGCCGCCGGTGAGCGGCAGCCGCGAACAACCGTGCACACCGCGATCGCAAACCGCGTTGTGAAGATTGCTTTAATTTTTTACATATATATTTGCATTCTACAGAAGCTGCGGGTCCGCAACCGTGGCGGCCGCGGGAAAAAACCGCTTCGTGAGTTCTCTCCCTCTGTGCGCGAGTCCTCCTCGCACTTGCCCAGTTTTTTTATTCTCGCAATAGTCGGAGGGCTTCTCAAACTTTTATTGAATAAAACCCACCTGTGTCCATATCCGCAGCCCTCGGGTTTACCTGAAATCTATTTTTGATTAAATGGTAACATAATATAAAGTGTTTGCCTAACAGGAAGATTTCGGTCAAATAATGAAGTACCTACCTACTTATCTCTTTAAGGGCCTATTACACCACTCGTATTCAGTCCGGTTTTAGTCGACGTTGCGTAGTGTAATAAAGCGTCTACACAGACTGTCTTAAAGTTTACTTCCGAGCAAGACAGTCAGACCCTTATTACACTACACAACGTCCACAAAACCGGTCTGAAAATAGAGTGGTGTAATAGGCCCTTTAGATTTTGTATTGACGGAAAACATCATTCAAGTTGGTATAAGCTTCTAAGAAGATAGCTAGGAATATATACTTTTCCTTAATAATAATAATCTTTATTACAAAAGTCAAAGTACAATTAGATAATGTTTTTTATTAGTACCTAGGCCTGATAGCTGTAGGTGAACGGGAGTCGGTCTTCGAGCTACAGGCACTACTATCACTCAACATATAGGTACCTATCTACTGTGGTAGTTTTTTATCGTTCATCATGACTTAAGGCAAATATAGTCCCTTGAACATCTGGTCGGAATCAAATGCACTCGTACTGCGCTTGCGGTAGTACGAGTATCTGTGCATTTAATTCTCGCAAGTTGCACCCGGATAGAGCTCTGCTGACCTTTAAATCAATTATCTTTGCGAAATATTTATTGATTTACGTAATATTTGCTATGTACCTACATTCTGAAGAACACTTAACTAGCATTTCTTTTTGTGTAAACATTATTATTTCTAAAGATCAAAGCCGTTCAAAAGGAGTAGACAAGCGAAAGATATGATGTTGATATTTTTTTTTTTATCAAAAACGTAAAGTTTTTAGACGACTCCGCTATCTGAGAAAAAAATAATTCCGCAACTTCCGCTTGAAAGCATACTGACTGGTGGCCGTCCTGATGTCGAGAGGAAGCTCATTCCACAGAAGTATGGACTGTATATGAAAGGAAGAATAAATAAAATCAGAAGTATGAAAAGGACAAAGCAGTAGAAGATTGTTCGAAGAACGCAGATTCTTAGAGTGGGAAGAACAAAGATAAAAATGATGGGAAATAAGAAGGAAGGGATGGGAGAGTTGAGCCTCTGCTCAGGTATGTTAAGAGTAGTCAATGCGCACAAACTTGTTCTCTAGCGAATCGGCATCCATTTGAGCTCGGATCTGTAACTCGAAATATGGTTATATTTTCTCAAGTTGAAAATGAACCTGATGCAGTTGTTAAGAAGCCTGTCTAGTTTATCCAGCAACACCGCGTTTAGGTCAAATTAGCACACGTCACCATAGTCGACCACAGGGAAAATTAAAGTTTGCACAAGCATAGTCTTCGTGGCGGGAGATGTCTTAAAAAAAATCCCATCATACATCATTTCCGTTCCATCATCGGACCACTGACGTTGCACCATCGGTACATGGTAGACATCTCATCCATAGTAGGTACAAAGTTTTTCTGAGTACATTCATTGTGCGCAGGTACAGCTAAGCAGTGGAATTCCCTGCCGGAATCTGTCTTCCTGCAAGAGTGAATAGGCTACTTCTAAGCAAGCTTGCTCCATCGTCGGCCACATCATCGCTTACCATCAGGTGAGATAGAAGTCAAACGTGAGCCTATCAATAATAATAAAAAAATCCATCAAACAGGTACATAAAGCTACGTTTACATGTGGGCCCAGCCTCGGCCAATTGCCATTTTGTAGCCATTGTTTAAACGGGGAAACCCCGATAAGATAATGGTGATTGGCCTAGGCTGAGCCCACATGTAAACGTAGCATTAAAATTTCGTGTCATGTGTTAGTTATCGAACTCGTCCCAAATGACTTGACTGATTTGTACCCATAACATTTTTTGAGTATATTTGATAGGTGTGAGGATAGGTCGTAGGCTTTTTTTTACCCTCCCACCCTCGCTCCATTTTTTTTTTATTAATTTATACAGCAGAACAATGATTGCCGATTCAGCTAATAGGTATCACTACATAGTATAAAACAAAGTCGCTTCCTGCTGTCTTCCCTATGTATACTAGATCTTTAAAACTATACAACGGATTTTGATGCGGTTTTTTTAATAGATAGAGTGATTCAAGAGGAAGGGTTATATGTATAATACATGCATAATATATATAATATCACCATTGCACCCGTGCGAAGCAGGGGCGGGTCGCTAGTAAGTTATAAATAGATGTACATGGTATGTAGGAAGGTACGATTATAAAATTCCTTTCAACATGGAAACTTTGTAAGGATAAAATTTCAATTTAGTGAAGCTAAGCGGGCGTAATCCCAAAGCGTCGACGAACTTAAACCGCATTAAATAATTCAAAGTCACCTTTGTAACCGCTCAATTGTCGACTTCGGCCTGAAAGAGGTTTAAACCAGGAAGTAGGTACTTCAACTGAAAGATTAAGTGCCTGCTGGCATTGAGAGCCAGTGTAAAGAAATACTGCTGCTGAAAGTCAGTTTTTTGTAGTTCCTAAGCTCTAAGCTGTAGGTGAAACTCCTGAATAATAAATTAACCTGCAGTGCTACCACGAGTTCTTAATGCGATTCATTTTACGACCTAATCTGTACTGTTAAAGGGTGTGTATCCTCCATTCCTCTTTCTTGTAACAGGTCATGGTAAAAGTCAAGAAAATGGGGATGGAGGACCCTACCTCCAACCCTCCATTTTTATGAGTTTTACTTTTTGGGTAAAACAACTAACTCACGACTTATTCTCAGAACTACAAACAAATATACTTACACAAAAATATTTCAGAACAATCAGTCAAGCTATTTCGGAGGAATTCGATAACAAACAAACCAAAAAAATAAAATTACTGTACCGATTTAAAAAAAAATACCAGTAGAATACTACTTCATTACTGATAATTGTTTGGGGGTATGCAGAACAGAGGGTAAAGTCCCACTTACCTCCGTTGAGAAGGGAGGATCCTCTGACCAGACTGGTGTTATGTCTGGTGGGCTATTGCCCGATAGATGATTTTGGGTTGTTCTATATGTTCAAATCGCACGGAGAATGTTACTTGCGCGATGCAGGATTAGTTCATTTGTGACGACATAGATGTCGCTACATTTGTATATTTTTTATTTTCACACGGGTGAAGCTAGTCGATCATAAAAAAACCTGCCAGCCTGATTGGTCTAGGTTCTGCTGCCAAAGAGGTAGGGGTAGGGAATAATAGTAGCAAATGCGTCTGCTGAGCATGCAGTTCTAAGTTCACGCAGTGTTGTTGACTTTTTCCAATAAAGATTTTCTTAGTAATAGTTCGGAGTTTGGCTTTGTGCCCAATTGATAGTAATAGGCCTCCTGTAGTATGACTTGTAACATATATACGTAGGTAGGTACATATACGAGTACTTACGTATCAGGCGTAAGGTGAATGTTGTATAAGAATCACATTCAAAGATTACAAGCAGTGTATCTGTTACCGGGGGAGACATTTCGATAGTGTTACATGTACCGGATCCACCCTCCACTGGATTAAACCGGTCAAAATTTAACCATGACATAATGGAATCTATTCACAGTAATTTATGAACAGAAATCAAATATTTTAAATTGAAAAAACTTACCGGTCACGAAAATGTATTGTCAATTCCAGAGGCGTAGCTACCACCGTATCTGCTGTATCAATTATACGGGGCCCCCCACCCTACAGGGGCCCCGACGTAGGCAAAAATTCGCAACATATGATTCATAACCGTCTCGTACAAGCATTTGTAAAAAAGCACCATTTTTTATACGGGGCCCCAGGGCGAATTTTGATACAAGGCCCCTGTGGGACTAGCTACGCCACTGGTCACTTCTCATTCCTAAATCAAATTGCCGATTGCAACGGCGGCGTCTCGTGAGCGAGGTGGGAAGTGTCTATGAAGTCTATGAAGTGTGACAACGTCGCAATATCTATTTCCACAAAGATTTTATGAGCAGTGGCTATGTATCCCACCTACTAAACTCTTCTGGACTCCCCTATAATTCAAGTATTCTATTATATACAATACCTAGGCGATGTACCTATCATAAAATACCTGGTGCTTCCAGGCAAAGTATGTGTGTTTTTCATATATTATTGTAAGCTAACTTAAATTTTTCATTATTGTTTCATTTGAAAAATGAAAGAAAGAATGAAAACTAAACACGTTTATTTAGCACACAGAGTAAAAATGAAAACTTCTACATTCCGGATGCAGATAATGAAAGAGTTTCAATGCTGAAATGCGTTAAAAAACTACGTCTACGCATATTATTCCTACTCATCTTATCTTGTGTCCAGAAGGCACCTTGCAAATATGTACTTTCTATACGGTCTCATAATCTGTCCTTATGTATGCTTAGATCTTTACTCGTAAAACTACGCAACGGATTTTGATGCGGTTTGTTTTAATATATAGAGTGATTCAAGTGGAAGGTTTATATGTATAATACATGCATAATATATTTAATACCACCATTCCAGCCGTGCGAAGCTGGGGTGGGTCGCTAGTAACGTATGTATATAGTCTTATCCGGATATAAAAAACTTAAACCCTACCGTACCGGTAAACTAAACTCAACTGAACCAAAATTTTGAAAGTTATCGACCTGTCTATCCATTTCGAGGTGCTACAAAAACTGTTGAATCATTTTTTTGCTTTAACACAAAGAAACGAACCATTTCAAACAAAGCTAGAAGACAAACCAATAGAGAACCAATAAAAAGAAAGTATCTCTCACAGCTTTTATGTCTACAAATCTTTGTTTTTCAATATTTTCAGGAGATAACAGTAGCGGTCATAGATATCCAGATATATGCCTTCATTGCGGAATAGTAAGGAGTTTACCAAAATAATTACAACATTCACAAACAGTGTATTTACGACACACACTTAAAATTGGCACTCGCACGCTAAGAAGAAAGCAGCTACATTAGAACAACAGCCACATGCACTCGAATGCACCTCTCTAAATCTTGAACGGTCATTGCGTTCGGGAAGATTCTGCTCGTTCGGGCTAGTTCGTGTCACTCCGGACGTAAGTTAATAAAATATTAAAAAATTGATTTAAAATATAAAACAGTGACTTAATTGTTTACTTAACGGTGGTAGGACATACCATTTGTGAAGACAAATGGTGTGTTCTACCACCGTTAACCTGAAGAGGTTGATGGTATTTGACCTATTTTTGCATAGTATCATCGCCGTAGTCGCCGAAAACTAGGATCAAGAACCTATAAAAATTACACCCAGGTAATGCTAGACTTAGCAGTAGATCTAGTAAAAAAAAGAACATAACGTCATTGGAAGCTGAAAAAAGATTTCTCATACCTCGATGTACAATAGAGAATAAAGCGAGGGACTCCATATGAAACCTCCTGGTGCTCAGTTGCGTCTTGGCGACTCCGAGGAAAAGGACATCGTGGATGTTTTGATAGCCACTGCAGATTTTGGTTCCCCATTATCTCGACTAGATCTACGTATATCTACTGATCTTTGAATATCTGCATAAAAATCAACGCTCTTGCCTATTTTCCGGTAAAATACCAGGTAAATGGTGGGTAAGACATTTTTTAAATAGACACAAACATGCACTGACGGAGCGAGCAGTGCAGAACATTAAGAAAGCACGAGCAGAGAAAACTATTGATGAATTTACGGATTACTTCAGTAATCTTGATCGCACTTTAATCGGCGTCCTTTCACAAAATATATTAAATTACGATGAAATCAACTTGTCCGACAACCCGAGATCAACAAAATGCATTTTCAAACGCAAAGTTAAATATCTTGAAAGAATATTAAATCAGTCTAAAGGAAATATTTCAATAATGTTCGCTGCAAGTGCAGATGGATCTTTATTACCTCTTTACACAGTACACAAATCCGAAAATTTGTGGTCTGCATGGTGCTTAGGTGGACCACCAGTGGCTAGATTTAATAGAATTAAGTCAGGGTGGTTCGACGCCACCGTTTTTGAGAATTGGTTAAGGTGTATCGTCATTCCATGAGCTACTAACCTTGATGGATCCAAAGTTGTCATTGGCGACAATTTGTCGAGCCACCTGTATGTGACTATTTTAAGACTTTATGAGGAGCACGATATACGATTTGCTTTTTTACCACCGAACAGTACACACATCACACAGCTATTAGACGTAGCCTATTTTGGACCTCTGAAAAACATCTGGCACCGAATCCTGACAGACTATTAAACAAAAAATCCATCAGAGGCTCAAATAAATAAAACTCACTTTCCTATATTTCTGAAGAAGTTACTAGCAGAAATCAGAATGAGTAATAAAGATAACATTAAATCAGGTTTTAAAGCTACAGACATCGTTCCATTCAACCCCCAAAAAATCCTCAGGAAACTGCCAGATTATGAAGAAGAATTAAAATACAAACTAGATACAGCACTTCTTGATTTTCTGAAAAAAAACCAAAGCCCCTGATCTGCTGCATTAAGTCCGCCTTTGTACAGTTTTTTTTACTTGTGCAAGAAGTTTAATAAATAAATAAATAAATAAAAGCAGCGAAAAAAAAATTTAAATTAGAACCCGGATGCTCGATTTCATCTCAAGATGCTGAAAATCTTATGTGTGGAATAAAATCGAGACAAAAAACAGCAACTAACAAGTCAAATGAACCAAAACCAATGAAAATCTTTAACTATTTTAGCTGCACCTTAGATTTTATAAAAAATCTATGAGATGCACATAATGTCATGGGCGCGCCGTGGTGTTGTCAATTCATAAATACACAGTCTCCTTATTTTTATTTTATTTATCTAAAATTCATTTTTTTTTTGCACATTGCACCGTTCTTCGGCGTCTTTTTGTCAGCACTGGCCAACGCTGAAAACCAGCGCTGTGTGCTCATCGCATTGTGCATGAGGGCACAGCTTTATGCTGAGCGTTCGGCCGTTTTGCACGGATGTGGCGCATATCTTTCCTATATCATTTTATGTTTGTCTAGTTTTTAGTTGCGTCATTCCGTGTAAATAAACTGATTTACTGAACTGACTTCTTTCTTTTCTTTCAGATATTAGAATTTTACCAGTAAACCAAGCTTATGTTGATATAAAACAATGTAGCTATTATAATTGCAATTTTAAAAAATATTGATGCAAAATCTAAGCTCTCTTTGAAAAAGAAGGAAACTGAAAATATGAATCCGTATGAAAATCCAGTGCCATCTATTTCTGGAACCTGTAATGTGATCCAAAGAAAAATTCCAAACAGAAAAAAAACTCAAACAAAAAAAAGGAAAGTTGATTATGACAGTAATGAGGAAAATGAAGATAATTATTCGCTACGAGATACCTCAGATGAAGAAACAATCATGTCTGAAGATGAAGACATAGCTTTATATGCCAATTTAAAAAATAATAAAAAGTACGAGACTGATTATCATTTAAGTAAAACATTGCCAGATATAAATGACGTGGATTTCTCTGTTGATGGAGAAACTGAAAAGGAAGAATTTCAAGAATTTGAAATTAATGAAATTGAATTGACAAACGAAGAGGCTAATTTTCCTGAAGTGAAGAATTTGCACCTGAAAATAGACGAAAATAATATAAATAAAAATACTAATAAATATAAGAAGAAACAAGGTGTAATATTGAACAAGGATATAGCACAAATGAATGGAAATGAAAAAACAAAAAAATGCGTAAACTCAGGTTTTAACGACGAAATTAAAATAATTATTATGATATTTTAAGTTTTCTTAATTGTTAATGATATTGAATATTTTTATTGATACTTTATTCTATTTGAAATATTATTACTTATTTATTGTTCGCACCTACCAGTGTTGTCTTTTTTATTTAACCCAAAGGTTGACTGATAGAGAATGCCTTGTTGCTTTAAGTCCGTCTATGTACCACAATGGTACATGAAGTTTAAATAAATGAGTTCGGTGTTCCCTACCCGGCCTTCTGTTCCCGACTATCTAGTGTTTATTCGTCATTTTGACGCGTGCGCGGTACTTGCAGTCTTTTCACTAGCAAGCCTGGAATTTCGGGACAACCACGGCCAGTATCAGTTATGAACTCGACGCTCGCTCTCGTTGATTGTACCGACGAAGTGGTCCGTACGAAAGTTTACGTCGGTTCTGAAAATATCGTGTAAAAAGTATTAAGTTCTGAAAAGTTTTTTGTGTCGCAGTTTACATTTTGAGTTTTGAAAATGCAAGTGGTGTATTTGATTGTACCGGTGTTTCTGTTTTGTGTTGTTTTTGCAAAAGGTAAGTTGGTAAATATTAACTTTAGTATTTAATTTAAACATTATTGTCTACCTCTGTCGCCTCGTAAGCTCTATTTTAATGCAATTAGTTAAGACATGAAACTTATTCCTTGAAAAAGACATTTAGTAAATACAACCTCTTTTTTTGAGGGTTTTTTTTTTGGGGGTGGGAAATCATTAAATAACTTTTCCCACTTTGGGTGGAGCGAGAGGGAGTATCATACTTTTACTGATTAAAACCCCACTTATTTTCCTTCACTAGCATTACAGAGCCACGGTAACTATTTAGAACAATCCCGCAGTCGAAGGGCACAAAACAAAGCTCAATTGTCATAATATCACAAACAAAAACTAAATTCTTGAATAAAAATATATTTTAGTTATTCCGTTTTCGTTGGTGGTTTTGGTTTTGACTGCGTTTGTGTAGATGCACATAGTTTTTGTGTGTAAGCTATTTTTTCATATAGTACAAAAACTGTAGGTGAGTAAGTGTGTAAACCTACACACACTACAGACCAACCCATCTTGATGTGATAGAATAACTATAATAACTACTCTTGTATTCCAACATTTTCAACTAGTGTACTATAAGTACTTACTGTTTCGTCGAAAAAGTGATTAAACATTTAAATCCTTAGATTGTTTAAAGGCGTTAAAAATTCCGAATTTTCGTGCCGACCTCGTTTTGGTTTATTACACTTCCCCAAAGACTTGGTAGCATAATATATTAACTAAGTTTCAGTGATAAAATCGAACTTTTACGTATCTGGATTTATTACTTACTAATTTAAACTTTTTCCGTTAGTTTGGCCACTTAAGAGCTATTGTTTGTGGACTACCTATCACACGTAGATTAGACGTATTATACTTAGTTTTCACGTGGGCCCAGCCTCGGCCAATCTTCTAGCCAATTCCTAAGGAAACCGCATCTAAATCGTTCCACTATCTTCTTCTTGATCTGTCGCGACCCCGTCGTGTGATTTCAGGGCACCAACTTTGTGTTTTATTGGCCCACTGCTCAATCGGCATACGAAAGACATGTCCAGCCCAGTCCTACTTAAGCTGGGCAGCTTACTGAGACACGTTGATGATCTGAGTTCTGGAGCGCAGTATAGTGTTTCGAACGCGATCCGTTATTTTAACACCTAGTATACTGTTCTCCCTGCTCTCTCACGTTGGTAAACCTTAAAGTTGAACTTTTGGATGTTAGTCAAAGACCAAGTCTGTGTATCAAAGGTCAGGATGGGGAGAATACCCATGTCCATTAACTTACGCTTAAGTGACATAGCCAAGGTGCCTTTAAACAGCTCTTTCATGGACCAGTAGCTCTACCAGGCATTTTCTGTTCGGCTTGTTACAATATTGTTTAATTTATTAGATTTCTAGTGACAGACATTTAAACTGAGAACGGATGGAAAAAAATTGCGAAGGCCGAAAATAAAACGAACGCAGTTGTTTAGAAATCAAACCAATTTATTAAGAAGTTTTTGGCAGAGGTCAGCGATACATTAAAATAATAATCAATTTGAGCTAGCACAAATAATATTTAATTACTTTGTTTTTACTGGATTAGTTTTGTACAAACTAGTCCTTTATTATTATCTGATACATGTACAAAACCTTAAGTATTAACTAAACTATTTATACTAAAACCTACCTATGTACATATAATTATATAATTAGATCAAAGTAACTTTAGTGCTTGATGGAAGGTAATCCTTGAATCTATAGAGAGACTGGTTAACCTGAACAATCAGCATATTCCATCATAACCTATCATCAATTTATAGGCCACCTAGAGTCTTTGGACTCGGTGGAAAAGCGAGCGAAGTTAATTGGTAATCCAGACCTGGTTAAGTCCAATCTTCAAAGCCTTGAGCACAGGCCTAGAGTAGCCAGCCTTTCGGTTTTTTACAGGATGCATTTTGGAGAGTGCGCGAGAACTGCATGACTTAATTGTTATGTAGTAGTCGATTATAATATCTACTGTTCATAGCATAGTTGTATACCAGTAGTTTTTTTTTTAAGTGATACAAACTTGTGCTTGATTGCGATCCCACCTGATGTTATGCAATGATGCAATCATTGATGAAATAGTTTATTTAGTGCCTGTTCACTCTAACCTTAGTATATAGTAGTATGATTGAAATCTAGTCCAGTAAATGAAACCATCAAATGTATTATTTATTTTATTATTTGGTACAGTCAAACATTACATTTTTGCATCAGAAAAATATTTTCCGCAAAGGTATTCATTGAGCTTTTCTAGAGTCGATAACTTCAACTATAATAAGTTTAGTATCTGGTATATTAATAAAGAGTGAACTTTATATTTATCGAAATATACCGTTCGAAAATAAATATTTACAAAGATCAAAAACTGCGTTCGTAGTTCACACGCCCACAATAGCAATTCGGTAGTGTCTATGTGACAGTCGGCGCATACGACGGTAGTATCGGAACGAAGGCGCGCGGGAAACAAACTGACATAGGTCCTACCTCGACAAGCGCTCGCGCGATTCTAATCGCAGATGGCCGGCGCAGTGAAATATATAGTATTTTTATTTATTTAATTAAAAAATTATAGTAGCTGTTTAAAAAAATAAAAATAATACTATCGTTTAAGCAAATGTTGATGATTATTTTGGTATAAATTTTAAGTCTAAATAATGTAGAACTTTGGAGATGTTGGGGCTTGTTTTGAAGCCTTTTCGGTAGATAATTGAATTACGTAGATTTTTTTTTCTTTACATAAAAGGCATATAACGAAAATATAACCTGTTATAATTGAAGTATAGGATATTTGAGAGCTAATTGTATTTTTGTTTTTCGCTGATATTTAGTAGAATCTCAAAATTAGAGCCCTGAAATGATGTCTCCGTGAATTTTTGCCTAAACACGCATCGGGAGAAAGCTTATTACTACATAATTAAATTAGTAATCTAAAATCAGTTTTGAGGAGATAGTAGTAGAGAAAACGAACTATTTTAACCAGGAAATCGTTATTTCATACAACGAACATAAAACCTAAAATTTCAACGTAGGAAACCTGCAATTTCGTGTTTTTTTGTAATACGCCTCTTAATAGATTAGTGCGACTCAGAATCAACGAATGCATCACTACTTACCATCAGGTGGGATCGCAGTCAAGCGCTAGTTTATATATAAAGGGTCTTTCAACAAGGACGGGTCGATGTTGAAATTAAATAAAACAAGCTGTGAGATATTAAAGAAATTATTTTTTTATTTTAAACGCCTATTTATGCCATTATTTATGAAATATGTCATCATTTTATGTAAAGAATCTATGTACATAATTTCATAACTGTATCATGAAAAATCATAAAGTTATAAGCTTGTTACCTGGTTGTCCACACAAACACATGGTCTCCGAGCTATCCGGGCCACTGATGGGTTGTTTTGCTCCCGCACCCAGCTGTGCGCTGGCGTCTAATGCCCGCTATGACCTGCCGTGACCTGTGTTGTACTTAGTCTCGGTAGGTCCAACTTGTTATCTTTTTTAAATATTTTAATATTGTATGAAGTCAGTCACTAACCACTATACCAACCGACCAGTCAATACGTTTAGTAACGTTTTTCACAATACTCGACTTTGATTGGATTGCTTATAGTGTTATTGCAGACTTTGACTGCAATAACACTATAAGCAATCCTATTGAATTTATATTAAAACCGATAATCCAAAGCATTCCTTTATAAGTAGAACTCTTCACACAGCCTACACTTAGCTACCTTCAATATTAAGCTGAACTAAACTTTAACAGTTCCAAGAAGACAAGGACATCAAATATCTGAATATCTAAGTAAGTTCCTTCACACGTTTCAGCGTAAATGGGCAATCTCTTTTGGTTGTGACAAAATAATTGAAACGTCACGTATGAGAAAGCTCGTAGCACCGTAGCGTCGTAGCGTTATTCGTAGCCCGTAGCACTTAGAGGAATTGGGATCTTAACCGCTACACTAAATGTGCCTTTATGAATTTCATATTTTGCATACAAAGTGAACATTGAAACTCATATTAGGTTTTCAATTTAAATTGTCTCTCTCTTGATCTGTAAATTACTTTGTACCTGAAATTACATTGTGTGTTAAATTAGTGCGGCTGAATTCCTATTCTAGCTCAATACCATTTTTTTTTTCTATAGAAAATCGGTCGGGAAAAAGTTTGATAGATATTTCGTCCACTGTGAAAGTAATTGACAAATAAAAAAAAACTTTTTTAAAAACAAGCTTTCAATTAAATGGGCTAAAAAGAAGAAAATAAACGTTTCCTTTATAACTTTTACTATCAATTTATAACGGCATTACACAATTTATATGACATAAAAGCTTGTCGCGAGATTTAACTGTGTAAATAAACAGCTAAATAACTTCATTAATTAAATAACTTAAATAACTTCATCTGTTGATTTTAATATTTTCAAAATCTCGCGACAAGCTTTTGTATCGTATAAATTGTGTAATCTACTATATAAAAATAAGTCGGGTTTTCCTTCCTGACGCTATAACTCCAGAACGCACGAACCGATTTCCACGGTTTTGCATTCGTTGGAAAGGTGTCGGGCTCCGTGAGGTTTATAGCAAAGAAAAGTAGGGTAGAGTAGAGTAGAGTAGGGTAGAGTAGGGTAGAGCAGGGTAGAGTAGAGTAGGGTAGAGCGAGAGCGAAGCCGCGGGCGAAAGCTAGTGCTGTTATAAATTGATAGTAAAAGTTATAAAGGAAACGTTTATTTTCTTCTTTTTAGCCCATTTAATTGAAAGCTGGTTTTTAAAAAAGTTTTTTTTATTTGTAATTTATTTTTTTAAGATAGGAAATGAATAAAAGAAAATCTGCGGCCATGGAATGCATAAGGCAAATAAAAGAACATTGGAAGGTTTTAGTCAGTAAAGTCTGACACTCCCTCCCGCTCCACTCAGAGGGGAGACGTTGTTTGAAGATTTCTTACCCTAAAAAAAACACAAAAGGTTATTGAACTTAAAAATAGTAACTGACCGATAGATACAAACCTATTCCCAAAGGTGCTATTGCTACAGTGAAAAACAATATTCTGTTCAATGAAAAGAAAATTCCACAGCACCTCAAAGGCAGGTATTTGATCAATCTATCCTCTGTTTCCTATTTCGACGATTTTGGGATAATTCCTGGCAATCCACAGAAGAAACGTTTGTGATATAGTGCTATTTGGTTTTGTTTTTTTCCGTGTTGGTATACCTGCGCGTTCCACCTTGAATGATTTTTATAAAAAAACTATATTAAACTGTCAAGCTCCAAGAGGGCACCGGTGTCCGCACACTTTGTGTCTCTAATTACGGTATTCAAAAGATTAATATAAATCACAGTAATATTATAAACGTGAAATTTCTGATTGTGCCTGTTTGTTATTTCATCACACTCGAACGGCTGAACAAATTTAAATGTTTTTTTTTTTATCTTCATTCAACACAAAATTACAGAGATGAACTTAATAAAAAAAATTATTAATAATAATATTTATTTCATTGAGACCAATTTCAATGTCCATATTTTTATTATTATTATTATCATACTACAAGGAACCGAAGAATACGAGACTAGTCATTAGGCATGCGTTCAATAAATAAAAACAAATTTAAAAGCCGATTTCAAAAACATTTTTATCGTTTTCTTTGTCTAGAACATCAGATTTTTAAAACAAACTAAACTATATAAACAACCAAACTTATCAGAATTGGCAAATAAAATCACTGGATACTTAAATGTAGCTGGAGCTAAGAAAGGTCAAATTAATTTTGTGAATAGCCAAATGCAAACTGACCAATGCGTAAAAAATCGCTTTTTCTCTTTTATAACCAAACCTAGCGGAATAAAAAAGACAGTGCGAATCGCACAATTCAGATTTTTATGAAAATACAAAGCAAACATTATCATCTTTATTTATAAGTACTTAAGACTATTTATCAGAATACTGCTATATTTTATTTTATGGTTAATTGTTAGGCTACAGAAAATGTATTTTGAAGTCTCATAACGGATAAAATATATCCGTATGTACTCAAAGCCAAAAATGCACATGTCTACGACTAATCATACATAGAGAAGAAAGAAGTAATATAAGTCTAGTCTACACAAATTAAAAAAATACCACATTAGAATGAACTAGGTATACAAGTTCCTTGGAATAAACTATTTATCGATTGTATACCTAACCTAAAATACGTTACTCGTGGAACTATGGCTAGATTTTTTCTATTTTGAAATAGAATTATATAACGAATTTTTAAGAGCACATCTCAATCACTTACACTTTGGCCCAGAAGTCCCCGTCTCCTTTAGTGACTGAAATTTAAAAACACGTTAGTACAATATAAAAAATAAACAAAGCTTAAATTAGTTAATTACTGATTAAAAATAAAACAAAACTTATGTTAGTTATCTACTTAGTCAAATAGGTAAAATCTTCCAATGACAGATCCCGCCCTTGGGCTGAGCGGGAAATAGTGTCAGACTCTTATTGACTAAAAACCTACCCCGTTCCCTCGTTACCTATCTTGCCGGGGCCGGGCCTTTCTTGCAGAAACTGACCCATTACCCCAGCAGGCTTCGACCTTGCCTGCCTGCAGCTAGCAGGCTGGGCCTCTACGGTTTGCTGACAGCTCCTTGAGATGAACGGGACAGTACGCGCCATCGACTTGAGCTCGGTCCTGTCTGTTACCGGACGATCGGATAGCTTGCTATCCATTGCACGTCGTCCGCAAGCCCGGAAAAGGTACATAGATATGGTTTTAGTGTAAAGGTGGAGAAATCAGTGGGTGATTTCCCACCTAAATAAAAAACTTGCTGGGTATTTGCAGAACTCGTGGATAGTACAAAATCAATCATATAGGCTCGATGTCATATATCCAAGAAAATTATTATGAGACGATTTATAACAATACGATATATATTAATAATTGGAACTATTTACTCAATATTATGCTAACAGAAAAACAACAATATGATATTTATTAGGAAAAACAATGCCAGCAATTCTATCGAGCTCCGATCCTTTTAGTAATGAGATTGAGGGACGAAAAAAATGATAGAAATAAAACTTAATGCAACCATGGGTCCTATGAAAGTTATGATATGGCATTCCTGTATCGTAGTTTATGTATTGTTATTTGACCGGGAAAAATTGTACTAGCTTTTGGCCACGGCTTCGTTCCCACTCTACCCTACTCTACTCTACTCTACTCTACTTTGCTCTACCCTGCTCTACCTACCTTTACCGTATACCGTACCTATGTCTTTCTCCTGGTTCTAAGCTACCTTCCCGCCAATTTTCAGCGAAATCAGTTCAGCCGTTCTTCAGTTATAAATAGTGTAACTAAGCCGACTTTCTTTTATATATATAGATGATTATACCTAATACCTAAGCGCATTACCAACTTTGTATAATAATCACTACATAGTATAAAACAAAGTCACTTCCCGCTATCTGTCCCTATGTATGCTTAGATCTTTAAAACTAAGCAACGGATTTTGATGCGGTTTTTTTTAAATAAATAGAGTGATTCAAGAGGAAGGTTTATATGTATAATACGTGCATAATATATTTAATATCACCATTGCACCCGTGCGAAGCTGGGGCGGGTCGCTAGTTTATTTCAAAAGTACTACTCTTAAAACAGCGAAAGAGTTCGATGAGCATCGTGAGAAAACCTGCATGGCTCAGAACCAAAAAAAAATGAAGATAAATAAATGGTAAATGAAACCTATTTATATTGCAAATGGGTTTAAAACACTTCTACACGTCAATATTTTTTTTTTTACAGAATGCTTACAGACTAATTACAAATTAATATAAAAATGTAATGTTATCAAATAGCTAATTACAAGCCTCCACACATAGATTAAAAAAAAAATATCGATAAAAAAAGAAGCTACACAAAGCCAGTTAAAGCAAGATGAGGCCGGTGTTTCCTAGCAACTACCTTGAGAAAAGTCTCTTTTAAAGTGACACCCACCACCCGCAAACATTCGCGTGGATTACGGCCCATTCCCTCTCCTAGAGAGAAGAGTTGATGCTAGCCAACATTGCATGTAGAACACATGAGAATGTTGGTTTTGAAGTGGACGTGTGGAGTAACCAGTGTAGATGAAGTAAGAAACAAAAGTAAGTTACGATAGAATACTTCCAATGTGATACATACACCGTTAAGGGCGGTTCTAGTCACTGTTTTTTTTTGTATGAACTTCGCTCGGGATTATGTCGTCTTCGCGGCCCCAAAACAGCGGTTTTATTTTTATATATAAAAAAAAAAACAACAACTATTCAAGATTTTTGTTCTTCCGAAACTCTTTTAAATAACAAGCTTTATTTTTTTTTTTTGTAACTTTCAAATAGTTCTGTAACGTAATCTCGTAGATAAATACGTTTGAAATCGTAAATTAGGGTCAGATTCGCGATTTTTTTTTTATCGAGCCAACTAATTTATATCGTGTTTTCATTTTTGCCGACCCTTTGGCCATATAGTCAATTTTAATAAAATAAATTTTCATTGTGTTCTCTTTTATATTTGTGGATTTCCATAGGTTTAAAAAAGGTCAAAATGAGTAGAACCGGGCCTTAAATTTTGGTCGTTTTAATCCCGCGGAGGTTCGATTCGGTACATGAAATACTATCGATTCCTAAAAAGAAAATAAAGAAATGAAGTATTTTTTATTTTAAACTCGAATTAATTTACTCATGTACGATTTTTTTTTACTTGGGATTAAAACGACTAAAATTTAAGGGTGTATATGACAGTTACGATGGAATAATTGTACACAATGTAGATGGATAAAGAGCCAAGAGAGAAAGAGATCAAAGAAAAAATAGATGGACAGTGAGAAAGGTGAAATGTTAATAAAAGGGAGTTAAATACTTTTCTTCTGTTTTACTTTGTGTTTGTTACCTTTGTTCTGTTTCTATGTTAAATAAATATTTTCTATTCTGTCACAGACAATCAGACAAAAGGTCTCTCGCTAAAACCTATTACTCTCTTTCGATCGATTATTGTCGAAGAGAGGAAAAGCACTTAGTTTGGTTAATTAGATAGGGCTACAAGTAGTGTTAGCTCAGGACGCCACAATTTCACTGTCCTTTCCTGCTATGATTAATTAAATATAGGTAATTTGATTCACTATATATCTTGGTAATCATAAACGTCAATATAACCTTGGCAGTGTCATAGTTAATTTAGGTATGTCTTGAACCACCTTAGAAAACCCAAACTACAGATTACTACACCGAACTTTTTAGGGTTCCGTGATCTTAACAATAAACCATATCCGTTTGTTTGTCCTTACTTTACGGTAGAGTCCAGTGTGTATACCTATGTCTAGAACTTTAAAAGTGTTGACTTGGAAAATATCATAAATATGAAAATATCAAGAATAATAGTCACCAAAAAAATATGGAAAAAAAAAGATACGGCCGTTTATTTATTTATTTATTTTAAATACTTTATGCACATAATACTGTACAAAGGCGGACTTAATGCCTCAGGCATTTTCTACCAGTCGACCTTAGGGTGGTGCAGAAACTTAACATGGTAGGTGCAACTAATAAATAGACAAACAGAAAAGAAACAAAATATACAATAATTAATACATACTTAGATACATACATAATAGTACATTATGATACAAGTGTGTAATGTAGGAAGTTACCGTCGAGGCCGTATCTTAATACGGTAACATTCATTACTCACGTGTATCATACGACGTTTTTCAATACACTTGTGAAGAAAAATAATTAAATTAACTAATATTACAACGGTAAAACAAGTAAATTTTTTCATAACATGGCGGTAAAAAAAAAAAAATCTGTTGCCTATGAGCACGCGCTAGGCTATGGCTATTTGATCTTTTGACCATATTGCCTAGTCGTCGTTTGTTTTCTTGTGTGAAAAGTTTTTACGTTAATGTCATTCGTAGTGACAATAGAATATGGATGTAACATTTTAAAATGTAGTATTTGATTTTATTTTATTAATACAGACCATGAATTTCACTCGAAAAAATTACGCCAAAAACCGCGCGCGTCTTTAAATGACGACCATAGACCACTAACAATTTTTATTTTTTCGTATTCAAAATTTGTTTTGCGAACAAAGAGGTTGAACAAAAAGGTTATAGCTACATTACAGCACTAGTGCGTAATGGTAATCAAAATGTCACAGTTTGGTAACAGGTGCCATTATATATCTAAGTGTAGTGCAATAAAAGTCACTTTCTGAGCAAGTGTATTGAAAAAATATAAGCAATGTTATTGTGAAAAACAAATCCAACCAATCAGTGTTGTGATTATTCTACCAACCTCTTACGAATGAACTCACGTGCCTTTACCTTAAAAGAAAATCGGCTTGTCGCCGTCCTGACATTCATAAAGTGATATCGCCTGAACAAAAAAAGAGGAGTGGATAAGACCAGAGCGGTGTGAGGTGGGGACATCGTAGAAGACGATTATTTCTAGACCGAAGATTTTCAAGACTCTCAAGGGATTCACACAATCCTGACACGTTTCGTGAGGAAACCGGCATCTCCTAGAACCAAAAATTCAAACACACGTGACATCCACCAACCCGCACTGGGCCCGCGCGATGGATTACGGCTCATTCCCTCTTTTAGAGAGGAGGCCTGACCCAGCAGTGGGAACATTAAAAAGGCTGATGATGATGATGATGAAGGGATTCAAAATTCATGGGTTTTTCTTTTGGGGTACTACCCGTTACTTCCCGTTAACTTAGAACCTTGAAATTTGGCATGAAGGGAGGTCTTATAGCACAAATATAGGAATTAATCTGATAACTGTAAAATTGTAGTTACGTCACAAAATAAAAAATTAAAAACTATTTTCGAATCGGAAAAATCTTCCAAATTGCTATTGATTGAGTGATTGGTTGATTTGGAATTGGAGTACATAAGTTAGTTTATACACAATTTTTTAATGTCTATTGGCTATTTAAACCGTTAATACAATTCATATGTTCAGTTCAGAGTAAAGAATATAAAGCAAGGAGGCTTTATATTCTTTACTCTGAACATATTAATTGAACTAATTGCACATGTTGTTACAGTCCATTACGGAACCCTAAACTGCGCGATCCGATACGCAGTCGGCCGATTTTTTAATATAATTAGTATCTAACTAAAATATGTCAACTGCTGTCTTAATATAAATCGAAGCCAATATCTCATAAGCAAACCTAACGTGTAGAATTATAGGAAACATTATACGAACAAGCAAAAGACGTCTCAACAGTAAAGCCAAGTGATTGAGCAAAAACATGACGGTCATGTCTTATTTTTATTTTTTTATAGTTTATTGTTCACCTTAAATAAACACATTAATAAAATAAATGTACCTACACTACTTACATTAGGCCTTTGGTATTTGTTATTAACGTTCGGTGTAGTAATTTATAGTTTGGATTCTCTAAGGTGGTTCAAGACATACCTAAATTAACTATGACACTGCCAAGGTTATATTGACGTTTATGATTACCAAGATATATAGTGAATCAAATTACCTATATTTATTTAATCATAGCAGGAAAGGACAGTGAGATTGTGGCGTCCTGAGCTAACACTACTTGTAGCCCTATCTAATTAACCAAACTAAGTGCCTTTCCTCTCTTCGACAATTAATCGATCGAAGAAGAGTAATAGGGTTTAGCGAGAGACTGTTAAATTATGTGAAAAATTATTACAGACACACTCTTTCTTTTTTACTGTCTAACATAAATCAAACATTCGTCAATCTCTCAGACTGCCAGTACTCACGATACAATTACAACCTCTTTTGACACTCCTCCTTAATCGTATTCGTCACTCTTTCATTCTCTTCAGCTACCCTCACTCGTACAACCAAACCCTCACACTTTTCACACCCTCAGTGGTTTTGCATCATATGACACCCTCATGGTGAAACGGCGAGAGCGACTATCGCAACCCCGTGCTGGGCACGCTACGATCGAGGCGGTAAGGCCCCTCTTTGAGGCGTGGCTGGAAAGGCCCCACGGCGTCGTCACCTTCCGGTTGGCGCAGGTGCTGACCGAACACGGCAAGTTCGGTCCGTACCTGTACAAGATTCGTGCGGAGAAAACGCCCGGGTGTCGCCACTGTGCGGACCGCCCGGTGGACACGGTGGAGCACACAGTCGAGATGTGCCCCGCTTGGGAAGAGCATCGCCGTGTCCTCGTGGGGGCGATCGGCGGCGATCTCTCGCGCCGGGGCTTGGTTCAAGCCATGCTCCGGAGCGAGGAGGAGTGGCAGGCGGTCGCCTCCTTTTGCGAAGCAGTAATGCTAGCAAAGGAGGAGGCCGACCGCATTAGGCAAAGGCGCACACGCCGCCGCCGCCGCCGGGTTTCTGATCCCGATTTCCGGCCACCGTAGGCGCGGGCTCGCGGACGGTGGGCAATGGGTAGCTCGCTGTCCGTCCGTCCGGTAACAGACCGGTCCGAGCTCAGGTCGTCTACGGCGCGCACTGTTCCCGCGCGCCTCAAGGAGTTGTCAGCAAACTGTAGGGGTCCAGCAGGGCCGAAGCCTACTGGGGCCAAAGGTTATGCGAGAGTGTCACCACGGGCCCCGGGACAAAGGCAAGGAACGGAAAGGTAGATTTTTAGTCAGTAAAAGTCTGACACTATTTCCCGCCCCACCCAAGGGCGGGATTTGTCATTGGATGATTTTACCTACCAAAAAAAAAAAAAAAAAATCATATGACACCCATCTCTCTAGCACAAAATTCAAATTTGCCTTTCAGCAAACTTTTCGTTAAAATATCTGCTGTCATTTTGTTTGTCTCAAGGAGTTGGATCTCCGAGTCACTATTCAATGTGTCTCGGACAAAATGATACCTCACATCAATATGTTTTGTCTGGTGATGATGCACCGGGTTTAGTGCAATAGCCATAGCCGATTGACTATCTGTGTGCATACACAGCTTCGTATTCTGTATACCTGTAAGTTCTTTAAAGAATCTTTTGAGGTACACAGCTTCTTTGGTAGCTTCGGAGAAGCTTACTTACTCTTCTTCTGCAGTAGATAAAGCCACTGTCTTTTGTTTCATGCTTTGCCAGGTAATAGCAGTAACTCTTTCGAATAATTACGCAACCCTGGTAACGCAAGGTGTTCTAAATTGCAATTTTCCAATCTGTTTTTCTACTTAACCATTCTCATCCTTTGTGAACAGGAAATGAACACGGGATCCGTTTTTTACCTTAAAAAAAACCTAGTTAAACAACTTGACAATTACCTAAGTTCTTAATAATTCACATTTTATTCTAAATAGAATTTGTGATTATTACTAGTTTCTATTTCATTCATTGAATTGGCACTCTTTACATCGGCAAACTACGCTATACTTTACAATGAGCTCTAGTCTGCTTTTAATAACAACAAATAACTACTGACTAAAATACACTTTCAACTAATAATGGCCTATCGGATAATTGTTGAAGAAACTATAATGGCTGTATTCTATAACAAGTTCACTATAGTTTATGATAGTTTGTAAGTGGAAACCTCGAATGCTAAGTTACGGAGGAGTTCGGAAGGAAACTATTTTAAGTATAATACCTACTTTGAAATTGATAGCTAGGTTGTAGTAGGTAGGTATTCTGAGGTAGAAACATTCTTCAGGAGAATATGTTGTTATGTGAGTAAAGGTAGAATATGGTGAAGATACTATAACAATTTCATCCTTAGGTACCTGTTTATAAGTAGTTATTATAATTATGATTTTAGTGTTAATAAACCAAGTTTTTATGTAAATGTAAGACGGAATTCAACTCAAATAACCTTTAATGTGTAAATCACAACACCAACCAAGATATCATAGGTATATCCGAATTGTTACAAATCTTTGAATTTGCCAGTGTTAAGATAAAATAAGAGTATTACATTATGTTACTTTAACTTAATCTACTACACACTGTAAATACGATAACATTATAATTAAATCTTCTCATTTCTTCACAATATTATTAAAAGATAGCATATTTAGTTACATTAAGGGCGCCTTCAACCTAAGCGCGCGACGGTGCGGCAGCGCGGCGGCAGCGCTGCCGTTGCGCGGCACTTTGCGGCTAATTTGAAGGCGTCCTAAGATAGTAATTTTAACATAAAACCTTTGTTCGCTCGTTATCCCATATTACGGGCACATATTACAAGTATTTATTTATTTATTTATAAAGACTTCATGCACATAACAATGTACAAAGGCGGACTTAATGCCTTAGGCATTTTTTACCAGTCGACCTTAGGGTGGTGCAGAAACATAACATGGTAGGTGCAACTAATAAATAGACAATCAGAAAAGAAAAAAGAAAAAAATACAATAATAAATACATACTTAGATACATACATATAAATAAGCAATGTTATTGTGAAAAACGAATCCAATCAATTAGTGTTGTGATTATTCTGCCAACTTCTTGCGAATGAACTCACGTGCCTTCACCTTAAAGGAAAATCGGCTGGTCGTCATCGTGACATTCAGAGAGGGCGCATTCCATAGTGATATCGCCTGGGCAAAAAAAGAGGAGTGGATAAGCCCAGAGCGGTGTGACATCGTAGAAGACGATTATTTGTTGACCGAAGATTTTTATTGTGCTCAGAGCAACCAAATTTAAAATTTATCTCTAATACCTTTATAAAAACTTGCTGACGATTTTTTAAAGATTTTATTTTTGTATATCTTTTTGCTAGGTCGTAAAGTAGGTTTCAACGTCCTACCCATCTCCCCACCTCCCCACCTCCCACTTTTAAATCGCGTTTTTATTATTTTTATTTCAATTACACTTACGTTCAATTTCTTTGATAATAAATATAATTTATACGGCAGAACCTTTGCCATATTAATTAGTAATGTTAATCATCTGTTTGTTGTTTTTAATAAACATTTGTTGTTTATAATTATTTTGTTTATGTTTTTCATCGCGTGTGTATGACTGGCGATATTCTGAAATATGTTTTAAGACCCTTTATACTATACATATTATAGCAGGTATCTTCAACAAAATTTCTGGAAAAGAAGAACATGATTATGATATAGATAAGTCGGCAGAAAAAGTTACAGACAGCCTGAAAAATCACCAAACTTAAGTGACAGTGGGTAAGGCACAGTTCTTGTAGAATAGATAGATGGTCGGTGAGGCCGAACGATTCTGAAGTAGCGATCGGGTTCCGTAAGACGCAGCGTTGGAAGGCCTCCCACAAGATGAAGCGATGACCTGATGAAGGTCGCTGGGATCCGCTGAACACGATATGACACAGAGCCGCTCTTTGTGGGGACACTTGGGGGAGGCCTATGCCCACCAGTGAATGTTGAAATGATGATGGTGAAGGTACTTTCAAAGAAAGAATACGCACCTTTTGATAAAGATCTGACACATTTTAGCTAGCTAGCATTTTAGTTGAAAAAGTCAATAATTCTCTTTAAGGTCAATTTTCTTCAAAGAGAAATCCTTTTGAACAGGTAAATAAAAAAAAATGAATGATGCTTCTTCAAAATGAAAGTGACCTAACTCAAAAACTTCAGTTTGTGGAGAATTAACTAAGCATGAGTAGTCTTCAAAATGTATATCTATGTTGATATGGGTAAATTTAAACGTATATAGAGTGACCGATACTTAACCACGTGAGTGTAGTCATGATGACAAACAACTTTTACTATGGAACCAAATTTATGTTCGCCTAACTGGTCAATGTACTGAACTTGACTGATTTCGGATTCTTTTTTGAGACTAAAATCACGTGCTTAAGAAAGAAAGAAAGAAAAGAAAAGAAAGAAAAACATGTTTATTTGGCACACCATGATAATAAACAAAAGTGATTGCAAATGTAAGTATTAGTTTAAGTATCGGTCACAAATTACCAGTAACCCATATATTTCTCTTGTTTTTTGTTTATTAGAATTTTTACCGCAAGGTAGTGGAGTAGGCTTTTTATGGAGTATGCTCCAAAAGTAGCCCGAAAACAGGTTTTTATTGGATTTTCGGGTCAGTGTCAAGTTGTAGGTTTTTTTTTATGGTAGGTAAAAACCTCCGATGATATTTCCCGCCCTTGGGCGGAGCGGGAGATAGTGTCAGACTCTTACTGACTAAAAACATATCCGTTCCTTATTAGCACTTTATACTGGAGCCGGACATTCTTTTCAGAAATCAGTTCATGGCCCCAGTAAGGTTCGGCCTTGATGGACCTCTACGTTTTGCTGACAACTCCTTGAGGCGCGCGGGAACAGTGCGCGCCGTCGACGACTTAGGCTCGGTCCGGATAGTTATCGGACGGTCGGACGGCGAGCTACCCATTGCTCGCCGTCCGTAAGCCCGCGCCTACGGTGGCCGGAAATCGGGATCGGAATCCCGGCGGCGGTTGGGGCGAGCGCCCCATTGCCTCTGCCTGATGCGGTCGGCCTCCTCCTTTGCTAGCATTATTGCTTCGCAAAAGGAGACGACTGCCTGCCATCCCTCCTCGCTCCGGACCATGACCTTTACCAAATCCCGGAAGTTATATGTTGATTGAAATATGATTGGCGGCCGTAACACTTACTTTTCAATTTCGTAAATATATTTACGAAATTATAATTATCAAAATCATCAATCATCAATCGGTTTTTTTTAAGGTCATCTAATTACATCTCCCACTCTAAGCTAGAGCGAAATTCTATATTCCTTCAATTGCCTTTTGCATTCTAGGACCACTAGTATCCATACTTTACTCCAAAACTCTAGCAGGGTTTGGCCCTACTGGCCCCCTACGGCTTGCCGACAACTCTTTGAGGCACGCGTGGAGTACTACGCGACGTCAACGACTTGGGCTCGGATCTTATAGGACGAACGGGTGCTTTCGCTCTGAGATGCCCAGGGCGTCTTTTATCGCGGTGACTGTTGTGTGAGGATGCACGCTCCCTCACTCTTGCAGCTACCTCCTTCGCTAGCATTACAGCTTATTACGGCTTCGCAGAAGCAGGCGTCCGCATCTCATTCCCACTCGCTCCGGACCATGGCCTGAACCAGGGTCCGGTGCGAGAGGTCGCCACCGTTGATCCCCTCCACTGGAACACGGCGATGCTCCGCCACGTATACCGTTTTCTCCAACATGTCCTCCTCCCGTCCGCGCAATGGTGATATCCTGGCTTTTCTTCCGCCTGTCTCCGAAACAGTAACCTCCTGAACTTACCATATCCAGTGAAGAAGCTCTTTGTAGGTTGATTTCAGAATTGAGTATTATGGGTTAAGAACGAGTCAAACTGTATTTTGATTTGACTGATTTTCAAATTAAAGTAAAATTAAGCATTCGAAGCAAAGTAATTCTCAATTACTTTGCTACGAATGCTTAATTCTGAAATTTGAGGTCTATATTCTAATTTTGCAGATATTTTGAGATAGATCACTTTCATTTTTAGACTACGCTTTGTCGGGCGTTGGTAGATCAATTTTAGTCAACACCTATTGTGTCATGCGACAATGCCAGTGAGAGTTCTATACCTACCTAGGTTTATATGTTAACATGAGTCGGCATAAAGGACGATCTAAGATCTATAACGGATACATGATTTATATAGTCTATAATCTTTTATTTCGTTTACTTGATCGGTATCCATTACAGTACCTAATGTACCTATATATTGAATTATTTGGATGTTCGTCGTTGCGGCAGCGCTGCGTTTTCTTAGAGAATAGCACCACAAGGGCTGTGAAAAATATATCGTGTCCGGTTTTTTGGCGGCATTTCTTCGATTAAAGTTCAAGTGTTCTTTTAATTATTCGTAAATTGATTTCTAGTGGATTTTGTGATGTAAAATTGATGCAGTTATATCTCAAGTCTAAACAATTTTTGGGGTCATTGAAACGGCTGCTCGACAAAATCAACACTATAAATTACAAAATCAACGCTGATAAATTGACTGCCAAATATAAAAAAAAACATACATTTTTATTTGTTATAAACTAGTACTTAACTACAATTCTACCTGATGGTAAGCAGTGATGCAATCCTTGATGGTGGGGCGCAATAGTTTGTAGAGCCTATTTCACGTTTCTAGTCCCAGTAATTTCGGCTGTGCGTTGTTATCTCAGTCAGTCATTTGTGCGTTGTTATCTCAGTCAGTCAGTTTCTACTTTTACATACTTAGATACCTACCTAGTGCTTGTGGTTTGAATAATAACAGCTGCAAGGGTGATTGATTGTTTTTTTAAAAGCACTTCAATAAATCCTGTTAAACCCCATTACGAAATATATGCTTACAAATTACTCGTATAAAACAAAGTCCGCCACTGACGTCTGCGTGTTTGAATGTTGAAACTCAAAAACTGCCGAACGTATTTTCATGCAGTTTTCTCATGAGAAAAGTTTAACACCCGTATTTATAAAGAAATAATTACTTAATTAAAATCTTATTGATTCATTACTTGACCTTTGAAATCTTCATTCAAAATTTAAATTATTCTTAGCTATAGAATAGAAATTATTACTTAAGTAGTTACTTTTACTCAAATATTTAGTTTTACTTGTTTATAAATAGTGTTGTTTATAAAAAGTGCATATTGTAATAGAGAAAAGCTTTGAATTTCAAAGATTTGTAACAACCCTGCAAAGCTGAGGTAGGCTGCTAAATGACAAGAAGACGGAAATGAAAATCAATTGTCATCTACAACGATAACAAAGACAATAGGAGCTTTCAATAACAGCAACCTAAAGTTCCTTTTGTTTTCCAATAGCATAAAATTTAAGTTATCATTTTGTTCACTAAATTACACGCAGTAGACGGAGCACAGTGGTGGCCGAGTCGTAACGGCCCCGACGTAAGTCGTGGGTTCAAACCCGCATTACTCAGGCCTCCTCTCTAGGAGAGGGAATGGGTCGTAATCCTCCACGCGGTAATTGAGGACCTTCTCTCATTTTTGAAATCGATTCAAAATACATTTATATTATAGCAGAAACTTAGACCGACTCTCCCTTCACTCTCTTGGAACTTCGTAACTGGGAAACAGATATGAGACGTCAACAAAACTCCGGGGTCCTAGTAGGACCGATGCCCGCTAGTACAACGGAATTTTTTGAAAAAGTTACCGTTATCCTAGAACACAAAAGACAACTAAAAGACACAGGCCAGGCCAGCTGATCGAGGTCAATGAATTGTAGGTAGTTAGTACGTAACGACCGACAACTCCCTACAAGGTCACTGACTCGTTTACTTAAAGAAATTAATTTCGTACATGCGTATATTAATTCGAGTTTTAGAAAAAAAGTACTCTATTTTTAATTTTATCTTTATAAATCGATAGTGTTTCATGTATACTGAATCGATCCTCCACGGGATTAAAACGACCACAATTTAAAGGTGCATATGTATGTATATGTACGTGGGAAAAAAGGCTGCCAGACTAAAGTGGGATTGGGCGGGTCACATCAGCCGTATGCACACTGATCGTTGGGCAAGAGTCTTCACAAGATGGATACCTGAAGATGGACGACGCCGCCGAGGTCGACCTGGGAAGAGGTGGCGAGACGACCTGGACGCCTACCATAGGGGCTGGTTCGAGGTGGCCCGAGAGAAAAATACCTGGAAGGAATTGGGGGAGGCCTTTGCCCAGCAGTGGGAAAGTATAGGCTAACGAAAAAAAAAAAAAGAAATGTATATATAATATAGGTAAGGGATAAAAACTATAGGTATTTTGAAATGGGCACAGAGCTGACACGCGACACGGAGACAGGGTACCTTATGTTTTACCTATAACTTTCCCCTAATTCCTTCTTCAAAGGTTTCAGTACAACACTGAGGGCAGTAACCAATGGTTCTTTAAAACCACTTCACAATTTTCGGACGAAGATGATCATATAATTAGGTTTTTATTCAAAGACCATCTCAAACTATCTCGTTCCAGTTCGTAATTTTAAGAAAGCATTATTCATTCCTTTTCAAGACTCCTGAACATTGGAGTGACACTCCAGCAAATTGTAAATGTAGAAAATATTATTAGCTGGTTGAATTTATCATCTCGAGGACCACGGTCGCCATTTATTTCAAGACGTAATTTGTTAAAGAAATTGAAATTATAAATAAATTATTTTCTATTCCTGAGGAAATGGTTTTGGTTATGTTTCTGTTAGAGATTGACGGAAAGTTAAAGGAAATTTGCTTCGGTCAAGTCAAGAAGGGGTTGAAAATTCAGGTCGATCAAATGTGATAGTCACCCAAAAACTGACTGACTCGTTTATCATGTGTGCTTTGGACTCGAAGGAAAGGCGTGCGAAGAGTCTAATTGGTGATCCAGATTCTACAAAGCCTCGAGCACAGGCGTAGAGTAGCCAGCCTTTCGGTATTTTACAGGATGCATTTTGGATAGTGTGCGCGGGGAATCCATGACTTAATTCCGCCATCTCAAATCTACCATCAGACATCCCACCGTACGGCGAATCAAAGGCGGACACGCCGCCGCCGCCGCCGGGTTTCCGATCCCAATTTCCGGCCACCGTAGGCGCGGGCTCGCGGACGGTGGGCAATGGGTAGCTAGCTGTCCGTTCGTCCGGTAACAGACCGGTCCGAGCTCAGGTCGTCTACGGCGCGCACCGTTCCCGCGCGCCTCAAGGAGTTGTCAGCAAACTGTAGGGGTCCAGCAGGGCCGAAGCCTACTGGGGCCAAAGGTTATGTGAGACTGTCACCACGGGCCCCAGGATAAAGGCAAGGAATGGAAAGGTAGGTTTTTAGTCAGTAAAAGTCTGACACTGTTTCCCGCCCCACCCAAGGGCGGGATTCGTCATTGGATGATTTTACCTACGTTAAAAAAAAAAAAAAAAAACCGTACGGTGAATGTCCACCCTTACGTTGTTGAAACCACTACGGTCCGGACTAAGCGTTTTGCCTCGTCGTTTATACCGCGTACATCGAGGTAATGAAATAGTTTGGCTGCTGTGGTCTTCCCGTCCGATTATAATTTAGGTGTCTTCAAGGCGAGAGTGAATAGGCTCTTAATAAACTAGTACGCCTCACCATCAACTATTGCATGCATCACTGCTTAACATCAGGTGGGATTGCAGTCCAGCACTGGTTTATATCAAATAAAAAAAAAATGTGTTATAATCATTCAATCAATCAATCAATACGTTTATTTGCATTATTATGTAATCGTCGATTTATTCGATTTGAAAGAAAGAAAGAAAGAAAAAGAGTTTGTTTGCCACAAACATGGCGCATATCTTAAAATAACAGCTACACTCACTGACTCTATATAAAAAAAAGTATATAATAAGATATTATGCGTCACATCCGCGCAAAACGCGACTTATTTATTTGGTTTTTTTGGAATTTTTATGTAACGTTTTTTACACCTTTTTTAAGAGCTTAAAACAGGTAATCGGAGCGCCGCACGTCAATGTTTTGATCGCATTAACGTAAAACAATCTCACACTAGGACTCCTGACTATATACACAATTCAATATCGTTTAAAATAAACAATTAAACTCGTATCTCTTTACCTTTTGCATTTTATTTCCGCACGCAAGTCGAAGAAAAAAATAAGAAGCTTACGTATTAAGGAAATTATGTATTACAATTTAAGCTCAAAACGCTGTACAATCGAAGACAATATCGCTTTTGAAATTGCTGAATGAAGACGAAGAATCGACCTTTTCCTACGAAACAAAACAAATGAGTCCGCACAGAATACACGAGTACTTACCTAAAATATTGAAAGAGCTTTGTTAATATTCTGTACTAGCTGCTGCCAACAGCTCCGCTCGTGTTAAAGTGGAAAATACTCACCCAAGGGAACATATCATACTCTCAAAATATAACTAGTTTCTGCCAGCGGCTTCGCGCGCGTGAGTGACGGTTTACCCTCTTAGGGGTAGAGTTTCGTAAAATCCGTTCTTAGCGAATGTCTACACCCTATAACATTTGAATACCGTGACTAGAGACACAATAGAAATACAATAGGTGTGCGAACGCCGGCGTTCGCTTGGGGCTTGAGTAACTGCGGGACCTATCAGGCAAATTTTAAGTTTGTAGATGTTATAGTTTCTGAGATTTCGTAAATAATCAGTGAGTGGTATTTCGCTTTCGTTTATATAGATAATAATCATATAACTTGAAGCAACATAGATCTGGTCAGTAAAACTCTGACACGCCCTCCCGCTTCGCCATAGAGCGGGAGAGGTCGTTAGATCATCATCATCTCACCTCAAAAAACCTTTATACTAAGTTTAATCGCAATCCTTTTAGTCGTTAACAAATACATATACTTACACTCAATTAAAATTTGCATTACTTATGTAAGTGACTATCTATAAATACGGTTCCGTCTGTCAAGTAAGTGTAAGTTTTTGGGAAAGGAAATTATTTTACTTTTTATTCTTGCTTAAACATTTTACTCATAGTTAGTTGTCTATCTCAAAGCTTTCACACACAGAAACGTGCACGTGAACCACGTAAACACACACATCAAAGTCCAACTCACGTTCATTGGATGATTTTAAAAAAAGCTGAAAGTAAATTTTCCTTTAAGCGTAGAATTCGGAACTACTACTTGAAGTGCTCTCAACTTTAGTTCGGTCTTTGTCAGAATTGACATATTTTATCATTGCATTTGATATATATCATAGTATTTATTAGTTTATAATATTAGCATATATACGTATTTTATTATTATAAGTAACTAATTTTATTGATACTGTATTATATTTGAAATTACAGTTATTTATTTATTGTGCACACCTACCACAGTTTTGTCTCTTTAACCCAAAGGTTGACTGGTAGAGAATGCCTTGTTGCATTAAGTCCGCCTATGTACCACTATTGTACATGAAGATTAAATAAATAAATAAAAAAAATTTGCCTAACCAAAAAAAAAAAAAAAAAAACTCACGTTCATGATTATATTTTATTTTTATTTTATTTATTTGAGACAAAAACAGTTATACATTACAGAATTAAATAACAGTTGTTTTATCACAGAAGTAAAAACGTATAACCCACACCATTGTCCACGAAATTACACTTAAAATATGATAACGGTAAGAAGTAATGATAAAATATCTATTCAACATATATGTATTATAACATGATATACGCACATCCTGAAACTAATATGTTCAGGATCGGCTACTGAATCGATTTGAGCTGTTTTTAAAATAGTTTTTTTTTTATATAGTCAAGAATTATTTCAGGATGCTAGATAGTAACATACTAATACCGATGCCACAGAATAAGAAATCCGATGTGATACCTACCGTATTTGTCTAATATTCTGATAACTGATTTTTTAAAAACAAAAAGCACTACCTAAGTGGATTTAACTAAAATCTTAATTTTTAAATTATGACTGTAACTTAAATTTCTAATTGGAGTATAAAGGTGTGATTATTCTAGTTACATAACGCATAATATATGCACCTAGTAGTGGTTTAATGGTAACGGTCCCAACTTGCGAGTTGTACTTGTAAGCCGTTGTACTTCAAGCTCAGCCAGGCAAATTATTTTGCATAATTTATTTCATCACCACTGCTTTCAAAACGTTGAAGAAACAGTGTGAGGAACCTGCCATGTCCCAGAACAAAAAAAAAATGGAAGACATATATGACATCCAACAATCCACATTAGACCTGAGTGGTGGATTACGGTCCATTCCCTCGTCTTTAGAAGAGGCCTGAAGTAGGAACATTATAAGGTTTATTATGTTATCTAATATATAAAAATGTTGAAAACGACTTGCCCGATATCTCATAGGATAGGTCGCCAGCTGCATTCACCTGGCGACCTACAACTCGAAAGTTGGGGTCGTTACCACCACTCTATATAAACAAACAGTAATTACAAACTTCAGCTGTAGGTAAGTAACTCGTCATATCCCGACACTCCTCATTCAATCAGCCCAAACAATTAACTTAGCCATTGACAAAGACGGTAAGGCTAGCTACTCGAAACTGAAACTTGGTAACTGTCGTGTTTCAAATACTCAAATGCCACTCAACTGCCGGCCGGCTAGTTAGCCGGTGAAGCAAGCCTAGTGGAAGATTAGACGAACAGTGCTATACAGTCAATCAGAGTTAGACTGGCGAGCGTAAAGCACTGTCTTTGTGGAACATATGTCGTAATGTGTCAGAAATCAGACATGACAGGCAGGGTCGAAGCCTACTGGGGTCAAGGGTCGGCTTCTGAAAGTAAGGCTCGGTCCAGGTATGATAGGCAAAGAAGTAACGGGGGGTTTTTTTATGGTAGGTAAAATCATCCAATGACAAGTCCCGCCCTTGGGTGGAGCGGGAAGTAGTGTCAGACTCTAACTGACTAAAAACCTACGACGATCGGACAGCGTGCTACCCACTGCACGCCGTCCGCAAGCCCGCGAAGTAACGGGGTAGGTTTTTACTGACTAAGTAACGGGGTAGGTTTTTAGTCAGTAAGAGTCTGACACTATCTCCCGCTCCACCCAAGGGCGGGATTTGTCATTGGATGATTTTACCGACCATAAAAAAACCGGTGTCCGCACACCTATTGTCTTTCTATTGTGTCTCTAATTACGGTATTCAAAGGGAAGTAAAATGTTTTGTTGTGGTTCGGTTAAAATTGACGTTTACGTAATAGAAAGTTACAATTCACTGAGTTTCATAGACTAGGTAGGTATTTTTTATATCCCGAAAAAATGTAGGTACTCGTATAACAGGACCAGTGTGACCTGTGGAACAGGCTTCGGAGAATATAACTGTAGAGAAAAGCTGCTCTGTGGTCACACTACACTAATATTATAAAGGTGACATTTTGAATGTGTGTGTGTAATTGTGTATATATCGAGGGCTTCATAACAAAAGGGCGATGCGAAAATGCCATTTTTTGTTTTTATAGGCAATAGACAGCACAAAACAAGCTGGTATCTGTAGTTAAATATATTAATACATAAAGAATCTCAGCAAAATATAAGTCTAACTCTGGTTAATAGCTCGTTGTGTATTATTTATTGCTTTTAAAAAAGAGAAATGGTATTTTCGCATGTACGCCCATTTATTATGAAACCCTCTATATGTTTGTAAATTCTTCACGATCACACGACGGAAAAGATTTGGAAGAAAAGTGCTACATATGTAAATCTGTCCTTTTTTATTCAAGGAGTATGTTCTTTTAGGAAAATAATCCATTTTCACGCGAGCGAAGCCGCTTGCAGAAACTAGTCTAAAATATAAGCGCCAACAAATTAACACATTAATTCTGGATAGTAAATCGGTTAATTAGTATCCTAATGAAACATTAATTTTAAAAGTACAAATTACGGCAATAATATTGATTACATTCAATAAATAGGTCCATTTATTGATAGCACACAATATTAATTGGACAAATAAAATATATTTTTCACTCTTTCTTTCATTAATTAAAACTATTGCACCATTTTCTATTATTAAAATTTCAATATTGGTTTATCACAGTCTCATTGTTGTTTTAATTGGTTACAAGTAAATACACGGGGAGCGGTATTTTTTGAAAGGGATACCTCAAAAAAGAAATCGTTAGGTCAATTTATTTCCACAAATTAACAAAAGCCTTAATTATGCTTTCATAAATATTGTTAGGTAGTTATGTAGTTTCTGAAACTAAAATTATCGGTAAATTAATGTGAAGAATTATCAAACGGCCGGTTACCGTTGTTACATATTATGATCACCGCATATGGGCCGCCGGCTACAACCGCAAAACGCCGGCCATTTCCTGTAGTTTCATATATTGTATATAGACTCAGGGAGAGAACTCACGAAGCGGTTTTTTTCCGCGGCCGCCATGGCTGAGGAAACGGCTATTTTATTTCAAAACTCACGAGGCGGTTGATTCGCCGCCGCTGCGACGGCTGCAATTTTAGATCGCCGCCATCCGACCGCAGAGCGTGCAGACGCAAAACACCGAGGCAGAGGCGGGCGCCCGCGGCGCCGGTCAGCGACAGCTGCGAACAAACGCTCACACCGCGGCCGTAAACCGCGTCGTGAAAACTGATTTAATTTTTTACGTAAACATTTGCATTCTACAGAAGCTGCGGGCCCGCTACCGTGGCGGAAGCGGGAGAAAACCGCTTCGTTCTCTCCCTTACTGCACACTATTAACGCCGATGACCGCCAGTCGCTACAAATAGTCACTGCTCGCTTCTTGTTGCCTGCACCAGCCACTGAACGATTCCATCTATATAAGAAACAAAAGAAAGAAAGAAAAGAAAAACATGTTTTTTTTGGCACACCATGATTATAAACAAAAGTGATTGCAAATTTTAATTAAACATAAAAAAAAAATAGAAATATAAACTAATAAAAATTAACAACAATAATACGTTGCACGGTTGCGCCAAAAAGGTTCAGTTCAGCATATGTCAGACAACTGCGGCTACGCAGCAGTTATACAGCAGCAGCAGTTGCAGTTGCAATTGTGCAGTTGTAGTTGTTAGTTATGTATATACTTATGTATATAGATATAATTGTTCATCTCTGATTTATCATTCATTGATTAATCTCAAAATCTCAGAAACTGTAACACCCACCAACTTAATTTGGCAGTTAGGTTTCTTATAGGGTGTAGACGTTCGTTAAAAACGGATTTTACGAAACTCCACCCCTAAAGGGGTAAAAAGGGGTTTGGAAGTTGGTATGGAAAAACCGACATTCACGCGGGCGAAGCTGCTGGAAAGAAAGGATGGAAAGGGCTATGCTCGGAGTTTCCTTGCGTGATCGCATCAGGAATGAAGATATCCGTAAGAGAACCAGGGCTGCTAACATAGCACGTAGAATCACCAAACTTAAGTGGCAATGGGCTGGGCACATTGCACGCAGAACAGATGGCCGTGAGGGCCGAAGGGTTCTGGAGTGGCGACCGCGTATCGAAACATGCAGCTTTGGAAGGCCTCCCACAAGGTGGACCGATGACCTGGTCAGGGTCGCTGGAGACCGATGGATGCGAGATGCACAGGACCGGCCATTGTGGTGACGCTTGGAGCAGGCTTATGTCCAACAGTGAACGTCTTTCGGCTGAAATGATGATGATGATGATGATAAAGCCGCTGATAGAAGTTAGTTATTTTATATACTGCCCGGGTGCAATATTTACTATTTCTAGACAATTTTTTTTTCAAACAAACCTTGTTCTGTCCAATCCGAACACAACAAATAAATAATTACAGCCATTCTAAATTGATGCGCTTGTAGAAATGTATATGCAGGAGCAGAGTTGGCCAAGTAGGAGCGGAGGTGGCCGAGTAGGAGCAGAGGTGGCCGAGTGGTAACGACCCCGACTTACGAGTTGTAGGTCACAGGTTCAAACCCAGCCAGACACATTACTTTGTGTATTTTATTTCATCGCCACTGCTCTCAAAACGGTGAAGGAAAACATCGTGAGGAAACCGGCATGTCTTAGAACCAAAAATTCGAAGACATGTGACATTCACCAACACGTACTGGGCCCGCGTGGTGGATTAAGGCTCATTCCTTCTCTTTAGAAGAGGTCTGAGTCCCAGCAGTGGAAACGTTACAAGGATGATGATGATGATGAAATATAAACAAAACTCTACAACTCGAAAAAACCAATAAAGATCGGATCGCCGTTTCCCGCCTAGTTTTAAAGAAATAATTGAAAGTAAATTATAATCAAGTCATTTAAAAAATATGTATGAGTACTAATTATCCATAGCCAGGACCGAGGCTTATCCAGGCAAGCCGTTGGGTCCTCAAAAATTCGAAGACATTTAACTACAACCTGCACTGAGCTCGCGTCTGGGTTACGTCCAATCCCCTCTCCTAGAGAGGAGGCCTGAGTCCCAGCAGTGGGAACATTATAAGGCTGTTTATACTTATGCTTATACATTCAAGCTGGTTAATCAATTTTGTTTTTTCTTTTCGCAGATGAACCCACATTCGTCGACGCAGAAACCAATGTCACGGTCGTCCTTGGCAGAGATGCAACGCTCACTTGCAAAGTGGAGAACTTACAAAGTTATAAGGTAGATAAATATAGTCGAATAAACAAGGTAAATTATAAAGTTCGAAGGTAAATTTAGATCTAAACTAATACTACCACCATCAACGATTGTATCACTGCTTACAAACACTAGTTTAAAACAAATAAAAAAAATATAATTTAGTAAAATTGATTGTTTCAATTTTACTAAATTATATTTTGTTAACGGCTGCACGGGTCAATATTTATTTATTTATTTAATCTTCATGTACAATAGTGGTACATAGGCGGACTAAATGCAACAAGGCATTCACTACCAGTCAACCTTTGGGTTAAAAAGACAAAACTGTGGTAGGTGCGCACAATAAATAAATAACAGTAATATAGTATCAATAAAATTAGTTACTTCAATTAGTTTATTCAAGTTTAAGCAACATTTGCCGAGGTCTGCCTCTGGATGGGTGACCATCTTAAAATAACGAAATTCCATTATAAGTACCCCGAAAAACACGTCCCGGTTGTGGTATGTAAATTGATGTGGGTATCCTCCTACGGACGTGGGTGACTCAGCCCACAAAGTAGCTATTTCAGGTCATGGTTACTGCGTGACCATTCATAGTCCTGCTGTTCAAATTCCTTTCAGCCGTTAGAATATAAGAGAGTGAGGCCGTGTTTACGGAGACGCGGCACGTTCCGCGGCGCGTTAGGCGTTTTGTCGTACATTGCAGCAACGGGCCATCTCCGTAATTAAGCACTTACAGACATCACAGACTAAAAAAAAATGTTTTTTGATAGTTAAAGAAAATTTAATTATTAAACTATATATGGTTGGAGCCCTCATTTTGGCAGGTAATGCCTTTGTTAGAGACTTAGCTTTTTCGTAACAACACGTGTAGTATGTAGGAGTGAATGACATACACACCCACATACAAATTTTCACTTTTATAATATTAATATTGTAGTGTGATATGAAAAACAGATCAGTCTCTTAAAAGCTACCTTTGTAATTTCCGATAACAAATGCCTAACGATGTTTTTCCATCCTATTAACCAGATTAACGAACAATATAAAACCTTTTCCCATAGGGAACTTAACAAAGGAATGGAGAGGTCCATATGAACTAATGGAAAACAGGATAAGAACGAGTCATCCTTTGATGTCAGCTCCTATAAACACCTCTGAGACCGACCGGTAACGCCTCGTCATTCGTTAGACTAATAGTAAGCATTAGTAATTTCTAGTGACCGACCAAAACAGAATTTGTAAGTGGAGCCGAAACCGTAACCGAATGTTCGGCTCTTATTCTAGTTTAGGCCGTAACAGAAACCGGAATTAATGTGGTAACAAAAAATCTGACGAAAAATAAAAACAAAGACTGATGGCAGATTCTCGAGAAAAAAATTGCTGGTATATTTTTTAGTGTCTTGTGATAAAAAATATACAAACGTATATAGACTAAATTTCCAACCAAATATTACTATTAATAGAGTCCGTGTAATAATATATTATTCCAGTTTAAAGTCATGAGATTACTTATATTATGTCAATAATACCTACGTACCTCATTATGTGTTTTAAAAACGCATTTTTGAACCAAAGAGAATGTAAGCACTACGTTTATTTTGAACGAACGACAAGATGTTGTCATGTCATAATATCATGTTTTTTTTCTCAAGCTTTTTCTATAACCAATGATCTTATTCTATAACTCATTAGGCTGGCTGGCAGTTGAAATATTTTAATGCCGTGCTTTTGTCTAGTGATGTGATTCTCGTATTGCACAACAATGTCATATTGTGTCATTATAACCACTATATTCTAAGCACAAACATATTTTTTTTATGTTTATTATTTAATGCGGAAATGTATTTCCTAAGTACAATATTAAAAGTTCAATTTTGACAAAAATCATGAAGTCAAACTGGCAAAAAAGTAAGCCATGATTATTTAATACATTATTATTAAATCTAATCAATCCATTTTCCAATATTATGACGACTTTTTTTGCGATCCTTAGACTGGCCATTAGTTTGATTTGATAAAACTTAGCCAATTATTTCGCTGGTACATATTATGGTAGCTTATACAGGAAAAGTTTTTAACCAGTGCGCAAATTTTGACATAATAAACTTGAATATATTTTAATAAACACGTATTTTTTATTTTGATTGGTTTCAATAGTAAAAAATTAAGTTAACGCATACGAGACTTGTTTACTCAGAAATTTATTTTATGGACGTCGCTTGCCAGTCCGTCGACTGGTCGCCCGATTCACGCCGCGCGTCGACCGCTCGCCTGACGCGCCAGCTGGTATCAGAAGTACTCACGCGCGCTCGCTCTATGCGACGGTACCTACTAACGCGGTGCGATTATTGACCCCAGTTTAGCGCTACAATTTTTTAAGTTTAGACTGTGTAAAGTTATTTGTAAACGTAATTCCAATTTATCCTTCATACTTTCATGGGCTTAGGACCATCAAAATGCAGAAAATAAATCATAATAAGTAAGAAAGTAGGTAATACGTTTTAATCCATTCAAAATAAAACATTTAGTTATGATAGGTATTTAGACATGATACAATTTAGATTGAAACAATTGCATTTTGGCGTATTTAAAAAATTGTGGTGTGATTTAAAAGGCTCGACGTGGTGCTGGGTCTGGGTCATGGAGTTGTTGTACCGGCTGAAAGTGGTATGGATGGAGTCCGGCTGTATTTAGCAGCTTCCATACTGCGCTTTGGCTAACACCAAAACGTCGTTCTGCGTCGTAGGTACTGGCTCTTGGATTGCGTTCAAAAAAATCGGCTTCGACTGCCAGTCGAGGTCTGCCAGACCCTTGTGCGTGGCTCGGTGTTCTGAACTGGCCGTGATCAAGCAGCCTTTGATTAGCTACTAAAATTGTCCTCTCATTAGGGACCGTAGGATTGAGGATCCCTTGGGCTCGCATACGAGGTACGCTCTCCCTTTCGTATCTTCTTCGTGCTGCTCGTAAATTTTCATTGCTTAACAAATACACTCGCACCATTTCATAATACTCGCGGTGAGTAAAATGAGACATTGTCACTACGCTAGTCTAGTACGCGGCACACGCGCAGGGACGGCGAAGGGCGCGAACGTCCGACCTCCACTTCCGCAAGTGACGTACTGCATGTGCATGCGTTTTGTTTATCAAACGCCGGCGCCGCATGCCCCCGCACCCCCGTCTCGTGCGCTGGGCGTGGTCCAGCGGCCGGCAGCCTTCGCGTTTTCATTCATGCTCATTCATAGTATTACTATTAAATTATATCCATGTCTTGCTTATTTCAAATTGGGACAAAATGGAAAAATGAGAAAAAAAAAAGTCATAAACTAAAAATGGAAATGTGTTCTATTGCTTACACTGAGCCACCAAAAAAAATTTACGCAGTGGTTAAAAAATTTTCCTGTATAGAGAATTAATAATTCCATGAAAATTTCCTCGCCGTTGGTATTTCTAACTATATTTCGTTATAGTTCTGGTTAATTATATGGTTATAACTTTTATAAAATATTCGGATACATTGACAATTACATTAAAATATAACATAGATAGACGAACGATACAGCCAGTTTTTAGGTATCTGTCACAACCATAACCTCAAAGACGCTAGTTTCGGTAGACCCGCATTTTCGGCACCTTTTTGGCCGAAACCAAACCTTCAGTCGGTCTCTAGACATTTCTTTCAGTAATGCATTACCATTTACTAAGTAAGCATGCTTAAAGATAATGTTCATGTAGTATGTAACGGAGCTCGAGCCTTAGCCTTCGTGGTTATTTTTTTATAACTACTCAGAAAAGTGACTAAGATATTATCATTCAGACCCTCGTTAATTGTGGTTGACTAAGTAACTTAGAAGGCAATGTAGATATTTAAGGCGATAATGCTATTAAAAAAAGTCTGTTTAATTAGCACCCAAATTTTACAGATTAAAACCCACATGTGTTCCTTCATCTGCCCTTTGCGTTCAAGGGCCACGGTAACTCTCTCGAATATTCACCCAAGCAAATATAGAGTAGCCAGCCTTTTGGTTTTTTACAGGATGCATTTTGGAGAGTGTGCGCGGGAATTGCATGATTTAATTCCACCATCGCCGTTCTATCATCGGACAACCCGAAGTACGGCGAATACCCTTACGTTTTTGGAACTTCTACGGTCCAGACTAAGCGTTTTGCCTCGTCGTTTATACCGCGTACATCGAAGGACTGGAACAGTTTGCCTGTTACGGTCTTCCCATCCGATTATAATTTAGGTGTCTTCAAGGCTAGAGTGAATGGGCTCTTAATAAACTAGTGCGCCTCACCATCAACGATTGCATTACTGCTTACCATCAGGTGGAATCGCAGTTAAGCACTAGTTTATATAAATTAAAAAAAAAACCCTTACTGTTACGACATAACGACCCAGTCAAAGTCAAATTGTTTGTATTCGTGGTTGTAAATATTAGCGGAGATGTCGACTTCGCATTTGTCGTTCCTAAAAGCAATTATGAAGGTACGCTCACAGGACGGCAAGCTGTCGTGAAATATGTCACTCACTGTTCTACGGTTTGTTCTGTGAATTTGCAACCCAGTTGCTGAAATGATGATTATTATGATGTCAGTCAGTTACACTAGTGTTCACGTTAGGATAATGTTTTTTTTTCTTGAAGTAGTCGCTGCGAGTGACTTCACTCTCGTTATTGATAGAAAATGATCCCAAGGGAACATACTTTAACATCTCGGGATAAAAAAGTATTGTACGAACTATTCCAGAGTATGGTTTACCCGTCTGCTAAGTTTTATTCAAATCCGTTCAGCCGTTCGGGTATGAAAAAGGAACAAACATACACAAATTACACAAACACACACACCTTGAAATTTTCAGGTTTATATTAGTGTAATATTTCTATATTAATATGTCTTCGACCAACTCGATTTTTTAGTAATTTATGGCTTAGTTTATGAACGAATTTTGTACAGCAACTTGTGCAAAATTCACCCATTCCAAATCTATTGAATTATAATTCAAGCACAATACAATTATAACTGGTCTTTACCTATAATATTGCAGTTATTTCAAAACGTGTTGCTTTGAATTCAGAGTTTAGATTGATTTAGAATTATAAGTTTAAATAAACTTTATATTAAAAGTACGTTATTCTTGTTTTGAAATTGCATATTTATTGGTCTCTTTGTGTTCTGTAATATCGCTGTTTTTATAACCATTTTTTTTTTTGTACGAAATCTAAGAAAACTCTCTTTATTTTGTAATACGAGTTCTCCCGTGGAAATAATGTGTCTCAAGCGGTATGCAAAAAAAAAAAATATATTGATGATATACCTATACGGACTTAAAACTGCTAATGAATGGGATGTCTATTTCACGTGAGCAATTTTATCTCACAAGTAACTTATCTTCTCAGGGCGGCTACAAGACACAAACGAAAGCTATTAAACCAAGAACACAGAGTTTTGTTAGAAGAAAGTCGTAGGTATACGACATTGATATTGCTTGCCCTTTGAAATGCATAATTTCTACGTTGGAACTCTTAATATGAAAAACGTTTTTTTATTAGCTTTCATGGTTATAATTACTGCGTTATTACACAAAATATAAAGCACATAACCAATAAATTTCAAAAAAAATAAATAACGTAAGTACTTTTAATATAAAGTTTATTTGAACATATTATTCCAAGTCAAAATATATAACATTTCAATATGGAAAGGGCTATGCTCGGCTTCCTTGCGTGATCGAATCAGGAATGAAGATATCCGCAGGAGAACCTAGGTTGCCGACATAGCACGAAGAATCGCTAAACTAAAGTGACAATGGGCAGGCCATATTGCTCGCAGAACAGATGGCCGCTGGAGCCGAAAGGTTCTGGAGTGGCGGACTGGCGGCCTCGTACCGGAAGACTCAGCGTTGGAAGGCCTCCTACAAAGTGGACCGATGACCTCATAAAAGCTGCGGGAATCCGATGGATACGAGAAGCACAGGACCGTTCATTGTGATGACATTTGGGGGGGGCCTATGTCCAGCCGCGGATGTGATTTGGGCTGAAATGATGATGAACATTTCAAAGCAACCCCTTTTAAAGAAAGACAATTGCATAGGTAAAGACCTATTATATGCATACATATTTAAAAGTATCAAAATGTCTCAAACCATTGAAGAGAACCAAGCATATATGATGCAAGATGTTAAAATATCTGCAGGATTGTTCAATGAATGTCCGTGATCCTGGATTGCAAAGAGTACCTAACTAAAGTAGTCAAAGAGTGAAAGATGACGTGTGATGTGATGTTGATGTGATGAGCACACAGAACAGAAGAATGTAGATGAGCACGATTATTTGTTCTGTGTCTGAGTGTAATTTATTTATAATATGTACGTATTTAGAAATATATAAGTATGTTTATCAGTTGTCTAGTACCCATAACACAAGCTCTGCTTAGCTTGGGACTAGACGGCGTTGTGTGATAGTTGTGGAATATTATTATTATTATTTGTTAGTTTGACACTCCCCCTCTCTATATCCAGAGTGACAAAATTTGTTTGATGATTTCCCACATAAAAAAAAAAACGGTGCTAAACGAGTTGCTTTAGTTCTCAAGTTTATTCTACCTTTACAATAACAAGCAAACGAAAAACTATTTAGTTGAGGTGAGGTGCGGCGCCCATGCCATAAACAACCCCTAGAGATTTAAATACGCATTCATAAACACAAAAACTGTACAACAACTCCAAAACATTCGTAATGGTGGAACACTTATCACGTTCACGCCGCAGCGGGCTCGTACCCACGATCCCAGAGTCTGCAAAATATAAATTGCTTCACAGCAGGGGTGTTCAAGCAGCCGATAGAGTGGGTTTTTCTAGTTGAGTGCTAACATTTTCAAAAAATCATAACCCGAAAACTAAAAAAAAATCTGGTTCCGTACCTCAAAAGGAAAAAAAACGGCACCTTATCACTTTGTTGTTCGTCTGTCTGTCTCTTTGTTAAGACTCTTTATCTTGGGAACGCCTGGAGGTATCGAGTTGAAATTGAAAACATATACTCGGGTCTGAGGTCTCTTGAAGCTGTGAAAAATCAAACTAGCAAGTTAACGAAAAAAAAAAGATACTTACGATAAAAAAATTTACGTTCCGACGCATATTATAAAAAAGTATATTTCGACACTCTCAAGGGGATCAATATTCATAGGGTACTTTCCTTTTACCTAGAATCTAGAAATTTGGCACGAAGCAAGGTTTCATAACACAGGTATAGGAAAAAATCTGAAAACTATAAAATAGCTACGCCACAAAAAAAAAAACTCTTTTGCGATACGGAAAAATCTTCGCTACTCGATTCGAAAATTTAACTGTTTTCATAGGAAACTCTTTGTACGGAACCCGAAGTGCGCGCTTACCCGGGTTTTTATTTAGGAGCGAGAAGTGTCAGACTTTTACTGACTAGAACCCACAGAGTTTCAGTTGCCCTTAGTGCCTCTTTCGAATCATCTTGCAGCCCTGACAGGCAGCGGCCCTACCAAGTGCCATCAATTATGCTTTAGGGGTATGCGAAAAAGTGATTCACGCAAACCTCTATTGAAAAGAGAGGATCCTCCGACTAGACGGGTGTTATGTCTGGTCTGGTCAACTGCCCGATAGTTGATTTCGTGCTGCTGAATTTTTTTTATTTTTTTTTTGTCTGACAGAGTTTTTTTTACACTAATATGAAATTATCTGGCATATGTTAAAATCTTATTCTGGCATATGATTTATGTTTTGTTGCGCGGAGAATTCTAATACCGTAATGTATGATTTAAAATTTTTAGTTTATGGCGTCATAGAATGTCACTATAATGCAAACAGCTGTTTAGGGTGGTTTTAATATCATACCGATTTCATCACAACAGAAAATTTCAAAAGGCAAAAAAACGTATCCCGCGTGCGTATAGCTCGCATTACAATAAATACTTGTATGAAAAGGACATTTGCGGAAGTTACGCATGCGAAACAAATCCGCATGCGTGATAAAATCCGCACGATATTAAAAACACCTTATGAGGGCGTTGAACACAAATTAAAATACTCATGACGATCACTCAGACAATGACAACAACCCGTATTTGGTAAATATCCGACCATGAAAACTTAGCTTGAAGTGAACTATCGTTTCATCTACTACAAATGCACTACTACCAATTCACCTTAGTTTCATGACGATTTTTTTGAAAACTGCCTAGTACAACAGCTGTAGTTTGTTTTGCAGACACTTTTATATCGGTAGAGTGCTACTGCACTTCTGACCCTTGACCGTACTTATAGGTAAATAAATTCACAAATATTTGACGATATACGATACGACACATTATGTGATTCTATATGTTTAAACCTACTCGTATCTTCCCTGTCGACGCAAAAAAGGGATATTATAAGTTTGTGTGTCTGTCTGTGGCAACGTAGCTCTTAAACGGGTGAACCGATTTGGATACGATGGTTCTTAAATCAATTTATCCATTCGAGCTGAGGGTGAGAGTAAAAATGAACAACTGAATATTCACAACTCAAGTGAGAAATCAAATGAAAAGGTTTAAGATGTACATTACAAAACTAAAAACTGGGACTTTAAAAAAAAATAATTTTATATTTTATATTTATTTGATCACTTACCCCTTTTTTACCCGACTGCGCCAGAAGGAGGGTTATGTTTTTCGAGAGTATGTATGTATGTATGTATTTATGTATGTATGTATGTATGTATGTATGTATAATTGTTTGGCACGCTCTGCAGCCTGAACGGCTCGATAGATTTTAGCTTGAGAGGTGTCGTTAGATTCGTATTTACTGTGAGAGTGACACTGGGTATATCAAAATAAAAAAAAAAAAAAAATGGCGGATTTTTAGCGCCAAATTCAAATGTTTGGCACGCTCTGCGACCTGAACGGCTCGATGGATTTTAGTTTGAGAGGTGTCTTTAGATTCGTAATTACTTTGAAAGTGATATCGTAATAAAATAAAACTAAAAAAATAAAAAATAAAAAACGGTAACTTAAAAAACTAAAAAACCCGACTGCTTTTCTGAGCATTCATGAAAAAGCCCTAAAACAAGAAAAAACTGGCAGTCGGGACCCATTCTAGAAAGTCAACCGTCTAGTCAATAGATTGGAGTAATCTGCAATGTAATATAGGTATGTGCTCTCAATTCTAGAATGGGTCCCGACTGCCATATTTTTCTTGTTTTAGGGCTTTTTCATGAATGCTCAGAAAAGCAGTCGGGTTTTTTAGTTTTTTAAGTTACCGTTTTTTTTTGAGGTCTGAAATCATCAATATCTCCACCCATTCTTGGCTAGTCTTTCGAACAATCCCATATCCCAGCAAGTCTAAGCGCCCCTGCGTTACAGCCATAAAACATGGTGGTTTTTACCCAAAGGAAGCAATTTTCGCGGAACAAGTGCCTTTGTTGGACGCCACTTGATTCGATCCTTAGCCGTAGAAATTCGCCCTTCATGAAAGCTAAAGGCTAATTGTTCACGTACCATGTAACATGTACTAAATCGAGTTGAAAGAACCTGCTAGAAATAGGGTTGCCGTTTCGGAAAGTCCTGATAAAAACTGAATTTTTAGGTACATTTTTTACACAGAATATATGCATGGTCAAACGTGAGCCTATCCACAATAAAAAATAAATGTTTTGTTATGAAATGGTGTTAACAATAAGTAAACAAACTGTTGCGATTTATTTATTAAAGCCGTTGTCTATCTCCAAACGATCTTCAAAAAGCTCCTAATATTATGAAATACCTTAAACGGAAGTCGGTGTCAAAAAGCGAAAACATAAGATCAGAAACCATTGGCTTCTGGTTATTTACCTAAATACTAATTATTTTAGTTTGTATTTTGGACACAGGCCTCCCCCAAGTGCCGCCACAACGAACATACTTACACAAAATACCCAGACCCGGAACAACAACCTGTAAAACAAATATTGAAGTATCACAAAAACACAAATTACACATGTTTTTACTTCGCAATTTTGAATGGTAAACAGGTTAATATATGTAATACCTTTCATACAGGTACGGATATTAATTAAACATATTATGGCAGCTTTTAAAGTTGTTAACTGCAGCTGACACTGAATTTCATTTGCAGTCCTGTCAAAATAATTAAGATTAAACTTAATTATTTTGACAAAACTGCAAATTAAATTACAACGTAAACAACTTTACTTTGTTCGCTGGACTTTAGCGGCGCGCCATTGCATTCAAATGTCATACGAAAGTATGAAATAAATAATTTACACATAATTTACAATTTTTACATACACGGACTTTTTACAACAAGGCACTCTATACCACTCAACCTTTGGGTTAAAAAGGCAACACTGTGGTAGGTGTACACATTAAACAAATATCAAACAGATGTTTCAAATAGAATGTAGTATCATTAATTTGTGTTGCAAATAATCTATACTTATATAGGTACTAGTCAAAACTAAATAAGGGCCACAAAGTTTTTATAGTATTCTCATGAATTCTTGAGGTTCAAAGGTTGATTAATGATTCGGCTGGATAAATTAATTGATATATTTATCGTAGAAGGCTATAATAGGCTATATTATCATAACATTACGCTATGACAGACAGGAGCGGAGCAATATTAACAAAAACGTGTTGCAAAAACTGGGGAAAACTATTCCAATTAAGAGCTTGTGTTGCGTGCGGTACATAAACATAAATTATGTACTACAAAATTGTTTACATAAAATTTAAAAAAAAATCACGACAACATTATTATGTCTATCTTTTAAGATTGGCTCACTATAACCTTTTTTATGGTAATCAAATTTTATTTGCATTATTATTTATTTTATTATTTGCATTATTTTTCGAAGGTGCTTTTATAAACATAATTATTACCCCAAAGACATTAAATTATATACTACCAACTCTTTAAATCTCTTTGTATTACCCCTTAACCAAAGTACATTATTTATTTTAAGTATTTCATTTTGAACATAATTGCCTTTTTCAATACACTTGCTCAGAAAGTGGCTCTTATTGCACTACACTTAGGTATATAATTGCACCTGTTACTAAACTGTGATATTTTGATTACCATTACGCACTAGTGCTGTAATGTAGCTATAACCTTTTTGTTCAACCTCTTTGTTCGTAAAACAAATTTTGAATACGAAAAAATAAAAATTGTTTGTGGTCTATGGCCGTCATTTTAAGATGCGCGCGGTTTTTGGCGTATTTTTTTCGAGTGAAATTCATGGGATGTATTAATTAAATTAAATTAAATACTACGTACTACATTATAAAATGTTACATCCATATTCTATTGTCACTACGAATGACCTAGCTGGATCTTAGCTTTAAGTAGGTACCTAGCCAATGGTTTAATTATCTTTATTAGATTTATATCTTCGTTGTGTTCGATTTTCTTTCTGTAAATAAAGTTTATTTGCAGCTACGATTAACAGAGTATCAGAAACCTAACTGTATTAATTAAAAGAACTTCATTATTTATTCACTAATTAATTGCCTTATGCACACAGAAGTATCGAGTACCTTAGGCATTTTCGTTTAATCAACCTTCAGTTGATAGAGAAAAATCAGGTGTGTGGGAGGTCTGGGGGACGTGGGTAGGTATTATTTAATCAAGGAAATTAGATCGTTTACAATATCTTTTTTAAATAAAAATTACATCGTGCTATTTCTAATTGAAGTTTTAGAAACTTTGAAAAAAAAACCTCCCAAATCGAACACACAGGTTTTAGGTTGAATGTAAGCGACTTTTCATTTTGTTTAGAGAATTTCAAAAAAACTTCATTTCATTTGCCGGCCCTCTGAAACAAGTTTAAGAACTAAAAGGAATAAGGAAAGTGCACTTGTGTTTGTGTGCACATACTTGTACACTATAATATTTCCCAATATCTCACTATAATATTTCCCCAATATCTCACTATAATATTTCCCAAAAATCTCACTATAATATTTCCCAATATCTCACTATAATATTTCCCAATATCTTGCTATAATATTTCCCAATAAGTATCTCAATATAATATTTTCCAAAATCTCACTATAATGTTTCCCAATATCTCACTATAATAATTCCCAATATCACACTATAATATTTCCCAAAAATCTCACTATAATATTTCCCAATATCTCGCTATAATATTTCCCATTGTCTCACTATAATATTTCCCAACATCTCACTATAATATCCCAGCTGAAATTTTCCGCCATGGACGGTTATTATTAATTACTAATAAGGTTAACTAAATTATCAATTATTTCCTAGGTGGCCTGGCTCCGCGTAGACACACAAACGATCCTGACGATAGGCCACCACGTGATCACGAAGAACCACCGGGTGGCTGTCTCCAAGAGAGACCAGACTTGGTCGCTGACTCTTCGTGACGTCAGGCCAGCTGATGGTGGTCACTACATGTGTCAGATCAACACCGAACCTATGATCACTCAAACACATCATCTGCATGTTTCTGGTATGTATCACTGGCTTGTAACAGCGGCTTTACTTGCATGAAATTTGATAATTTAAAAAGTATCGTAGTACTCATATTTTTATTATACTAAGAGCTGGGTAAGCAAGTTGTAGGTCGTGGGTTCAAACCCAGCCCGGCGCATTACTTTGTGTAATTTATTTCATCACCACTGCTCTCAAAACGTTGAAGGAAAACATTGTCAGGAAACCGGCTTGTCAGAGAATCAAAAATTCGAAGACACATGATATTCACCAATCTGGACCGGGCTCGCGTGGTGGAATAAGCTCCCTTACTGGGAAAGTGAGAAAGTGTTCTATGTGCTATAAATATACAATACAAATTGTTACTTATGTTGTTAATTTTACTTAAGTTATTAGTTTTACTTGTATAAAAATACGGGTGTTAGTGTAATAAATTGATGAGTTAATTTCATTTAAATTTTTCTTCTTGTGCATTAAATAAAAGTTTGTTTTGTTTGACGAAAATATAGATTTCAACCTAGTTGGTTGGTGGTTGGTTGGTTGGTTGGCAAGGATATTGTATCTATAGGTATATATCCTTACATATTATAAAACAAAATCACCACTGCGTCTTTCTGTCTGTATGTATCGATAAACTTAAAAACTACTGAACAGATTTTCATTGGTAGACAAAATAATTAATAAGAAAGGTTTAGGTGTATAATATATCCACATAATGGTAAAGAAAAGCCGAGAAATTCAAAAGATTGTAATTTTTTTTTTATTCTAGACTAGAATGTAATTTTTGATTTTTGACTGATTTTTTGGCTGGATTTTTGAATATTGGTTATTAGCCCTAAATGCTATGCCGGAGATCGTGTGTTCGATTCCCACACAAGAAACATTTGTTCTGTGTCTGAGTATAATTTATCTATAATAATATATGTATTTAGAAATATACCTACAAGTATGTTTATTAATTGTCTAGTACTCATAACACAAGCTCTGCTTAGCTTGGGACTTGGCGTTGTGTGATAATTGTTGAATATTATTATTATTATCAGTGCGAAGCAAGGCAGCATAGCACAAGCACATAGCACAGACTTTACTTAATTTGAGACTAGATGGCGTTGTGTGATATTTGTAGACTATTATTATTACCCGTGAGTTGGGGCGAAAAATAAATTCGAATATTTTTATTCACTTTTATAACCTCTACATCCAGTTGGTTGCTTCCAAAAGAATAATAAACTATGACTTATAGTCGCTTGGCATCTGACGTTTATTATCTTGAGTTTCATTAATTACTGCACACGGAGTTAGCGCTTAATCCACCATTCTCTTCCAAACAAAAGAATTGACAATGCACCAGATATTATTATTGCTCTTTAGTCTGTTGAAGCAGCTATTCAAGGTTTTAAAGTGCTTTTGTCCATTCTGTTGTATATTATTAACATAATGATCTCCTTAGCCCAAGTGCTTGCTAGGCTAAGTAATTGAGATGCATTGATGGTAAATGAGGTATTAGCTTGTGCATAATGCTGATTATATTATCTGTCACTAACCTTCACCAGGTCAGTTTGGCCGCCTGTGTGATTAAATCGTATGCGTTTCTAGAATTATTTTTCTTTAGTTGGCCTTTGACATGCCTGATTTTTAACCGATTTCAAAAAAAAGGGGATTCTCAGCTTGACCTGTATGTTTGTATGTAGGTACGTATTTTTGTCCGCGATTATCTCGCGTTTGGCTTAACCGATTTTGATGTGGTTATCAGAAGATTATTTGTCACATTTAAAAGAAGGTTTTGTATTCTAACCGATTTAAAAAAAGGATTTTCTCAGTTTTTAGAATTGACATGATTTGATAATGGAACCGAATGACGGAACGTATCTAAGTATTTAAGTTTGGCTGAAAGGACAACTCAAAAGTGTGAAAAAAAAATACAACCGATTTAAAAAAAAAACAAAAAAGTGTAAAATAACTTTAATTTCGGAAGTCGGTGTTTAATACCAAAAGAGACCAAACTATTTAAACATAGTTTAGTTTTTGTGTACATAAGTTTAGTATAAATTTTGAATTACATTTACAAAATAAATGATTGTCTTTAAAAAAAAAAAAAAAAAAAATTTAAACATCGACTTCCGAAATTAAAGTTATTTTGCACTTTTTGTATTTTTTTTTGAAGTAAGTTGTATGTCTGCAAGAAACTCCACGGGCATTCTTTTAAATTATAAATATTAAGTGTTACAAAAATCTCAGTTACATATTTCTTATCGTTACAATAATGGAAAAAACAAATTGTGCGTCCGAGCTCAACGATCGCCAATTGAATATGAGAGCCGCCATTCGCCATTCACAGTTTTACTACAGATAATCACAAATACATTTCGGTGTTGCCAACGCAATAACTCAATTGCAATGAATAATCAAATACATAATAAATAATATTCCTGGGTAGAAAAAATAGAGTAAATAATCTGATTACGTATCAAAACCCAACACACGTTGACCCATTGAGAGTTAGGTAGTTGGAAAAGCATAATGGGGACAACGATAGTCTTTTTGACGTCATGAATTTCTTCATTTTAACTACCCTACATTCTATTACACCATTTTAGATTTACAGCGATCTTTCAAGCATTCCTTCGACCTTTGTTTCAGTTATCCTCACATGCCACATGCCAGAATTCAGACCCCTTTCTTGAATATCTGCATAGAACCTCCCTCAGCTTAAATTCTCTTTCACACTACCTACTGCATTATCGCGTACAAGTTTTACGACTTGTTTCGGCGTTCTGAAATATATTTGTCACTTACATCGAACTTTAAATTCTAAGCTAAAATTTTGTTCCTTAAACGTACAGTACGGCCGTTTTAACTTGGCGAGTCTGAAATTAGGCTCTGCGAACTTTAGCGCTTGTGCACTCGTTAAAAAACAAACGGTTTAAAAAAATAAATACCATTAGCAGTTGTTATTGCTGTTAACAACTGATAATAGCATTTATTCTTTTAGAATATAGGACATTTTTTTGTCTGACAAAATCAAAAAGTTGTAAAGGTGACCAACGCTGTGGTATTGTTTGAAAGGTAGGTTTTAATCAGAAAAAGTCTGACACTCCAATAGCACCGTCGTATATTGTGCGTCGCCGAGCGTATATTTTGTCACACTCGGGGGAATCAAAATTCATAGGGTACTTCCCGTTGACCTAGAATCCTGAACTTTGGCATGAAGCAAGGTCTTAGAACAACAATATAGGAATAAATCTGAAAACTTTAGTAAAAAAGTAATTGTCTCAAAAAAAAAAAACTCTTCGATTTAAAAAAAAAAAAACATCGAGACTCGATTCGGAAATTTAACTATTTACATAAATAATTTAATTTATATGAAACCCTTGGTGAGTGAGTCCGACTCGCTATCACCAAGTCCCTTTTCACTCGTATCACCCCACACACAATCCATCCATCTTTTCTTTGGCCTCCCTCCATACATATATATGTAGAAATTGTAGGATATCAATCCCAAAAGACCTTGACGTGACTTTACGTCAAGACCACTTCCCCCTTATTTACTACCTATATTCTTTGGTCAAGACTGGCACATCTCAATTGGCATGTGAATGCACATGTCAACTATGGTGATGTCACCGATGTCTGTCTATGAACCATCTATTTACTATACTCTTTGCTATGAACCTTTATTGGCAAAATTGTGGTGACTCTAACACAAAGGCCATTAATCAAAAGTTGAAGTTGAATTTATGTATTTCCTGAATGCTTTTGTACAGTGCCACCGGATATCGTGGACTCCGATAGCAGTGGCGAAGTGATAGTGTGGGAGGGAGACAACGTCACCCTGCATTGCGCAGCCTCGGGGACTCCACAGCCGACCATCCTCTGGAGGAGAGAAGACTCTGCTGCTTTCAACGTCGGCAGGGAGACTGGTAGGTGAAGAAGTATATACATACATATATTTTTTATCATTGAAAGGCTGGCTTCAGCACAATCTTACCAGATGGTAAGATTGTGCTCAAGCAAGCCTTGTCGATGGTATGATGTAGTGGACAATGGAGCACGCTTGCCTAGAAGTAACCTATTAACTCTAGACTTAAAGAAGATTGTTGCTATAAGGAAACACAGACTCTGGCAGGGAATTGCTGTACGCATAATAAATGTGTTCCCAAAACGTTTTTTATGTATGGCTGAGATGTCCACCATGTATAACAAAACGCCGTACATCTATGTGGTTCGATGACGGAACGGGCTTGGCAAAATTATACTCGTATGTCTTATTGACATAAATAGGTACAGAAGAAAGTTTAAGTTTGTCTATTTAATCTGATTGGCAGACAGAAAAAGTATTAAGAACTACGGTTTAGTTTCACTTAGAGCTTCTTATTCAACCTTCTTAGCAAGCTCCAAGCTTCTTATACAAGACAATAGGTTATCATATTTATAACATAATACGCCCATAAAATGCAGTGGCGTAGCTAGTCCCACCAGTCCAGTCAAAAAAATTACGCGCTTTTTTACAAATGCTTGATTTACCCTACGAGACGGTTGTGCATAATTTTTGCCTACGTCGGGGCTCTTATAGGGTGGAGGCCCCGTATAGTTGATACGGCAGTTACGGCCGTAGCTACGCCCCTGATAAAATGCCTGAAATAGACACAAAAAAAGTAATATTCTAAAATTTTTAGAATGAAATATAAATAATACAAATTTTTAACACACTGATACAGATTGAACCCGTTTAAATGACGACTCGGTTTTTTCACGAACTTGAATCTGGTTCAGCAAAAATGTTTGAAAGTGGCTTCCACGTAGTGGTTCATATCATATTTATTAGTCGTAATGGTTCATATCATATATATTTTATTAATTAAAACGGGTTTTTGACGTTTCTAGTAAAATTTAGTGTATTTTTTATACGAGTATTGATAGTTGCATTCCTCTTTTTATTAGGATTAAAAATTGCGGTTCCATATTTTTGGTTTAGAGAACAAAGACAAGATTAAATTATGTGACTAGATAAATCAACTACGAATATTACATAGTCTAGTCTACTGATTATTTTAATCCTGCGGAAATGGTTGTTTTAATCCTGCGGAGGGTTTATTCGGTACATGAAAAACTATCGATTTGTAAAGATAAAATTAAAAAATAAAGTACTTTTTTTCTAAAACTCGAATTAATTTACGCATATACGAAATTATTTTCTTTAAGTAGAGCATCTAGTAGTGCAGGGCAAAGTTGAGGGCACCAGGCCACGTGGTAGATCACCCATGAGATGGACAGACCTGATCGAGGCCGCAACTAAGTGCTCGGTCTACGAATGTTCCCGGAAAGCTGCAGTCCGCGATGAATGGCGCCGTGTGACCGGGATGATTACTCATCGTGATTCATAGTGATGACCACGACCACTCTGACAAGAGTGTACCGACTAAGAAGAAGAAGATCATGTACCGAATCGACCCTCCGCGGAATTAAAACGACTAAAATTTAACGTTGTATATAAACTTTTGATATATAACTTACAGAAATGGAAAAACGTATTTAACCCACATAAGTGAAATAAATTTCAAGCATATATAAATCACACTCAAAAAACATCAAAACTTCTTTCAAAAACATACCAAACTCCAAACTTTCTATACGGAACTTCACACGTGCAACAAGACGAAGAATTTCATATCCTGCCTTTGTCTTCACGCCAATATATCGTCGTTTATTTGCACGATTGCAAAGTGCATTTTGTAAGTCAAACTCTTTTCAGTTACCAAGTGGAATGGAGCATGGCTGAACTTGACGACGGTGGCTCGAGACATGAATGGGGCCCTGCTCTGCATAGCAACGAACGGGGTCCCGCCTTCTGTCAGCAAAAGGATTCTACTTCATGTCCTTTGTAAGTATACAAGTACATAAATTTATAATGTAAAGATACAGTAGTCCAAAAGTTTGCTTACGCATGCAACTTACCAGTGATACAGAATACCAAATAAAATTATTAAAATCCCGCATGAAATTGGAAAATATGTAGTCTATTTGGCTCAGTGATAATGTAGCATTCTACGGGTAAAAGAATTGTGAAAATTGGTCCAGTAGCTTTTGAGTTCATTCATTATATATAAAAACACAAATCTTTACCCTTTATAATATTAGTATACATAGTATTATTGCAGCCCATGACCACATAACTTACATTTTCCAACGTGACTATGCCGCCAGCCTTTTGGGCACACTTCCAATCGACAGCGATGCGGAGGAGTTTTTGACGCCATATTTTAGTTAAGAGTAGCCTTTAGTGTATATATTAATGCGTTTGTGTAATGTATATAAGATAGAAATAGGAAGTTTTAAATAAATTTCCAAAAATTATTATCATCATCATCATCAGCCCTTTAATATTCCCACTGCTGGGATACAGGTCTCCGCTCTGGGAGAGGGAATGGGCCGTAATCCACGACGCGGGTCCAGTGCGGGTTGGTGGATGTCACATATCTTCGAATTTTTAGTTCTAGGACATGTCATTTCCTCACGATGTTTTCCTTCACCGTTATGTAAGCAAAAAATATTATACATGCAAGTAAAACATTTTCCATAATTTATGTAAATAAAAATGAATGGCTAGTTGCTAAGCTAAAATTCGAAAATACCTGGACCAATTTGCGTCTCAAGGAGATGTCAGCAAAACCGTAGAGGCCCAGCAGGGTCAAAGCCTGCTGTGGCTATGGGTTGTGCTAAAGCGAACCGTGGGGCCCTGGAACGAACATAAAGAAGGAACAGGACTGGGTTTTAGTCAGTAAAAGAACGACACGCCCTTACGCTCCACCCAAGAGCGCTAGAAGTCGTTGGATGATTGAACTCTTAACAGCCTACGCTGTGGTTGAATCGTTTCGATCTAGTGGAACGCGTTTTAGGACCATATTAGTAGCATTACATGAACTGACAGTCCGTTTCGTCATCATTCTTTAGTTCAAAGTGTAAGTAGGTACTTATTAAATCTCATGTCCAGTGTAAGTAGGTACCTTTTCAAATCTTCAAATCTCTTGGATCTCGAGTGCAAGCTCTCACGTGCTTGAATATAAGATGAGCATGTTGTATGCTTCCATTCACGATCGGAATTTAGTTCCGAATGAAATATTTTATGTAGTTGTTTGATATGTGTGTCTGCTGGTGTATTGGAGTCTTACTCGTAAATATTGCATTTAACAGTACCTCTCTCGATATTCCCGACATATTCGGGTGTTAGCTTTGCCCAGTTTATAAAATATTTGTTGTTATAGCGTGATGGCTTGGAGCCTGCTTCACTCAATGATTTGCGGTGTATTGGTTTTGTTTATTGCTTTAACATGACATGGTTCCTAAGCTATGCAAATTTAGATAAGAAATTGAGAAGTAAAGCGTTTAATTACCCATGAGTATTTAGCTATAAGCCTTAACTCAGGGGGCTTACTCTTGACTTTAATTCCGATCGGTCTACATTGGAATTGTGACGTTAGGTACTCTTGAATTCGATGCTAGGGCCAAATTGCGTGACCTTTCTGGAAAACTAAGTAAAATGAAGATTGAGATTGGCGTGTGGTCACCCAATTTTAAACCAATTTGGCCCTAGCATCGAATTCAAGAGTACCTAACGTCACAATTACAATGTCGACCGATCGGAATTAAACTCGAGAGTAAGCCCCCAGACAATTTATGCAAAATCAACAATAGCAATTTGAAGCAAAATTTCACAATAACAAAGTATTTAAACTACAGCAATTCTCAGACTATTGAATTACCTAAATTGATTTTGATAGCCGGCTCTGTCAATGCACGTCGGGGAATTCAATAGATATACCTATTCAATACAAGTATCTAATAATACACATTTCAGTTCAAAGTAATCTAATATCTTGAAACTAATTAAATCGAATGCTGCTACCCTTTCAGTAACAGTCTACTAAGGAGGTATGTCTAAAATTTAATTTCATCCTTTCTCTGTCCTACAGACCGTAATCTCCTTTGTATGTTAAACTTCTTTCTCTCAAAGATCATCACTAAACATAAGTATTTTAACTTGCTTGAGAGGGTTATTAATCAAAGCTTAACTCAGTAAAGTCATTCTAGTGTAAACGAACTCCGAACATTTCAAGTTTATAGATTGGTACTCATGATAATAGAATGTACATAATAATATATCTAAATACCACAAACATGGTGTTAGGTTAGCTAAAGTTCTCGATTAAAATCCGATCTAAACATAGGTTCATTTATCGATATAAATTTCAAGTGATAATGTTTACAGAAAATTCAAACAATAGGTATCTGATATTTATAAATGTGCCAACTAGGTAACCAGAGCTTGGAGACTAGTGGTAGCTCGGCGAAAACAGCCCCGACTTACGAGCTGTAGGTCGCGAGTTCAAACCCAGGCAGGCGGATTACTTTGTGTAATTTATTTCATCACCTCTCTCAAAACGGTGATAGAAAACATCGTGAGAAAACTATTGGAAACAATATAACTTTTTGCCTAGTAGTCACGCTTGTCACAATAAGGCCAACGAGGAATTCTGGTCTATTACATTATAAAAAAAATTGTGTGTGTTTTTTACTTCTTCACGCTTGAACGGAATCTAATTAAACTTGGTACACGGTAGGGGCGTAGCTACCGCCGTATCTGCCGTATTACAGGGGCCCCCGCGCTTCAGGGCCCCCCACGTAGACAAAACATCGCAAAATGTTATCCACAATCGTTTCGTAGGGTAAACTAAGCATTTGGAAAACAAAAGCACCAATTTTGTATACGGGGCCCCTGTGGGTCTAGCTATGCCACTGGTACACGGGCATACCCTGAAATAGTACATTGGTTTTACATTTTATCCCGAGAGTATGTTCCCTAATTTCCTACTATTACGCAGATGAAGAAGCTTATTCTATTAAATATGTAAAGGAACGATCAATCTTCTGTTTCATAATATCATAGCCACTTAATTTAGCTTCATCATGCGCGTGCGAGCCCTCACGACGGGGGATGCGGTGTCCCGGGGCAGGTGTGTCTTGGCGGTGTCTCTGGACATCGCCAACGCCTTCAACTCCCTGCCCTGGAGTTGCATTGGTGGGGCACTCCGGTACCACCGGGTGCCCGACTACCTCTGTCGGGTGATCGAGGCCTACCTGTCGGACAGGTTCATCATCTACCCCGGTCATCAGGGGGAGTTGAAACGGCGAGAGATGTCGTGCGGTGTTCCGCAGGGATCGGTACTAGGGCCGCCCTTGTGGAACATCGGGTACGACTACGTGCTGCGCGCCGACCTCCCCGACGGGGTCAGCGTGGTCTGTTACGCAGACGACACGCTGGTCCTGGCGCGGGGACGGTCGTACCAGGCGGCGGTCGAACTAGCGACGCGCGGGGTTGCGACAGTCGTGGAGAGGATACAGCAGTTGGGACTCGAGGTGGCATTGCACAAGTCCGAGGCCATGTGTTTTCACGGCCCTCGGAGCGCGCCACCTCCGGGCTCCCAATTAACGGTGGGAGGAGTTCACATCGGCGTCGGGTCGACGATGAAGTACCTGGGACTCGTCCTCGACAGCCGGTGGAACTTCAAGGAGCACTTCCGACGTCTGGCTCCCAGGTTGAATGCGACTGGGGCTGCGCTCAAGCGGCTCCTGCCGAACCTAGGGGGTCCAGACGCCTCCTGCCGGAGGCTCTACGCAGGCATCGTTCGGTCCATGGCCCTTTACGGTGCGCCGGTGTGGGCGCCATCGCTACGGAAGCGAGTGGCGGCCCGGCTAACCGCCTGCCAGAGGGTCATGGCCATCCGGATGATCCGCGGATACCGTACGGTGTCCTGCGAAGCGGCGAGCCTCCTTGCTGGCCTACCACCGTGGGATTTGGAGGCAACAGTCCTTGCACACATGCATGACTTACGCGTGGAGATGCAACGTCGGGGCGAAACTCCGCTGCCGCGACAAGTCGCGGCATGGCGGACAGAGCTCCGGCGGGATCTCATGGTGAAATGGCGAGAGCGATTGTCGCAACCTCGTGCTGGGCACGCCACGATCGAGGCGGTAAGGCCCCTCTTTGAGGCGTGGCTGGAAAGGCCCCACGGCGTCGTCACCTTCCGTTTGGCGCAGGTGCTGACCGAGCACGGCAAGTTCGGTCCGTACCTGTACAAGATTCGTGCGGAGACGACGCCCGGGTGTCGCCACTGTGCGGACCGCCCGGTGGACACGGTGGAGCACACAGTCGAGGTGTGCCCCGCTTGGGAAGAGCAGCGCCGTGTCCTCGTGGGGGCGATCGGCGGCGATCTCTCGCGCCGGGGCTTGGTTCAAGCCATGCTCCGGAGCGAGGAGGAGTGGCAGGCGGTCGCCTCCTTCTGCGAAGCAGTAATGCTAGTAAAGGAGGAGGCCGACCGCCTTAGGCAAAGGCGGACACGCCGCCGCCGCCGCCGGGTTTCCGATCCCAATTTCCGGCCACCGTAGGCGCGGGCTCGCGGACGGTGGGCAATGGGTAGCTCGCTGTCCGTCCGTCCGGTAACAGACCGGTCCGAGCTCAGGTCGTCTACGGCGCGCACCGTTCCCGCGCGCCTCAAGGAGTTGTCAGCATACTGTAGGGGTCCAGCAGGGCCGAAGCCTACTGGGGCCAAAGGTTATGTGAGACTGTCACCAAAGGCCCCAGGATAAAGGCAAGGAATGGAAAGGTAGGTTTTTTAGTCAGTAAAAGTCTGACACTGTTTCCCGCCCCACCCAAGGGCGGGATTCGTCATTGGATGATTTTTACCTACCACAAAAAAAAAAAAAAAAAAACTTAATTTAGCTTCTGTACTACATACCTACCTATCAAGGGCATCGCCAGCCGATGAACAAGGTGGGGGGCTATTGGAAGTATAAAGAATAAAAAAAGGTTTTTTTTTTAATAATAATAAAAGTTTATTTTTTCCATAATATAACTCTTAATTGCTAGCCTTGTATTTACGGTGACATATAGGATGGACATTATATTGTAGGAGACTGATGCTTAAACTAGGATCTGCTGTAAGCTGTAAAGCAAGCCTCTAGAGAGGGGGGGGTAGCCCCCCTCTGCCCTCCCTTGGCGGCTCCCTTGCTACCTATTAATCAACTGTTGTATCTAAATAAGCTACAACATAACTTTTATAAAAATAACAGCCAGCTTTTTTTAATTTAGATCATCAATCTTCATAGGTATTCGTCCGATTATTTAAAACTAACTTCTGCCAGCGGCTCCGCCCGCGTGAAAGTCGGTTAAACCCCTTAGGGGTGGAGTTTCGCAAAATTCTTAGCGGACGTCTACACTTTATAAGGAACCTACCTGCCAAATTTTAAGTTTGTAGGTATTATAGTTTCTGAGATTTCGTGATTAATCAGTAAGTGTTATTTCGCTTTTATATATACACCCCTAAAATTTTGATCGTTTTAATCCCGTGGAGGGTCGATCCGGTACATGAAACACTATCGATTTGTAAACATAAAAGTAAAAAATAAAGTACTTTTTTTTTAATCTCGAATGAAATTAATTTCTTTAAGTAAACGACAGCTGGGCGAGTTTAATGACCTATAGGTAGTTATTATATACTCCCGAATTGGTCCCATAGAAATATTGTTTTAATAAACTTTGAAGATATAGAACGAAAGTCGGAAGAATAGAATGGATCAGGAAAATCATAGCAGAACTGTCGTAACAAGTAAAATAGCTTTGTTTATACATGTAGTCGGTGCTTGACTGAAGAAAGAAGGGGAGAGGATACATTGAATTGTTCTGATGATGTACCCGATAGGTAGGTAAGAACCGGAATTCTGTAATAAATCAGTGTATCCTAGTCGTTTTTGGTATTATTAGAATTATCATGATGATTTGATGATGGAACTGAATAGCGGATGGTATCTATTAAGTTTGGCTAAGCACACATAGGGACAGACAGCGGGAAGCGACTTTGTTTTATACTATGTAGTGATAACAAAGCAGCGCGGCAACAGCGCTGCAACCGCGCTGCCGTCACGTGGCACTTTGCAGCTAATTTTTTCACTGGACCTCGGCTACCTTACCTTAGAATGTTCACTTTTGTCGATCTATCTGCTTCAGATCCAGTGGTGTTCAAGTCCCTCAGAAGCCCTGTATAAAAAAATGGTGTTTTTTTACAAATGCCTGGTTTATCCTACGAGACGGTTGTGGATAATATGTTGCGAATTTTCGCCTACATCGGGGCCCCTGTAGGGCGGGGGCCCCTGTAGGGCGGGGGCCCCGTATAGTTGATACGGCAGACATGGTGGTAGCTACGCCCCTGTTCAGGTCTTACATTCGTAAATTACGTTTTTGTTGAACGTTATGTCAATATTTGCCAGGTAAACCAACTGCTAGAATATCCCAGAAGATGATGGGCGTTTACGTGGGCGAGACGATGCAGTTGAGATGCAGGATCGAAGCCAATCCTCCGCCGACCGTGTATTGGACGCATATAGATCTTAATAAACTATATAATAGTAAGTATATTTCGTGGAACCGGTTTTCTGAAAATCCAAAATTTACGAATTTTCTTTTACAAATATCAGCCTGGTAGCCGTAATTTAAGTCTTTCTTCGAGTTATATACTCTCAGTTAGCAGATATTACTTTAATAAACTCGTTTAGTTTCAAACTGTTACGTGGGCCTTTACCTTAAATTTTAATATGGGAGTTACAGTTTAATATCCTTTGAATAACCTTTTAGAATAGCTCTAAATTTATTATTTATGAGTAGATCTTCCAATATTTCTAATTTCTGTACCTAACTACTTTCTATTCTTTTGTGATTTGAAACATGTATTTATACCAAATTTATTCAAACTTAAACATTCTGAGGGATTTTATTATTATATTGTGTAAATTTTCTATAGTCTGACAAAATAGGGTTCGTAGGTTTTCATTTCTAACTCCTTAAGCTGGTTCTGTACCAATTTATGGATACCCTAGTTTATAAGTATTTTATTTTCCTGTACAGGTTCTAAGTACCAGACGAGTCTCAAGTCCGAAGGATACAAGTACACAGCTTTACTGCGAGTAAGGAACATGTCTAGAGAAGATATCGGATCGTACTACTGCTATGCCGAAAACTCGATGGGGTCTGCGAGGGATGACGTTACAATTTATAGTAAGTGTCTACTTAACAGGACCACTTTTTCTAAAAGATTTTCATTTAAGGAAAATTATACCGTGGGTACTTGATAATAAGGATGAAAAATAAATGATATTTTTTTGCACATTATTTATAAATAGAACTTTTAGATATGAGCCCACTTCAAGTCTACGGGATTGCATTAAAGGGCGCGCTTGCAGTGACTCAACAGGCAGGATACTTTTTGTCAGGGTACTTCTCGTTGACCTAGAAAAAAAACAAGTTTCAGGATTATAGGTCAACGGCAAGTACCTATAATTCTGAAATTTGGCATGAGGCAATGTCTCATAGCACAAGTGTAACCACCCTGGCCCAGTAGGCTTCGACCCTGCTGCGCCCCTACGGTTTGCTGACAGCTACTTGAGGCGCGCGTGAAACGATACATGCCGTCGACGACTTGGGCTCGGTCCGGACTGTTACTGGACGGTCGGACGGCAAGCTACCCATTGCTCGCCGTCTGCAAGCCCATGCTTACAGTGGCCGGAAATTGGGATCAGAATCCCGGCGACTGATGCGTGAGGGCCGTTGCCTCACGCGTGCGGTCTCCTCCTTTGCTAGCATTACTGCTTCGCAGAAGACCGCCTGCCACTCCTCCTTGCTTCGGACCATGGCCTATACCAAGGCCCAGCGCGAGAAATCGCCACTGCTTTTCGTCCCCGTGAGGACACGGCGGTGCTTTACCCAAGCGGCCCACACCTCTACCGTGTGCTCCACCGTGTCCTCTTGCCTACGAGCACCGCAGTTTTACTCCCTCGTCGATCAGAGCCTTTAAGTGTAAAAGGAGAACTACTTTGGGCACACATGGTCCATGTACGACGATCTGGGCGCGTCGGTCTCCATACATTTTATATGACAACTAGACGTGTAGAGCTACATTATATCCACGCCACGAGTCGCGACGCTACCAACAAATCAGGCTTGGCCACGCAATTATGAGTCTTGGATGTTTGAATAAATAATATAACTATATCAAAACATAGTTTTATCACAAAATATTAGCTAAATACCAACATTACTGAACATGAACAGAAAAACTAACAGCTCTACCCAATAACGGCAAAATGTCAACGCCACACATATTGCTCTAATACCCGTTTTGAGGGCCTTAAACACATATTTTCATATCAGTTGATCCAACCATATGAGTAGCCACATAGTTCAGAATCCATAAGTTTATTCAGAGGAGCAACTCTAGTTTTTCATTCAAAAGAATATGAATGTTGATAGAGCTGTTCAATACAATGCCTATAGGCTATATGAACGGTTCAAAAAGGCTCGAGTCGAACCTCTGGTTAAAACATTTGCCTTTTACGTCTGAAACTTTTGGTTTCATGCGTATCGAGCAATTCAATTTTGTTTTAATAGAATCACAGAATATCGGTAAGGCTAATAAAAATATGTGTGAAATACTTGAATTGAAATCACACTAATATTATGAATTTGGTTTTTTTTATTTATACACTGTTAAATTTTGATCGTTTTAATCCCTCGGAGAGTCGATCCGGTATATGAAACAAATCGATATTTATTTGTAAAGATAAAATTAAAAAATAAAGTATTTTTTTCCAAAAACTCGAATTAATATACGTATGTGCGAAATTAATTTCTTTATATAAAACAAGTAAGTTGAGTGTCGTTGCGTACTAACTACCTACAGGTCGTTGAACTCGCCTAGCAAACGTTTACTTAAAGAAATTAATTTCGTACATGCGTAAATTAATTCGAATTCAAAAAAAGTACTTTATTTTTAATTTTATCTTTACGTATCGATAGTGTTTCGTGTACCGAATCGACCCTCAACGGGATTAAAACGATCAAATTTTAACGGTGTATATGTGTATGTATATATTTGTCACTCCTTCACGCTGAAATTGCTGAAATGATTTGGATAAAAAATGGCACCATATCTTGGAACAGGATAAAGGCTACTTTTCTTTAAAGTGAGGTTTGCCGCTAACAGAATCTCATATGTATTTATTGAACAGACTGTTGGAACACTTTGTCCCGAAAATCTATACAAAAAATTATAAAAGGCAGTCCACCATTTTTAGGTGGGCAATGTACTTTGATTAAAAAGTGGCCTTTGTGGTGACTTCTTTTGGTTTCTTTCAAATACAAAAAGTTGAAAAAACTTCCAAGTCTGTTCATAAATGACGGAGTTTTGAGGTAACAAACATAAAAACCTTGAAAACCTTCTCTTTTTTTTTAATTTGGATAAAAAGGTTAGACCGCCCAAAATAATCCGAGCTTTAATTTCTAAACGTAATCAGTTGTTTGTGGTTTGTTAATTAGAGGATTGGTAATATAACCCTAGAACAATACTAATTACGTGAAAATACCTTTCTAACAATGGATTATTGTTGTTTAGATATAATTTACGAGAATTATTACAGTATCAAGAGTAAATAATGTAGCTTGGAATTCTAAAATTATGAGACGATCGTAAATCTCTCACATAATGTTTTAAAAGATCTAGATTCATGAAAAACAATTTAGAAAAAAGATATCCAATAGACATAATGTATCTTTATAATGTTCTGTTTTTAGTTTACTTATTAAAAAATATGAGTTGTATTACCAGATCCCGTCAAACATTCTGCCATATAAATTAATAGCTTTTGCCCGCGGCTTCGCTCCCGCTCTACCCTACTCTACCGTTTACCAATAAATGAGCAGGTTTTTGAATTTTTTGTTTATTTATTGGGATAAAAATTACCCTATATTCTTCTCCTGCTTCCAAGCTACCTTCAAGCTAACCACTAATTTTCATCCAAATCGGTTCAGCCTTCAGCCGTTCTTCGGTTATAAATAATGTAGGTAACTAAAAAAAAAACACGCAAATTTAATTTATAGAAATTAAATTCACAGTTCGTAAATAGGAACTGAGAACGTTATTACTTTTCTCAATTTTCTTGCGATTCGAGTGTGACGTGGCGGTCGATCCTGATCTTACCCGGAGCGCATTGTACACGCTTTGTGTCCTCGCGTCCTTAAATACTTAAACATAATCGCGATCTTTTGGCACAGACGCGTCGTAATGTTGCCACTGTATTTTTATATTTATTTTTTTATCTATTTTTTAAATCGTATATTTGTACTTCCCATAGATTTATTTAAATTTTATTTTATTTTTTTCCGATTTGCATACAAGACCGTGCCGACGTCTATTATGTCTACATTGTCACCGGCCCGCACTGAAAACCAGCGTCGTAGACTCGTCGCATTCTGCGTGGGGTCACGACATTAAGCTGAGTGCTCGGCCGTTTTGCGCGGACGTGGCGCATACTTCTCACAATATTAATTTATCCTTGTAAACCTGTTACTTGCGCCTTTATCCGGCAAATTAAAAGTTTTTCTTTCTTTCTTTTTTTTCTTTCTTCTTTCTATAACACGACTTTCTTTTATATATAGGTATTATCAGAGAAGTCGAAATCGGTCGAGCCGTTTTGGATGAGGTCAACCATAAACACCGTGACGCGTCTTCACCTTCCGCATGACGCAGGTCCTCACCGAATATAGTCAGTTTGGGAAGTTCCTGCACCGGATTCGTGCGAAAGCGACGCCCGGGTATCACCACTGTGTGGACCGCCCGGAGGACGCGGTGGAGCACGCAGTCGAGGTGTGCCCCGCTTGGGTAGAGCACGGCTGTGTCCTCGTGGGGGCGATTGGCGCGCGGCGGCAGCGATTTTTTCGTGCCGTGCCTTGGTACCTACAGGCCATGGTCCGGAGTGAAGAGGGATGGCAGGCGGTCGCTTCCTTCTGCGTAGCAGTAATTCTAGCAAAGGAGGAGGTCGCACGCGTGAGGCAACGGCCCTCACGCCCTAGCCGCCGTCGGGATTCCGGACCCGATTTCCGGCTACCATAGGCGCGGGCTTGCGGACGGCGAGCAATGGGTCCGTCCAGTAACCGTCCGGACCGAGCCCAAGTCGTCGATGGCGCGCACTGTTCCCGCGTGCCTCAAGGAGTTTTCAGCAAACGGTAGGGGCCCCAGGGCCATGGACCAAATTCCGAAAGGAAGTTCCCGGTATGAAGGGCTAAAAAGGAACGGTGTGGGTTTTTAGTTAAAAGTCTGACACTATCTCCCGCTCCGCCCAAGGTTGGGAGATGTCATTGGGTGTTTTTTTTATAGATATTATTAATGTAACTTTTTGGTTTATGCTATTTTTGAGTTAATTTATCTGTAAAATAACTAGCGACTGATTTTGCAATTAAATCACACAAAAATGTTGTAAATCTTTACTAATACTTTAGTAACATTTTAATGTCAGTAGCAAATTTTTTACTGTAAAATCATGTAGTATCTGTACATACCGGCACAGATCTTGAGCGCTGACTTTTGGCTTCATGGCTGATTTCCACTTGTGCAGAAGTGAAATATCAGGTGTCTTTAGTGGTATGAAGTGAGATGCGGGATTGGGGTGTGCGATCCTTGTACTAGTGATTGGCTGGCCGATGTGTATGATGCGCAAAGCGTTCCCCGCTCTTTCACCGAGCGCTCAAGATTCGTGCCGGTATCTATACATGATTTTACAGCCTCTACCTATAAAAACTAGATAAATGTAAAAATAAAATATTCAAATAAACATTTTACGATTTCATGTGTAAATAAAACTTTTATGTTATAGCTCTGGCGACAACTACTTCAACATCCACAGAGGTTACGACTGCTGTAGAAGATATTACTACCACAGCAATTCAGACATGTGAGTAAAATAGGAAAATATACTAATATATACCTATTTTAATCTTGAAATTAGAATATAAAACAAATATACAATATTGTTTTCTATTCGAATTTCAAAAAATATCGTAATATTTCATTCTGCTAAATTTCTACATATTTTTTAATTAATATACGAGTAATCGCGAAAAAATCTGCCAAGTTCAGTCATAAATGTACTGACCAGTAGATTTTTTTTTCACGATTTCAGGTTTGGTCTCATAGTAAAAGTTGTTTGTTATCATGACTACAATCACGCGTTTAAGTATCGTTCACTAATTATATACCAGTCACTCTATATAAACAATTAAGAATAATAATTTCATATTTCAATTTACATATTTTTGAGTTTAAACTTCAATAACCTACGGAAAGAGGAAGAATTTGGGCATATCTATTTATTTTATATACCAACTTTTTTTTGCTTCACATACAGTTGGACATAGATCACATATTACGATTATACATCATAGACATTTAGATCGTGTCACATACATTTGGTTCTGCTTTTATTTTTTCATTAGTCCCTATTTTAAGTTGCGCTTGCTGTGAGGGGTTAATAAAAGTATAGTCTGAAAAATCGCCAAACTTAAGTGGCAGTCTGTAGAGCATATTGCCTGTAGAATAGATGGTTGATAGGGCAGAAAGGTTCTGGCAACCGCGTAGGTACGGAAGACGCTGAGTTGGAAAACTTTAAAGCGGTTTAAAGAGGCGTTTACTAATAGGCATTAAGTAGTTAATCTAGATAAGCCAAGAGATGTTTGGGTTACCTTTATAGATACACTAGCTTTTGCCCGCGGCTTCATTCCCGCTTTACCCTACTCCACCCTACTCTACTCTACTCTACCCTACACCCTACTCTACCCTACTCTACCCTACTCTACCCTACTCTACCCTACTCTACCCTACTCTACCCTACTCTACCCTACTCTACCCTACTCTACCCTACTCTACCCTACTCTACCCTACTCTACCCTACTCTACCCTACTCTACCCTACTCTATCCTACTCTACCTTACTTTACCTTACTCTACCTTACTCTACCTTACTCTACCCTGCTCTACCTTACTCTACCCTACTTTACCCTACTCCACCCTACTCTACCCTACACTACCCTACCTAAGAACCTTTTCCTGATAATAACAAACACAACAAAAAAAGAATTAGCGAAATCGGTCCAGCCGTTCTCGAGATTTCCGCTTAGCAACACATTCAGCAATTCATTTTTTGTATTATAGATTGATAGCTATAATATATAAATGAATTAATTAATATACGAGTAATTAGTCAATGTTGATTGAACCTTTACAACAAATTCTCTGCCCATCCCATAGTCCAAAGAAGGTTCATTTTTTTTTAATTATTAGCTTATCAACAATTGTTACACTATACATTCAGAATAACACAGCTTTTACATATATAAACTAAGTGTACAATATAAAACGATAGACACAGCATGCATAAACAATAGAAAAAAAAATAAAAAAATATGATAATGGTGCAGATACAAAACTTAATATCTAGAGTTACGTAATTACAAATTTAGTGTAGGTCAGTAGTTAGTCATTTTAAGTGGACTTGGCGCTTGAAATTTTGAATAGATGTGGAAAAAAATATATCTAAACTTACATCGCAATTATTAAGAAATCTACAAAGTCTTGGGCACGGTAATATTATACTATACAGTATTGTAACTCGGCCGTTTCTTTGAAATAAATACCTACAGCCGCGCGGTACGTAAACATGCGATAGGGCTACCCGCCTCCAGCATTTTAATTACATTTGTCTACTTTGTGTTTCCATTTAGTTTTCTGATTGTAAATATACTTTAAAAAAAAAAAAAAACAAATAAAATACTTTTTGAATAGGAAGTTTTTTTAACAATAACCGATTTATTGTTCAAAAAACTCTTATAACTCTTATAAATTTGCAATCGAAAAATATTTGCGCCTCGACTGAGACGTACGAAATGCTTTATTAATAAATTTTAAAATATAAAAAAGCCTCATTCTAATATAAAGCTTAATTAAAAAACCAAAAACAGCACAATATAATATCCTACTCGTCATATTAAATATGTAAATATGTACTAATTTTAAGCGAAAAAATCTCGCGGTTATTGTTAAAAAAACAACACACCGCCCGTTCGTCACTGCGGCACAGTCGCGACTACCAGCTTGCCGAGCGCATGCCGAGATCGAGGCGCGTAAGAATAGCTCGCGCTTCGTCCGTTTGTATGAAGTTGGAATACTGTATAGATAATATTACTGTGTCTTGGGATTGGGGAGTTCGACCCTGAAATAGTTTTGCGGAATGGGGGACGTAGTAATTTGATTGGATGGCGCATTCATGATCTAGTTTTCATCGGATCGCTAGTTTATTATAATCTAAAGCACAAGCAATTACGTTCAGTTTAGGACCGATATCCCACGTAATAAAAAATAATAACTTCTTTTTATTCAATCACTTTTGCTTTTTTGTTTTGCTGGTTGTGAAGTTAGGTTGTCCATTCATAGCAACCTTCCCCTTATCTTAGTAACTTTTCAGAAAGTTTTTATTCTTTCTTTCTCAAACTCCCAGAAAAACCTTTTAGGAGGAAAATTATATTTTTTATATTATAATATCTGTTTCTTTAGCACGAGTAGGTCTGAATAGGTATGTATATTTATATATACAATATGTTGTTTTTGATATCCCATAACTTAAGGTTTATATTCTGGAAAAAACAATAGTAAAAGTCCTTTAATATGTATTCCAAAAATGCATGGTTTCGAAGATATCATCAATCATAACTAATTTAGGTCAAAAATGTTCTCTCTTATGACAAATCTCTACTTTTGTGACGTTGTCAAATTTCGCAAGAAGTCGTCTTCAGTGAAATATAAAGTAGTTTGTAAACAAATGGCATATTTACGCTGTCATATTTCAGGTAAGGGTGTTTTACATTAATAATAATCATGAATTTGTCGTATTATTTTGTTTGCGAAATGAAACCAAAAAAAGATAATTATAAAACAATTCATATGTCAGTTGATTCTTTGATATTATGGTCTCATTTGTACCCTAGATTAATATGGGATATCAAAAAAACACATAGTATAAAAAGAAAAAACTGATATATCAACGCACAGCCGAAATTACTGAGACAGAGAGAAAGAGATTAAAGAGAAATTTAGCACAAGGCCCCCTTTTGCAACAAAGGCAAGCATTAAGAGGGGATTTTCCGAAATTCACTCATTAAGGAAATGATAAGCTAATTCTAACACCTGTATTTATAAACAAGTCAATCTAATTACTTGAGTAAAATTAACTACTTAAGTAACAATTTGTATTCTATAGTTATAAATTGTTACTTAAAAAAATGAAATTTTTAATAATGATTTCTAACATCAAGTAATCACTTAGAAATTACTTAGAAACAAGTAATTACTTCTTTATAAACACGGGTGTTAGTCATCCCGCTATCTCCTTCTTGGTCTGCCACGACCCCGTCGTGCGATTTCAGGGCACCAGCTTTGTGTTTTACTGGCCCACCGCTCGCAGCAATAGGGATTCAAATGTTTGTATGAAGAAACCGATTTTCACGCAAGTGACGTCGCTGGCAGAAGCTAGTATCCGATATAGCAAAACTAATACAGCATGTCCTATTTATACTATGATTTTTTATTAGATGAAGTAAAGCGACAGCAGTGGAGAATGCCCAACTGTCAAACAACCATTGTTATATACTTTACTTCATCTAATAAAAAATCATAGTATAAATGAAATGTGAGAATATAATACCTACAATAGATGTTACAATATTGGGTCCAGCATATAGGTACATTATAATAATATGGCGTGCAAATATTTCTATAAAATTATATAGGTATTATTATTAACCTACTAATTATTATGAAACAGTGAATGAAATATAATATCATTGTAATAAATATTGAAATTGTATTGTACTAATAATAAGTGATTAATATTGATTGATATTGTTAAAATGATATAGTACAATAAAAGCTATCTTTATTTTATTACTAGCTTTTGCCCGCGGCTTCGCTCCCGCTCCACCCTACCAGACTCTACCCTACTCTACCCTACTCTACCCTACTCCACCCTACTCTACCCTACTCTACCCTACTCTATCCTACTCTACCCTACTCTACCCTACTCTACCCTACTCTACCCTACTCTACCCTACTCTACCATACTCTACCCTACTCTACCTTATACCAATAAATGAGCAGGATTTGGATTTTTATTTTTTTATTTAACAGGATAAAAATTATTCTATGTCGTTCTCCTAGTTCTAAGCTACCTTCCCACCAATTTTCTGCCAAATCGGTTCAGCCGTTCTTGAGTTATAAATAGTGTAACTAACACGACTTTCTATTATATATAGATGTTAATAACGACGTTTCCTCTGAATATTCTTTAAACAACAAATTTTTGAACAACGACGATAGTAAATCTGGAATATTATTTGGATATGGTCAAATATAATAACTGCCATGCAATAAATATTTATTTTAGGTACATAAAATAATTGTATAAGACAAATAGGTAATTTAAAAAAAAAAACAAATAGGTAAACGAGTAAACTTAACACTAACACTTGCAACCACTCTAAAGGGCTTATTACACCACTCGATATTCAGACCGGTCTTAGTCGACGTCGCGTAGTGTAAAATGGGATAGACTGTCTAAGGCTTCGTTTACGGAGACGAGACGCACTGCGCGGCGCGTTGGGCATTCGTCGTACATTGCAGCAGCGGGCCGCGTCATCGCACGAGCAAACACAAATATATGGCAATGTATGATGGACTGCCTAACGCACCACGCAACGCGCCGCGTTTCCGTAAACGAAGCCTTACTCTGAAGTAAACTCTAAAATAGTCTGTATCGTGTGTGGAATATCGAGTGGTGTAATAGGCGCTTTACCCTTCTCACATATACTCACACACCCGTACCTCTACATTATACTCACTACACGTACCATTAGCTTAATTAAACTATTGTCTTTGTTACTGTACCCACCTTCTGTTATGGATTGAAGGAGGCTGGACCCCGCAACACAGGGAATCCTAATATGGGGTTCAAGGCTTCATTTACGTTTGTAAATTTAACTGAGACAATAAATCATTTTAGTTTATTTTATTTATTTCGGGTAATGTCAATTTGTCTTCGTGTCTCTAGTATTTATTTTGTTACTTACTGCTTTTTAATATATATATTTTTTACGAATGCTTTGTAAAAAAGTTTCTAAGATATACAAACATATTAAATACAGTATTTTAAGTTTTTGGAGTAACGGTTTCTGCGCTGACGTTCTTTGTCGAGGGTCACCAGTTTGGTGGTATGCAGAACAGAGAGTAAAATCCCGCATATCTCCATTGATAAGGGAGGATCCTCCGACCAGACGGGCGCGTTGTGTCTGGTGGGCTATTGCCCGATAGATGTTTTCGGGCTGTTCTATACGTTCAAATCACGCGGTGAATGTTACTTGCGCGATGCAGGATTAGTTCATATGTGACGACATAGATGTCGCTACAGGTTTATCTTAGTCATTATCATCAGGTTATTTTTCTCCATGAGTCCTCATCATCATTTCAGCCGTAAGCCGTCCACTGTTGGACTGTTCTACTGTGTACACTGTTTTTTATCTTAGTAGCCCCATTTAACATTTAATTTCCTCAACAGATGCAGAATTAGAAGTAAAGGAACACGACCCCGACATCCACTTCCCGCACGAAGATCGTATCGTGGTCGTGCTGAGCCAACATCAAATGCAGAACTTAGGTAACTGACCAATTAAGATGCTTATCTCACCGCTATCGAACTGTTATCGACCAATCACCGGTAAGCTTGCGAGTTTGTTGGCCAATCATTACGACGCTCCAGTGCTTCATTGACACACTAATGATCGGTTCCTATACTTTATCGATTTGTTTACCTATGGTAGTTTATTTAAGCCTCTTCTTCTCTAAAGTTTGCAATAAAATTATCAAATTAATGTCTTAGTCTATTTCCGTCTTCACGTCCGATTATACACCGTTAAAAGATCGTTTTAATCCCGTAGAGGATCGATCGAACTTAAAGAAATTAATTTCGTACATGCGTATTATTAATTCGAGTTTTAGAAAAAAAGTACTTTATTTTTTAATTTTATCTTTACAAATCGATAGTGTTTCATGTACCGGATCGTTCCTCCACGGGATTAAAACGATCAAAATTTAAAGGTGTATGGGGTGACTGGTATTTAGTGACCGAGTCACTTTTACTATGGGACCAAACCTGAAACCGTGAAAAAATCATCCAAATTCAGTACTTTTTGACCAGTTAAACGAACATAAACTGACCATGCACATTTTTTTCGCGATTTCAGCTTTGGTCCCATAGTAAAAGTTGTTTGTCATCATTACTATAATCACGTGTTTAAGTATCGGTCACTAATTACCAGTCACCCTATATAATAACTAGCTGACCTAACAGAACTGCCACAATTACTAAAGAAAAAAGTTTGGGGTTGGGAGGGGTAAGTACAATAAAAGTAAAAATCATAAAAATCGGTCAACACGTTGCGGAGAAGTTCGGCAACAACAACTACTGGAGCCATGTTGTGTGAAAGAGAACCCCAGGGCCCTGGAACGAAGGCAAAGAAGAAACACAGGAGTGGGTTTTAGTCAGCAAAAGTCTGACAGGCCCTCACGCTCCGCCCTAGAGCGGGAGAAGTCATTAGATGATTTCCCACCTAAAAACAAGCCGCTCTCAATAAATGTAACTAGACGATATTATGAAATTCTGTATGAATTAGTTGAGCTATAGTAGCAGAAATATAACTTCATTGAAACATGATAATACATACTATCTCTCTTCGACCGCAGTTCAAACCAATATTGTACTATTCTGCAAACTCTAAATTGAATTACTCCGAGCTACCTCTGTAACTAGTTTTGTGTAAATTCAGGAATCGTAAACTTTGTATTTGATATTCTACATTATTAGTATTATTTGCAGTAATTGGTAAATAAATAGTCTAAACATAGACTAAACATACATGTTTTATTCACACGACAATTTATATAGGTAGGTATGTACTGTTTTGGGCTGCGTGAGGTCGAAAGAACCTGTGGCGACTCTTTCTCAGAAAAAAAAATCTGCTGGTCAGTACGTACATCTATATCGATGGTACATTAATGTTCGCCTAATTGTACTGAACTTGGCTGATTTTTTGCGCGATTTCAGGTTTGATCCCATAGTAAAAGTTGTTTGTTGTTATGACTACAATCACGCGTTTAAGTATATAAGTTCACTAATTAACAGTCACCCTATTTAGTATGAATTAATACTTATTTATAATATATACGTTTATTTAGAGACAACAGTTTATTCTTGTCATTTAATTATGACTCAAATAATATTATTAGTCAATAAAAAAAATAAAAAAAAATAGATGAGACTAACTCGTGTGCGTTAAGTTCATAAAACTGTGCTTATAATTCTGTGCTAGCTTCTTCATTTAGGTTAAAGTTAAACAATACTTACGAGTAGATTTAAATAAGATTCGGTTTAACAACGTAACAAAAATAAAGTGGACACGGCTCGTATAGTTAGGAGGTTCCTTTCTCTAAAGCCCTGACCGCCGGTAGCTTGGACCCTATTCCCGAAACCGGTTGAACACTATTTTTTATATTTATAAATGTTTTTTTTATATACGCGTTTTAAAAAATATTCAAAAATGTATTAAATAAGTCAAGAAATAAATAAAGGAAATAATAATAATAATAATCATTTATTTGCGTGAAACATGGTGGTGCAAATCTGAAAACACAGCAAGTACATGGTTTTTCATGTTCCGCCTTTATTCAACATAAAAAAAAAAAAAAACTTGCTTTTAAATCAGCGTTTTTTTTAAACAATTATAAATTCACCAAAACAATCCCATTAAATAAATGTCAATAAATTAAATTACAAATGTCAAACGATACAACTTAAATAAATAAACAAGATAAATAATTAACAATTGTTAAGTTTTCTTTGCAAACCGTACTTTTCAAGGACCTAACATTTGACAGATACCCCCATTACTGATTTAAGCATGTGAAGTTCAGAATTACTCACTACTTTAGCCTGTAAACCTGTCAAAATTTGACATTGAAGTATGGTTTGAGACGTTATCTCAAAATACTCAATTCAGAAACCCGCCCATAGAGGTCATTGACGTTCTTATTCTTATTTGAATCGCAATGTATGACTGAATGTTTTTGAATTCCACGATCAAGTTTTCAACTAGTCTTTCTGTTATAAGTGAATAAACAAACTTTTTACCTTTGAAGGTATAGGTACATTGTTCCTAAAATAAGCCTCCTCCTTCATAAAAGTCAAATTGATTTATCACCATGGAAACTTGGAGTACTTACCTGCCCATGGAAAATTACTCTCATAACTTTGTCCTCTTTCACGATCGACTGAATATTCTTACTTTATGACATCTTCAGGAGGTTCTAATTCCATATTTCTTTTTATATTGTCATGACCCAACTTTCATGAGCTCGTTTGACAGAATAGAATACATTTGTTATTTTTTCCTCATAACCTATCTTATTGAAAGTATGACATTAAAACCCAGAGCAGAAGGGCAGCATAATTTATTATAGATATATTTATTATTATAATTTAATTTAAGTATAGTATCTATTTATGTGTACATTTATTTACTGTAATTGATTTAATTTGGATAACATAGTCTATTTTTGTTTTCCCAAATTATTTATACACACTGCGTCTACATCTCTCATTCAACTTTCCTGTCACTGGTCTTCTGGAAGAAACTTCGCTAGAAATAAGCAGTACCTTTGTACTCTTTTATCTGTATTTGTTTTTCTTGTTGTTAAGTGTTTGTGTGTAGGTACATGAATATATAAATAAATAATTTACTAGTAAGATACTAATATCATTTTTTCTGTATAAGGAAAAAAGAAATAAAACACGTTTATTTGGCACACAGGCACACACAAGTGTATGTGCAATACCAAAAATGTCGCAATATTCGCGCACTTACTGCACTAAATGCCTTTTGTTTAAAACATTCAAAGTAAAGAATTATGTGAATATGTTTCTAAATAAATAATTGTATTAAAATAATAAAAGTAACCAATATTTTTATTTTATAATATTTTATTTTAAATATTTGGCCAGCAGAAAAATTGATTGTTCAGTAGAAAATTATTATTTTGGGTAGCAAAAAATTAATATTTGTTCAGCGGAAAATTATTATTTGTCCAATAACATAAAACTATTTAGTCAGCAGGATTCTAGTATTACATAATCCGGTTATTTAGGGCACACCGATATAGATAGGATAGGTTCATTTAATCCCTGCTGGCCAAACGTCAGCTTTTCTCACTGACGACTGTCGTCAGCATAATGCCAATTAAACTATCTTCATTGTATACAATACCTAGATACCATTAATAAAATCCAAATTAAATTCAAGTCATGATAATTCCCAATCACGGTTTGCAGCTCTAGTACTATTATTGTTGCAGATATATTTAATTTCCTGTAATAAAAAAAAGACTGCCCAATATTATACATACGCCACTGCCTATCCCAACCCTAGAAGCAGCGCAATTCTCTTTGTTTACTGATCAAATACATCCTGATTTACCACGTTCGGCCCTGTAATGTCCTATGATGTCTTTGTACAATTTTTTGTTCATAGAACGTCTAAACATGTCCAATAAAAATATGTCATTACGTCTCATAAAGCCAAGCAGTCGTAAATTCTATTAGTTAAACTTTTTCGCCGCAACATTTGTAAATATTAAATATCTAGAGAAGCTTGTATAGCAAAACGTTTTTCAAACTATATCTATTTTGTACATTTTGTTACAACATATTGTGCGTATCTCACGAGAGCGCTGCTAGGTCGAACATGTTAAAGGTTTAATGATAGCCCTAAAATAATGTTTCTTTTTCAGATTTTTCGCCCAGTTCGTGACCAGAGGACAGCTCAGACCAGTCTTCAATGTGGTCTTCAGGATCAGCAGTAAGCTCAAAGATACATTTTTCCATCATCATCATCTGTGCCAACTTATTATGGCCGACTGTGTAAATAAACAAAAGGACTTGATAAAAATTTAAGATACGTAACACGAAATTGTGTTCAAGAATTAACTGAAGTTTTTTGTAATTAATAAGGAGCTTATTAGATTTTAGTGGGTAATAATAAGATAAGTATTAGTAAGAGATATTGGATTCAATTAATTCGATCTAGAGGACGAGACGATATAATCGCGTTAATTATATTTTAGTTTCATATTTTGTGTATCTGTATTGGTTTTTCGGGCTGGTGTAAATAAGTTATTATAGTTTGACTGATCCGAATACATCTGTTAAATAAAATATATTTGCGATATGTCAATTATTTTTATGTTCTCACTAGAACTGACTCTGTAAATAATTGTACTTACGTATATCTATAAAATATGTTTAAACTTTTTAATTAATAAAATTCTGTTCTCTTTAAAATTATCACGACTTTTATAAGAATTACTAACTGTATGTTACGTTTAAGTCAATTAAATACTATGTAATTTTACGTTTAACGTTTTCCATTCAATAAATAGACAATATGATATTTTTTGCGTTTTATTTGAACGCTCTTCGCCCTGTGGATATTCGTGTCCATCTCTTTTTAGGATTATTGGCGGGTTTCTGAATTGAGTATTTTGAGTTAAGAACGACTCAAACTATACTTAAATGCCAAATTTTGACAGGTTTGCAGGCTAAACTAGAGTTTGAGTAACTCTCAACTTCAAATGCTTAAATCAGAAATCAGGGGTATGTGTCCAATGTGAACCCTTTTATTGAGGCTTCGCTGACCGTCCGTCTATCGGTAAGTATAGGCAGCTGGGGTCAAAGGGTATGTGAAAATGGCACCCGGGGCCCTGGGACCAAGGCAAAGAATGGAACGGGGTAGGTTTTTAGTCAGTAAGAGTCTGACACTACTTCCCGCTCCACCCAAGGGCGGGATTTGTCATTAGATGATTTTACCCACCATAAAAAAAAGGAGCACAGTATTTTTACCTCTTTCGCACTTGACCGGGTTTTTAAATATTAGAAAAATAAATTTTTCCTTCTAGCTATAAATTTAATCCATTCGGTATGGTGGGATTACAAACAAAAAAACCGGGCAAGTGCGAGTCGGATCGCGCACTGATGGTTCCGTACAAATTTTCCTCTGAAAACAGTTCACAGTCCGAATTGCGTTACGAAGATTTTTCCGAATCGCATCTTTTTTTTTGTGACGTAACAACAAACTTATTGTTTTGAGATTTTTTCCTAATTTCATCTCGATATATACGCGTTTCCGCGATAAAAGATCTTAACAGACAGACAAACAACACTGAAAATCTGGTTTTTGTTTAAAAGTATTAAGAGAAGATTTGCATAAAACTCGTGTTTTTCATGGTTACCAAATGCCTGGATTAGATTTGAAGTGACAGCTTGAATTTTACCGCCAAAATTCACTAACTACAAATATTGTAACAATTTTATTCTTGAAATTCCTAGTTTACCTACTCAGGTATTCGAAACACGTGCCCAATTAAATTAAAGGTTACTTACCTACTGTTTCATTTTTCAATATTAATTCGTAGATTCTTATCTAAATTTTTTCGGCTTATTTTTGTTTTTTTTCGGTATATTTCAAAAACATTGATTTATTCCAAAAATGTTAGATTTTTCCCTTAGTTTAAGTAATTTGTGTGACTGGACAATTTGCTCGCAGAATTGTCAGGGCCGACAGGTTCTGGTGGCGACCGCGTACCAGAAAACGTTGGAAGGCCGTCCACAAGATGGACCGATGACCTGATGAGGTTCGCTGGTAACTAATGGATACAAGATGCACAGGACTAGTCGTTATGAGGTCATTTGGGGGCCTATGTATTTCGGCTGAAATAATGGTGATGTTATTTTTTCTTCATCAAATACGAGTAGAAGAGACTTTATAGCGGTCGATAAATTCCGCCAGTTGAATTTATTTTAGACGTATGGAATATTCTAGAAACATACTAACGACCTCATTATTTAGGAACAACCTGTGTCTGACATTTCTACGACGAAGTAGTGATGTAAACTACGCAGTTAGTAAGTAGCTCCTTCAACTGTTCAATTTTACTCGGTGAGTACAGAAAAACATGAAGTCAAAAAAGTTTGATCACTTTTTAAAGGTGCGAGCTTACGGGGGCTTGCGGACGTCGAGCAATGGATAGCTCGCCGTCCGGTAACCGTCCAGACCGAGCCCAAGTCAGCGCGTGCTGTTCCCCCAGCCTGCTAGCTTCAGACAGGCAGGGTCGAAGACTACTAGGTCCAAGGGTTGGCTTCTGAAAAGAAAGCTCGGCCCCGGTATGAAAGTTTATTCTTTTCCGTTGAAAGAGGAGTGTATGTGTAACCGCAAATTTAAAGCCATAAAATATTTTAATGCTTCACTTAACCTTTTTATATGTATTGTCGGATACATCCGACAAACACTCTCGCTTTTATTCCGCCAGGATAGTACATTCAAGATTAAATAATCCATCTCGTCTGCTCTTCTTTCACATAGGGGGAGTATCCAGTCCGAAATACACGACCCTGGTGATTAGGACACGAAAATACTCGTCGGATAAACCCGACGTAAGCGGTTAAAAACCGATTTTGAGTTTCCTCTCTCTTGAGACTCCTTGTATTAAGACAATTTTTTTTTTTTAAACTAGTAGGTATTACAGTCTATTCGTTAACGCTAAATAAACTTCTGCACATTGTGGACCCTGACTCAGCAATGGTGATCTTTAAAATATTTATAGATTATTTTTTATGAAGTTAAGGCTCAAAGAGTAATTTATTAAATTATTTTTATTTATTTTTTTAATTAGTTTTCATGACGGTCGACCTTGACTGAGCAGTAACCGATTTTCGGGTTTCAATCGCAGTGGGGGACTGCATGTAACCATAGCAAATAGTTCAATTTATTTGCCACCTTCTATCCCTTGATGAAGGATGGTTGTGGCGACACAGACTAGCCTATTGGTCTAGTAGTTAGTGGCCCTGACTGCTCTTCCGGAGTTCGTGGGTTCGATTCCAACCCAGGACAAATGTTTGTGTGATAAGCACGATCATTTGTTCTGTGTCTGGGTGTAATTTATCTATAATATGTATGTATTTAGAAATATATAAGTATGTTTATCAGTTGTCTAGTACCCATAACGGCCAAAACACAAGCTCTGCTTAGCTTGGGACTAGACGGCGTTGTGTGGTAGTTGTGGAATATATTATTATTATGTGGAATATTACGGACGTCGCTACGAATGAAATTTTAATCTTATACTTCCAAAGGTTACTTCTTACAAATATCTAGATTACCATAAAATGAAAGATTTCTTTAATATCCGGCCATTTATTTGTTTCCACTTCAATTTGCTTTACGTAATATGTATAAATTCAATTTGAGTTACTGTAAATATTATTTCAAAGACAAAGGAAGCAGCCGTTATTAGAGATACATATTATTTTGTATATCATATTGAATTGTGGTATGCTCTTTATGTAAAATAAAGGCATCAATATCAATATTTAATAATATTAGTCCTGCGATGGTATTGCATATCTCTCTTGGGAGCTGGTAATTGCTTTTGGGGATGCCAAGATTCTGCAGTGCATCGGGCATGTTCTCTTTGGCGCTTGTGGATGATTTGAATGCTATAATGAGGAAAAAGGCTGCCTCATTGCTAAGATCTAGGAACAGCTCCAATGGCATTCTTCGAACCTTAGCCGATCACCATGATGCTTCAGTGATCAACAGAGGTCGGAGTAGGTAGATTGATTTTATATACTTGCGTCAAGATATTATAATATGGACATGCCATTTTATCCATAATGTGCGGAAAGTACCGGAAAAAGTTCCGGGATTGGAATTATGGACTAAAATAAAATAAAGCGTCATACTGTCAAGCGTCATTTCTAATTCAACAATAAAAGACAAAATACGGTGTAACTATTCGAAGGTATTTTTGTATAAAATAAAATACTGATTTCTTTCACCATTAGCTAACACTGGCAGCGTAGATTGATATTATTAATACGTTTTTCACCTTAAACACAAATTCGTGCTAATTTCAAAATTCCGGAACAAATATCACAATAAATATGAAGTTCCGGTATTTTGGAGGCATATCCATATTATCCTCTGCGTTTGACGTCAACGACCTTAAATTAATTTACCTACTCCGACCTCTGGTGATCAATCACTGTTTGCTTTTGTTGGTGAGTTAATAGGTTATGTTTTTTTTTTAAGTATTACTAACTCTTTAATTGTTAAGTTGTTATTTATCCATTGGACCAGTGAGCGCAGTAGAGCAGTGGTGGCCGAGTGGTAACGGCCCCGACTTACCACTTGTAGGTCGCGGGTTCAAACCCAGCCAGGCGTATTAATTTGTATAATTTATTTCATCACCACTGCTCTCAAAACGATGAAGGAAAACATCGTGAGGAAACCAGCATGTCCTAGAACTACAAATTCGAAGACATGTGACCACCAACCCGCTCTAGGCCTGCGTGGTGGATTATGGCGGGTTCCCTCTCCTAGAGAGGAGTCCTGAGTCCCAGCAGTGGGAACATTAAAAGGCTGATTATGCTATGCTATTTTCCTAACCAATGTTGTCTTATAAATAAAATTATTATTTTTATTATAGTGATGATCACTTATTAATGTGTCCATCATTTGACTGTCATTATCTATTAGCTATTTTCATTAACCAACTTTAATGATGATATTAGCCACCGGTGCCGCAAATACCCACCGTAACACATTTTGACACATGTTATTTTATCGATAATTTTAATATTGCAATTGTGTAAGCTTTTAAAGCTTCGAATGGACATCAAATATATATATATATATTTCAAATATATATATATATATATATATATATTTGATGTCCATTCGAAAGATAGTCACAACCTGATCAAAGATTACCTATCGATAATGTTAGACAGATCAACACCAAAGTATAGGCATGTTTTGAAAAATAAAAGGAAAAACTTTATATTTTTTAACTGACTTCATAAAAAAAGCTTATAATATTATGTTCGGCTGTGATTTCGTTTTTTTTTAATGTATGTTCACCGATTTTTCGGTCAATTTGGGGACCGATTTTGACATTCTTATATTTTTTATTGTACACAACTTTTACAGACAACAAAAATAATAGGAATACTGATGTAGGTAGGTACACAGGCAACATGCGTGTGCAGACATTTTTTTTAATAGTCTCTTACCTCCTCCTGTCCAAAACTAAAGACGCGGTCAAAAGCTAGTCTAGTAAGTCATACTTTAAACAATCTACCCAATTAAAACCAATTACTTAGGAGAGCAAGAAAAGCCGGCCTTAATCAAAAATAGGGAGACGCCACAGACACCCTTGAACTTTATCTCAGTATCAAATTGTGTTCACTAATTGGCAGTATAAACTGTAATGTCCTTTAAACTAGGATTATCCTGAAAACTTCAAGTTATCAGAGTTGAAGTTTAATATTAAAGATAGTTTTGTAACTTAGTCTACATGCCTACAAGACTTACGTAATACCTAGGTATCTATACAAGCTTATTTATAGTATAATTAGGGATTCTAGGACATGCCGGTTTCCTCACGATGTTTTCCTTCACCGTTTTTGAGAGCAGTGGTGACGAAATAAATTACACAAAGTAATGCGCCTGGCTGTGTTTGAACCCGCAACCTGCAATTCGTAAGTTGGTACCTTTACCAATCGGCCACCACTGCTTTCAGATTAACGCAAAACGAAGCAATTGTAGTTACAATTGTTTCGTTTTTCGTTTTTAGCCCCCCTAGCAAAGTTAACTTTGCTACTACTGAAGCCTGAGAACATTTGAATATCTTCCATAAATGCTCATACATAACATGGGGCAATTCGCCGCACTGATATTACATTTTGTAGAGCTCACACTCCATGGATCCAATATCGGGCAAGGAAAGTTTGACGCAATAACTATGCTCAGCTGCGTAGCTTGGCGTGGGTGAAGCGGCCTCTCGCCCACGGCCTCGTGTCGAAAACGGCCTGGCGCAAGCGTTTTTTTATAATTGATAGACTCGCATTTGAACACTTTTTCACCTGATGGTAGGTAACTATGTGGTCGAACACTGGGTTGCTGCAGTCGCCGTCTCATTTTCAAATTTATGAAATAAAAACGCATCGTAAAGGCGTCTTCGCCTGCCTCTAAAATAGTCCACACTACGCCTCTGACTATGAGAGCATAGTCAGAGGCGTAACATGGACTAATTTAAATCGCATATCGATGGAAACTCAAGTTATTCGGTAAACGCTTAGTATGTAGGTAAAATTAGATAAATTAATTGCTTGTCTGGGCACGTTACGTCAATTGTTCCTGTAAACCATACACAATTTTCAATTTTATTCTTCAGTAGTGTGGACACTTGGGATACTAAATTACACGAATTTTACATCACAATATCTATTAGATATCAGTTTGTGAATAATTAAAATAGCCACTGAAACAAAACAAAAAAAATTGTCTCACATAATTAAACAAAATAAATAATCATCTTGCTCCTATTACCTTTGTCCTATTTTATTTGGAGTCGGCGCAACACGTTTTTTTCTTCCATCCTGCTCTGTCACTCAAAAAAAGAAATAATAATAATCTTCATTTCTATAGTTCGACATTATTACTGGCCAGATATTATTACACCTATAGCAAGCAAGTTTTACACCAAGATATTTATCAATATTGATATTCTCTATTCAAACATTGCTTATTTTTCCACCGTCCGGAAAACAACAATGGCCTCCTTTTATTCTTACCGTTATTCCTCCGATTTGTATACCACGCAGATTGGAAATAAAAAACGCAAAATGTACACAAATTTTCATCGGCATTGAAATCCTTGTACCTTTTCATTACATATTTTTATTGTGAATTAAAATGTACGTATAATCAAAATATTTGCTCAGTCGTTTATTAGCTAATATACAATAAAATATACAAATATTTATGTGGACTGATTACGTCTCTATTTTACATAAATACATGTTTTAAATCTGATTTATTATCTAATATCTCATTTTTCGCATAATCGGAAATAAATACAACCCTGTCGTACTAAACTCAATAATGGTAATAAACACATTCCAATTTGAGGTTAGCGCAGTTCAATTCAAATAGGTCCTATCTCATTACAATCACGCACAGTTTTAGGCTGATTTTCGTCTAGCAGTAGTTTAGGATGACGTCTGTGGTGCAGGGTTTGAGGCAGCACTCGTCGACGAGTCCGTCTCTCTTGTACCGCGACCAGCTGGCAGCTAAAGACGCTCGACGTCCACTCCAGGGCCAGTCGATTTCATTGGTCTTGTCGGAAGGTAAGAAGTCTGCTGCTATGGAAAAGTGATTGGTTAGTCTCAAAGTTTGTTAGCGAACTCTTCCGAGTATATTTGATAGGTCCAAGAATAGGTTGTAGGCTATTTTTTCTTACATAATTATGTGTCAAAAATTGTAATTTATGTATAAAAATCTCGAGTCGCAGTGATTTTTATCGAACGTGTTTCAAAACAGCGAGCCAAATTTCTATGTTTTTTTTTTGTGTATATTTGGAAGGATTGAGAATTATTCGTAGGCTTAGAATAATAACGCAGTCGTGGGCAATTTTTTACACTTCTACCCCTGAGGGTAGAAGTGTAGAAGTGTTTTTTATTATGTACCCCTTAATATTAATATAATTTATAATTATATCAGAACAACGTTTGCCGAGGCAGTAGGATTATATAAATTACAAAATAAGTACTAAAAGCAAATAGTAATTAAGTAAAGCTTAGTAAGCAGAAATTAATTAGAACCAAACTTTGGACTGAGCTGGTAGACTAATACAAAATAAATGATCTTGTATAGCCCTCTCTAGCTCATTAACTAGGCTTTGTACTGCAAAAATATTTTGTACCTTGATCAATTAATATTGATTTACCTAATCTAAGCCTGGATCGAAGAAATACAACATGTTACTGGAATAATTCACATCCTTAGGAATGTGAATTATGAATAATCATTTATCATAATTATTATTATTATTGGGAAATTAAGTTATATTACAATTTTACTACGCACTAAAGTAGTGGCTTTTTAAAGAAAATATTTATCCTACTAGTAAGGAAATAAGATGAGTATCGACGCATACATTGGTAGCGCATCGGTATTGATCTATACGAGTATGTATAAAAGAAAGTCGTGTTAGTTACACTGTTTATAACTCAAGAACGGCTGAACCGATTTAGCTGAAAATTGGTGTGAAGGTAGCTTACAGCCAGGAGAAGGACATAAGATTTTTATCCCGTTAAAAAAAAACAAATCCTGGTCATTTATTGGTAGAGCGGGAAGCTCTACCCTACTCTAGTAGGGTAGAGTAGGGTAGAGTAGGGTAGAGTAGGGTAGAGTAGGGTAGAGTAGGGTAGAGTAGGGTAGATTAGGGTAGAGTAGGGTAGAGTAGGGTAGAGAAGGGTGGTGTAGGGTAGAGTAGGGTAGAGTAGGGTAGAATAAAACAAATATCAAAAAGAGTTAACAAGAATTATTTTTATTATCTCTATAGCTAGCTCAAATCGATTCAGTAGCCGATTGTGAATATACTGTTTTCAGAATGTGCGTTTATTATATTACATATGTATGTTACATACAGGTGTGTTTTTAAGGTTTTTAAATCAAAGTGATTTCGAGCGGTTGTATCAGGCCCACCATCGAGGACTCGGGCTCGGTACTTATATGATGAGCGAATGGTCACCTACCCATTGATCGCCGTCCGCAAGCCTGTGCCTACAGTGGCTGGAAAACGGAATCGAGGACCGGTTGGGGCGTGAGCGCCCTTTGTAGTTTTCGTTTCGAGTGCAATCAAAAATGAAGTTAGCGGTGGTTGAGAAGGAAGTGTCTTTGATAGTACATAGGTGTAACATAAAATCAAATAAGTATTACTAAAGTCGGAAAATCATGAAGTTTTGTTTTGTTATTCGATTCACACGGAATGTTGAATGTTTCAATTATCTTTCTGTTTTGGGTTTATGTACTCATATGAGTTTACATGTTTGTAAACGCACCTACAATACAGCAGCCATTCCTAGTATGGGGCAATAAAAAAAACAGATATATAGAGTGACTAGTAATTAGTGATCGATACTTAAACACGTAGCTGTAGTCATGATGACAAACAACTTTTGCTATGGAACCAAACCTGAAATCGCGAAAAAAATCTGCAAGTTCAGTACATTTTCAACACAATAAAATTTATGTACTGACCAGCAGATTTCAATACGCGTTTTCAGGTTTGGTGCACTAGTAAAAGTTATTGGTTATCATGACTACACTCACGTATTTAAGTATCGGACACTAATCACCAGTAACCCTATATAATTAAACTTCATCAAATTACGGTTAATTTAATTCAAGAACTTCAGCAGTATGTGTATCTTTACAAAGAATGAACTTCACTCAGTTTTCGTGACGATGAATATTCTCACACTATGATTTTATGCATCTAGTTGAATAAACATGGACTACCAAAAATAACTAATTAGGTTCAATAATGCATTCTGTTCTTCAGGATCCTTAAAGCAAAATCGAGCTGGTGAACTTGAATAGAAGTACATTATATAACAACAGTCAGTTCTCCCAGTCAGTTCCCCCTCATCATCATCATCTTATGTCACCGAAACTGTTCAATGGAGGATGTCTTCAAGGTTCTAAACTGTAGTGGATTTAGGCATTAATGTCAATGGCTAGTACATCACTTACCTTCGGTTTGCCGACGACATAGTAGTCATGGCTGAGACTACGGAGGAGCTCAGCACAATGCTCAATAACCTCAGTAGAACTTCCGAAAGAGTGGGTAGGAGGTAGATCTAATTTGGAGAAAGAGATCAATCGCTGAATCCGACACGGCTGGGCGGCGTTCGGGAAGCTGCGCGGTGTCTTTTCGTCCAACATACCACAGTGTCTCAAGACGAAAGTCTATGACATGCAAATACTTGGAAGCCAATGTTCTGTATGATATTGTCCACAACCGCTTCGACGCCATTGATCTTACGAGTAGGCTGTGTTATTCAGTGCCTCGAACTGTTAACGTGCGCAAAGTTCGTGCAGGAACCCTGTTCGCGCTAAATGCATGCCGTACAAATTCTGGCTTACGCTGCCCGATTCATAGAATCTTACAACTTGAATTTCATTGACATTGATATATTTGCATGTTCTAAATTTAAGTTTAAAACAAATGTTATAAAAAATGAGTCATTAACATTGTAGCTATAATTTTTCTTTCTGATTTTAATTATTTATATGATTTTTTTTAATTGAATATTTTTATCTTGAGTAAGCTTTATACTGTTTTATAATGTCAGGTCAATAACAGGTATGCATGATATTCATATAATGATTGTTAGAGAGAGACAAATAGAAACAATTAAAAGGGTGTCTACAAAGGCAAAATAAACCAAGCAATTTAGATGTACATTGTTCGGAATGATTATATAGGCCACGTGTATATGAAACGAAACTCATGAGAAAACATCAGTAGAATAATCCGTCAAATTGGACCTTGCATTATATAGCCTTGCCATACGTGTTAGAGGACTATTAGAGGGCGATTTTAAAGGTGACTATTAAAGGTGATGTCGGCAACCTTGGCCGACATAGCACCAAGAATCGCCAAACTAAAGCAGCAAAGGGCAGGGTACATTCCTCACAGAACAGATGACCGTTGGGGTCGAAAGCTTCTGGAATGGCGGCCGGGTACCGGAAGACGCAGTGTTGGAAGGGCTCCTACAAGGTGGATCTATGACCTGGTAAAGGTTGCGAGATTCCGATGGATACGAATCGCACAGGACCGTTCATCGTGGTTTTTTTTAAATCATCCAATGACGAATCCCGCCCTTGGGCGGAGCGGAAAATAGTGTCAGACTCTTACTGACTAAAAACCTACCATATTCCTTCGTTGCCTATCGTGCCGGGGCCGGGCCTTTCTTTCAGAAACTGACCCATGACCCAAACAGGCTTCGACCCTGCCTGCCTGCAGCTAGCAGGCTGGGCCTCTATGGTTTGCGACAGCTCCTTGAGGCGTGCGGGAACAGTATGCGCCGTCGACGACTTGAGCTCGGTCCGGTCGGTTACCGGACGATCGGACAGCGTGCTACCCATTGCATGCCGTCCGCAAGCACGCGCCTACGGTGGCCGGAAATCGGGATCGGAATCCCAGCGGCGGCTGGGGCGAGCGCCCAGTTGCCTTTGCCTAATGCGTTCGGCCTCCTCCTTTGCTAGCATTACTGCTTCGCACCGTTCATTGTGGCGACATTTGGGGGAGGTCTATGTCGAACAGTAGACGTCTTTGAACTGAAATGATGATCATAGTTACAGCCGAAAGACGGTAATTATTGGACATAGGCTTCCCCTAAGTGTCGCTATACACAGCTAACTCTCCTGTACAACTCTCATCTATCGGATTCCCGAGACTCTCACCAGGTCATCGGTCTACTTTGTGGAAGTTGTGGAAGGCCTTCCAACGCGGCGTTTTCCAGTGCACATTTGCCACTTCATAACCTTTCAGGCCCATCGACCAACTATTCTGTGAGCATTGTACCCTGCCCACTTAACAGCAATGAAGTCTTATAATAATATAGTATTTTAAAATAAACTAGCTTCTGTCAACGGCTTTACCCGCTTAAAAGTCCAAAATTAACCGAAAAGAACATACTCCCGTGTGCCAATTACATCCAAGTCAGTTCAGGCGTTTGACCTTGAAGGAGTGTAGTGGTAATACTGACGCATATTCTGGGCTGGGTGTGGGTTACACCCAGCGTTGCCAGATGTCCCGATTTTGGCGGGACGTCCCGATTTTTTTGTCCGGGACAGACTGTCCCGCTTTTCGGATATAACTCGACTACGCTGCGTGCAACGTGCTGAGAAAGTACGGCCGGATGGCACAAACAACGTGAACTAGCCGCCTGCCGATAGGGTAAATCTGATTTAAAATACCTACTTATCAATTTTTTATTGAAATATATTTTCTATGATTACGTTTGCTATCTATTGTAGCATACACGCAATTTAAAATTCAGATAAAAAATATTTTAAAACTTATGATTAAATAGGTACTTTTTTTTATTATGTCCCACTTTCGACGAAGGAATTCCGCTTTTTTTACTAAAATAGTTTCAAAATCCCGACTCGGCATAGAAAACAATCTGGCAACGCTGGTTACAACCATAGTTGCCAGCTACTTCAGTCGTCGTAAGACCTCTGAGATATAGACACATACGAGACTCTGTAACTTCTCGGAAATATAAACTTTATTAAGTGTTACAATTACCCCGAACACACAAAATCAGTAACAAACATACACACACTAACATACTTTTCAACTTTTGCCTTTATATTATAGTATTAATGTGAAGCAGTTCTTTTAGATCATGAACCAAATCATAACCAGGATTCCACTGCATTAGAAAAATAATTTAGGGCTGTGTTCATTGCAAAGGATGCATTCATCAATTCGAAACCCTCCCATAAAATGATATTTATTTTGCAAATAAGGTTTTAAAAAACACTTTTACATGATATTTTTTTCGTCAATTTAAATGAGATAAAGCCGGTGTTTCCTTGCTGACTACTCTGAGACGAAACACCAAAGCAAACTTAGGAATCAAAGTCTATTTTAACCCATACAGCAAGCAAGTAATGCTCAAGTCATATGAGAATCATGTAGATTAGCGTCTGAGATGGTATTTTGGGGACAGGACCACTCAAATCTGTATGGTCCTTCCCCGCAGATTTGAGTGGACCTCTCCAGTCAGTACAAGCATTTGTCAGTATTCGTGTAGTACAACTCAGGACTACAAAGGAGCTCGACATTTATTAAACCTTGTTTCATAATATAGTACCTATAGTGATTAAGGTATACAAACTTGACATAGTTTGTGATCTCTTGTTGACATATTCGGCTCCATAGCAGAGCAGCACACGAGCGTTGGCGAGCTGCCTTCCACAGAGTATGACGGGCGTCTGGTCAGCTGCGATGCAAGCCAGGGCGAGAAGACAGCACAAGATGATCAGCCTCATGGTTCAGGATTCTGTAGGGAAGTGTACTGTTTTGGAACACGACTGATAAAAAAAAAACTTAAAACTTCTGACTGCGGTTCTGCCCGTTGAAAATTATCACAAAGGAACATACTCGTTCTACCTACCCAGATGAAAAGCCTGTCTGCTACTCCAGGACAAGATCTTTCCTTACTACAAATTTTATTCAAATTCGTTTAGCCATTTGAACGTGACGGAGTAACGTACTTAGATACATATATACAAACTTTCGTTTTGATAATATAGTGTGATAAGTGTGATCATTATCACAATTGGGTATCACACTATCTCTCTCGCTACACCGAGAGCGGTCGGAGTTGCTAAATGATATCACTCTCAAAAAAAAAATGCATGTACAGCGGGCATGCTTCGGAAAAACTGTGAGTAACTAAAAGCGAGCGCCATTTTACTATATCACTTTTTCACCGAAGCGTACACTTTAGATTTACTCTAGCTGCCTCGCATAGGACCGTCAATGTGTTGGTATTGGTCAAAAGCCTTTCATCAATGATATCGTTGTGGCTTCGCAGCAGATGAATTCGGGAAGGCTTTCACGTTTCAGCGCCGTGCACTTTTTAAATCACAATTACTCGCTTGAGCTTTTGGTGTTTCACTTTTTCAGCTATTGTTACTCGTAAACCTATGTATGAAAATATTTATGATGTCTGAATGTGTATTCTGTTCCCTTTTAGTGCAAACATTTTAGACGGATTCAAGAGCAAAAACGTTATAGAATATTAATAAACTATACTTTTGGAATCTTGTAATTTCATGAAGGGTTCGTGGGTGTCATAACAATAGATATTTTAGTTCTTTTCAAGGCTTAACTGTTCTTATTTAACGTACGCCTAATTCGCTGCGTGTTGCAAGTTCGATTCAAGCACAGATCAAATATTTGTATGCCACGGATCAAATATGCCTGCAGCTATCTGGTCTGAACATCTATAGGTAGAACTACACTGGGCACACGTCGGCCACGTCCGCCGATCTGGGCGCGTCGGTCTCCATACATTATATATGGGAACTAGACTTGTAGAGCTACACTTGATCCACGCCACGCGACGTCATTCTACGTACAAACCAGTGGTCCACGTGTGCGTCGGTGTAATGTAGTTCTAGCTTAAATGTTCCAGCTCTGGGTGTTTTGTGTATGTAAGTAAAAAATGAGGGATGTTGGCACACCTACAATACACGAGTAGTGTTATGGAGGGGAAATATTAAGGACAAAATATTCTAATACTAGCTGTGCCCGCGACTTCGTTCGCGTGGACGACGAAACTTATCAATGAGTTTTTGCGTAAACTGCTATTTGTGTAGAACGTTATCTATCGAGCATACCGGTATTAATACTTCTGTCCAGGCGCGGGCCCTTTGTGGCTAATTACAATAGAAAACCAAATACAATGATATCTTTGCTCGCGGCATCGCTCGCGTTCTGTATGTTTTTTGTAGTAGATTTCTACTTTGGTACCTGTTTAGCAGGATAACCGATAGTGAAGCTGACGTTCATTGCAACGAATGCTCACAAAGATAATGGTAACGATAGATAGTCACTGTACGACATCAATTGAGAGCTTCAGCATACACGACATTGTCAGTGAGCCCGTCCGGAATATGAACATAAAAGTTCCTTGGACTACTCACACGGGAAAGAGCGACGTAAAGCTGACCATGTAAAAAACAACTCGCTCTAAGATCGACGCCAGCAACGCCTAGAGTCTGACCTTGTTCCTTATTTATTGTCATAGCGTAAAATAAAGCTACTGGAAACTGTATTCTCTTAAACTGAAATGGAAAATTGTTCGGAATCAAAGGAATTCTAGGAATCAACCCGGCACGACAACCGGTTAAAATTTCTGTCTCAATTATGTTAGGTTGTAGATTTATGACCTTTAATCGAGTACCATTGCACAGTGGAGGATTTAAATTAATTGTGGAGTTTTATATTTATTTTATTAGATATTTTATCCTAGGATAAAATATTGTAGTATCTTAGTGAACTCCACTGCGGGTGACGTAACCTATGACAAACTTATTATTTGCGGTTGGTACAGTAATCGGGTCTAGTGATTAAACCGCAAAATTAAATTTGTTTTTATTGTATATACTTTTCCGGGATAAAAAGTACCGAGTGTGGTGCCCAGGATATTAAAGAATAATTATACCAAGTTTCATTGTAATCGAACCGGTTGTTTTTGCGTGATGCCTGAACAAACAGATAGACAGACAGACAGACAAAAAATTTTTAATCACATTTTTGGGTTCGGTGTCGGTCTAGTAACACCCCCTGCCATTTATTTTTTTGATATTTTCAATGTACAGAATTTTTACTTCTACAGATTTATTATAAGTAAGTATAGATATATAAATCTCGAGTCACAATGTTTGTTATCGAAATCATCCGAAACGGCTTGACCGATTTTTATGATATTTTTTGTGTATATTTTATAAGTCTGAGAATAAATCATAAAGTATCTTTCACCATTCTACGCCCATCCCCCAACTTTTCAGGTCTGCTAATAATAATACAAATATAATAATGTCATTAGTTTTCACCAACCGGGGTTTGGCATCACGTTCCAAGTATCTAAAGGGCCTCAGCGAGTTGGTTTCGACTCCTCGAACGCCTTCCAAAGGTCTAGGACCTCAGGGTTTTAATATATACTATATATATATATACATATCAGAGATATAATTGTGAGGGATAATAAATAGGAATGATAAAAGGTAATATCGGAGATATAAACTGTACTTAATGTTGTATATAATGCCTACACGTCTGAAATTACCAACGCACTTCGAGGAGGCGAGTTAATTAATGCTTGTGCCTTCTCGCTAAATGTATAAAGAGATATTATAAGAGTAAAAGGCTGATATTATTAGCTTTATGATAGTAATTTCGTTTTTAATAATTATTATCATTTATTTGTGTTTGTTGTACAAGAAGTGTATCACTGACTGACTAGTCAGACAATTATTTGGATTATGGAATCGTTTGAAAGAGTTACCACGGACATGCCACGCAAAGGGCTACTGAAGGACACATGTGGGCGTCAGTCAGTACAAGTCTAACACTCCATTTGTTTTCTAAGTAGGTATTACTTACTGACAAGTCAATTAATAAATTTATGCAACCCTTAAATCTGGTGAACCAAGTTCATGACTTCCAAAATCGTATATTATGAGATCTTCCACCACATAATAATTTCACACTAAATGATTATAAATTGTAAATGTATATACTAGCTTGTACTCGCGACTTTTTACGCGTCCGACTCATGAAACAGCACAATGCCACAATTTCAAAACCCTGATTATTTTAATAAAATAAGGGTAACCTAAGTTACTCCTTATAGAATCAGCTATATACCTGTAAAAGCCCCGTCAAAATCAGTCCAACCAATTCGAAGATTACCCATAACAAACAAACAGACAAACGAACGGACAGACAAACCGATTTTTTTTGTAAGAATAACATTATTGTTGCCGGTATTAAATTTTCTTTCATATGAATTAATTTAAAAAAAGTTATTTTTGTATTAGAAACAGACAATTCAATTATAAATAACATACATAAATATTGAAGTGAATTAAATATTGCAGTGAATGAAAAAGTTCTTACCGATTAAGTTGTAAGGTGCGGTTTGAGGGAAAGTGTAAAGGTGTATGTAAATTCTAATAAAATTCGTCTTATATACTCACTATTTCAAAGTTAGGCTAAGGTTATAGTGGATAAGCAAGCGGTTGATGCATGGTGAGCGCTCTAAAACTTTTATAGGGATTTCAAATAAGATTTTGCACGTAATGAAAATGTTGACACTCGGTTATATTTGTGAGATACACATTTGAGCCAAGTCAGCCGAGAGCTATACATTTATAGCTACATAATGTGTAATGTATAGCTACACAATGTGTAATGTATATCTACTCAGTGTGTAATGTATATCTACAAAATGTGCTATGTATAGCTACACAATGTGTAATGTATATCTACAAAATGCGTAATGTATATCTACAAAATATGTTATGTATAGCTACATAATGTATGATGTATAGCTTCATAATGTGTAATGTATAGCAACAAAATGTGTGCATGTCACATTAATTAAGGCGAAAGTAGTGTGTCTATGTTTGTTACTTCTTCAGCGTCGAACAGCTGAACGGATTAGGATGAAATTTAGTATACGGGTAGAACATGATGTTTTACATAAAATAGTTTACCCCGGCAATATATTACCTTGGGATAATGTTCTACTGTCGCACGGGAGAAGCCACTGAATATCCACCATATTAATAAATTTTACACTGTCAAATTAACTGTACGTGTCTAAATGCAGTGGTGGCCCCGTCTTACGAGTTGTACGTCGAAGGTTCAAACCTAGGCAGGCGCTTTACTTTGTGTAATTTATTTTTCCAGCACTGCTCTCAAAACGGTGACGAAGAACATCGTGAGCAAACTGTATCTTAGAAGCAAAAATTCGAAGACATGTGACATTCACCAACCCGCACTGGGCCCGAGTGGTGGATTACGGCCTTTATCCTGCCCTAGAGAGCCTGAGTCCCAGCTTTAGAAACCGTATATTTTAAGGCTGTTAATGCTGTTGTGCTTATTATAACTGTATGAAGAAGTATCTGCACCATCCAAAGCTCACCGTCCAGACCGAGTCCAACTCATCGACGGCGCGTAATTTAACACGCTCGTCAAAGATATGTCAGGACTGCGAGCTACCCATTGTTCACTCTCCTAACGCCCAGAGCGTCTCTTGCTGTGACGGTAGCAAAATCTGCGAACATTTTCACAATTAAGTTTACATTGTCTTAAAATCTAATACAGTTAAATACCAGATTTTTACATGGTACGACTGCCTATCAGACCTTAAAAACTCGACACCTTACACTAAATGTCGTCAGGATAACATCTCATCTCACCGTGTTCAAACCTTTATTCTCATCCAAATGTTTACTTACGTTCAACATGAAAGCTTTTTACCTGAACGAATTTTGATCTTAATTTCACGTGTCATTAATGAATTCATTTTCCTTGGATTTTGTAAATACGTAAACCACGGTACTTCATATTTATCCAGTGACGTGTTATTTTCGTCACATTTGAATTAACAGAGTATGGGATATTTATGAATGGAATATTTATATATAAATAATATTAGAGTAGTAGTAATATTTATATATAATAATAGAACATTATGTTTTGTTTAGTTACCCTGTGTTTATGGAACATTGATATTCTATTTTCAAATGTTGGTGATTTTTGAATAATATAGTATTTGTAGGTACACATGTTCCTAGAAATAGAGATGAGCTTGTTTATTTGTTTCTCAATATTTACTCATTTAAGTTTCGAGAATGTGTTTAAACAATGTTCATTGTAATGTAAAAGCAATCAACTTGCAGCAAACACGTTTTGAAAGTAGGTTTGCATGAAAGATCTTTTATTCATTATCGTAAAACTAATAATCCTATTATTATTAATATATCCATACCTACATAATTATGTATTCTGTTTAAAAATTGACATTCACTAAACACCGTTGATTAACAAAAGTAAAAAAAAATGGTGCATATCAATACATTTAAGGTATATTTATTTATAAGCTATCAAGAAAATAACCACAGCAATAATCACCCATCTTCGTACCCATTACAAGCTAAATAGATAAAATAAATGATACTTGAGAATCAGCGAAAAAAGCAGGAAAACGCTCAATTTGTATTCTGGAGTGGTTCCGTATAAATAACGAGTAAATTAATTTCCTTCGGGTCAGACTCGCACACAAAAATGCTGACCAAAGGCAGCACAAAGCGAAAAAGAAAATTTTTTTACCTTGATAAAAATAACAATTTCCAGTTACAGGACTTAATCTAAATCGGGGCAGGGATGGTCGCCTCAGCTGCATGCACAATGACTGGAGGGCAAGAGTCTCCACGCAGTGGATTTCTCCAGATAGAAACCTCGTAGAGGCCGATCCCAAAAACGGTGGCAAGGTGGTTGGTTTATGCATGATGAGGGTTAGGACGAGACGGCGCAGGAGAAAAATATTCGGAAGGACTCGAGTGTAGCCTTTGCCAAGCAAGGCACAGCAAATCATCATTATTTCAGCCGAAAGACATGCCTTCCCCAAAAGTAGCTACAACGAACGGTTCTCTGAGTCTCGCTTCCATTGCATTACCGCCACTTTCACCAGGTTATCGGTCCACCTTGTGGGATGCCTTCCTACGCTACGTCTTCCGGTACGTGGCTGCCACTCCAGAACTTTAATTTATACATAAGCTCTTGATTCTAAAATAATATTGCAATAGATAAGATTTAAGTTAACGCATTGAATTTCAAACACTATACTGCGTTCTGAAACCAGATAGCTGATGTGACTCAAAAGGCTGCCTAACATAAATAGGACTAGTCAGGACATGTCTGCCGTAAACTCAACAAAGGCAAGGTGGGCACAAACTTGGTGCTTTGAGAGGGGGCTGCTGCAGATCACGAAGGAGATGGTTGAACGAACTTGACAGATTTTGCTAAAACTGGAAGAAGGAAGCCCGGACACGCACAATATGGAAAAAGTGGAAGAAGGCCTATTCCCGGACAGAATTTAACAAGCTAACATAATTAAAGTATAGAATAGAATAAATATTTGTTTATTTGAGTTTATCTCTGACAGAAAGCTAAAAGCGGAGAAAGCGCTAAGAGTTAAAATCTAAAACACTCAGCGCTTTTTCCGCTTTTAGACATTTTATCCTGAAACATCCATTCCATCTGAGTGGGTACGGAAATTAATACAAATCTCGAATCTCATTCTTAAAACGAAAAAACAAAGCCTTCTTACCTTTTTGCAGTGAGTATATTATCATGTCACAAGATTGTTGTAAACACCGTAAGTTTGTAATAAATGGGCTGTCATTCGTAGATTTTTGACACTCGTTAAAAGTAGTTAGACGCTAGAAAGTCTATTAAAGTAGTATCGTGTTGCCCAGTTACAGGGTCCCATGTAAATTACTGGTCTGGTGGTTTTTTTTTATGGTATCACCCTCGGGTGGAGCGGGAAATAGTGTCAGACTCTTACTGACTAAAAACCTACCCTGTCCCATTCATTGCCTTCGTCCCAGGGCTCCGGGTGACATTTTCACATAACCTTTGGCCCCAGTAGGCTTCGGCACTGCTGGGCCCCTACAGTTTTCTGACAACTCCTTGAGGCGCGCGGGAACAGTGTGCGCCGTAAACGACTTGAGCTCGGACCGGTCTGTTACCGGACGGACGGACAGCGAGCTACCCATTGCCCGCCATCCGTGAGCCCGCGCCTACGGTGGCCGTAAGTCGGCATCGGAATACCGGCGGCGGCGGCGGCGTGTGCGCCGTTGCCTGATGCGGTCGGCCTGCTCCTTTGCTAGCATTACTGCTTCGCAGAAGGAGGCGACCGCCTGCCACTCCTCCTCGCTCCGGAGCATGGCCTGAACCAAGTCCCGGGTCTGGTGGTGGTAGCTGCGTCTGGTTACACTGAAAGTCGTCCCCAACACATTTGCAAAAAAGGCTAGCGAGATGATAGAAGTTTGTAATAAAGTTAGAACTACATTAGGCACACGTGGGCCACGTACACTGACCTGGGCGCGTTGGTCTCCATACATTTTATATGGCAACCAGACTTGCAGAGCTACGGAAACTACGGTTCAAATCGTATGCGTCGGTCTTATGTAGTTCTCACTTAAATCTTGCGAAATTATGAGTATATATGTAAACTCTCAATATTATTATGATCGGATTATATTTCACACAACGCCACTTAGTCCCAAACTAAGCAGAGCTTGTGGTATGAGTACTAGATTAGTTTAAGTTTATCATCGTGGTGAAAGGATTTGCCAATCGACCAAAGGCGATTGCCTAGGGAGCGCCTGTAGGTCAAATACTGGGCCAGGCAAGGAATTTAACTAATTTTGTAACCGATGCGCTAAGAAGAAGAAATACTAGATAACCGATAAACATACTTATATATTTCTAAATATGTGCCACGTACACCGATCTGGGCGCGTCGGGCTCCATACATGTCTTTATATGGCAACTAGACTTGGAGAGCTACGGAAGTTCCACGCCACACGACGCGACGCTACGTTCAAATCAGACGTGGCCCACGTATGCGTCGGTCTAATGTAGTTCTCACTTAAATCTTGCGAAATTATGAGTATATAAGTAGGTAAACTCTCAATATTATTATGATCGGATTATATTTCGAATAATAACATACCACAACTTTAACACAACGCCACTTAGTCCCAAACCAAGCAGAGCTTGTGGTATGAGTACTAGATTAGTTTAAGTTTATCATCGTGGTGAAAGGATTTACCAATCGACCAAAGGCGATTGCCTAGGGAGCGCCTGTAGGTCAAATACTGGGCCAGGCAAGGAATTTAACTAATTTTGTAACCGACGCGCTAAGAAGAAAAAATACTAGATAACCGATAAACATAATACTTATATATTTCTAAATATGTGCCTACATAAAAAAAAAACAATCAAAGACGGTGATGATTGTGACTAAATTACACCCAGATGCACAACCAATGATTGAGCTCATCGCACAAAACATTTGTCTTGGATGGGAATCAAATCCGACCACACACAACGACCTCTGGTATAGGAGTCAGGGTCACTAATCACTAGACCAACAGGACATTTATTCAATACTAGTTTTTGCCTGCGGCTTCGCTCCCACTCAACCCTAATCTACCCTATAACAATAAATGAGCAGGGTATGTATTTTTTTTTAATTTAACGGGATAAAAATTATCCTATGTCCGTCTCCTGGTTTTAAGCTACCTTCCCACCAATTTTCAGCCAAATCTGTTGAGCCGTTCTTGAGTTATATATAGTGTAACTAACACGACTTTCTTTTATTTATATAGATAATCAAATCAAATTCCGAGTATTATCAAAAGAAACAGTTTACAAACTAACGCAATTTACTGTAAAGTTACGGTGTTTACAATACCCGGGTTGTAAATACAAATATATTGATATACACCGTTAAATTTTGGTCGTTTTAATCCCGCGGACGGTCGATTAGGTACATGAAACACTATCGATTCGTAAAGAGAAAATTAAAAAATAAAGCATCATGTACCGAATCGACCCTCCACGGGGTTAAAACGACCAAAATTTAACTATTAGGCGGTATGAAGTTTGCCGGTTTAGCTAGTCTCCAATAAAATACGGACGTCCGAAAAGTCAACTATTCGAAGCACTTTTAAAGAGACAATTATAATGCAGTTTTATTAAAATCCAGGTTTATTACCTACAGGACTTTACGAGAGTTTTATGAAATATATTTTAATAAAACTTCGTTTTAATTTTATTTATTATACACTTCCCCTCATGTCAGCCTTTGTTACCTGTATTTTTTGTGGTAGGTAAAATCATTCAATGACAAATCCCGCCCTTGGGCGTAGCGGGAAATAGTCTCAGACTCTTACTGACTAAAAACCAACCCCATTTCTTCGTTGCCTATCATACCTCTCGGGCTGAGCCTTCTTTTCAGAACGCAGCCCTTGACCCCAGTAGGCTTCGACACTGCCTGCCTGCAGCTAGCAGGCCGGGGCCTCTACGGTTTGCTGACAGCTCCTTGAGGCGTGCGGGAACAGTACGCGCCGTCGACGACTTGGGCTCGGTCCGGTCGGTTACCGGACGATCGGACAGCGAGCTACCCATTGCTCGCCGTCCGCAAGCCCGCGCCTACGGTGGCCGGAAATCGGGATCGGAATCCCGGCGGTGGCTGGGGCATGCGCCCCGTTGCCTTTGCCTGATGCGGTCGGCCTCCTCCTTTGCTAGCATTACTACTTCGCAGAAGGAGGCGACCGCCTGCTATCCCTCCTCACACCGGACCAAGGCCTAAACCAAGGCCCGGCGAGAGACATCGCTACCGCCGATCGCCCCCACGAGAACAAGGCGATGCTCTGCCCAGGCGGGGCACACCTCTACAGTGTGCTCCACCGTGTCCTCCGGGTGTTCCGCACAGTGGCGACACCCGGGCGACCCGGTAAGGAACTGCGTCGTGCGGTAGTTGAGAACGAAGTGAGATCTCTCCAGCTATGCCTCAAAGATGGGACTTATCGCTTCAATTGTGGTGCGCCTAAGCCTTTGTTACCTGCAGAATTTGTATCAATCAAATCAAAATGATTTTAATTTCACATAGACCTACATGGGCACTTATAAAACGTCAGAAGCTAGTGCACGGTTCCAAATTAGTCGTTTCCTATGGAGAAGATGACCGGCAAGAAACTCCATTGTTGCTCTTTTTTAAAAAAAATGGTATTCTTACAATATTTCCATATTACAGTATTAATAGATAAATAATGTAAGAACAGTGTAGACCAGTCAATATTGTACTCAAGAACACAATAAAGTTATTTATTAAAAAAAAACGGTAATTTAAAAAACTAAAAAACCCGACTGCTTTTCTGATCATTCATGAAAAAGCCCTAAAACAAGAAAGTCGTTGTACCCGATTGCACTTATCTATATAATATTTAAAATACTGGCAGTCGGGACCCATTCTAGAATTGAGAGCACATACCTATATTACTTTGCAGATTACTCCAATCTATTGACTAGACGGCTGACTTTCTAGAATGGGTCCCGACAGCCAGTATTTAATATATTATATAGATAAGTGCAATCGGGTACAACGACTTTCTTGTTTTAGGGCTTTTTCATGAATGATCAGAAAAGCAGTCGGGTTTTTTAGTTTTTTAAATTACCGTTTTTTATTTTTTATTTTTTTAGTTTTATTTTATTACGATATCACTTTCAAAGTAATTACGAATCTAAAGACACCTCTCAAACTAGAATCCATCGAGCCGTTCAGGTCGCAAAGCGTGCCAAACATTTGAATTTGGCGCTTAAATTCCGCCATTTTGTTTTTTTTTTTATTTTGATATACCCAGTGTCACTCTCACAGTAAATACGAATCTAACGACACTTCTCAAGCTAAAATCCATCGAGCCGTTCAGGCTGTAGAGCGTGCCAAACAATTATACATACATACATACATACATACATACATACATACATACATACATATATACATACATACTCTTGAAAAACATAACCCTCCTTCTGGCGCAGTCGGGTAAAAAAGTGAGTAATCTAAGAATTGGCGGAGTTCACATTATAAAAAAAGAGGTTATATAAAAGCAAGAAAAAATTAATAATTACAACTATACCATCCAAGAGTACCATATATGAATCCAAGGCGGTTAAGGTCCAAATAATACAAAAAAAAAAATATTGCTAAAGCAATGTGTCAAAATGAAAAAATCATTAAAAAATGATATGTCATTGATGGAACAGTTAATTAAAAAACATTTAGATGCAGAAGGAGTCATTGCCAAACAAGCGTGTCTTTGACATAGTCTTTAACCTTATAATATGCTTTTTTGGTTAGGACACGCTTAATATAAGTTTTGAACTTTCCCTCGCTAAGTTCAGTTACCTCCTTTGGCAGCTTGTTATAAAAGCGTTTACTAAAAATGACTTGCTGGTCTTAGCTAATCTCCATTTGGGTAATACAATTCGTATTTACTACGTGTATTCTTGTTATGAAAATCGCTTCTAATTTAAAAAAAGTCCCAAGTTTCTATGAACATACAAAAAACTTTCCAAGATTTAAAGAGAAGGCAGAGTCATATATCGATTTCTTTGAATTTATCTCTGATAGACTCACGAGGACCCATTTTATAAATAGCCTGGATTGTTGGTTTTTGCAATAAGATGTTCTTTCTTTATTAATTCTTTCTTCCACAATTATTTTCCTGGAAAATGCTATAGAGAAAAAAATAAAACTAACAAGTGGCTTCACCTGCAGAATAATTAAAAATAGTCCCACAGAAAAGTACTCTTGGGATTTTTTTTAAGGGTGGAAGTCAGCCAATGACTTCTCCACAATGACAGTAGAGGACACGAATTCCCCAAATCCGGATCATGATCTACCCATTTTCCAAATAACTTCCAGATCTATTTAGTTACATTTTCAGTTCATTAATTTTCGACTTCTTAGTTTTTTTGACGTCAATATGAGAAAGAAATCCATACCTACTGAACACACTACATACCTACCTAAAAAATGTGTGTATAAAAAATAATAATATGTTATTTCACAACTTTCACATAACGTCATCTAGTTCCAAACCAAGCAGAGCTTGTTGTGTGAGTACTAGACAACTGATCTTATATGCTTCTATACATACAGATTATAGATAAATTACATCCAGATTCAGAACAAATTATCGGGCTCATCACACAAACATTTGTCCCGGGTGGGAATCGAATCCTCAGGGCCGCTGCAGCAGGTTATTTTATGATAAAACTACAGTTTTGCTGAATCGCAAATAGGTTACTTCTAGGTAAGCGCGCTCCATCGTCGACCGCATCGTCGCTTTCCATCACGTGAGATAGCGGTTTTTTTTTATGGTAGGTAAAATCATCCAATGACAAATCCCGCCCTTGGGCGTAGCGGGAAGTAGTGTCAGACTCTTACTGACTAAAAACCTACCCCGTTCCTTCGTAGCCTATCGTGCCGGGGCCGAGCACTCCTTTCGGAAATAAACCCATGACCACAGTAGGCTTCGACCCTGCCTGCCTGCAGTTAGCAGGCTGGGCCTCTTCGGTGTGCTGACAGCTCCTTGAGGCGCGCGGGAACAGAACGCGCAGTCGACGACTTGGGCTCGGTCCGGTACGTGAGAGTTTTGTGACCTTTGACCCCGATTATATTTTTTCTAGGCGTCGGATGAGGACTTTTTAGATTTCATTTATGAATCCTACCACGGCTGAGTGCGAATTATTGTAACCTTGGATGTCTGAATTGACCAGACTACTATCTCACCTCTAATTAGGAGCCTATTCTCTCTAACCTTGAAGATAGTCGGATGGGAAGACCGCAGCAGGTAAATCGTTTCAGTCCTTCGAAGTTTGCGGTATGAATCACGATGCGAAAAGCTTAGTCGATTTTTCGGCTTTTTAATTCGGATAAATCAAATTGGTTTTCCATACTTATTTTGATCAGATGATTGTAACTTTAATACGCAGTGAGAATTTTGTTTGGGAATATAATAATTAAAATCACTTTTTTAAAGAAAATTGTATTTGTTGGACGCTGCATCTTTGGGTACGCGGTCACCATTCACCAACTGTTCTGTTAGCAGCAAAATGAGACAACAAGCAATATGGCCTGCCCACTGCCACAAAAGTTTGGAGATTTTTCGAGCCATGTCATGTGTCAACTTGGTTCTTTCGCAGATCTTCATTTCTGACCAACCACATGTACTGTTATGAAGTTTTTATTCTTTTAAATATGTTTCGCCTTGGACTATACACTCTGAAATCTTTCCGTCTGTATTTCGATCACGGTGGCCACTCTCAAAAGAGATTAGCCAAGTGCGCAGGAGATATTATAGTACACGAGTAGATATACGTGCGTAAATACAGGTGCACTCTCTGTTCCTTTACTTTCATAGTCCGATGGAACTGCAATCCTACACGACTGGATTGGACACGCTTTATGTGATTTCCGAGGGGCGGGGTGTCCCCCAGGGTACTTCCAAACTACAGAGTAATTCATAATGGAAAAACCAATAGCACTTTTTGCTCGACCCATCGTATGCATTATTTTTATATACTCATTTATAATTAGAATTATATTTTTTTTATTTTATATTTGAAATTTATATTTTATTAATCAATTATTTATCAATAATAAAATTTATTTTTTTATTAAAATAAATTTACTATTTAATTTTCATTCTTTAGGAGGACTTCCACCTTTCATTGAATTTTCCATAAATGATTTTTTATATATATTAATTTTTATTATAATAATATTATTCATAATTTTTTTTTATATTCGTATTAGATAGCTTTAATATTTAAAATTTAAGTAATTTAAAATGTTTATTAAAAATAATTATTTCTTACCCACGCTCAGCAGCCGCGCTTGAGACCACGGGACAACGAGTTAGTTAACTACTCTGTATAACAGTACTAACATATTAAATAAATTAATGTTAGCCTTCAGTCTACATGCGCCCATCTAACTTATGCAATTGAACTAGACTAGTTAATCCTGAATGCAATAGTTCGAGATTTAGCGATACACGCTGACGGGACAGCTCGAATTGACAGCTTAACCCGTTGCTATTTGCAGGTAGATTTCGTTTAATACTAGCTATTGCCCAGATTTCATCCGCGTCAAGTTAGTAATATAATAATAATATTCTACATCTTTTTCACAATGCCAGCTAGTCCCAAATGATAAACGATATTTATTTAGCAAATATGTTTTTTAAAAACACTTTTACACGTAAATTTTTTCGTCAGTTTTAACTAGATGAGGCCGGTTAAAAAAATATTAAGCAGAGCTTAGGGAATGAGTACTAGACAACTGATAAACATACTCATACTATTTATATTTCCAAATATATAAATTTTATGGAGAAAAATCTGGGCATGTGCGATTCGGATTCGCACACTGAGGGTTCCGTACAAATTAAATTATGTAAAATAGTTCGTTTCCCGAATCAAGTCTCGAAGATTTTTTCGAAACAAAAAAGTCTTTTTTTTTGTGACATAACTACAGTTTTCAGATTTATTCCTATATTTGTGCTATAATACCTTGCTTCATGCTAAATTTCAGGGTTCTAGGTCAACGGGAAGTACCCTATGAATTTTGATTCTCTTGAGAGTGTCAAAACATACGTTTTTTGCGATACAAACGGCCATATAACTTTTTTAGTTAATTTAAATGTTTGACTTTTTCACAGCTTCAAAAAACCGTAGACCTGAGTATATTATGGTTTTAGTTTCAACTCAGTACCTCCACAAGTTTGAGCGTTACTTTGATAAAGGGAATTCATAGACAGACAGACAGACGGAGAATAAAGTGATTCTTATAGAGTTTTCATTTTTTTTTCATTTAAGTACGGAACCCTAAAACACCCATAGAAAAAATCATCGTGTTCATCACGCAAAGTTTTGTCTTGGGTTGAAAGCAGTCAGAGTCACTAAATACTAAACCAACAGGCCAGCTCGGAAAACTACACAAATGTATGTAATTAATAATTCTGTTCTTGCGATTAATTCCTCAAGCCGTTTTATGTTAAAGTAAAATAAACGAATTAGATATTCGTTTATTTTACTTTAACATAAAACGGCTAAAGGCCGAAACGCGAATTACCTTCAGTAAAAGTAGTCTAATTAATTACTTAGTTCTAATTTAACTGTTAGTGTACCTACTCGTAAGTTCTCTCAGAATCTCTTATCCATTTCGGAGAAGACTTCACCAGAATTAAGTCCCGTTCCTATAGAACGATGACATGTTGAGAGACTCCTCAATTACGACTGATGACCGTATTGCAATGGGACGGCAAAACGATTTTTTTTTTCCAAAAGCAAATTATTTAAATTCAGCATACGGGATTGATGTAAAGTTCTGAAAAATCACTAATTCTCCTGAAATTTCTTTGGAATTTAATGTTGTTAATGAATTTTCCCTTTTGTTCTAAGTAATTTATAAAACAAAGGAAACTAACAAGTTTAACGTCATTGAAAAATTGTAGGGGCCTAGCAGGGCCGATTGCTAGGCCCATGGGGAAATGTATGAAAGGGATACTCGGGGTCCTAGAACGCAAAAGGCAACTGAAGGATCGTAAGCGTAGTATTAGTCAGTAAAAATCTGACACGCCCTCTCGTTCAAGGCTAGAGCGGAAGAAGTCATGAGATGATTTCCCATCTTAAAATAAGAACCCCATTGAAAAGCTTCTTCAAGAAGTTTCTAAACCATAACCCAAGAGTACCGTCATTACTATGTGATTTAAGATAGTGGTCCAGTAGCTAAAGTTTCCCCAGGACCTGCACCTAATATGACAATAAATCTGAGGTGTCCACAATCAGGTACATTAGCATTTCTCAAAACTTCCGCTAATATATGGCATCGCTTGCCACCGCAGGGCCATTTTGTCAACTCTCAGAAATATTTTACGCTCTTTAGAAGAATTTTTCGAGTTTTACAACGTGTTTTTAATAGTTTTGGATGGACTTATTTGATTTAAAAAAAAATATAAGCTTATTGAATAGAAAAACTTTAAATGCATAAAATATTCTCGACAGTTATTATGAATTAATTAGGCTTAATAAAAACACATTTAGTGATAAACCACAAAACAAACCGCAAGACCAAAAGTGTCAGATCACCAGCATTATGTTTAATATCAGAATATAGTAGAGGATACATTAGCATAATCAGCCTTATGATGTTCCCTTTGCTAGGAGTTAAGCCTCTCTCTTTCTTCGCGGTTTTAAGAACATCATCATCATCATCAGCCGTTTAATGTTCCCACTGTTTGGACTCAGACCTCCTCCCTAAGAGAGAGAATTGGCCGTAATCGACCACGAGGGCCCAGTGCGGGTTGGTGAATGTCACATGTCCTCGAATTTTTGGTTCTAGGACTAAGACATGCCGGTTTCCTCACGATGTTTTCCTTCACCGTTTTGAGAGCAGTTGTGATGAAATAAGGTACGCAAAGTAATGCGCCTGGACAGATTTGAACTCGCAAGTTGGGACAGTCACCACTAGGCCACAAGACGCATTAATAATAATTATAAGGCTCTTTATTCTGAATTCTGACAAATCTTGAATTACACTCATACAGTAATAGATTTTTTTTTATGGTAGGTAAAATCATCTAATGACAAATCCCGCCCTTGGGCGGAGCGGGAAGTAGTGTCAGACTCTTACTAACTAAAAACCTATCCCATTCCTTCGTTGCCTATCGTGCCGGGGCCGGGTATTCCTTTCGGAAGCTGACCCAAGCAGGCTTCGGCTCAGCCTGCCTGCAGCTAGCAGGCTGGGCCCCTCTACGGTTTACTGACAGCTCCTTGAGGCGCGCGGGAACAGTTCGCGCCGTCGACGACTTGGGCTCGGTCCGGTCGATTACCGGACGATCGGAGAGCGTGCTACCCATTGCACGCCGTCCGCAAGCCCGCACCTACGGTGGCCGGAAATCGGGATCGGAATCCCGGCGGCGGCGGGGCGAGCGCCCTGTTGCCTCTGCCTGATGCGGTCGGCCTCCTCCTTTGCTAGCATTACTGCTTCGCAAAAGGAGGTGACCGCCTGCCATCCCTCCGCACTCCGGACCATGGCCTGAACCAAAGCCCGGCGAGAGAGATCGCTGCCGCCGATGACCCCTACGAGGACACAGCGATGCTCCGCCCAGGCGGGGCATACCTCTACAATATTCTCCTTCGGGTGTTCCGCACAGTGGCGACACCCGGGCGAATCCTCCGCACCCACCATTTTCGGTAAGGACCTGCGTCGTGTGGAAGTTTAGAACGCCGTGAGGTCTTTCCAGCCACTCCTCAAGGATGGACCTTATCGCCTCGATTGTGGCGCGCCCCGAACGAGGTTGCGATAGTCGCTGACGCCATTTCGCCATGAGATCCCGCCGGAGCTCTGTCCGCCATGCCTCGACTTGTCGCGGCACCGGAATTTCGCCCTGGCGTTGCACTCCATGCGCTTATCGTGCATGTGTGCAAAGACTGTTGCCTCCAGATCCCATAGCGGTTGGCCAGCAAGTAGGGTCGCGGGAAATCGTTCGGTACCCTCGCACCATGCGTATTGCCATGACCCTGTGGCACGCGTTCAGCTGGGCCCTCGGTTGCTGTTGCAACGTCGGTGCCCACACCGGAGCCCCGTAGAGGGCCATGGTCCGAACGATTCCCGCGTAGAGCTTCCGGCAGGAGGCGTCTGGTCCCACGAGATTGGGCAGGAGCCGCCCGAGAACAGCCCCAGTCCGATTCAGTTTGGAAGCCAGACGTCGAAAGTGCTCCTTGAAGTTCCACCAGCTGTCGAGGACGAGTCCCAGGTACTTCATCGTCGACCCGACGCCGATGTGAACCCCTCCTACCGTTAGCTGGGAACCCGGTGGTGGCGCACCCCGAGGGCCGTGGAAGCACATGGCCTCGGACTTGTGCAGTGCCACCTCGAATTCCAACTGCTGGATCCTTTCAACGACTTTCGCAACCCCGCGTGTCGCTAGTTCGACCGCCGTCTGGTACGACTCTCCCTTCCGATCACGCTGACCCCGTGGAAGTCGCCGCGCAGCACGTAGTCGTACCCGATGTTGCACAAGGGTGGTCCTAGTACCGATCCTTGCGGAACACCGCTCGACATCTCTCGACGTTTCCACTCTCCCTGGTGACCGGGGTAGATGATATACCTCTCCGATAGGTAGGCCTCGATCACACGACAGAGGTAGTCGGGCACCCGGTGGTACCGGAGTGCCGTTCCAATGCTACTCCAGGGCAAGGAATTGAAGGCGTTGGCAATGTCCAAGTACACTACAGTAATAGAAAGTCCCTTAATTCGGTATATCTGTTACTGGCAATCTGTATAACGCAGGTATTCTATACAATACCGAATGCGCAGCCGGTAATGTGTGTAAAAGACGAGAGCAGGGAAGGAGATGATGTAATTTTAGAGCACCCCGACACGGACAGTTTAGGTTAGGCTTATTTTTTTATTACCTCCTGAAAATAAAGGCCTTACTCTAAATCGTATACTACTACTATTATACACTGCCTAGGTATTGTATAGAATACCGGATTATATACCGGTTTATGTTTTTATTATAAATGTATTGAAAAATAAAAAAACAAAAAATATATATATTGTCGGAAACATATCTAAGGCTTTTCACGGTGGCCTGTCATGAGCAACTCTTTTACAGTTTGGTCCTGCTGTCAATTTTATTTGGTCTTCCCATTATGTGTATTCTCTTCTTTTACCATTCCTCGGGTACCATACTTAACGCAACAGATATAAGGTAAAATAAACTATATCATTTGCATTCAGACGGGCACAAACAGACTTTATTTCAATTCACAATTAAATTATTTATGACTGAACACTTATATAAATAATAATACTATTCCATGTAATTAGCTAGTAAGCTGAGGAATCAATCGAATATATCTGGCTGGTCTTGCACGAGTTTTGCATTATCAGGACAGTACATAATGATGTCAGCAACGGTGCAGGGATTGAGACAGCATTCTGTGGCCACTTGCCTTCGTACCCGCTTCCAGTGACCCTCGTCTACTAAGCGTTCTCTATTAGTTTCTTTCTGTAAGTCTTTAGGAACCATTTTTTCTGAAAAGAAGAAATAAAAGGGACTACAATCACGTGTTTAAGTATCGTTCACTAATTACCAGTCACCTTATATAAGAGAACACCATGAAAAATTGTTTAATTAAAATTGAGTATAAAATAACCAAGCGCTAGTCAAAAACGGAAACATGATATAAATTAGTTGGTTCGACAAAAAAAATCACGAATCTAACAAATATCTTGTCGCGGGTTCAAACCCAGCCAGGCGCATTACTTTGTATAATTTATTTCATCTCCACTGCTCTCGAAAACGGTGAAGGAAAACATCGTGAGGAAACCGGCATGTCCTAAAACCAAAAATTCGAAGACATGTAACATCCACTAATCTGCACTGGGCCCGCGTTGTGGATTACGGCCCATTCCCTCTCCTAGAGACGAGGCCTGAGTCCCAGCAGAGGGAAAATTATAAGGCTGATGCAATGCAATGCAATGCAATTTTAACAAAAATAAAGCCGCTGTTTCGGGGCCACAAAGTCGACATAGACCCGGGCGGAGTTCATACAAAATACTCAGAGACTACAGTCGGCCCTTAAGGAGATGAACTAGTGATAGCTTTTTCAGTACAGCATGCGTTAAAGAAGCCTTCGATTCGGCTCGCGCGTTTGATTCGGCTAGTGAGGTCCTGAAAGATAAATAGTCTGCCCTCAAAAAAGAAGGGTATTAATCATATCAGTTTAACTTACTAACATAATTACTTCCATATCTCAATGCATCATCACTCATAGTATAAAACAAAGTCGCTTCCCGCTGACTGTCCCTATGTATGCTTAGATCTTTAAAACTACGCTACGGATTTTGATGCGGTTTTTTTATAATATAAATTGATTCAAGAAGAAGGTTTATATGTATAATATATGCTTATTATTTAATATCACCATTGCACCCATGTAAGGCTGGAGCGGGTCGCTAGTGATCTATAATTTAAGAAAACACTATTTATAAAATTAATATTTTTGAGTGAAGTCTACGAGCAGTCAATATCGCGGTTATTTATAAATAATCTTCAATATTGGATAAATGTAAATTTTTACCACTAATTCTATTAAAGATCAAACATTCTATAGCGAAATAGCAATATTCAGAGTACCTACTTAAATGGGTAAGAGATTATAAACCGTTTCTAGAAAATTCTAGTAAGAGTTTCACGAGAATTCACATTATATACGTATTATCTGATATCGGTAAATGAAACCAACGAAGGATAATTTTCTAGAAAATAATTTGGAATTAAATGTTTAGTACACTTTCCATTATCAGCTATAGCTTATTTTACATTGGCAATATTACGACCGTAAACACCGGTATTATTTGCTTAAAAGGAAGAGTTTCCTATTGGAATATACCTAATCATAGAAAAAACCCTATTTTAATGTTTTTTAAACATAGTCTGGCCATTAATACTGTCATTAAATAGTGTGTCTAGACCTTCGATGAAACATGTTCATCGAAGGTCTAGACTTTTATATTATTACTGTTTAATTACTATCATTAGTTATAGGTTAAAAACTTACTAACAACTTTCATGGACCATTTTGCCAACATTTTTATTTTATAAAAAAAAAAACATTGTTTTTGAATTTGGAGTCGGTCATTCTTAAAAGAATATTCATTGTATTTTCGAAGATTTTATCGAGTAAGGTATTTTTTTTAATTGGGAAAAAATCATCTAATGACATCTCCGTGCCCTTGGGCGGGGCGGGAGATAGTGTCAGAATTTTACTGACTAAATGCCCACTCCTGTTCCTTTTTGCCTTCGATCCAGGGCCCCGGATTTCACTTTCATATTACCCATGGATCTGGATAGACTTTGGAGGTATATTCTTCAATGCTTTTTTTTTAGGTGGGCGAAACATCCAATGACACTCCCCGCCCTTGGGCGAAGCGGGAAATAGTGTCAGACTTCTAGATCGTGGACACATAAAACGGCACGTCACCGCCACCGTGCAACGTTACGATGCCGCCACCGAGATACGGCGTCGTGCCGCGACACGGGTTCACTTTCACACAACCCATGGCCCAGTAGGCTTCGACCCTGCTGGGCCCCGACGGTTTACTGACTACTCCTTGAGGCGCGTGTGGAACGATAACCGACATCGCCTAATTGGGCCCGGTCCGAACTGTTACTGGACGGTCGGACGGCGAGTTACCCTTTGCTCGTCGTCCGCAAGCCTTCGTTTGCTAGCGGTACTGCTTCGCAGAAGGAGGCGACCGATTGCCACTCCACCTTGCTTCGGCCTTTATCAAGGCCCGGCGTGAAACATCCCTGGCGCCGATCGCCCTCACGAGGACGCGTCGTTGCTTTTCCCAAGCGGGACACATCTCAACCGTGTGCTCCAATGTGTCCTCCGGGCGTGCCACGTAGTGATGATACCCGGACGTTTCTTCCGCACGAATCTGGTTCAAAAACCTCCCGAACTTGCCATGTCCGGTGAGGGCCTGCGTCATGCGGAAGGTGAGGACGCCGTGTTGCCGCTCCAGTCACTCCTCAAAGAGGGGACTTACCGCCATGATTGTGGCGTTCCCCGCACTTGGTTGCGACAGTCGCTATCGCCATTTCACCATGAGATCCCACCGGAACTCTGTCCACCACGACGCGACTGCATCTCCATCGAGTAAGGTTGAGATAAGGATAAAGAGTTCAGTGGATGTTTTTATTATTCGCAAATAGATTCCTAATGGATATTGGTATGTACCATCAAAGATACTTCCGCCTGACTACTGCTAAATTCATTTTTGCTTGTATACAAAACGAAAATTTCAAAGCGGTGGGGTTGGGCGCTGGCCGCAGGATTCAAGCGATTTTTTTTAAGTGCTCAGGCAAAAATGACCGCGATAGTAAATAACATTACATATTTTGCACAACTGGACAATATATTGAATCGATGAAACAGATGAGATCTCGTATAATACGTCTATATATCTTAAGATCTACAACAGACAGCCGGAACCAACGACCAACGTTAACATGCTTTCCGCGATACGGAGGAATCCCGATAAAGCTGAACCTTGGAGATCGATCCAAGTGGTCCTTATTACTTAACCAATACAACTGCAAATATCAGGAAAGTAGTAGTAGTAGTTAGCATATTATGTCCCACTGCTGGGCTAAGGCTTCCCTCCACCTTTCCCACACAAGTCTGCCCTCAGCCATTGCGGTTCAGTCCCTCTGGTAGCTATCAAGCTCATCTCTCCAACTTCGTCTTGATATAACGCAATGTCGCACTGCGTTTAATAGGACCTAATAAGTGGCTCTTTTAGCCCCCAGCTCATCCGACATGCAACAGACATGTGCGACCCAAGCCCACTTTAAAAAAAAAAACTACTTTATCGTAGTTTTGAACAGCAGTATTGTGTTCCTTCCGCGATCAATTACCTATCATTAGTGAAGTATCCCTCTTGACTATTTTGTATATATTGTTACAAAAATTAGCGATAATTCTTGACAGCCATCCACTGCAGCTAAATACTCTATCGTTTATATGGTAGACTCTGTCATCTTCGCCCAAACTTTCATTAATGTATAGCAGCATTACTATGTAGACCTGAAACAAAGAGAGAAACTGGTAAATGATACATTTTGATAATTATAATTATGAAATACAGGATAACAAGAAGGCTTTATTCGCTTCGCTGCAGCTTCTAACATTGTCTATGTAAAATGAAATAAAATAATTTGAATTTGGTGTATCTGTCCTGAACATTTGATAAAGTAAGCTTTAAACCGAAGTTTAGCAGGTCAGGAAAATTATGACAAACCATGACCGAAAAACATGCCTTTATTCAATTGTAAAAGACCTTGAGTCAAACCAACAATTAAAATATCAGAGAATGTAATATGATACAAGCTTTCAGTTCAGACCACATTTAGTGTTTCTCAGGGAAGTGTTCTTGGTCCTAAACTAATTCATATCATTACATTGTAAGACTTTTTAATGAAATTCTAAATATTTACGACTTTCATACATAATGAAAACAATATTGCTATACATTTTACCGTATTAATTAATATTAATTTAACGAATTGACTAAGTAAATAAGAAGACAGTATCGATTTATCGGTATCTAAATATAAAAATAAACAAATGATTCGTATTCAATAAATTAAAGCAAAGAGAATGGAAATACCTACAATAAATAAAGAACAATTAATAATATTCTTAGCAATAATATATGGGACTCATTGTACCTAAACTCCAAACTCTACTTAAGTATGAAATAAATTCTAACATTAGTTACATGTACTATGTAAAATTTAACCAAGCAAAATCTGACTGTTTTTCAAATCAAGATTTTTGCAATCTATTACTATTCTTAATAAATTAGTTTATTGATATTGAGAAAAGAATGCCGATATGCTCTTTGTCAGTTACTCTCTGAGTAAGCGCAGTACAGTTGTTTCAGCCAGTAGTCAATAGATTGTTCAGCACTGCTGTTTATTTAAGGAACTAAGGTGTTGGACCAGTAAGAATGGTCGACTTCTAGAAATTGAGGCCAAACTTTACACAGCTCTTAGTATTCTTAGCATCGTAAATAAAATATATGTCTAAGACCTTCAAAAACGTAAATGTCATGGGCAGCTTAAACATCCTGCTTCAAATATTTTTGTTTTAACCATTTATACATCGCAACTATACTGAAAACCGTTCGAACTAAAAAATAATGATACAGGAGCCAGCAAACCGAACTCTAAATTCTATTTATTTTTATTTAAAAAAGTTTACGTAAAATAAAATATTGTGTCAGTTATTGCAACCAAACCAATATTCAAAATTTCAGACCTTTCCAACAAAATAATATTGATAAATGATAAATTAATGATAAAGGAATGATAAAGGAATGATAAATGAATGATAAATGAATGATAAATGAATGATAAATGAATGATAAATGAATAATAAATGAATGATAAATGAATTATAAATGAATGATAAATGAATGATAAATGAATGATAAATGAATGATAAATGAATGATAAATGAATGATAAATGAATGATAAATGAATTATAAATGAATGATAAATGAATTATAAATGAATGATAAATGAATGATAAATGAATGATAAATGAATGATAAATGATAAATGAATGATAAATGATATTTATTTTACTATTATCCAAGCGTTCGTTAGCTTATTATTGTTTTATATGGTTTTACATACCAGGATCAAAGGATCTTTGAAAAGAATGCTTGGTGCCTAAGTCAGCTCACAGAAGTTCCATTAAACATATTAAGTTAAATGCGATACTAATCGAGAATTATCCTATGAGAAGCATAATATGGAAAATTATAACATATATTATTACACGCTTTATTAGACATAGGCCTCCCCCAAGCTGCTGAAATGGTGATGATCATGCTTTGTTATATATATTATTTTTATTACTTCATTTCATGTAAGCCATTTATTTGGCAGACTGTGACTAACGCTTACTATATTAATTAATTTTCATGCTACCTTCTAGAAATATAAACTTTATTAGAAAATATTAAGCTTTTAATTAGTACGAAATTAGATCCAATACGATTTGTTAGGCTTTTTCTTTCTTTCTTTCTTTATTTTTTGACAAAAAACTGCGTTATATGGACTATAAATATACATATTTATTTATGTACATATCTTATTACTAATAAATCCAAGTTAATATTCTACAGCCCCCTATTTGAAAAATGTCATTAATTTGTTTTAAATACGGAATTGCTTAAGTTATGTGTAATTTCAGCTAAAGAAAATAATTCCCTAGCTTTTACTCACCTGCCTGCCTATTAAATATTATAAATGCCTAGAAACAATTAAGATTAAAACAGCTAAAGCACAATTTATAATTTGAATGGCCTCATTGAAATTAAACTAAAGCTTTTAGATATAAAACAACTCCCTAGTAGAAGTTATAAAAATAACACAAAATAACACACATGGTAATAATATAAAACTACAAAAATATCACAGCCTTACAAAAACACCGAAAACCAAAAGAAAAAAAATATATATTTAAATAGCAAATTAAAAGAAATAACATACTGAATATTTCAAGTTCATCTTTGATATAAATTATTTAGATTCACGGGCACTGTTCACTGCTGTTTGGCCCCTCAAACAGGCACCTGCTGAATGAAGCCATCATAACACTGCAGCTCTAAAAATAGCCTCCGCTGGTCCATAGTACGGAATTACTTAAAACTTATTTACATCGATAAACACGTTTACAAAACATTGTCATGGTAATAAGATAAGAATACTCTTAACAACACATGATATTGAACTGTAACAAAGAGACTAAATAAATTAGAATCGGATTGTTAATTAGTACCCTTTTTATTACATATATTACACGTTCAGTTAACTCTCTTAATTCGGTCTTTGTTTCATTAATTCGATTGTTTTGTTTCTGATTTGTTGTTTTCATGGTGAGCTTTTGGTTGAAACGTTTTTGCATTTGCAAGATAAATTTATATAAATACACTTTTTATTTTACACGTGACTTATATTTCTGACTACGAAATAATGTAATATAGGAATGAAATATTTTATTTATAAAAATAAACATGTTCAATTCAATTCAATTCTTTACCCGTACTGCGACTTTTATTATCTTCGTTGATATTTATACCAATAAGTGCAAAATATATTGCATTCTATTTTTAAAATTTGTGATACGCATTGCTCCACATTTTGTAAAAAAAAAATTGCATGTTATTTTTAATGCTTTTTTGGTCCTATCTGTCTAAAATAAATATTTTTATCATTGTTGACGAGTTTAAAGTCTCGCTATCGGAGTACATATTTCGTGCACATAGCAACAAGGTCGGTATCAGTCAGATAGTGACAGGAAGCGGTACACTTACACACTAAGAATAACGAGTAGGGTCACAGGGCACTGTTTACTAACAACTCCGAGCGTATCTATAATCGTGTTTATATTGTTTGTAATGCCCCACATACTGACAAGGATACTGCTTCACTTGTCTGGCCGCTTGCTGTTGTTTATTTATATATTTTTTGTTATGACAAATATAGGAATGAGTAGACTTTGAAGAATCTGCCAATACATAAGGTAAAAACCAGCCAGTACCAGTGTATGTACAGTTTATGTATTATATTTTAAACAGAATATAAGGAAGTTATTATCAATCTGATGTCCATTTTAACGTCACTATCAGCAGGTTCAATAACAAAGTGAGAAAACCCTATGAAACAGCAAATAGAAAACCACATAATCAAGCGTTATTATTAGCACTGCAGTAAACAAGAGAATGAGTGCAACCAACAAACAACAGCGTGTTGATTAATCATTAGTAAATTGACTAACCTTAATTTGTTGTTGGGTGATAAGAAGTGAGACATCCCCAGCAGGCGGCGCCTGATAACAGTTCCACTCGACATAAACAAGTCGATCGGCAAAGGGACAGCCAGCATACGCGCTGCCGCGGTCGCCAGATAATAGATAGATAAATTAATAATCGATTGACACACTTCTCGATACACATTATTATTCTCATCGACACCCGATCTGCCGTGACCCTATTGATAAAGCTCTGTTGACTCATTTGCGAAACACCCTTGTTTTTAGGATTCCGTAACTAAAAAGAAAAAAACGGAACTCTTATAGGCAACCGAAGAGGCCCAGCATGCTAACTACAGGCAGGCAGGGTCTAAGCCTACTGGGGTCATGGGTTAACTTCCGAAAGGAATACCCGGCCCCGGCACGATAGGCTACGAAGGAACGGGGTAGGTTTTTAGTCAGTAAGAGTCTGACACTACTTCCCGCTCCGCCCAAGGGCGGGATTTGTCATTGGATGATTTTACCTACCATAAAAAAAACCCTTAGATGTGTCAAGATCCATTATATTGGGAACGCAAAGAGGTATGAAATTAAAACCCATGAAGTAAAAGCCCCTTATAGCTGAGAAAAAATTAAGCTTCTAAGAAAAGATAAAAACCTATAATTCGGCACTCTCAAGAGAATCAAAATTCATAGGGAAGGTACTTCCCGTTGACCTAGAACCCTGAAATTTGGCATGAAGTAAGTAAGGTCTCATAGCACAAGTATAGAAAATATCTGATAACTGTAAATTTGTAGTTACATCTCAAAACAAAAACATTTTTCGATTCGGAAAAATCTTTGAGACTCTATTCGGGAATTGAATTATTTACATAAGTATGTTATGCCTGGAGGCGTACAAATGTGTCTTGCAATTCTCACTGATAATTACACTACATATTGACCAAAAAATAAAAATAATAAAAACACGCAAAATTATTATCACATTATGAAAATAAATGAAACAATTACATAAATTACTAACGGTGTTTTAATTCTATTTCCTACTTAGGGAGAAAAATGGGCCCGCTCTTATCGAGCGAGCTGTTGCAATTACATGCTATAAATGGAGCTTCCTGAGTCCATTACAGTAGATCAAAGTCTGTGAAGGAAAATCTCTTCGTCTTTCTAGCTGTAAGTATCTATGCATCTATAAGATGCAAAGGACCATCAAATTCGAGTTATGAGCATAGTTCAAGAATGACTGGATGTTTTCTCTTGTGCGTGAATTTGGAAGTTTTATTAAATAAAGTTAGACAACGAGACAGAGAGAGAAATATTATACGTTTATGTTTTGAAATTATAAATATTAATTTGATTTTTATCAAAACATGTTTTATTACGTTTAAGTATATTAAGTGATACCTGCACTGTCGCATTAGGTTTTTTTTATTTTTTTTATGGTAGTTAAAATCATCCAATGACATCTAAAAACCTACCCCGTTCCTTCATTGCCTTGGTTTCAGGGCCCCTATGTGGAATGCATTTTTATACTTTCCCAAGCCCCAGAGTAAGCTTCGACCCTGCTGGGCCCCTACAGTTTTCTGACAACCCCTTGAGGCGCGCGGGAACAGTGCGCGCTGTCGACGACTTGGGCTCGGTCCGGACTGTTACCGGATAGATGGACAGCGAGCTACCCATTGCTTGCTGTTCGCAAGCCCGCGCCTACGGTGGCCGGAAATCGAGATCGGAATCCCGGCGGCGGCGGCGTGTGCGCCGTTGCCTGATGCGGTCGGCCTCCTCCTTTGCTGGCATTACTACTTCGCAGAAAGAAGCGACCGCCTGCCACTCCTCCTCGCTCCAGATCATGGCCCGTATCAAGGCCCGGCGAGAGAGATCGCTGCCACCGATCGCACCCACAAGGACATGGACATGGACATGCTCTTCCTAAGCGGGGCACACCTCTACCGTGTGCTCCACCGTCTACCTTGTACTTCACCGGTCGCATTAGGTTAAGGCTAAGCAAATATAACTGTAAAGAGTATAAATAAAGTATAAAAGTAAAAATACACCGTTAAATTTTGGTCGTTTTAATCCCGCGGAGGGTCGATTATGTCGGTACATGAAATACTATCGATTTGTAAAGAGAAAATTAAAAAATAAAGTACTTTTTTTTTAAACTCGAATTAATTTACGCATATAAGAAGTTAATATCTTCAAGCAAACGTCAGCTGAGCGAGGCCAATGAACTGTAAGGTCATTGACTCCTTTACTTAAAGAAATTAATTTCGTATATGCCTAAATTAATTCGAGTTTTTTAAAAAAGTACTTTACTTTATATTTTTCTTTACAAATCGATAGCATTTCATGTACCGAAACGGCCCTCCACGGGATTAAAACGACTAAAATTTAACAGTGTATATAAAATAATATTTATGGTAGTATTGGAGAACGGATAAAGTGGGAAATGAGTATATCAGAAGAAGTTTGAAAGTGGCGCCAGTGACTAAACAGTTTTAAGGGAATCTTTTGTCTTGGTATGGTCATGTGAAGAAGAGGAATGAAACGCATGTTGTTAAGAAAATTGTGAGTATATATATAGATGGATGGAGAGGGAGAAGAAGACAAATAAAAGAAAGATAGATTGTGTGAGGAGTGATATGAAAGAAAAGGGATCTCTCTTTTATTCACAGGAATGGAAGAAATAAACGTATTGCGCTGACCTCAAGTAATATGGGACAAGGGCAGAAAAATGATTATGAAATATTTGTTGGTAAAGGGTTCTTAGGAAAGTTAATACCAACTTATTTCTTAAGAAAACGCTATATTAGTTTTCTAAAAGCTAAGTAGGTAACTGAAAATGCTAAGACACATTATGGCAATATCTACTAAGCAAAAGACTAAGCACAACATGTATGAATGAATGTTATGACAACATAATTATAATTATCACGAAGCTTACTCCGTAGGGAACACGAAAAAACTGATTTTCATCCGTACCTACACTCAAAAGGTTCCGTTGAAAACCAGCGTCAGACAACTGCTGCGTAGCCGCAGTTGTCTGACATATGCTGAACTGAACCTTTTTGGCGCAGCCGTGCAACTTATTATTGTTATTTTTTATTAGTTTATATTTCTATTTTTTCTTTTTATGTTTAATTAAAATTTGCAATCACTTTTGTTTATTATCATGGTGTGCCAAATAAACATGTTTTTCTTTCTTTCTTTCTTTCTTTCTTTCTTTCTTTCTTTCTTTCTTTCTTTCTTTCTTTCTTTCTTTCTTTCTTTCTTTCTAGGGAGGATTAGATAAAATATAACACTAGCTTCTACCATCAGCAGTAGCTTCAGCATCATCATCATCATTTCAGCTGAAAGACATTCACTGTTGGAGATAGGCCTCGCCCAAGTATCGCCCAACGAACGGTCCTGTGCGTCTTGAATCTACCGGATTCCCGCAACCTTTATCAGGTCATCGATTCACCTTGTAGGAGGCCTTATAGGGGCAGCATCTTCACCCGCATGAAAATATATACCTATATCACAGTAGCATTCTACCGGTCGCGTGAGGGAACGGTCATTCTCACGCCCCAGCCGCCGAGACACTCCAACTACCAATAACTGTAGGCTTGTAGACTACGAGTAACTGGATGACCATCTGATCATCTGGTAACCGTTCGAACGGAGCCCGAATCGTCGACGACGACCACGCCCGCCTCAAAGAGATGTCAGCAAAACCGTACCGGCTCCAGCAGGGTCAAAGCCTACCGTGGCCATGAGTCGCCTTCTGAAAGGGAAACCCCCTAGAGCGCTAAGGACAGTTGAATGAACATAGACCAGGTTTGGTTTTAGTCCGTAAAAGTATGCCACGGCCTCTCGTTCCGCTCTAGAGTATGAGAAATCACTAGGTGACTTAAACAAAGCCGGAGATTTTTTTTTTATCGGTTCAATAATATTGGTGTTTACACAACAAACAATAATACAAATCTTTCCTCTTTATAATACATACTATACTAATAGATAAATACAGCTACATCTTGAAATTCAGATGCTAGAAATACATATTTCACCAAGGTTTCACTTAAATATGAACCGGATCGAACTTGTGTCATTGCAATAAGCAATTACTTAAACAATTAATTAAAATAACAGCTGCGTGAATCGATCTTGAAAGCAACGCTTGCCGATTTCGGATATGGGTGGGTGACCACCATCCAATCAATTAAGGTAGATACGCTAGACCGTTGTTCCTGGCTGTCGATTGTAGATCTGTGAAAGTAATCAGAAGCTCTAAAGCTAATGTTGCCAATGGGTGTTGTAGGGGCAGAGACGCTTATTATCTAGCTTATATTTAGTTTTAACCCCGTGGAGGGTCGATCCAGCACATGAAACACTATCGATTTTTGAAGATAGAATTAAAAAATAAAGTACGTTTTTTTCTAAAACTCGAATTAATGTTTTGAAAATAACTTCTTTAATTAAATATCAGCTGATCGAGTGCAATGACCTGTAGGTAGTTAATACGCAACGACCGACAACTACCTATGTACAGGTCATTGGACTCGCTCAGCTGCATCTGTATCGACCCTCCACGGGATTCCCCAAGCCCCAAGTAGGCTTGCCACCATCCGACTTCTTGAAACCCCAAGAACGTCTCCCACTTGGACGTAAATTGCAGTGGTCTATGTGGAAAGCACTAAATCGGCTGCGCACCCAGGTAGGCCGCTGCAAACACAACTTAGTGAAATGGGGGTTTATAGACCAGTCGGACACTCAATGTGAGTGCGGTGCTGTTCAAAACATGACCCATATGTTGGAATGTCCCAGGTGCCCTTACACCTGCACTTTGGAGGATTTAATGAGTGCCACCGATGCTGCAGTTAACGTTGCAACTTACAGGGCCCAAATAATTTAACGAGTTTACCATCGATTCGAAAAGAAGAAGAAGACGGGATTAAAATGATCAAAATTTAGCCATATATAACTTTTCAAACCAATCAGTCCGCCTTGTTTTCCTATCAAAATATAAACACTGAAAGGCTATATAAACCGTAAACCTTAAAAGTATCCTTAACTTCCCAATTTGCAAGTTAATAAGCGCCATAGCCGTATGCGACCTCTTCAGATGTCACAGCATTGTGTTACCCAATTTGGAAATCGCTTGTCTACTTCACAAGTGCTCCTTGCAAAATACTAGTTTTCAGCTGCATTCATTTCAAAGCATATTGCATCATCAGCCTTATATTGTTCCCATTCTTAGGACTTATGCCTCGTCTCTAGGAAAGAAAATGTATCGTAATCCACCTCCTAGCTCCAGTCCATTGGTGGATGGAAAAACAATGTCCTAGAACCAAAAAAATTAAGACTACCAAAGATGTGACGTCTTCAAATTTTTAGTTGTAAGACTTTTTTTTCAACATTATCTTGTTAAACAAAAAAAAAGATAACATACATTTTCACCAATTGTGATATGGCATTGATATTGTATTGAACTTTGTGAATAGGTACCATGAAAGAAATTAATCTAGCCACTTCACGATTGTAGACAAATTCTTTTGATCTTTTTGCTGTTTCTGGTCGGGAGAGTTTTAATTTATTCTGTCCGTGACTGGGGGCTTTTCTTTCTTGTGTTCTATTTAACATCAAGAGTGTTTAAGAATAAAAACTGACTATTATGAATACCAATTTGCTACATTTGAACCAATCGTATGTGCTGCGATGAGCAAAATTTTACAAATTGTTACTGAAGTCCAATTACTCCATGATTTTGGGTCCACCTTTTCTGAACTTTTTTGAACGATGAACGGGAGATAATGTCAGACTTTTACTGACTAAAAACCTACTCCTGTTCCTTCTTTGCCTTCGTTCCAGGGCCCCGGAGTTCACTATATATATATACTATATATATATATATATATATATATACACATAACCCATGGTAGTAGGCTTCGACCCTGCTGGGCCCGTACGGTTTGCTGACATCTTGAGACGGGCGTGGAACAAAACGCGAAGTCATCCAAACCTTAAAAAAAAATTGTGTAGCTACAAAGTTGATAAATTAGAAAGAGAAGATCGTCACATACTCTGATGTCAAATTCCACAATGCCCATACATTAGGGTAAAACCAGGATAGTTGCCCCTCTTTTTGAAATTACTTTATATCTCTTTGTACAAAAAGCAAGATTAATTATTTGTAAAATGGGTAGGTACTTTGGTTTATTATCTTCATATTTATGAAAGGAATAAACATTATCTTTGCTATTTCCAGAATATTGATGATTTTTGCAGACCTCTTAATTTTGGGACATCCCATATAGGGGACAGTTGCCTAATCCATGTAAATTACATCTAGGATAGATGCCCCGTCAAGGAAGAGGACATTCATCCTTAAAAAACATTGATCGCACCTAGCCGTCCCAGGAAATGGCACAGAGACTTGCAACACGGTCAACTTAGTTGTAGTTGCAGAGTCTCTCGATAGACAAATAAAATAACATACGTTTAATTTGCGAAACTAGAGTAATTGCAATCAAGGCAACTATACCCCCGGGGCGTTTTACCCTAACAGAATTTGTAACCGAATATGAGAGTGTGAGTCAGCTTATAGAACTTGTAACAAATTAAATTTGTTTTCACTGATAGTGTTCTATTTTTATTATTTACCGATAAACTAGTCAAATAACAGTATTTTTGTGCATATTCTCTACGCCATATAGATCACGTTATTATATCGTAGTAGTAAGAGCGATTTTCGCAGTGTTATCTACTGATAAGAATATGTTAACTGTACCCATCTACTAGTCGTCAGTGATTAATGTGAGATGTCAAGAGGTACTCCAAATCGTCTCGGTCCATTAACTTTACCGTCTACTGGTAGATATCTATTCGGGCTTCTTAAACTTATGTCACCGATCTCCTTAACTAATGGAGCTTTACTTTAATCGTTACACTATTTTAGGTTTTTTTTATTATTATTATTGATAGACTCGTGCTTGACCACTGTTTTACCTGATGGCAAGAAATTATGTGGTCGACGATAGACCACACACTATTCACTTTTGCCGTAAATGCCATCTAACTGTAGCTATTAGGAAACCATCTCCGAGAGGGAACACAACATTGAATCCATAAGAAATTATTTCTACTTAGTTCTTATGGATTGAATGTTAACCTTACATAATTACTAAACCGGATTTCAGTCAGTCATTGCCGATAGGGTTACTTGGAAATTATCATGTGATTAATGTAAAAAAGTAACTAATTTATGTTTCCACGTTGCTTAAAATCATTTAGTAGCCTTATCCCCTTCCGTACTAAGTAAGATGTTTTTACTGTGAAGATGTCAACATTAATATTGTTACCACCACATAATTATATTACGCAACGAATGTGCCCCAAACTAGACGGTTCAATTGACACAGGTAAGTTAGCCAAGCAGATATTACGTAGCTCAGCAATATTACACAAGATTACTACTACCCTCAGGATTTGACAGAAGTGTACCTTTAGAACACACACATTTCAACAGTTATGTAAATGTAAAGTCGACAAAAATTACGTAGGCTCAGTTAAGAAAATATTCCTGTTCAGGCGCAGCTCTAGGGACAAAACGCGAATTGAAATATCGAGCGAGAGCCTTGCTATGCAATTATCATCCTGAAGGTGAGCTTGCAGAACTTTGAATGATGTACGTAGCAATAGGTAGGACGGGACATAACAGCACATAACAAGGCGCAAATCTGCACGACAAATAATATTATGACAAATATTTTCGAATCATAACTAAAAGAGTCTTCCTTCAAACAAAAATAAAATGAAAATCGTTTCATCTACTTAGACATAACACCAAACAACAGAGTTGCCCCGCCATAGCCCTAGAACAGAAGGATACAGGAGATTTTAGTCAGTAAAAGTCTGACAACATCAAAAGTCACTTAATAATTAACCAAAACGTAACTATAAAACTGTTTTCTACTCTTCCTTTTCTTGAATAATATCATTTAACTTTTGGATTGTCCAAACTTGACAGTACGTGTAGTTTGTGAACGCAACCACTGACAGGAGTGATTTTTAAAGTAGCCACTCAGCGATAACGCGAACTCATATGATGGTTCAACTGGTATGAAGAGGATTATAAACGATTTTCGGGTCTCAATCGAAGTGGGGGCTGCGCATGACCACAAAAAATGGTACAAACAACAGTTCAAATTTCTTTTAAGCCAACCTTTTTTTCTGTTGATGTTGCTATACTCAAAATGCAATACGATGTCATATGTGTCATTATAACCACTATATTCTAAGCACAAAACAAAGCGTGCATGAATCAAAGCATATTATGTTACTTGACCAAGATTTATAGCGGCAACATTAAAGTTTAGCCAAAAATCATGAAATCAAGCCAGCAAAAAGCCATGATTATTTACGATCGTAAAAAATCTTGTTGATTCAGTTTCCAACTACAAAGATTTTTTTATGAAACTTAGACTGGTAATTAACTTGATTTGATAAAACTTAGTAAATTATTTTGCTGGTAGGTATAATATCATGGTGACATATGTAAACACATAATTAAATAATTTCATTAACAATTTTCTCGCCGTTGTCCTTTGTGGAATAAGTATAAATTCAATCTACGTTTGTATGACTTTCAGACGAACTTCTATGTATGTTATGTTTTTATTTTATGAATAAAGGCCTTTCAAATTCGACTTTGATTGACGACTTCAGTAAAATGAATAACAATACCTAAGTTCCATTCGGTCTGATTCATTTGAATGGGCTGTTTCGTTTTTCATTTTGGACGGCGAGTTTTGATCGAGTTGGCGTCCCATTGTTCAACAGTCTGTCTATTTGGCTTTAAAAGAAAATTATTTTATTGTTTAAGAACTAGTTATTGCATGTTACTTTGTTTGCAGATGAAACTTAGCATGATACTAACATACAATATAGAACCTTATTGGTAGTAAATGTGAAACCCGAATCTATGTACACACATAACTATATTATGAAAAATCACGAAGTAAATAAGCTTGTAATGTTACCTGGTTGTCCACACAAAAACGTGGTCACCGGGTCATCCGGGGTACTGAGGGGTTGTTTTGCTCCTGCACCCAGCTGTGCACTGCACTGGTGTCTAATGACTTGTAATTTATTGTTATTAAAAAAAAATTACTTAGTCTCGGTGGTGTCCAACTTGTGACCTTTTTTAAATATTTTTGGAATAAAATGTGACATGTTGTAAAAAAAATATTGGATTATTACTGATACGGAATAAACTATTTTAGGTTTCACATATACAAAAAAAATATATTTCTTTACATATTACTAGCTGCAGCCAGCGGCTTCGCCCGCGTGATAAAAAATTGTTCCAAGGGAACATACTCCTGGAATTAAAAGTATCTGTGCTGTAACTCAACAGCAATGTTGAGTGCTATTTCATGACATGATCTACCAATATCAATTAGCCGATCAATTGTGAAGAAGTAACAAACATACACAAACACTGAGGTCTTTATAATATTAGTAGGATATTATATTTAAAGAAAAAGGGATTTTTGAGGCGACTCTGCTGTGTAGAAAATAATTCCACACTTTCTAATTGGATTTTCTTCTAAGCATACTATGACATCTTAGATGGTAAAGCTGTATCTGTCAGTCTGGAAACTATTTGTTTAAATAACTTTAATTTATGACTGAGCCTACTAAAAATAATATTTGTAATATGCATTGTGAACACTATAAACCGCACGCTAGATAGCAAACAATACGGTTCCACCGTCTTTCTAGATATAAGCCAAGCTTTCGATAAGGTCTGGCATGAGGGTCTACTCTATAAAATAAAAATAAAATGTTACCTAACTCATACTTAATAGAGTCATACCTCCAAGACAGATGATTAAAGGTAAACACTGACCTTTCAGCCTTGTACAAAATAAAATCGGGTGTGCCACAGGGTAGTATTCTTGGACCAGTGTTGTATACCATTTATACAGCTGATCTACCAACGATGGACCATAGTTGCCACATACGCAGATGATACTGCAATACTGTCCGCTCAGCTTCAACTGCACCTCTATGAAATAGAGAAATGGCTATAAACCTGGCGAATAAATGTCAACCATAATAAGTCGTCCCATTTCACATTCACTCTCAGAAGAGAAACCTGTCATGTAGTGACACTAAATGGTGAGATATCCCACAGGAAGAACATGCTCTAGCATCTACAATCAGTTCGTCATCTGGGCATGCACCTGGACAGGAGACTGACGTAGCAAAAGCACATTTGGACTAAACGTAAACAACTTGATACCAGGCTACGTAATGTGCACTGGATAATAGGTCGGCATACACGTCTCAATGCGGATAGCAAAATTATCCTATACAAGCCATCTTGTAACCAATTTAAACTTATGGCATTCAACTGTGGGGTACAGCCAGTAAAAGTAACATCGAGATACTTAAAAGATTCCAAAACAAGACACTTAGAGCTATCTTCAACATACCACACTATATTTACAACAAATATATTTACAATGATTTAAAGATTAACACAGATCAAGAGGATCTGGATAGGATGGAGGATATGGATCCAATAATACATAAGCTATAAAACTAAGTGGATGCGGATCGCTGCAACACAAACGTTTCAAAAGACATAGCGTTCCCACGCTCCTGGATAGATTCTGCCTCATGAAGTTAGAGCCGCCCACAAGTTGGCATGGCTTACTGTGGCTAAAATCATTTCAGAAGAGTAATATCAGCCAGATGCAAAGCTTATTTTTATTTAATCAGATTGTCTTGATGCAGAAAGGAAAAAAAAATGTAATATGGAAAATTAAATAAACCTCATGAAGTTATGTGGACTGTACTACAGAATATCTGTGGTACTGTCCTTGCGACGTCTAATTACACTGACTTAGGATTAAGGGACCAGACGGTCGTGAGCAACGACCAAAATCAGCCTCTTTTAATCCAATTTTTCCTTTTTTATATCTCAGAAGACGAGTACATTTACTTGCTTAAGGAAAAATTGCGCCTACTTAAGCAAAAGTTCCGGATCATTATTCCATGATCTAATTTACTTTCAAGTGTTAACATTTCATAAAAGGTCAGAACTTCTTTAAGAGCCTATATTACCTAACACGTTGGGTGCTTAAAGCCGGGTACAGGTTGTTGTAACGTAACATTATGCAATGTAAAGGTTTCAGCTCATTAGAGCCACCCGAAACCCATCCCATACCGCCTCGTCGCACGGCGTCCACTCGTTGTCGACAGGTGATCCACGGGTGGACGCTGAGTTTTTTTTTTATGGCAGGTAAAATCATCCAATGACAAATCCCGCCTTTGGGTGAGGCGGGAAATAATGTCAGACTCTTACTGACTAAAAACCTACCCTGTTCAATTCATTGCCTTCGTCCCAGGGTGACATTTTCACATAACCTTTGGCCCCAGTAAGCTTCGGCCCTGCTAGGCCCTTATAGTTTGCTGACAACTCCTTAATCTGTCCTAGCTCAGAGGACACCGGTGTCCTCTCACATCCACGCCACTATAGGCCTTAATTCCGATGTTTAGAGTCTACTTTTGTATGAACAAGTTGGGTAGTTGTGGATCGACGTGTTAAGACGCGCGGGAACAGTGCGCGCCATATACGATTTGAGCTCGGACCGGTCTGGTACCGGACGGACGGACAGCGAGCTACCCATTGCCCACCGTCCGCGAGTCCGCGCCTACGATGGTCAGGAATCGGGATCGGAATCCCGGCGGCGGTGGCGGCGTGTGCGCCGTTGCCTGATGCGGTCGGCCTCCTCCTTTGCTATCATTACTGCTCCGGAGCATAGCTGGAACCAAGCCCCGGCGCGAGAGATCGCCGCCGCCGATCGCCCCCACGTGGACACGGCGATGCTCTTCCCAAGCGGGGCACACCTCGACTGTGTGCTCTACCGTGTCTTCCGGGCGGTCCGCACAGTGGCGACACCCGGGCGGACGCCGCGTTATCACCAATAAACGCCGCATGGTCAATAAGTAACGTCGCTTGGTCCACGAATTTTCGATTAGTCTGTTAACAATTGGCGACACGTATATACACGTGTAGACCTAGTACACGTGTCAAGTATCGTCCTCGCGTCAATCATTCAAGGGCAGCGCGCGGTCCACTCGGGACCCGCGCGTTTGCAATACACAGTCAACGCAAGGCATGCGAGCAGCGAGTTGTCACCGAGTGGTCCACTCGCCGTCTGCGCGTGGAGGCCTACGACCGAGGCGATCCGATGACGCTACGGAGTTGATGAATATAAAGAATACTAGCCGCAGGAGGCGAGGCGGTGCGGAGTGGGTGCCGGGTGGCTCTAATGAGCTGTGACATTAATACTTAACAGAATTCCCAGAGCGGACACCTTGCGCGCGCGAACCGTGTACACTACACGCGCGAACAGGGCATTTCAATACACATGTGACTAGGTACATGCTCGGTTCGTACTGCGTCCACGCATATGAAAATATGCTCTTTATAAATTCTATTTCCAATGAACTTCTCTCATCCTACCATCTTTATGCTGACGATTTGCAAATATCGCAAGCTCCGGGAGATGAACTATCGGAAGCTGTTAAAATGATAAACAAAAATTTGGCTCGTATTGCCAAGTGGAGTGTGGCTCATGGTTTAGAGGTTAATCCTACGAAGACTCAGGTCATTGTTGTCGGCAGCCCTAGGTTGCGCTCAAAAATCAACTGGACGCGGCTACCACCGATAATTTTTGATGGCTCAACTATTGCATATAGTGATACAGTGAAAGATCTACTTTGAAAGAAAATTGTTACTTTTTTGGTGTACAATAAAGTTTATTCTATTCTTTTCATGTTACCTTGCAAATTATATTACAGCAGTCTGCACCCAGTTTAATAAAACAACACGCTTCAAAAGTCGTTAAAAAGAGAGGGATCGTCTCAAGAACGGATACTACGATCGAAATGCGGTTTTAAAAGTAACTTTTACGTCCCAATCGTTTTTAACTTCCTACGTTCTAACTTTTAGATGGATTTCCATGGTTACTCGTTTTTAGGGTTTCGTAATCAAAAGGTAAAAACAGGACCCTATAACTAAGACTCCACTGCCCGTCTAACTTTCAGGAGACTGTATCTCATTAACAATAGCTAGAAAGATTAAATTTTCACAGATGATGGATTTTTTGTCGCGATAACAAGAGTTACTAAAAATAGAACAAACTAAATATTTTAGTGCAGCTTCCATACAATAAATGTAATTTTTCAGCAAACAAATACCGGAACAAGTGGTGGAACTAAAAAAACTGAGCAACTGCGAGTCGGACTCGCGCTCTGAGGATTCCGTACAAACAAACCTAAGTAAATAGTTCAATTCTCGAATGGAGTCATGAAGATTTTTCCGAATCGCAAAAAAGTTTTTTTTGTGACTGTGTTTTTAGATTTATTCCTTAAATAAAAAATAAATTAAAAAAAAAACAATATCTTCTTGGTCATTAAGGTCCTCGATTAAGTAATGCCCCAAGTACTTAAACTTGCACTTTATCTACACTTTATATCTATACTTGGTCGTGGGTTCAAATCCCACCCAGGACAAATGTTTGTGTGATGAGCACGATCATTTTTTCTGTGTCTGGATGTAATTTATCTATAATATGTATGTATTTAGAAATATATAAGTATGTTTATCAGTTGTCTAGTACTCATAACACTAGCTCTGTTTAGCTTGGGACTAGACGGTGTATGTTGTGTGTTTGTGTGATGTGTGTGATAGTTGTAGTTGTAGAATATCCTTCCCTTTAAGTTTTATGAAGGTAATACAATCAGGACATTTACCACCGACAGCCTTAAAGACCAAGAACTCGTTTTTTTTGACATTGTAAATACAGCTCACATAACTCACAACTCAGCAGCTCTCTTAGTGCCCTGACTGTTGGGCTCAGCAGCACCATATCGTCAGCATAACTGATGTAGTTGACACACACGTCATCAATGTGACACCCGATGTTTTTACTGCTAAGCTCAACAATCAGTTCATCAATATAGAGGTTAAACAACTTTGGTGATGCTATCTCCCTAGTCTAACCCCACACTCTAGTCCGTACGACACAGACAGCTTATCGGCCCATCTTACACAGTTTATTTGGTTCTAAAGGGTCTTTCAACAAGGACGTGTCGATGTTGAAATTAAATAAAACAAGCTGTATGTGAGATATTAAAAAAATATTTTTTTTATTTGAAAGGCCCATTTATGACATTATTTATGAAATATGACATCGTTTAAATTTCCATCGCAGCTTCGAACGGTGGCACGGATCCGAGAGGTCCAATTTTCAGTAACTTTACTGCATAGATTCGGCTGCATCTGAGCGATGGCCTGCGTTATGTTGACTTTTAGGGCATCAATTACATCACCCGTTTTATCCTTTATTATTTTATTTATTTATTTAAACTTCATGTACAATAGTGGTACATAAGCTGACTTAATGCAACAAGGCATTCTCTACCAATAAACCTTTGGGTTAAAAAAGACAACACTGTGAGTGCTGTGGTGTGTATTTGTGTCCTTTATAATAGGAACAACAATAGTCGTACGAGTGACACCTACACAACGAGTAAAACATAGCAAGAACTCTAGGTATGTGAGGACCAGCATGCTGCAAGTGCTCAATACTTAAACCGTCGTGTCCGGAGGGACTTCCTTCTCGTCATTTTCTTAATCGTGCTTGACACTTGCTTGGCCGAAAATTGGACTACATCCGAGTCATGACAGCATCCGTCATCGAATACTCGCAACGATGAGCTGGGTAACTGCACTTTAAGGTGGTCCTTAAACATGTTTTCGATGCTGTCCGGCTAATCAGCACCACTGACACTGACAGGCAGACCAGGCCTAACATACAGAATTTTAGTGGCTTTCCAGAACTTTTGAAAATTGTTGGCCTTACGGAGAGAAGTTATAATGTCAAGCTTAATTTGTTCGTGATGAGTCTGACGCCACGCCAACCTTTCGTCTCTAATCTGTCGTGTGAGACACATGTCGTTGTAGACAACACCAGAAGTTGGTTTATTGTGCCACACCCAAAGATGTTGCACGTGCTTATTCCAACCGTATCTATGCTATAAAACCTTGCTTTATGCCAGATTTCAGGATTCTGGGTCAACGGAAAGGACCCTATGAATTTTGATTCCCTTGAGAGTGTCGAAATATGCGATTTTTATGACATAAACGACCGTATCTTCATTTTTCATTAACTTGGAAGCTTGATTTTTTCACAGCTTTAAGGTACCGCAAACCTGAGTATATGGTTTTCATTTTAACTCGATACCTCCACACGTTCTCGAGATAAAGGACAAACAGACAGACAGACGGACAACAAAGTGATCCTTTAAGGGTTCCGCTTTTCCTTTTGATGTACGGAACCCTAAAACAGGTGTCCAATGTTGTATAGATAACGGTACGGAACCCTTCAACTGCGTGTCCAACTCGCACTTGGCCGATTTTAATATTCAGAGTTAACTTTAGAGGTATTATGGACTAGTGTTCGCACTGTATAAAGTAGCGGCAGTAGTCCTCAATTTCTGAAGAAAGATTTGAGTTGCGTATTTTTTCAAAATTGTACTTTCCTCTGATTGATCAAACTATAAAGTAACAAGTTTTTAAATCAATGTGTGTTTTTGTGTGTTTCATCATGTAAAATTTTACAAATTAAATTTAAAACCGCTTTCGCTAACCGATTTCCCGAAATTTTCATGACAGTTTAGACGATATTACATGCTGACGTCACTTAGTTAAGTTAAAACATAATTATAACAAGTAACTTTACAAAATTATATGTTAGACAACGGTGGTCCATAGAAATATGGGTCGTGAGAAAGATAACCCCAGTGCCTTGGAACGAAAGCAAAGAAGGAACAGGTTTGCGTTTTACTCAGTAAAGTCTAAAAGTCTGACACGCCCTCCCGCTCCGCCCAAGGGCGGGAGACGTGATTGGATAATTTCTTACCTAAAAAAAAGATGCCAGATTATTGTCTATAAGCTTGTTTTCAAAAATATTTCCTTTAACCATTATCTTGTTGTAGGTACTCAAAAAAGAACGAAAAACAAAATTGATAAGGTTCTATTATATTGTACCTTCATAGACTTCGCTACCATTGGGTAGGTATAGACAAAAGTTAGATATAAGCATAACGAAATAATATTCACTTTAAATACTTTCGTTCTTCTTATAAAGGGGTAACTTTTTCCTTTAAGTAATTAGATATTCTTTTCCGAAGCCTCATAATTATAATAATTCAGAATTTTTCTCATAGGAGAAAAAATCTGAATTATTATAAACCTTTCCTAGGGTTCTGTGCCTCAAAACGTAACAAACAGAAACCCTCGTGGTCCAACCGCCTTTCTGTCAGGATCCTTTACTCAGCGTAGTGGTATCGAATACGTACGGTCTACGGTTCCTTGAAGCTCTAAAATAGATCAAGCTTCAGCTTCAGGGTCAACGAAATCAAAATATGGACATTTATATACGACATATTTTAATACTCGCAAAAAAATCAAATACTAAGATATTTTCCGTTGACCTAGATTATGAAATTGGGCATGAAGTGCTCGTCAGATCTCACAACATATGTAAATGAAAAAATCCTCCGCAAAATTTAAGCACACTAAAAAATAATTTGTAAAGGAGAGTGGGACTTCTGGGCCAAAAATGTAAATGATTGAGATATGCTTTTAAAAATTCGTTACATAATTCTATTTCAAAATAGAAAAAATCTAGCCCTAGTTGATCTGAAGAAAATGAGATATCTAAAAAATAAGTTTTAGTCATGAGTAACCTATTTTAGGTTAGGTGTACAATCGAAAAATAGTTTATTCCAAGGACTAACTCCTTGGAATAAACTATTTATCGATTGTATGATGTATTTTTTTTAATTTTAGTTGACAAGACTTATATTCTACTCCTTTCTACTTTTCTACTCTATGTATGATTAGTCGTAGACATGGGCATTTTTGGCTTTGAGTACATACGGATATTAATCCGATATCAGACTTCAAAATAGATTTTCTGTTTTTAGATATTCGGTTTTAGTAAGGCCTAGCCTAACAATAAACCATAAAATAAAATATAGCAGTATTCTCGTAAATATTCTTAAGCACTAAAAATAAGATGATATTGTTTGCTTATTTCAATGTGCAATAGATTTTCATAAAAATCTAAATTGTGCGATTCGCACTGTCTTTTTTAATCCGCGTTTATATAAAGAGAAAAAGCGAATTTTTACGCATTGGTCAGTTTGAGTTTGGCTACACACAAAATTCATTTGACCTTTCTCAGCTCCAGCTACATCTACGTATCCAGTGCTATTATTCGTCGATTCTGATTACTTTGGTTGTTTATATCGTTTAGCTTGGCTAGGCCGGTTTTATAAATCTGATTTTCTAGACCGAGAAAACGATAAAAATGTGTTTGAAATTGACTTTTAAATTAGTTTTTATATATCGAACACATGCCTAGTCACTCGTCTCGTATTCTTCGGTTCCTTGCGGTATAATGACTAGTAGTTGCAACCTCTTCCGTCACGGCATAGGACGGAAGAGGTTGCGGCTAAACGGCATAGAGTTATTATGTCGATGAGATATACTGACATAATATAGAAACGTCACTAATAAAAAGCTATTTTAAAATTCCTGTTTTCCGCAAAGGCCATTAATGAAGAGTTGAAGTTGAAATATAATTGTTGTTATTGAACTGCATCTAGAGTGTAGAGTATTTTCTACACACCATCTAAGCTAAGCACTCCAGATTAAATGCTGAAATGCACTATGTCGACGACCTATGTATGTTGAAATGATATTGGCAGTGATTTTTCTTAATGGCGCCACAACCTGTAAGTATAATCACCCCACATTTTATTATTAACCAGCATCTACTACGATGCACCGTTTTCTTTCTCCACGACATTAACAAATAAAAATATATTTTTAGAGAACATTGATATTATTTACATTTTACTAAATTCTTTTTTGAATAAACTATTATTCCCATGTTTCAGGTAATCGACAGTGACTACATTTATCAACCTTACTGGGACTTTGCTCAAAGGTCGTCTGTTGATGAAACAATACAAACCGGCCACAGTTGTATTGGTCTCCACTGTGGTCGTTCTCTTGCATCACGAATCACTACTTCATGCAACTCGTGAATCAAGAATTTATAATTTTATTCAATTGTTGATTATGCCTCGAAACGAAAATTCTTGGTTTGCATGGTGTTTATGAAAAAAAAAATATATGTAAACTGTTTTATTATAAATTAAATATTATACCCTTTGCTTTACCATTGCCATTTGGGAACGCGATAATCATGGCGGTAAGTCCCTTCTTTGAGGAATGGCTGGAGAGGCGTCACGACGTCAAACCTTCCACGGTCCTCCCCAGATATGTTAAATTCGAGAGGTACCTGTACCGGATTCAGATGGAAGAAACGCCCGGGTCATCATTATGCGAACCACCCGAAAAAACAGGACAGAGGGGACAAGCAGTGGTCGCCTCCTTCTGCGCAGCAGTAATACTAGCGAAGGAGACTGCGGCAGCCTGAGGAAATGGAGACTCTCACACCCCAGCCACTGAGACCCTGACCCCGACTACCAGCCAGCAGGATGATGAGTAATGGGTAATTCGCTTTCCGGCCGTCTACTAACCGTCCAGACCGAGTCCGAGTAGTATTTCACACGCGCGCCTCATAGAGATGTTAGCAAAACCGTAGAAGCCCAACAAGCCCGATGTCCGCTGGGGTAGCGGATAGTTTCTGAAAACGGTTCCAGAAATAAGTGTAATTGAAGGACAGAGACGTGGTTTTAGAAAGTAAGTCTGATTCGCCACTTTACTCTAGAGCTTTTTTTTGTGGTAGGTAAAATCATTCAAAGACATCTCCCGCCTTTGGGCGAAGCAGGAGATAGTGTCCGACTCTTACTGACTAAAAACCTACCCCGTTCCTTCATTGCCTTAGTTCTGGGGCCCTGGTATGCATTTTCGTACTTCCCCAAGGCTCTGCTGGGCCCCTACAGTTTGCTGACAACTCCTTGAGGCGCGCGAGATCAGTACGCGCCGTCAACGACTTGTCCTCGGTTCAGACTGTTACCGGACGGACAGACAGCGAGCTACCCATTGCTCGCCGTCCTCAAGCCTGCGCTAACGGTGGCCGGAAATTGGGTTCAGAATCCCGGCGGTGGCGGCAGTGTTTGCGCCGTTGCCTGATGCGGTCGGCCTCCTCCTCTACCCTAGAGCTGGAGAAGTCTTTTGATAATTTTCCACCTCAATAAAAATACAACCTTACCCTAAATATATGAATGATGGGTTGTTTAATATTTTTTCATTCTGCAAAACTCTCAATAATAAATAAATACTGTCAATCAAAACTAAATATCTTACATAACCTCACTTTTACTAAATCTCTGATAACTCTTCTCTCTGACTGATAAATTCCGCAGAATTTTCAGCAAATGGTTGAAAATATATTAGCTACTAACTGACATACTTTCATTTCTTTACTACCCAGGCCCAACATTGTATGAAAGTGTATCTGTCTCCTTTATGGTACTTTATACTACGTATTTTAAACTACTTTATATTGACATCAATAAAACTGAATTTGTCAAAAAGAGGAGTTTTTAAGCTAATTTACTTCCTAACCTGCTATTGTGCTTAAACAACTAAATTGGTATCGTTAGTTTTTATTTATTTCTTTTATTTATGACTGCCGCCTTCAGTGTCTCTACAAGAGATAGTCCGGTCTGACAGCAATCATCTTCAAAATGTTGTTAAACTACCATACAAGCACCATAGTAAGGAGACCGCTTTCTTACGCATGATGGCGTGGAAACCATCTGTGCCACCCTCAGCAAATATTCCCGACGTGCTACAGCGCCATAGCACACATATCCCCACCCTTTATAAGTTTACCTTGAGTTCTAAAGGATGTTATTTTAAAAGGTTTGGATTTAAAATACAATAAAACACACAAAAATAAATTGAATTTGCCGTGATATTTACTTTGTTTAAAATATATTCTTATGCCATTAGTGCTTAAACATGATTTCGGGCATATGGCCGCCACGGCTAGCTCGAATGAAGCGTAATTGGGAAGCCTATTTTTTTTTATTACTTTTTCGAGCAAGTGGCGACTGGATCAAGGGCCTGATTCCGAGGGTAGTTAGTTCTTCAGGACTCTGCCCATATAGTTAGGGGATTCCTTTCTCTGGAGCCCTGACCGCCGGTAGCTAAGACTCTGTTCCCAATACCTGTGGAATAAATACTATTTTTATATATTTTTTTTAAATATTTAATAAATTACCTATCAATTAAATTAAAATGACGAATAGACATAATAATAGTTATTTTATTTCAAGTAAACAGTAGCCATATCGTAAATACCTTATAGTCTAACATACATACTAATACTATAATAACTTTGGAACAATCTACGAGATTGTTCGAAACTATTCGAAAGTTATTATACCCACACAATATACCTAGTCCTATTAACTATGCGACTACTTAGTGCTTGGACGGAGTAATTCGGCATAAGGTGACATAGCCGGTGAATGGGTCAGTCAATCGTAATCAGGCTTAGGTATTATCTGTTCTCTATGTCGTAGTTCTATTCCGAGAACCTACCGTATATGTAGGATTACGGCAGGCATGTAAATGTATAACATTAGAAAATATATATATAGGCTATATAGCTAGCTTTAAACGTTTCATAGTTTTGTATGTAAGCTTCACGCTGGAGTACACCAAGCGTATAATGACAAGTCGGGATAGTGATCTGTCGGGGTAGCGTTCGTCGGGATTTCATTTGTCGGAATAGTGTGGTACAATCCGTCTATGAAGCTACGTGTCTGTGGACAGCAGGCCTAAGTTAAAATTGTTAAAGTATTAAGGGGATACCGTCCGGACCGAGCTCGAGTCGTCATCGGCGCGTAGTGATCCACGCGCACCTCAAAGAGATGTCGGGAAAACATAGGGGCTTAGCAAGGTCTAAGCCTACTGGAGCCATGGGTTGCACGAAAGAGAATCCCGGGGCCCTGAAACGAAGGCAAAAAAAGAACAGGAGTGATTTTCAGTCAGTAAAACTCTGACACGACCTCTCGCTCTGCCCAAGAACGGGAGAAGTCATTGAATTATATCTCACCTATAAAAAAGTCTCAGGGAAGTCCAATATGATTTTCCCATTAGAAGAAATGACGAGCCCGCACTTTAAATTCCTATTTAGACAAAAATATTTCCTAATTCCTACAACCTAGGTTCTTTAAGTCAAGAGTAAATTAGGTTACTTTTTAGCAAGTGTGCAACGACGCGCGATGTCGGATGTCGAACGCATCATCGCATAATTATAAGTACAGCTAAGTCAAAATAGGGGTTGAGGTTTACTGCAGGTTATTTCGGAGACAAAGCTGAAATTTTATCGAGCAAATATTATCACGCTAGTATAAATACGAATATTTTTTATGTCTGCATGTTTTTTAATTATTCACACTTAAACGGCTGAACCGATTTGACTAAAATATGGCACTGGAATAATATATGTTTTCCAGGCGAAAGAAGAAAATTATACCAAGTGAGGCCGCCAAAACGAAATTTTAACTGCAAGCACTGGTATTTCAAACTTCAAATTTATTAAAGAACCAATTTTATAAGCACCCTTAAGTACTAAAGTAATAATAAAGCAAGTAAATATTTATTCACTCCATCTAAATTCACCTAGTAATAATTCTCAATTCACCAACTCACGTCATTCATTCATCTTTGTTATGCAGAATAAAATTAAGATTCATGTGAGATAGGCACGTTGCTTATTTACATATTTAAATATCTCCAGCTTATAATATAAGCCATCACTAAGTCCCACCTTAAGCATTACTCAGTTTAACTTATGAAAATACTATGTTCAAGAAAAAATATCAATCTGCGAGGAAAATACATATCTTTATTGATACAAAGAAAAAGAACCATGTTTTAGTTCGAATTGAATGTAGAAATAGACGCTTACGATCATTGCTAATGGAAAAATGAATACATATACTTAGACCAATCTTTTAAAAAAAATAAGCAAACTGTAGTTGAAATAACAATAGATTCCATTGCAATGTATCCATTTTTTTTTTTTTATAAAAATAATCCGATGTTGAACTCTGCAGTCCATGCGAACTTGCGAAGCGCCATAGCTCTTGAAAAAGCTTAACATAATATGGTGGAAAATAAACTTGCCAATTGAAGAAAATCTTTGTTACCACTGTGATCACCGGGCTTTTGGTATTTTCAGCAACACAACACTTCTTTCTTTACGTGTAAAGTTCTTTGTATAAAAATATTGTGCAAAATTTCAGTGTTCTAAATCCAATTACTTGATGAGTTGTAGAATGAATCCGGACTTTGCCTAATGGCTGGTCTCCACATTGAATTAGGAATTTATTGTTAGTTTATATATTATTGACATAATATTAGTATATATATAATATGTATTAGTGTGTATAATATATCAATATAATTATATAGGTATTAGACTCAGTTGTGTAGGTTTATATTGTGCAGAGGATCCTGCCCTCGAATATGTTCTCTCTCTATAATTCAAAGGTTTGCTAGAAGAAAACTCATTGCTGAGTTAAGCTCGCCTTTGTACATGAACTGTCTTTATTTCCATATAATTTATGTTTTTGTGTACAATAAAGAATCAAGAAAAATATACACCGTTGTAAAACCAATTGGATAAAAAATTGACATCACAGAGCTTATATTTTTGGCTGGGATATTTTATCACAACTGACAGTTGTTTACATGGATATCAATATGTGGTTTTAGTCTTTTCAGTTTTGTTACAGTTTTCAGAATCTACTACAAATAGAACTGGTTTTTAGCAGCGATATGACATTTTTATTTCTATATTTTTGCTTTACAGTGCTTTCTAGTATTATGTTCTCGCAGATTAATTGAATAGGTAATTTACAAACTATAACTTATTGTTAGAGTTATCTATTTAGGAGATTTAAGGTAATGACAAACTAAGCCCACGTACACCACGTACCAACGCGATGCAAAGTCGCAGGATCGGAAGATGAGACGTGCGTGGGACGCGTTTGTCGTCAGCGTTGCATAAGCAACGATTACTTTTAGCAAAGGCGGAGGCTGACCGAATGAGGCAACGGCGCTCACGCCCCAGCCGCCGCCGGGATTCCGATCCCGATTTACGCGGGCCTGCGGACGGCGCGCAATGGGTAGCTCGCTGTCCTACCGAACCGAGCTCAAGTCGTCGACGGCGCGCCTTGAATAGTTGTCAGCAAAACGTAGGGACCCAGCAGGGTTGAAGTTTACTGGGGCCATGGATAATGCGAAAGTGAACACCAGGACCCAGGAGGAAAGAAGGAACGGGTTGGTTTTTTAGTCAGTAAAAGTCTGACACTATGTCTCGCTCCGCTCGGATAATTTTTAACCACCAAAAAAATGTATACTTCTAAGTCATCTGTTTTCAAATAAATTCAGTAATCCAGATATTATAAAGCGTAGCATACGTGGGCTCAGTCTCTAGCTTAAAACTCGTAAAAGCACTTAGCTATGTTGATTGAGGTTTATAATAGTTCCCTGACGAATTTAGTTTTTATTAAATACACTCAAAGGCAGGATTAATAATGTACGTTCAGCATTCACACATTGGACTTAGGCCTAGACTTAGTATTAGCATTAGCATTATCAGCCTTTTAATGTTCCCACTGTTTTGACTCAGATCTCCTCTTTAGGAGAGGGAATGGGCCGTAATCCACCACGCGGGCCCAGTGCGGATTGGTGAATGTCACATGTCTACGAATTTTTGGTTACAGGACATGCCGGTTTTCTCACGATGTTTTCCTTCACCGTTTTCAGAGCAGTGGTGATGAAATAAATTACATAAATTTATAGGCGTGCTGGGTGTGACACCGCGATCTACAACTCGTAAGTCGGGGCCGTTACCACTCGGCCACCACTGCTCTGCCTAGTTACTAATTACTGCAAATTGATGTATACTCACGTACACAAGTGCAACAGTATACGTTTGGCACCGAACTCTCGCAACATTTAACGTTAAATTAGTGAAGTGTATAATTTAACATAATTTATAGAACATTGAGATGTTTTTGTTCTACGAGTACAATATCCAACATTTTAAGTAAAGGCTTCTACCCTTACATTGGACGTTCTGTACCAATCAAGCAGAGCGTGATGAAGAGACAACACAAGACAACAACGAATCATCACAACACTAACTGTAAAACTAGAACATACCACAGTATGTGGAGGCGTAAATATTAATAACAACTGCATACAAGGCAGTTAAGGCAGTTAGGGTAGTTGTTTAAGAAGCAGTTTTATATATTTTATTTTACATTACAAAATATTTTATTCAATTCCTATTTTTTATTATTTGACAATCAAAAACAATCTTATATTTCTTGTTCACCTTCAAACTTAAAAGACAATACTTCGTACCAGTTTGCACGTTACTGTAATGTAACCCTTTTGGTCACCATAGTACCTACTAAACTCTACAGAGCTCATAATATAACATTTTTATTACATTCCAATCTTTTAACAAAGTTTAATATCTCTCACAGACGCCGCAATCAGTAGCGTGACTAAAGGGTTCCTTGCACTCATTGCATAGCAATTTCATAAAGAGACAACAGACTAAATTGTTCGAAACACGTTCGAGGATAACGAACATTACACCTCTGAACCTCTTCCACCGTAACAATATCTTCATCACTTACCCAACCGGGTCACGTTTGCCTCCAAATGAGAGAAAATCTAATCTTTTTTCTACCCTCTCTCTCATCGGCACGGGCCGAAGTCTAAAATATCTGCTGGTAGTCGTAGATGGACATTTATACAATGCCATTTTGACTTCGACGCCTTTTGCAAAGGTGGATTAAATCTCGTTTGCATAATCAGAGCCAATTCCGACGAATTCACGAGTTCAACTTTGGGTATTTATGTATGATAAACTCATTGCGAAGATAATCTGAATACTTAGTGAACTAAGTTGTGTACTTGTCGCTTTTACTGGAGTACGGTTTCAATTGGCTGCAAATGAGCATCATTATGTAATCAAGACAATATTTTTATACACTTTCTAGTTATCTTGTATTGACTTGTTCATGCTCCAGTTGGTTCAGGACTCTGGAGTCGCAAGACGATTTCCAACCACCGCAGGAGCAGGCTTTTGGACAACAAGAAAGTCTGAGTCGACGGTGCGTAATGTTCCACGTGCGCCTCAAAGACCTTATTAGCAAAACTGTAGGGGCTAAGTAGGGATAATACCTGCCAGGGCTACGGGATCGGTTGAAAGTGTGACCGTTTCCCTAAACGCACGTAAAGAGCCCGCGCTCTCTCATCCACCTGTAGCGACATCTATGGCGTCGAATAAGAACTAATCCTGCATCGCGCAAGTAAAGTTCTCCGCGCGATTTGAACATATAGAACAGCCCGAAGTCATTTATTAGGCAACCTGCCCACCAGACATAACACCCGTCTGGTCGGAGGATCCTCCCTTTTCAAAGGAGGTATATGGGACTTTACCCTCCAAATACCCTACAGCGGGAAACAAGATAAGTTAAAAAAAAAGTTATCTTGTACTGTTTTATTAGAGAGGCTATAAGGGCGAATTTCTCGAATGTTATTATACTCGATCAAATCGTAGCGCACATCTTCTTAGGCGAGAAATTCTGCCGCTAAATAACTTCTGCCGCTCTGAGTGAAGCGAGAAGTAGTGGACTACTACTGACTAAAACTCACCTGTGTTTTTTCAGTTGCGTTCCAAGGCCGCAGTAACTCTTTGAAACCAACAGCGCATCAATAATTCTTTATAATGTTAAATAATAATTATTCACAGAGTCCTCACCACGACACGTTACAATATAAGGCGTGCGAACGAAGAAAGAGGGATTTAGCTATAAACCCTATACACCGTTAAATTTTAGTCCTTTTAATCCCGTAGAGGGTCGATCAGGTACATGAAACACTATCGATTTGCATAGATGAAATTCAAAAATAAAGTACTGTTTTTCTAAAACTCAAAGTAATATACGCACGTACGAAATTAATTTCTTTAAGTAAACGAGTCAATGACCTTGTAGGTAGTTGTGGATCGTTGCGTAGTACCTACCTACAGTTCATTGACCTCGCTCAGCTGACGTTTACTTAAAGAAATTAATTTCGTACATGCGTAAATTAATTCGAGTTTAAAAAAAAAAATCTCTTTACAAATCGATAGTGTTTCATGCATCGAATCGACCCTCCACGGGATTAAGGGCTGATTTCATCATTCAATATAAAAACTTAGTTCAACTAAACTGAGCTCAGCGTAATCTAGTTTAAAGACCCGTGTCGTAAACATGGGCGACAACAAAGGATTGAAACTGAGTTTAGCGTAAACTAAGTTTAATTCATCGCGGTGAAAAGCAAAATGAAGCTATAATCTCGATTAGCCGCTCAAACTGCGTTTTGATTGAACGAATCGCGATTAGTTTATTGGTGAATTTGGCTCTAAATCGACTAAAATTTAACGGTGTATAGCTTCCCCTTAACAGTTCAGTTTAAGTCGTGAAATGGATTGCGTTAAGTGCTCGTGGTAGAGCCTCTGGGTCCTCCTGCCTGCTGTATAATCGTGAGCTATGTTTAACTGCAATATGTTAAGCAGGTACCTATAATACATCTGTTTAAGTACCTACTTAACCTAAACGTGAACAATCGTGAGATGTATTTTTATTAAAAAAAAATCGTACAACATACATACAAACATTATTTAGACTGGCCTCTTGGTCTAGTGGTTAGCGGCCCTGACTGCTATGCCGGAGGTCGTGGGTTCGATTCCCACCCAGGACAAATGTTTGTGTGATGAAAACAATCATTTGTTCTGTGTCTGGGTGTTATTTATCTATAATATGTATATATATTTAGAAATATATAAGTATGTATATCAACTGTCTGGTACCCATAACACAAGCTCTGCTTAGCTTGGGACTAGACGGTGTTGTGTGATAGTTGTGGAATATATTATTATTATTATTATTTAAGTTTAGTTAATTACCTAACATCGATTTAGGTAAATAGCTAATTGTAAACCTTGACTTGACTGACAATTTTTAGATAAAAGACATGTGAAGATTGTTTACATTTAGTTAAGTACCTAAACAAATAGAGTAATACATGTGTTATGAGAAAAAGCAATTAGGAGAGTGCCTATGTGCGTCGTGACAGATTTCTTAGGAGAATAACTATTATCCTTCCTAACGATTCTAATAATATTATCATTGTCTTCACCCTTATGGACAATTCCGATTCTCTTATAATATTTTTATTAGAAGAATTGCGCGTTATTATAGAAACATATTGGGTTCACGTCTATTTTTGTCGAACATCAAAGTATTACCTACCTACGCACTTTGAGATATAGGTAATATGATTAATTACCATGACGAACCTAATAAGACGTATTTATTGACTATTAGAATTTTTAACATCTAAAACACTAACTTTTTCCTTTATATTCAATCTACTCAGTTAAATAAATTATTAGGTAAGTTTATTAAATTTAAATTAATCTATATATATAAAAGCCAAATACCACTCACTGATTAATCACGAAATCCCAGAAACTATGGGTCATGGGTTAACTTCAGAAAGGAATACCCGGCCCCGGCACGATAGGCTACGAAGAAACGGAGTAGGTTTTTAGTCAGTAAGAGTCTGACACTACTTCCCGCTCCGCCCAAGGGCGGGTTTTGTCATTGGATGATTTTACCTACCATAAAAAAAAAACCTCTAAACTCAAAATTTGGCAGTTAGGTTACTTAGGGTGTAGACATCCGATAAGAACGGATTTTACGAAACTCTACCCATAAGGGAACCGACATTCAAGCGAGCGAAGCCGCTTGCAGACGCTATTATTAGTATAGACTCGATACAAATTCTGTAAGGTTACTCGAATAATTTCACACCTTTTAAATTACAGAGGTACTATACTTAAAAGATCATTTATAATAAGACCGTCATAAATTATTATTAACAAACTATTATTATTAATTAATAATTTTATAACAATGTATTTAGATTTTAGGTTAAGTTAAATTATAGGATACTTTAAGAATAAGTCCTCATCTCCGGATACACCTGTTTTGCAGGATCCACGGTTGTTTCATAATTATGCTAATGTTAACCACCTAAGGGCTTGTTTACGGAGACGCGACGCGTTGGGCGGTCTTCGTACATTGCCATATGCGCCCAACGCACCGTGCAACGCGCCGCGTTTCCGTAAACAAGCATTAAGCTTACATTGTGGAATGCAATAAAGAATTGAGTATTGAGTAAATTTTTCAATTTAGGTTTTTTATTTTTTTCAATTTAGGTACTTATTTGCTCTTTAAGAAGTTGAGAATCTATTACTGAGGAATATCAACAATTCGAACAAAAGACAGATTATAAAGTAGGTTTGCCTAAAATTGTAATTTAAAACTTTTTAATTGTTTTTTTTTTTGGTCTGTTTTTTTGACACTGCCAACTTTTTTACTTTTATTTTAAGAGTGAGATGACTAGGTCACGAAAAAAGAACAATTTTTGAAAACATAATTCCGCACCCAAAATCCTCTTTTTTTATAATTTTGATGTATTTACCTATTATCACTCTTACAACTAACATGAATCTAACGACACCTACTTAAGGCTCTAGAGCGTGCCAAAGAAATATACATACTCGTACATACACTCGTATAAACAAACATAACTCTCCTTTCAGGTTCAATATAGTGCCACATTATTTTGAGGATGTAATTTCTTGAAACCTACGTATATATTTATACATATATTATACTATATACGTAGGTACACATTACTAACTTCTGCCAGCGGCTTCGCCCGCATGAAAATCGGTTTCTCCATACAAACTTCCAACACCCATTTTACCCCTTTAGGGGTAGAGTTTCGTAAAATCGCGTTAAAATAAATTCTTAGCGGATGTCTACACCCTATTAGGAACTTACCTGCCAAATTTTAAGTTTGTTGGTGTTATAGTTGAGTGGCATTTCGCTTTTATACACCCCTATTCTTTAATTAGTGCACAAAAAAATGGTGCTCAAGTCAGTACCCGTTACTGATCATATTTGTGTAGTCAAAAGTACAAAAAACAAAATTCCAAAATTGTCCAATAATATTTGTCATTATTGGTAAATTCATAATTGAATCATTATTCATAACAATTACTAATAGAAAATACTAAGCGCAGTGTTTTCCATTTTTATTGACATTCTTTCATTCATAAAAAATAACATCCATAAAAAATAACCTGTACAATGTTTCCACAAATTGAGTGAGATTTTTGGATATAAACAAACGCTCATAACTTTGCTGTTTATGAATATTATGCATTGAGGCTTTACTTAAATAATAACAAGACCTTTTCTAATAAGCCCTTTAAGTATTTGCCATAATTAAAAAATAGTGGTGTATATGCATTTAGACCGATAAAAGTAAAAGAACAAGAAAGTAAGAACAGTTTATTCACGCGAAATGACGGAACCTTAATACTGGCCAACAAATACAATCATTGCCTCTAAGAAACATATGCGTCACATCCACGCAAAACGGTCGAACGCTCAGCATAAAGCTGTGGCCTCATCATGCATAATGCAATGAGCTCACAGCGCTGGTTTTCAGCGTTGGCCAGTGTCGACATAAAGACGAAACGGTGCAGTGTGCAAATAGATTTTGATACCAAATAGGAAACAAAAAAATATACAAATGAACACTACGAAGTACTTATATAAGTAATCCAATTAAAGCCTATTTCAGAAAGAAATGACCACACATATCCGCAGCCTACGCAGAAAGACAAGAAATATTCAGATAATCATATAATCATGATCCAATTGTTGTAATATCACATCACTAGTTACTAACTAACTAATGGTCACAACCCTAGTGAGTCATATTCTCATTGTCGGTATGGGTGTGGCCGCCTAAGCAGTGTCTGATTAATCTTAATATTATGTACATGTTCTAAGTCTAATAAATCTAGTATTCACTATATCAAGTGTTTCAATATAAACATTACATGGTGTCAGAAGTGGGATTCGAACCCACGCCCTCATAGAGGAAATCCAAAAACACGAAGAAAATCGCGAAAAAAATGGACCACTCATCAACAGTCAAAAGCGGTAGCCATTTTGAACAAAGTCTGAACAATGCGATTAAAGCCTTGAAAATCACCTCAGATTCAACAAACAACAATGCGGAAGCATGGAAACGCTGGTGGCAGCAATTTGAGCTGTATTTGTTAGCCACAGGTCTGGACAGGGCAGGTGAAAAACGCAAGATCGCCATTTTACTCCATCTCATTGGTGAGAACGGTTTAAATATATTTAACACTTTTAACCTCAAATTAGAAGAGACCACGATACTGGATGTCAAAGAAAAATTCGACCATTATTTTGAGCCTAGGAGAAACTTGACCATGTGCCGTTATAGTTTCTTCACAAGGAGACAACAGAAATCCGAGTCCATCGAGGGATTCCTGGCAGATCTAGAAAATAAAAGTCAAGAATGCGAATTTGGAACGCTCAGGGAATCACTCATCAGGGATATTTTTATCGCAAATCTAAATCTAGATTTAGCACATGTCCGTCAGAGATTGCTGCAGGAACCTGATCTGACATACCAGAGGATGCGAGAACTAGCAAGGACACTCATCGTTGCTCAGCAGGATGCAGAAAAGATGCTCAATGGTTCTACAAAGGAAAATACGGAAAATGTCATGCATCTACGTCGGAGGAGCCGTAGTCGAGGGGAACGTCGACAGCGAGCTTCACCAGTCGGTCAGCAGGGATCTGGCGCAGGGAAGTCACCCAACAAAGGAAAACAGTCTCCCAACCCTGAAAAGCGCTCGAGGACGTGTAGCCGCTGTGGGCAGTCTCACCGCTACAAGTGCCCAGCGCAAGGAGTTAAATGCAGGTCATGTAAATCTTTTGGTCATTTCGCTAAGTATTGTTTCACAAATAAAAAAGTCAGTCGCTTAGTGTCATTTAGTCATAATAATAGTCAAGATAATTTTGTTGGAATTATTAGTCATAAGTCAAGTCAATCCAACAGTCATTTAAAGTCAAATAAACATGTCAAGTCAATAGGCACACCGTCACACACTATGCACCTACACCGACAATCACAGTCAGGGTGGTCATATAATGGCCAGTCACAGTCTAGGAATGATTCCGATGATGAGAAGGGTGTCATATCTGAGAGATCTCATGTAGACTCACATTGTCATAAAAAATATTATAAGTCATGTCTCAATGATGAAAGTGGTGAAAATGTAATATCTGAGAGGTCCAAAAATAGCCTCGGTGATGAATGCAATCACCAGTCTGAGAGATTCAGTAATTATAAGTCATGTCTCAATGATGAAAGTGGTGAAAATGTAATATCTGAGAGGTCCAAAAATAGCCTCGGTGATGAATGCAATCACCAGTCTGAGAGATTCAGTGTCAAGTCAAAGAAGTCAAATAAATATAGTCAAAGTCAAAGTTCATATCTCAATGATGAACACAGACACATGTCTGAGGAATCACTCACTATCATAACAAAACCATTTCATCAAAAGTCATTTGTTACACTTAGAACAAGTACGTCAATCACATCACCACAAAGTCAACAAGTCAACACAGTAGATACAACACAAAACAAATACTATTCTAATCAGTCATGGAACATAAACATTTTAGTAGGTCATACACAAATTAGTTGTATCATTGATTCAGGAGCTGATCTTAACATAATGTCAAAACAAACTTTTCTTTGTTTAAAACGTCATTCTCAAATGACACTTGTCAAATGTCAGATAAATGTCACTGGATTTGGTGGCAAGTCAATACCCATAATTGGTAAAGTCAATGTCAGATGCAGCTTAACCTTGAATAACAGTACTATTATAGAAAATATAGTATTTATAGTCGCAGATTTAGTTTGTCCAAATGTCCTAGGTCTTCCCACTTGTGAGAAATTAGGTATAATTAAAAGAGTTTTTTCAGTGTCAAAACAAAATTTTTGTCAACAAATTCTTACACAATACAATGATGTATTCCAGGGTCTTGGATGTCTGCCTCCTGTCTGTCACCTGAAACTCAAACCTGATGCAGTGCCATGTGTGGATCCTCCCAGGAGAGTACCATTTGCGTTGCTCGATAAACTTCGCGAAGAGTTGGATCGCATGGAAAGAATGCAGGTGATTGAGAAAGCCACTAAGCCTACAGAATGGGTGAATAGCATAGTAATTACTGTCAAGAATTCAGGTCAGTTGAGAATTTGTTTAGATCCTAGAAATTTAAATAAGAATATTATAAGGGAAATCTATCCACTTAAGTCAATTGATGAGATAAGATCTCAGTTAGTTGGAGCTGAATGTTTCTCTCATTTAGATGCTTTTTCAGGATTCTGGATGTTAAGATTAGATGAATATAGCTCTGATTTATGTACCTTTCAAACACCCTTTGGTAGATATAAATATTTAAGATTGCCTTTTGGTATAAATGCATCATCAGAAATATTTCAGAGAGTTATGATGAATTTGTTTGGTGATTTAGAAGGAGTCTTAATATTCATCGATGACATTCTTGTCTATGGACCGAATGAGGCCATACATAATGAGAGATTACATAAGGTCATGCAAAGAGCACGTCAAGTCAATTTAAAGTTCAATAAGTCTAAATGTAAATTTCTAGTTTCTGAAGTCTGTTTTTTAGGTTATGTTTTTAGTAAACATGGTGCTAGGGTCGATCAAGAAAAAGTAAAAGCAATTGTCAATATGCCTACACCACAAAATGTCAAAGAATTGCAAAGAATTTTAGGTATGATCAACTATTTAGGTCCCTTCATTAGCAATTTGTCAGAAAAAACTCAAATTTTAAGAAATCTTTTGAAAAAAGATTCAGTCTGGACTTGGGATGAAAATCATAGTAAATGTCTTAAGAGTTTAATAGATGAAATCACAAAGTCACCAGTCTTAGCTCATTATAACCCCAATAGTCCATTAGTCTTGTCAGTAGATTCGTCTAAGTCAGCATTGGGAGCAGTCATTTTACAAAACAATAAACCCATTGCTTATAGTTCAAAAACATTAACAGAAACTCAGTCTAGGTATGCTCAAATTGAGAAAGAATTGTTAGCAATACAATTTGGTTGTGAAAAGTTTCACCAGTATGTATATGGTCATAGGGTAACTGTCCATACTGATCACAAACCCTTAGTCTACTTATTTGATAAACCATTACATGATGTACCAGCTAGATTACAGCGAATGATGATAACTTTACAAAAATATGATTTGAGAGTTATACATGTCCCAGGAAAGCAGATGTATATATCAGATACATTGTCCAGAGCAGCCTTAAAAGATCATTATATACCAGAGAATGAATCTGAAATGTCTTGTCATGTCAATTTAATGTATTCAAATTTAGCTGTCACAAAGGAATACAGTACAAAACTGTTACAACATACAAATAAAGATGAAACTATGCAATTGATAAAGAAATATTATTATGAAGGTTGGCCAAAAAATAAAAATAAAGTCAGTCCATTGGCAAAACCATTTTGGAGTACACAAGCTGAAATTCATGTAGTCAAAGATTTGTTGTTTAAAGGTTCAAAATTAATAGTACCTCAGTCTATGTATAAAGAAATGTTGGCTAAAATCCACGAAGGTCACCAAGGTATAAATAAATGTTTAAAAGTAGCAAGAGATTCTTTGTATTGGCCAAGCATGTCAGCTGATATCAAAAATGTGGTAGAACAGTGTCTCATATGTGCAAAATATAAACCGTGTAATCAAAAGGAACCACTACAAAATTTTGAAATAAATAAGTATCCATGGCAACAAGTTGGTATTGATTTAATGTATTTTGATAACCTTACATATTTAATTGTCACAGATTATTATTCTAAATACATAGAAATAGCTTTGTTAAATAAAAACAGTACAGCCAAAAATGTAATTACACATTTAAAGTCTATTTTTGCCCGTCATGGAATACCTTTGTCATTAGTGTCAGATGGTGGACCTCCTTTTCAGTCATTAGAATTTAAAAATTTCCTACATGAATGGGACATAGAACATAATGTAACTAGTCCATATCATTCACAGTCAAATGGACAAGCAGAAAGTTCAGTCAAAATAGTCAAAAATATGTTAAAAAAATGTAGAGAAAATTCGTCTGACCCATATATAGCCTTATTACAATATAGAAATACACCTAAGAATAACTTACCATCTCCAGCACAATTGTTAATGTCTAGGAATTTAAGAGATAACATTCCAATGTCATACAAAAAATTAAAACCAAAGGTTGTAACATTTAAAAATTATAAAGAGTGTGTCAATAAGAACAATGAAAAAAAGTCTAAGTATTATAACAAGAATACTAAGTCATTGTCAATATTATATCCCAATGATCATGTCTACTTCAAAAGAAAACCAAATTATAATTGGGAACAGGCCATTGTCAAACAAAGGTTGACAGGAAATAGGTCATATATCATTGAGGATGTCAATGGAGTTAGGTATAGGAGAAACAGAATTCACCTAAGGCATAAATATTCTCCTATGTTATCCAACTCGTCGCAGGGGAGAGAGGAAGGTGATAGTCAGGAGTCAGCACCTCAAGAATCCTCATCTCAATTCATAGGTCAAAAGTCAACCCGTTATGGTAGAATTGTAAAGCCAACTAGAAGGCTAATTGATGAAATCAATTAAATGTACTAAAGTGTATTATAGATTAAGTCATATTTAAGCCAAGATGTTTTGTATTGTAAAACTAAATAAGTACTTGTCAGATACTTTGTATTGTCAATTGAATTTAAGTCAAGTCCATCCACAGCCTATGTTACATTGTTTGTTAAAGGTTAATTTGAACTTAACAAGGGGGATGTTGTAATATCACATCACTAGTTACTAACTAACTAATGGTCACAACCCTAGTGAGTCATATTCTCATTGTCGGTATGGGTGTGGCCGCCTAAGCAGTGTCTGATTAATCTTAATATTATGTACATGTTCTAAGTCTAATAAATCTAGTATTCACTATATCAAGTGTTTCAATATAAACATTACACCAATAATAATCATATCTGGGTTGGCGAAGAAAGTTAAGGCGGATCCTTTTATATAAAGTGATTTTTTTACCTGAAGCTCCGTTTCAGCCGCTCTTGCTTATTTCAAATTACACAGGGGACGAACGGCAAATAACATTTTTCTGACTTCTTGCCAAAAGTCGTTTTGTTTCTCAAATGGAATTGTAGAACTGGAACCAAAGAGATTCTTTTGTTTTTTGTGGATTAATTGTAGCATCTAAGGAGTCATTGTTAATTTTATTGAAGAAGGAATGTTAATGAATCGTCGTAGTGAAAATAAAAAAAAGTCTAGTTTATCTTTGACCATCAGTAGACGACCTTTAGACGATGATTAGGAATGATGATAATAATGACATATATATTGCTGAACAAAGGTTTCCCCAATCAATGTTTGGCAATTTTCATCAAAATATTATATTGAATAGAATTTCGTCAAATAAAGATTAAATTAAGGCTTCGCGTTGTTGCCGCTGTGACTGCGGGGAAACACAAGGGGCGGAAATGTAACTACCTCGTCGCAAGTTACATTTTGAAGCCGTTTGGGATTTAAAAAAAACATTTCGTCCGCCTAATTGACCCAAGCACTGGCCTTTTTACCTGGGCCAGAGATTAAGGATTGCAATCGATTCAATGTGGCCATGCTACCAGTCTTTTGATTTCCAGTCGACAGCGATGCGGTAATTTTTTTTAAATTGCTATATTTAGTATATCTTTAATAATGTTTGGTTTTTTATAAATATATTGTTGATATTACAGTTAAGTTCTGGTGTAAATAAAAGGCGACCTATAACAGTTTTTCTAGGACGAGAACCGACGAGTTGCAAGATTATGCTGTGGACGCGTCATAATGTTGCCACTTTACGCACATATTTATTTCCTCAATTTTTTTTATTTATATCTCTTCTTCTACAGAAATGGATTTGTGCACACTACACCGTCCCTACGTCTTTGTGTCAACACGGCCACTAGTCTACGCAGAAAACTACTGCTGTCGATATTGAACGTTCGGCTGATTTGTGGACATGACGAATATTTTCCCTATATTAAGTCAGCTAGTCTTAAAATAATGCTTGAAATTACCACAGATTACTAAATAGTTACTACAAATTACTCTTATATCGTGGGTGCATTCACATACATTTAAACTTACATATACTAGACGCTTAAACCACGAACAACTATTGCGTAGGCCACAAATACACGTACAGTGCGGAAATCAAACATTTTTAATCGTGTACAATAATTAAATACTTGTTTAAAAAACAATATTAAACTTTCTTTTCAACGCAGGAACATAACCTACACGTAAACATTCATATCTTGTAACTGCCCAACCACTAATCCCAAAGGCACGTTTGTTTGTTTATGATTGTTCATAAAAGGTAGCAGAGGGAGGTCCTCTTAAATAATATTCAAACACCGCAACATAGCCGTTGATAACTTATAGTGGCTTAACCGAGGATTTGCATTAATTCAGGTGGCATCTGCAAGTACAATTTGGCTATGATCTCACAGTTTGGAAACTTTGTATCCCGCCTTCCTCCCTCGAACTTACAGCAACTGCGAACTACTGGCTGTGATTGTAACCAACAATTATTTTCAGCGTTTCATTCTGTTGATGATATTATTTAGTCTTAAGGCCAGCCAACCCGAGTTACATTTTCATACTGCCGCTCTTACGTGATTATGATATTATTACACATCTTTCTCCAGATATTTTGTGAAACACAAATATCTTGTGGACATTATCTAGGCTTCTATAGAAAAAAAAATGTGTAAAACTAATCCAGTAAAGACTTCTGAAAATATGCTGTTTTATGTAAACTGTGGCCCTCCATAATGTACTCATATATTAAAAATATAAAAAAGTACTTCTATTGCAGCCTAGCACATTTAATCGAGATTCTGGATGACGACAATTTTCCTCAAAAACTTTTAAAGGGTCTTAAAAAACACACATATTTTATGGGACAAGTTTTTGAAATATTCGAGTATATCACGGAATTACCAAATGTCAACAGAGTTTTCAGGCGTTATCTCTCTTTTATCGCGTTGCCTTTTCATCAAAAATCGCGTTGGATTGCGTTAGATCAAGCAACAAGCTTTTAAACCATCTACGAAGTTAACGTTGGGCGAGTGAGGTAGGCCCAGTGGTACGCAAAATTAAAATTTTCATAAGTTTTTTTTACATTTTACAGGTCAGTTTCAATTTCTATGTTGATTAATAGTACATTTTGATACAAGTGGGGAAAGTTTGTCATTGCAGCCGAGGCGAAATTCACCCGAGCCGTACAGGCGAGGGTGTTATGGAGCCGAGTGCTTAGCTAATTAATTTTCTTTTAAAATTTTACACAAAATATTTTTCTGCTTAATAATATTAGTATCGATGTGCTAATAGCTATTGAAACATAGTACCCTTTGTACCTAATTTAAATTCGAATTTATTAAGATTTGATTACCTATATAAAAAATCAAGATATTTACTAAAATTTTCATTGGCATAAAAATCTATTACAGGATTCTAAAATAAGAACAAATGAGAAAATAAATGTAAACTGATTGTGTTCCCCGAAAATGTCCCAATACTTACAAGTAACGGTAAGGTTACTCGTGTATATCGCGTAATTACGGCAAAGTAAAGGGAAATAACTTTGCCGTCGACCTTATAAAAAGTGTTTCCAATACAGAATTTCAATAAGCAACAAGTCTTCGCCTTCCTACTTTTGATAAAATAACTTTCTTCTTAGAAAACCTGAGAGTTAAAATGTTATCCATGCAAATATTATAATTATGGCGTTATAGCCCCTTTTTGAGGAGTGACTGGCATGACGCAGGTCTTCACCGTACTTGGTAAGTTCGGGAGATTCTTGCACCAATTTCGTGCGGAAGAAACGCCCGGCTGTTACCACCTCGTGAACGCCCGGATGACACGCACACAGTAGAGGTGTGCCTGCGTGGACAGAGCACTGCCGTGTCCTCGTGGGGCCAATTGGCGGCAACGATCTCGCAACCGGTAGAAGACCGACAGTCTCGGCGTCGATGCTCACGACTTTGAAGCCTCGACTCAATGAGTGCTTCATTGTCAATGATCCTCCTGGCTCGTCTCTCAATTGACTCAAGCGCATCAAGGTATAAAGTTTGTTTTTCCTTTATAAATTAATCAAACCTTAAAGTTTTGGTGAAAATTTTCGTCATTCAGAATGTGCATAGTTTTTATAAATATATTTCTTTTATTTTTTTAATAGTAGTTTTTCAGAGGTTTTATTTTTTAGTTTTTTCACAAAATATTTTTATTTCAATTGAAACCTAGCTAACAGCCACAAGATATAGTTCTGTGTTTCCGGAATACATCGATATATATGTACTACGCACTAGATTAGGCATGCCGTATAATAACTTTCCTTTACTTACGTGTACTGTATGCCGAACATCTTGACTTGATGACATTAGTGCAGTTTTGCAGTATTTAAGCGCTGTAACCTTAAAAGTTTTGTTAGACGTCATAATGACAATTTAGCGCTGCAGCGAACTTTTGTTTTAACGTTTCGGTATTGTGACAAATAGTTTCTATGAACGAGCTTGTCTATCACTTAGAATGTAAGTCGATGCCGAAATATCTTGAGTTGGATTTAGTCGCTCTTAACTGAAAAATATAGTCGATCAAACTCATAACTGAAAATACGTTCAACCGTACAGTTTCACTTACTAAACTAATCACGCTACGTACTTATTACTGGCCGTAATCTGATTCTCAGTAAGGTAAGGCTAAGCCTGAGTTCGCATTAAATTAAGCTTTAGGCAGAACTTGGTGTTGGGGCACACCTGTGCTTCTATGTACACTCGCCTCATCTATCACCTATTACAGGCAGTTGGCCTCCAGCTAATTACAAATGCCTCCTTCGAAATTCCTATGGCCAATAATATCACAATATTAATTTATCCTTGTAAACCTGTTACTTGCGCCTTTATCTGGCAAATAAAGTTTTTCTTTCTTTCTTTCAATATTTTAGGGTTCTGTACCCTAGGGTTTTTTTAAGTAGGTAAAATCATCCAATGACATCCCCCGCCCTTGGGCGGAGCGGAAGATAGTGTCAGACTCTTACTGACTAAAAACCTACTCCGTTCCTCCTTTGCCTTGGTTCCAGGGCCCAAAGGGTAAAACGGGACCCTATTACTAAGACATCGCAGTCCGTCTAGCTGTATGTCCATCTGTCACCAGGCTGTATCTCATAAACCGTGATAGCTAGACAGTCGAAATTTCACACATGATGTTTTTCTGATGCCACCAAACAACAAATACCTACTAAAAACAGAATAAAATAAATATTTAAGTGGGCCTCCGATACAACAAACGCGATTTTTAGGGTTCCGTTCCTAAAAAGGAAAAACCTGAACCTTTATAGGATCACTTTGTCGTTCATCTGTCTTTCTGCCAAGACTTTTTATCCCGAGAACTTGAACTTGAAACTATGAAAAAAAGATATGGCCGTTACGTCGCAAAAAACGGGTATTTCGACGCTCTCAAGGGAATCAAAATGCATAGGGTATTTCTCGTTGATCTAGAATCTTGAAATCTGGCGTGCGGCAAGGTCTCATAGCATAATTAAATGGAAAATACTGAAACTTTTGTATTTAGTTTTTTCGAAAATCTGATTCACATAGAGAGTTGAGAGCTACAAAGCTACCATGAAACCACTCATTATATTAAATAAAATAACTTAAACGGACAAGTCGGTCAACTGAGTGGTTGTTGTTCTAGGAGATTGCCGTGGTGTAGGAAAAAAACCAATTTCTACTTATTTTACCTTTTGCACTGTTTTGCCTCAAGATAGTACTTTAATAGTAAATAATTTATCGAACTAACAGTACCTATATTCATATGATATTTAGAGCAAGAGTTAGTGAACTAAGTCCTAAATTCACCAATAAACTAATCGCGATTCGTTCAAACAAAACGCAGTTTGAGCGACTAATCGAGATTATAGCTTCATTTTGCGTTTCACCGCGATGAATTGACCCTAGTTTACGCTAAACTCAGTTTCAATTTTTTTATTGTCGCCATGTTTACAACACGGGTCTTTAAACTAGATTACGCTGAGCTCAGTTTAGTTGACCTAACTTTTTATATTGAATGATGAAATCAGCCCTTAATCATAACGTCTAAACTCAGCGTCTACGTCTTTACAAGTACACTCTATAAATTGGGGAAGAAAAGTCGACAAGAAATAATACAATAGCCTACCTATTTATTGAGAAGAAAAGTAACCGTTATGACACACAGCTAGTCAAAGAGTTTACCTCTCTACCACACCGTAAAATTACCTAATATGGATTTATGTACTTTAAAAATTAATTTATATAGGCATCTATTTTTTGTGTATGTATGTACTACACGTTCGCCCGATTGAAAGTCGGTTTACCCCCGTAGCGGTGGAGTTTCGTAAAATCCGTTCTTAGTAATCATGTCTACATTCTATAAGGAACCTACCTGCCAAATTTTAAGTTTGTAGGTGTTATAGTTTCTGAGATTTCGTGATTAATCAGTGTATATACATATACAGGAAAAATTTTTAACCACTGCGTAAATTTTTTTTGGTGGCTCAGTGTAAGCAATAGAACACATTTCCATTTTTAGTTTATGACTTTTTTTTTTCTCATTTTTCCACTTTGTCCCAATTTGAAATAAGCAAGACATGGATATAATTTAATAGTAATACTATGAATGAGCATGAATGAAAACGCGAAGGCCGCCGGCCGCTGGACCACGCCCAGCGCACGAGACGGGGGTGCGGGGGCATGCGGCGCCGGCGTTTGATAAACAAAACGCATGCACATGCAGTACGTCACTTACGGAAGTGGAGGTCGGACGTTCGCGCCCTTCGCCGTCCCTGCGCGTGTGCCGCGTACTAGACTAGCGTAGTGACAATGTCTCATTTTACTCACCGCGAGTATTATGAAATGGTGCGAGTGTATTTGTTAAGCAATGAAAATTTACGAGCAGCACGAAGAAGATACGAAAGGGAGAGCGTACCTCGTATGCGAGCCCAAGGGATCCTCAATCCTACGGTCCCTAATGAGAGGACAATTTTAGCAGCTAACCAAAGGCTGCTTGATCACGGCCAGTTCAGAACACCAAGCCACGCACAAGGGTCTGGTAGACCTCGACTGGCAGTCGAAGCCGATTTTTTTGAACGCAATCCAAGAGCCAGTACCTACGACGCAGAACGACGTTTTGGTGTTAGCCAAAGCGCAGTATGGAAGCTGCTAAATACAGCCGGACTCCATCCATACCACTTTCAGCCGGTACAACAACTCCATGACCCAGACCCAGCACCACGTCGAGCCTTTTAAATCACACCACAATTTTTTAAATACGCCAAAATGCAATTGTTTCAATCTAAATTGTACCATGTCTAAATACCTATCATACCTAAATGTTTTATTTTGAATGGATTAAAACGTATTACCTACTTTCTTACTTATTGTTATTATGATTTATTTTCTGCATTTTGATGGTCCTGCCCATGAAAGTATGAAGGATAAATTGGAATTACGTTTACAAATAACTTTACACAGTCTAAACTTAAAAAATTGTATCGCTAAACTGGGGTCAATAATCGCACCGCGTTAGTAGGTACCGTCGCATAGAGCGAGCGCGCGTGAGTACTTCTGATACCAGCTGGCGCGTCAGGCGAGCGGTCGACGCGCGGCGTGAATCGGGCGACCAGTCGACGGACTGGCAAGCGACGTCCATAAAATAAATTTCTGAGTAAACAAGTCTCGTAAGCGTTAACTTAATTTTTTACTATTGAAACATATCAAAATAAAAAATACGTGTTTATTAAAATATATTCAAGTTTATTATGTCAAAATTTGCGCACTGGTTAAAAACTTTTCCTGTATATACACAGTTAAATTTTGGTCGTTTTAATCCCGTGGACGGTCGATACGGTATATGAAACACTATCTCCTTTTTTCAAAAACTCGAATTAATATACGCACGTACGAAATTAATTTCTTTAAGTAAACTAATAAATGATCTTGTAGGGAGTTGTCATTCGTTGCGTAGTAACTACCTACAGTTCATTGGCCTCGATCAGCTGACGTTTACTTAAAGAAATTAATTTCGTACATTTTTTTTTTTTTGGGTAGGTAAAATCATCCAATGACAAATCCCGCCCTTGGGTGGGGCGGGAAATAGTGTCAGACTTTTACTGACTAAAAACCTACCTTTCCGTTCCTTGCCTTTATCCCGGGGCCCGTGGTGACAGTCTCACATAACCTTTGGCCCCAGTAGGCTTCGGCCCTGCTGGACCCCTACAGTTTGCTGACAACTCCTTGAGGCGCGCGGGAACGGCGCGCGCCGTAGACGACCTGAGCTCGGACCGGTCTGTTACCGGACGGACGGACAGCGAGCCACCCACCGCCCACCGCCCGCGTGCCCGCGCCTACGGTGGCCGGAAATCGGGATAATTTCGTACATGCGAAAATTAACTCTCATCCGACTCTTCTGTCGCACGTCTACTGGAAGAAATTTCTATTGAAATAAGTAGCACCAAACGCCGACGACGGCGTTTTTAAGTGTCTAACCCCCGATTTCTGATTTAAGCCTTTGAAGTTGAGAATTACTCAAACTCTACTTTACCCTCCAAACCTGTCAAAATTTGGCATTTAAGTATGGTTTGAGACGTTCTTAACTCAAAATACTCAATTCAGAAACCCGCCTTATGTGTACTTACATAAATAAACATCGAAAAAATAATACTTACATCAAGAACGTTAAAACACAATAGTAGATACAATAGCAGAAATAATAGATTAGGTACTTAACCTGTCGTTTGATCCTTGTAGTGTACCTACATAAGAGACTTAGATTAAAATAAAAGAGCTTGTAAGAGCGGCCATTTTACGGCGGTACATTTTCATTAAACCGCTCTTACGTGATTATGATGTTATTACACATATTTCTCCAGATATTTTGGATACACAGATTTCTTGTGGATATTATCTAGGGTTCTATATAAATAAAAACAGGAAATTATGTAAAACCAATCTAGTAAAGACCTCTAAATATCCTAAACTCCATAATGTACTCATAGATTGAAAATATTAAAAAAGTACCTACGTCTTGATGTCTATAGAAGCCTTGCACATTTAATCGAGATTCTGAATGACGACAATTTTCCATAAAAACTACGAGGAGTTTAAAAATAAAAACACGTATTTCGTGGAACAAGTTTTGTGAAATATTCAAGTAAATCGCGGAATTATTGAATGCCAACAAAGTCCCGCGCGCCTCAAGGAGCTGTCAGCTTAGCAAACCGTAGAGGCCCAGCCTGCTAGCTGCAGGCAGGCAGGGTCGAAGCCTGCTTGGGTCATGGGTCAGCTTCCGAAAGGAAGGCCTGGCCCCGGCAAGATAGGCAACGAAGGAACGGGGTAGGATGCCAACAGTTTTCAGGAGTTATCTCTCTTTTTTCGCGTTGCCTTTCCATCAAACATGTTGGATTGCGTTAGATGAAGCAACAAGCTTTGAAACCATGCAAAACGTTGACGACAGGCGAGTGGGGAAGGTCCACCTTAACTACCCAAGCTCGGGGGATTATTTATACTGTTTCAAATGTTTACCAAAATCATGAAAAATAACTATCAGTTTCGTTAGTTTTTTTCGTCTTCTCTATCCTTTAAGTCACCAAGCTTAAGTAGCAGTGGGCAGGACACATTGCTTGCAGAACTGTTGGTCATCATCACAATCAGCCTTTTAATGTTCCCACTGCTAGGGCTCAGGCCTTCTCTCAAAGAGAGGGAAAGGGCCGTAATCTACCACGCCCGGTGCGGGTTGGTGAATGTCACATGTATTTGAATTTTTGGTTCTAGGACATGCCGGTTTCCTCACGATGGAACTGTTGGTCAATGGGGACGAAAGCTTCTGAAGTGGTGATCATGTACCGGAAGACGCAGCATTGGAAGGCCTCCCACAAGGTGGACCGATGGAAAATAGAATGAGGATGGAAGAGGTCTATGTATGAATGAATATGAACAAAGGACGTCTTTCGTTTGAAATGATGCTGATAATGATCCTCTAAATAACATGAAACTAAATCGCTCTGCAACTAACCATTTCTTCGCTTATTCTTGCGTGATCACGGAACGGATTTTAATATAGTTTTTACTAATAGAAAATGTGATAAAAGGGTTTTGATATTAAAATAGCAGCCATGCGAAGCCTTTTTTATTACTTTTCAGATTTATGAAATATCTATAAATTTTCCTTCATATTTCAATCTAGTAACATGTAGGTACCTACCCATTCAATTCACTTTTGTTCCAGCAACATAAATGATTTTGAAATACCGTATGATATAAAATAGGTCAAGTACTATCGAGGTCGAGGTGAAGGGTCCTGTACACCCATTTTACGGCAACGTACCTAGCTCTTGTTTTGATTAAATCGTTTATCACAAAACGAATATGCTGAGATATTGCCTATCATTTTGGTGTGGAGAAAAACGAAAAAATCTTGGTATCTATCAACTTTTTCAATAGTTATGAGATCTATTTTAATATATAAGCGACCCTGAATGTGAGACTGACATTCGTAATTCGGAGAGAGCAGGACAGAGGCCGTTCTATGCTGTAGATTATGATCAAAAAATGAACGACGCTATCGGTCATGTATAGCTCCATCTCTCTCTTGCACTAGAATAATGATGGCTTAGGTTTGAGCACATACGGTCTACCCCAATGACTGATAGTTTAATTCTCTTTGGTCTACATATATATTTTTTTTGTGTGAAAAGTCATCAAAAATCTTTTCTTTCACGAGGTGCAGCGATAAGGAGTGTCCGACTTTTACTGATGAAACCCACCTAGGTTCCTTTAGTTGCCCTTAGCAGTCCACGGTTGCAGTAACTTTTTATAATCCCGCATTCCTCATGGCATGGCTCCTTTTTTTTCGAGGTGGGTAATCACCATAAGTATAAATTCTGTGAAAATCACCAATACCTTCTCCTACGCTGCTAGACACTTCTCTTGCTGACTAGAACACACCTGTGTCAACTGCAGGCTGTTGCCCTTGGTATTCAAGGAGCATAGTATCTCTTTCAAAAATTCGCGTTGAGTAAAAAATCTTTATTTTGCTTTTATGAATTTTCACGTGCGATGATCCTGTCTATATAGGATGGTAATCAGTGAAAAATACTTAAATACGTGATTGTAGTCATGATAACTAAAACTAAAATCTGCCACGTTCGTTACATTTATGTTCGTCTAACTGGTCAAAATGTACTGAACTTGGCTGATTTTGTTTGCGATTTCAGGTTTGGTCCCAAAGTAAAAGTTGTTTGTTATCATGACTACAATCACTTGTTTGAGTATCGTTCACTAATTACTAGTCACCCTATATAGGTACCTATATCGTACCGCATATGATCAACTATAATTTTAGTTAGGTATATAATACCAAACCACAATAAAACGTTACCAAGGGATTTCTCAGATCCTTTCCTTCTCCTGGGTATCATGAATAATTCTCTATACCTTGCCAAACAATGTCATATTACTGATTGGTTCTACAACATACCTACAGACCTTTCTTATGTTTGGAAGTTTTATGTCTTTACAACCTCTAAATTATTAAGTTACCTGCTTTTCAGTCTGCCTAACCTTTTTTTGAAAAATATATTAGGGTTGGTAGTAGATTAATTTACAAACACGACAGCGATGCGGAGGAGTTTTTTGACGCTATATTCTAGTTAGAAGTAGCTTTTAGAGTATATATTTATGTTTTTGTGTAATGTTTATTTATTTATTTATTTCAACTTTATGCAACACAAAGGTACACAGACGGACTTAATGCCTTAGGCATTCTCTACCAGTATATATAGTTTTAATTTGTATTTTATATAATGTAAATAGTTTTTGAACATTATAAAATAAAAATATATTTACAAACATTACGTCTAAATACTGTATTTCACATTTTTTACATTTTTGAGTGTGTTATTTTATACATGATATTGTAAATAATCTAGTGACATTATTCTTGCTTAATGATAACTATCTTTCATTATTATTTATCTTTCATTATTATTGTCATGGGTCAATTACGAAATAATGCATGAATTTAAATGATAAAATATAACATTTATTCACAAATGTATTTTGACATTATTATCTATTATGACATTATAAACTTTTATTCTTCTAGTTACATTACATTTATCTTTTAAAAGTAATGATATTTTTAAATACTATAAACTATACTTTATGTTATTAAGAAGTAGGAGAAAAGTAGCATGTAATTGAGGCTGTAAATAGTGCACATCGGCCAGAAAAACTACGGTTTATCGTTTATACTCAAACTATGTGTGGTGTGTGATAGCCTCTCAAGATGAGCACTATTAAAGCACAGGTGTGGCTGAGGGATTTTTCGAAAGAGTTACCGCGACCCTGGAACGCAAAAGGCAACTGTAGGTATACTGGTAGGTTTTAGTCAGTGAAAGTCTGACACTCCCTCTCGCTCTGCCCAGAGCAGAAAGAATTATTTGAATATTTCTTACTCAACAAAAAAATGTAAGTCTATAACTGACACAAAAAAGTGTAAATATATACATATATATTTATTTATTTTAAAGAAGGCTTACAGACTAATTGCAAAACATGATTTAGAAATGTAATGTTATCAAATTGCTTATTACAAGCCTCCACACATAGATTAAAAGTAAATATCGATAAAAAAAAGAAAATACACAAAGCCAATTAAATATATTGAGAGAAAAATTACCTATTTATCGAAGAAATTCTGTGACATTCTGTCACCACACTGGTGCAGAAGAAATGAATATCAAAATCCCTAGATAGTCTATTATAGTTATTTGCACTCCTTATTGAAAAAACATTTCTCATATAATTGGTCAATGCGAAAGTATAGGTCGTTGACGTAATCCCAATAGATTCGTGCGTAATGCTAAATATGGCCTTACATATTATATTATAAACCCAAGTCCCCCATCGCGTCATTCGGTCTGTATAAACACGATAAACTCAAAAACTACTGAATTGATTTTCATGCAGTTTTCACCAATAGACAGATTGATTCATGAGAAAGGTTTCGATGTATAATTAATGCATATCATAGGAAAGAAGCTTGTCGGTTTTCTACAGGTTGCATTTCAGGGAGAGTGCGTCAGAATTGCGTAACTTGAACTTCAAAAAAAAATCCCGAGAATTTCAAATATTTAAACACACGTGCGAAGCTGGGACAGGCGACTGGTACTAATTAAATTCAGGCTGAAGTTAGTCAAACACAACCGAATATTCTGGACTGAGAGCAAAACTGACTCTGAAAGTTCATATACGATACCTATATGTATATTACCAACTATCTTCTTCACTCGCATTACATTAAGACTACGAAAGGCACACCTACTAACTACCTTATCTTCAGTGCCGTAACTAATCTTTTAAACGCCCGGTGCGAGCTTCTAGAATTGCCAACCTTAAAAAATGACTAGATATAAATAATACACGTGACGTGATGCCTCAAACAAACCTTACTCTCGTTGGTGCTGGGCCTGGATCCTTGAGCAACTACAGAATCGGCAAACCTGGTAGGGTGCGTCGATAACAGTAAAGACGTCTGTTAATTGTTTGTTTATTTTTTATGACTATGACGTCTTTCTCATCTATCCTTATGTTTCTTTTATTTGCTTTCCTTTCTGTCTTTATTTTCTTTCCTTTGTTTAATTTTTTTCTCTTCCTTCATTTCTTTCTTTTCCTTCATTTCTTTCTTTCCTTTCTTTTCATTCTCTTCTTTCTTTTATTTCTTTCGTTTCTTGCCTTTCTTTTCTTTTTTCTTTCCTTTAATTCCTTTGTTCAATTCTTTTCTTTTCTTTCCTATCTGTTTTTTCTTTCTTTAGAATTTAAATAGTAAATAATATACTTATTTTATAAACTTGGTCCTACTTTGATCATTTCTGCGCCCATCCAGGGCCCTCGCCCGGTGGAGCACACAGTCGAGGTGTGCCCCGCTTGGGAAGAGCACCGCCGTGTCCTCGTGGGGGCGATCGCGGCGATCTCTCGCGCCGGGTTCAGGCCATGCTCCGGAGCGAGGAGGAGTGGCAGGCGGCATTCATTGCCTTTGTTCCAAGGGCCCTGGAACAAAGGCAATGAATGGAACAGGGTAGGTTTGTAGTCAGTAAGACTCTGACACTATTTCCCGCCGCACCCAAGGGCGGGATTTGTCATTGGATGATTTTACCTACAATAAAAAATATAAAAAAAACCAGGGCCCTGCGCCTTATGCCTATGCACCGCTGACACTTTCCTAATTACGGCACTGCTTATCTTATACGCACACGCACAGGTATCTCTCTCGACATTAAAAGGATTACATAGCATTACCTGAGCAACTCGAAACAAACTTAAAATCCCCTCACTCTCTCACTCAGTTTTTGTTTTACGTATTTTGTATTTGCGAACCCTAATCTGAATTATCTCGTCCCGAACGTGACAGCCCTACGTGATTGGAGAAGCTTCCCTTTTGTAGGATGACATTCTACACCTACATAAGCAGAGATAATATCATTAACTAATAATCACAGTATAATATTTTAGAGGCAAAAGTTTATGGCTGTGTGTATTTGTATGTTTGTTACTTCTCCACGCTCAAACGGCTGAACGGATTTGGATAGAATTTTGCACACGGGTAGACCATGACCTGGAGCGACATTAAGGATACTTTTATGCCTTAGAACTATTTTCTATAATCACGCGGGCGACGCCGCTGACAGCAGCTATTTCTGTTTCATAGTGATAAGTTAAAATATCATAATTTCATTAATTAAGGTATTTCTGTTACCGCAGCCCTGGCTGCAAAGGCTAGCTGAAGAAGCACGGGTGGTATTTAGTCTGTGGATAAATGTCTGACACTCCCTCCCGCTCCACCTGGAACGGGAAGAGATATTTGATGATTGCCCATCCAAAAATATCCCATGGATAGCTCCCAGCCGGTATCTTCATCATCATCATATCAGCCGAAAGATGTCCACTGTTGGACATAGGCGCTCCCCCGAGTGTCGCCATAATGAACGGTCCTGCGTATCTCGCATCCATCGGATTCCCGCAACTCTTACCAGGTCATCGGTCCACCTTGTAGGAGGCCTTCTAACACCGTCTTCCGGTACGCGGTCGCCATTCCAGAACCTTTCGGCCCCAAAGGCCATCTGTTCTGCGAGCAATGTGCCCTGCCCACTGCCACTTAAGTTTGGCGATTCTTCGTGCTATGTCGGCAACCTTGCCAATACCCAGCCGGTATAGGGCGCGCGATAATTAAAGATCGCTCGGCAAAAGTAGAAGGGGCATGTGCTGCGAAGAATTCAGCGATTGTCCACATGTGCTGATTGCCCCCACTTTTTTCATCGATCGATCTTAAACCACCGCACGAACTATACTGGTTCATCTAAACTATCAAATTACCTTATGCTTTATTCTAGTCTCCGCTGTCATAATATCAACAAAAAAACAAGGAATGAGCGAGTCAGTTTTATTCCAAAACTCAGGCAAGAATACTCTTTATGCAAGATATAATCTTTTATAACTACAAATTTCCTGTTGCCGACGAGGATCCCTTGGCTGATCCTTGCACCAGGGCGCAAGTAGTGGTCGAGACTACCTAGCACGTAAGCAATTTTAAGTTATTATAAAATGCTATAATAATAATAACTCCTCGATACGGCTCGCATTGTGAGGAGGTTCCTTTCTCTGGAGCCCTAACCACCGGTAGCTTGGACCTTGCCCCCGACACCGGCGCACTACTGTTTTTATATTTTTAAATGTTTTTTTTTTAATATATATATTTGTATTAATAAATATTTAAAAATATCATAAATATGTATAGAAAGCAAATAAAGGAAATAATAATAACTTAATAATAATTTATTACGATGTTATTTAATTTATTTTAGGCTTAGGAAACTTAGATCTCATTAGGTTTATTATAAAAAACTGAGTTTTTACTATGAATAGCTTATAAATAAGTAGAATTTAATGTATTGCTCAAGAATTTTATGTTTTATTATGGATTATTAAAGTGTCACTGTTCAGTCTATATAGCACGTACATTAATTAGTAGGTAAGGTCTGATATAACGATATGTGTAAGAAAATTCGATCTTATGGAAGAATTTGTTGAATTTGTATGTTTACTATACATACAAGGGTTTATCGTGCGTTATTACTTGTTGATAAGAGTCTAATCATGTTAATTAGGTTTTTGAGTCTAATAGGAGCTATTAGTGACTAGATCAAAATTTGAAAGAATTTGTATTAAGTCGAAAATATAAAATGTTCGTGAGTAACTTTACAAATTAGATTTTGAAGTGAGACTTTTTGTTTGTCGAGTAATTAGCAAGAACAGTGTGTAATTAGTTGAAATCTTATTAGAAAATAATATTAAAGGCGTAAAAAGTCTAATTAGATACGTGTAGGAAAAATATGACTTGTTTTGTGTTCATGAATATGGTCGAACTATTATTTTTTGAAATAAATGTTCTAAAAACTTTTTCGTATGTGGATTTATGTAAAATGTTATTCTTTAATGTTAAAGTAGAAATTTTCACGAACATTTTGATATGCATATTGTAATGGTTTTTTGAAAAAAATAAAAAAACTTGGTGTCTGAAAGGGTCCGGTCGAAGCGAAAATAAAAGTTAAAAGTGTCGCAAAACGCGCGGTCCCGCCAGTGTAGCGTTCGCGGGTTAACTTCTAATATAAGATAAATAATACGCAATAAATTTATTAATTAGGGTCGCTGGAACAAAAGGCCGTTTTTTCTTTATCTATATGTACCTATATGTTGACGACTATGGAGGTAGGCGCGCTAAGTATTATCCTGGGTCTCTTAGACGCTGGAGAATGAGGACTAGGCGCCAGCAGGAAGACGTCCCACAGGTAGACGTGCCGCAGGTAGACGAAGGTCCGGTGGGCTGCCGAACGGTTGGATGAACTCAGGCCAGGTGCCTGAACTGGAACTTTGGACCCTGGAATTTTCCAGCCGTCGTGTCTCCCGGCTTATCCTTGTCTGATTGTGACCGCAACAGTGCGAAAGCGCAGAGCAGAGGATGTACTAAGGCGCATAAGGCGAATGTGTGCATGTCACAATCAGAACCGGAGCGGAAAAAAAAAGAAACTACACTTAAAGCTAGTAAGCACTAATGAACAACAAAATAATACGGAACAAAACACCAACAGAAGATACAAAAATGGCTGATACAATTTTTGTCATGTAATGGCCGTATCCAGCATGATTAAGCAAAAAAAAAGGTAATTGTCAACACTTACCCAATACGGGGTTAACACTGAAGCTAGTTTATTTTTCTTTAAAATTTTCCTGGGTTCAGGAATGCGTGGTGGCGTACTTAACCAGCGACCAGTAAGGCAGCGTACATCAAAAATCGGGTTGAACTGTCCTGACAACTGTGCAGGGTACAACCCGCTACCGCACAATACCTCCTAACAGAGATCAGTCTGCCACATCTCTATTTTATACACAATATATGTATTATGAGTTATTTTATTAATATTTAAAACAAAGCTGAAACCTACTCCTACTTATTTTCCTTTCCTACTCCCATTAAAGTCTAGAATTAGCTTCTGCTAATGTTTTATCATCATCATTACAGCCGAAAGACGCCCATTGTTGGACAAGGGCCTCCCCCCAGGGCCGCCACAATGAACGGTCCTGTGCGTCTCGCATCCACCGGATTCCCGCAATACTCACCAACGACCAACATCAACACTCATCAACACTCGTCGTGAAAATTGTCTCCGCCTCACGCTTATCACTACTCCGCCGCCGTCGCTACGCGAGAGGTCTCTGTCTCTGATTACCCCCTCAGCGGTGCTCCACTGTCTCTTCTGGACGATATGCACAACGGTGACACCCGTTTCTTGCATCTGATCAGTGTTGGGCAATATGTAATCTAACCACGGATTAATAACTACGACTACATATTGTAGTTAGTAATTAAAACTACAAACTACTTTAAATAATCGTAAAAAGTAGTTAAACATTGACTACTATTGTTTGACTACTATTGTTTGACTACTAACTACAAATTGTAGTTGCAATCACGATTACGAGACTACTTTTTATAACTACACATTTAAAGGTCGATTTTTTGATTACTTGTCAATCAAAACAATAATAATATAATGTAATATAATAAGGACATAATTAATCGTCTACGACTTCAAGTCCTGTATTCAATTATTCGTGAAAGTAAACATACATGAATTTTTACACATTCAGATTCTGTTTTTTTAATTAAATTTTAGAGCTAGATGAAGTTGTAATTGTAACAAATCAATAACTTCATCACTTTTCATGTTTATTTAATTTCAAAGTTTTTAGTACTCAAATAATCAGTAATCATGACTACTTGATTACAGCAATAAAATTAACAACTACTTCGTGTAGTTTGATTACAGATTAAGTTACATGTAATCAAAACTACATGTAATCAAACTACGTGTAGTTAACTACTTTCAATAGTACTTTGTAATCTGATTATATGTAGAATAGTAGTTAACTGCGCCCAACACTGCCTCTGATCTCAAAACAGAGACATTGTGAAACAACCGTGTTCGGTGAGAACGTGGCAACCGTATTCGGTGAGGCACAGCGACTATCGCACCCCAGTACTGGGGTGCTGGGTTGCAATAGTCGCTGTGTCCATACCGCCATAAGATCTCGCCGAAATTCTGTCAGCCGTGCCACGAATTGTTGCAGCAGAGCAGACTGGACAGAACCGCTTGTGGGCAGCCTCGACTTACACAAGTTTGAAATTCAGACGTCGATAATGTTCCTCGAATTCAGTTACAGTCTGTATAGCAAAATCCTTTAAATTGGTTGAACGTAGCAGACCGACCAAATTATGTACCTTCTCATTTATAATATTTTTTTCCGATTTTGGACATAGTATACATTTCATCCCTGTTGTTTTCTTTTTATATTAACATTTAACTTTCAGGCGAGCGAAGCAACACTACTTTTTTATTCTGAAATAAAAAGCATAAGCATTCAGTGCAAAGCTAATAGAATTCTATAGAAATCATTTGTTTCTGTTCCGTTTCGAACGATACCAATTTAACTCTTTTCAGTATTTACCTGTCAGTTCATTTAGTCTCATATTGAAACTCGCAAAATTAATCATGTTTTATATTTAACTTTAAAACGAAACGAAATATATTATTTACTTTTGTGTATGTTTCCCTTTCTCTCCCATATCGTGTTTAAATTTACAAGCAAATTGCATATGCTCAAGGAAATGAGGAATAATAGTTGTTGCAGTGTTGACTGTTCAATATATCAACTTAATTTATCGAGTAATGTCATCATCATCTGACACATTCGTAACTATCAAACTTTTTTTTTCTTAACTAGCAAACTAAAAGTCGCTCAAACACCAGAGTTTATATGGAGCGATTTCTTATGCCAGTGTTGGGTCAATCAACTAAATCATTAGTTTTAATAATAATTAGTCATGTTTGAATTTCTAATGATTAAATACGACCAGTGACCAAGGATATCTTCCTGTTTCATACTTTTCGGATTGCGATTTTTTTGTGTATTGATTTTAGATTTTAAACTTATTTTTTTTATTATTATTTCGATTTTTTTTTAACGGTAAGTAAACATAAAATCAGTCATAAAAAATTTAGTCAGGACTAATGATTAAAAACTAATCAATCATGACTAACGATTGTTTTTTTTTTTTGTTGTTAGTCATGATTACATATTTTAATCATTAGTCAGTCAGATTTCAGGAATGGTCCCATAGTAAAAGTTGATTGTTATCATGACTACAATCACGTGTTTAAGTATCGGTCACAAATTACCAGTCACCCTATATATATGACTTATTATTCATATAAATACTAATCTAAAATACTACTACAGTTACTATTAACATATTTTCATGAATCTACCTGATTAGAATACCAACTAGGCAACTACAATACAATCGACTGAAAAACCATAAACATTCGACCCAGATACGAATGGTTTATGAAAGGGTTCGGAATTTCAGATCTTGTAATTGAATTAGATATTAAGTTTTAATTGGACAAACATACAGGGACGGCTAACTACAAACAATACAATCACATCACACTAATATTATAAAGGCGAAAGTTTGGGAGTATGTGTGTGTGTTGGTTACTTCTTCACGCCCGAACGGCTGAAAGGATTCGAATGGCACATGGCTTGACAATGTCCTGAAAAAGCACCTCATACTTTTTTATCTTGGAACCATGTCCCTTTGAGGCATTTTTCCAGTTTTCAGCGGGCTTCGGCGCTGTCAGCAGCTAGTTGTACATAAATTACATTGCAGTCACTGAAACATTTTTGGTATCCCTGCGACCATTCATAATCTCCATGTGAGAAAGGGATAGCGCCAATCGTTCCTCTCTCTCTCACTACCTGTGTGAATGCATCATAGTAGGCCCTTTGGCAGGTCGACTAGCCACCTTTTTGTGTGCCGACCTAGACAACTCTCTTCCGTCCAACCTCCTTCTGTCATTCTTCAAGAACTCTTTGTATGAAGACTTTCCTAGCAGCTGATATGCATGCGGCCGACCCAATCCGACCGGTTCCTACACATACAGTAAAGGCTATCGGAGGAGACATGGGAGAAAGTTTCTGATAGGACAAAAGGAAGAGGCTGCGGTAATGTTCAAAAGAGTCACTGTAGCCCTGGAATGCACAGGGCAACTGAAGGAACATAATGGGTTTTAGTCAGTAAAAATCTGGCACTCCCTCGCGCTCCATCCAAAGCAAGGGAAGTTATTTGATGATTGACCACCACAAAAAAAGGGCAAACGGGAGGCCTCAGTCAAGCGCTGGCACCGTACTGACTAATATAAAAAGTAGTTTTGAAGAAACTTTCTTTCGTCTTTTGCTCATTACGGATGTACTCGACTAAATTTCTTGACGATTTACCTCCATATCGATGAATTAGAGTGAAAGCCTACCCAAATGCATACCCGAGTATGCATAACATTGACCACAATTGGACTTGTAATGTTCCCACAGCTGCGACTCAGGCCTCCTCTCTAGGAGAAGGAATGGGCCGTAATTCACCACGTGGGCCCAATCAAACCATTCTGATTGTTTATGTATTTGTATTATTTGTGATGACCGACTAATATAGTTATATATACGCCGTTCAATTTTAGTCGTTTTAATCCCGCGGAGGATCGATTCGGTACCTACATGAAATACTATCGATTTATAAAAAACTAAAAATACTTTTTTTCAAAAACTGAATTAATATACGCATACTTATACGAAATTAATTTCTTTAGGTAAACGAGTCAATGTCCTTGCAGGTAGTTATCGGTAGTTGCGTACTAACTACCTACAGTTCATTGGCCTCGCTCAGCTGACGTTTACTTAAAGAAATTCATTTCGTACATACGTAAATTAATTCGAGTTAAAAAAAGTACTTTATTTTTTACTTTTCTCTTTACAAATCGATAGTATTGTTGTCATGTACCAAATCGACCTTCCGCAGGATTAAAACGAACAAAATTTAACGGGGTATAAGTAAATTTGACTGTATTCACTATAGACCTTGAGGTCTGGTATCTTCCTCACGATGTTTTACTGCACCGTTTTGAGAGTAGTGGTGGTAAAATAAATTACATAAAGTACACACGACCTGCAGTTACCACTGGGCCACCACTGCTCTTAACTCGACTTTGTAATTTTATTTTAGACAGAAAATCTCATAACGCACTGTCAAAATTTTGAATCTTTATTTGTAGCGCCATCTACGTTGTTGAATGCTTACCTACTTTGCTCTAGGCAGCTTAGTGTGATAACATCGTGACGGCGGGCGCGTCAAAACTCATTATTTCAGTTACGAGGTAAATTACTAAAGCCATCGATTTATGATAACCTTTAATCTATTACAAGGCTTCAAAGGCCAAGTCATTAACCATCTATAATATAAAAATGAATCGCTGAATGTGTTGCTAAGCGCAATTCTCGAGAACGGCTGGAAGGATTTCGCTAATTCTTTTTTTGTTGTGTTCGTTATTGTCGGGAGACGGTTCTAAGGTAGTCAGCAGGTTTTATTATAGTCTATCTCTTCTGAGCAGTGGTGGCCGAGTGGTAACGGCCCCAAGTCGTAGGTCGCGGGTTCAAAACCAGCCAGGCGCCTTACTTTATGTAATTTATTTTATCACCACTGCTCTTAAGACGGTGAAGGAAAACATCGTGAGGAAACCGGCATGTCCTAGAAACAAAAATTCGAAGACATGTGACATCCACCAACCCATACTGGGCCAGCGTGGTGGATTACAGCCCATTCCCTCTCATAGAGAGGAGGCCTGAGTCTCAGCAGTGGGAACTTTATAAGGCTGATGCTAGATGCTGCTATGAGAATAGCTGATATCGCCGTGTAAACATTGGCCAGCTGAAAGTATAGTATTTCCGGATTTTGAAGGAGGCCTTGCACACATATTCGATAGAACCTAGGTTCTATCTATATTTCTATGGATATTTACCTAATTTTTCATCATGAATTGCAATCGATTCAACATAAAGTTAGGAAATGCCTTCTAAATAACTAATAGCAAAGTTGCCTGAAGACTATAAAATGTATGAAAAATTATATCAGTAGAAAGCTAACATGTATATAGTCCAATAACTTTTGAGCCAGTGCTTTTTAAGACCTTAAATCTAATTATTTAATAATAATGTCACTAGATTAATTTAAAATAGGTATCATGTATTAAATACCATACTCACAAATGTAAAAAAATGTGAAATTCAATATTTAAACGTCTAGATGTTTGTAAATTAACACGTTCAGATCGGCACCTCAGGATTAGGTACTTAGTATCCGACGGCCAAATCTTCATATGGCCACATCACCGCCTCATAAACCAAAAGTCTTGCCGAGCGGAGTGCGCCACCGGTGGGCACGGACAGGATTAGACAGGAATTATGTTTTCTCTCTCTTTCTAATAAGCAAGTAATGACGGGTGTGACCAGTTCGGGAGGTTTCGACAGAGCACCGCCGTGTCCTCGTGGAGGTGATCGGTGGCAGCGACCTTTCGTGCCAAGCCCTAGTTCGGGCTATGGTCCAGAGCTAGGAGGATTGGCAGGCGGTCGCCTCCTTCTGCGAAGCAGTAATACTAGCAAAGAAGGAGGCCGTACGCGTGATACTTTCAATTTGATTCCAAACCCAACTACCAGCCACGGTAGATGCGGGCTTGCGGAAGTCGAGTAATGGGTAGCTCGCCGTCCAGCCGTCCTGTAACAGACCGGACCGAGCCCAGTCGTCAGCAGCACGTAGTGATCCAGCGCTCCTCAAAGAGATGTCAGCTAACCGTAGGGGCCCAGCAGGGCCGATGCCCGCTAGCTAGGACCGTGTAAATCTCTGAAAAGGAAAGCCGTAGTCCTAGCACGCAAAGGGCAACTGAAGGACACAGGTGTGGTTTTAGTCAGCAAAAATCTAAAATAAGCCGAGTGTCGTTCTGCTGATATCCTGTAGTGACTTTTTATTTGATTTCCCATCGCAAAAAATGGATATTTAAAGGTCAGTTTGTTAAAGTTTTCAGAATTTTAGTATAACACAACAAATCTCTTATTTTCACTGAGATATCATTGACGCCCATCACTCAGGACGCGTACCTACTCTGAATGCAAATGAGATCGGTAATAGAATTTAATAAAACTTTCTTTTAAACAAAAAAAGTTCAAAGTTTGTTATAATATGAAAAAGTAACTTTGTTATAATATGTTAACGAGGACAACAGTGATATAATGGTAAATTTCAGAAACCAAAAGGTTTCAGTTCTCTTTGTAGGTACCATTTTGTTTATTTGAAAGGCACATAATATATCAAGAAATAATCTACTCATATCATTAAATTATACGTAACGAGTGACCTTAGTACCGCACGGGTGTTATTTTTTTTATTTCTCAGCTTTTCTTTACTACACCGTTAAATTTTGGTCGTTTTAATCCCGCGGAGGGACGATTAGGAACATGAAACACTATCGATTTGTAAAGATAAAATTAAAAAATAAAGTATTTTTTTTTAAACTTGAATTAATTTACGCATTTACGAAATTAATTTCTTTAAGTAAACGTCAGCTGAGCGAGGCCAATGAACTGTAGGTAGTTAGTACGCAACGACCGACAACTACCTACAAGGTCATCGTTTACTTAAAAAAATAATTTCGTACATGCGTATATTAACTCGACTTTTAGAAAAAAGTACTTTATTTTTTAATTTTATCTTTACAAGTACAGTACAGTTCAGTAGTGTAGTATATACGCATATACGAAATTAATTTCCTTGTAAACTAGTCAATGACCTTGTAGGTAGTTGTCGGTCGTTGCGTACTAACTACCTACAGTTCATTGGCCTTGCTCGCTAATGTTAGAAATTAATTTCGTACATGCCTAAATTAACTCGAGTTTAAAAAAAAGTACTTTATTTTTTTAGTTTTCTCTATACAAATCGATAGTATTTATGTACCAAATCGACCCTTCGCGGGATTAAAACGACCAAAAGTTAACGGTGTATTGTAATGAATTTCAAATATTTAAGTTATAAGTATAAAATCACCTAAGTCTTGCAGCTTTAACTAGCTAATACTGTCTTTCCGTCGTTACCCATGAAAATTATTTAGAAGTTTATATGATATGATAATTATGAATGATAAAAATATTGAAAGACAATCTAATTTTTATATAATGGGCTAATTAATGGATGTTATTAATTAGAATATACCTTTTTGCAATAGTATAACCTAGGTTTAAATTTTCCTTGAGCGTGTTTCAGTGAATGCGACTACCTCGCCCTCCCCTAATTGAATATTACCAATCTTTTAAGCAAAAAATTATAAATTTTAGGGTTTCCTACCTTAATCGGCAAAAACGGAACAACTGTCCATCTGTCAGGGGCTCAGGAATTAATATTAAATACTTAGGTCGGCTATCCCAAGCAGCAGTGAAAATAACAACCTACTAGGTCAACGCAATTTCAAGATTAAACTCCGTTTAGGCGCATATTTTGAATTTCTAGGAAATCAAAACCTATAAAGTACTTTCCGTTGACCTAAAATCCTAATATTTGGCATAAAGCAAGGTCTCAGAGCACAAGTATAGGAAAAAGTGTGAAAAATGTTTATTAACCTAAGTTTCTACAGAACCTTCGGTGTGCGAGTTCAATTCTCGCTATTGAACTATTTTTTGTAATTGGATAGGAACTGTTTTGGAGAAAATCAACTACAATACGATCGCTCCGGCGATCGACCTTCAATACGCAATAACAGATTTTCAGGTTTCAATCGAAGTGAACAGCGGGGGCCCGCGCGTAACCACTCTCAACGACAGCCATTACAGTTCAACTTATTTGCCTCGCACTATAATACCTTTTACCTTATCTAGGAGTTCTAGCTAAAAATACACTGCTTAGTAAAATGCCAACAAACACATACAAATCGTGTGCACCATCAATCACGCTACCAAAGTTGTTTCGTTTTATCTTCGCTGTTCGAGACTTGTTCCCCTTGCCCATTATTCTCAAACAATCATAACAGGACAAAACTACCGTGTTTTAGAGAACAGGAACTGTCAACTTAATTCGTACAAACGAGCGGGCTAAGCAAAATCTATTGGCGGTGCGTTTTGCCGCAACTTTTGTCAAACTCTGGTGGCTGGAAGTTTTAATGGGCGGGTTCTAAAGAGTCTACTACGTGAGCTCGACAAATGGATGTGCGATTAGCACTCGTGCGATAAAACTGTACTCACCTTACTTCGAATGCTCGCTTGTGCGATACTGGGCACGCCATAATTATGGCAGTAAGTCCCCTCTTTGAAAACTGTACTCACCTTACTTTGAATGCACGCTTGTGCGATACTGGGTACGGCATAATTATGGAGATAAGTCCCCTCTTTGAAAACTGTACTCACCTTACTTCGAATGCACGCTTGTGCGATAATCGGCACGCCATAATTATGGCGGTAAGTCCCCTCTTTGAAAACTGTACTCACCGTACTTCGAATGCACGCTTGTGCGATACTGGGCATGCCATAATTATGGCGGTAAATCCCATCTTTGAAAACTGTACTCACCTTACTTTGAATGCAAGCTTGTGCGATACTGGGCACGCCATAATTATGGTGGTAAGTCCCCTCTTTGAAAACTGTACTCACCTTACTTTGAATGCTCGCTTGTGCGATACTGGGCACGCCATAATTATGGAGATAAAGTCCCCTCTTTGAAAACTGTACTCACCTTACTTCGAATGCACGCTTGTGCGATACTGGGCACGCCGTAATTATGGCGGTAAGTCCCCTCTTTGAAAACTGTACTCACCTTACTTTGAATGCACGCTTGTGCGATACTGGGCACGCCGTAATTATGGCGGTAAGTCCCCTCTTTGAAAACTGTACTCACCTTACTTTGAATGCACGCTTGTGCGATACTGGGCACGCCATAATTATGGCGGTAAGTCCCATCTTTGAAAACTGTACTCACCTTACTTCGAATGCACGCTTGTGCGATACTGGGCACGCCGTAATTATGGCGGTAAGTCCCCTCTTTGAAAACTGTACTCACCTTACTTTGAATGCACGCTTGTGCGATACTGGGCACGCCATAATTATGGCGGTAAGTCCCATCTTTGAAAACTGTACTCACCTTACTTCGAATGCATGTTTGAGCGATACTGGACACGCCATAATTATGGTGGTAAGTCCCCTCTTAGAGGAGTGGTTGGAAACTCGTCACGGCTTCCTCACCTTCTATTTACAAAATAAATATCATTTATCATTTCCCCATCTCAAAGAGATATCAACAAACTAGGGCCATGGGTTGTGAGAAAGAGAACCCTGGGGCCCTACAATGAAGGTAAAGGAGGACAGGAAGGGTTTTAGTCAGTAAAAGTCGGAAGTGGAAGATAACCCACCTAAAAAAACGCTTGTTCAACACACTAATGTGTCGGGATCGGGATGCCCTAAAATATAATTCTTCATGTCACCAGAGTAATGTCGAGCTTCAGTGTGTCGTACAAGCGTGCATTCGAATTACGGTGAGTCGTAGTAGTTTTGTCGTATAAGCGTTAATCGCACATCCATTTGTCGAGCTCACGTAGTACTCTTGATTCTTAATACTTTTTGAAATGGTACTTTGTTTTTCATTTGACTTTGCATGGTTTGTGTACATATTTAGCCAGCGTCAAGTTTAGAAAGTATATATAGTTTTTAATACGGAATACAATCACTTTGTTTTACATTACAATGCGGATGTAACATATTCTGAGTTTTTTTTTTTCGTATTTGGTACATAGAAATATATCGAGTCAGCCTTCACGATAAGCTTAGCTGAACTAAGTAGTCAATATTACAGTTTTGAAATATGTTCATAATTTCTCTTTTAATAATTTTTGAATAATTTAATATTTTAATATAAAAAATACTTTTCATTCTATTTTTTTTATTTCTTCGTACCCAAGGGTTTTGAAAAACGTTGTTTGGTACACGTGGAAAATTGTCACAGCGTCACTCAGCACCATAACACCCGCACCTGCGGCTCGGGCAAATTCCGCTAATGTTGCAATGACAAATCCACTTTTATTATACTTTTTTGATTTTTTACAATTTTTTGTATTACGATGTCAATTTGGGTTTCAGTTAACTGGAAGAGAAGCTGAACAGAACATCAGGTCATGTGACAACGGGTTACCGTACGGTTTCGGCTGAAATTCATGTTTTAGTCAGTCACTAATTATGATTTTGTTTTTTTGTCGTTTGTTTTTTATTGTCAGTAATGTTAGCTAGTTAATTAATAGTTAGCTAGTTGTTAATTATGTTTGCTAGTTACAGAAATAACAATACCCTCTGCATATAGAGACACCGTTACGTCATAATAGACTTGTTGTACAATACTGAATGTTTGACACATTAAATTGTAATGGTGATAACGGAACACTCTACGATAATCTAGTTCCCGTGTTTCTGTCCATAGATATGGTATCATTTTTAATGAGTAAATACAGCTCTTTAAAAAAAAAATAGTGAACGATACTCAATCACGTGATTGTAGTCATGATAACAAACAATTTTTACTATAGGACCAAACCTGAAATTGCGAAAAAAATAGCCAAGTTTAGTACATTTTGACTAGTTAGGCGAACACAAATATACTAACCAGAAGTTTTTTTTTGCGATTTCAATTTTGGTCCCATAGTAAAAGTTGTTTGTTATCATGACTACAGTCACGTGTTTAAGTACCGTTCACTAATTACCAGTCACCATCGATATATATGTACTACGCACTATAGGTCGATGCCAGTCACTCTATATATATAAACGTTCCTCTTGAAAGTTGAATCACTCTATCTATTAAAAAAAACCGTATCAAAATCCGTTGCGAAGTTTTAAAGATCAAAGGATACATAGGGACAGACAGCGGGAAGCGACTTTGTTTTATACCATGTAGTGATTTCTAACTAGAAGACCAACCACGAGTTATTAACGCGATCTATTTGACAACCTTAGTTGAAGTGTAAAAGGGATGGAGCTATACCTACACCGTTAAAGGAGATTGTTCAAAAGCAGTCTCACAAAGTTGCATGAATGAAAATCAAATTAATATATAAATTATTTGCTTATTTTTTGCAAGCTTTTCACTTCAGGAATATTGTTTTCGTATCCGGAATTATGATTTTAAGATAAACAGTAAATTAAAGATTGCTAGTTGACATTTTCGTATAAAGTCATTGTCAAGCTAGATGACAGACGGACCGGCCGATAGGGATGGCGATTATTTATTTATTACTACTGCACAAAATCGATTTTTAAATCTATTCGAATCGATCTATTACTGAATTGATTCTTTAGACCAAGTCTAAAGAATCGATTCAGTAATAGATTTCCTAAAGAGTAAGGGAATAATCGAGTACAAAATCAATTAAATAATATTTTTGGTTGTAGAAAACAGAATAAATAATCCGATTACGTATAATACCTAGTAGTTGTATTCTGCACGTAAAAACATTGGAGCTCGTTTTCGAGTTTCTAAAATAGATTTAAATCGAATTTATTAATTGTTTAAGATCGATTTAAAAAATCAATTCACTTGACCTATAAAATCGATTTCAGTTCGCATCCCTAAATCCCTAAGCCGGCGCGGCGCCGACGGAAGCCATATTTGCTGTTTATGTGTTGATTGAGAATTTCTCCACTTAAAAGTAATAATTACAAATTCTTTGGTGTGTTTGTTTTAAACAACGTAGCGGGTTTTTATGTAACTTACGACGGGACGTTTTATATCTACTTAGTTGTGTTTTATTACGCCTGAACGTTGTGTTTTGAGTCTTACTTAATCATGTCGATGCTTGATTCTGATCACGGAATACAGAAAGAACATATTCTGATCAACCGATACTGGTGGTAATGAGAAACAGATGTGTCAATTGTATACTTTTGATACCGAGAAATCACCCGCAGCTTTCCTTGGAACAAGCGTCTACGACGATGATTACTATATTGGATATCTCCTACTGAGGTAAGTTTCACTGTATATTACTTCTAGATTATCAGACAAGCCAGCATCCTGTACTTATGAAAAGGTAACAACCTGTAAGCTTATTGCAGTGCAACTTATAATGCGTATTTTATTATTATGGTCAGACTTCGACTGCCATTTTATTTTTTAATAACTAATCTAACAATGATCCTCTGAAACTAGGAAAACTGCATGAATATCTGTTCAGTACTATTTGAGTTTATCATAATCATAACGACCAACAGAAACAGTGAGGAACTTGGTTTTATAATATGTGAGGATTGGTTTATAACCTGAATTAAATTCAGAAAAACAGCGGCATTAAGAAATATTTTGTTTTATTTCAGCTTTCATCAGAGTGTGTGTGTTCTTTGTACAGAGTGTATGGTAATACTTCAAGATCGAGCAAACACACATTGATGGAGAAAATATCATACCGTTGCCTGCTTTTGGTCACAGAAGTATATGCTTTTTTTGTGGACTATTTTATGTGCATTAAGAACACACGCTGTGAGATCTGACTGTCAAGAAAGGAACATTATATTATGAAGGGTTCCACTGCGCTTGGTAAATATTTATTGATTTACACATATTTCTAAAATGCTGATATTTTTCCCACTAATAACAATATAATCTTAACATAGTTCCAGGTAACCATTCCACTTAAGACTTCAATAACCATAGCCCTATTATCTTTGTTTTCATATGTTGCAATAGTCTCCCACCAACCACGGGTTGTCCTTGAGTGCAAAGCATAGCACATACAGGGATGATCGTTGGTTGGTACCATGTCCCATTAAAAATGTCCAAAGGGCCTCTGCGAGTTGGTTCAGCTCCTCATACGCCTTCTAAAGGTTCAGAACCCAAGAGTTCTTGAGATATACTGACCCATATAATAATACTGTATTAGTAGTACATTCACCAAGCCGCACTGGGCCCGCGTGGTGAATTACGGCCCATTCCCTCTCTTAGAGAGGAGGCCTGTGTCCCAGCAGTGGGAACATTAAAAGGCTGATGATGATGATGAGTAGAACAGTACAGATGTGAGACACACAGAACTGTTAGGTGTATCGACACTTGAAGGAGGTCAATGTCCAACAGTGGACGTCTTTCAGCTGAAACGGTAATGCTGATATTCCATATTGTTTTGTTTTGATATTGAATAGTTAGTATGTCTGTTAACGCCAATATCCTATTATAAAGAGATGCATGACCTTTGTTTGTTTAGTTACCAATAAACCTCATAACCAACGGACGTATTTTATTTCGAAATTCATTTGACACAGTGTAACCAAAAGTCAACCTAATCACCCTAAACATATGGTCGATTACGAGCCGGATCGAACCTCATTGGGAATTGACGGAGCGCCCGACGTGAGAACAAAAGAACCGCATTCCATAGCGCGATAAGGGAACACCTGGTGTTGTTTTGCACGAATTTCTTAGAACTGGTCAATTAGTGTGTGTGCAAGGTGTATCGGTGTATCATTTGAACATTAATAACATAGAAAATAGACTATTCTCGATTAGACATTGAACTACGTTTTGAAGATTCTTGTGATTTACACATAAACAATGACTTCTGAAGCAGATCAAGCGTTATCTGTACTTGAAGATTTGGCGTCAATACTCAAAAAGACCCAAATAAACCTCAAAAAGTGCCCAAAAGAACGGTTATTGAAGCCTGGATATTTACGAACTCGTATTCAAACGATTGAAGATTACTGGGTATCTTTTAAGAAGGCGCACAACGACCTGTTGAAAAATACAACTCGGGAACAACGTGGAAATTTGCCGTACTACGTGAATGAAGAATTCCTTCTCCATGAAGACTTGTACCTATGCATGTTAGGAGACCTTAGAGAAATGTTGGATGCATGCACTTCGAAGACGATTGACCGTGACCAACCTTCATGCGACAATACATCGTGTGATGGAAAACCACGAGCTAAAGTGATGCTACCTAACATACAACTTCCTCCGTTTTCCGGTAACTACGAAGAATGGCCCACATTTAAAGACTTGTATGTATCATTAATTCATGAATGCCCGACGCTAAGTGAAGTTGAAAAATTACATTATTTGAAGACCAGTATCACAGGCGAAGCGGCATCTTTACTGAAACACATTCAGGTGACGGGTGCTAATTATGTTCAAGCATGGGGAACGCTTAATTACCGATACGATAACAGGCGAATCATAGTAAACGCATTAATGAAGCGGTTATTCTATCAGAAAAAATGTACCAGTCAAACGGCGGTACACCTGAAGGCCCTCCTGGATTGTACCACAGAAGTTATGAATAGTCTAGAAAATGTGGGAGTGCCTACTGATTCCTGGGATCCAGTAATTATATTTCTGGTTGTGCAGAAGTTGGACCCGGAGTCACACAAAGAATGGGAACAAACTGCCTACTCGGTGAACTCCCAAGAACTGCCTACATGGAAGGAATTGCGCGAGTTTTTAGAAGCTAAATTCCGGACGCTTGAAATGATTTCCCCGACAACCACCAGTAAACTTAGCAAAGAGCGTGTTCTACATGTTACAGCAACAGATAATGATAAACAACAAAAACCATGTGCCTTATGTAAAGAAACGCACACACTGTGTCATTGCAGCACATTCAATAAAATGACAATTAATGAGAGAAGCGAACATATCAAAGCAAACAAATTATGTTTCAACTGCCTTGGGGCGGGACATTCGGTGTTCAAGTGCCGTATGCCAATGTCTTGCCGCACTTGTAAGAGACGACATCACACACTTTTACATCAACCCAAGAAGATTGATGAAGCAGCACAGAACGTAGAAACTAAGCAACTGACTTCATCCAGCCAAGCAGATGTAGAAGAAAAGAAGGTTCACACAATGGTTGCGTCTCATTATACCGCGGGGCAGAAGATATCACTATTGGCTACAGCAGTAGTAATTTTGAAGAGTGAGCACGGACACACTACTGTTTTAAGAGCACTGATAGATTCAGGATCTCAAGCATGTTTCATTAGCGAGAAGGTAACTCAGATCCTGAATCTAGAAAAACAACCAGTAAATCTAATCGTCTCCGGAATGGAAGCAATGAAGATGAGAGTCAAGCACGAGGTCAAGTTTCAAGTATTGTCACGGTGGGAAGACCAATTCTACTTACCTATCAAAGCCTATGTGATGTCCAAGCACTTGACTTCGAACATACCGATGAGCGCCATGAGGGGGACTGATTGGCCGCATATAGCAAACCTCCAACTAGCAGATGCAAATTATTATGAATCAGGACCCATTGATCTGTTGTTGGGCGTAAACGAATATGCAGCAATTCTCAAGCAAGGACTCATTAAGGGTCCACCAGACACACCATGTGCCCAAAACACCTATCTGGGATGGATATTAATGGGTGGAATAACAATCAAGCTGAATGCACGAGAAAAATCATTGACGGCCATGAAGCAAGAAATTAACATAGAAGATTTACTGACCACAATATGGGAAGTTGACACCGAAACGAAAAGAAAACCTACCCTAACTGAACAACTATGTGAAAACATATACGAGAAGACACACAAGCGAGATAAACATGGAAAATACATAGTCAAACTACCATTAAAAATAGAACAACCAAAATCAGTTGAAGGCAACACAAGAGAAAAAGCAAAGCGAAGACTCCTTCAGCTGGAAAAAAGATTTAATCAAAATAAAGAACTTAAGCAAGAATACACAAGGGTGATCAATGAATACAAAGAATTAAAACATATAGAAGAGGTACCTAAGGATGAAATAAACAATAAATCAGTGTAATTACCCCACCATGCGGTGATCCGTAGTGACAAGGAAACGACGAAGACTCGGGTTGTGTTTGACGCCTCGTGCAAGGGCTCCAAAGGAATTTCGTTGAACGATGAACTCTTGTTAGGTCCAATATTACAAGATGACTTGAGAAGCATTATCATTAGATGGAGAATGCATGCTATTTGTTATGTTTCTGACATTCACAAGATGTATAGAATGATTTGGATAAATAAAGAAGACAGCGATTATCAAAGAATTCTATGGAGAGATGATACATCGGAAAACATCAAAGACTACAGACTTTTGACTGTGACATTCGGAACAGCTTCCGCACCCTATCTCGCCGTGAAGACACTTATGCAATTGGCAGATGACGAGGGTGACAAATATCCCGAAGCAGCAAAGATATTGCGCGAGGACTTTCACGTCGATGATGTAATGTCAGGACACGATGAGCTGGAACAAGCTATACGAATTAGTCAAGATCTCAAAAAACTACTGCGTCTAGGTGGCTTCGAACTGAAAAAATGGTCTTCAAACAACCGTGATTTCATGGAGACTATCAAACCGAGTGAAAGATCATCAAATGCACATCTGGAACTAAAGATTGATGGAACTGTTAAAGCCCTGGGCATACAATGGAACTTGGGTAAAGACCAATTCGAGTATAATCTGAACTTACCAGCCACTGGCACGGCAGTCACAAAGCGAAGCATTCTATCCGACATTCAAAAGTTATTCGATCCACTCGGATGGATTGCCCCTTGCCTTGTTATGGCAAAGATATTAATTCAACAACTCTGGCAGGAAAAAATTGATTGGGATGAAGTTTTGAACACCACACTGGCTGAAAAATGGGCTACAATACGATCCGATCTTGAAAATGCAAACGGAATCTACATAAATAGATGGATGGGAACATTGAGCTCAAGGATAGATTCCATAGAAGTCCACGGATATTGCGATGCTTCTGTGCAAGCTTACGGTGCTGTGGCCTACTGCCGAGTCACAAACTCAGATGGCACAGTGAAAAGCACAATCATTGCTGCAAGAACGAGAGTAGCTCCTTTGAAAACCATTTCATTGCCTCGACTAGAACTGTGTGGAGCTTTGTTGTTATCCAAACTACTTAAGCAAATAAAGCAAGCAATGAGGATACCAACAACACAAATATATGCTTGGACAGACTCTTCTATTGTCATCTCCTGGCTAAATGGAGATCCGAACAGATGGAAGGCGTTTGTGGCAAACCGCGTTGTCGAAATCACAACCAATGTAAGTCCTAGTCAGTGGCATCACGTCCAATCCAACGATAATCCAGCTGATATTGCGTCAAGAGGCATGTTAGTGGCCAATTTGAAACATTGCGAGCTATGGTGGAACGGACCACAGTGGTTATCACACCAGAAGATACAGTTCACTAGACTAAACATAGCCCCAACAGACCTAGAAAGAAAGAAAAACACCTTACAAGTTCTGAAAGTAACAAAAAACGACAACGAAGAAAGTAATAAATTATCTACGCAACTCGATGGCTTTGACACACTGACTGAACTACTGCGAACTATCACCTACTGCCGAAGATTCCTGAAACAAAATAAATTAAAAGAAAGCATAGATAGTACAATCACCACTGAAGAACTCGAACTCTCCTTGCAAACCTGTATAAAATTAGAACAAGAGAAAGAATTTAAAGAAGAAATAGAAAGCTTAAAAAGAAAGAAAAGAGTAAAAAAATCAAGCAAATTAAAATCATTAAATCCTTACCTTGACGAGAATGGAGTCCTCAAGGTGGGCGGTCGGCTCAGGAACGCGGAGTTGACTGATGAATGCAAGCACCCAATAATTCTGGGTCGAAAAGGCAAACTTACCCATCTTATAATAGCAGAAGCCCACTCGAAGACGTTGCATGGAGGTATACAGTTGATGCTTACTTACCTTAGATCCAAGTATTGGATACTGCGAGTGAAAATGCTGGTCAAACAATACATCCATCGTTGTTTAGTATGCGCAAAGCTAAACGCAAGAGTGAGAACACAAGTAATGGGCGACTTACCAAGCGTACGGGTGAAACCAGCACGAGCATTCCTCAACTCAGGTGTCGACTTTGCGGGACCATTCCAGTTATTGATGAGTAAGGGCAGAGGAGCCAGAACTACTAAGGCCTATATAGCAATATTTATTTGCATGTCCACCAAGGCACTTCATTTGGAATTGGTTGGTGACTTTAGTACAGCAGCGTTCATAGGCGCCTTCAAAAGGTTTTGCGCCCGCAGAGGAAAATGCACAAATCTGTGGAGCGATCAAGGACGAAATTTCGTTGGCGCTAATAAGCAACTATATGAGGCCTGGAAAGAAGCTGGTTTACAATTTGATGGCAAAATCGCTGAGTTACTCGCAAACGACGGGACCCAATGGCATTTTATACCGGCTTATTCACCTAACTTCGGAGGATTGTGGGAGGCCGGAGTGAAATCAATAAAATATCACATGAAGAGAGTCCTTACTACGAATTTGACATTCGAAGAGATGATGACGGTTCTCTGCGAAATAGAAGCATGCCTCAACTCGCGTCCATTATGCCCAATGGACGACGACACTATGCAAGCACTGACACCTGGTCATTTTTTAATAACCGAAGCACCAATCACCGTACCAAACCCAAACCTAAAGGACGCTAAAATTAGCAGCTTGACACGCTGGCAATACACCCAAAAATTGTTGAGTGACTTCTGGTCGAGATGGCAGAGGGAATACCTCACAAGACTCCAGCAGAGACCCAAATGGTTAAAACGCGAAGAAGAGTTTAAGAAGGGAGACATAGTGCTGATCAAGCAAGATAACCTCCCACCGGGGAAATGGTCCATGGGACGCATCACCGACAAGCACCCTGGCCCCGATGGTTTAACCAGGGTATATAGTGTAAAGAGTGGTGACACAATAACAAAGAGATGCGTGACAAAATTGTGTGCTCTTCCCATCGACACAGCATCAGATGAGATAATTGTTTAAGTTTGCATGTATCATACGTCAATCATATAATTTATCGATTTCATTTTTTTTTAAAGTTCATTATAGTTTTTAAAGGACTATCTGTAGTCCTTTGGTGGGCGGCCTATGTTAACGCCAATATCCTATTATAAAGAGATGCATGACCTTTGTTTGTTTAGTTACCAATAAACCTCATAACCAACGGACGTATTTTATTTCGAAATTCATTTGACACAGTGTAACCAAAAGTCAACCTAATCACCCTAAACAATGTCAATTTGTTATTTTATAGGTTTCAAGATTGGAAAGAGTGTGTTATTGGGTGGCAGCTTATAGACTCCTCTATGAGATATCAAAACCACCATGACATCAATCGCCCCATGCTGCCAGAAGTAGGAACAAGTGGAGAATCTAATATACCTGCACCGCCACCCCTTCCGCATCATACCCCGCAATATCTGTGAACCTTCTCCAGCAAGATATAAATTAACATCATCAGTAGACAGACGAGCTGCGAATACAGTTAATCATTGCATATTTGTTGACTGTTTCCTGCTGCCATAAAGGAGCTTGTACTTTAAAATCACAGGTTTTATATACTACCAGAAGCACCAATCTGTAATTATCACTTATATCATAGTCAGTGGTTAATTCCCTCACAGTTAAGAGACTTTACTGGTATACAGTTGACCAGACAGTTTGTACCGATGTATTAGGGATTTAATCACCTAACCATAGAAGATGTTGCTTCAAGAAACTGCATTAAATACCTAAAGACTACCAACACTTCATAATGGGATATATTTGAAATTAATAAATAATATATCTGACTGAGGTTGTCGTTTTATTTAGATATTGTCACATCAATGTTGCAAGGCCATAAAAGCATTTATTTTACGTTTTAATTTTTAATTTGCAGCTGTTCCGTTTTGTTATTAACTAACATTCATGTTTTGTACCTACATTAGTGATTGTGGTTATTTTAGAAGTTGCGAGTAGGTTAGACATAGTTTGTAGGTTATCTCCGTTTTTGTTTAATTACTTCAAAACTCGGGTATTTGTGTGAAAATGAACACTTTTATTTAATAGTATATAAAGCGTTCTCTATAATAAATAAATATTTATTGTGTTTCAACTTGAGACGGATTTCCATACATTGTTGGTCATGATCCTTTGCGCGTGTTGATCCCGCGGAGGGTCGATTCGGTACATGAAACACTATCGATTTGTAAAGATAAAATTAAAAAATAAAGTATTTTTTTAAACTCGAATTAATTTACGCATGTACTAACTTTGCGTACTAACTACCTACATTGCTTTGGCCTCGCTCAGCTGACGTTTAGTTGAAGAAATTAATTTCTTACATGCGTTAATTAATTCGAGTTAAAAAAAGTACTTTATTTTTTAATTTTCTCTTTACAAATGGATAAGTAGTGTTTTATGTACCGAATCGACCATCCGTAGGATTAAAACGACTAAAATTTAACGTTGTATAGGGTGTATAGGTCGATCCGTTTTTCTCATTCGCAGTCCTATCATTTTAACACGTCACGGTAAAGCCCCGGCTCCTACATTATCTAGAACTGACAATAAATTATTTGCATCGCCAACATATCTATGTTCCGCATTATCTATGTTTAAACATTTTAACAGAAAGTCGATGGGATCGAAAGTTCTGGAGTGACAACTGCCTACCAGAAGACGCAGCGATGGAAGTTCTAAAAGTTTGTTGAAGGATGACCTGGTGAGGGTCGCGGGCATCCGATGGATGCCAGACACACAGGTCAGGTCGCTAAGGAGTTCTCTATGTACAACAATCTTTCGGCTGAAATGATGATGATGATGATAAACCAAGGCAGGTGATATAAACGAATTTATAGTAAAGCATATGTACTGTATTTTTGTTTTGACATAAAACTAGAAAGCAGTGGCGGAGAGTTCATTTAACACGACTCCCATTCTTCCCTTCACACATGCACGATCTGCGCATGGAGATGCAACGCCGGGGCGAAACTCCGCTGCCGCGACAAGTCGCGTCGCGGCATGGCGGACAGATTTCCGGCGGGATGTCATGGCGAAATGGCGAAAGCGACTGTCGCAACCCAATGCTGGCCGTAATTTTAGCGGTAAGTCCACTCTTTGAGGCGTGGCTGGAAAGACGGCACGGCGCCCACACCATTCGCATTAGAAAGGCTGATGATGATGATGATGATGAACACGTGCGAAAAGTAATTAGCTTATTACTGCACACGTTAATCTCGATTGTAAGACGAACACATACTGTGTTATTTAATTATAAAGAAACATTTGTAAAAAATGGCTAGAATTTACCTTACAAACATTACTTATACTTTTAAAGATAACCTTTAATATTTTTTCACAAATAATAGGCAAACAAAACCACAAGCCTTTTGAACAAGAAGCATTATTTTTATTAAAGTTTATTTTATCCTTATACCTTTCAGTTTTCAAAAGGGCACAATTACTAAAGTAAAGAAAATACGCAATGCCCTAAGGCATGCGAAAGGCGATAATCTCTCTGTAGCGTGGCTGGTACTTACTTGATGAGACAGGCCGATGATCGTGGAGTAAAGTCGTAATTTTAAAGGTCCAGCTATGAACAACTATTACAAATTAATTCTTGCACAAATGCTTAGACACTATTTTTTTATTGGCTCACGTTTGACTGCTACCTATCTCACCTAAAAGCGATGATGACGCTTGCCTAGAAATATCGTATCAATCTTGGCTCAAAGACCCCTAAGGCCTGAATTATACAGAAAAGGCGTAAGGTGAAGGCGTGGCGCAGATGCAGCGCAGGCGTGGAACAGATAAGACGCGGATGCGATTTAAATTGTGTAGAAGAGTCGAAGAGACGTTACGATGTGTCATTATACAGGCAGATTTTATTGCGATAGTATGTCTTTCTTTTCAGAAGACGAAGATGCACTGGCTTTACTACAACTCTTTAATGTGCAGAAGCACAGCAGATATTGTGTGCACACTTTGTGGAAATTGGCACAAGAGCATATTTTTTTTAAAATAATGGAAAAATGTTGAACTGCTTAGTAAATACTGCTCATACCGTATAAGAAGACGTGCTCCTTGCACACCGTTCCATTTATAACTGCTAGCGACGCGATACGGGCGACTAGGCAGCGTACCTGCACCGCGCCGTTTCTGTATAATTCACAACGTGTCGCCTGCCTACATTTTATATTAAACATTTTTGAAGTGGCATCGTGCCTTACGCCTCGCCTGCAGCGCGTAAAGAAGCAAACGCAAGGCGCGGTGAAGACCACGCCTTTTCTATATAAATCAGGCCTAAGTTGTAACTATCAGAAAACAAAGGCTCCGGCAGGGAATTAAACCCACCATATACCGGTATATCTAATATACAAAGTGCCCTTTTAACCAAGAAATGCATTTATCATTTACCTTACAATTTAGAGAATATCCACATACATGACAGTTTAGAATATTTTTTTCATATTCATTCATACACATATCTAATGTTAAAGGGGTATAAGCTGATGATGAGCAAGAGCAGTAGCGGCACTAAGGTAAGGCGACTAGACAGCAGTGTTGGCTCAGTGATAATGGCCCTATGTTTTGTACGTCGTGGATTCAAACCCAATCTGGGTTTGAATCTACGACGTGCTTTACTAAGATTTATTTATTACATCACCACTGCTCTTAAAACGATAAAATAAAACCTCACGAGAACACCAACATGTTCCATAACCAAACATTTAAATGTAATATCCACCTAAACGGCACTGGGTCCGCATAGTGGGTTATTAGCTCATTCCTCACCTAGAGAGGAGGCCTGAATCCCAGCAGTGCTAACATTATTAGGCTAATTATGCTTGTTTGTGGTTAGTCTAGGTGGAGTTATGGTTTTTAGGTCTTCTTTCCTTAGTTCATCGAACGTCTCTGAATTATAAAGGTCATCTTTATAACTCAGAGACGTTCTCGCTTATTATTAAGATCAACTTTATTTTAGCCCCATCTTCATTTTTGTCGCTGGAGGTAATTTCCAAATGACCATAATGACAGAATATTCCTACTTCAAGATCGTAATACAGAGTAGAAGATCGTAATTTAGATGAAGTCATACTTGGCATAGCTCTGGGATGAATATATTATTTAATATTTTTAATTTTTAATTAGAGACACTATATAAAGACAATAATAAGTGTTCGTTTGGGGCTTAAGTAACTACTACATTAAAATTAATATAAAATACTTTTCATCAAATAAACAGCTAGGTCGTTCCTAATCGGATCGTAGACTACATACTACATGTTCCATTAGTGACCTATACAGGCAGACCCTAAAACATTACAATATTCACTTAAATACATAGGTAGTGTGCCAATTTAGGTAATTTTCGTAATTTACACGTAAACTAAAACAGTGGTGTGATTTCATAAAGACCTGTTTTTTGTATACCAGTAGAACGACCAAGTAGTTTTAATTTAGTCAACCTTGCTAGCTTTTTACGGCTTTAGTAATGTGATCAACAAAAAAATATGACCGTGGAAATGTTATAGTGTTAATTGTTAAGCCTATATTCGTATATTGATAGGTAGGAGGCCACATTTTCCTAGATAAAGTGAAAGGCTGAAGCAGTTGAAACATGAAAACGCATTAGTGATTCGAGGACGCGCCTTCATACTTAAGGTGAAAGCTACTGATGATACTAGATGGCGCTGTCCTCATTATTTGACTAGCACTATAGGCCTACCGCCCGCACTGGGCCCGCGTGGTGGATTACAGCCCACTCACTCTCTCTTATAGAGGAGGCCTGTGTCCCAGTAGTGGAAACATTAAAAGGCTGATGATGATGACTATAGGCCTATAGCTATACTACATGAAGGCACAGAATCAGAAGGATTTTGAAGCAATAATTTGAGTTAGTCAGCCAGATTTTCGGCATTTTACAGAATGTATTTTCGAGATTGTTTGAGAATTATATGACTTGATTCCATCATCACCTTTCTACCATCGGACGAACGGAAGTTCAGCGAGTTTCCACCCTAACTTTGTTAACACCTCTACGGTCCAGATTAAGCGTTTTGCCTCGTCGTTTTTACCGCGTACATCGAAGGACCGGAACAATTTGCCAGCTGCGATCTTCCCGTCCGATTATTTTGAAATTAGATGTCTTCAACACTAGGGTGAAAAACTAGTTCGCGACCATCAACGATTGCATCACTGCTTACCATCAGGTTTTTTTTTACCATCAGGTGGTATCACAGTCAAGTAGGTACTAATTTGTATCATTTTTTTTTATTTTAATTTAATTCAATAAAGTTGAATATCCGATTTTATCAAATTCGTTGACTTAATAATGCTCTCAGAATGCTCTTATCAGGAATGAAAATATCCGCAGGAGAACCAAGGTCGCCGACATAGCCCAGAGAATCGCCAAACTAAAATGGAAGTAGGCATCGCTCTTAGAACGGGTGGTCGATGGCGCCGAAAGGTTCTAGAGTGGCGACCGCGCACTTGAAAACGCAGTCTTGGAAGGCCTCCCACAAGGTGGACCGATGACCTGGTGAGAGTCGCGAGAATGCTGTGGATGCGAGACGCTCAGAAACGTTCGTTGTGGCGACACTTGGGGGAGGCCTTTGTGTTGGACAAAGGCCTCCCCCAAGTGTCGTGGACGTCCTTCGACTAAAATTATGACGATGATGATGGTGATGAATAATGCTCTGTTCCCATACACTAAAAATGTATGGACATTCGGGTCCGTTTTTTTTTTCTCCTTAAGTAATAAAATGTTTAAATAATCGTAAAAAAACATACTACCGAGACATACAGTATCCTATGTCCTTTTCTAAAATCCAAACAATTTCTGGTCAAAAATTCAAGAAACTCGGTTCAGTGGTAAAAATATAACAAACAGGCAGATAAACCATTAAATAACTCCTGCCACTCTGGATGGAGTCCCTCGCACTCAGTCAGACTTTTTCTGACTTCTGACTAAAACCTACTTGTGTTCCTTTAGTTGCCCTTTGCGTTCCAAAGACAGTGGTTCTTCATTGGATGTTCTCGACTCATGAATTATTCATAGATTTCTATGAAAACGACGTCATCGCCTCGTTTTGGTATTGCCCTTTCATCGGAGGAGCTAAAAAACACTGCGCGTGCAGCAAAAATGCTGCGTTTCACCAAAGTGAGTAGAGGATCCCTATTTCCGAGACTGATACAATGAACTAGCACGTAGTAATAGATAAAATACTTTAGATAAAAACGAACTTCAGCAGATTCATATCTATATAATTGACATGTATTTTAAAATAGATCTGTGATGTCATAAAAGATTAGGTAACATTCAAATGAGTGATACTATAGGTACCTACTTTTAGGTAACTTATCGAACACCTACCTCAATACGGAAGAAACAAAAAATCAGCAAGCATCTTATTCTATATCTGCCATCAAATATTTTATAATACTTTTCTATTTTAGTAAGACTTGAGGCATTTCGACTGTCCCTAGGTAAACTATCGGAACTGAAAAAGCTTACTTTACAGGAGAGCGATTTGAAGATGGCCGTGAACTTAGCAGATCATTTTCCAGTAGAGCATGAAAAAATGTGTTTGTTGTGAGTGGTCTTCCAGAAGTTTCTTATGAATTTTTTAATCTTGAGCACTGAAAATATTCATGATTTTTCCTAATCTACATATTTAAGTATGCTCTGCCAATAGTTGTGTGGGAGTTCTGGATCTGTTTCTGACTAAGTTATCTAGGCCTGATACAGTGTTTTAAGAAACCGAGGAGTTCTTAGTTCAGTGTTTTTCCAAAAGTTTCTTATGAATTTTTTCAACATGAAAACTGAATATGTTTGTGATTTTAATAATTCTACATCTTTAAGTACGCTGTTCTAATACTTTTGTCGGAGTTCCGGATCTGGTGCTCACTACATCATATACACGTGCTACAGTTGTATGAGAAACCGTGGAGTTTTCAGTCCAGGTTACTTCCAAAATTTTAGTATGATTTTTTTTTAACTTGTTTACCCGAAAATATTCGGTTATTTCTAATCTACATTCTCAACCATGCTCTGCTGATACTTTAAATCGATTACCGTTATAGTTTGAAGTTTTTTTGTTCGACTATCATCTGACCTTTAGATCATATATAGAATTATTTGTGAAAATAGTCGAATTGCATAATTATCGTCAGTTTTATGAACATTATTTGGTTATTTCTGATATCAGTTCAAAATGTTTTTTTTTTTTTGGTACTCTAATGGACAGAACTATTACTAAAAGTATTTAGGAACTATAGAACTCGCCTTTGTGCACCTAAAGCACTTTTAAAATTTCGCTTTTGGAAAAAATGATCTGCTACCGGAAGTTAGCAGATCATATTTTCATTTGACATTTTTCCAGGAAAAACAGCAGAACTTTTCCTAAAAAGTATCAGGAACTCCAGAACTATGCTGCATGCGAGTAGAACTCTAATTTTTTCATGCTCTGCTGGAAAATGATCTGCTAAGTTCACGGCCATGATTTGAAGTTTATTTTATGCATAACTTTCTCATTAAGGGTATTACATTGCTCAATGACCTTGAAGAATTTTCCTCTACACTAGTAGAGAAGAATTGACCTCTACACAGGCACTGATTCGATTTTTTCTTGATTACTTATCGATATTCAATGGAATTAGAAAAAAAATCAATACAAGTGATTCAATTTATCGTAACATAATATCGTAACATAATAATATTTATTTTGTACTACATGTGCTTACTTAAGCTTTTCTAAGCTATAATATTCGTAAATATTTTTTATAAATAAATCAAATCATCTCCCATAAAACACGTTCATGTCAATAAGTTCCTGAAATTAATCATCGATGCTTCACAAATTAAACGCAAATTATTTATGAAAGTAAAAAAAATATAGTTTATTTATTACTCGCACAGGATCATCAACGAAACAAAACAAATGATTAAAGTAAGTAATCATACATATAAACTAAACAAAATAACAGCATAAAAACAAAATGTGCGAGCCAAAAAAAATCTGGTAACAACATTGAAAAAAGAATAGGTCAATTGCGATTGAAAATATTTGCATGACAAGTTTGTGTTCGAAAATTATTAAAAATAGGTTACGCGATACTTACCTACACTCTAATAGAATAAACTTTATTGTACACTCTAACAAAAACTTAAATCTAGAATACAAAGGCAACCTTATCGCTAATAGTACATAATAAAGAACATAACCTAAAGATCCTAAAATACTTAATAAAATTGCCTTACCAAATACATTTCTAATGAAAAGAAATATATAAGATTAAAAGTGACTTTCAACAAGAAATTTAGAACCATTTTATTTAAAAACGCGAGTGTACCACACCATCGTTAATCAATCCCAGACAAGAAATTAACAACTCATGACAGATAATAAATATCCACCTGTCATTACTAAGACATCACGTAAAATAATAAATCTTTGAAGCAATAATTCATTGGATATTCGAACGTTGGAGGTATCGTATGTTTTTCAGAAGGGTCGCAGATTTTTAAGGATGAAAATTTAAATTGTGTTTATGAACAGAATATAATAAATAAATATGATTATTTACGAAATATTTTTTATTATCAACAAATTAACAATTATAAATATCTGTGTTCTAAATTCAAATATATTTGAATTTCTATTTTTAATATTAAGTAGGATTTGATTTGATTTGATTTATTTATTTCAAAAACAATTTACATTGTGTGTGAATATAAAAGCTTACAAACTAGGAACACAAGTAGCAGAAACTAATGACGAAAAAAAAAGTTACATTAAAAAATAAACAATAATAAATAAAACAAACAAACAGATTAAATTTGGTTACCATTAAGTCAATAATTAAACATAAAATTTACTAACCACATCAATACATAAAAATAAAATTAACTACCAATGTCAATTGAAAATTAAATTGATTAAGAATGTCAATAAATAAAAAAGTGAGAAAAAAAAAAGTTAATTACAATGTCAATAGAAAAAAAAATAACAATAAATTAAATAACAATATTAAAAATTTAATTCTGTATTTTACAAATCATCTATTGAGTAGAGGCATTTCTCCAACAGGAATGCCTTGAGCCTTGCTTTGAACGAGCTTGTATACAAAGTGCTTTTTAATTCAACTGGCAATCTATTAAATATTTTAACGGCCTGGTACAGTGGACTGTGTTTAACAATGTTAAGTATTGGAATGAGTTTGCTATCTAAATCTACGTGTTTTTTCCCTTAAAAGTCTGTCATCATCAGTTTCAAAGTGATAGATATATTTCTTCAAGGTGGTTAAAAGTACCAGTACGTAAAGTCCAGGTACTGTGAGGATGGCAAGTTCTTTAAAATAGGGTCGACAGCTCTCTTGTTGGGAAAGGATGTATAACGGTTTGATAACTTGCAACTCCTTCAACCTGTAAAGGTTAAGCGCGGGAAAAAGTGTAATAAATACAATTATTTAATTATATACATAAGATATTTGTGATAAAAATGTTGAATTTAAGATTTGAAGCGAAGTCTTTAGTTGGTACGCCGCCGCCCACTGCCAGATATTGTGATTAAGAAAAAAAATACCTACTTGCGATAGCCTGCTACCATCTAAATCAAAACTAAAATATAATATTAATATAATATTCCACAACTATCACACAACGTCGTCTAGTCTCAAGCTAAGCAGAGCTTGTTTTATGAATACTAGACAACTGATAAACATACTTATATATTTCTAAATATATATAGATAAATTACACCCAGATACAGAACAAATAATCGTGCTCATCACACCAACATTTGTCCTTGGTGGGAATCGAATCCACGACCTTCGGCATAGCAGTCAATGCCACCTACCACTAGACCAACAGCCCAGTCAATCACAATGGTGACACATACAATTTAAATGTATGGCATGGCAAGTTCAGAAAATTTTCTTCAGTACAAAATGAATAAAAATGCGTCGTAATTTTCGGAGAAAGTATTTCTTCGTAAGTGTATATTGAACAACGTCGTTTGATATACGTGTAACTTTTTTTTTGTGTTCGTGTTTTATACAAAACAATTCGATAAATTCACGATTGTTTTTGTAATACACTCTTACTTGAAATATGACAGCTTAAATACGACTATGTAATGTCATTTGTTTGTTTGCAAACTAATTTAGATTTCATCGATGACTGGCAACGTCGCAAATGTGAAGATTTGTCATACGGGTAACAATTTTTGACCTATTTTAATTATGATTGATGATATCTTCGAAACCATGCATTTTTAACTACCTATTCTAGGACTTTCAGCATTATTTTTTCTAGAATATAAACCCCCAGTGTGCGAGGCCGCCTCGCACTTGTTTTGTTATTGATAGACTCGCGCTTGCACACTGTCTCACCCACGGAATAAAGTGTTCTGTGTGCTGAGTGCGAGATGTTTTTACGTTAACGCGATCGAAACGTTTACCGCGTTTGGCTCTCTGATTGGCTAAGAGCTTCGAGTTGGCCAATCAGTGCGCCGAACGTGTGGTCTCACCGGTGCGCGATGATGTAGTCGACGATGGTGCACGCTTGACTAGAAGTAATCTACTCACTGTTGACATAAAGGCTTCTAGGTTGTAACTAACACAAAACGCAAACTCAGGCCAGAAATTCCACTCCTTAGCTGTACGCACATTCAATGTGTTTGCAAAACGTTTTGTTGTGCGTTCGGGTGAGATGTCCACCTTGATCTGTATCTCTTTTTGTATTACGACATTTCGACAGTCTACTACTAGCCATTGGCCCCCCAAGCGCTGCCACATCGACTGATCCTGCACTTCTCGCATATATCATCATCTACATATTCCTGCCTTTGAGTTATTGGGGTTTTTTTTTACTTGGGGTTGGCGCAAGACTTTTTCTTCCATTCAATCTGACAACCGTCACGCTATCGCCTCATCATCCTCACATAATCCATTCATCTTTTCTTTGGCCTCCCTCTCCATTCACATGTATATTCATAACTGTTTTAGTAACATGCGTTTCATCTCTTCTCTTCACTAGACCATACCAAGATAAACGATTTCCTTTTAACTTTTTAGTCACTGGCTTCATTTTCAAACCTCATCTATCCATTCTCGTCATCTCATTTCTCACTTTATCCATTCTCGTCACTCCACACATCCATCTCAAGATTCTTATCACCGCTACATGCAATCTTTTTACATCCGTCTTTTTCACAGCCGAACATTCCGATCCTTATAGCATCAGGAATCTTATCTCGGACTCGTAGATTTTACAACGGCCTTCCGCTTTGAATTTACTAAGTATAAGACAAGGAGACGAACTAAAATGCCCATTATAAGATGTCCGACTGTCTTGCCTTTTCCCAAAATAGTTGGGATCAGCTTCCAGTGTAAGCAGAAACGGGTGGATACCAACATTTTACATGGAGCGTCTGCCTATCTGACCTCCACAGCCCAGTAATTGGGTACCTAACACGATACCCCTGGCGAAAACGGGCGACCAATTTTTTATCTTCTAACTATCCGTAACGACTGTCAAAGGTCCACAAATATAAACAGCGGGATCAATGTGGCACGGAAGAATCTTGATATGTTAAAATGGTCACCCATCCATCCATCTACTTAACCTTGGAGATCGACCCGACCGATCGACCGTGTAGCTGTTATTATTCTAACCAATATTATTATACTAGCCTCTGCCAGTAGCTTCGCCCGCGGTATCTTCATAAAAACTTTAGACCCTCGTGTCATCCCCTTAGAAGGAGAATTTTGGAATACATTCTCTTAGTGCTCGGGTATGTCATAAAAGGAAACCTTGTGCAAAATTTCACGTCCCAGCAGTTTCGGCTGTGCATTAATGTCAGTCAGTTTCTCTAGCTGTAAATAGATTAGATGGAGTACCTTCTCTTGTCTTCGTCATCCAATGGCTATCGGTAACAGCATTATTTCTGTATAGGATAAAATTTTGCTATCGAATCTATCTACTTGGAGAGATAACCTTTTACAAACATATAAACAGACCTATGAATTTTACTCATCCAAAACAGATAACATAATTAGGTAGAGGACAGTAAGCAAATATGGACCACTATCCTAAAATAGAATACGAATATTTTTTGTAAATGAACATGCACTTATACTGCCCTCGTAAGCCAAAACGGGGAATGAAAGTGAGTTTAAAAAAATATGTATTTATAAGGAAAATCGATCCTTTTTAACATTAACTAAACTCCACTTTTATAACATTAACTAAAAAAAGTTTCTGCTCGTGTCTAGCTTAAATTCTTTTCCAGGTCTATGGCTATATCCATGTTAAATATTATACCCTATCTAATTGATTTTTTGATGTATTCAAGCATAATAGTTTTAATAATCAAGAATTCAATACAACTATTGTCTTACCTCGTCTTGAAATTTGCTAAACATTCTCATTGTGCATTGATTTTGAATTTGGAATTGATATTCAAAATACGCGTTTTACATACCTACACGTTTACTTACATTTTAGAATTATATACATATATTGACTGTATATAATTCTAAAATAAACGTTTGCTCGTTAGTTACTAGAGTAAAACTAGGATTGATGCTCCAGGTGTAACTATGGATAGGTCGCCGACGTTAAGAGCCAAGCCTGTGTCGACAGCAAAATTAATGTTATCAGCAAAATTAACGAGACCAGTTGGGGCCGGCGCCTGCCAGGGTAGCGGATTGTTCTGAAGGAACTCGTGGGCTTGAACCAGCAAAAAATCTTACACTCCCTCCCACACCACTTAGAGCTGGAGAAGTTATTTGAAGATTTCACTCGAAAGAAAAGGTATAGTTACAGGCACCTCAATTGTAATTACTCTAGTGTCGCAGCACATGCAGTGCATGATATTTTATTTATCATTTGGAATTGCGATCAAAATAAGAAATGTCTTTTCAAAATATCTTCTTTCTCAGCCGATCATCTATACCAAACGTAATTTATATGGGTTCCTTAACAATCCTATTTGCGTCAGACCAACACGAAAGAAGAAGAAGAATAATCCCTGTAAAGTATTTTTTGAAACTAGTTTAATTGCTATAAAAAGAAATATTTTTTAAAGTAATATTTTTGACTTGGATACCAAGTCCTTTCAACCAATTCTTCGTATGAATAGTTTATTTTTTTATTTTTAATATAAGGACGTACACGGTTTGATACCTTTGCTTCTCCTTCAATCTGCAAAGGTTATGCGCGGGAAAAAAGTACACCTAATATTAACTAACTTATTCATTTATGATAGTTGTGAAAAAGAAGATTTTAAGAGAATCTATTAGATGCTACGCTGCGAGATTGTGCAATTGAGGTAAAAAATACTTGCTATAGCCTGCTGCCATCAAATCAAAACTAAATTGTAAAGTAACTTTGGAAAATTTTCTTTAGTACAAAATGAACAAAATGCGTCGTAATTTTCCGATAGAAAATAGATTATTGGTGGATTTTTCATCATATTTCTTCGTAAGTGTATTGAAAAACATCGTTTGATCGCCTCGGCTGCAATGACAAACCTTCCCTACTTGTATCAAAATGTACTCTATTCAACCTTCGCGGCAAGCTGCGCTGAGGTCAATAATTTAATTTTAATGTACTTAGATAAAAAGGTACCTACCTGCCTCTTTCACAAATAAAATATTTTGATTTTTGTATTGAGAAATATAAAGTCATTACAAAATGAGTACCATTTATCCCGGACTTACCCTACATTATGATTATTATGGTAGAAAATACCGAATAAGGTACATTGCTAAGACGAAAATACATATAAACAAAACCCAATGTCAAATTGTAACCTTACTAAAAGATTATCCATTCATAAATTAAGATTACGATAAGAAAGAAACGGAACATTCTATTTCAATACAGATTTATGATTCAATACATTTATGGTTCTAAAACACTGACCACGAGATTAGTAAAAAATGAGCAGCTATTAATTTTCTACACTTTATTGATCAACGAAGTCCATCACTAGTAAATATAATCAGAATAATCTACGCGCAAAACGGGAACTTACCCACAAAAATATCACATGACAAAAAACCCGCATTACCTACATAAAACAAACAAGTTATGGTTAAAGTATTTGTCCATCAAATGTCTATAAAGTCGTCAAAGTCGTCATTATGCAATGAGACAGCAGCTCAGTGATGGCTATTGTCTCAGTAACCAACAAGGTTACATGTAAATCACCGATGCTGTGTTTCGCACCACCACTCAATTTAACTAGTGACGTTCGTGATAAGCATAATATCGTACAAGTGCAGATCTCTGATAACTTATCACCGTACCTTATTTTAATGTATCAAAAATGTTCACAATATACCGCTAGTTGTTGTGTTGAGTGCGTTCAAATCGAAACTGTATTTAAAACTACGCTTTAAATATTATAAATATGATTGTAAGGTTATAAAAATGTGGAACCGGATCGTTTTTTGCTGTTTGTTTTTTGTGTTAGTGTGTGCTGGGAACGGAGTTGATGAAGGTAACCTTTTTATATCGATATCTACCTATACATGAGTATTTATAAATGAGATGAAGACCTGATAAGTAGTAAACCCTAGCTGCAATTGCAATGGGACATAGTAGTTCTGTAAGCGGCATTCTTTTATGCCTTACGTCACAGGAATAGTTGAATGCTACTAAAAGTTCTACAGCAGGGTTTCTAAAAGTGGAGTATTCGAATCCTTAGGGGTATCTCAATTGATAGTAGAATCCTTAGGGGTTCGTGAAAAGATTTTCGTAAAAGCGGCTAAACGGCTTACAAGCGTGTACGAAATGTATTATGGCCAAATACGGAGAACTCCTTAATGTTAATATTTCACATTTATTTATTAGATCTTTCCTTTATTAAAAATTCTACAACAGCTACATTTTATTTTTTTGATACTCAGGATGTTTTGTAGTTTGCAGTTTTTTGGTAACTTTGAACCGGGATACGTGGGGCCATAAGTTTTAGAAACCGTGTTCAATCTATTATACTCCCAGCTAAATCCGAGGTTGACTCAGTTCTGCCGTTACATACATATTTAGGAATTTCATAAAAGGAAGAGTTTCCGAAAATTATTAAAAAAACCCAAATTTTTGATTTGAGCATTTGAGGTTGAATATACTTTACTTTAGCCTTAAAACCTGTCAAAATTTGCAATGTAGGGTTTGACATGTTCTTAATTCAAAATCGAATAGTCGAAACCGGCTCAATTGCAATAAAAAAAAACACCGTTTTTTTTTTCGTTCAGAAACCCGCCCTGACGTAATAGCTTCTAGATAATGACCAAAACAAAAGAAACCAGCCATTTTAGCCGCAAAATCCTATTACCTAATTATCAGATACCATATCTGAGTAAATAAACATAAACATTGTCTTTAAAAGTAAACACGCACACATGTCAAACCTTATTTTCTTGTCATTGAACCATAGATACATTTACCCAGACGAGTTTACCTAGCATATACACGTAAATATTCAAGACATAGAATACCACACTTGAAATTGAATACTTATTATGATGTCTGTAATGATTGTATCACTACTTTACAGAAAAGAGCACTTGTGTCTATTGTCTGCAACTGGTTTCCTCTTCCTTCTTTCAAAGAAATACTTAGTTTTTGCCATTACGTACCTACGGATTGTATTCATTTTTTAGTTCTTTTAAAATCGCTTTATTCTTTTTTTCACACCGTGCCGCCTAAACGCTCTTAATCGTCATGACTCTTCGGGAAAAAGAATGAAAACGATCAGAATGTAGGTATTTGGTATCCTACCGGAAAAATCTTCATGTGACCACCTGTAGTAGATTGCAAGCTACCAGCAAAAACTAGCGCCGTGGTCTCGTAGGTTTATGCCACGGCAATAATATGCTGGGCCGTTCTGCGTGGACGCGACGCATATATTCCCTATAGAATTACTCGTATAATTGTAAATAAGTCTTCAGATTGCATCATTTTCTCTTAATAAATTATTTTAAGGGTTCCGTACCTCAAAACGTAACTCAAGACTTTGTTGTCCGTCTGTCTGTCTGTTAAGACCCTTTATTTCGGGAACGCGCAGAGGTATCGAATCGAAATTTAAACCATGTACTCAGGCCTGCAGTCCCTTGAAGCTATGAAAACATCAAATTTCTAACATAACGAAAAAAAAATCGTATAAATGTATATTTCGACACTCCCAATGAAATCAAAATTCATTGGGTACTTCCCATTGACCTAGAACCCTGAAATTTGGTATGCATTAAGGTCTTTTGACACGAGTATAGGAATAAATCTGAAAGCTGTAAATTTTAAGTTATTTCACAAAAAAAATCTTCTTCCAGTTCGGAAAAATTATCCGAACCTCGATTTGGGAATTGAACTATTTACAGAAGTTAGTTTGTAAGGAACCCTCAGTGTGTCTGACTCGCTCTTGCCTAGTTTTTATTCTTTCTTTCTTTTCTATATTCCTCCTTTTTTAATTTCCTTCTTTCATTCTATGTTTTCACCGTCCCATAAACCCTTTCTAACAAGCTAATAATCCTATTATAAGTTTAACTGTTCTTTTTCATTATTTAGTCTAGTGTGGTGTAGCTATGTTATCAAAAACTTCATGCATTGGTAGTTTACGCCGGCTTGAATGTGTTAATGTCAAAAAATGTTAAAACTAAAAACTATACTTAATAGTTTTAAAATTTTTAACCATTCTGGTTCTTACTTCATCAGGTTTCTTGCGGAAGTATTCCTGTTCCGGCACCAATTTTTTCCGCACTAAATGTTTCGGCACCAAAGCTATTCCTCTTTCTGCACCAATAGGTATGTTAGCTTGGTGCCGAATCTGGAAACAACATACCAAAAATACCTATTGGTGCCGAAAGAGGAATAGCTTGGGTGCCGAAAAAATCGGTGCCGTGACAGGAATACTTCTTCTTGCGCTGTTCATCCAGCGACACAACAAACTTGCTTTTTATAATTGATATAAACCTGATGCAGCAATGTAATCGTTCATGGTGAGACGCACTAGTTTATTAAGAGCCTAATCTAGCCTTGAAAACACCTAATTTATAATCGGACGGGAAGACCGCAGCTGGCAAATTGTTCAAAAAATTATAATTGTCTTTTAGAAAATTTCTTACCATCCTCGTTTTTGTATCAGCTCATTTAAATTTTTAAATTCATAGCCCAGACACTTGCACTGTCCATCTAGCGCAGATACAAAGTTTACTTTTTCAACTGAATACGATGGTTTTACTTTTACCCAATTCTAATAAATTACCAAAACATAAATAAATAAAAAATCAATAGATAGCATAAAAAGAAAATAATTATACAAAAAAAAAATACAAGAGGTACATTCATTCTTTTTCTATGGAGTCTTCAATTGCAGGCTATCTTGTAAAAAATATCATATAATATAATATATTATATTATATCCACAACTATCACACACAACGCCGTCTAGTCCCAAGCTAAGCAGAGCTTGTGTTAAGAGTACTAGACAACTGATAAACATACTTATATATTTCTAAACATATTCATACCATAGATAAATTACACCCAGACACAGAACAAATGAACGTGCTCATCTCATAAACAATATTTGTCCTGGGTGGGAATCGAACCCACGACCTCCGGAATAGCAGTCAGGGCAACTAACTAGACCAACAGGCCAGTCAGATAGATAAATCGCTACTGAGGCTAACCGGGCTAACCCATATTTACGACCTTAGCCATTATAAATCTTGTAAAAATACAAATTAGATAGATTTTTATGGTTAATTGGACTGCGAAATGTTTGAAACAGTTACACAGTGAGCAGTGAGCACAGGTAGGTTTTAGTCAGTAAAAATCTGACATTCTTGTCCCATAATAGAAGTTATTTAATGATTTTGCACCTCAACATAAAGGTAGGTAGGTATTAACTGTCACAGTAGCTGAATGTTAGCCGACGCATTATGGATCTGCCCACACCGATCAAATTCTATATATATGTCCAATTGTTGTGTTTTGCCTACTTAAAAAAAAAACAAATCGTTGTAAAAATTTTGAGCTAAACTTGAGCTACAGAATATGTAATACTTGAGCTTACTTTTCACAATACCACGCTTGAGGTAGGCAACTACAAGTCACAACGGTATTAAATAAGATAAATCGTAGTCAACTCTATGATGAAATTAACTTTAACATTTCAGACAAATGTTTGGAGGTCAACTGCTATGGAGAAGAATATGAATGCATCGATGGTAGATGCTATTGTGCGAAAGGGTACATACCAAACCACTTTCAGAATAGTTGCACGAGATGTCCAGGTAAGACCACTAACTTGCCTTTATATCTTTATGCATGGGTCCAGGGCTGGACATACATTTTGTACCTAAAATATTTATACCTACGAGTGGTTCTTTCGTCTGGTGCAAACATTTTCGACTGTTGATACCGGCATTGATAAGCAAAAAGTATGTCAATAATAATTGAGTATTTTACTAATCGTAACTCGCCAACCAATTTAGGACAGCATTATGAAAATCAATCTAATTACATAACATAGTTTAATTTAATATAATTTATAATTAATTGTACAAGTGTAGATATAATTTAAAGATTAAATAAATAATTGATAAACTACAAAAAAAAAACTAAGAAAATAAAATTTTATTTGTTTCTTTTTTATTAATAAAGTTACAATTTCGTTTACTAACGTGAGAATTCACTATGTTTGTAAATCTATTTCGTTCATTATCTCATAACAAAAATCAATAAATTCCAAATCGTTTAATTTTAATCCTAAAATACAGTTTTTAGGTCCTTGAAATCGCAATGGTTTTCAAGGACCTGCACACGTTTTATACCTCAGTAGATAGTCTAGTGAAATTTTATACCTCAGGTAGATATTCACTAGACTATATACAGACATTATATACCTATATATTATATAGGTATAAATTATGTACTACTACTACTACTGAGGTACAAAATGTGCCAACGTATCAAATAATAGATGCTAATCATTCTGTAACTGGTTCAAGGACTTCAGACACAAAGGAGGCAAGAGTCCAGCAATAATCACAATGTTTTCCTTCACCGATATCAGCGGTGGCAATAATAATCTTAGAGAGTATCTCCATGTGACATGGCATGGCATGGCATGGCCATCCCAAAATTCAGAAAATGTCAACCCTTTTCTCTTCGTGAATGTTGGCTTAGGCGACTAAGGAATAGTTTGAGGGACGATGCAAAATAGTGTTCTTCTGTCAGTTTATAAACCTAAACTAACTGGGATTTCGGTCTACTGAAATCTTGAACTAATAAATAAATCAAATTAGATTTATTTTCAAAGTTTATCTAGGATATTACTAGCACCCAGTGCCTCTGTAAGCATGTAAAGCCGTAAGTCCCTGTTGTTATTCATAGATCTTTGACAGTCGTTATAGGCAGGAACATGGATAGGAGTAGCACGTTGCTCAGTAACTGGTCTTGTAGAGGTCTGATAGGCAACCGCTGCATATAAAACACAGGAATTCATAGCTGTATCGGTCTCGACACGACATTATGCTGAGCGTTCGGCCGTTTTGCGCGGACGTGGCGCATATTTTCCCGAATGTTGATAATTTGTAAGCTAGTCCTAAGATTGCATCATTTCCTATAAATAAAATGTTTTTCTTTCTCTCTCTCATACCCCACGCTAGTTTTTTTTTTTTTTTTTTGGGTAGGTAAAATCATCCAATGACCCCACGCTAGTTGGGAAAAGGCTAAGGAGATGATGGCCTAAATTACTTATTTACAGAAAACGTAGTCAACAAAAAAATTAAGTAACTAATTGGATATAAGTAACAACTTTTTGTAGTATCTTACTTATGTAAGATTCCCGGGATTCTTACGTTAAAAGTAGATAGCTTTAAATAAATAGGTAGGTTTGTACCTCCTAGACTTAGCGCCAGTGGCGGATTAGCTATATGGAGCATGAGTAGCAAATGCTACGAGCCCATGCGAACCACAATGGCGACGACAGTGATTTTTCTCCAAATGTGACCGAGGCAGAGATGAGAGTGGCAGGGTATTGGGGTGGACCCCGCTGTAACGTAAAAAAAACTAGTCAAGATATCTGAGCCATATGAATTCTAATCATTTCTGGATTTTCCGTAAAGACAATATAGGCAACTACCTACGGGCCCCGAAGCCTGTTTCAAAAATTTTAAGGAGATTTAATTTTGTTGTCAATGAGAAACATTTAGCCCTTGATAGAATTTGCTACATGCCCCACACTGGCTTAAGCCGGCACTGCTTAGCGCAATATTATGATCCTGAATAGGTTATTGTACTGATAAGTAGAAGTCACGCAAAGCTACAGTATCAGTACCGACTTATCTCGGAAAGCTTAAACTCACATCGATTTTTGATAGGAATGCAATTTCAATGGTATATTCTGATGTTTTTTCTCTTAATTAACAGAAATATCAGAGACCTTCTCCAACATCTGAACTAATATTATAAAGAGGTAAAGTTTGTTTTCTGTTTGTAAGGGGTAATGGTGGGGTAATCTCTGAAAGTACTTATCCGCTGGTATTGCTAAAATTTTTACACCGATACAAAGCCGCTTTATACCTGAGTGACATAGGCTATATTTTATGTATGCGGGCGAAACCACGGGCAAAAGCTAATACGAAATACAATGGAGGATACAAATCTTGGATGCACCTTCCAATAGCTATGTGTAGTACATCATTGGATAGGTATTTTGAGCTGAACAAAACTTACTATGGCACCAAATTCCAAATATCAGTGCATTCAGAATTGTTTGGAATGCTTCTTTTTTGCAAATAAAATTACCACCTATTGAAAGGTGGACCCAGATTTTATAGAAACCCTGACATCATTCTTTACAGGCAGGTAACCAACGCAGGTAGATCATCATTTTTATACAAATTCAATCGAGCGCCTATTTTAGAGGTACCCAGATTTAGTAAATCTCACTTTCACAACCCCGGATCTAGATTTGACTTTGAGAATCTTATTCATTGTTAAGTCCATATTGCGAAGTAGATATGTTATACGTAATGTCTTGTGTAGATATCACTTTGGCATTTCAATGTTCATTTCTTACCTTGAAACACTTTTTTTTCCCTAATAATCGCAGCAAAATCTCGTATTTACTCACAACCGTGACAAGTCAAGACTAAATCATGATAATGAGTGTGATTTTTAAGAATTTTAAGAAGGACCATAGAGTTTCGATGTATATTACGTAACTTAATACACAAAAGGCTGTAAAATACCGACTTCTCTTCTATATCTAAACCTATGGCGATAAATGTAGAGAGACTAGAGGCCGTCGAGGTTGGTTTCGTTGCCAAATCTGGCGCATTTCTGAGTTATATTGTTGTTTATTATCACTGTGTTAATAAACTTCACCTATTCGAGTGTAATAAAGTGTAAGAATGAGTGAGAGCCCGTAGCTGCCAGACTTTCGTCGTTTTATAAAAGCTGATAGTTAGTCAGTGCATGTCCCCAACACTGAGAACGAAGCCCTACTATGAAGATTCAGTTATGGTGACTTTGGCAGGTAATAGGTAACAAAGATGAGTAATAGAGCAACCTTAATTTGTATTATTATAATGCTCAATTTGTTTATATGTTCTTCTGGATTGTATTAGTAATAATAGTCATCTATTGCCAGACATTTGGTGTGGTGGCAAACCCTCGCCAAACAACCTTAAACTTCAATGAATTGTAATTTTTCTGTATTTTTTGTTATTTCTTTCTTCTGTAATTGTAAGATATTTTTTTCTAGAACATCAAAGGGCTTAGCCAAGTTAATAATCTACAATCGTTAACGCTAGTATGGGAATGACGTCATCTCAACGCTCAGTTACGTGGTCAAAACAAAGGAATCGGAAGCGTTGCCGACTCGAGGCGATCGACGAAAAAAAATCGAAATGAAACGGTCGTAATTTGGCTAGGCCTGCTGCTTCTATAAAATGGCAAGTCGAGCAACCACGGGCTCTTGGTTGATAGTACTAAAAATAATTTATCAGCATTTTTTTTAATTTTGTTATCTATGGTAACTATCAGGTGTCAGCGTAGACGTCAAGATAGTTCTTACTCTTTGGCTATCCAAAGAGTATAGTAAGGACTATTCCTAAAATCCTAATATTTAAATATGTTTCAGAAATGTCCCAAAATAAACCCAAAACTGCCCGAAAAACTCAGCTGAAAAGTTGAAACCAACGTTGAATCGTAACTAACAATAATAATTAAAACTCTGCCCATATTTCAGGCTTAGGGGAGAAATGCTTGGGGCCGTGTTGCAACATGTACGGGAACGGAAGCCTGCAGTGTTGGCAGGGGATTTGCCAGCCTTGTTACGATAACCTCGGTAAATGGACTTGCAGGTTCGCATACACGTTTATAAGCAGGATATTGAAGATGAAAAGGATTTTGCGGGAAAGGCTTTAGTACACTGGATTAAAGAAATGCATGCTGTGATCGGGTGGGTTTTTCGAAGTGTCTACTCGCGCATTAGGGGATTGGATTTGGTAGCAGTGTAGGTTTTATACAATAGTGATCCATGAATTTTACAAATAATTAGATTAGGTTTTTTTGTCATTATTGATAGGTGCGCATTTGACCACTATCTCACCTGATGGTAAGCGACGATGTGGAATGTGCGAGCGAGGATGTGGTGACGAAAACGCACGCTTGCCTAGAATTAACGTATTTTCTCTTGACTCAAAAACCGCCAGGTTGTACCTTGCTATCAGGAAACACAGACTCCGGCAGGGAATTCCACTCCTTAGCTGTACCTACGCACAATTGATGTGCTCCCAAAATGTTTTAATTGTTAAGCATGTTTGTTTATGTAAACATTAACATAAACAAACATGCTTACTTATGTATGTATCTACTCATAGCTTCAATAGGAAGGCTTAGTGCTTATATAGGGTGACTGGTAATTAGTTGAAAAATTAATGGACGATACTTAAAACACGTGATTGTAGTCATGATAACACACACCTTTTGCTATGGGACCAAACCTGAAATCGCGAAAATAAATCTGCTGGTCACTACATTATTCGCCTAACTGGTCAAAATGTACTGAGCTTGGTAAATTTTTTTCGCGATTTCAGGTTTGGTCCCATAGTAAAAGTTGTTTGTTATCATGACTACAATCACGTATTTAAGTATCGTTCACTAATTACCAGTCACCCTATATAAATAAATCATTTATTTTGGACCAAAAATGTTCTTAAACCTACCAAGTTGTCGGCGAGATTAGCTTTTGTTAGTAACATTTGGTTCAAATGGAGTCTAGGTATTAGTAAAACTAAAAAACAAAACGCGCGAGCGTAGCGAAGACTTTGTACGAAATGCGTACAACTGGCTTATAACAATGTTAGACATTTTGAAATTGAAACAAGTGGTAGTTCTGTGATTGACAGACTGTCTATCTGTCTGTATTAGCAGCATGACATGACTTTGTATTGTTAATATGTGTGTGATGACCGTCACACACATATTAACAATACACAGTCATCTATATACGACCTTCAATTTTTATCGTTTTAATCCCGTGGAGGGCCGATCCGGTTCATAAAACACTTTCGGTTGGTAAAGATAAAATAAAAAAAATAAAGTACTTTTTTTCTAAAACTCGAATTAATATGTACCTAATTAAGTTCTTTAAGTAAACAAGTCAATGACCTTGTTGGTAGTGTCGGTCGTTGCGTACTAACAACCTACAGGTCATTGAACTCGCCCAGCTAGCGTTACTTAAAGAAATTAATTTCGTACATGCGTAAATTAATCCGAGTTTAAAAAAAAGTAAATTATTTTTTAATTTTATCTTTACAAATCGATAGTGTTTCATGTACCGAATCGACCCTCCACGGGATTAAAACGATCAAAATATAACGGTGTATATAAAAACGGAGAGACTGCCTGATTGACATAACTACGCACAGACGAAACTACTGGGACTAGAAGTGTGAAATTTTGCTCAAGGTTTCGTTTTATGACGTAGGCTAGCCCTAACACAGGATTTTTCAAAATTGGACCCTTAAAAGGGTGAAACGGGGTCCAAAGTTTGTATGGAGATACTTAATACCGCGCGGGCGAAGCCGCTAACAAAAGCTAGTTAATGATATTAGAAACATTATTGAAAAAATTTAATCCCACCTGATGGTAAGCAATGATGCAATCGTTGATGGTGAGGCGCACTATTCTATCAAGAGCCTATTCACTCTAGCGTTGAAGACACCTAAATTATAATCGGACAGTAAGACTGCAGCAGGCAAATTATCCAGGATTTTTCAAAAATTAATGGAGCTGTAGAATGCTAAGAAAAAATAAGTACCTTGTACGAACCTTTCGGGATCCACTTTTACATGAAGTTGCGAAAAAAAAACAATTCAGTGTTTTGAAACAATGGCAAGCGCGTTCCTAATCTGTTTCGTTTCAGTTACAGAAATTCTTTACATGTTTATTGCACTGTTATGAAAACACGTCTTAATTTTAATATTTTTTAAATGGGATGACGTATTTTAAAACTACCTTCTGTCAGCGGTTTTTATTTTTTTTTGCTCACGAAATGTAGGCTTTTTTTATTTTTTACTAGTTTTGCCCGCTGTGCTCCCCCTGTACCCTACTCTACCCTAATCCACCCTACTCTACCCTACTCTTCCCTACTCTACGCTATACCAATAAATGAGCAGGTACTGGATTTTTTATTTTTATTTCACTGGATAAAAATTATCCTAAATCCGTCTTGTGGTTCTAACGACCAGCTACCTTCCCAACAATTTTCAGCCAAATCGGTTCAGTCGTCCTTGAGTTATAAATCGTGTAACTAACACGACTTTCTTTTATATATATAGATTATTTATGTGGGATAATCATCCAATGTCATCTCCCGCCCTTGGACGGGGTGCGAGGGTGTGTCAGAATTTTACTGACTAAAAACCCACTCCTGTTCCTTTTTTGCCTATAACCTATAGGTTTCGTCATACAAATTTTGGATCCCCGTTTCATTCTCTTATGGGATGAATTTTGAAAAAATCCTTTCTTATTCTTTGTGTACATCATAAATGGAACCTCTGTAAAAATTTCAGCGTTCTAGATCCATGGGTTTTTTCTGGGCGTTGATGAGTCAATGAGTGAGTCAGAACTTTGCCTTTTTAGTATCACAAGATCAGAGTCGTAGCGTGGATTACTTTAGACGTGGGCGAAAGCGCGTCAGGGAGGCCTTTTTTCTTTCATAAATTCAACGAGACAGCCACTGTCGCAACCCAGCGTTCGACCACATCGTCACTTAACATCAACTGAAAAAGAGGTCAAAAGAAAACCTAACTACACTAATAAACTTCTTTGTCCTGAATGACTGACGGATCAACGCACAGCCTAAACCGCTGATCGTAAAGACCTGAAAATTGGAGGGTATGTTTTTTTTATGACGTTAGTATCCAATAAAAAAGGATTTTCGAAATTCTACCCCTAAGTTGAAAAAGGGGGCCAAGTTTGAATGGAGGAACCTACTTTTACGCGGACGAAGCCGCTGGCAGAAGCTAGTCTATTATTTAAAAAAAACCCTCGTTCTTAAAGAAGCGAGGGCTTGCGCGCGGGCCATTAGGTGCGAGGCCGTGGGCACACACTACACCGCCTACGCCTAGCTACGCCACTGTCAGAAGATTAAAATAATGTAGGTAATCATAAAATGTGTGTCCAGGTAATACTATCCTGTCGGAAATTTAGATTGATAATTAATAAATAAAAGATACTTTATTCGACTAGGTTTTATCGTCGATCTTCTGTCGTGCAAAAATCTATCAACTCATTATCGCCCTTATCGTTTCGCACAAATGACCGGAACCGGATCCTAATCTAACTGAAACTACGAGGTATGTCGGTACTGCAAAATAGGTTTTTAGGGATCATATTTATCGCTCCATTTAAAACTGAACCTAGTTAAGAATAAAAACGCACAAAAATGTGCAAAATAATTTTAATTTCGGAAGTAAGTGCTTTGGTTTTGAGTATTCGCTATTTAAAATTGAAAGAAAAATATATGTTGCGCCGACTCCAAATAATACAGGACAAGGGCAGGAACATAATTATGACACATTTTCCAGTGCGATTTTTGTTTTGAAGTCGGTTGTATTTTTCTTTTTTTTAAATATTTAATTTTACACTTTTTAGTTGTGGTGTCTCTCATTTAAATAGTGTACAAGTTCTATAGTGGATATGAATAGTGATGTACCAATAAAATACTTGCTACTATTATAAGTATACCTATAAAATTTGTAGGGTTCCATCAAGTTCTCCACGATGCCATGATCAGTTCCTGACCTGATGATCATCGATCCGATCGACCATAACTGAGAAGACCGGTACAAACAAAAAAAAATTTCCACTTCAATCTAGCAGGTTTAGATAAATAACTTTTCTGTTAGCAATCCCGCCAAAGAAAGACATTTTGTACTTAGCGACAAAATGTCTTTCTTTCTTTTCTTTTTATTATTGATAGGTTCGCGTTTGACCACTATCTCACCTGATGGCAAGCGATGATGTGGCCGACGATGAAGCACGCTTGCCAAGAAGTAACCTATTCACTCTTTACTTAAATACCCCTAGGTTGAAGCTATCAGGAAACACAGACTCCGGCAGGGAATTCCACTCCTTAGCTGTACGCATTTTTTTTTTATTTATTTGTTTCAGAATTAATACAAGTCGTTAAATTACAGATGATGCAAATCATAAACTCATTAGAGAGCATAATGAATGTGTTCCCAAAACGCTTTGTACGTATAGGCGGGATGTCCACCATGTACCGATGGCGCAACGCCGTACGTCTAGTGGTCCGATGATGGAACGGAGTTGATTGTGAAATTTATATTATTTATGTATTTTACACATTACATAAATAATATAAATGTTATTACATTTTACGCTAACAGAAAAGTCATTTGTCTAAGGCTTTCAAGTAATCGGGAAACTAAAAACTAAAAAAATTCATTAAAAAGAAAAATAGAGTTTCCGACAAAATGAGAATCGCCTGTTTTTTTAATTAAAAAGATTGGATAGTTGACATTACACGAGGATGTAAATACCTTATAATAAAATTACTCATTTTAAGTGCGTCATAATTTATGTAAATTTTCCGTCTCTTATAACTAGCTACGATCTTTGTAGACAGCGGCCTACGCCGTAGGCCGTAGCAGGATAAGCCGTAGGCCGTATTAGAATGTCTCGTAGGACGTAGCAAACACAATGTATTAAATTGTAGACCGTAGCAGGGTACACTGTAGCCCGTAACAAGATACACCGTAAACTGTAGCAGGATACGCCGTAGCCCGTAGCAGGATACGCCGACGCCCGTAGCAGGATAGGCCGTAGTCCGTAGCAGGATACGCCGTAGACCGTAGCAAAATACACCGTAGACCGTAGCAGGATACGCCGTCGACCGTAGGCAAGTGCACTACAGACCATAGCAGGATACAGCGTAGACCGTAGCAGGATATTCCATAAACCACAGCAAGATTCGCCATTGACTGCCGCAGGACACAGCAGGGTACAGCATTAACCGCTGCACCGATAATGTCTTAAGTCATACAATATATTATGTCGTAAATCGTAGTAGGAGATGTCGTAGCAAATTCAGAACATTATCTTTGTCGTGGGTAAACGTCAAAGCTGATGCTCTGAATAATATATTTTTATGCGTTTACGTATTTTCAATCTATAATATAAAAATGAATCGCAAAATGTGTTGGTAAGCGCATAACTCAACAACGCCTGGACCAATTTGGCCAAATCTTTTTTTAAAATGTTCGTTGAAGTTCAAGGATGGTTTTTACGGCGAGAAAAATAGAGTAGGGTAGAGTAGGGTAGAGTAGGGTAGAGTAGGGTAGAATAGGGTAGAGTAGGGTAGAGTAGGGTAGAGTAGGGTAGAGTAGGGTAGAGTAGGGTAGAGTAGGGTAGAGTAGGGTAGAGTAGGGTAGAGTAGGGTAGAGTAGGGTAGAGTAGGGTAGAGTAGGGTAGAGTAGGGTAGAGTAGGGTAGAGTAGGGTAGAGTAGGGTAGAGTAGGGTAGAGTAGGGTAGAGTAGGGTAGAGTAGGGTAGAGTAGGGTAGAGTAGGGTAGAGTAGGGTAGAGTAGGGTAGAGTAGGGTAGAGTAGGGTAGAGTAGGGTAGAGTAGGGTAGAGTAGGGTAGAGTAGGGTAGAGTAGGGTAGAGTAGGGTAGAGTAGGGTAGGGTAGAGTAGGGTAGATTTGGGTAGAGTAGGGTAGAGCGGGAGCGAAGCCGCGGGCAAAAGCTAGTCAGTAATAAATATTGGTGGGCTAAATACATTTTTTAATCAATATCGCATTCGATGTTACGTTCCAGGGAATCCCTAGAACAAATTCTTCTGATTTCCAGTACCCAGGTGATTATGGGCGCGGCGCTAATCCTGGGGATCATTGCCACGTTTATACTACTCTACAAGCTATGTGCTACCACAGATCTAAGGTATCGTATGTCATTCTTATCCACACTAGTAGGTACTTAGATATTTTACTCCCTAAGTGTGTCTGTCTGTTACGCTTTCATGGTTAAACTACTAAATACATTTTGATGAAATTCGGTACGGAATAAGCTTGACCCCCAAGGAAGGAAGGCTACTTGTTATATGGCTGCGAAGCCACGCGAACGCAGTCGTGGGTAAAAGCTAGTAAACCTATATTATAAAACTTCTTCTTCTTCTTTTCGAATGGATGATAAACTCGTTAAACTGTTTGGGGCCCAGTAGGTGGCAACGTTAACTGCAGCATCGGTGGCAATATTATAAAACGAAAGACTATAACATAATATTATTATACTACTTACTTTATAATTTTATTTTATTTTTTGTATTAGTTTTTTTTATGGTAGGTAAAATCATCCAATGACAAATCCCGCCCTTGGGCGGAGCGGGAAATAGTGTCAGACTCTTACTGACTAAAAACTTACCCCGTTCCTTCGTTGCCTATCGTGCCGGGGCCGGAAGCTGACCCATGACAGAAGCAGGCTTCGACCCTGCCTGCCTGTTTTTATATTAGTTTATTTTGTTGTACGATTGTTTATTGTTGTTGTGTCTGAGTTGCCTTATAATAGAGGAAAAGTGCCCCACCACTTACTTTTCTTGTCTGTCTGTCTGTTCGTGATAAACTCAAAAACTACTCAACAAATTTTCATGAGGTTTTAAAAAAAATAGACAATGATCCATGAGGAAGGTTTACGAGTATATTACAGATACTCACTAGAGAGAAATGCTCACTGTAATCTAATATCTTTAATTGTTATGAGAAGCCTTTGCTCTGCAGTGGGAGAGTCACACCCTATTATAATTATTATTAACGATATGGTTATGTGAAAAAAGAACCCTGATGGAACGCGACGATGTGGTCGACGATGGAGCGCACTTGCCTAAAAATTACTCTTGACTTAAAGACCCCAAGTTGTAGCTATCATAAAACTAAATCCAGCAGGGAATTCCACTCCTTAGCTGTACGCACATTGAACGTATCCCCAAAACGTTTTGTGCGTTGGTATGTCACTTATAGGGGAGGCAAAATATTTTTTTTTTTACTGTAAAATCCAGTTTTAGTTGCTTTTTCTTCGCTTATTTTTACAACCGTTTTCCTTACTTACCCACATATTAATTTTAATTCTTGTTTTGCTTTCATTTTATGAAAAGTTGGTACCTACTATGGATTCTATCTGGTAATAAATGTATTTATTTTACTTTTATTAATAACGAAACTTAATTTGTTGTTCACTTGTTGCAGAGCGTTCGGTGCGGGGTCCAATAGTGATGGCCGACTATCAATTGGGAGTCTCCAGTTGTATGTCGATGAAAGATTACGAGACGCCCCGCCAAGGTAAATTTACCTACTTTGACGTTTAGGCATCCTGGCACTAGCCCTACAATCAGAATTCATCACATTCAAGTTATCGTTTTTTTTTTTTTAATTTTGTCTGTTTGAAGATTTCAGATACAGAATGCCCTACTACATATTAAGAATTACAAGGTGACTGGTAATTAGTGACAGATACTTAAACACATGATTGTAGTCATGATAACAAACAACTTTTACTATAGGACCAAACCTGAAATCGCCAAAAAATCTGCTGGTCAGTATACTTGACTGATTTTTTTCGCGATTTCACGTTTGGTCCCTTAGTAAAAGTTGTTTGTATGTTAGGTAGCCTTGAGTATGGAGTTTTCCCGATAAATTTTAAGTTTGTGAAGGGTAGTATCAGTCTAGTTTTGTTTCGTCAGTTATTAGGTAAGTTAATTTGGAAGACCATGCTATTCTTCAGCCACCACAAATAGCTAATCTACAATTTGGCTGTGTAATTATGCAATCATCATCATCTTCCTACCCTTGTCCCGTTTTATTTCGGGTCGGCGAAACACGTGTTTTTCTTCCATTCTGTCCTGTTACCCATCACGCTATCACTAACTCCTTTTTCTTTCGTATCACTTCTCACACAATCCATCCATCTTTTCTTTGGCCTCCCTCTCATAACGCATTATTGAAACAACATAATACGTTTCCAATTTTTAAGTCTTAGAATCTACGAAGGGATTTAGCTGCTATGACTACTTTTTCATAATACTAGGTACTTACAAGATTCTCGTGAATATATTATAAGCACATTCCCAATAAAAATTACAGTTTATTTCTATGATGGTTTATATTATTGTAATACATGCATATTAAAGGAGAGAAAAGCAGGTCGCTATTAGCTACCTATTGCGGTACTGCTATACTTATTGTATAATAGGTTTTAGAAATATAATTTCCGAAATTTGGATTAGATGAAAGATACAAGAATAGATGCGTCTCTGCGAGATACATAAACATTCTGTTATTTAGGTACTTCGAAGATTTAATTCAGAAGGCCGGAGGGCAAATAATAAAGACGAATCCGGACAGGTCGTAATATGTAGGTACATTAAATATTAGGCCGGCTATCCAAATCTTCACGAACTAACTGCGCTGATGGAGGCAATACGCGCATCTCCATAAGAAACATGCGTGCTCAGTCCCCTTGCGAATATTTTTCATCCGACTACTCCATTTATGCGAGCGTGAAGCGTGGTACTTAGCTCGCGTCCACGGATAGACTGAGCTTCCCTTTTTGTTCGCCCAAAAACCCCCACCAATTGGATCTGAGTACAGAGCGCGCAACGTTGCACGCTCCGGTAGCGCGAACGTATTCACTTTGTGGAGCAGTTGCAGCGCGGAGCGCAAGAGGTTCGCGAACAAAGATTCAAAGCAAACAAAAAAAAAACATTTACAGGCAGTTTTGAAAGGTAAAGAAGCCGTTTTGTCAGAAAAATTATGCTAATTGTACATTGCAAAGCGTTCCATGGAGAAGAATGTGCAAGAGACTCTATGGACACTCTTCTCAATTATGTTATATATTACAAGTATCTCGGTTACACATGTTTTTTTCACTGCTATCATGTGAATTGTTCTCACATGTAAATAAAATAAAGAACAATATTAAAATAGCATAGTGAATACCCGGCTTTACAGTCTGCCTTCAATAAACGCTTTGGGATTAGGTAATTTCCCTCTGCATAATTGTAAGTTATTTCTATTTTCGAACTAACAATACATTTTCTAGAGAATATTGATGTTTTCCACCGTTAGTGATATTGATGGTGATCTTGTCAGTCGTGACGGTCACACCTCTTAATAACAATGGAACGATTAATCAATCTATTGTTCATCGGAATGCAGTAATTTCATTTAGCAGTTATTGTCAGGTTGACGGCTTGGTAGGTAACGCCTGTCCATTAATCCGTATACTTTCTCGCATGAGCTGGTGCATCATTTTCTTTTAAATTTCCCACATTAGAAAAAAGGTGCGTTTCCTCGAAAGCGAAGTGGAGCGACAGCTGTGAACTCTCCTGTGAATATCTACTCGACTACGTACTATCCGGCTCGAAGTCGTGTGTTCGTTTGTTTTATTTGAAAGTCCACCTCTCCACTTACAGTTTCCACTGATGTGCAGTAGACATTTCAAGTAGTGTGATTGACCAATTCACGGTCCACTCCTCTCCTCTCCACTAAGCTAAACTCCACGTCAGTGAATAGTGTCAGCATGATGGCATACAAAAAACCCCTAGACTTGGAACACCTGTGTACCTACTATCGACCTCTCCTACACAGGACCTATTCCTGCACAGGAATATTAACTGAGCATGCGTAATTTTTGACAACTTTCCTTAATATGTAGACCATACAAATATTAGTTTCGTGCGGGAATCACAACCGCGCCAACATCATACTAACATTATAAAAAGCTAGTTTGTTAGTGTATATGTAAATTACTTCTTCACGCTCGTATGGTTAAACGGATTTAGATGAAATTCGGCACACGGGTAGACCATGCCTTGGCACATACTTTTTGACCCGGAGTAGGTATGTTGTATGTTCCCTTGGGAAGTTTTCTATTTTTACGCGGGTGAAACGGCTGGCAGTTTATTATGTTATTTATTCCATTATAACTTCAGCTCTATTTTTCTAGGCTAGACAAAAATGTTTAACTAAATCCTGAACTGCTACTGACAAATTTATTTTTGCTCGTGAACGAAATGAAGACCATTTGGAAAGCTTCTTGGATAAAATCATAAAACTTTGACCAATCGACTTATCGAATGATTATTATTGGTTTTGCTTATAAAAATATTATCATGTCTCTATTTCAGATATTCACGAACGCCAGCAGCAGGATCAGCCACGTATCCCGCTGTAGCATTTCTCAATGCTGGATTTGTAAGTTCCTACCTACCTCACTTAGACCTAATACACACACAACTGCAGCCCTCGACACGGGGTAGCGGCAGCCGTCAACACTTCGACCGCAAACGTCGACCTATACTGACACTTGACACACACGACGGCCGCCGAACGTCAACAGCTGCCGCCGACGTGTCGCGTTTGTATGAACTCTTATACCACCACTCGTAATCGTCTACTGACCCACTTTTTCCAATCATTTTCGTTATCTCCGTCGACATATTTGGTAAATGGCAACGTTACATAGGTACTAGTGTTCGGTGTTGATAGATAGGGCGCAACATTGATTACAACTTTTTTTTTGGCTTTTCAAACGGTTTGTGCATTTAGCCATTGTCAAGTTTATATAATTTTCAGTTACTTTGTGTTTAATAAAAATGCGCAGGTAACATATAATAATGTTTTTTTTGCAGAATTTGGCAGCAAATGTATCGAGTCGGCCTGGGGGCTTACTCTCGAGTTTAATTCCGATCGGGCGACATTGGAATTGTGACGTTAGGTACTCTTGTAGTTTTTTTTTACCTCAAGTGCCCGGACAATACGCGAAATCATTGAAACAGAGATGCAATTTCAGTAAAATGGAACTGAGAATTTTACTGTACTAGGTACTACTAGCTGACCCGGCAAACGTTCTTGCCATATAAATTCTCAAAGAAAAAAAATAAAGGCTGACTCGATACATTAACTGCCTATTGCAAAAACATTTAAATGGAAAACAATATGCCTGTATGCTGTAATAAATTATGTGCTTGGTATTATTTCAGATTCACGATAGCAGTATTCCGCCTCCCCCATATACAGCAGAAGACAAAACCGAAGAAAATGAAAACACAATAAACCAAAGTACGATAATTCAAAATACAATAAACCAAAGTACGATAAACCACAACACAGTAAACCACATATGAAAACTGTTCAGTATTGTTTTAAAATAAATCTTAGCATACTGTAATTTAAGTAGATATTTCTTCAACAAGTGATAATAATAAATTTACTGTTCTTATTTATATTTTTATTAAGTAAATTATGTGTATTATTTATTTTTGGCTCCCAAATAATCTGTAGATCTAAGGTCGAACATTGGCGGCCCAGTGGGCACGGCCCCAACTTACTAGTTGTAGATCGTGGGTTCGAAGTTCTCTCCACTTTGTGTAATTTATTTAATCACCACTGCTCTCAAAACGGTGAAAGAAAACCTCAAGAAACAGGCATGTACAAACCAAAAATTAAAAGACATGTTACATCCACCAATCCACACTGGCCTAGGCTGGGTGGTTGGTCAGTTTGGAGTGTGAAACAGAGAGTAAAGTTCCACATACCTCCGTCGAAAACGGAGGATCCTCCGACCAGACAGGTGTAATGTCTGGTGGGCTACTGCCCGATAGATGATTTCGGGCTGTTCTATATGTTCAAATCGTGCGGAGAACTTGCCCGATGCAGGATTAGTTCCTTTGGGACGACATAGATGTCGCTACAGGTTCATTAACTCTCCTAGTGAGAAAACCTCAGTCCTAACGTTACAAAGCTGATTATGCAATGCTACAATGAGAAGACTTTAACGTCAAAAATATCAACACTGCAACAGTATTTGAAATCTTAAAATAGTAAAAAATGATTCAATAAGTAAAACCTTATTTGGGTCTTTTGTGTCTAGCTGGCTCAGAACATGAGCGTGCTGACCAAGCTCCTCTATCAAGACTCGCTTGAGTGGAACCGTTTGACCTGCAACTATGTATAAGTAAAAAGATAATGCACATCGACACTCTCCTCGCTCCACCCAGAGCGAAAAAGCTATTTTATGATTTCACACTGAAAAAATGCCACCTGCTGAGACGGTAAAGAAAAAAATAATATTGTAGAACCAGAAGTTAACTGGGCTTGTTGTAAACTCTCGCCAATTGTGTTCAGTCCCATGTACAGTACGGTCAAAATATGTTGGCCAACTGGAACTTGGCGTTAGGGGCCATTCAAGTACTACGTAAGCACTACGGGGGAGGGGGGTTTACTTTGCTTATTTTTTATCACATGGGGCATGGGGGTCTGGATGGTGATTACGTCACCAGTATATTTTGTTAGTTTTTTAAGAGAACGATATCAATGTTCCAAAATCACACGAAAGCAACAAACATCCAATGTCTTCGAAGACTTAGGTACACCCGTATTTATAAAGAAGTAATTACTTGTTGGTAAGTAACTTCTTATTAAGTTATTACTTGAGGTTTAGAATACAAATCGTTATTTATGTAGTTACTTTTACTCAAATATTGAACTATTTACATAAGTTAGTTTGTATGGAACCAAACAACAACCAAACAGTGTGCGAGTACGACTCGCTTTTGCTTATTAAGCAATTTATTTTTTAAATATGGAAATCATTTTTGAAAATTATTCATTCGGTTAATGGTTATTAGCATTTGTACGTTTTTCGTCATCATCACATCACGTTAAAAATTAGAGTGTTTATGGAGTATGAGTACCTACTGTCGTGGCAGCAAAGCAGCACGCAACATCGACGACGCCGTATACGGAGCGAACACTGCTAAGGCGCCCATTACATGGTCATGCAAACGACAATCATTGCCATCAATCATGAATGATGGTGAATGATAGTTTTCGTCAATCAGTACTCAGTACTATGCTACGTCAATCATCCCATTACACGGTAGGTTATTCGTCAATCAAAATTTTGACTGTGGCAAAACTGACAGCAAAAACTATCGTGTAATGGGCGTAATGAGATAATTCTTGGCAGAGAAAAAATTCAATAACCGGGAGACAGTTAAAAATAGAGAATAGTTCATGGTAGGCATGGGTAACTCCGGACACATCTATATCTTCGAATATATATCCCTAAGCGGACACATATCCACTCCTTCCCTTTCATAAAAATTAATATGTCCTATATCCGAGTAACTCCGACCCACTCCGACCGAAACCGAACTGAATGCACCAAACGTGAAGCGCTGTAGGAAAATAAACGTAATAGACGACTTTAAAGCGATGGAGTAATTTTTGAATAATAAAAAGTAAAGTGTTCCCGCTTGAAATCAAAGAGTTTTCTGTTATTGTTTATATTTTTTTCAATAATATTTGCAACTTTTGAGCGATAATTATAATGTGTTTATCGTCATATGTGATTTATTTGTTTAAGTTACATTGGAATTATTTGGAATGCCTCATGCCATGGATCTATTTACATGTCGGAATTATCTATCTATCCCAGACCCAAACATATCCTCGCTCCTCCACTCCTTATGGAGTTACTTCAGTCCCGGATATATTAAGCGGATATGGATATATTAACCGGATCTATATCTTTACTTGGAATAATAGCCCATACCTAGTTCATGGTAAAGGTTAACAAGAAATCTATAAAGAATTAAATGAAAATCTTCAAACGAGTGATCAGTAGTACTGGAACAAATATTTCATACTATTGTTTGATAACAAAGATTAATAATGCTATTCATAGATGACTCAAACAACTACATTATACCACCAAAGCATTTCAAGAAAACAAACCGTTATCTATGACTATACATATTTAAAAAGAGAAGACCTGACTCAACGACTCATCAATGCCCAGCCTTAAACACTTGGACCAGGAAGGGTAAATTTTTTCATAGGTGTTGTTTTTAAGACATAATCATTAGGCGGGCCCACACAGAGCGAGCAGCCTCGCGAGGCATTTGCTGAGTGAAGCAGCTCGGTTAATGTGGAAGTTTCACGGCCGAGGCCTAATAAAAAAAAATGCGCTTGCCTCGGCCGAGGCACGTCCACACCAACTGAGCTGCTTTGTAAATGCCTCGCGAGGCTGCTCGCTCAGTGTGGACCCGCCTAATCGGATTTTTCGAAATTCAACCCTAAAATTGATGAAAAGAGGTTACATGCAAGCAGAGCCATACATTACTCCTTATGTATCCTTTCCTAATACCATTTTTTGCAGTCACTTTTCTATAACGAGATTCCCTATCTCTGTTTTATGCCAAGGGCCCAACCATAATTTCGTAAAATCATCATGAATCTAATGTGAGGGGATTATGCTAAAAGGCTTGTTATATACATAATTATGTAAGCAGTGTTGTTAATCAATTTTGGTTAAGCCAAATGTTAGTTTTAATACTAAATTCCAGGATGCAAAAGAAATATGGGTATCATTTTTTCAGACATGTTGTTTGAGATGGCCTAACATGATAAATAATAGAGAATGGAACAAGCCATGGAACTGGAGATCTGGAAGGTTTAGAAAACATCAAGAAATTATCTCTTTGGATAGAAAAAATCTATTCGCTTAAGGTCTGACAATTTGTTTGTTTGTGAACATTGCTTATAAATTAATATAATTCATGTTAGTTTGTAAGAGTAGTCAACGCTGCAACCACATCTCCTCGGTGTTCCCTTAGAGTCCTTTCTGCTAATGTTCTGGATATCTCCAACTCTTTTACCTGGAAATTTATTTAAAAAATCTTTAAGTTCCCTTTACAATAATGTATGTAATGAATTAAACCTGCAACACTTAGTATAGCAGTCAAACACTCATCCACCGTGCCAACTATGCTGCTTTTGCCCTGTGGTACAGCTTTGGCCTAAATCTATCTACTAATAGAAACAGGCTAGGATTTACCATGTTTGTAATGCTTAATGAGCTTGGGCTAAGTCATACCTCAGGATCAAAGTACCCAAACTTTAAGGTAGGCTGACTGGATTATGAATGAAAATGTACTGTAATATAGCTTGTATTCAGAATAACATACAGTAATTTATAATAGGGGGTAATACTAAAGCCAAGTGCATATAAATAACTTTGTAGTCCATGAAATAAAATTCAATCGAAGTATAGAATTAGTTATAACCTTTTTAGCTCTTCTCTTTAGCTTACATAGGTCTCTGAATCATCATTAATTGTTTAAGAATTCATTTTATGACAGACCCATCAAATAAATTCCACTGTTGACCAGTCATGGGCTGCAGATAGTGCATGGCCCTAAAATGCAATGTAGGAACACAAGTGGGTTTTAATATTTTCCCACCTAAAATAAAAGAAGTCTGACACATCTTCTTGCTCCACTCAAAATGAGAAAAAGTATTTGATGAAATTCCACACCAAAAAAATACCAATCATATTTCATCCCACATGATAATCAATAATATTGAGGTTGAGTTTAGTTTTTGTAGTAATTTGCTCTTATTTACAAATACTTACAATTAATTCTATATCATCCTTTTTCACTGAGACTTTTTGTAGTTCCTTTTCCTTTTCCAGACGCTCGGCCGCCTCCTTATTTCTCCTGTCACCGATTAACGACAGGGCCTGTAATTATATGCAGTACTAGTTTTTATAATTGTATGAATTTGCAAGTAATACAAAGAGAATTAATTAAACTTTTATAGGGTCAACAAGTTCTTCAGTTGCAATTAAGGGTACTGAAATGCGTTAAAAAGTCTAATAAAGAGATCGTAACTAGAGATTATCATAGTTTCATAACCACACTGAAAGCAAAAACATAAAAAATAACCTAGTGGAAATACGTTCTAATAAACACTACAATTCTTACCCCAGATATGTCCTGCGAGGAGATCTCTTTCTCTTCAGCATAGTCCGTAACCTTCTCCAAGTCGGCTACTCCACTATCATGTTTTGCAGTCTTCTTCTGTGTTTTGTCTTTATCATGTTGGATATCATCAGTATCACCATTAATTTCTTCGTCCGCCATTCTGTTCTCTATTTATTATTATTCTAGCTTAAGGCTTCTACGGGAAATTAATTATTTCTACACAAATCCCAACTAAATAAGCATTTTACAGACAAACAAAACTATCTTGTCAATCGAATTCGAAAACGAAAATGAGATCGTTCATTTGAGGTTATTTTTACGGTTCGTTTGGAAATTAATTTGTTGGAAACTGGCAGATTCACATTTTCCGAACTCGAAAACTTTACAGTGTGCTCCGTATATTTTTTCTGATTTTGTACGAAAAGAGGAACTAAAGCTTTTAATATATGGTAACCCAACAATCCGTCAAATGCCAAACGTCATTTCGTATTGACAGATTGACACAGCTTTGTCTTGTTATTTTATCGTGATGATTTTTATTCGAAATCATGTCAAAAAGAGGTAAAATTTTACACAGTTCCACAGGAGAATGATATTTACTATGATAGTATATGGTTATGCTAAAAAAAAAAAATGGTAAATCACCACTATTGATCTAAATAAAGTGATGGAACGTGTAGCAGCTATGGCAGATATGTAACAGTTTGATTTTAATGTAGATTTTCCAGGTAAACCGGTCCCTGAAATTGCAAAAATGTATAAATTAAAAGATAATTCATTTAAACATGACAATATTTGTTTGTTTTGTTACTGGGCCATGCAAGGAATTTACTGGTTTTGCTATCGACAAACAAAGAAGAATGTTTTCGATAGCAGGTATAAAGAGTGTTAATACTTTCAATTTATAATACGTTTAGACCGGGTAACTTAAAATATTTATTTTCAGGCTTGAGTAAAGATATAGTACGGGCACGGACAGAAGTGCATGGAGAATTCCAAACCAAAATCGTTTGGCAGGGTTTCATCGCCTTAATAATATGTCTGGGATGACATAGATGGCGCTAGTACAGTAGTTGGATTGGAAAATGTATATCTCTCGTTAAATAATATTATCTTGTTTTTTGCTAGTTACAATATTACTTAATTTTAACACAAATTCTCCTACGACATTACAAACCTTATAAAGCAAAGCACGTAATAACTAGGATTCGAACTCGGTAGCATAAAATTTACCGATACCATTAGCCACTGGACCATTGCGTCATTACGCAGTGAGTTGAAATTATCCTACTCTTTAATATATTGCAGTTGTTTAGCGACTTTAACCCGTATCATAAATCTCAAAAGAATTGAGGGTAGTTTAATATTGACTGTATAAAAATTAAATCTTTTTGTTCAATCATAACGTTCTTTACTACCTTTAGAGTGAGTTCAGTTACGATTGCGTTTAACAAGTTTTTAATATTTATTTTTATCATGAGTTCGCGTTCAAATATTGATATCGCTACGAGAGCCCAAATAGTAGCATTGCATAATCAAGGCTTAAATTATTCTGAAATTTCGAGAGAAACTGGCTTAAACGTAAGTAATGTTTCAAAATCAGTGTTCGTTATTAATTTTATTATCCATTGTTATCAATACACGAATATAATAAATAATATATTTCCCTTACAGGTAAAGACTGTCACTTTATGGATAAAGCGGTTTCAAGAAGAGGGTTCGTTGGAACACCGTAGTAGATCTGGCAGAAGACGCCATATTGACTCAGACCAGCGTCAACTTATGGTGCAAGGTTATGAGGAAAATGGCTTTACACCAACAAGATATTACGCTGAGTTGTTTGATACATCTTTGCGGACGGTGTGTCGTGCTCTTCATAGTGAATGTCTGCATTATCGTCGACATGCTATTAAGCCATTGCTTACCGAAGCTAATAAAAGAGCACGATTGGAGTTCGCTTTGAAATACAGAAAGTTCGACTGGAGCAACGTCATCTTCAGTGATGAAAAGACTTTCAAGTCTAGCCAGCACGGGCGAGTTATGTTGTGGCGTAGGAATAATACGCGTTATGATAGTGATCACGATGTGCCTAACTTGGAATCCGGTCGTATAACAGTGAACATGTGGGGATGGATGAGTGCTGCAGGACCAGGAGAACTTACTGTAATACCCAGTCGTGCAAATAGTGTAAACTACATAGATGTGCTGAATGACGTCATGTTGCCCACCGTGCGGAATGTTTTTCCTGTAGAAGACATGCCAGTGATAACGTTCGTGCAGGACAATTATTGTCCTATAGACCGTTCCATAATTGTGCAAGAGTGGTTTAGCCAGCAATCGGACATACGGATAATTCCTTAGCCTGCGAGATCGCCAGATTTAAACCCCATTGAAAATTTATGGGGCGTTATGGTTCAAAGGTGGGACAATAGGAACGAAAGGACTAAGGAGGCACTGAGTACTCACTGCATGCAGGTATGGGATTCTATACGGGGTCAAAATTTATGTGAAAAATTAATAAACTCTATGGGTTCGCGCTTGCAAGCTGTAATCAATCAAAATGGTGGATACACGAGTTATTAAAAAAAAAAAATTTTTTTTTTTTTCGTTTATTGTACAACAACATTATTACAATCATATTAACGTATAAACATACCAGCACAAACCATCGCGGAATATAAGGTGTTGACTATTGGATTGACTAATAACATAGACCGACCCTAGCTATAATTTATTTGATAAATTACAGTGTTCAAACTTGGTGTAGTGGGATAAATTTATTCACTAATTTACGAGTATAACAACAAAATGTTATTACACTAATGATTTTAATTTCTTATATAATATTTTGAGGTATAGCTTCAATTTCTTCCTCGTTCTGGAACGAATACTTAAGCTATGAACCTTAGTCATAACATAATGCACAAATCAATCAATAAAGTCAATACCCACTAACCATAATTATGCAAAACGTAATATTTTTATTATTTATGATTAAGTAAAATATTTACAGAACTAAGGTTGCATCTATAGAAATAAAACTAAATAATAGAAGAATAGCACAACACAGTTTTGATTTAGAATACTTATTAATATCTATTAAACAATTTTACTTTGTTAATGTCTTCCATTTTGTAATGTTTAAGTTATAAATTTTATTTGTATTTCTCATAACAAGTGAATTAAATAATTGTCAATTGGGTGTAAAGCTGTTAGATTAGGTTATACACTGTATAAGAAAGAAATAAATTGTATTCTTTGAGAATTAAAAGTCTTAAACTATAATATCACTAAAATAGTTTTATTTCTTATCCTTTACGAGAAACAAACTTAGTAAATCTTAATCTGTAAGAAAAATATATCTAGATCTTCTTACATTAATGTTTCTTTTACCTAATACTTACCAACAATTATGAAAGTATATATATATATAGAAATTATATATATATATATATATATATATATATATATATATATATATATATATATATATAATGTTATTTATAGTAGTATAAGTATACTGTCTTGTATATTATGCCTTTATTCATTTATACATATGATACCTCATATTTTTTATATTATTTATAACAAAAAATAAAATAAAAAACGTTTAAAAATATAAAAAATAGAATATAAATTATATTAAATTAAATTTAAAAAAGTTGACTGAGAACTGGGTATCGAACCGGCGCCCTGTGAAACGAACTATGTTATTCTGACATGCTTATCCATTTGAGCTACCGATCTAACTATTAGAGAATGCGAAAATGAGAGCTACTTGTGAATGTAGGGATTCTTTATTATTTATGATATACGCCATCTGTAGTCGAATTAACTTATATACCGGTTTATTTGGTTTGGTTTAGATGGCGCTGTATTAAGTACTCGGAAATAAGAAAATAAAATAATTTATGTTTACTTCTTAGTAACTACTTATTTGAGGTATTATAAACCTTATTATGGAGTCCCATAATAAGGTTTTTAAGCTTTGCAGTGTTATTTTCATTTTTGAACAGCGCCATCTAGTCGTCTCACGAAATGTAATCACAGTCAAAAGTCGACCTAAGGCTCTCCATGTACTTTTGTCTTCATTAGTACATAAAATAAAATAAAATAATGTTCCACAAATAACGGCTTGTGGTGTACAGCAGGAGAAAAGCATAAAGGAAGACAAAAAAACATTCTTAATAATTTTGATAAGTGCGCCATCCGTAACAAAATAGAAAATTTCGTGCATTTTATGCTGTAAGGAAGAGGTACCGACTCGAAGGAAGCTACATAGCGTGTTAAAGGAAAAAGATGGAATCACTTCCCCCAGAAGAAAGAGTTTTAAAAGAAGTGAGTTCCAATTATAAAAAATGAGAGTTAACACGAAAGGTTCTTGTTGAACATTGTTAGTAGTAGTTATGGTGTACTAGATATTTGCGACAGTGAAACGCTTGAGGGAACACTTTAATACCGATTGAATATGTAGATGAAACGGTCAGTGGGTAGCCTTAGGGGCGGATTTTTAGGAGTTGGAGTATATCCTTAGGGGCGCTATGAGAAGCAAAGAAAACGAAAAAAAAAATTATTTGGTTAAAAAAATTTTTGGGACTTCGAAATTTTTGGATTTTTTTTCGAAAAAAAATTATTTTTTTCGAATTGGTACCATACGCTTATAGGCACCATGAGCCGTGCAGAAAACGAAAAAAAAAAATTCTAAGTGTTTGCCCCTAACCGTACTCAAGGTGAAGAGTAAGGAGAAATTTTCGAAGTCCCAAAAATTTTTTTTACCTATTTTTTTTTTGTTTTCTGCACGGCTCATGGTGCCTATAAGCGTATGGTACCAATTTGAAAAAAAAAATTTTTTTTCGAAAAATTTTCTAAGTCCCGTGCCATAGCGCCCCTAAGGCTACACTCCAACCGATGAAACATCGACAACATACATCTAAACTCCACATGATATCATTAATTGTTAGCAAGATCCAGATAAACCTAAAGTATCGAAATAAATTTCCCTTAGTGGAGGTATATTGTATATAGTTCATGCAGGCAGCAGGGAACAATTTGTGGAAAATTATTTACTTGCAAATAAGGCAAAGTATTTTAGCAGTTATTTAAAATTTAGAATATGTATTAAACGCACACTCTTTAGACAAGCATATTATAAAGTGGAAGATTATATCCTCGGTAAAAATGCTTGGCTAAATGCCGGTTCTGCTCCACTGCCACTCTTACTTTTTCCTACTAATTAGTTTTTATAGCAACACATACGTCCTTACGACCAGTAAGAGCGTCTCGCGGTCGGGTCCCGTCAAGATACATAAATATTTGAATTGTGCATCTCACTCGCACACATGGGCGTGACCAACTCGCGACCTCCGCTTCCGCACAGGCGGATGGGCAGTCGCGTGGAGATCTCTAACGAGTACGTTGCGAGTTGTTACCGAAGCATTATTGTTAATTTTAGGTTTCGTACCCTTTGTAAGTGTGAACCAGTTGAACTTAAATTATATACAGTGATTCGTATTTGTGGTTTTTATACAGACTGTCCCCCTGAGACAAGTACCCCTCATATATGACTGGAGGGGGGGAGTATATAGCAACACATACGTCCTTACGACCAGTAAGAGCGTCTCGCGGTCGGGTCCTGCCAAGATACTTAAATATTTGAATTGTGCATCTCACTCGCACACATGGGCGTGACCGACTCGCGACCTCCGCTTCCGCACAGGCGGATGAGCAGTCGCGTGGGGATATCTAACGAGTACGTATACTCTTCGTCGTTTATTCTCTCTTTTGTAGATTTCTGAACGAATAACAAGAAATAATTCGCGTTTAGTTATCCCATTCGTGAAATATTTTTTTTTTCCCTCGTAAAACACTCAATTTAAAAAAAGAAGTTTCATTAATCCTTCAAGATAAAATTACAAAACATTTTTTAAGTCACTTCTAGGTTCGTTTTAAACAAAAGTAATTATTACAACCTTATAAAAATATAAAACTTTTGATAATACATTTCGATAATGCTATTACACTAAACTTTTATGTTTCCTTCATTACTGACACCTTGACACTCTTGACAGTGTAGGCTTTGCCCCTTCCATACTACTATATTTCTTCTTCTTTTGTTTTTAATTCCTTAATTATAAGGTAGAACGTAATTATTACACTATTTTTCTTTTGTGTTTATCATTTCAAGTGTGTCGTGGTCTTCAAAAGTGTGGTGAAAACGGCCGAAATTGGTAAGTGGATAATTTTAGAATTCGCGAATTGTCAAGTTAATAATGGTATTTCGCCCTTGACGTTTGTATTTTACTACATTAAAACACATTTACGAGCTTATTTTTTTTATATTTGACACAAGAATTAAAACATGAACTGTGATTCGTTTCATACACCATTGTTTGGTATTCCAATGTGACGTCAAGGCAATATGGAGAACGTTTTCTTTTGCTCGCGAGCACGAAAGCTCGTGGTTTCACACACCCTTGCCTTTCTAGTAATTTCACTGTAGGCTCTTTCAAGAAGCTGGTGAAATATATGAAAAAAACCATGTCACTGCTTTAATGTGGGTTCAAAATACAGCCATAAAGTGGTTAGTGACCTTGAACTATGGTGTTTTGAGTGTTGGCTATGCCATGTGTTAGTCAAAAAGAGTGTTATACCAGGTAACTATATTATATTTTATTGTACATACACCTGTAGCTCTAAAATATTGCATAATTTCTTGATTAATGAGAATTCTCTATTTTGATTACCTACTTACTGACAGATTATGTTTGTATATACTTACTTTCAAAATATGATATGAATAAATGATGCCATCATTCGTACACTGTATAATCAACATAATATTTATCAAAAAATATAAAAGAAGAAGAAGAGCATTTAATCGAGAAACAAACTAAAATAAAATCAAACAGTTTTGAAGTATAAAAGTAAATGACAAATATTGATAGAAAAACAATAAATACGGTATTGAAAGAAGCATTTTAACCCTTTGTATACTGTAATTAGAGACAATAGAAAGACAATATGTGTGGGGACACCAGTGTCTGCGGCTTAAGTAATTAAGACAATAACTTAATTAAATTGTAACAAAATCATGAAAAAAAAATTATTCTTGAAATACGAAAAAAAATCTAAATGCAGGTAGGTAATGAGGAACACAAAATATGCCACACAGTAAAAGGTTGATATAATTTTTTTTCCATTTTCGTTCAACTCGTTTCAACAATTTTAGTCTGATTAAAAATAATTATAAACGTAAATTTTGTTATTGAAATCTCTGTCATGCTATTTTTTAAATTAAAACTACACAAAAAGTGAGTTTAGATTATGTGTTCTTATTCTAGTTTCATCAAACATCTGCATGTGTCAGAATCTGGATCGCTGCACATTCAAATTTTGAAGTGTATTTTGATGGACCCCACATATACTATCAGAATTGAAAAATCTCATTTTAATTGTTGTCGTTTAAAATATTGAATTAAATGTTTGTGTTAAGTTTATAAATTTTTGATTCTGTTCAATTTAAAAACAGTAGCCGATATAAAAATTGGTACATAATTTATATATAGGATTACAAAGCTCTCTTTACTTGCCATTAGTGTTATAAAATGAAAATGTCATTTTTCAATTTCATTTATATATGTGGGGGCCGTCGATTTTATCATGTATGTTTATACTCTAGAAGTCTTGACACTATTCCAAACTCTCCTTGACCCAGCTCCTGTTACAGCCATATATACATTTTAATGATGGCTGCACTGCATCTGTTTGTATTCATTGAATGTTTTAACCCTTTTACCCTGTCCTATATTGAATTGCAATTATTGTTCTGCAAATGTTTTTTCAGTTTTCTGAAGGAAGTCTACCGTTTCATGTGCCACATTTATTTAGTCTTGTTCTTCTTCAATGTAGTGGGTTTTTTTAAATGTATATTAAATTTGAAAAATTATCAAATAACTTCTCTCGCTTTGGGTGGACTGCGAGCACATACTCGCTCCACCCGGAGGAAGATGACGGAGATGTTAGAATTTTACTGACTAAAACCCATCTTATTGTATTCTTTTAGTTTCTCTTTGCATTTTGGGGTCATAGTAACTTTATTAAACAATCCCCAATTTTAGAAGACTAAATTGGTTTGTTTTCACTGTTGTCGGCTTCCTACTCTTATCCCATGTTATTTGCTTGTTCCTACTCAATGTGTTAAGTGACCTGCATAAATGCTGTCTTCTCTTATCTTATTAATATTGATTCAATTTTCTGAACTTCTATTTTTGTAACGACAGACTCCAAGCGAGTCTGTAACTAATTCATGTAAATATGTTTATATTAAGAAACTTTGACATAGCCATCTAGATTCTATACACCTACCATGAGTCAAATAAATCATATTTCCATGCATTGAGCCAAAGTGATAGATTTATCTTTATTTTTTGTTTGCATTCCATGACTTACCATAAGCATTTGATAGTGTGTGATGATTCAAGGCTTTATTATTCCAGAATAAATTCTCTGTATTGCTCAATGGTTGCCTTTATAATAGCAATTGAATATTGCAGACTGAATATTGTAAATAGTAAAAAGAAAACATGTCTATTTTTATTATTATATTGGAGTGGGAGTACCACAGGGGCCTCATAGGGCTTATGATTTTTCCTAGAGAATGTGGATACCTCCTATAAAACAACAATGTTGGTTATTTAATTGCAAGTGATAATCTTTGCAAGTAAAGCTACAGTTTTTCCGTATGCCGTCGTCAACTCAATTATAATTGAAAAAAAAAAACACAATAATTCCTCTACTGTCTATTTTCCTATGACATCATCGGAAATTATTATTATTTATCCTTGTTGGAACTTTCCGTTCCATTTATGTCCTTCAGTATAATTTAGGTATTGTTTGTGTAGAGATTAATTATGAGTAATTAATCACAAGTTATAGCTAGTATGATTATTATTATTAGCTTCTAAATAAAAATAAATCTGGCTCTAAATAGCTCATCCATCGTAAACTGTAATTGCTTAACTTAGTTTATTCTGTCTATTTCTACATATATATTCAGTAGTTATAAGTTAATTCAAAAGATGGCACACAACACGAATTCATTGAAAATAGGGTGTGAAGCCCCACATAGGTTGAGCTTTTATTTTCAACTTATCTTTGAGAGTGCAAGTCAAGCTTATTTGTTTGCTTTCTTGATGATTTCTTGTAGTTCTTTCAGATACTGCGGCGAAATTAATCCACGTAGTTTAGATTCGTGGGTATATCTACTTCTGTATTACACTCCTCCAACCGTTTTGGTCAAATTGTATCTCATCATAGGTAAAATAAAGTTGTGAAAGATTGTGTACTCATAATTCGGTATGCAAAATAGTGCAATTCTTAGATAAATCGGATGCCAAAGGTCTGCTTCTGAATGAAAACGAAAGTATGAAAGGCAACGAAGGAACGGTGGTGGTCTTTTAATCAGTCTGACACTAACTTCCGCTCCCCCTAAGGGCGGGAGATGTGTGATGGATGATTTTCCCCACCAAAAAAAGATATATCGGATGAAATTTACGAAAATTGCCATCTTTCGGTCACCAAATCAGAAAAGATCGTAGATCTACATCAAGTTGATGGCGAGCAGCAACCTTTCGATGCTGGTTAGGTATGCTTACATTCTTATCGTTCACGGAATAACATTTAATTATCTACTTATATGGAGAAGTCGAGTGTGGCAATATAGGGAATGATACTCATGTTGTGACTTTGTGAGGACTGTTTTCTGGATAAATATGGATGGTTCGTTACATCAACCATTCGTTTCTTTGGTCTCTATCGAAGTTTTTAAGACGGAGACCATAGAAACGAATGAATGGCTGATGTGAAAAATGATATGGCTGGATATAACGATGACGTGAAGGCAAATAGAAATACGGAATAATGAAACACTTGCGGATGATTATGACGCCTCTCAGTCTGAAATTAGACTAGAGAATATAAAAAGAAATATTTAGATATGTTTGTTGATAATTATAGAAAGTAGGTAAAGCATCTAACGTTAATCCAAAGCGGAAGTTAAGAGTTTTTAACAGACAAGGGCGCACTCAATGCCACTGCTGCCCAACGTTGAATCACTGGTTTTATTTAATTTCCCTAGGACACGCGTGATGTGTGGCATTGTAATTTTTTTAAAGATCACAGAGATAAATTACTGATTTATATCGCTTCTGAAAGCGGCTTTGACTGTATGCAAAATGATTATTTTGTAAAGATACAGAATACAGATATTTAAAAAATGGAGTTAGGACTAATGGAATGGGTAGGAACTCATTGGTTTATTACTTAATTCTTCCAAGAATGATAAGATAATTCACCGTTTACTTTAATTTACAAAAACAAAATTTTTAACGATTATAACTGCAGAAGTGTAACAATGCGTCGCAACGCAATTATTAACGCCGGCCGCTGCAACGAACATGATAAAGTGGTTAATATAGGTAAGAAAGTTAAACCTAGGGCACTACCCTGTGGAACTCCAAAATTAAGGCACTCATCCTTACTACCATGATTATCAAATGAGCAATTTCTTCGCAAAAGACTTATTTCCAAAGTAACACCTCTTACTCCAACCGTTTCCAGTTTGGATATAAGTATTGGAATCGAAACCAATCGAAAGCTTTGAATAGTTCCAAGACCACCAAGAATGGGAGAAGCTATTTGATGTTTTCATGCCCCAAAATAAAAAGGGACAAAATTTCCTCAACCTCATCATCGTTTGTATTTCAGCAATTGTAGTTAATCTTTTTAATAATTTTCATTCTGTTCCTGCTTAAAAATTTCTAATAATTAATATGTCTTTACTATGAAATTGCTGTTCTTTAAAACGGGTTGCTTTGAAATGCTATATCTTTGGATTGACTTGGAATTATAAGTTCAAGTAAACTTTATAAGATACGTTATTCTTTTTTTGAAATTAGGTATTTATTGGTTTCTTTGTGTTTTGTATTTTCTGTAATATCAGTAGTATATATAATCATGAAAGCTAATAATAAAAATGAAACCATGCATATCAAAGGGCAAGCAATATCAACCTATTATTTTTATTTTTCAGTCATGACAGTTGAAAGTCATAGCAATCACCAAATTCACGTTATCCACCATTCACAGTATTACGTTTTGCTATGCCAATATCATCAGGCGTATTTCCTTCGTTTAAATAAGTTTCCGTGAAAATGAAGCAGATTGAGTAGCAATCCGTAATTAATGCATTTTTCTTGAGTATGTGGTCAGACTAAACAAAAAATAAAATATATGGGTCATTCCATAAAAATAGGGTCATTTTAGAACTGAAATTGTCTTAATAATTATTAAATTCCAATTAAATCACCAATTGCTATTTATGGTACATATTTAAATTATTGTACCATAATTAAAAGGGTGCTAATTAAACAGGCTTCTTTTTAATAGCATTATTCGCCTCTAAAAAATTATTTTGCCTTCTAAATTACTAAGTCAGCCACAATTAACGAGCATCTAAATAATACTATCTTAGCCGCTAGTAATCTTCTATGTAAACCAATCTAAATTCAACTCAGCATGATGGTTATTTTTCAGCATCTAAATTTGTAACATGCATTCTAACAGTAAACTTCTAAAATAGTAATATTTGACATAACAAAGTATATTTATTTAGCTTCTAATTTTTTAACTCAGTACGTTTAAAATGTAACTCATTCCACATTAACTGATCGTCAAAATTTTGTTAAAATTGACATCAAATATCAATAAATATTGGCCACTAATATTACCAGAAGCTATTCCTCAATAATATTTATTAATTTCAGATTTTGTTTCGTCGCAAATACCATAATGATAGTTTTTCTTAATAGAATCATGATTATGCTCGCAATCTGTGCTATAAATTAACACTGCCTCTGTATCCGCCTCAAATAGCAAATATATTTCTGCAGCACACTGTACTGATTTACGTGGTACTTTGTTGCACCTATAAAATCGTTTTTTTCCTTCTATGGAAATATGTGTAGTGCGTATTGCCCACGTTTTCTGCACTCACGGCTTCTTCGGCAAAACTTACACACGAAAATTTGTTTACAAATATCCAGTTCTTAGATTCACCTCGCTTTTTTTTCGACAGCTGACCTTCTTCTTGCGATTCCTCATCAGAACAGTACAGCGGTACTTCATTTACACTTTTAGACGTCATTATTACTCATCGAAAACTTTAATTTTTAATTACAGCGAAAATAATTGCAATACGAATGCACCAACGACAATAAACAATTACACGTGATCAACTCAACTCGTCGTTACATGAATCAAATGGCGCTCTCTCATTGATGCAAATGGCCGGTCGCTGTCGTCTCGCGTACTCGCGCCAAATCATGCAGTGTCTGTTTTCACAAAAGAATATGATGTATTATTTTACATGATAAGTTATAATAAATGATGCTGTCTGTAGAAGCTTGAATTATATATTTTTGAGGACATTGTGTTGAAGCTGTACAACGTAAAATGGTGACGAGATGTAAAATCCGTGGCCGAATTAGTAAATAAGGTGGCAATGTATAAATAAGAAGGACAAGTCACAATAATTGATGATCTTTACTTGACGCTTTCTATAGAATATTTAGTTGGCGTTGTAAAAAAGACGAATTAGTTTATTAGAGGCTATGTCATTTTCCCGTTGCTTAGTTATAAAATTAGAAGTTTAATCACGTGGCCGAGAAATAATTTTGTGGCTTGAATTATAATATCCCTAATTAAAATGGCCACTCACTCACTTAATATAGTGTTTTAGGGCGGCATACCTAAAAACAATTAATAATCAATTATATGCATAAACAAACGTAGTTTAGTTTTCGCTATAAGTTAGAAGTCATCAGTCCATCAGTCACCAGTCTTCTTTCAAGCTTCTGCGCCAGCCCTTATTCATATTCATAGCAAGGGACTGACGCATTAGGGACTGACGATTTGAACAAAAAGTAAGATTACACTAGCTTAATTATAAATTGCTCTATATCTACCAGAAATTATCGAAACTGACTTAAAAATAAATAGTCCATTGGTGGACTGGAAAAACATGCGCACGTTGTAGAGTCGCCGCGTTAGCATAGTGAAACAAAATGTCTGACACCCGTATAAATAAGAAAAAAACTTGTCACTCAATTAACGCGAAATTTTAAATTTCGTTAGCGGGTAGGGCTTAAACCATATATTGACTTAGGATTTTTCAAATAATTTCACTAAAAATCAAACTTTGTAATTAAATGAATTATTTCGTGTTTTTTAATTTTATTAACGTTTAAAAGTTATTAATTTAGAGTTTTTTGAAATTTAAGCCATCAAATACTAAAATTTGATGCATGGACAAGGCTAGGGACTGATGTTTGTATCATATAAGGAACAATTTAAAATAAACTAAAATACTTTTTGAAATTTCTGCAAGTCTACAAGTACTAATCCTATCACCGAAAATCCTTCACTAGACGAGATTACTTTTTAATTTTTATTAGGTAGGAATTCACCTAATAACTTCTCACGCTCTCTGAGTAGAGCGAAAGGGAGTGTTAGACTTCTAACACTCCCTACTAACTAAGAGTTGGGTTAACTATATTCCTCCAGTACCTCTACCATGAGTTTTAAGCAATAGTATTCGTCGCTACTCGATATCGACGCCGTAAATATTTTGTATGGCAAATTTTGCAGCGCCTCTAGCGCTCACTTGCAGAACCAAAATTTGCCATACAAAATATTTACGGCGTCGATATCGAGTAGCGACGAATATTATAGCTTAAAACTCATGGTAGAGGTACAGTTGCCCTTTGCGTTCCGGAGCCGCCGTAACTCTTTCAAACAATCCCGCAGATGAAATTATTCGGTGTTTAATTAAAACATCACCCTTCAAACATCACATCATATTTTATTTTTTATTGATTATAAACTAGTGCTTGATTGCAATCCCACCTGATGGTAAGCAGTGATGAAAAAAATATGCCAACACCGGTCGTTTCCAAGGTCTGCTTTACTTTGCTATCTTCGTAAATACAACAGGTGTGCTGTTATCAAATAATGGGTAGAAAAAACCGTAAATCTTTGCAATAACGGTCTCACAGTCTTCCTGATATAAAAGACGTGTCTTCTTCATTCCGTGTAAATAAACTGTTTTTCTTTCTTTTTCTTCTTCTTTCTGATATGTCGATACAGGGTGCCCTATAAAGACAAGATACTTTTAATCGATTGTGTGAGTTGGGCTTGAGTGTTACCAAATATATTTATGGAAAATTGGTATAACGTTATGAAATGTTGAATAAAAAAAAACCCTTGCCAAGTGCGAGTCGTTCAAGGGTTCCGTAACGTCCGTAACCAAGAACGGCAAAAAAAAAAAACACATTTTTTATTCTCTTTTAGTATTTTTGTTGTTATAGCGGCAACAGAAATACATCATCTGTGTAAATTTATACACAGACATATGGACAGTGTAGTCATGGCGATAGGGTTCGGTTTTTACCCTTTGGGTACCCCGAAAGAAACCCTAGAAAATCACAAGTTTCTATTATGAGTTTCGCAGTTTGCCGATAGATGGCGCTGTACGAACAAAAAATATTTTAGTTACAAATATCTAATGTGTAAAATATCGTAATAAATTATTGACCTCGGTTGGTACTCTTATCCTACTTGATTACAAATTGGTTATAGCTTTCCATATTATGGGTTGACCTGATTTTTTATCGTATCCTCTGAACACGGGAAAAATAACATTTTAATAATGTATGCGAACCTTGACATAATTTAGATACAAATTCAGGAAATTACCGTGTAGTTTCCGGAATACCCAAATAAGGTCGCTCCCGCCTTTTTTATGTGGTTGCCATGTCATTTAAGTTAGAATTTGCTGTATGGAAACAATAGTACTTAATTAAGTCGATTATTTTACTTTTTTTTGCCAATAGTTCTCATATTGCCAAAAAAAAGTAAAAGAGACTTAAGACTTATAAGACTATAATCTTATAATCTAAGGACTTGGTTTAACATAAAATGAAACAAATTAATTATTAATATATTTTTTTTTTAAAACCCTATAAAATATAAAAATGCGTCCGAATGAAGAATGCATAGACCACTGTTACTCCCATGGCTTGGTCCACGTCAATAAACATTCACAAAAAAGACCTACGATTTTGTGTAACTAGGGTGTTGATATTTTGATATGTAACGGTCAACCTTGGACGTAATTAATATGCGTAATTTTTATAAGAAACTGTATAAATCTTACCATTATACGAAGCATCTTCTCACGAGAAATGTCAAACTAATTAATATGCACTGCTTCTTTTTCAATTTACATAAATATATTTTGAAAAGTAACGTAAATTTTATGTAGGTAATATGTGAATATGTATGAGCGTGTTGTATTATATTAAGTAATTAATGGTAGGAACTAAGTGTATGGTCTATGCCTACAATTCACATAATATGTAAGGTATGTTTAAAAATTCTAAATTTGTTCGCTATGTCCTGTCTATTGGTAGTCTATATTTAATGTCTTTGACTGGCACGAATCTCTAACAAATTATTTTGCCAAAATGCGGCTTTGGTATTTTTCTCCGCAGGTTATTTAAATTTTTTGCCTGGAGGCAATACTTATAATTCATAAAAGATATTGTACTGGTAAAAAGGATAAGCGATCTCTTGCGGTCCGCACTAAACGTACGAAATCAAACAGGTGCATCCAAGGACTAATTAATACAACAAATAATGGTTTTAATCGATATTTTTGTTTACGATTCCACAGCTGCATAGCAGTTTATGCGACGATCTCTAAAACATAAATAACACTGTACAAAGAACTTTGTAACAACAAAATATTTTGCAATGACAACTAAAAGAAGTCAAATCGCAGTGTATTGACCTCAGCTTTAGTTCAGTTTTGAGATACTGTGGCATGTTAATAACCTGAAGGTGCTCCTTCAGGTTTTGTTGTTTTATTATTTAACCTTTAAATGTATTAAATTCAATTACTGCATCTGACGCGGTGGTAGCCCAGTGATAACGACCTAGACTTTTTTTGACCAATTGCACTGGGTTTGCGTAGTGGATTACAGCTCGTACCCTCTCCTGCCGGAAAGTCAGAGCCCCACACGATGCGTTGCGGCGCCGCATCGTATATATTTTGACGAATCGGCGGGCTCACGAGTGACGCTGCCCCGCTCGTACGGCCTGCCGATTCGTCGAAATATTTGCGGTGCGGCGCCGCAACGCATCGTGTGGTCCGGCCCTCAGAGTCCCAGTACAGCTGCAGCAGTGGAACATTGAAAGTCATATGCTTATAATATTCCCCTGTAGATTTGAACCGACGACGTACACCTCTTAAGTCGAAAGCGTTCAACGGGGAAATTCTGGAGAGGAAACCCTGGTCCTAGAACGCACAGAGCCACTGAAACTGGAGCCATGAGTTCGCTTCTGAAAGGAAAACCCGGGGCCCTGGAACGCAAGGCAACGAAGGAACATAGGAGTTGGTATTAGTCAGTAAAAGTCTGGAAAGCCCTCTCGCTCTGCCCTAGAAAGGGAGAAGTCATTAGGTGATTTTCAACCTGAAAAAAAGAACTATTGAAGGACACAGGTGTGGTATTTTAGTCAACAAAAGTCTGACACGCCCTCCCGCCCTCTCACTCCGACTCCACCCAAGAGCGGATGAAGTATTTGAATGATTCCCAACTAATAAATATAAATTTCAGAAGTCAGTGTCTAATAACGAAGAGACCAAACTATTATAGAAACACCGACTTCCAAAATTAAAGTTATTTTGCACTTTTTGTGCTTTTTTTACATTGAAGTCGGTTGTGTTCTTTAGTAAAAAGTTTTTACTTACTGAGTTTACTTTACATATGCGTCCCTTTAAATGTATAGCAGTCCTTGGGTTTCATCGTCTTCCTGCCCATTTTACGTTTTATTTGGAGTTGGTGCAATATGTTTTTTCTTCCATTTTGTCCTGTCACCCGTCATACTATCACTTTTCATATCACTCCTCACACAACCCATCCATCTTACGTGGTTCTTGAAGTTCAATTTATTTCCTGTGTTTAAAAGTATCAAGAGACAGCAAGGACTTCTCAATTTGATCAATAGCCTTTCATAATTACCCTTGAATAAGGTCGTACTGAATAAAATAGTGTGTATCGGTACCTGATTCAGTAATGCTGAAGGTTGCATGGTTACAAACAAGCATCACCCCCTAGCTACAACCTTGACCTTAAAAGCGAACGTAATTTAATAACTTTTCTATGTACGACGTTTTAATTGGCCACAATTTTATGAAAAGTAAGCTATAATTATTTTATTAATGGATTAACGATAGCTAATGGTGCAGCAGCAGGAGCCGAGGTCATTGCGAAATGTAAGCTAAGAGTGCTTTTTATATTATAGCAAGCACACTAGTGTGTAGCCTCGGGGAGAATAGTAGATAAACAAGACAATGTTTAAAAAAATATCACGCAAATAGCAAAAACCTCCACGATCGTAAGTGTATTGAAAAACATCCTTTGATACGCGTGCAAATTTGTCACTGCAGCCCTCGGCCCCATAACACACTCGCCTACGGCTCGTGCGAATTCAAACAAACTTTCTGCACTTGTATCAAAATGTACTATTATTAAACGTCAATGTAGTGCACGGTTCCTATGGTCGATTCTTAACCAGCAAGGCAAGAAACTTCGGGGTTAAGTACATATTATTAAAAAAAGAATATCTACTTATTGATAAAAAGTAGAGTTTCTGTACAATATTTCCATTTTACAAATTAAAAAAAATAAAACAACCTCCGATTTGTTCACGTTCTATAAACTTTCAAAGCACTTAATGAATTTATCGTTAAAACCCGTGCCTACTGAAATATTTTCGGTAACCTTGTTACAGCGAGCTGAATCCATGGACTGATCGTGCGACTCGTAGGCCAGATCTGTAATGAGGTGACCTTGTATTACGTAGCCTCCAAGGACTTTACCCGCTCGAAGGATATTTTCGGGCCTAACGGCCTTGGACAACTTTTGTCTCAAGGACTAGAAGCTCCAAATGATAAATGACATCATTTCAGTATCTAGGTCGGTTTACCCACTACCCTGAATACGGAATTTTTGTGTCAAACATAATCTAGTAAATATCACATTATTACTTTTAAATGACTCGTCATAAGCTGAGTATTTTTCGGTAATTTTTGTATGGGATTTGTGTCAGTTTATAGTTGGTAGTTGGTTTCTGCTTTCTGCTTCTTTATTAATATCTAGATTAAAACTTGCATGAAAAATAAAATTATAACGCATGTTTGATGGTGAAGGTTTGCGAAATGTTCTAAAGAGTTACCATGGTCCTGGAAACCAAAGGGCAATTGAATGAACACAAGTGAGTTTTAGTCAGGGAAAGTCTTGACACACCCATCCAGTTTTCGCACTATCCTGAGAGGGAGAAGGTATTTTCCACAAAAAAAAATATGGTGAAGACAGACATAGTTTTATGCTCTTAAAAGTTTTAAAGCTCCTGAAACGACCGAATGGCAAACAGTTGGAACTTGAATAATAACTACCGTCTTATATTACATTTAAAGGTTGTCTGGTAGATATCGCTGTCAACGATAAGACCACCATTGTACCCATAGAATTGAGTTTGTGTAAAATGATGTAACTATTTCGGTATACAATAAAGTTTATTCTATTCTGCCTTTATCCGAATAGAGATTAGTGAGTAGAATTCACAAGTAGCTATACCTAATAATACAAATGTTCTGATGTAAGACAGCATTACGAATGTAAGCATCTCTTTTATTAAATTAACAAAGAAGCCCCTGAGCTTGAATAAACAAAACGAACTTAAACATTTTGTTACAAAACAGAAGCTTTCAACAGTTCTGACGGCATCATGTCAAGATTACCTACTTTTATTTTAGTAGAGAACTCTAGTAGAAACTTTATGTAAATAGAATCTTGTTGCGTGGGACGGACCCTAGATTCTCAGTACGGGATTGTAGGTAATATACTAGTTGTTAAGAGCCCCAGAAGGGTTTTGTGGAACACCAACTAGAGAGTACAGAAATGTGGAGCGTTTCCTGAAATTCTAATAAAAGCTAACATTATTTTTATCTTCTAAGTATTTACAAACTTCCTATCATTGCAAGGCCTACTCTGTTTCCAACAACTGTATTTATGGACGAAGCTAAGGTAATACGAAAATGTCGTATCATAAGTAACATAGCATTTTGTAAATTTAGTTGTCAGTCCTATTGGAAAAATACGCGATTTCATGTATGTTATACGTAGTCTTTTATGCATAGAATATGCAATATTTCCTGTTCCATTTATACCTCTTTCAAACCAAAAGCAACCGGATCCTAATAATTCTAATACATATTCAAACAATAACCACAAAATTATTGACGTAATTAATTATAATCCTCCAACCTAAGCCGACAAACATGTAAATCATAAGGTTAAAATATTGATTGAATATCAATTCGTGGCACAAGACGACCCTGCAGAACGTTCATGTATAACAGATAACAATGTTGGAACAATACTTCCTTGTACACTCAACTGATACTCGTAACTACCATAAAGTGTTTAGTACCTTGCTAGCTTCTGTTAGCGGCCTCGCCCACGTAGACGTCTCAAATTATCCCAAGGGAACGTACTAACATTACACCGTAGCCTATGCTCTTATTCAAAAACATGGTCTACTAGTGCGTTAAGTTCATCCAGATTCATTCTATCGTTGAGACGTGAATGATCAACAAACATCCAAACATACAGACAGTCTTTCACACTTATAACATTAGTAGGATTGTTAAAGTTGTTCGAAGCAAACTGTTTCGCAGTACCAGTATTAATAGATAAGTTATCAGGTCCACTATCGCGTTGTTCATCGTTTTACCTCGATCTAATTCGGGACAACGGCAATACATATCTAATGTTTTAGTTTTTAGGGCTATCTATCGTCTAGCGGTTAACTGAGGCGGTTAACTGTACAATTTTAGCGCGACGATGAAGCCTAACCTGAAAGATAAATGGACCTTGTTAAACAGTTAGATTCTTTTAACTATGATTAATTAAGTGGTTGTTAGCGAGCTGATTCACTAAACTCTTTGTGATTGCTCATGTTTACAATCTGCTTAAGATGCGAAATAATGCCTATTGCATTGAATTTCCTGGTCGTTTGTCATCGAAAGTGTGACATGTAGGTACTTTATTGTTTTCAACATAACCCTTTAAAAAAAATCAAGAACCTGATCTACTAGTGCTTTAAGTTCTATCGTTGAGGTGTTTAAAAGTGTGATATTGTACATTCAAAGTTTTCAACGACATTACCTCTAGAAATCATCGCGAATGCGCAAACACCATACAAAGGTATGCGGCATATTACAAACACCTGCAATTATCGATTTCACAGCAGATCGAAACTTTTTTGCTAGAAATATTGTTTTTCTTAGTGACACGTCGGGTAATCGTGTATAGAATAATAAAAATAAACATCGTTCCTTATTTTATAGAATTGTCCTTCAAAAATGTTCAATACGCACGTTACTTCCTGCATGAATATGCTGTTGATATATGCTCGTATTTGAACTTTCAAAGTTGTGGTTGTTCTAACCGGCAGCCGGGTCATTGTAAAACGAACTTTATCCTTATGTGGATCGAGTCGTAAGTGTATTGTTGATAGTATGGTGCGAGAGGGGTCAGTATTCCGCGGTTAACTCGTCCGCCGGCAGGGCGTCGACCTCGGATTGCACGCGGACCAGGCTCTGGACACTTGCATTGTCCCATCAACTGGCATCGCAATAACCCTGACTGCACGTACAGCCATATCGTCAAAGTACTCACTAGAGCTTCACCATGGCTTCAATGAAATCTCTTAAGAAAAATAGGCCATATTTATATAAAAAATTAACCATGTGATTAAACGTTCTTAATTCAAAATTTCAATTGTTTTTGTGTCGAATAAAGTCAAGATCGCTGTCATCAAACCTATAGGCCGCGTAACGTAATTTTTAAATAATTAATCAATACAAAACAGTACCCGTAAATGAATAAATTCGTTAATTTTAGACACAGAAAGCGTTTTGATTTTTTCTACCCTTAACTAATCACTTGAAAGAGGTTTTGTCCTACTCACAACTGAATATGATGGACGAGACATTTCTGTCTTGAATTTGAAAAAAACCCTAATCGGTATTTAAAATAAGCATGAGGTTAGCGAGTTTATAAATAAGCCTTCCAAGAAGCTTTGTGAAACACGTCACATGAGGAATACGTCAAAACTTAACAATTCTCCTAATTAGTTTATAAATAAATTCCTATGAATTAAGATAACACCACATGTGACACCGCATTAGGGATTGATTACTCAACCGCGTAAATAGCGGTAGGTGCGAGCAGGACAGTGGAAACGCAACGAGAATCGAGATAGGCGTGGTAATTAAACATTAGTTAATTCGGTTATATCGGGTGAATCATGGCTAGTGTTGTATGAGTGGTGCAAATCAGGTTATCGATTGGTAGTGTTAGCGACACAGGCCGGGCGTCGACCCTCGTGACTGCAAGCCATGCCACTTTGTACTGAAGCGCATCGTGACCTAAGGAGGAGCGACGGTGCCTGTCTTGAAAGCATAAACAACTTCGAAGGTTTTACAGAACAATTCATTGTAAATTCACGACGTGGTAATTCTTTGATCCAATTTATTGCAGCGACAATACCCTTTTGGGTTGAAATGGGCATAATTATTACAAACATGCATTGTAGGACTGAAAAGTTAATGACCCTTGCTTTTTAATGCAATGGAATAAGGATGGCACGAATGAAAATAAAAAAATCAAACAACGTTAAAAAACATGATAAAATAACTATCTTAAGACCTCGTATAGATTCCGATGCGTCCAAAACAACCAATCATCAAATAAGTGACGCCATATTAATTATAATTTTCTCTTTATGATTTCTACATGGAATATTTTAATGAGTTTCCGCTTTCCACCACAGAAACTATTCGGAATGAAATTAAAGGCAGTCGGTAAATAATTGACAACCTTCCTTCATTTAAACAAAAATGTACTCGATTAAAACGAATAATGTGCTTCACCTGTAACCGCTTTAATAATATGACTACTTAATGATTCCTCGATAAACGACTACCACTTCCGGTACATTCTTCATTATGTATAGTACTATCTGGGAAACGGCAGTATAGGTATACGATGTTAAAAATTCATGAAAATCTATGGCACACAAACTCCTAGCATATTGTAAATTGGAGCCTTATTTCGTAACAATGCTTCACTCTACGTTAACCAACAGGCCGTTATTTCTCAGCTCCTTTTTGTATTTGCTGAGCAAGTACCTATTTAGAAGGTAGAACCTAGAATTTTGTTATCTAACAACGTTTGACGTCGCGGGGCCTCAAAATACAACGAGAGGTCGAAGGGAGTGGGCTGGGTCACGAATTTTACGGGTCCGGGTGCTCTCGACCCCAGCCGTGTTGGTGTAAGTGTGCCAGCGATGTATGTAGGTTAACATCGGACGCGCTCGATACTCCACCGCTGCTGCCGCCGATGTCGACCACATAACCTAGATCAGGGTGCGGAGAGAACGCTTATGAAATCTGGCTCACGTTGACTGCATAAATGAAAAGTCCGTTTGAGTTAATTTGATACGCCATTAATGTATTACTGCTGCTTTTACGACTGTGACGAGGTGACATGCCTTTTTGTATATAGTATTCTTTGTCAACTGTTAATAAAAGATTTTTACTTGTGGGCGTTTCAAATCTCTCTTTGTCATCAGTTTGAAAATCAGTAGTCTCAATTGATGTACCTCTATTAACTCCAAACTTTCCTACACACTGATTTTCAAGTATCTACTTAAACAACATTTTTGTAATAATAGAAATGCTTTGTTTCTCTATTGTGATTAATTTAGAAACGCTCTTTCTCAGCCCACACTGTGAAACTGGCGAAATTATGTCACATTCTCCATGTAGCGGTTAGTGTACCACGAATTGCAAAAGTCGCGCGCAACGTTTGCTTATTAGACGGCTCAACTAACATTTAAACCAGTCACTTCTGAATGAATATACTTTTAAAATTAGCTTGTGAAAATCTCTAGGACCACAGAAATGTATTAATGTTCTCTACGATATCTACCTCTGACGACCCAGAATCTCTAGAAATTAGAACAAATTTCTTCACAGCGTCATCATGACGAATTAACATTACAATTAGAGTCATTCATGTTGAAAGTCTGTCCACTAATTCATCGGTAAAATTATGTAAGTTTCAATTATCTGTCGTCTAAATAACATTTTGAAAGTTGTCACGATCATCGATCACAGCCAGTAGAAATTCTTTTCATGGCTAACTTTCAATAGTTTTAGTAAAAAGTATACAAACGAAAGTTTTTACATGGTTAATTTTATTTTTGGCAATCTCTTCGATGCCTGTTTTTTTTATGTTTTGATAGTTATCGATTACGCTGCATGAAAGTTGTTTGACAAAATGAAATTTTATTTAATGAAAGTCTGTTTTTATCTTTGAAATCTAAATTAAATAGTACTTATATGCTGGTTAAAATCAGTCTGAGGATAAAGGGTTAATAAGTCGACTAGTTTATCTCCGGCTTTGAGCGCTAAATTTCGAGTGTAACTGGGGCGCAGGGGTTGTACGGCAAAAATAGATGACCTATAAAGTTCCTTAGTTAATATTTAGGATATATGTAGGTGTAGTGTGGGTGAAGGGTGTGTTTATCCTCTGCACAGGAATTCGCATTCGAGTGCTCGCTGAGCTGTGCACGCGCACGCTGCAGCTGGTCCGCTTCTGTCTCGATACGGCCAATTGTGCGCGCCGATTTCAAAACGAAAGTACCGCGCATCTAGGACGGTGAACGTATTTCTCGTTGAGATCTCTTGCAATTTACCAGCGTGGTAGGCACTTTGTCAGAGAATGCGGCATAGCCAGATTGTAAGATATTCATAACTTGCAACATATTACAACTAATCAACAGCATTAGAAACTTGCAAAACAAGCTAGTTTCTAATCTAGTACGTTTGTTTATTTAATGTGTGAGCTTTTAGCCTTATCGATGGACCAGTTAGCCGACCCTAGAGACAATCATGATAACTACCTGCTATATACCCGTTTCGAACAAGTCTGGTAAACATTTCTAAAGTCGACTGTTGCTGTGCCAATATTTGTAAGTACTTCCAAGTTTGATTGCTTCATTTTTATTTATTAAATTAAAATCTACATGCATCACAATTTTTTGGGGCCTTTATATCACAGATGCCTTAATAGGGAAATATATTACAAACTAATATCGATTGCTTTTTATTTAGCAATGAGTCAACACAAAATTTACAAACAGACACAAAAGCCAGTGACAATTACTGTCAACCCGACCGAAATGCTTAATGGATATGCCAGTAGCCTCTGCCAGGCTTAACTAATATCAGGACTGTGTAGGCAGAAATGGTTGACAGAGGAGTAACAAGTAACGGGAAGTCCCAAGAGTTATTTAGGAATGCCTTTGGTGCATGCGGTGAAAAAAAATGAAAACTTTTTAGCTTTCGTTTGAGCGCAAACGGTATAGATTTGATGGTTTCGAACTTTCGATATCAGCAGTCTTCTTTTATTAAACAAAACAGGAAGCAATCAGAAGAAAGTTTCACAGTTTATGTCCATAATATCATATATTGAAGATATTGTAGAAATTGTGCGTATTTTAGAAGGGTGTTATGAAAGGTGAATGGGGCGTGAAATCGGTGTATAGCTCAGCTGTACCGCAATGTACAGCACAGCGCAGCGGTTATATCACACGAGATATCGTAACTGGCTCGTTACTTTTGTTCCATGTTCTAGTAGAAAGTGCACGAGCCTCTCGCCTTTCTGATACTATTTATTACTTGGTTTTAAGATTGGTACATTTAGAGTTTATTGTGCTTGCACACCTGAATGTTTGGTAATCGAAATTTATACAGAATTTGTATAATTTACGTGAATTGCAGTTTCTATTTTAGGATACGGGACTTGAAATAGTAAATACAAAAAAAAAAAACTGTTGAAGCAGAATATACAGCAAATTTTGCTTCAACAGTTTTCTTTTTTTTTATCAAATTGTCATACTAAGAATTGCCAATTTAAGTTATTAAAATTAAAAATACGAGTATTACCTATTTGTCAAAACAAATGAATGTTTAATTCACTATAACAACGGAATAATTTCAATAATATTGGTTATAAGAAAGACAACAATTAGTCTTTTCTGTACAAATTAATCAGCATCAATTGTGTCTATTACAGTAATTATTATATTAATTAATAAAGCAATAATTGCGCCATAATGCTGCAGTTTTTATGTCATAAATTCATAGAGTTCATTATTGACAATCACAACATATGTTACACCGATGAGTTAATGAGTCTTTGTGATATACGAGTGTACTAGACGTGCGTTCTCTCAACCTACTTCTTGAATGCCGCCATCTTGTAAACAGAAGTCGACTCTATTTTAGAGGATATAAAGATTAAAATATTATATATTCACTAACGTTCTCAATCCTACATTTAGGAACTGCTTCTGAAGTGCCATGGCATTGTGAACGCTACTGTGGTGGTACAAGGTTTATAATAACGCGCAGCTGACCAGTTTAACACTGTACAGTGTACATGTTCCATTCAACCATGAACTCCTTTGAGGAGCGTCCCGCGTTGAGACCTCAATTTTTTAACTCTCTCACTTATTGGTCAATCGGCGTGACATTTGTATGGCATGGTATTACTATTATGTGGCTATAAAATGTTTATTGCAAATATACCTTTACTCATTGCATGTATGCCGTTTTCTAGTTAGCAAATCTGGCTATGGATAATTTCATATTTAATTTTATTCAATTTGAAGAACACATTGCACAGGATTAGTAGAAATCTATGGTAGAAATGGAAACGCGCAAGCAATTTCAATTCTATTTTTAAACTTGAATTTAGTTGGTGTGTTTATTTTTGGTTTTATTTACTATAAATTTTAAGAAGTGTTACGAATTAAAAATGCTATGTCATCTGCACGTAGTAGTAACAAATAATCCATGTTTTCAATTATTATTTATCATTGTAACACATTTTATACTGACACACGCATCCGTCTGTAAAAGCAAACAGTGTCAAGGCGGCTTATATTGATTTCAAGCTTGTAATGAGTACAAAATGACTACACAATTGATTTTATTATTGTATATCATTCGCTTTTGATCTCAAAGATAGTGGGAACTATCAACATAATGTAATGTCATTATAAAGAATGACCTACGTACTTGTATAGAGGAGAACAGAAGTGTGGTGGCACTCTTGTCGATTTATCGGCGGACTCGAATAGATGACGGAGAAATATTGCATTACGTCCACTCGGTTTCAGAATATCGTTTACTATTTTAGACTGGTAAATCGATAGTGAGGCTGTGTAGTGAGCAGACCATGCTAAAATAAGTTACGCTTCTACGAAAACATACTAAACTTAGCGCACTGCAGACTACCCCCCTTTTGTCGTTTTCATTTTAAGTTTTTACAATCCATCCAAAGGTTGTCTGGCAGGTATCGCTGTCAGCGATAAGACCGCCGTTGTACCCATGTATTTAAGTTTGTATAAAAGTTACTTTTTACTACTTAGTAAAGGTTAGAATTTTTTTCTTTTCTTTATCCAAATGAGTTATCTACAGTAATCATCGTCCTAATTCATTTTTCATAATTACCTTGACTTAATACTCAATTTATTTTCATCAGTCCAATAATTAACAAACCCCTACTTACTTTATTCACATATTTTCGCGGTTTTTTTTTTGTGAGAGTCATCAAATCTCGCTCTGGTTGAAGCGAGAGGGAGTGTTAGACTTTAACTAACTGAAACCTACCTTGGTTCCTTCAGATGCTATTTGCGTCCAAAGACCACAGTACCTCTTTCGCTGGTCCTGACGTTTTTTCTGTAGTTTTAAGAAGTTTATCATTCAAATTGGTTTTTAATTTAAGGTTCTTCATTTTACTTGCAGGTATTTCAACAGGGGCCGTCGAGCGCCGGAAAGTGTAAGTATAAAACATATGAATATTCAAATTACTATAAAACCGTGCGTACCTTAATATCAGAGACGCATGTACATTTAACGAAGCACCTCGTCCACCGTGTCAATGGTTGTGCAAGCGCATTGTAAAGTTGATTGCTCAATCAGATGCATCTTGTTTCGTGTAACCATGCGTGAGAGTCGAATTTCCCAATAGATGTGTAGAGGAGTCGGGTGCTTGTCGCGGCGGTTTCCCAATAGAAAGTCCTCAGATGCAGGAAGCGCAGCGCTGCAGTGCACGTGCATTTGTCTGGCGCCTGGTGGGGCGCCGGCCGATGCACTTTCATGCTGGTGACGTCACACCTTACCTTTCGTCAGCGTCACAGCGCTGCTCGTAAGAGCTGTTACGCAATGGACGCACGCCACTCAACTTTCCAATTTCGACAACGCGCTATTGTGTAGCGCTTTCAAATTTTACTATACCATCGCCCGCTTGAGCGGCGCTTTCTTGCATTTCTCTCTCTTTTTAATCACGACTGAAAAATGCTCTAAACTCGGTGCGCGGCGCAATGTAGAGATGCACTTTCACTGTTGCGTTCCGCCTCTCGTCTCTAATAGATAATATGTTATTAAATTATTAAGATTTTTCTGCGGTATTATAATGATTTGAAAACCAATTAAATGCTTTCAAAAAGTAATTAGCTTTCAGGAAAAATGTAAAATATTATAATTGGTTTTATTTTTAATCAAGTAGAAATGTTCTTTTTGTCAATATTTTTAATTTATTCTCATGTTCTTTATGTTAAGAAATCGATACTAATATTAGGAAATATTTGTATTTTGTACAGTGTACAAAATTTTTAAATTAATACACAAACTCGAAAAACTACAAAACCGTTTTCAAATATTCTTTCACTAATAGAATGCTACTTTTTCACTGAGTGATGTGAGGAGACAGGCGAAGACGCTGGCATAAGCTAGTCTCAAAGAAAACAAGAAAGCACAAACAGCATACTGGTGAATTAAATGCAAAGGTAACAACAACGATATTGTAAGATTTTCACCTAGACGAGATAGCGAGCTTTCCACGCAGCGAGAGTCGAGCTGAGGGGAGAGTGAACCACGGCTCTCTCCTTAACTAAATCTTGTATACATATTAATAAAAACATTTAGAACGAATACACTACATATCGATAAACAACTCTGTAGGGATATAACATCGTTCATGAACTTAGTGCTCCCTATAAAATACTTACTTCTCCGTGGCCTCTTTTCATTTAAATGTAGGTTATGAACTAAAAATTCAATTTCCACGTTAATCAATATAATAATATTCATTATTTAAAATCTATTTACTGATTAATTATTAACACATCACAGCTCTGAAAATGAACACACAGAAAAAAAATGTGACGGCGTGCTTAGGTTTACACCATGGTTTTATGTGTCACCCTGTTCAAATCCAATTTCAATTTAAAGTATTAAAACTTTTTGTTAAAAGATCTCCCCTTTTTTTGGAGTGCCATAGAAACGAAAGGTCAACTCGTATTGTAAATGAGAAAGTTAATCGTGGAAAGTGCGATCTGCGGCACCTGGTGCAGTTTCTAAAAAATATATAATGTACCGGGGTGCCTTTCGCCCAGTTAGGCTTAAATTGCTCGTTGTCCTTATCTAGAGTAATAGGAAAGAGAGCAAAGCTGTTAAGGGTTCTCTAGGCTTCCTTCTAACCTCTAGAGAAAGCATTAAATACACTTATACTTTTTTTCCCTTTAAACTTCGGTGGTTTCTAGGCAACTGAATTTTGCAGATCAATTAAAAACGTGTGCATCATGCACATAAGACGAAGATTCCGAGAGAAGAAGAACATCAGGATGGCTTCCAGTCCGTTCTCCTTTAAGGTAATGGCACGTGAACATATTCGCAAGAAGCTGCTAGATTCATCGCAGCGTTGATTTGGTGGATTCGTTTCTCAAAATAATTTTGGTTATTTGTATGTATTTATATAAGTATGTATTTATATTTATTAGATATTGTATTAGTTTTCTATTTATTTTGTCTGTTTTTCATTAAGTTGCACCTATTACGTTATGTCTCTGCACCACCCTAAGGTCGACTGATAGATAATGCCTATGGCATTAAGTCCGCCTTTGTACACTAGTGCATAAAGATTTTTAAAAAAATTCCATAAATGAAAGCCAATCCAGGTTCAGAATAGTATCGTTCCTCAACTCGACCATATTTTTATGTTTCCGAGAGAATCGGTCGACCTTATTGATAAAAAATTGAAATACATACTACAAAATTCACTCTAGGTAAGTTACCTTAAAAACCATATTTCTTTGATCGGTTTGCTTAACCAAAGAGCAAAAAAAAAAAACATGGATTTCGAGCTTTCTACATCATTTTATTAATTTGATTAACTAAGTAATTAGTGGGGATTATACAAAAATGTGTTACCTATACATAATAATACAACACAGATTAATGTGTTTTCTTATAATATCAATTTGAATCGGATTGCGTAATAAATATACTTTCCCTTTGGATATAAGTACTACATAAAGTTCTAGTATTCAACGAGCTTCCATTTTGTAATCGTAAACTTACTGTGTTGGTTGGTAATCTTCAAATCGTTGTACTTTTAATCGTGTGTCTCCATAATGTGTTTCTACATATATTTAGATAGTCAAATTTCAAGTCGTATTGACAACCAAGAAGGTTTAGCGCCCGTCTACAAACAAACAGAATATTATGCAAATTGCTGGACGCATGCTACGCATTTTAAACCTATGAGTCCACCGACATTGTTTCTTTGTAATATAGCCACTTTGAAAGTAGTAAGCCGTATTAAAAACAGTTCATTTGATAAAACCATTGTTATTTTTAACCGACTTCGAAAAGGAGGAGGTTCTATTTATTTCTGGTGTTCCCTTGAAGATTTGCAGTTCTCATTTAGAGTGTTTTTTTTGACTAGTCTTAAAAATGGCACCTTTATCGTCTTAGTATTTTTTCAGAATCAGCTACAACTCTGACAGTAACTCTTTTATAAGATCTTTTGGAAAAACAAATATTTCAGAAAAAAACAGAACCCTTCAGGCTGGGTCAAAGCTTACTGGGGCCAAGGGACGTCTTCTGAAAAGAAGGCTCAGCCCCGGTATGAAAGGCAACGAAGGAACGGGGTTTTTTTTTGGGTTTTTTAGTCAGTAACAGTCTGACACTATCTCCCGCTCCGCCCAAGGGGCGGGTAGGAGATGTCATTAGGTGATTTTCACCCACCCATCTAAAAAAAACCCTTCTAGGATCACTTTGTTGTCCGTCTACCTGTCAAGACCCTTTATCTCGGGCACGCGTGGAGGTATCGACTTGAAATTAAAACTACATACTCAAGTCTGCAATCCCATGATGCTGTGAAAAAATAAGCTTCTAAGTGAACAAGAACAGAAAATACTGGCGTTTTTGCCGCAAAAAACGTATATTTCGACATTCTCAAGGGAACCAATATTCATAGGGTACTTCTCGTTTACCTAGAACCCTGACTTATAGCGCAAATATAGGAAAAAATCTGAAAAATTGTGGTTACGTCACAAAAAAGAAATCTTTTTCATAACTCATACTCTGAAAGTAGGTCTGAAGTTGCCTGAGGAGCGGGTTGAAAGTAATACTTTTCGTCCCTAAGGAGAATCACTTTCAACTGACAGCTGTCAAATTATAAAAAAAAAAAACTAGTTCTATCTTCGCATTACCATTGAACTATGTCCCAACTTTCTATATAGCCAGTCAATTACAGCGCGATGTACAATTGAAATAACTTAAAGATTTAAATGACTTAATTATAATTTATTTTCAATTATTTCTTTAAAACTAACATAGATGTGAGAAATATTTACCATTTTTCACTGATAAAAATGAAAAATGATGACTAAATAGCTGGTTGACCACAGAAAAAAAAAACAAAATAGGCGGGAAATTTAGAGTTGTAGAGTTTTGTTTATCCCTACTTTACTGAATCTCTGCTATATGAGATTTTTTAATTACACTATAAGTTCATCTACTATAAGTTAAGAATTTAACACCAGATTCCTAAGAGAAGAGTAAAGCAGTAGTTGAAAACTATTTACCGCCTAAATCAAAAGAAAAAAAAATACCTAATATCATACGACGATCTTTGACTACGACTCAGGTTTTTATTTTCCTTTTATTCGTAATGAAAAGCAAAGTATTTACCTCGGGTTAAAGACTTATTTAGTTCCTCGAACTATTAGCGGCCTCGCTACGCTCGGCTGCCAAACTCCTTCTGGGGACTAAATATGTTACTTTCATCCCTAGGATAACAATGTACTATTTTTCCGATTCGGAAACTTGATTCGGGAATCTACATTAATAAGTTTGTTTGTACCCTTGGTGTGCGAATCCGACTCGTACTTGCCCGGTTTTTTTTTAAACGTCTGCATTTTTCACTTAGTTAAGTAACAATAGAGTCGCCAAAATTAGTACATTTATAATAAAATAATGCCACGGCCACAAGTTTCTGAGTCATCAACTAAATTGATAAATATGTCACGTATTTCATCAATGCACACATTTTTCTCGAAATGTAATAATTTGTAAAGTGCTGAGTTTATACCGCATGAAATATCTTTCGCATTTTCGCACGTAATGTCTTGCGAATCTAGATGCACTGAATATTGCTTTTATGGAATTCGACGACGACCATTTTTAACCGACTTCGAACAGGAGGAGGGATGTTCGGCTGTATGTTTTTTTTTTTTTTATGGTAGGTAAAATCATCCAATGACAAATCCCGCCCTTGGGCGGAGCCGGAAGTAGTGTCAGACTCTTACTGACTAAAAACCTACCCCGTTTCTTCGTTGCCTATCGTGCCGGGTAGGTATTCCTTTCAGCTGTATGTTTTTTTTTATGTATGTTCGCCGATATCTCGGTCAATTGTGGACCGATTTTGAAAATTTTTGTTTTGATTAAAAGATTATACTCCCGAGTTGGTTCCATAGAAATTTTGTTTTGATCTGATGATGAACTTCGAAGATATAGAACGGAACTCTTCAAAAAATCATAGCAGAACTGTCTTAACAAGTAGAATTGTCACATGTAGTCGGTGAGTGACTGAAGGAAGAAAGGCAGGGGATACATAGAACTGATCTGATGATAAAACCGGAAGGTAGGTAAGAACCGGAATTCTGTAATAAATCCGTGAATCCTAGCAGTGTTTGGTATTATTAGAATTGTCATGATGATTTGATGATGGAACAAATGGCGGAAAGTATCTGTTTAAGTTTGACTGAGGGGTACTATAACTAAAAAGTGTGAAATAAACAACTTTTTACAAAAAAATTACAACCGACTTCAATGATAAAAACACAAAAAAGTGCAAAATAACTTTAATTTCGAAAGTTGGTGTTTAATAACGAAGAAACTTAACTATTATAGAAACGCTGACTTTCATTGAAGTCGGTTGTATTTTATTTGTAAAAAGTTTTTGTTTTTAAGTACTCTGGTTTTAGTTTGAGATATTTGGAGATTGATTTCAAACAAGTCAATACATTACTTTTCAATCGATCTTTCTAACAACCATCACTTCCTTCTTATTTTGATTTTTCATATTGTCTCCTTATTTATTAAATCGTCAGCAAAATCTAGTCTATCCACAAATTTTTGGTTTGCCTCATCATATTAAACGACCTCGTGTCCTATGATTTCTCTGTAATTTCGCGTTGCGTATTCATTTCTATTAGTTGAAATCATCATCATCACTATCATTTCAGCCGAAACACATCCAATCTAGACATATGCCTCCCTCAATTGCCGTCACAATAAACGGTCCTGTGCGTCTCGCATGCATTGGATTTCGACAGATAGACAGATAGAAAATAAAGTGATCCTATAAGGTTTCGGTTAGCTAAGTACACTACCTCAAAGGTGGCGTGGAATCGTGTGCATAATTATCATGACGATTATTCTCTTCTCTTTGACTCTTTCAACTTTTTGAATCATAATATCTCAAAAACGGTGGCCCTTGCGAAAAAAGTGTTGAGACATTTTTGTAGACAATTATCTGATCTATAATATTGTCTAGCTAATTATATTATAAAACTTACAGTTTTTCTGAAAATCGCGAAAACCTCGTTTTTGTGACCTTTGACCCCGATTATGTTTTTCCAGAGGTCGGAATCGATGAGGACTTTTTAAATTTCATTTATTATGTTGATTTGAACAATCCTACCAATTTTCAGCTGGATGCGAATTATTGTAACCTCGGATGTCTAAATTGACCGGACTACTAATAAAGTGCAAAGTTTGAAGCTGAATTATAAACGAAACCATTTCAGATCATTCGCTAGAAGATATTTTTTTTTAATAATGTTTATTACAAGAGGTTGATATTTTTTGTCCTCAAGCCGTCAAATTGTTAAAATATTCTTGAGACAAAAAGTTATTAGTCGGGTTAAAACCATTTATTCATAAGTTGTCCATAACGTTTTGAATATATCCTGCGAGAATTCTGTATTTATATCCTAAACTAGCGGTCCCCCGTGATTCTACCTTTTTGGTTACGACTCCGTGGGTCGTACCCACATGATGTTAAATGTATATACATATTATATGCCATAACTAAATAAAAATACAATAAAATATTTTCTTAATTCGAACTAGTAGTTTATCAGATTGGTGCTTTCAATCAAACACATTATTCATCTTTATAATATTAAGTATAGGTACATGAGCACATCCGAAAGAAGTGCTCTACTCATTACAACAGTAAATTAAAAACTTAATCATTCTATTTTCAATGGCAGATTAATATAAAGAGGCCGACATATCCCGAATATTTTCTTAGAAACACAACACCAACACGATTCAATTCAAACAAAGGAGCAAATAATCTGAGCAGGTAAGGTGGGTTGAGGAATCCGAGGCCGCCGAGGGCTTTTTCCCTTCGGGAGGTTAACCCTGAAGACTCGAGCCAAGGTCGACGAGTGTTTGAGCCGCCTTTGAGGGCGAGATGACTCGATGACTTTGACTAACCCTTACGGTCATATTATTTATATATTCTGGTATAGCAGCCAATGCTCGCGTTATTACTGCAGCTAACCTCTCTGCCTTACCAATCGACTTCTTTCATTCGCTTATCTCTGAATTACCATGTTCGCATTATTTATGCATCTCGGGTGATTCAGTTTTGAATGAAAATATTCTTTCAATTCGTACTAATGACGAATTCTCTAAATTTTAATTTAACCCCACTACAGCACAAAGTTTTATTCTTTTTATGCACTAAACCATAAATATTTAATAAACATGAGGAGAAAAAGTGAATAAACGAAAACTATATTCTATTTATGCACCAATAAAATATTCATTACTTTATTTATAAATTCATTTCCATATAATTATGCATTTCTTGCATGAGATAACAAATATGAAAGCAGTGTTCATTAATCTGCATTATTTAATACAACTTAACATAGCCAAAGATTGGTTTATTTTTTTGGTTTATTTCATTTAGCATACGACTAATTATTTTTCAATGGAAACTAAGGCCTGCTTCAACCTCGGCGTTAAAAGTTACAGACCCTTTCACAAAATAACCAGACGAAGTAAAACCGAGCGAAACTTTCAATTTAGCTTTACTTTCTGTTGCGGCAAATATTACCATTGCGTGATCCTTTATTTGGAATATAGAAATTTACTATAGAACTAAGTATAATTTAACAGAAATCAGTGTTAAAGCATTATTATCATTTGAATGTAATTCACATCTATTTGTTTGCCGTGTCGAACAGGGCGGCTCAAGGCTCTACTCGGGGGCAACAACTTCTCCCTACGTGCACTGAACAAAGCTGCAGTCAATGTTCAAGCTTGATATCTCATTGTTCGGTAGGTTAAATATAAAGTAGCAACTGCTGTGTCTGTTGTTATTTACAATATAATGTTATTTTTACATATAGAGGGCACATAATTACTACTATCATATCATGTCCTTTCTAGTTGGGTAGATTTTGATTTAGATCAAAACATGACTAGACCATTTTTTAAATAAATACTTCACAGACACAGATTTGATGAAAAATAATTTATCATGCTAGTTATGTAAAATTAGGAGGTTGCCCAAGTTGAACTTTATAATCTTGCATCCGTCAAAAAGTCGTGTTAAGCATATGAACAGTCTAAAGCTTTCACCAACACAATGGAGTCTGAACGGAGAAAGGGTCTGCTGTGCGCAGCTGTCCTGCGGGCGCCCGTTGTCGGGCGCTCCGCCCTCGCTGACCCCGCGCCTCCGATCCGCTCTCCGCGAGCGGCAAGAGAAGCGCTCACATTCACATTACAGTCGAATCCCCGAGTCGCGGCATTTGAGAGTCCAGTACAATCGCGGCAGTCGCCCGTCAGTCGTCGAGCGCAGCGTACGTCTGTCTCGTCACCGCGCGCAACTTACCAGCCATGTGGTGAAGTGAAACTGTCAAACGTGATACACTTTCGCATACCGGTGTTATTCGGTTTTAGTGGACCATTGCACTTATCATTTTAACTTGACTTGTGGGTGTTTGTGATAAGAAGTGGTGCAACTATTTTGGAAAATTGGATTATACGAACGTATAATGGCCTTAGCCAGGTGAGCTATTTTGGTAGTTGGAGTCAACGCGGAACTAGTTTATTTTATCATGTTCATCGAAGGACTTTTCGTCGGTTGGGTCGTTACATGAATTAGAACACTCACGTGTACGATCATCAGTTTGCAGCCGGGCAAGCGACGTTTTCCTTGTATGATGTATTAAGCGTTGACACTGATGTATTAAGTATTGTCAGGTATGCTTTCATGATCTCCTAAGTCACAAAATTGTGTTGTTTTGATGAAGTACTTACTATCTGTACAATGGGCGAAAGTTGCTTTGCCCCGCACGCGCATTTAACTTTCCTTGTTGTGTAAGCTGAACGTCAAACGACAGGTAGAGGGAGCAACTTAGAAATCGAGTCACTTTTACTGCAACCATTATCATTAGTAATAATGAGTATTTTCTAAACCATTTCATTCATTGGATTTACTTCATTAATGGAAATCAAACTTATTTTGCCTGTCACTCCCACAGCCCTCAGACGCGTTCAGTTTATGGTGTTTTGATGTTTTCTTTTATTCCTTGGCACCCTTATTCGTCACGGCTACCCCAAAAAGTTGAACCCCACTGTTGCATGCTTGTCGCCGTGTTTTATTTGGAACATTATGGGCTTCTAAGCAACGTTATATTTCAATATCGTTGCTGTTATTACTGTTTACAGTATAACAATTCACTGATTTTGGCCCCATCCACAGAATCCATCGCTATTTTTGTTTGATTTGTAAATCTATAGAAGTTATTTCAGCTCTTTGTTTGTATGAATCTTTGCAACATATATCCAAACGATTTGGGCTTATTTTACCTGTATTATTTAAATTCACCCAAATAAGATCTGTTCCAAAGATTATATATAACGAGGTAGCTATAATACGGTGTCATAACGCATGGGTTCGTTTCTTTAGCAGGTAGTCAGTCAACCGAGGCCGGAAAGCGCTCACCTTCTGATGTTCCAATAGCCTTTTTTCATTAATTCATGTTCCTCTTTTTGTGAAAGCAAAGTAACGTTCTAGCTTTTGATAAGGTCACAAAAGAATTTAAAATCACTATGTTTGGCTTTCTTCATTCCTGTCTATAATGTTATTATTGTCTGTATTGACATATGTGTTTTCTTAATATTTTTATTTTCCTTAAAAAACCATTTTAAGTTAGCCTTAACCAACACAATGTCGCAGATAATGCCTTCAAGTCATCGTCATGCACATCTGGACCACTCTTCAAAGTAGGCAGTTTTATTCTGCTTGCATGTTGTGTAAGCACATTTAGCACAATACAAAAGATTAACCTACATGTTAATGTAATACATAAGATATTGACTACGTATTTCACAACGGCTACAATATACCGCATTATGAAACTGATTTATGAATACAAATATCTACAGCACTGAAAACACCTCTAACGTTTCTATCCTACCTTACAGCTTTACAATAAGTACATATTATATTTGTCGCAGCCATCTTAAGTCTCCCCCAAAATCGTGTTGGCTATACAAAGTTAGAATCGTATCTTGCTGGGCAGAAAATAAAGATTTGCGGAGATGCTCCTCCGTGCGGGTCGACGACCTTCCTCCGCGCAGAATGCACGGAAGAGCATACAAGTGTGGGTAGATGCCTTCGTCTCGACCCTCTACTCTTATTTGTAACGAACACCTCGGAGCCCTCGCACCCCATATTATATTTATAACCATCCTCTTAAACTTCAATTTAAATCACATTGACTTATCGCGGTCTTCAGTAATCCCTCTAGCTTATACCTCAGCTAAATTTATGTTAATGCATTTATGAAGTTCACTTGAGTACTTTGTATATTGGTATTGAGAATATGAAATCTTTATAGTTCTTGAAAATAGATTATTTTGGCAATTTTCTTGTCTCTAACGTTGAAAGTATTTTCCCGTGGAATATATTCAATTAAATGTTTGTGTCCAACATTATCAATACACATGCATGTTTGCTAAATTAGCATATTTTACATAAAAGTAGTCGTTGTAATTGGTTATCAGAGTATGTCTTGCATATGCCAAGCGATAGCAAATTTATGCTTTGTTAAATATAACATCAGTTGCTAATGCAATGAACGGTAATAAATTCCAAACGAGAAAACACTAACGAGTTATGGTATTTTATTCAATTTCGATTTAGGTTTACCAGCTAAAGTGACAACCGTTACTAAAGTGACTTACGCGTATTTACGGCTGAACTAGCTCAAGTTTAGTTAGTCATTGTTGTATATCGAACATATAGCTTAACAATCTAGTATGATTGTTTGAATAAATTGGGCGAGGTTATTTCGCAAGAATGTATCAATTTAGTCCGAGGGCCGGTGAGCGTGTACAAAGCGAAAGATTGCGGCCGAGCCCGCACTCGGTGCTCCTGTTTCGTTGACAGCGGAATGCGATAACTAAGTGGGTTTGCGGCACTGACGCTGAATTTCGGTTACGATAACGCCAGGTTAAACAGAACTGTCCGTTACCCGAAGAAATGGTGTTACACTAAAGTAATGAAACGTACATCGTGAAGAATGTAGTCATTGAAAATAAAAGCTTGTTAGCTCTGGCTTTAATCCAACTTGTTTTAGTGTCTTCTACGTACTGTTGTTTATGAAATGATTTACGGTATATTGTATAACTTTTGACGTGTTCACGTGTACAGCAGTACTTATCCAACAAAAAAAGAAGGTTATTTACCTGACTGAATACTGCCTGATACTTTCGGTATAAGTTTCTTTATTTTTAAGTGTCATTGCCGAAAGCATTGTCATACTATGGCAGATCACTATAAAAAGAAAAACTGCTTAAACTAAATTAGATCTTGTCCGGACACACTTAATTTAAACTAGAGAGTCTATCAAACGTGCCTAAATTGTGACTTGTGAAAATAATCTTTCATCGAATTTAAGTTTTTGAATACAGTCAGTTACTGGAGCCACGCCCAGTTATATAACGATTTTGATATAAATAGCAAATTTATTGATACAGCGATTACATACGTATTTAAAGTCTTCCTTATTATCGTGATGTATATTACACAAGGTCAAGGCTATGAAATGTACACAGCTAAATCTTGTTTGGGAAATCAAATTTATTCTTTTCCGTTTTTATGCCATCGTACAACTTTTACGAAGAAGAACATAATATCATATTGAACAGTTTCCGATATTAAGGTTGTTTATGCTCGGATTACTTTCGAATCAGTGTTACAAATCTGTTCGTGACCGGGTCTAAGAAATGAGATATCATATCGTAGGTTTTTTATAGCGATGCCTATGGTAGTAAAGTAGAAAATGATTTAGATAATAAACCTAAGCTTGATAAAATATTTCAATCTGATTAACACGAATGGAAATGATATAACTCGGTCTAATATAGTGACTCGATATCAAAATTTCGATTTCTCACTCTACTAAGTATCTAAAGTTAAATTATGTTGAAAGGTTATAGAGAGTTTAGAGCTTGCTCCACGTTTTGATAGATTTGCCCATACTAACTGGTTTTCATAGGGGAATGTTGTCGTAACAGTATAATTGACATTTTAAATAAATGAAACTGCCATCTAACTTGACGATAACCCTCATTTGCCTCTTACGACACCCACGGAAAAAGATGAAGCCATATTTGTAGTGGAGGCTACGGCAAGAGACTATTGTTAAAGTGGTGTTTCTCTTTTGGAGAGAATGGCTGTAATTTGTTTTGTGGCCATTTCTCAGGTGAAACTTCATAATTTGAATATAGCGTCTTTGTCGATGGAAAGTACGCTGCGTCTTTCTTCGGCACGGTGCGTGGCGCTCTTTGTACGATGATCTCGATAGTTTCACCAACATACGACTTGGAATAGCTCACTGCTCAGATTTCTTTTAATATCGCTCTTGTTATGCTATGCTAGCTATGTAGTAGCGTTTATTATGACTAGATGTGGGTTTTATTTATGTTAATCGGGAGACCATTATTGTAAAATATGTAATTTTATATAGAGCAGTGGTGTATTAACTCAATAGCATTTTTATAGTCAACCTCTTTTATTTTAACACAAATTGTAATTTCTTATTTTTTCTATATTATAATGTTCACCTTTTAATTTAGCGAGTTCGTAACATCTGACGGTTCTCAGGTGAATAGTGTCGCAACTACACTAACTCTACGACCGATGTCATTACTCAGCTGAAAGTGGTTCATGATACTAAGACAAGACCCACTCACGTAAGATCTAAATTATGTGCCCACGCCGCTCTACATAGCTTAGAAGCCTATTTATTTAAAACGTCATTTAAATCATCAAAATCTATACATTTTTAGAGAAAAATAATAAATGACTAATTTAGAAGTTTTTGAGATTAAGGATTCTTCTGATTTCATTGTAGAATAAACAAGAAAATCATAAAAATTCTCAATATGTTTGTTGATAATTGACTGTCAGGTATATAGCTGTTATTTATTATTTTATCCGTAACCGATTTGGAGCACAGTAGCGTGAGGCGTTAATTTGCCGAGGGAGCAATTCGGAACGGGGACATCGCGCGCACTCCAACTTGTTCGGAGAGCCGCGCGCGTTGACCCATTTTGTGCGTAAAGCGGTATGGTGCGTAGAGGAATCGATGATATAGCAACCGAATCTCGAGGCCTTCGCCGCTTTACTGATGAGTTTGGATCTGTGTCAGGGTCCTCCCCCGCTCGGGCCCTACGCCTTCTGCATTCGGCCTCCCTCCGGTAGGCAGCCCCTGGCGCCCCTGCCTCGGTTGACCCGTAAAACTCTAGTGTTTGCGTTTTACTTTCCGTGGGCTCTTTAATGATTTGGGGTCACTCGTGTTAGCATTATTCGTACCTACCTGCAAAAATTAGGATAATGTTTTTGGGTGGATGCTCATCCTACCCACCCGTTGACATGGCAACCGGTGTCATTATGTTGAGGTGATTAAGTTACAGTAACTTGAAAGTTGCATACATACTGTTAGTTTGGTGAAGTACTTATCTCGCTGGAAGTATTACTTCATAAATTTGTAACATAATACAACAATGACAAAGATATAATCTATACATTAAGGTGTAACAACGCTAATATTGCGTTAGTATTGTTTAACTATACATAAATTCTTTTTGAGAAGCTTGAGCTAACAAAACTGAGGTCACTTGTTTTGGGCCGATGTATACTTGACCAAGTTTTTATTATTCATAATTCCTCCATAAAATACATAGAATAATCAGTTCAAAAGATCTTAAATCTATGTAATACGTGACTGTTTATTTTGTTATCGGTTAAATAATTATTATATAATAGTTCTTGAAATCAATTAGTTTATATTGATAATAATTAACTGAATGGAAAGGTTGTGTTACTAAATATTATGAGGTTGGTATAGTCATGCTTCAGTTACTGAATCGTGACTGAATTGAGACAATCTAGTGCGCTGAATGAGATCGAGCTTCGGGTTAGCGATGGAGTGGTGATCGACCTTTGCAGCTCCGTCACCTTCGCAGCAGCCGCCAGCGTTGGCATTGTCGCCTCGACGCCAATAGGAAGCAACGCGGCCGCAGATCGCTATTGGGCTTAAGGCCATTTTCAATGCACCATCTTTTACCTTGTGCCCCTTACTGTGTAGAATGACCCGAAATCGAATTGGGCGGTTGTAGAGCGCGACGAAGATCTTCATATATTATGTCTCGTTGTATCGTCCAATCTTGAAATGATTTGTAACCCGTTTTATCATCGGATACCTCGTTTATTTAGATTCATTACTACCTGCTAATTATCTAACACGAAACATGTGCAGTTGTGCAGATATAGCATTGATTCTTTAACCAAATCGCCATGTTAACGATTGCCCTACAAATATAAAGTCGTATAATACACACGTAGGCCTTGCCCAATTTTTTCAAATGCCACTCTTTTACCATGTAGGTCAAATGCATTACGATGTCAAAATTGACCCGGTTCTTTTTGTGCTTAGGAGAAGGTTTTTTGAAAGTCTTAAAATTAATCGTATAACGTTACGGAATAAATTTATGAGAATAAATGAAAAAAATGTTTTAAAATATGAACTAATGATATAATTTGCACGTGCACCAATTCATTACTTCCAGACATGTGTGGTGATTAACGAATTGTAAAGATGTAGGAAAGTAGAACGGGGGCATCAATTTCAAGGTCGAACGTAGCTGAACAAATTTATTTTGAACGGTCAGATTCAGCTTTAACATAAAAACACCTTGGAGAATACATCCCGTGTGACACACGGATGAATCGCTTTAGTGAATTTTGTATAAAATTATCGAGGTCATGAAACTATTAGGACTATGCTGCAATTGAACCTTTCTTCTTAAATTTTGATCTGCGCTTTCAATTTGACCTTCCGTCATATCAAGTTTTTCAAAAAAAAAAAAATAGTAAATGTTGTAGCTAACTAAAACCACCTTCATTAACATGATAGAGCATGTTTCTCACTTTTAAAATCATGTCAAAAATAATATAAGCTAACATTTTAGTAAAATCCGAGGTTTATTTAAACCACCTTTTCGTAATTGTCGGACGGTTATATCGTTTTTGTCTAGTGTTTCTTAATATACACACGGTGCGCATACGAAGACTGAAAGTGTACGTCCGCCTGGTTGTGTACGCGGCCTCAACCGAGTTTTGTCGATGCTTTCTCGAGCGGCGAACCGGGTCGCGTTCTCGATGCCCCGTGCTGAGCTGCCTCGCACCAACTGCTACCAGAGGCTTGCGAGCTTGACACACGCACACCAGCGCGCCTGAATCATCTACACACACAGCTCACACCTACATCTATCCGAGATTCATTGTGTCAGGGCTAGTAAATAATTTTTATAATCGAGCTGAGCGAGAGCTCGCAATATGAATAAATTCAACCTACCGTAGATAGTTTGTGCAGCACAAGAAGTACTTGGTAAATTGCAAAAGGAGGGCACAGCTATATTTGCATATTTTAAGGTTAAAGGTAAAGATTGACTTTACCTGTAGGTGTAGACTGATGGCTTGACAATATGATATGGGATAAATGTGTATTTTATACCTGATGTTTTTATTTAAATGAGGCATAACAAATTTATTATTGTATTATTCAAGATTATTTAAAATGACCCACTGGTGTAATAGCTTGTGTTTGCTAAACAAAGCACAAGGTTTTAGTGCTGTGTTCCGGCTCGGCGTATCTTGCGTAGCTATGCCGACAGTACCGGCCTTGCTTCTTCTCCTTGTTCATACTTAATCCTACTGGATTCAATGTTATCCTTGCCGGCTTCATTATTTTCAGTAAGCGCGTGTTTTTTAAGTGAAACTAGCAAATTATTATCAGCTCGTTAAGGCACTAGTCAGATATAGTCACCAAGCGATTACATTTAACATTATAAAGAATAAATAACTAACGAATTAAATATCCATTAAACTAAGGATCAGATTCCGAATGACCATCAAAATTGTTGGATAAAATTAAAGGCAATCGACAGTGACGACCCTCGCCGGTGTAGGAAGTAGGGTCATGCAATTTATATTAGGTTGCAGTCAAGGTTCCACCAATCATTTTGGCCATCTAGTAATTCATAGGACAATAAAAGTTGAGGCCGAATCATTTCAACCTTCTTTGTCATTTCATAATGAGACTAAAGGACTTTACGCGCTTCCTGGTGAAATGATTCCTTTACCGACTTTGATAAAAAACATTCATACTAATCATTATTATCTATTTGCGATTGCATATTCATGGCAAAACAATGTAGAACTCGTAGGGCCGAGGTGGCACAGTTTCTTGTTTGAGTTATAAATCAATCTGTCCTAGTTAGATTAGCGTCTGCATGTGCTACAACGTCGTCGATGTCTTCGCTTTCCAAAGGTGATGTTGCCAAATACTGATGGTGTATGGTGGTAGGCGGGGCGCGGACTGTGTATCGGTTTCGTTTCCCATTCGCCCACCTTTGCGTGCGCTCTTACATAACCGGCTTCGCAAACTCCTGCTCACGTCACTCTTTGTATTTAAAACGTGTTAAGTGTCGTTGTAATCATTTCAAAATGATTTCCCCGAGAAGTTGGTAACTTTCACGCTTTGTTTGGACTGCTGGGTTGCTGGTGGTTTTTTTTGCAATATGTAATTTTTTCAGAATGTTTGTCTTACATGTAATCTAAAGTTTAAAAGCTTTAATTGCGTTTTAACAATGTTGATGTAAATAAAGGTCCATATATAAAAAAGCAATGTGGGTTTACAACTTAACGGTGGCAAGTAAAACCGCTTCAGTGTTCACATGCGAAGCATTCTGTTTGATTCAGAATTGGTCGTTCGTCCTCGGCCTCGCTCGCCCGCTTCCGCCTCACAGCTTATCCTCGCCCGTTGTGCCCATGATAATCTTTTGTAGTATGAGCCTTGATCCTAGGTCTCTTCCAAAGTCACCCGTCTATTAATTACTATAACAATATTGTCATTTCCTTTCTAGGTATAATCAGCAAACCGCGCGCGCCTCTTCGTTGAAGTACGTAATAATTTTTAAGTCATTTATTTATCTTAACAACTTTGATAATTTGGGTATATATTCTATTTAACATATTGCTAACATAATAATATTAAATTGGGTGGTGCAGCAATTTTAGAAGTAAAGTCGTATCTAACGGGAAGGTAGTTGGAAAAAGTCCAATCATTCGAGATAAGCACAATAACGTTTTTCTCCATTTGTAATTTCCATGTGAACAGTTTCAATAATAACGTTCGTTTTATTTTGCCACGTGCAAACAGGTAGGCGTGAGTGTGGCTACGTCACAGCCCAGCCTATGAAGGTCATGACGTAACGACGTAGTCTCACCATTATTCAGTTTGTCGATCCATCGCTCGATTCCTCACGAGGCCAAACGTTCTATTACTCGACAGCAGAGGTTATACGCGCTTTTATAATTCTGAGTCGTTTCCTTAACTTCAAGACCGTTGACGGGCGGCAGTGGCTCCCGACATTAAAGCCTAATAGTAGTCTGATTTACAACCAGGAAACGTACAGCCGTTACGTAGTAACACGACACCAATGGTCGAGACTAATTATTCTCATGTTCAAGTTAGACATCTCTACCGTATCATTACGTATGGCCATTTCGACATGTTAAATATATTAGTCTAAATGAAGTTAAATTTTAACGTTAAATATTCCACAGCAGATAACTTTCGTAATATTTGTGTGTAAGAAGCGCTCACTGATATCGCTCTGGAACCTCGCCAAGTCTTAACCGGCGCTGCAAGAGAAGGTCCGGAATCTAATATAAACACAAGAGATTTCAAGTAAATTTTAGATATGTATTAAGATCTGTTGCCTCAATGACCTTTGCAAATTGATCTTCTGTTTTTTGCGGATGCTATGAACCAATGACGGTAGGTGAATATTTATCATATCAACCTGTTGATACATAATTAATGAAAATGATAGTGTTTATTATTGTATCATTTTTTAAGATTGTAAGAGGTCTTTAAATAAATGGAGTAGAGTTGGAAACCTTCAGAGAGTCATCGTGACTATTATTTAGTTTATTTTGACCAAGTTTTGCGTTGCTCTTATATTTGAATATAAAATTCTTATTCACATTTGAATCTATTATAGATTCGTTTTAATTTGTCTATGTGGGTTTTGTTCTTCCTAATATATATAAGTTTCCTGGTTATTAATGACGGAAAAAGTTCAAATAGATTATTGCCTAATCTGATAGAGATCCAAAATTGATGTTATAATTCTTAGTAAAATTATATTATTAGTGACTTTCATTGATTAATTTTATCTTTCAATGTCAAACGATAAAGCCTCGTTCAAACAAACGCGATACCGTCTCTTCGCATACAATATTAACTATTTGTCTTTACATAGAACTGAGCAAATTTTACTTGCGCAGTTTTGTTAGCCAAATTACAATATATCGTGCAGCCATCAGTTGATTTTGTAATCGTGGTATGTTCACGTGTTATCGTTTCGCAATTATCATCTCCGACTTTTGCTAATTTGATAATTTCATAAAGCCTTTAATAATAAATAATATAATATACTCCACAACTATCACACAACGTCGTCTAGCCCCAAGCTAAGCAGAGCTTGTGTTATGGGTACTAGATAACAGATAAACATACGTATATATTTCTAAATACATATTATAGATAAATTACACCAGAAACAGAACAAATGTTCGTGCTCATCGCACAAACATTTGTCCTGGGTGGGAATCGAACCCTCGACCTCCGGCATAGCAGCCAGTCTTTGAAATCATAGTGGTAATTCCAAAAAAAAACATTTATTTTTTTCAGTAATTAGTTGTATGTATAGTTTGTACTGTATGCGTCAGCTTCATGTTTTGCTTCATATCATATTCTTTTCCTTGTTAATTTTTATGGTATGTTAGGTATTTATCATCATCATTTCAGCCGAAAGACGTCCACTGGTGGACATAGGCCTCTCCCAAGTGTCGCCATAATGACAGGTCCTATGGGTCTCGCATTCGATTCTTCGAGCTATGTCGTGATAGGTATTATATATTGAGTTATGTATTGTTTTCAAGATTTGTATATCGTAGGTAGACGATATTTTAAGATAATAATGCGGAACTGGTACCAGCAGAGTTTAGATATCAAATGTGTTGCTAACCACACAACGGTACATAATGTATCTTGTTTGATTGCGGAAGGCTTAGCGTTTTATACTTAAATAATTATTTAATAACTTGTTTGTCGCTACGTATAGGTATGGAATAAATCTTCATAATGTACAGCTTACGTACTTTAACGATGGTGTCGATTATTATGTTCTTTTATGTTATCAGAGGATCATCGGTATCTATCAACTATTGGGTATTTTGCATATTCACTTCTCAGGTTTAGTTTAGGTCATCAATAGATTTTAGATACGGATAGAACTTTGTCCCTCATGCTATTTTTAACGTCGGTGTCATACGGCCTTGAATTAAATTTAATATTAAGATAAGCAAAACAAATATTTGTTAATAAAACTCTTTTATTTATACGAAAAACATTCATTTATCGCATACCTACATTCAGTTACGTAGGCGATCAACTATTGAAATCACATGACGTAGCCTGGTAGCATCGTTTCAGATTTCAGTTGTACCTAAATTGACATAAAATACAAATGAAACGTTATTATTGAGCTCTATTTACGGCATATTCCTTAATTGTCGGGTTGCCACACGCATTAGCACACGTACGGCCATCATCTATCGAGATGACGTAGCCGCCGCGCCGCGCCGCGGCACGGTCACCTTGCGCGTCCTCGCACATCGCGGACAAATAAAGGTGGTGGGCATTTAGTTCCGCGTTCGCGTGCTCGCTCCAACTGCGAAATTTATTCTAATTATGTAACATCCATCTACATATAATCATTAATAACAGTAACATTCATCACCTAACAAATATATCTATCAATATTTTCAACCTAATTACTGTCTACGTTTATCACGAGACCTGCATGGTTGTTGTTTTTATCATCACAAAGACGTGTGAATGTTATTGTCTCCTAGTTTACAAAATCGGTTCTTAAATGCGTCTACAATATTATTCATTTCATTATGAGTGTCATCAACAAAGGCGAATAATAACAAATAACGTGAAACGCGTCCGCGGGAGTCGTAGCTACCAACAATCAAATGCCAGCTGTTACTTTTATAGTGACACTTAATGTTGAGGGAATAAGAGTTATTTTTACTATAGACAATGTTGTAGCTGTTTCTAGTGTCTCTTCAACCCCTCTGACTATTGATGCTGGAGGGTATTTCTATCCCTTTCCTGCTCCATCTTCCATTTCTGCCGCGCGAAGCGGCGGAGATAACCGGACGAATTTGACGTAATATTTTATGGACTTACACTTTGTAGAACATGCACTTCCACAACTCATTTGTGTATATCGTCGCTTGAAGAGGTATCACTGTTTACTTTCCCATATTGCGTATAATATTACACAAGGTCTGCTTGCAAAAGCGCTTTGGGGTTGCAGGCGACATATTGAAGACTTTTTCTTTTGCTTACTACAATAACAATGGTTCTGCTCATAAGCATACAGCAATAACGTAATACTTAAATGAGAAAAGAACATGTATGTTTTCGAGGTTTTCTGTATGAACTTCGTTCACTTCTGCAGTTCATTGACAAAGAATGGTATCCAGTATATTGAAAGTCACGCTACCATTCCGATATGCAGTAACATTTAAAAGGTTATTTAGTTTCCGTCACAGTAAACTAATTATGTGTCAATAAAATATGGTAGTTATTCTGAAGTCAGCGGTTTTATTGTTATATTTACAATGCTACGAGACGATGACGGCTACCGCAACCTTGAATACATCATGTGTTTGATTATGCCACACGTCACAAGCACTGCTGTTTCTATCTGCATCATATACCCTAATTCTAGCTATTTTCAATATATTTATCCACTTACAATCTACTGATTAATTGTACTTAGCACTTAAACAGACTTTTTCAAAGAATCAATTATGTAATATTTATTAAACTTTTAAGCAACTTTGCGTTGCAGACCAATTATAATCTAAGTAGACCCGGGCAATTTTAATTAATACATTTAATGTTTTTTTAACGAATGTTTAGAAGAAAATATTTAATGCTACACGAGAAAACACAACAGCATTTAATATTTTTATTCCCTTTAAAACCTTGCTCGATTTTCACTCCGTTTGTCCTATGTAAAGAGGTCGAGTGTTTGAAACATAGTAATATATGTAATTCCAAGTTAATGTTTACTATGGCTAACAATATCTTTCAAAGTAAACTCAAATACACCAGGCAAATATACCTAGTATTTATGCAGCCAATAATATAGACATAAACAATTACTTTAGTAAATCACGGTCTCATAAAGAATAATATAATGTTAACTAGTTTATATAGCATCGTTCGGAATGGTTAATTTACGAGCTTGCTAACCGCGTACGGTTTGAGCTGTCTGACCGCAACATCGTCAATACAGAATTTAGAATAACTATACTTTAATAGTAACATTGTTTTATATGTATAAATGATTTGACTAGTAACCCGCCCCAGCTTCGCATGGGTTTTAAAAATCTTTATAATTCTCAGTTTTTCTCTACTATAATATTTTTATACGTATAATGTGCGTGTGTTTCTCACCTATCTGCTCATAAATGGCTTTACCGGTTTGGAAGAAATTTTGTGTGTATATTTGAGTGAATCTCTGTTTAAAAATAGTTGAACATGGCAGGTGGCGCTGCAATCAGGTTCTCATTTTTTTTTCTGACCTTAAGCTAGTTTACGGGCATAACGACGTCTGCCGGGACCGCGGCTAGTGTATGTATAATACATTCAAATCTTCCTCATGAATCACTGTTTATTAGTGAAAACAGAATGGAAATCCGTTCAGTAGTTTTTGAGTTTATTGCGGACAGACAGACACGATTTGCGACTGTTTTATAATATGTATTTTTTTTTATAAATAGTGTCAGTAATATAGAAAATGTAGGACGATAAACAAAGGATATGTGTCCATTGTCAGTAGTTACTCAACGTCGAAATTACTCACCCTGCCTCCGCCTAAATTAGGTTTTGTCATTTGGAACACTAGATGTTTGTCGTACATAAGTAACCTCGACATCTGTACTTGTTGCGTCACCACCGGACATGATACAATACCTCTATTATTAAAATGTCACAGGGAATCGCTTACTTGCTTTGTGTGCAAGACGAGGCGACCTCGTATCCACTTAAACCGTCTTCAGTTCGACGCAGACTAGACTTCTGTAGGAAAACTGGCACGAAATCAATAGTACGTCTGCGTTGTGCATTACGCCCCCTTTCTGGCTCCCTTTGCACATAGCAACATTCCTGAAAATCTCTCTCAGGAGGAATAGACATAGGTAACTATTATAATAGGAATAGGTACTTACGTTGTTTGTGTAATTAATTTATCTATACACCGTTAAATTATGATCGTTTAAGTCCCGTGGAGGGTCGATTCGGTACATGACACACTATCGATTTAAGATAAAATTAAAAAATAAGGACATTTTTTAAACTCGAATTAATTTATGCATGTACGAAATTGATTTCTTTAAGTAAACGTCAGATGTTAGTTAGTAAGCAACGACCCACAACTATCTACAAGGCCATTGACTCGTTTACTTAAAGAAATTAATTTCCTACATCCGTATTCGAGATTTAGAAAAAAAGTACTTTATTTTTTTATCTTTACAAATCGATAGTGTTTCATGTAACGGATCAACCCTCCACGGGATTAAAACGATCAAAATTTAACGGTGTATACTCAAGTAGTATCGACTTTTTCCTGTATACCTATTACGGTACTTGTATGCAATATGTGTTTTTTTTAAACCATTCAATCCATGTAATATAATATGCATGTACATGTAATAGTTTCCCATTGTTAGTGTCACTATTTTATCCAACAAAACGAATGCGAAAAAAATATTATGTGCAATATAAAGCGATGCCGATATCGTAGGACTATTTATTCGCGGTAAACAAACCGTCCTTCAGATCCCAGTCGAGGACCCTATAATGTCGGCTCGTCCTCAGGGCGTCTGAGTCACAACACGCAGTCATCGTTAAGAGGGCATTGCTCACTTGGTTACTCCCCCCTTGGCACGCCCGCTGCATCAGCGAACCACCGTTTGAAAAATAAAACAAGTCATATGCGTATCAGTACATTCATTGTTCTATCGTCCTTATTCCGATTCCATTGTCTCGGCAAATGTCCGCCATTATTATTATTGATTGCAAATTTATGGTTGTACAGCCTTATTGTAAACCTTTTCAGGGTTTAACATATACAGCGTGGCGATTAGGTTATCACATTAATTGAAACCACGTACTCAGAATTAGGTATTTTATCATATACGGTTAAAATAATTTAATAATAAACAATATTATAGCCGTGGGATTTTTTTTTTCATTTTAATATTTCGCAACATCATGTATTGCACAAACGTAATCAGCTGACCAATAAAAGTAGGTCAAAGACCCGTGGTTGGTGAAGATACCTATTTTACAACTTCAAACGTTGCCATTCGTATTACCTACAAGTACTAGACTATCATTTTACAAACTGTTTACGTTTGAATTGTTTATGTTTCTCGTAATAAGAAACGTAAACAATTCAAGACAAAAATGTCCTTACAGCTAATAGTTGAAGACAATATTCTTACGGTTGACGACTTAAGGTATAAATTTCTAATACTCGAAATGCTACGGGGTACGGGAGTGGTTATAGGCATAATTCTAATTTCTTTGGTGCGTTCGATGAATGAATCTAGTCCGCCGCCAAAATACTTGAGGGATAGTTGACGAGTTTACTATCTGCGCGCGCGCCCTTCGTACTTATTGTTTTTTTTTATGGAGACATTTAAAGAATGAGGTTTACGCTACTGAAGTGACGACTGTGGATGATTTAAAAAAAATAGCCGCGAATGATGATGACCTACTTAGAAAAGTTCGAAACAATATCATAAGACGATATCGTTTGTGTGTACAGAAGCATGGTGGACATTTTGAAAATGTGAAAATTTAAAATTTAAGTGGAGATTTTTAAAGTTAATTTGTGACGATTTCTTAAAACAACAACATAAAGTACCTATGTTACACACTTACACCACGCGCGCGTGCCTACACCCACAAGTAGGTATTCGTATCTCGCGTAGGTACGGCGCGTACGTACTCGCCGGCGCCGCGGCGTTGCCGCTTTTACAGGTCAGTGAACTAATATTATAAAGGATGATTTATTTTTTACCAATTTTATACGCTATTTATTTTGTTTGAAAAATGCATTTTCATAATTTTAGTAAAATTATTTATTTTACTATTTTAACGGACTGATAACCACTTGTAATACATGCTGCATAATTTAATGTGATAACCTAATCGCCACGCTGTATAGGACATGTACAACTAATCGTAAATAACAATGAAATGGATGCGGAAAACCGCAGCGGTTGTTATTTAAGCTAAATAAATGTTATAATAATAACGCAACCTTAATATAATGTTAACATATTCACGCTGAATATTATTTTACAGGCCGGGCTATAAATCAGTTATAATAGAGAATATTAATTGCGTATATAAATGTTAACGCTTTAACTGCGTAGTGATTGTATTAGCAACATTCTTTTGTTATTCTAATAATAAGCTTTCACATGACCGTATAGTATTTTGAAATACGTAGCTGGTTGCATATGTAGATAAAGGTGTTTATCTCTTAAACTGTCAAGTCCCAAGAGGGCACCGGTGTCCGCACACCTATTGTCTTACTATTGTGTCTCTAATTACGGTATTCAAAAGGTTGCAATCTCAGCGGCCGTGATATCCAGGGATTGTTCGAAAGAATTACCGCAAAAGGCAACCGTAAGAACACAGATCGGTTTTAGTCAGTAAAAGTCTGACACACCCTTTCGCTCTACCCTGAGTGGAACGAGTTTTTCAATGATTGCTCACCTCAAAAAAACTAACAGCGGCCGTGACGCAAAAGAAATTCATGTAAATGTGTTGAACGTCATATCACTGCTGAGGCTACAATTATTTAGGCAGCTATATGCGACCAAGTCCCCGTTCCCCGTTTATATGGCACCTACTTACGGCTTGAGATTTACCAACCGATCCCGATAATGTGGTGAAACGACGTCGAGAGGACTTAAATATAGAAGAGGATGCGCGCTGGTCGGGTGACATCTATAATAAGACCACGAGAGACTGATGATACGTACTACGTAGATTGCTCAACATTTCACGGGTTGTTGACTTCTTTCATTCCATATCAAACTTATTTATTTTGAACTTGAATGTATACAATTTGACTTACAATAGTATTAGCACAATCTTGTTTCCAGTTGTGCTGTTGTGCTACAAAAAGTAAAAAAAAAACGAATTGTTTCTTCAATATATTTGGTTCGTCGTCTATTTTGTAGTAGTTCAGAAGACTTGAATGTAAATTATGATCTTTAGATTATCTAAATAATATAATAACCTGACAAATTGTATAAAATTATGGCGTTTATGACTATGCAAATTCGAACATCTTCTATTCTTTACACACATTAAATGCCAAGTGTAACTTCATTAACTTAAGGAAATAGAATAATAAGAATCATTTAATTTAAAAAAAATATAATTAGTTTTTAAAAGCATCTCAGTGAAATCATTGAAATAGATTAACAATCTTAAATCCTTCAAAATAACATTATTGAAGTAATAAATCTGTCTTGACAAAAACGCTATCGTTTACGATTCATAATAGTTTTTTTAAGTCGTTAGCAAGGTGGTCCCGTCGGTGGGTGGTCTACCGCAAGGGCCATCCGGCCGCACCGCAACCTTGCATCAATATCCTACAATCACCGTGTAATCCTACTCGTCTTACACTAAATACACCACATGTGGGTTATGGCTACATTATTAAATGTAGGCCAAAAGTAATAGATGAGTTGATATGATGATTCACCTATTGTTAATCGTCATAGGAGCGGTTTACTGATGCTGAATGTAGGTCGCTCGGGCCGCTCCATTTGCTACAGTGGCAAATTGTTGATCGACCTCGGAGTGATCGTTGCTCGTGCGATATCTTATCTACAACCCAGCGGTATGAAAAGTTATCCACCTATTAAAAGTTGTCATGTAACAAATATTTCATTTAACCACAATTTATAAAACTGTTTAATTTTTAATTTCAATGGTTCCTTCTTGAGTTCTTGACACATTGTATTTATGAGTTTCGCAATTGTGATGAGATTAGATTTAGGTAAATTGACTTGAATCTGTTGTAGGGAGATCTTTAAATAAAAAAATAAGGTGTTTTAAATATGTCTTCTTCAACAGCACATCCGTCACGAAGACTCGGCTCTCGGCAACCGCAGTTTCTGGGTCGTGTCGATTAATTCACTTAGCCTACTTTTATTTAGTACTTTGACACTTTTTTATGTTTGACATACTTCATTTCATTGAAGACCAGAACTGTCCATTTTATTCCAGTTATTTAGCAGATGTAAGTTCAGCTATTGCCCTGTTTCTCTTTAATTAAAATTAATTCCTGTTTATACTCTTAGTTGGTCATAAATAAATAATTGTACAAGTATGCTATGATCTGGAATAGCTTCTGTTTACTAAACACTTCAGTTGAACGCCAAGACAACAATTTGTTTAGGTACACGTACAATGGAACGATTATGTAGAGTTCACCAGAAGTCCAAAGCATTCTACAATCATCAAGCCGGCATTCATATTGTGTCAATGTCTGTGATGAAAGACCGCATTACTATAAACGCATTTGAGAAACAGCGAAATACAGACCTTACAATTTTCATGTTCAACAGATAATGCAATAAAAAGGAATTCGTTAGCTATTTCTTGTTAATTCACTTTTCTCTTCGTTCCAACTGAAAGCAGATGGAAAACAACTGTTACTTTTATATGCAAATCGTATCTGAAGTTGCTTAGTTTGTAATACAACCGGAAAAAATTGAAGACAGAACACGAGATCCCCGATGATCAGGAATTAATAACAATAAGTAAAAAAGTCCATCAAAATTAATCCAGATTCCAGAGTAAATGTTGAAATTTGGCCTCATCTCGAAATAAAAATCCTACCGAAATATAGAGCTGACACAATAAGTATCCAGTTAACTGGCGTGATACGATTATACCTTCACAAAAAGCGACCGCACGCGGTCTGTGAACGGATGCAGTGCGGTGATGAAACTGACACAGATTCTAACGCGTATTTGGTAATCGAAATACAGTTCGTGAAAGTCTCGCAGGACGGTCAAATCTCGCACATTGTAAGTGTCCCACTTCGGCATACTCTCGACATTTTGACGACACCGAAACCCAAAAGCCGAATGATACTAACGTGTAACTCTTCTTTCGCCGACACTCGTCATTGTTCAGCAACCGTCCTCGGTGCGCACGTACCGGTACATACATTTATAAAGTGAGTAAAATGTATTGTGTTCGCGTCCCAGATTTGGGAAGCGAAACTACGATCGTTGATTGGCGTATTACGACGTTGCTACATTTTCGCCTTGCATTCAATTCTATGAGAATTTGCAGGTATTGCTTATCGGCCACTAGGTCACTCGTTAGTGTATTGTATTTGTTTCATTTGGCTATCTACGCAATGTACCTGAACACACTTAAACTTTTTATCCGTGTTAGAAATTACTAGCACACCTTGGGTAACCCGTTTTATTGCAATCTATCTCACGGTGAATTTAGCAAAGTATAAGTATTCCATGGGAAACACTGGCTATATAATAATATAGCGTTATACTTGGCGTCCTTAAGATAGTCCTCATCTAAAGCATGTGACATAAATGCCTCATCAATATTAGTCGAAAGGCTCCTAAAGGTGTTCTGTTACTTAAGTTTTATTGAGTGCTAACTCGTACATAACAAGTACCTTCATGTGTGTATGGCATACCTATTAGTCTTTGTTGTACGTCGTCTATGAAGATACAAGCTAGACAAACGTTAAGCCGTCTTCCAAATGAAGCCTAAAAGTCAAATTACAGATTGGTGACATCATAAGTGTTTTTTGAGTACCTATATATTTATATTTCGGCTATTCCCATGAGATCATCGATTGATTCTTTATCTTCTTTTTTCTCCTTAGTTAGACCCATACATATCCAACTTGCTGACCTGGAGATAAACCGGACGTGTTTTCATGTTATTTTAGGACTAAACAAACTAGCTTATCATCTTCTTTGTTTGTTACTTACTACGTACTTAGTTAATCATTAACGTTTACATTAATTCTAGTATCGATGATCGCATTAGGATATAATAAACGTATAAAATGCCACAAAATCAATTTCCTTGTGTCTTTAAATTCTCATTATTAGATGGTGCTCATTATTTATTACATGTATGTTACCGTTTATGACTGTAATTTAGTAATGATCTGGATCTTGCCATTACATTATTGTAACCGACACATTTATTAGTCTTTATTATGGCAACTATTAAATAACTTAAGCCAATTAAGTCTGCGTCAGTCACACTAGGCATTCATAGGCAGTCACAGGCGTTTCCTCTGAGGCAGAATACTAACATGGATAGACAAAATAATTTGTTTCTGTACGGACTGTACGTAATTCAGGCTGTATTCGAAAATATTCCATTTATATGATGGCAATAGTTGGCAGAATCCATGCAACGTAAAGTAGCGTCTCCTCTCCTCCCTCTTTATTGAATCGATTTTCACCTTCATATTTATGGTCTGACATTTTCTAGTCGTATTTATAGTCCTGATTATCTAGCATGCTATAGCAGGCAAGAATGGAAACTGCATTGTGAACTTTATCTGTTTCATAATCTTTGTGAGCATCTAGTACCTTTTTACCCATTTTCCTTTAAGCGTTAGCGCTTATTGTCTTCTTTTTGTTTGAAAATTTAACTAAAATTCCTACCCTGATGTCTCAAATCGTTTCTCTTAATTGAGTTTCCGCCGTGAATTTTCCTGCCATGTTCATATTTTCCCCTTTGCAATTTGATGCTAGTAGACTTATGTGTGGTTATGTATTGTTGCAGGCTCGGGGCAGGCAGCGAGTGCGGCGGTGGAGGGTCGGGCGGCGGCGCGGCCGCTCCGCAGTCGGCGCGCGTCTCATCCAACGGCGCCGGCGGCATGGCGGTGAGCCGCGTGCCCAGCCCGCTGCACGACGGCAACACGCCCGTTGCGGAAAACTGGTGCTTCACACAGGTAAAGTATGGTATCTATCGAACTTTTCACTAGTCCTTGCCACGCGACGCGAATGCATAAGCCCTCTATTTCACCGAACTGACTGACGCCTCCACACTTGCAACTCCTTTACAACAGATATTACCTAGTCCTGGAATCTAAATGGTGTAACTTGCTCTTCTTTATTGCACTTCGTTATATCTAATGCAGCAAATGTACTCATAGCCTCTGTTACACCAGATTTGAGTTAGTCGTGAATATTTTATTAGTCGAGTAATTTACAAGTGCTTCGATGAAACAAAGGACGTTTGGGAGTAAAACGTGAAGGTTGACATGAATGGCAAGGGCGTTCCATAGCCAAAGAACGAAGTTTTAACTGTAGTAGGAAAACGGGCCCTGAAAATTGTAGGCTTCAGTCACGCTACTCAGAAAAATAATCTTATATAAGTTACCGTCAGAAACGCACACTCAGATCGTCAAATATTAATACAAGTCATCTGTTGGTGTGGTGCGAATAGCGATAATAATTGTTTACCAAGGCCGTTATCGGTGAACTTGAAATGTGTTGCGCGCATATGCATATTGTGTTAACGTGTATATGTACACATTTAAAGCTACTAGGAAGAGGAGTGCACGTGTCCGCTTGTTCAAACTACAGAGGTGACTCGTGTCGTGCGTCACGTTGTGGAGCTATAACTAATACTACGCCCGTCGCGGTATGCTATAAGTCGCACGGTATGCCACCGATTTAGAGATAATACAAATCCAATTTTAAAAAACTATTTCTCTGATAAACGAAGACGTGATAACTTAGCAATGCCAAGTGAAACGTTCAGTAACGTCACCTCACATAATGATCGTTTGTTCTCTCGGTCGTCAATAAAAGGTATTAGTAACAGTATACTCTGAAGCGATAAGAGTCCGTAACTATCCGGTGCTGTTTCATTTTCTGCTTCGAACATCGATTACGTATCACTTTGGAACTGTTTTCCTGGCTGATGGTCAACGCTAAAGTAATTGGAACGACCGTTGTGCGACATAGACACAACCGATCTGGTATTACCTTTTTTGAATCTTTTTGTCCAAAAATCTATTTAGTCTGCAATAACGGAGGTTCTTTTTTTGCTTGCTTTGTGTCCGTGCTGCCGCACGTAGGTAACCTACCTACATTTATTAAAAATCTGTCTCAAGTTTTTAATCTTAAAGAATCTGTTGTGATGTATTTTGTACCGTTGTATAACGGACTCGACCATCAATCCATGATCATAACGTAAACGTAATGAATAGGTAGATGTATCGTAATGATTCTTGTCAAGGATACAACTGTTCTCTACATGTACTTCCGTGTAGGATTGTGGCATTGCAAGCTAGGCACGTGTTCGCTCAGCGCTTCTCCTCTCCGGTATACCCTTACACGTGCCGCTCTCCGATAATCATGTTCTTCATTAGTACTCGGAAACTCGTCAACAATAAACCTCGCATGTTATCGCAACAATTAGAGCTCTCTTTGAAGTGAGCCATACACAAACGACGCTACTATGAAACCATTATGTATTGTAAATCACTTTAGTTTCAAACGACCATTAAAATTACTGCAATTTACTTGCTTTTATCAACAAACTATGCCTTTGCATTGCATTACCAACACAAGTCTGCATAATGTAAATGCGTGTTTGCTTGTAATCAGTGTTATTTCGCTTTAAAATTCTGTCCACGCTTCTGATTTGCCATGATGATTTTAAATTATTACAACCTACACATTTTCCTGCATACTTTATTCAAACAAAACATGTTTCTCTAAAAGAGAGCTGGTTTATAAGGAGCACACATATAAGGCTTTTATGTGGCGGTGGAATCTACAAACGGATGTTATCTATGTGTCCGCGAATGCGAACCGGGGATGATGCGGGCGGCCTTGGCGCGGGTCGGCGACCGGGCGAAGACCCCAGCAGCACCGCAAGCCAAGCAACGGTCGAGGGCAACGACCAGCACGGCCAGGTTGCGCCCGCGACTTGCCTCGCCTATCCTCCTGACCGACGCCGCCATTGAGGCCCAAGTGTCCACCCGACGAGGCACAGGGCCCCCGACAATGTGCCGATTACGTTCACCTCACTCGCACCATGCTAATTATTTTTTATTATGAATCAAATATAACCGTCACAGACGTTGCTATAAGCTCATACAATAGGTACGTTACTCCAAAAGCGTCCTATGTACTTTGGAATTACACTGGTCAACAAAATTTTAACTTTGTCGTGCCACACGGACTTTTTTGATATTTTTTACTTTAATTGGTGATTGTAAGAAAAATCAAATAGTTAAAAAAAAATTGCTAGATAAGGATTTTATTCTATTGAGTAATTTAAAATATTAAGAAAAAATACAGATCTCGTAAATCAAAAGTTTATTTTTTATGAATGACCTAAAATCTAAGATTTTCTTGAATCTGTTTGGTGCCTTTTAATTGTCCAGCAGTAATCTGCTAACATATTTGGGCTCCATTTGCCCTAGTACCGCTTTTCCATATTAGAAATGTCCTGATGGAACCTCTCGCCGTGCTCGTCACTGACAGCCCCTAAATTGTCAGGAAAAAATCCAGGTGCGAGTCTAAAAAATGGATCTTAACACTACATGTTGCAACCCAATGCTTGATATGACAATAATAGCTCGCTAACCAACTCTCTGTAGCTGTCACTCTTGTGGTTACCCAAAAAATTTGCAACAACATTTTTAAAAGTCTTCTATGCAGATTTTTCTAAATCGCTTAATTTTTCTTCAAATCTTGAATCTTTTATTAACTCCCTAATTTAAGGGCCAACAAAAATACCCTCTTTTATCTTTGCGTCACTTATTTTAGGGAATTTTTCTTTTAGATACAAAAATCCACTCCCATTGCGATCACCTTCACAATTTTTTTTATTAATCCTAATTTGATATGCAATGGTGGTAGAAGAGACTGGTCTTATAGCCGAAGATAAGTTAGGGTAAATAACTGTGTTTTTTTTCTTATAATTTATACCTTTTATGTCAGTGAGACAAAAATAGCAATCTGAAACGTGATGTCGCTGTTCAGTCCATATCATGGGTACAGCAAACGGCATAGGTCGTGCACTTTTTTTCCAGTCAGTTAAATTTTTCACACACGTTATGCAACAGACATGAGGGGCCCAGGATTTGTCTTGATGGGCGACAGAAAAACCAAAACATTGTTGATAACACTCCAACACATGATTCGTAAAATTTCGTCGTTGTTTTTTTAATGTAACTTCTCCGCAGACATAACAAAAAGAGTTAGGATCATTATTACACTTCCTCGACATGTTCACAGGGTTAATAAATTACAAAAAAGTGTTCAAATTCAACGACAAATATTTTTATAACGATTTACTAGTAAGCGTTTCTGTTAATTTACTGCCGTAGTACTAGTTATGAGTATTACCATATCACAACAAATATGAGGCTAATTGACATATGGCAACTGTGATTTAATAATGAGGGTAGATTGATAAAACAAAATTAGCTATCAAAGTTCGTGTGGCAAAACCAGTGTTGACCAGTGTTATCCGAATCCAAGATCAAAGACTCGATAATATAAACTGTTTAAAATAAACAAAAGACGACATCCCAACCTTGAATCATGAATGAAAATAATAATGATGTTGTCCATTTTACTTCATGAAATTTTATTTGCCATTAATAAGTCGTTAAACTGTTTGTTTTTCATGGTGACTGTCGGTTAGGCAATTAAGGACAATGTACAGAGTACTAAGCAGTACTGAATAGTTAGGGACCCGGCTCGGGAAGATTTATGGTCATCCCGGGGTTACTTGTGAAAGTGTCTGCTTCCCTCCCTGATTTATACTTTTCCATTATTTATGAAGCATTGTACTTCAAACTGATGAGTGTCGCTAATACTAGTATAATTTCACCTTTAAAGTTCTTGTAGTTCCATATTTACTCACGTAATTATTCGATTCCCCTAAGTAATCAAATCATAACTGTAAAGTAATATGTGTGAAGTAATATATTATTTTTTATTTGTTTCAGGTCAAAGTGGTTAAGTTCAGTTACATGTGGACAATAAACAATTTTAGTTTCTGTAGAGAAGAAATGGGTGAAGTGTTAAAATCATCGACTTTTTCAGCAGGTGCTAGTGACAAATTAAAATGGTGTCTTCGTGTTAATCCTAAAGGACTCGATGAAGAGAGCAAAGACTATTTATCGTTATATTTATTATTAGTGTCGTGTAATAAATCAGAAGTGCGTGCAAAATTCAAGTTCTCAATATTAAATGCAAAACGGGAAGAAACTAAGGCGATGGAGTCACAGCGCGCATACAGATTCGTGCAAGGCAAAGATTGGGGTTTCAAAAAATTTATAAGAAGGTGAGTCATGAGTACATTATTGTTTGATTGATGTTCTAACTATAGAATACCTCATCATTTATTTGTTTTTCACAAAGCAGCTATAGTTATTTTGTAATGTAAATTATGCGTATCTATGAAAAAAAAAAACAATAATTTTATTGCGTCGTTTATTAAATCAAAACAAATAAATACTTTACGAGGACAAAATCACAAAGCAGTGTAGATTTCGTGGAAAGCTTTACGGAGCATACAGTTAGGTGGGGGGCGGACCCCAATAACAGCAAAGTCACATAATTTTATTCCCCACTGCTGAAATTGTGGGCTTCTCGCGAGGGCTATAAACACCACATTATGTAGACCCCTGGCTACATACGTGTAATCTTTTAGCAACAGCTGCTATGGTATGGCTGTGTAATATCTGGGGTCTTGTGTTATTGGTTGTGACGTAAATCAACCCCTTTGGCAGTCATGCGTTGAATGTATCCGGTGTAGTCACCAAACTAGTCACCCCAAATGTCCTTAATACTGCAGTGGTTAAAAAATCGAATTAAGTTCAAGGAAGCCTCAAAAAATGAAATTCCCTTTCAAATTAAGTACAGCCTTTATCCTATTAGTAATTTTACCTGGCACACATTCTTGGAAACAAGCCTAGATTGTTACAATTGGTTCGGAAACCCTTTTTAGGTCAAGGTGTCTGCGATGTTCATTAATCTAATTCTAACAATTTTATCACTACCTGTTGCCCGCCGGATAGTTTGTGGCCTTTTTTTTCATAGTTCTGCTTGAAAACCATTTGAATTTTTTTTTTGTTTTATAGGGTAACTTATCAATTTTAAATTTCGTCTAAACGTCTTTGGAACTTTAACGTTAGCTATTATTTTAAGAAAATATAAGTAGTCGAGTTGCTATTGCAGGCTAAAATGTAAACTTATCACTGCAGAGCAGACCTATATAAAAACCTTTTTTCATAACAAGATATTTAATCATGATCTAAAATATCGTAAAGCACCAGTAACTCCGGAACCTCGGCTTCATTTCGAGGCCAGTATAAAAGGGAGCGAACGTCACTAACGACAAGCTTGGGGCCAAATCTCCTATTGCGTTGATGCGAATACCAACCACAAGGTTTACTTCCACTTTACTGAGTGCTAACGTTTTTACGACACCGTAAAAATGAGAACAAGAACGCTAGCCTATAAATCAGTTACCTTAGCATAAATTTTATTCTGCGTAAAATTTTCTGAGTTGGCCGGGCGAAAATTTGAAAATTTGAAAACCACGAGCGTTGAGAAACTATCTCGCTTTTAAAGAGGTTCTTAGAAATGAAGTGCAGCTCTCAAGAAAAGTAAATTCTCTTAGATAAGCTCTTATTTCCTATTATTTTCAAACCCTCTAGTTTCCTTTGCAAAATTTTATCCCGCGTAAAATTTCCCGAGTTTGCTCGCTGGGTGAAAATATGAAAAATTTAAAGCTTTTGAAGAGGTCCTATTAATGAAATAATAATAATTACTATTCCCGATATTCCTAATACTTCTAGTATCCTTAGCAAAATATGTATACTGCATAAAATTTACTAAGTTGGGCAGACGAAAATTTGAAAAATAGGAATATCAAAAATTGATAAATAATTGTTTTATTGTGGGTAGATCGAGAATCCTCACTTTATAATTATGTAGTATTAAAACATAACCTTATGGCTGTTCACTGTCTATTAAAATACAGATATATCCTAGTTTAAGAGTCAGGGAAACGTATTTCGTAAAGAGATGTACCACAAGTAAACTTTTAACAATATCCCTTCTGCGATAACTACAAAACTAACTTCTTATTTCTTAAATTCCAGAGACTTCCTATTAGACGAAGCAAATGGCTTACTACCTGAAGATAAACTGACGATATTCTGTGAAGTGTCAGTGGTAGCAGACAGTATCAATATTAGCGGGCAGAGTAACGTGGTGCAGTTCAAAGTGCCCGAGTGCCGGCTTTCCGACGACCTGGGGGCCTTGTTCGACAACGAGAGGTTTTCCGACGTCACGTTAGCAGTTGGAGGACGGGAATTCCAGGCGCATAAAGCCATTTTAGCAGGTAATTAGATTTTTTGTTTTATATAAAAACTATCCTATCAATTCATAAGAAAGTGCAGTGGTAACTGCCCCGACGAGTTGTAGGTCACGGGTTCAAACCCTGTCAGGCGCATAACTTTGTGTAATTTATGTCATAACCACTTTTCTCAAAACGGTGAACGAAAACATTGTGAGGAAAAAGACTTGAACAAACTTAAAGAAATTAATTTCGTATTTGCGTATATTAATTCGAGTTTTTGAAAAAAAGTATTTTATTTTTTAATTTTTCTTTACAAATCGATAGTATTTCATGTACCCAATCGACCCTCCGCGGGATTAAAAATACTAAAATTTAACGGTGTAGAGCACAGAAAATAGCACTGTTGGAAAAACATTGTACAATCTTTTTTTTTTTCGTTTTTATTTAATAATAGATGTTATTTAACCAATAAGTGTAGTATTTAAATATTTTATACTATTCGCTATTATGTATAGTTTATTGCAATCTTGTTTATCGCATTAGGCACGTTCACTATTATAATGATAAGTTCAGCCATTGTGATCGATTTTGTAGATATACATGTTCCATGTAATAAAGTAACATTTTATCGCGAGATTTTATCTTATACTAGTTTTTGCCCGCGGCTTCGCTCCCACTCTACCTTACTCTCCCAATAACTGAGCAGGTTTTGGAAAATTATCCTATGTTCGTCTCCTGGTTCTAAGCTCCCACCAATTTTCAGCTAAATGGGTTCAGCCGTTCTTAAGTTATTTATAGTGTAACTATCACGATTTAGTTTTATATAATAGATTTAAAAGACAAGTTGTGTGAACAGCCCTTTTATTCTTCTAACAAATATCTTATTGGAGTTTTTCATGCGAGAGTTATAGGCCAAGGAGAGACGACATAAAGTTATTTTCGTTCCGAAACCCCTTGTTGTTTCCTTGTACTAATTTCTAGTGGAATTTCCGAGTGTTAACTCATTAAAAATAATATATAACATTGTCGTTCTAGTTTATAATAATATTATAAAGTTTAGATTTTTTAAATGGTAGGTACTTTATGTTTTTTTCCGCTATGACATAAGCTTATCGGTTAACTGTACCTAACAAAACAAAATACCACAAACTTGGTAATAATATGCTACAGAATTATACTAAATAATGTTGCTATTATTACATTTATATTAGGTATGTTCGGAATAACCCGAAATTGTCCCAGATCCCTGTGAAAATTATTAATATTATTTTTTATTTAGTCTGGGTACATTATTTCGGTAAATTCCCACTACTGGGCAAAGACCTCCTTAATAGTAATAAGTTTATTTGTACATAAAAGCAACAACACAGAACATAGCATAAACAAAGATTAGGTTGTACAGTTCAATCAAAATTATTAATTATTTTAAAAAAAAAAGTTCAATCAAAATTATTGTCGTCATCAAAATAGTGTCGAATACCCGAACTTCTAAATTAGGTACGCAGACCTGTATCTTAGGAGTCGGAGATTTAGCGGCTTTCTTTTTATAGAATACAATTGTGACATTTTTATTAGTCATATAAGGTCTTTTTTAAGTAGCGTGGGTAGGATGACAGCAGGACGAAAATATACATCATAAAGATGAGAAAAAAGCAATCTGACAGCTGTCACACACGCCATCTTATCCTGATAATGATAAAGTTGTTAACACAGCAAATGTAGAGAAAGAATATGATCAACATGCCACATAAAACAACTGAGTTTAAAGAATAATTATAATTCATATGGCAGCATTTTTTCGAATCCAGATCACCCGATTAGTGAATGTGTTACAACACAAATTAAATTCTCTTATGTAGGTTGTGATAACAATATGGCAGAGCTAATGGGATTTCCGTTATGTTTTTCCCTTTGTGGCCAAAATTGTAATTGTATTGTTGTAATTATAGTGCTGACATCAATAAACATGCAACTAAATTAAGTTTGTTTTTTCAAGTCCATCGTTTTTTGTCGCGGTCATTGGGAGGCCCTTGTTTTAGTTGTTAGGGATATTTATCAACATTGACTGAGATTTTCATTAGATAAAAATGTACGTTAATTTTACTTTAAAAAATGCTCCGGAATCACACGATGGGGTCGTGGCAGGCCACGAAGATGGCGGGACTACTTAGACGTCTGAGGAATTTGCGAGAAGTGCCCCAGAGCCAGGAAGAGTGGATGGGAGGTCTTTGTCCAGCTGTTGGGCTGTATTTATGCGATTGGATAGCAATGTTAGCATTATATAGTCTGGTCCACTTTGCGGGTTACGGTCCATATTCTAACATAAGACAAAAAAGAACAGTACGTATTTCAAAAACTCTTAATAACCGTTGAAATTTCTCCTTTCCAGCGAGAAGTCCAGTATTTGCAGCGATGTTTGAACACGAAATGGAAGAAAGGAAAAGGAATCGAGTAGACATCACAGACGTAGACCACGAGGTGTTGCGAGAAATGCTTCGTTTTATTTACACGGGGCGAGCGCCTAACCTAGACAAAATGGCTGACGACCTCCTAGCAGCCGCTGATAAGGTAAACTACCTACTTTTATCATTGGTTCTTGATAAGTTATATTAGCCTAACATTTTTGTTAACGCACCCGAACACAGGAGTTAGTCCTAGTGTAGAGTAAAGTTACCAAAAAAAATACGCCTCAATGGCTGAACAGAATTGTATGATACTTGGCGCATAATTAGAACATAGATCATAGTCATGGATTACATGTTGTGGATACTGTTTTAATAACTAACCTTCATAGTTGTAAACGTGTCAATTATCTTACAACTAAGCCATACAGTAAGGAGTTTCTCATGACGGACTCACTTCGCCATCGTACATCGCCGATGACGTCGGACATATTCTCATGCACTTTGAGTACATTTACTAAGATAGCTACATACAGAATTTGCTGCGGTATAAACAGTGGTACTATTTAAAATAGGAAACTACAATATCGCATTATGTCTAACCTGGGGGCTTACTCTCGAGTTTAATTCCGATCAGTCGACATTGGGATTGTAACGTTAGGTACTCTTTAATTCGATGCTAGCGCCAAATTGGTTTAAAATTGCGTGACCACACGCCAAGCCCAATCCCCATTTTACTTAGTTTCCCAAAAAGGTCACGCAATTTGGCCCTAGCATCGAATACAACAGTACCGAACGTCACAATTCCAGTGTCAACCGATAGGAATTAAACTCGAGAGTAAGCCCCCTGTAAGGATATTTGTGATTTTTTGAAATAAATAAATAATCCCAAACTGTACTCCATTCGCAATAGGATTAGACATTAAAAAAATCCATTTACATTGTCCATTCAACCGAATTTGACTTTTATTCTGTAGACATAATGATGGCATTCAAAGCAAAAAAAAATCGTATTATAACCGCTGTTCTTTTTTTCAATCTAATTGCGAATAGATTATATAATCACGTAACTTTAATAACGCTTTATATCCATCACGCGATACAGATAAGAAAATGCTGAGCAGATATTATAAGGCATTTTGAGCCACGTGCTTAGAAATCGATATAGATATTAAATTGGCAGACATGTCGCATAGCCAACGTGATGGCTCTTATCCTACTAGTCACCATAACGTTTGCCAAGGCTGTTTGTATGAGACCATTATCTCGATAACAATCGTGTTCAGTTAGTTGATAGAAGACATATACATATATATATTGTCTATCAACTGACAGTATTGTCCTTTATTATGAACCAGGGATGTTATGAAACTCTGTAAGTTCAACTATCGGATATCCGAAATAAAAAAGATTAATAATAATTTAGAATTCTCTTACTAGAAATAAGTCAGTCAAATCTAGCTATTTTATTTTACTTTTATAGTTTTAAAATTGTAATCTCCGTAATCGTATCTGAAACCAGTTTAGTTCTAGTGATTAGCGGTGCTGAAACTAACAAAAAAAGAGCTGTATTAAATTACTTTACTATTAGGTTTTTTTTTTTCAAGAGTGGCCAATGTCCAGTATTGCAAAACCCACTCAATTAGGCTGTAGATACATGATACAATTTTATTTAGAGAATATGCAATCTTATTCTAATATATAATTTTTGTCTTCTTTTCCAGTATGCACTAGAACGGTTAAAAGTGATGTGTGAAGAAGCACTTTGCCTCAGTTTGTCTGTGGAGACGGCGGCTGACACACTCATTCTAGCAGACTTGCATTCTGCTGATCAGCTGAAAGCGCAAACCATCGACTTTATTAACACGTCAGTATCGTTTTATTTATTGCTTATTTTTTTGTTTTCTTTATTAGCGGACGACGAGCAATGCTTATCGTCCAGTAGTCCGGTAAGGACATAAACTTAATCGACGGCGCGTAGTATTTTTCACATGGCGCTTCAAAGAGATGTCAGGAAATCCAAAGGGGCTCCGTGGAACCGATGCTTCCTACTGCTGCGGCAACGCCTTAAGGCACTTGAACGCATAGGGCAAATGGAGGAATAGATGTAGGTTTTCATCAGTTATAGTCTGATACGCCTTAGAATGAGAGGAGTAATTCGGTGATTTCCTACTTCATCAAAAGCATTGTTTTGTTTTATGACTTTTGTACAAGAGTAAAAAAATGCTAACTTTTCAGATGTCCCATTTGTTATTTATTTTACACTGTACTAATTTACACACTCGTCTCTTAAAATTCCAGGAGCCACGCAACAGACGTGATGGACACGGCGGGCTGGAAGAACATGATCTCGTCGCACCCGCACCTGATCGCCGAGGCGTTCCGCGCGCTGGCCACACAGCAGCAGCAGATCCCGCCCATCGGGCCGCCGCGCAAGCGCGTCAAGCAGGCCTAGTGCTCGCCGCGCGGCGCACACCACCCGACACATATACCAAAGACACGCCACACGGCACACACATATTCCAATTGCACGCCGGCTGACGACGAGCCAGCATGGCCCACTCCCGCCACTGTGTGACGGGCACCGCGCCCCAGCCACGTTTTGAGGACGAGGCTGCATACGACTACTATTAGATGTACCCCGTGTACCATAGATTGTGAGATTCGGAGTGAGAGTGGCCGGTGGATGTGTGCGTATAATTAGAATGGATCCACAGATAAGGATCCAGCCCTTCGTTTTACTATGATTGATCTCAAGACGATATTCGATCCTAATGTTTTTTTGTCTCTTGCGGTTAATTAGTGTACCGCTTTTAATAATTACTTTTAATGTGTATGTTACGGAGAAATGCTGGACGCTTTTTGCGCGTTGTTGTAGTTTTGGATGTAGGCTTCGGGTTAAATATTTTATGTATGTCGTTTTGTGAAAATTCTCTTGCAGCTATGTATGTAAATTATTACTATGTATTAAATATGAAGCTCGTGTCTAAAACAACTATCCATGTCATATAAATTTATCATTATATTATTATGATTATAACATTCATTGGCTAACATAATGACATAAATTGTTAATAATAGTGATGTACAGAATTCATAATAAAATTCTAATAATCAAAGTGATTATTATACCACAATGCAAATATTTGAATTGGATAATCTTGGTGTTTCGTGTTCCCATAGAAATTACAAAACATTAATATTAGACATTGTATAACGTAGGCTTTTGAAAATATTTTGAAGTAGAGTGGTATTTGAATGCAATAAAGTAACGTATGTAGCATAGCTTTGTACAGAATTGTTATCTTAACTCTTCATAACACGTAATACCTGTACGATGGATACATCACATGAGCCGTGCGCACGCGCAGCTCGGCGAGACAGTTTGTGCAAAGCTATGGTAACATGTAGGCGCTGTAGGGGACTTGATTGATTGTATAAGTCTATTGAAATTGTCGGTATTGTATATAGATGAGCTACGATCCCACCATTAAAATATTTCTAAGTACTAACCCTTAAGTGGCATCACAGGTGACACCATTAATTTTCTATTATATCTCTAGGATGTTATTCCAATGACATATTGTGATTTTTCTATCATATTTCCATAGGTTTAAATACACGAACGCTTTTTGTTTTGTTTCATATGTAGATGATCACTGGAATAATTGAAATTTTAACGTATTGTCGTTGGTTTCGTTTCATCGATTGTACATTACGTGCCACGTTCAAGTCGGCGTCTTGCGTCGCCCTTCATTTTGCTCACTTCATTAATTAAATTGTAAAATTAATATGATTCTAAATTACAAATTGATAAATATTATTTATTAGTATTATAATTTTTTTTTTCATTTTCTATGACAACTTCACAATTTTTTTTTTATAATGAAATATTTTTCCTTTTACTTTTTAAAATGATGGACCTACCCATAAGTACCTATTGTAATATTTACTCAATAGAAATATGTAATATACCGCGGCCAATAAATAATAATATTTAATACCATTTTATACCCACTTCCCATTTTACCACAGCTGACAGGCTGTTGTCATGTAATAATTGAATATTACAAAATGTCAAAAATAACTGTGATTTTCGAAATTGTCAGTAAGTTGAAAAGCAAATAAATGAAATGATAATGATGAGTAAGTTTTATTTACTTTTGGTGGGCATACAGAAGAATCGTTAACAACGGCTTGATTAACCGTCTGATATAATTGGCTGCTTACATGCCCACATTTAGGTATTCGGAATAAGTACTCTGCTGCATGCAATGAGTTTTGAACAGACATTTGAAAATGACGTTATGCTTTTACTGTCAAGCTCCAAGAGGACACTGGTGTCTGCACACCTATTGTCTTTCTATTGTGTCTCCGGTCAAAGAGAATATAAGCACTACGTTTATCTCCGGTATTCAAAAGATTAAGGGCCAACGCTGCGTTAAGCGGGCGCACGCCCGGTCCCGTACAAAAGTGCCCAGTCGCGGGGTGCGGCGAGCCCTTGGGACCCTTGGGTTAAAGCATCTGCTATTCCTCAATATTGGCTTGCGGGCTAGGCGTCCAGTTCAAAAACTTATAGTACCCTCTTTTCCGTTAAGGGTTAAAAAAAACACTTACAGCATGTGCATGTCGTCCAAAAGTTGCCCAGTGCATCATCATCCAGTGGTCAGGAAACGTAAGATTTTTCATTGAAAAATATATTGTTATTAGGGCCAATGCTGCGTTAAATAGACGCACGCACACTGATACAAAATTGCATGGTCGTGGGCAGCCGCGCCCCGCGCCCTGTACGTATAATACATGAAAGTTCTACATCGACGACTACATGCACACAGTTGAACTAGCGGCACTGCGCAGGTAATACGCTACGCAACGGGGACTGTCGCCACGTCGCACACGACACACTTGCATAACGCAGCATTGGCCTACTTATATTTGTGATTTAATCGCTGATACTAATTACATAGTCCAACCCTTATTACTTGTAGTTTATAACATGTAGATCCACTACTACCATGTAGATCCTCTACTACCATGTAGATCCACTCCCAAGCAGCACGCAAGCGTATCAAACATCAATAAAGCAGCCGATATACAGCTTAGAGCTGTATAAGGGCTGTACAAGGGTGTAAAACACAGCTTTAGGCTGCATAAAGGTATCCGCGTACACTTATGGTTCTATATCAGAGTATTTTTACTCAATTAAACAGCTTTAAGAGTTTTTTGACACTTAAGGCTGCATTTTACACTTAAAGCTGTATATAGGCTGTATATAAGGTGTTAAAAAATTAACTGCAAGAAAAGTAAGAACTGGTTTAGAATTACAAATAAAAAAAATTGGCGAAAAAAAGATTTTTAAATAACAACCCGTTTCGGAGATATGCAATATTTTCACTTCACACAAAATTATTGAATATGCGTACTGTACACCGCACGTGCTCCGGCGCGGCCGCCCCGCCGTAGGTACGCGTGAGTCGTTCATCCCTGTGACACGACACGCGACGGCGCAAATTCGTAAACAGCTGATTCTAATTTTTCCATCACATTTCTCAGACTTTGGACTGGCAAATTATCGAGCTTACTTACAAATAGCATATTTTATTATACCTATAGGACTATTAAAAGCACTGGTAGACTCCTAGGATTGTTTGGACAGCAGGCACTCGTCGTTGCTCACCATACAGTTCACGGTAACGGTTACGTGCCGCAGCTAAACTTTGACCAGTCGTAATGTAGCACACTACCATATCTAAGTACTCTCGATTGGAATACGTAAACGGCATTATTAAAAGCACGAAACTGCACGAACGCACGTATTCGCCGTAATGACACAAGAAAACACCCTTACCGCGCGACGGATTTCGGACAACTAAGGGTCGGGAGGGGTAGAGAGAGCTGCGGGAAGAGTTGCGGGCGGCGGGGGAACCGCTAGCAAGCCGCAAGCGCAGCCCTGGGTACAGCGCACAAAAAAATATTATACTAAATTATTTTATTTACGTGAAAATATAAAAACGCTCAAAAAAATTTTTTTTTTTTTTGATGTGTTCGTTTTTCGATGGCGAGTAAGTGGACAAAATTCTTGCAGTTAATTTTTTAACACCTTATATTGCACGTCACCACTTCCTTTATACAGGTCTAAGTGTTATATTAGTGTAAAATGATACTTATTGCTGTATATTGGTGTAAACGAACTCCATTATACCTCTTTATTCGTTTGGTGTAATTGTACAGTCTTATAACTACTGTGGTGTTATAACTACTGCCTACAACGGTGATATACAGCTATAAGAGTAAATGAACGCTATAGTACAGCGTTAGGCTGTATTACTAATGGAATCACTCGGATTGTGTTTTTTTTGTGAACATCAATATGGAGGAAAAGACCGGTCAAGTGCGAGTTGGACTCGCGCACCAAGGATTCCGTAAAAACTTACTCGCACCGGGTCCGTTCTATGGGCCCTATGATTAAAAAAAAAGAAATTCAATTATCTCGAAAACGGTGCGTCCTAGGTCAAAAATAACCAAAATTTTAACCCCCCTGTGATCCTCCCGCGCAAGTACCTATAGAATACAAAAGTGTAAAAAAAAAAAAATATTTTTCGTGGTTTTCGTTCAGAGCAAGAATTCATTCCAGAAAAAAAAATATCCGAGCAATTGGTGAATATTTAATATAAAATAAAACTGAAGGCACATAACTCGGAAACGGTACGCTATAAGGCCATGAAACTTGGAACCTAAATAGTTTCTATGGTTGAGGTTAACCCAAAACTACAAAAAACAAAATGCTGTAGGTATTCTGTACCAATCAACTAAGGGTGGTGAAGAGAAAACATTGAATTAAGAGGAAGGTCAGAAGGAAATATTTAAATATTACAAATACAGATAATTTATTGAAATACCACAGACAGTAGAGATAGTAAAGTATAATTTATTGGAGAAGATAAAGTAACAGATCACAATCTGCTTCTTCAACGATGATAATAATAGACTTTATACGCAGCATTTTGATGTAATCCCACGATGATCTGGAGGGTTAGAACTGTCATCCTTCACCAATGCGTCCGACGTTTAATCACTCGCTTAGTAATTTTAGATCGCCTTCTGATTCTCGTGACCAAGTCAAAGGCCTTATTGTACTTTTTCTGAAAAATAGATTAAAGATCGGTTACAAATCTTACTCACTACTTCACAATAAGTATATAAATTGTTAAATTGTATTCTGACATATGAGATTTAGTCGTAGGTAGCTGAGGATTTTTTATTCCTTATACGTATCTCTAAAGATGGTTAGAAATGTACGTACTTGTTATGAACAATTACACAGATTATGGAGTAAAAATACTCTATTATACAGCCTAAGTCGTAAAAATACTCTATTATACAGCCTAGGTCGTAAAAATACTCTATTATGCAAGCTGTCGCCATTTTGCAATGTACATAATGATTTTATAAACATAATAAAAGGCTTATTTGGCAAAAGCCTAAAGTCATATCATGATTATCAGCTTGAATTACGGTTGATTTGCATTTATACCTATTATTTCAACATATTTTTTTAATATACCTAACCTAAAAAAAAATAACATTACTTACCGTATTTACTATTTTCCTTGATGTTAAAATTGATTATTTCGCTGGCGCGTTAATATTTTCACCGAAAATATACACACTTTTACAATGAAATTAAATCGGCACTATAAATTCACCATATTACTAAGGTCAACAAGTCCAATTTAACATATTATATTTAAATATAATTAGTATATGGCGTAGTCGCCATTAGTAAAATATTATAAAAAATAATCTTTAAGTTTGGATTCTTTTGTATTCTTACACCAATAAACAGCTTTTTGCTGTATATGATAGTTATAATTGAGTATCTGTAGAGTTAAAGTGTAATAGTACACCGATATACAGCCAACACGCAGCCAATATACAGCTTTTATTCTCCACTTACACTTAACGCTGTATATAGGCTGTATATGTGGGCCCTTTTTGGAGTTGCAAGGCTTATACAGCCTATATACAGCTTACTATACAGCTTAGAGTGTAAACCTGAACCTATATACAGCCCTTGTACAGCCTTTTGTGCTGCTTGGGCTACTACCATGTAGATCCACTACTACCATGTAGATCCACTACTACCATGTAGATCCACTACTACCATGTAGATCCACTACTACCATGTAGATCCACTACTACCATGTAGATCCACTACTACCATGTAGATCCACTACTACCATGTAGATCCACTACTACCATGTAGATCCACTACTACCATGTAGATCCACTACTACCATGTAGATCCACTACTACCATGTAGATCCACTACTACCATGTAGATCCACTACTACCATGTAGATCCACTACTACCAAACTTGTTCATACAAAAATACTCTAAACATCGGAATTATGGCCTATAGTGGAGTGGATGTGAGAGGACACCGGTGTCCTCTCGAGAGTTTTTAACTCGTTGGGTGGACCTTAAATTGGTCAAGTCTTTCAGTTCTTGACAAAGAAATAGAAAGGCTTCCTTCGACAATCGATATCTATTTCTAAATTCAGTCTCGTTGAGGTCCTACACTGGATTAAAACGGGCACGAAAATCGGCTCTTTGTTTTCGGAGATGATTCCGTTCATCTTGATTATGAGCAGTTATTATCATATTCCACGCGAAAAAATTACGGGCTGTCATTTCGAAATACAATTCATAAAATTACACTCAAATATTACGAACGTAACTAATATAAACAACAATTCACCTCGTACACACCAAGTGAGTAACTTTACTACAAACTTTGCGTATACAAACGCTTGGACGTTAGTTCAAGACGTCAAATTGAAACTCGCACTCGTATTATCTCGCAAAATGTTCTCCGAAACGCTACTATGAACGGTGTTCCAGCCAGATGTACGATTTAAATCGTACTCGTACGATTTTTTGGCATTTTTACTCATGTACGATCACTAGACCAAGATCGTACGGAAAATGTACGATTTTTATATACCTAACCAGTCTGGCAACATTTCATAACAAACGAATGTGCTCTACTGGAAAGTATGAGATTCGTCAACAAAAAAACGCATACTATGCGTTCCAAATAAGAATAGGAAAGTCAATAAACTCGGTCTGTCAAATATTGAGTGAAAAGTACGGTTTGCAAAAAAAGCTTATTTGCGTATCAATAAAGGGATTTTTTTTGCATTGTATTATTTAGTCTTAATTAAATCTAGATGAAGCAAAAACGTTATTGTTTATTAAAAATCAGCTGAATAATATTGTGTTAAGTCATAATTAGTTAAAAAAAAAAGACTATTTTCTTTCTTATTTTCATTGTTAGGAACAATTCGCCTTCTTCCTCCATTTGCCACTACTCAGAAACTTCACACAGTAACGCAGAGATGAGCAAAATTGAAGAACTGGATTTTGATATAACTTTTTTCAGTCACGATTCGTAAATAAATTAGATTTTATAAATTGGTGAGGCAACTTAATAGGGCTGGGTTAGGAATAAAATAGCCTTTCATTTGATACACGATTCAATGAAATAACAGATGAGAGTATCATGTGAACCTTTATTTACCTGTTTATACGAGGCAACCCCCATAGTTGCACCGAGGAAAAGTAGGCAACTTATATTTTTCCAGTTCTTTAGTGCACATTCTTTCAGCTGATGCTCTACTTTCTTAAATACCAACTCAGGGAAGTTGATAAAAAAATAATAATAACAGATTTTACTGGTTAACATCATTGGCATTTTATTTAGCTAAGTAATCTATTCGCGATGTATTTATATATATATATTATCTAGCATATAATCTTTACTGTCATTTAATTACAGATGAGTGAATATATTTCTATGACCAGAAGTAGCTCAGAAAATTTTATATATTAAATCTATGTAACCATGAGTTTACACCATTTTTGGTGAGGCAACTTAATAGGGCTGGATTAGGAATAAAATAGCCTTTCATTTGATACACGATTCAATGAAATAACAGATGAGAGTATCATGTGAACCTTTATTTACCTGTTTATACGAGGCAACCGCCATAGTTGCACCGAGGAAAAGTAGGCACTTATATTTTTCCAGTTCTTTATGGCACATTCTTTCAGCTGATGCTTCACTTTCTTAAACACCAAATCAGGGAATTTGATAAAAACAACTAATAACAAATTTTACTGTTTAACATCATTGGCATGTGATTTAGCTAAGTAATGTATATATATATATTCTAGCATATATATATATTCTAGCATATAATCTTTACTATCATTTAATTACAGATGAGGGAATATATTTCTATGACCAGAACTAGCTAAATCTAGGTAACCATGAGTATCTAGGTAACTATTTTTGGTGAGGCAACTTAATAGGGCTTGATTAGGAATAAAATAGCCTTTCATTTGATGCAAAATTCAATGAGATAACAGATGAGAGTATCATGGCAGCCTTTATTTACCTGTTTATACGAGACAACCTTCATAGTTGCACCGAGGAAAAGTAGGCAACTTATATTTTTCCAGTTCTTTAGAGCACATTCTTTTAGCTGATGCACGACTTTCTTAAACCACAAGTCAGGGAAGTTGATAAAAAATAATTAATAACAAATTTTATTGTTTAACATCATTGGCATCTGATTTAGCTGAGTAATCTATTCGCGATGTATATATATATTATCTAGCATATAATCTTTACTTTCATTTAATTACAGATGAGGGAATATATTTCTATGACCAGAAGTAGCCCAGAAAATTTTACAAAATAAATCTAGGCAACCATGAATTCACACCATTTTTGGTGAGGCAACTTAATAGGGCTGGGTTAGGAATAAAATAGCCTTTCATTTGATACTCGATTCAATGAAATAACAGATGAGAGTATCATGTGAACCTTTATTTACCTGTTTATACGAGACAACCCTCATAGTTGCACTGAGGAAAAGTAGGCAACTTATATTTTTCCAGTTCTTTAGAGCACATTCTTTCAGCTGATACACGACTTTCTTAAACGACAAGTCAGGGAAGTAGATAAAAAATAATTAATAACAAATTTTATTGTTTAACATCATTTGTATGTGATTTAGCTAAGCAATCTACTCGCGATATATCGATATATGCTTTATCTGGCGTATAATCTTATTATCATTTAATTACAGATGAGGAAATATATTTTTAATACTAGAACTAGCCCAGAATTTTTTTAAATCTTAAATGTAGGCAACTATTCATTCACACCATTTTTGGGAAGGCAACCTAATACGGTTGGATTAGGAATAAAATTACCTTTCATTTGATATATAATTCGATTAAATAACAGATGAGAGTATATTACCACCATTTATCTACCTCTTCAAACGAGGCAACTCCTATATTTGCCCCAAGGAAAATTAGGCAACTTATACTTTTTGAGTCCCTCGGAGCGCATTCTTTCAGCTGATGCTCGACTTTCTTAAATAACCAATCAGGGTAGTTGATGAAAAAAATTTATTAACTAATTTAATTATTTCACATCTTTGGCACCAGATTTAGATAGGCAACCTACTCGCAATGTATCAATAAAAGCATCATCTAGCATATAATATTTATCCTAATCAAATAACCGATGAGGGAAGGTGCTTCTTCTATTGGATCTCGTACTATTCTAATATTTCACGTACAACCAATCACGGCAATAAGTTGTCTGCGAATTAGCTAATGTTGCGCTTCTCTATGTTGACAGGCGCACGATATCTGAGCGGCACCTCCGCTGTTTTGTCCATTCCATTGTCGCTTATCTTGTTTTTTCAAATCTGAGATATACATAGGACGTATAATATATATATACCATACACACAATTGGAAATAAATACTGAACAACAGTACTTTGTGATTCAAAATATTCGATATTTATCGATTATTTCCTTTCAACTATCGAAATTTTCTGTTAAGCTTAACTGCTATCATATCAAGTTCGTGTCACTGTCAACTGTCAAATCCAATTATTTTACGTAACTTGTAAGCCAAAATATAATTGCTTTTCGTAAAAGAAAATGATGTCTAATAAAATATTATTGAATCAGGTTAAGACAGTAGCTATACACAAAGCATACTTTTCGTCAAAACCCACTGCATCAGAGGTGCTAACTGCTTATTTAATCCAATGCAAAGAGCCTCCCTGGACCTCGTACTTTGTGAAGGTAATATCAGCTGGTGGCTGAAAGTAAATAAATTTCTGAAGTACTGAGAAGAAGTATCATCTATGACCTAAACATTGCAGACCTCAGAGACATCTTGCTTGTTCGTTAAAAGTTACAGCTTGTAGAAGATACATTCTGACCAAGCGGGACACTCTTTTTTTCAATAATTTCTATTTTTTTTCAAACTTTTATATTATGTATTATTTAATTGACATTCTTTATTGGAGTTAACTGAAAACAAAACAGTGTACTAATTAATTTAAAAATAAGTTCAATTAAAAAACTTTTTACAAAGGAAGATTGCATTAGTACCAAAACTGTTGTAGCATCACTATATTCCTGCCAAATTTTTTTCAGTACAGTAGCGTAAAGAATGACCAGTTTGGAATGTCTAATTTCAACTGGAAGGTTGGGAGTTCTAACTATCAGATACTGCGGACTGGCTGCTTCCCATACATGAAATATCACTGTTCTAAGAAGGCAGCTGAAGATTTGTCTGTGTCGGACAAATTCATGAGGTTCATCAAAGTTATTAATTTTGGTAAGAATGATTTTCATTTTAACATAACCCCTTGAACACTTAAAGATGGGTCTACAGGACAGTGGTTGTAGGAGGCATTTTGTATGTCCACACTTAACACTGCAAGTGGGGTTAGTCGGCTTATGCTCAGTTACTGCTTAGTTTCTCTAGCATAGACCTTTAGTCTTCAAGAACTTACTGCTTATGAATAGTGATAAGCTGATATTTCAAGCATTTTTTATAATGTACCTTATGGTTATCAAATGACATGAAATTAAACACTCATTCTATCTGCACTGGTATGGTTATGGTTCAACCACTTTTACACATTGATTTTTTTGTCAATTTCAACCACAAACTTATCATATACTTTCAGGTATACCATGCCTGCTGTATGGCCTTGCTGCAACACAACTGATTAGACATACAGAAATCGTGAACACTGTGAAGGGTCCTGTCACAATATACTTCTTAATGCCAGAAGACAAGGGATCAAGTTATTGATAGCTGCTGTTAATGCTCTTCTTAACATAGGATGGACTCCTTTGAAGAAAATTTTTCGGTAGCTACCGAATTAGCGATCCCGGGTCTATGTCGAGAATGTGAAGATGTTAAAATGTAACATTTGTTAGGCATTATAGATCTATATCAAAAATTACATTTGTATATACTTAATTTAAATATTAGAGAGTATCATAATAAAATTGAAAACATTTCATATTTTCTTTATTGAATATGTATTCCCACTACTGAAAAGGTTTCAATGCTAGTTTCAAAGCCAGGGTGATAAAAATTGTGTTGAAAGTACTGTGCGTCTTAGTGCAGGTTTAATTTATTTATTTGTTGTTTTGGTGAAATTACTTCCCTTACTTGCTGTATTGTCTCAGCATGTTGAAATAGGAGTATGAAGAACTCATGCACTGAAAGGAAAAAGGTATCATGAGAATGTAATTATTCTACTATGGCAATAAAGGGCTTCAAATTGCAACAGATTTGAAGCCCTTCATTCATTCTTGATGAACTAAATCACTACCTAGATTTTTACCGAATAAAGACCGAGGGTGCGTATCCGACTTTTACTGACTAAACCACACCTGTGACCTTCAGTTGCCCTTCGGTTTTAGGACCACAGTTTCCCTTCGGTTTTAGTGCCACAGTTTCCCTTTTATAAATTCTCCGTTGCCGTAGCGGGCATCGGCCCTGTTACTGGGCCCCTATGATTTTCCTGACATCTATTTAAAGTACTTATGTGTGGAACAACGATCCTTACCTATCGGACGGCCGGACGGCGAGATACCTATTGCTCGTCCACGCCTGTGGTTGCTGTGATCCCCAGCCACCGTAGACACGGGCTTGCAGACGGCTCTGCGGCTTCCAACGCCCGAGGCATCTCCTGTCGTAGTGGCTGGGGCGTAGGACGTCTGTTCCCTTAGGGCGCCTTAAAATTAGCCGCAAACTGCTGCGCGACAGAAGCGCAGCCGCAGCGTTGCCGCCGCACAGTTTTTTTATTCCATATAAATAAAAATGTGCGACTGCTGCGCTAAAACCGCGCTTCAGCCGCGCGTCATTTTAGCCTCGCTTCGGATCACGGCCTAAACTAGGGTTTGGCGCGAGAGGTCGGCGCCGTCGACCCTATAAGGATACGACGGTGTTCCACCGGTATAATTGAGCACTAGGGTGGGTCGGCAAAGGTGTAAATTCGCCACAGGCAGATCCTTAACCGTAGCTTGTCTTTTGATAATACAACCTCGCTAGCGTTGGTTCTAAAATCATGCTGTAACTTAACTAGGTACTTACTGATAAGGTAATAATGACTTAGGTAATATCTACTTACGCTAGAAAGTCATCTGTAGTGTAGTGTGTATCCAAGGAGTATGATGTTTCCGAGTAACTGGCTTGTGGAGGTCCGTTAGACAGCCGCTCCATGTAAAACAGGTATTTAGCTGCATCCAGTTATACCTACTGGTAGCCGACTCCAAGCTAGTTGGGGAAAAGGCTAAAGAGATTTTTTTTAAATTGATATAAACTAATGCTTAACTGCGATACAACCTGATGGTAAGCAGTGATTCAATCGTTGATGGTGAGGCGCATTATTTTATTAAGAGCCTATTCACTCGTAGCCTTGAATCAGATGGGAAGACCGCAGTAGGTAAATTGTTCCAGTCCTCCGATGTACGCGGTATAAATGACGAGGTGAAACGCTTAGTCCGGAGCGTAGAAGTTTCAACAACGTAAGGGTGGATATTCGCCGTACGGTGGGTTGTCTGATGGTTGAAAGGAGATGGTGGAATCAAATCATGCAATTCCCGCGTATACTCTCCAAAATGCATCCTGTAAAACACCGAAAGGCTGGATATTCTACGGCCGTGCTCATGATGAAGACTTACGGAGGAGAAAGTCTCAAGCTGTACATGTGGCAGCCCAGTAAACTTGATGGTGACAGGCTGCTGAGCGCGTATGATTATGATGATGATGTCGTCGCGGATCATCAGGCCCAGTGGCGTCTCGTGCCAGCCGCACGTCCAGCCGGCGTCGCCCACTTCAAATGCCTGAAACATTACAAACATTGTTGATGTAAACTGTAATTTTCAACTTGAAAGCATAATTATGCTTTTTTACAGCACCGTGGCACAGAAGAAATATTTGTATGGCCTCTAGATAGTTCTTCCGGGTCTGGCTGTCTTGTGTCATGGTGAGTTTAAAGGTTTGTGAACTCGCATGATACAGGAATATGTAATTTTCAGAGTGGGATAACGTTAATAAAGTCTAACTAACGTTAAAAGACGAAGGCCTGGGTTAGGCTAGGCCGGCGTCCACTCTGTTTTTCATTTATAAACTGCATTTCTCGTCTATCATCATAAATAATAGATGTCTAATATTCCACGACACACACAACGACATCTAGTTCCAAACTAATCAAATCTTGTATTATAAGTACTTGACAACTGGTAAGCGATGCGCGCACTGGTGACTTTTGTCACCGTGACTTTTTTGTCACCCTTATCAAGTCCATGGATATGTATGGAGGTGCGCGCACGTAGCGACGTGACAACTGGGTGACATTTTTGTTCGCTGACCATGGAGCGGACAAGCCCGTGACATTTTTGTCACCGCGCTGCAATCAGTGGCGTAGCATGGGGGGGCGGTGGGGGGTATGGCCCCAGGCGCCATACGAAAGGGGGCGGCAGGAAGCGCCAATTTAATAATTCTGAAAATGTAAAAATATGAGTATTTATTTATTTATTTATATATACTTTATTGTACACCAAGATAAAAAGATTATACAATTTTGAGACTTAAATTAAAACATACAATGGGCGGCCTTATCGCTATCTGCGAACTCTTCCTGGCAACCTGGGATGGAAAGAGATTGTATGGACATAAAGTGGGGTTGCACTTGGTGCGTAACAAAACAAGTTAAACAAACGAAAAAACAAAGTACATCATCATCATCATCAAACTAAATAGATACATAAATACATACATACTAAAATATAGGCAAGAAACAAGTGACGACTACAATTGATACAGATAGAAACGAAACATAACTACAAAGACAAGTAATATTCCTTCACAAGCGTTTTGAAAATATGAAGTGATTGCGCGCGTTTAATTGAGACAGACAATGCATTCTACAGACGAGAAGTTTGGACAGCAAAGGATTTATCTAAAAACGTAGTGGAATGCATCGGCACTTTGAGCCGATTTTGAGAAGCAGTGGTATATCTTGACTTTCAATAAGTGGTACTAATTACTGATTACGTCTATTAAACCAAATGTTTAATCGATTAATAACAAAAAACAAAGGGCGGCCCCATGCAGCGAAAACCCACGCTACGCCACTAACTCAAATGACGCTTCGATTTAGAGTTGTGACTGATATATTAGTATTCGCTAAGATATTAGTGATATTCAATGGATTCATGTATTACTTAGTAATCCGACTATATCTGATATGCTAATATTTAATATTCACATAATTATGTCAGGGCCATTCAACACAGGTCGAATAATATTAAATATAATGAAAAAATATTTTGTGAATATAATATCACTCGGGATTCATTCGATAACCGCGGATCATATTCACTCACTAATATGGCAACAAATGTACGAATGAAAATAAATGTATCACTCATAGGCATTAACATTAATATCTACGTAGCAATATCAAATAGTACCTAAATACTATCTCAAAAATAATATCGGTTTATTGAATACAAATACAGCAGTAATATCTATGTATTCCATCATACGCAGATATCACTAATACTCAAATATTAGTTTTAATATTACGATATTACTAGACGAATATATTCATATTAGCTAATACTGACAAATATCGGTCCCATCTTTACTTCAATTTCAAGAAAGTTTCGTCACTGTCGCTCGTCGTGCGCGCACTCCACCTTGGATACGTGACGTGACAGTGACAAACACATAAAAGTCACCGTGACTAAAGTCACCGGTGCGCGCATCGCTGTATACATACTTACTTAAATATTTCTAAATACATTTCTACATATCATAGACTTTAGGTACACCCAGACACAACAAATGATCGTGCTCATCACACAAACATTTGCCTAGGGTGAAAATTGGCCAAGGGTACCTTTGGCTTGGACAGCGGCGGCTTTATCCATTGCATTTCCTAACTACCAACAGTTAAAAAAAAAATATATATCAACAGTTCATGGCCTCGATCAGTTCGTTTACTTAAAGAAATGAATATTTCGTACATGCGTAAATTAATTCGAGATCCGATAAGAAGTGCTAACAAAAAACTAAGACCCGCTATTATATAGGTATAAGTCATGAGGATTTTGGAAACCTTATCGATAGGTTTTTTTGTTAGCATTTTCAGCTTTTTAATGTTTCCACTGCTGGGACTTAGGGCTACTCTCTAGGAGGGGGAATAAGCCGTAAACTACTACGCGAGGCCCAGTGAGGGTTGGTGGACGTACCAGTTTCCTAACAATATTTTCCTTCACCGTTTTGGGAGAAGTGATGATGAAAAAAATTACACAAAGTAATGCGCCTGCCTAATTCAAGGTCAAATTATAACCAAGAACAAGCGGTAACCTTTTGTTGAACAATACTCAGCAAATAAACGATTTAAGTTTGCTGCAATTTTGCTGTCGTATTTTACCGGTTTACTTTCCTATCTATCTGATATGGAAAGAAACCATGTTGTGGCGCTACCTAGTATGTCGCTTTTATCTAAATCCTGACTGAGGTTTTAAGATTGGATATTAAAGTCAAGTTTCAACTCAAAAATATGTCTAGGTAAAGTACGTAGCATATTATTATATTCTCGCTACATTATGGGACTCGAAATTTTTAGAATAATTCACAGGCAGCGAATTAAAATTCGTAGCTGTGCTACGATCTGTTATTGTAGCGTATTGTCTACGCAACGACCGGGCTACGGTTTACAATTTGTAGCTATGCTGCAATCTATTCCTGTAGTGCATTGTCTACGCAGCGTTACAAGGGCTGCGTGTTACTATTCGTAGTTGTTCTACGTTGGGTTCCTGTAGCGCATTTCCTAACGAGTTATAATTCATAACTGTCTGTCAAATACGGTCTGTTATTGTACCACATTGCCTACCCAACGCTACAAGACCTAATAGTTACAATTTCGTAGCTATACTACGGTCTGTTACTTTAGCGCATTGCCCATCCTAGGCTGCAAGGCCTACGATTTATTTAATTCATAGCTATCTATGCTACAGTCGGTTCCTAAGCTGTAGCGCATTGCCTACGCAACGCTACTATTCGTAGCTATGCTACGGTCTGTTACTGTAGCGTAGTACCTAAGCAACGCTACGAGGCCAACGAGTAACAATTCGTAATTGTGCTTGTAGCACATCTACGCAGCGCTATAAGGCCTACGAGTTATTATTCGTAGCTACGCGAGGGCACAGAATAAGTAATAGTACAAAGTGACGGTCTGGTACTGTACCGCATTGTATACGAAACGCTAAATCCGAACTTCATAGCTTGTTCTTAGCACAGCTGCGATATGTTACTGTAGCGCATTTGTAGCAGATAAGTATTTTTACCAGGATGTTCTGACATTATTATGTAGTATCTTATCGCGCTGATAACTGAAATACAAGCTATGCCTAATTCGGTTACAGATGCTTGTTTCATTTGTTAGTTTCTATTTATTTTATTTTACAAAATGTCATGCAATTTTGTACAAAGATTTTTTTTGGGAATAAATTATTATTATTACTAAAATATTAAATATTATGGATTTCTAATAGATTTGATATTTTTTTCAATAGCATAATCCGTAAACGTTGACGACACGGTTGGCACATAGGTTAAGTGATTGGTTGCTGCGCTGAATGTCGTGGGTTCGATTTCAACACGGAATAAATGTTTTTATGGCCCATAGACCCTGTGGTCAAATAGTTGTTTTGGGTGTCTGTTTAAGTGAACGCTACAAAGTAATTGCTAGTGTGGGGTAAGGCTTTTAAATAAAAATGCCTGATAATGTTCGACCGTTTTTTATGATTTAGATTGTAAAGTAGACAACGTAGATGTTTTTATTTTTTAAGAAGTGTTTCTACTTATTTATGACGACCGCTAACAGCAAACTGTAGGGGCCCAGCAGGGCCGAAGCCTACTGGGGCCAAAGGTTATGTGAAAATGTCACCCGGGGCCCTGGGACAAAGGTAATGAATGGAACAGGGTAGGTTTTTAGTAAGTAAGAGTCTGACACTATTTCCCGCCCCACCCAAGGGCGGGATTTGTCATTGGATGATTTTACCTACCATAAAAAAAGTGTGGCGTAAGGAGTTAAAAAAAAATACCCGATAATGTTCGACCGTTTTTTATGATTTAGATTATAAAGTAGTCAACGTAGATGTTTTTATTTTTTAAGAAGTGTTTCTACTTATTTATGACGACCGCTAATTAGGCATGACAAATATATCGATAAGCGGATTTAACCTACTATAGCAACTGAATGATTTTGTGAGAGGGTTCTTTTTAGTCGAATTGAAATAGAAGATTATAAAGTTGTAAGTTAAATACTATTGCCAGGGCTACGGGATTGTTTCAAAGGGCCACCGGGGGATTGGAAACACAAAGGCCAACTGTAGAAACTTGGGTGGGTAGAGAAAGGTTAATTGATAATTTCTCATCCTCAAACTGAAAATCAGAGCTGGTTATCTGACGCCCAGCAAATGCTGAGATAGTGACCCTTTCGATATAAGCACGCTCGGTGCATTCTGTACTTTAGTTCACTGTCAACTTTTAACTACTTACAACGGATATAATTATCCGACAATCATTCCTTAATTCCGCCAGGGTCGTAACATTCACGACCAAATACTCTATCTCGTTAGCTTTTCTGTCGTCAAAGAGGATTGAAGAGCTAAACAAGATGGATTGCCCAGTCACAAGTGACAAGACCCTGGCGAATATGACACGAAAACTCTCATCGGACTGATCCGATGCAGGCATTTGAAGGGTTAACTTTGTGATTGTTATCGTTGTGCTTTGTCTGTTTGAAATAAAAGTTTATAAAATCAAAAAGTAGACATCCTGTATTCTTCATCACAGACCTTGTTTCTTATCATGGTGCCGAGATGGCATGGTATCCAGAGCTGCAAGCATGCAGCGATGCCCAGTAGACAAAACATGATGTCCACTTTCCCGTTGTCCAGTTTCTGAAAACATACCTTAATTTTGTATCGATATTTCACGTAAATACCCTTTATTACTAGCAGGCCATCTAAAGTAGGTCCAGAGAAATAGTTCTGTCCGATAAGACCGCCTATTATGTGAATCAATTAACCAAATGCCAACTTTTAGGGGTTTTTTTTACACCACCACCTGCTCGATAATGCCCTGTTATATGTCATACATCACTTAAAGCAAGTCATTATGTCTGAGATTTGAATTTAGAACGTTAAAAAAAGCACATTAAGTGAATTAACGCACATTGCGTATGCATAAAACAAATTTGTTCAAAAATCAAACTAGCTACCAAATAAAATATGGTTGCTTAACGAGTTTCTAAAAAAAGTAATGAAAAAGTCCGCATTATAGAAAATTAAAATTGTATATTTCAATCTTAGAGTAGTGAATATTGTTTGTTTCAAATCTCAAAACATGTCGAGTGATTAACTTGTAAAATATAGTACCTACATTAAATTCTCTAATAATAATATATAATTTGTTTCACTATATTGCCTTTTAATGAAAAAAAATATGCTCGGGAGTTAATTTTATAAATCCCTCACAGCATTCAGGATTAAAACTTAGCAACCTTCGTTTTGTTCGAAATTCAACATCCCGCGACATAACGACGCTGTTTTTTCCCCTAGTCATGTGACTAGAGAACTTGTTGGCACGCCTCATTTCTATTAATGCATTCCACAAACGAGCTGCTTGTACCGTGAAAGATTTATCGAAGAACGAAGTGGAATGCATATGAATACTAAGTTTTAGATTCTCCGATGACCTCAAGGATCTAGAATGTGTATCACAGAGGAACTGAAAGCGTTCTTTGAGATAAAAAGAAGTCAAAGGCTTAAAGAGCACATTGTAAAGCAACAAAAGTATATGAGCATTCCGGCGAAGGCGAATAGGAAGCCATTTGAGCTGAGTGCGAAATTCAGAAACATGGTCATACTTACGCAAGCCAAATATAAACCTGATACTGAGATTTTGAAGTCGCTCAAGCTTATCCAATTGGTCTTGGTTAAGATCAAGATAGCTGGTATCAACAGCTTGTATTAATGTGGGTCTAAATTAATCACAGAACACAGAAAGACACTAGAAGTAGCTTGAGAAAATGTTTGTACCAGAACCGGTGTCGCCAAACTCACACATTTACGATTTACTCTTACTGCAAACCGGAAGAAAAGATTGGCTAAAACAAAAATTGGGCGTAAACAAATTAAAAAAAAACAATGTTATACGAAATGCAACTTTAATGTCAACGATCTATAAATCAAATTGACAAAAACAAGAAAGAAATACATCTTGGACTACCAAGTACCGCCACTCGTCGCTAGATGGCGTTGTTCAGTATGAACTGTAACATTATAAAAATAAGGGTGGTATTTGAATGGCGTATCACTGACACAAATGCAGGTCGCTACTCAAATAGTGACGTACCCTAATTCGATCGTAATAATATCGATAGTATGAAAACAAACATAAAATATAATGCGAAAAAATATCGCAATAGTATTAAAATAATGAAATTAATATGTAGTAGAGTAATTTCTAAACTTAGTAAAAAGGGTATTTATTTGCATGAAAATCAAATACCTTTTTGTTTGTATTTGTTCATTTTATACTGGGTAAATAAAAAATATGCTGAATACCTCGCAATGTTTTATTATTACATTGCTATTTGAGTTTAAGACAATATAAAACAGTAAAAAGATTATTATATTTGTATAATAATTTTTTCACTGTTTTATATTGTTTGATTTTGATCAAAGAATTTAATTAAAATATTAACGGGCACTTTTAAATGATCAAGTTAGTTGCCCGTTTTAAAATTTAGGTTACGTTATTTATGTTGAATACTACGGACATATAGGTGTAACAATGTAACAAGTATTGCAATTTCACAAATAAGAACTTAGTATAAATACGTAGTGAAAAACGTAATTTATTTTCATTGTGTGTTTAATATTGAAAATACAAAAAAAAAACTCTTTTACAAAAAAATACAATTGACTTCAAAAAAACTAAATAATGTAAAATAACTTTCATTGCGGAAGTCGGTGTTTATGGTTTGGTTTCTTTTTTTGACATTGACTTCCGAAATTAAAGTTATTATCATTCGTTACGAAAAGTGTGATCGGACGAAGCCGGCGACGACTAAACATAAGATATAATTCAAACGCCCTATGTTGTTCCAAGCTCTTTAGCTAGATTTATTTAAAATTGCATCACGAATATCATCCTACAATATTTATTTTATTAACTTTATTAATTTAATAATTATCTGTATTTTAATACTCATACTCTCAAGTATAAATACTTTTATTTTAAAAAGGCAATGCAATACATGTCGATTGATTTTATCGATAAAGTCACGCACTATTTGGATAGCGTCAAAAGTATAGGTAGAGATGCGAATATTCCAGAAAGGCTAATAACGGGGAAAAGAAAATCAACTTTGTTTGCATGAAGTTAAGGACAATTTTTGTTTGTATGTCTTATGCAATGTTTGACGAAATTTTATTTTTTCATTTTATTAAAATAAATTCGAAAATAATACTTACCGGTGGTATGATACACCTCCATGAGTTAGATTTTTAGTCCGACTATGGTTTTTACAGTCCAGAATGGCACAATAAGGCATTTTAATATTATTTTATGTACATTGTATGTGGACGTAGTCTAGTTTGCGAATGAGAGCGCTTGAACAGCAAGTGCGTATTGCAGTACTCACTAGCGGCGACAGTGCCACGCCTACTTACTATTTCCAGGTTCTTTCTGTGTTCCGTGAAATTAATGCAGTATCTGTAGGTAGGTCTGTACTTGTTATTGTAAATAATTTAAAGAAATAATACCCAATTACTTACTAATGGCAAGATATTACATGATCCGGCTTTAGCATAAAATATTGGAGATGCATATGGTTTTTCTGGCATACCTGCAGGTATCTACTTAGCACTTTTTGATCAATCATGTCTTGTGTTGTCAGGTTTTGCGATCCTAATCTCATACCTTTAGGTATAACAACTGGATACTAATAAGCTTCAAAAATAAAATTTGAACCCGGTTTTTTGGCAAACTGCACTGTACCAATACATCATTGCTGAAGCAGTTTTTACAATATGAATGAATAGGTTCTTAATAAACTAGTGCGCCTCACCATCGACGATTGCATCACTGCTTACCATCAGGTGGGTTTGATTGCATTCAATCACTAGTTTATAATATAAAGTAAAAAAAAATGTGATCACATCACTCCGTATTGTGGTTAGTGCTTACCTCCGCAATCTGGTACGCTATGAGGCATATGGCGATGGAGCTTAAGGATACCTGGTACACCAGGGGAAAGCCATATACAGATGAAACTGTGCTCACAGCGCTGAAATAACCATTGGCTTCATTAATTATTTACTTTATTTGTCATCAGTCTTGTGTTCACGTGAAGTGCGAACACGGGGCACGTCACATTTGCAGTCTTGGTTTAGAGATGGAGTGTCGGTAATGTGTGCACATCATGTGTTGATATGTAATAAGTTCAACTTCTAGGTTACTCTGTGTTGAGGTCGCTATCGGACTATTTTACTTTTTTTTTTTTCAACTATCATACAACACCGTCTAGTCCCAAGCTAAGCTGAGCTTATGTTATGGGTACCAGACAGCTGATAAACATACTTATATATTTCTAAATATATACATATTATAGATAAATAACACCCAGACACAGAACAAATGATCGTGCTCATCACACAAACATTTGCCCTGGGTGGGAATCGAACCCACGACCTCCGGCATAGCAGTCAGGGCCACTAACCACTGGACCAACAGGCCAGTCAAAGTGTCAAAAGTCAGTCAGTGTTGTACCTATATTCTAATCGCATGGAGAACTTTAATACCATGATGTTGGATATTGCTACAGTTATATCGTATCCTTTTTGAGTTACCAGACGGCCGGACGGCAAACTTATTTTATTTATTTAAACAACCCATTGCTCTTCATTCGCATGTCCACGCCTACGACCTACGTGGCTGGAAATCAGGGTCGTGGTCCCGGCGGCTAGAGCGTGAGGGTGACTGTTCCCTCACGCGAGCGGCCGTCTCCTTTGCAAGCATTACTTACCTACTGCTTCGCAGAAGGGTGCGACCGCTGCCCTTCACATAGTCCAGCAAGGCCAGAACCTGTTTCCGGCGCCAGATTTATTGCAGTGATATTGTGTTTATTTAATGTACCTACTTGTATCGCAGGTCGAGGAAAAAACCACTGGTAAAACGGAGTAAATTAGATTAGGTTCTTTTTCTACCCGTTTGTACATACTTATTATTATTTTTAATTTGTATACCTATGTATATACCTATTAGGTATTGAATTTTTTTTGTTTCTATGTAGTTATTAAAATTACAAAGTAAAATGTGAACAAAATCGCAAATTTTAATACTTATTGATCAGGATTTTGCAATATTTCGCCTGTGTGTGGTGGTGGCGTTAAAACTGTCTTCATAATGGGTAAGCCTGGTCGAGACAATAAAGTGCTGAGGAGTTTAACTGATTAATCATCATACCTAAGCACAGAAAGATGCCACGTGACAATCCTGCCTATCCTCGCGTTGAGTATTCGCTGTGTTTCTCTCCTCCGATCGTCATGCCGAGGCAGCAATGCGACTGACTCGTCCAAACCCTCGAATATAACACCGAAATCTATGATGATCATATTCATGATTGTGTAGTAATGCAGCAAGATGTGGAAAAGTGTGTAGATGTATACTGAAAGTAAAAGAAATATTTCAAAACACCGTTCTTTATAGTAGGATAGTTATTATTATGGCATATAATTAAGTTATTCTTCTTCCAATTTGGATTCTCCCTGTCGTGTCGAATCACCATCCAATTTGAGTGCCGAGTGTGAGTTTTTGGCTCTCTGATTGGTTAAGAACTTGGAGAGGGTCGGTCAAAGCGTCGAACGTCTTGAACGTGTTGATCTCGAACTCACACTAGGCTCTCTGACTTTGACTGTACACTATAAGACACTCGATCTGTACCCATATCTTGCGATTTTGGCATGTCACCGTTGACATCAGACTCAGTCGGATATCTGTATCCTCTTTGTTATCATTTTAATATTGATTTGATGATTACATTTATAATCCGTTCCGATGTGACTAGATTCGGAGTTTTAGGTAGTTAGTCTAGACTAGCTTTATTCAATCTTAATTTTTAGTTGAGATATTGACTTATCTGCGTCACGACTCCAGGATTCTCCATCTTCCGAATCTGCTCCTGTTTTGTAGCCTACATCATCAGTCCATAAAACTAAGGCGAATATTATATTTTTCGTTTGCCATGCCATGCTTATGAAATTAAAATGGAAACTTACCGCAAAAAGTCTGAACAAATACAATACACAGTGTCATCTGCAACACAAGGAACATTTCGTAGTTTGGTGATCGGTAGGGGTCATCGTGTGGCAGCCACATGGGGAATTGCAGAGGTCTGATGGTGTTCTCATCAATGGTAGCAAACAAGCTCTGGTAGAAGAGTCCCACCACTGGGAACACGATGTACAAACCACCCACGAAAGAAACGAAAGTGAACCATGCGAAGCACAACTGCCAGATTAACAGTTGGCCTTCTAAGAACGGTTTCCTGAAAAAAAAAAAATGTTAGGACTTAAAAGCGCGATCAATCTAGGACTACATACAAAAGAAAGAGATGCCGTTCAAGTTCAATATGCGTATTGCGCAAAGGCATAATACTTGCTAAATATGAAGCATTAGATAATAGAGATTCACTGAACGGTTTTTAATCGATCGATTTTTATCGTACAAAATATGTGTATTATGTTTTGAATACACTGTCTATCTAGCATTTTTAACAGAGTAAACAATGGTCAGCGTGTGCACGCGAGAACACACGCTGGTGGCTAGGCTGGCTAGGTGGGTCGATTTTACTTCCCTCAAGCAATGCACGTATTTTCTACCCTACAATTGAAATAATCAAAGTTACGATACCCAATAGTACCTATCTACTTGGGTACGTATAGATACCGGCACGAATCTTGAGCGCTCGCTGAAAGAGCGGGGAACGCTTTGCACATCATACACATCGGCCAGCGATAGGCTAGACTAGTACAAGGATTGCACACCCCAACCCCGCGTCTCACTTCATACCACTAAAGAGACCTAATATTTTACTTCTGCACAAGCGGAAATCAGCCGTGAAGCAAAAAGTCAGCGCTCAAGATCCGTGCCGGTATCTGTACGCTTCATTTTCTTACCTGTATCTCGGTCCCAGACTACAAACGAAAATAAATTCCTCATTCATTTTCACCACGATATCATGAATCTTGTCAGTTTTGATGACAATGCTGCAGTAGACAGTAGGAATACAGCCAACGATCACCCAGTAGCAAAAGCATTCGGTAGCGAAAGAATAGTCTCTTATGGAAATCCCGTGCCAAATAAATATTTCTTCCAAGGTCATCGCTACGATTGACAATTGAATGCAAATAGTGGGCCATATGTATCTGAATCAAAAATGTTTTAAATGTATCTCAGTGACCCGTTATAAGGTCATCCAAATCGGCTGCCGATAACAGCATTTTAAAACAAAAAATATACGTGATAACAAGGACCTTACGTATACAATTTGGAGATATCGTTGTTATATTTTTGAACAAAACATTTAAGTTCACGAGGTTTTGCGTAAGATACAATGTTTTTGCATATAATTTTCTGAAGCAGTTCGGACCGGAATATGCAGACCTTTTGACAAATCATCATCTTCCTGCCCTTGTCCCGTTTTATTTGGGGTCGACGCAACACGTTTTTTTCTTCCATTCTCTCCTGTCACTCGTCACGCTATCACTAACTCAACCTCTGTTAAAAACTGCTGATGGTAAAGTACAAACGTGGCCTGACAGTGTGAAAGTTGATACGACTAGGAATGGAGGAACTACTGAGAGAACTATAAAAAGAATAGTGGGTAAATAAAGTAGTAGTGTTGCGCCAAACATAACATAACACAATTATGCGGCCTTAAGGTCACAGCTCATTAGAGCCACCCGGCGTCCACTCCGCACCGCCTCGCCTCCTGCGGCTAGTATTCTTTACATGGACTTGTATGAGTATGCTCTCACTACATCAACTCCGTAGCGTAACCGGATCGCCTCGGTCGTAAGCCCTCTACGCACGGACGGCGGGTGGACCACTCGGTGACAACTCGCTGTTCGCATGCTTGTCACATGTTCACACGAGGACGATACTTGAAGATATTGAAACACACGAGTAGACCTACTGCGTTGGCACTAGTGTGTTTCGTTAACAGACTATTCGAAAATTCGCGGGGTCAACTCGTTGACGACACGAGATCCACTGCGTGACCGCGCGACGTTTATTTGTGATATGATAACGCGGCGTCCACCCGTGGACCACCTGTCGACAACGAGTGGACGCCGTGTGACGAAGCGTTGCGGGGTGGGCGCCAGGTAGCTTTAATGAACTGTGACCTTTAGGTATAATTTCCCTACTGCTGGGAATCAGGCGTCTTCTTTAGGAGAGGGTATGAGCCGCAATCCACCACGTAGCCCATTGCGGATTAGTGGAGGTCACATGTCTTCAAATTTTTGGTCCTAGGACATCCCGGCTCCTCACAATGTTTTCCATCACCGTTTAGAGAGCATTTGTGATGAAAATAAATTTTACAAAGTAATGCACCCGGCTTTGGTTCGAACTCCGTTACTATGGGGATGCCACTGATTAAATTAGTATGTTGTTGCAACCGCAAGTTTAATGTCCCTGATCCAGAAGAATCAGAACACTTTGATGTTTATTTATATTTTGTGGAATGAGGAAGAGTCACTATTATGCTCAGATAACTATGAACTTAACTAAATAGAACAAAAAAGTTGCAAGTTAGCGCAGAAGTCAAATGTCTTCCTTATCTTGTATCTAATGAGAACAATCATAACAAACAAATTAAGTAGATAATGTGCAAATCACGTTGAGGTTAACGGACAACGTTAATCATATGATTACCTATTTATTAAGTGCTATGTCAAGACAAGACTAGGGATGTAATCTATGCTACTACGCAGAAGCTACTTTCTATCTATATTTATATCAGGGAAATACCACTCGCTGATTAATCTTGACATCTTAGAAACTATAACACCAACTTACAAACTTAAAATTTGGCAGGTAGATTTCTTATAGGGTTCCATTCTATTATACTATGATTTTTTATTAGATGAAGTAAAGTGACAGCTATAACAATGGTTGTTTGACAGTTGGGTATTGTTATTTGACATTTGGGCAATGTCCACTGCTGTCACTTTACTTCATCTAATAAAAAAATCATAGTATAGTGTGCGATTGTTTTTAGAGAGGTGCAGAGAATGTTTTGGCGGTTGATTTGAGTTCTGGTTTATGATTTAGTTGTGTTTGATTCTTTTTATTTATTTTTATACTTTTTTATGTTGTTATTAAATTTTTATTATTTTTTTCCTTTGTTTCTCTAAGATATATATATATTCTTTGGACCTAATCCTGCAATATAATGTAATGATGATGATAATGATAATGTAATGATATTATTATTTTATATTATATTGTAATAAAATAATGACTCTCTGCACGTGTTGGTTCCGACTGTTAGTGTAGAGAGTACCTGTCGTAAAATAAATAAATAAATGGGGTAAACCGACTTCCACGCGGGCGATGCCGCTGGCATGAGCTAGTATATAATAAAAGGCAAGCGTTACTGACTGACTGATGTCAGAGATCCAATCACTGAACGGATTGCGTTGATATTTGGCACGCAGATGGTTATTATGACGTAGGCATGCGCTAAGAAAGTATTTCCCAAAAGAGATAACCCATAAGGGGATGAAAAGGGGGTTCAAAGTTAGTAGGGAGAAACCTACTTCTCTAATATGTATGTCTTTGTTCTTTGTGTTGTTTATAAGAGTTCGATTGTGCAAAATATTTTAATCCAATAATAATTATCTTATCTTAATACTAATACGTATTTAAATTACATGTATTAAATTATTTAGGTAAGATCAAAGTTTACAGACCTGATACGAGAATTCCTGTTGCTAAAGAAAACCCCTTTCATAGCAAGGAAAATGCGCAACTGTGGATGAAAACTATACAGATCAATATCGGGCCTGTCGAAATCGAAGCCCTCTTTTAGAAGAAAATTTCTAATAATTTGTAGACGCATTTTTCAGCTATTTTTAGCGAAGGCTTTGAAAAACTGAATACGTCCTGAAGCTATTGTTTTATTTCCTGTTATGGCCTGCAATTAGTTGAAAAGTAAGTTGATCGTAATTGCAACAAATGTACAATCATCAAGTAGTTATGCCGTACTTAGGTAGGTAATATGGGAGACTGGTCATTAACTTAATTACGGATAATCTTATTTTCTAGTAATGATCTGCATATTTTTAAATTACCTTGGTTATAAGGGAGGTTTGAAGAATTTGATATACCTACTCGTAAATGGATTTGTATCTATTAGTATTTATGTGAGCAGTAGTGGCCCAGTTGTAAAGTCGGTTTACGATTTGCACGTCGTGGGTTAAAACTCAGGCTTTTGTGCTTTCATGCTTTACTTTGTGTAAATTATTGTATCAATACTGCTGTCAAAACTTTGAAAGAAAACATAATGAGGACATATTCTAGAATTGAAAATTCGAAGACGTGTGACAACAACCAACCCGATCGCGTATTTACAAAGTCTATACCATTAGAGTGAAAGTGCAAACTGAACTGGCTTAGCTTTTGTTTGACAAAAACTTGACCAAACCCTTATCTATTATGGTACAGAAATTAACTGAAATCGCGTAGACTTTGTTAGATAAATTCATTCTAACATTGCAGCAACAAATGCTATTCAATTTGATACCGATCGTTAGCTTCAATAATAGGTTGATAGTTACATGGCAATTGTTATTATTTTAATATTAAAATAATTTAATTATTCGTTTCTATTCTGTATTTGATTGACAAATAAAAAGAATTAACAAACGAACTTTTATTAGGTATGAAACAGGTACACACTACACACTTGTTGCGAGTACAAATAATAAAACTAAAATATTTTTTCTTGCGTACCTCTAATGGCAAATACAAAACGCAGATAATTATTTTTATCAAATTTACGATTAGCTTAGTATTTTTACAATTTAAACGTAGTAACAGTCAGTCTTATTTAAGTATGGCACTTAACTAAACACAACAAAACTCATGATATGAAACATACTATTATACTCGTAAGTAAAAGCATTGCTGAAGGAAAAAAGCCCTAAAATAGAGTAACACAAGTAGCCACTTTTATCAAATTTATGGGTACGTGTTTGAATATCGAATTTTAAAGTTGACAATGATCATTATGACATCAAACGTATTGCTAGTAAAGTTAGGATTACAAAAATGTTATCGGAAGACAGAAGAACCATGGCGCAGTTATACCTAATCCTAAATAATGTTTAAGTTACGTTAATGTTTTTTAGCACTTTCTTGATTTTTTTTCTATACGGATTTCTTAGATGATCATAACAGAAGTGAACGAACGGCGACCAATCACGTTCACGATAAACAAATGTGGCGTCGAGCCTCTACTCGACTAGGTTTTGTCCGTGTATTTTCTTTGAAAATATCAAGGCAAAAAGCTAATCCATTTGAGTCAATTTTTTTACTGAAATAGATTAGGTATTGTCGAGTAATATGCATAAACAAAAGCTCTTCTATTAGAGTCTGACTCGTGACTCAAATAGTATAGACTTTGTAAATACGCAACCCGATCTGGGCCCACGTGTAGAGAGAGAGAACGCTCTCTCGTAGAGAGAACGCCTGACCGTGCTGGGGACATTACTGATTATGCTTATTATTTTTATACGCTATTTGATATACAATGTGGTACCTATGGCTAGAAAAAAGGCGATTTATAGATATGTAAGTACAAAAAAATTAAAAAGGAGTCGACACCAAAATAATTTTGCTGAGGATAAGACCATCATGATGATAAATTAAAGTCTATTAAATCTAGTGGACAGATTATCAAATTTTAACATTATTTCTAATTATAGAGTTTCAGTCAGAATTAATCAGAAGCTAGTCATATTCACGCATAGGCCAGAGGTTTGACCCCCTTGATACTGTTTAACCCGGTTTCTGAGCCACATATAGTGCATACGTATAGTGTATCCGAACAAAATATATGAATTATACACTTTATAGAAATATTTTAAATGCGTCAATGACCTATAGGACTCGGTATTTTTATAGTAAATCACGTGTTATTGAATACGAAAACATTGCATGTACTCGAAGTGATTGGCAGATTGCAGGCCTATTACCTTTATAAATGTACCTAAGGAAAGAAAACGCAAACAAAATATCTTAAACAGCAAATGTTTATTGATGTAAAAGTAAATAACATAAACATCATAAAACAATATTATATTTAGATACACGTGGAGATTTTTCATTGCAGCACTCGGCTCCATAACACCCTCGCCTATACGGCTCGGGTGAATTTCGCCTCAGCTGCAATGACAAACTTTCCCCACTTGTATCAAAATATAATATTGTTTTATGAGCCTATCCTGAAAACTTGCTGACGAAGTTAATTTTATTTTTTTAATATTAGTTAGGTTAGCATTATATATTCATTATATACATATGTCACTATGTTATAAAGTTGATAAAGACGTTTATCAATACACTTACGAAGAAATACGACGAAAAATCCACCAATAATCTATCTGCTATACGAAAATTACGACGCATTTTTGTTAATTTTGTAGTGAAGAAAATTTTCTAAAGTTGCCTTACAATTTAGTTTTGATTTGATGGCAGCAGGCTATCGCAAGTATTTTTTACCTCAATCACATAATCTGGCAGCGTAGCATCTATAGGATTCTCTTCAAATCTAGTTTATAACTATCACAAATGAATAAGTTAGTTCAAATTTGGTGCTCTTTTTTTCCCGCGCATGACCTGTGCAGGTTAAAGGAGAAGCAAAGGTATCAAAACGTATACATACTAATATCAAAAATATAAAAATACAAATATTTTTGAATTTAGAACACAGATAATAATTGTTAATTTGTTGGTATTAACAAAGTATTGCTTACGTAATCATGTCTATTTATTATATTCTGTTCAAAAACACAATTTAAATTTTCATTAACTATTAAAACCTTAAAAATATCTGCATAATTGCTTTAAAAAAAATAATAATCACCCTTGACCTTGACGAAATAAGAATGAAAAAAGCCCTTGTTTTGATAGATTCAAAAAATGCACGCGGGTGATAAACATGCCATATCGAATATAATCTTAGTGCGATAAGATGCAGTTTTCGAGTAAGTGTATTGAAAATATATTTTTAATACACTTACTCGAAAACTGCAACTCGAAAAAAAAATTAAATTTAAGATTTGAAGAGAATTCTTTAGATGCTACGCGCCGCCGCTGCCAGATATTGTGATTAAGGTAAAAAAAAAACTTGTAATAGCCTGCTGCCATCTAAATCAAAACTAAAATGTAAGGCAACTTTGAAAAATATTCTTCAGTACAAAATGAACAAAAATACGTTGTAATTTTCAGAGAAGTAAGTGTGTTGAAAAACGTCTTTTGATACATGTGCAAATTTGTCACTGCAGCCCTTGGCTCCATAACATACTCGCCTTCGGCTCGTGATAATTCCGCCTCGGTCGTAATGACAACAGACACACTTTCTGCACTTGTATCAAAATGTACTATTTTACACCACTGGCTCGAAAATGCCCTTTAATGTCATATAGCCCTCACGTAAAGCAAGGCATTCTGTCCATAAGGATTCTAAAATAATTTTAAAAATTATAAATTCTAAAAGAAGACATTCTAAAGCAGTATATTATGGGCGTTTCATAGACAATAATGTGATTTGAATTTGGAATGTATTCTCACTTCACACAGTTTTCGGTCGTTAATATTATTTATATTCCTCACTATATTCGGGATAAAAACTTAGCAACCATAGTTTTCGGAGTTCAACATACCGCCCGCGAATTTAAGACACTGCTTTATCCCCTGGTTACATAATCTACTAAAAAACTATTCTAGAGTAGGCCTTACAGTAAAATTTACATATTCGTATGAATTTTAAATAAATTAATAATATTTCAATAGGACAAGGATATTTACGTGGGAAATATAGACAAAAAATTTTGGCAAGATGTTCTATCAACTTAAATCTATAATAAAACACCCCGTACGTTCGCAGTTTACCATTGAATGAATAATGATTGCACTGGGTTTCTTTTGCGGCCTAATTTGCGGTATAATTTATGTATCACTTTTGGTAACCTATAATCTTTTTTTGGGTTTCGTTTCTCAAAATCCAAATACGGAACCCTTATAGGATCACTTTGTTGTCCCTCTGTGTGTATGTCTGTCTGTCAAGATCTCGGGAATTTTTATCTCGGGTATGCGTGGATGTATAGAGTTGAGAATGTAGGGTGTACAGCAACATCACTCTTTCTAGGCCCAAGAAGCACAGTAGGTATCCTAAGGCCTTCATAAAAAATCAATGAATGCCTTTGTTGGTTTAACGGTTTAGACGTAACAAATAATTATGTGATTGCCCAAAAGAGTTACCGTAGCCCTAGAATGAAAAGGGCAAGTAAAGGAATACAAGTGGATTTTGACTGTAAAAGTCGGAAGATAGGAGGCGAGTCACCTCTAAAGCTGCATAGTTATGGATATTAATTAATTTAATAATGTTATTCGGTACCCTCACTCTCATTTGTTATTGTTATTTCTGTTCTGATCGTCGGCTCATTGTCAAAGTGAAATTGACAAACGATTTTGACAGTATAAAATTCGTTCAGAAACTTTCACATGGATTCAACGGTTTTAATAAAAACGCTCATCTGTCATTTTAACGTTCCATTTTACGTGTAGTATTTTATTCAATGTTTGTTTCGTAGATTTTTAGTTTGTATTTGGGAATTTCGGTTTTCTTTCCAATTTTATTCTGTATGTTGCACATGTCTCTGCATTTGTGTTGTTAATTGCAGTAGTCTATTGTGTCTGTGTGTGTTGAATAATGTTTATTGATTTATAGTTCTTAGCTGTAGTATTGGCTGGCGGGTGGTGCAGAAAGGTATTTACTAGCTAATTTTATTCTAGGTGTAGCATACTTTATATATATATATATTCTATTTATGTCAGATAATGAGACTTATTTTTCTGCCAATGATACTACTGCCTCTTCAAGCGACTCAAGTTTTTGTTCGGTTGGTGACTCTCTAGGTGACTTTTTGCAGCGTAACTTCAGTGGCGAATCTAGTCGGTTGATGAATGTTTGCCATATCAACGCTCAGAGCATTGCCAGCCATTACAGTGAACTGTACGACGCTTTTAATAACAGCAACATACATGCCATCCTGATCTCTGAAACTTGGCTCAAACCGCATCTTCTTTCCACCACTTATCCTCTCACTGGTTTTGTACTTATACGAAATGATCGAATCGGTAAGGGTGGAGGTGGTGTGGCTATATACCTTCGCAGCGATTTTCCGTATAAAATACTTGCTTCTTCCTCTTCGAACTATTCTGCCTCTGCTGAGTTTATTTTCCTTGAAGTTTGCGTTAAAGGAGCCAAAACTATCATTGGTGTTGTCTACTGTCCCCCTACTGTCGATTACTTCACTGAATTCGAATCGGTTCTTGAATCTTTGGGTTCAGAGTATGCACACCACATCATAATGGGTGATTTCAACACAAACCTACTTGCCCAAAACTCCCCTCGATCCCGAAAGCTACTCCGCATAATTGAGTCCTCTAGTCTGCATGTGTTGCCGCTTCAACCTACGCACCATAACATTGCAGGTGATGACACATGGCTGGACCTTATCCTCACCTCAAATCCCTCCCTAGTCTCTTCCCACGGTCAACATGATGCTCCTGGTTTCTCTCATCACGATATGATTTTCCTTTCCTATATCCTCAAACCTCCGAAACCTAAACCTAGGGTTCTGTACAGGCGTTGTTTTGCGAGAATGGATGTGGAAAAACTTAAGAGGGATGCAACTGTGGTTAATTGGGAAATTATGAAGCAGGCCACTTCAATTGACGATAAGGTTGCGTTCTTTAATGAAGTAGTGATCAACCTGTACAACAAACATGCTCCCGTTAAGAAAGTGAAGTTGAAGCGTCCTCCCGCACCCTGGATGACAAAAGCTATACAGATGGCCATGCGACGCAGGGACCGTGCGTTTCGTCGATACAAAAGGGATCGTACTGGTGAGAACTGGACACTTTTTAAGGCATCAAGGAATAAATGTAACCAGATGATACGCAATGCTAAACGCCGCCACATTCTAGAAAATATTTCTTCTTCTTCATCTGCCGATATATGGAAATTCCTTGGAACTCTGGGTATCGGCAAACCGCGACATTTAGACCTTCCAAACTCTATCGATTTAGACGATCTCAACCGCCATTTCTCCACTGTACCTACCATGGATCGTCTAACCAAACAACAAACTCTGTCTCTCATCTGTGGTCTAACGCGTCCTCATATTAGTCCTTTTCTTTTCATTCCAGTCGAACAGGGAGAGATTGGAAAGATCATCCTCTCCATCAAGTCCAAAGCAGTGGGGTGTGATAATATCACTCGTGGTATGATCATAACCATTCTGGATGAACTTTTACCCGCGATTACTCATATTGTAAACTTCTCCTTGTACTCCGGTGTATTCCCCTCCTTGTGGCGAAAAGCCTATGTACGTCCACTACCCAAAATTCCTAATCCCACTCTTCCAACCCACTTCCGCCCAATTTCAATCCTTCCCTTCCTATCCAAAGTGCTCGAGGCCTGTGCCCACAAACAACTTTCTAACTTTATACACTGTAATTCACTTATTAGCCCTCTACAGTCTGGGTTCAGGCCGGGGCATAGTACTGTTTCCGCCCTCCTTAAAGTGACTGGCGATATAAGGGCAGGACTGGAAGATACCAAAGTCACCGTACTAGTGTTGGTCGATTTCTCGAATGCCTTTAATACCGTCAGTCACGATATCCTGCTAGCAATTTTGTCCTATTTGATGGTCTCTCCCGAAGCACTGGAATGGTTCGCCTCCTACCTTCAGGAACGTCAGCAGTCGGTTCACGTTGGAGACTCGTCTTCTCGCTGGTGTGATCTGGAAACTGGTGTTCCACAAGGCGGTATTCTTTCTCCTCTTCTATTTTCTATTTTTATTAATCTCATTACTTCCGTGCTTCAATGTGCGTATCATCTGTATGCAGATGACCTGCAGTTGTACTGCCAAGGTGGTGTCGATGAAATACCTGACGCTATCGAAAACATAAATAGGGACTTGATGGCCATTAAAACCTGGTCTGATAGATTTGGTGTGGCTGTGAACCCCAATAAATGTCAGGCGATCATCATTGGGAGTTCTCGAAGCATCGCCAAAGTGGATGCTGCAACTTTGCCACCTATTCTGTTTGACGGTACGATTGTTCCTTTTAGCACTGATGTAAAGGACTTGGGGTTGCGAATTGATAGTACCCTGAACTGGCGTACTCAAATCGCTAGTGTTAGTCAAAGGGTCACGGGAGTCCTGCGGGCTCTATATCGTTTTAAGAACTTTTTACCATCAAACACGAAGGCAATGCTTGTACAGACCCTAATTTTTCCTATCATCGATTATGGTGACGTGTGTTACTATGACCTGAATGCAGATCTCCTCAATAAACTTGACCGTCTTCTAAATTACTGCATTCGATTCGTTTTCAATCTGCGTAAATACGATCATGTCTCTGCGCATCGATCCCTTCTAAAGTGGTTGCCCATACGTCAACGCAGAGAGCAAAGGGCGCTCACTACATTGTTTTCTTTTCTCAATTCTCCCAATACCCCTCGTTATTTGGCCCCTCATTTTCAATACATTTGCGCCAACCATAACAGAAATCTACGTTCATCTCATAACCGTCTTCTTCTATGTCCCACTCATCACACTGACTTCCTTCACTGTTCTTTCTTTGTTCAGGCTATTTCTCTATGGAATGCGCTTCCCCAAGAGGTCAGGATGGCTACAAACCGATTAAAATTCAAGATTGAGGTTCGCGAGCATATTCGTAAGAAGTTGGCAGTGGTATCAACACAGCGCTAATATCTCTCTGTAAGCCGATTTGGAGTAATTTCTTGTATATTTATATGTATATATTTAGTTTATTAAATTGTGTATATATTATATATTTAGATTTTATCTATATAATTCATTTGTGTATCTTTTTAAATTCAATTTTTTTTCTCCTCTCTTTTATTGCACCTGCCACCATTTTTTTTCTCTGCATCACCCAAAGGTTGACTGGTAAAGAATGCCTAAGGCATTAAGTCCGCCTCTGTACCTTTATGTGCATGAAGTGTAAAAATAAAATAAATAAATAAAGCGTGGACCGCTAAAATTGTGTCTGTATGGCTTGATTTCACATCCGTCGCGACGATCACACGCATTTGGCGGTTAACGTTTGTTGCTCTTATCTCTGTCCTTTCTATCGATTTGTAAAGATAAAATTAAAAACTAAAGTGCTTTTTTTAAACTCGAATCAATTTACGCATGTATGAAATTAATTTCTTTATATTAATTGGAGTTTTAGAAAAAAAAGTACTTTATTTTTTAATTTTATCTTAACAAATCGATAGTGTTTCATGTACCGAATCGACCCTCCACGGAATTAAAACAACCAAAATTTAACGGTGTATAAGTAGTCACTCGCGCTGTCACTTCTCATGCTGCTGCCACTGCCCGGCGCTCCCTCGATAAAAAAGGGTGAGTGTGAACACTCATTCGCGACGATACTGCCGCAGAAGTATTTAGGGCGATATTACCGGGAGCGGCAGGAGCAGTGGCAGGCGCTGAGTGTAAACGCGGCAATAGATGCGTGTGTTTCGAGTCGAGGTTTTCTGATTGAGATGTTCGCGCATAACGTATCTTCCCATATACTAGCTTCGGCCAGCGGTTTCGCCCACATGAAAGTCGGTTTATCCCCTTAGGCGCGCGGGAACAGAACGCGCCGTCGACGACTTGGGCTCGGTCCGGTCGGTTACCGGACGATCGGACAGCGTGCTACCCATTGCACGCCGTCCCCAAGCCTGCGCCTACGGTGGCCGGAAATCGGGATCGGAATCCCGTAGTTTCTGAGATTTCGTGATTAATCAGTGAGTGGTATTTCGCTTTTATATATACACCGTTAAATTTTGGTCGTTTTAATCCCGCTGAGGGGCGATTCGGTACATGTAACACTATCGATTTGTGAAGATAAAATAAAAAAAATAAAGTACTTTTTTTCTAAAACTCAAGTTAATATACGCTTGTACGAAATTAATTTCTTTAAGTAAACGAGGCAATGACCTTGTAGGAGTTGTCGGTCGTTGCGTACTAACTACCTACAGGTAATTGGCCTCGCTCAGCTGACGTTTAATTGAAGAAATTAACTTCGTACATGCGTAAATTAAATCGAGTTAAAAAAATGTATACTTTATTTTTAAATTTTGTCTTTTTCAAATCGATAGTGTTTCATGTGTATCGACCCTCCACGGGATTAAAATGACTAAAATTTAATGGTTTATAGATTAATGATAAAAGTGTGGCAATTTATGTAAGCTTTATGTACAGTAGTGGTACATAGACTGACTTATGCAACAAAGCATTCTCTACTGACTCAGGTATCTGTAGGTAGGATCTCTGAGTTAAAACACTACAATCGCGCTCTGGGAGGATACGAGGAATTATTTTATCATTTCTAATCACAAAAATAAAGAAGTTACAAACAGACACAGGCTGTTAGACAGTATTAAATTTGCTGTATCGAAAACTTTGTAGCAAAAACCAGTTTTTCCTAGACTCATTTAATAAACAAATCGTGTTTCATCAACTACCATCCTGCAGTGTGCTAGTGTAGTGTGGGTATTAGATACGCCTCTCAGTGTGGGTGCGGGATTTTTCGAAAGAGTTTCCGCATGCAAAGGGCAAATGTAGGAACACATGTTTTTTTTTATGGTAGGTAAAATCATCCAATGACAAATCCCGCCATTGGGCGGAGCGCGAAATAGTGTCAGACTCTTACTGACTAAAAACCTACCCCGTTCCTTCGTTGCCTATCATGCCGGGGCTGAGCCTTCCTCTCAGAAAACGGCGCTTGACCCCAGCAGGCTTCGACCCTGCCTGCCTGCAGTTAGCAGGCTGGGCCTCTACGGATGTAGGAACACAGATGGATTTTAGTCACTAAAAGTGATAATCCTTGTTGCTCTGGAAAAGGTATTTAATGATATTCCATCTAAAAAAATGAAAAGGTACTTCACCTTTACTGAGCCCAGCCTTTACTGGGTTCACCTCTCACTAAGCCCTCCTTTCAACCAAATCGAAGTTCAATCGTCAAAGTCTTAGGTAATTGTACTGATGCATTATAGATAATCACAAAATGAGCAACACATTATCTTCAATTGAATAAATATTACATGAAATTTCTTATATAATAGAAGATATATAATTATGCAAGAAATAAGTATATCTTTCGATAATTTTCCTGAGATAAGTAAGTACTTATTTACTTATTATTTTTGAATTTCGATTTTCCATTATCACAAAAAAATTGTAAAAAATTTCACATCACTAAATAATGAAAGTCATTATCCTATTGCACGTTTTGTTAGCAACCAGCATAATAAGACTTTAGTGGCGCTAATTGTTTAAGAAAAAATCGCCAATGATGATCGATAATTCAATACTTTTCGCGTTAGTTCCTTACGTTGCCGCATGTCACGTTACACTGGGCACTCTTTATTTATCTCGTAGCTTGAATGCTTAAGTATATAGAACCTCGGGATGTTGTTGTTTTTGTAGTTAGTGTAGTGTGGACGAGCCAGACACCGCGACGGTCGTTTTAAGTGCTCGACATATTAATAAATAATTATTATTTTATCGGGCGTCATTAAAGTGACTCTACAATGATTGCGGCAATAACCATCGCTTTGTTAATTCCTTATTTAATACTGTACCTTTTTAAGAATGCATATAAAAAACCAGATAATTTCCCGCCAGGTAAGTTTTTTTATACTCATCCGCAATTGCCAATTTTTTTTTTTATAAAGACAAATCTTTGCAAAAATGATGGAGGAGAAACAAAATAATTAAAAAGGATAGAAGAGAATTATTTTTTGTTCTCTGATGCAATCTGTCGACTCGACATTCAGCATCTGGTGTGTTCAAATGTTATTTTATCATGCTTGGTATGCGCTCACTGGTGCACCCACATCAATCCGTTTAATGATATTTTGTCACAGGGTCAAGTCTTGTGGGCTAAGCCTTTTGAGCCTCCTGAAGGTTCTGGTCTTCATCAAGCCTGATGCCAGTTAATTAGGATGGGTTGTGATCCTATTCTTGTAAGCTCTCACTGCTAGTCCAAAAATAAGGGAGAGTAAAATAAATGAAAGTTCAGTAGTTAAACCATGAAAGCGTAACATACAGACAGACAGACTTTTACATTTGTAATATTAGTACATATTATGGATTATGACTATTTTGTATAGGAAATTATATTATCTGTGGTGAGGGGTGAGCGTTTGGGCGATGTCTTGACTTTGACGTTCATATAATTCTGATCTTTGTCCTAATTTGATTGCTTCGTTTCGTAGAATACATGCGTACTGCTAGAAAATGAGATGAGAAGAGAGGTCAAGGAAATAACTGCAAAAGTAAAACGACCATGAGATGACACTGAGTAGGATTATAGACCGTTAAATTTTAGTCGTTTTAATCCCGCGGAGGCTTGATTCGGTAATTGAAATACTATCGATTTGTAAAGAGTAAATTAAAAAATAAAGTACTTTTTTTTTAACTTGAATTAATTTACGCATGTACGAAATTAATGTCAGCTGAGCGAGGCCAATGAACTGTAAGTAGTTAGAACGCAACGACCGACAACTACCTACAAGGTCATTGACTCGTTTACGTAAAGAAATTAATTTCGTATAAGTTTATGCGTATTCGAGTTTTTGGAAAATACAATTTGACTTGTAAAGAAAAAAAAAATGTCCGTATCAGGGTGCCCTAAAATCACTCACTTCGCTGGCTCTATAATTTAAACACAAAATATATAATTATAATATATTATTAGCTCTGCTTGGCTTGGGACTAAACGGTGTTGTGTGATAGTTGTGGAAATATTAATATATTATATTATTATTAATATATATTTATTTCTTTTAGAACTTAAAATGTTGTTTGCTATGCATTTATTTTCTATGAAGTTGATATATTTTAATAGGGACAACAAAATATGTTGGTGAGCGTTTATATTGTACCCTTATCTTTATTATCAAAATACTCATCTAAATACTTTAATAGTTAGATCAATTAGTTAATAACCTATTTATTAGGTAGGTACTTATTTAGTTTTATTCTTCAACTGATAGCACGATGGATATCCTTGTGTAGAAGTAATAGGTTTCACTTTTATCTAATGTTTTACTATGATTATAATAACTGAGTTTATCAGGCTTATTCGTCATTCTTAATTATTAAAAGGTGAACGACCTAAATAACAATGATTAATCCTATTTTTATTCCGTTAATGAATCATTCATAAATACTAGCTGTTTCCCGTAGTTTCGCTTTCGTGGCCATAACTATGGATGTTGTCGGGACCAAATTTAATTAAAAATAAAGTGAAATAGGTGATAATCATAATAATCCATCCCTCTGGTCACGCGAAGAGTCGACCAGCTGTTTGCAGCAAGTCAAAATATTTTATTTTACAAATATCAAACGCCAGAAGTTATTCAACGGGTCCAATTGCTCGTTTCCTGCAGATAAAAACCCGCAAGAAATAAAACGGTTACCCTTTTTGGGCACGCCACAATTGCGGTGGTAAATCCCCTCTTTAACATTTTCATTTTATGATAACATTTGATATAAGATCATTAATAATATAAATATAATAATATTCCACAAAGTCTATCACACAACGCCGTCTAGTTCCAAGCTAAGCAGAGCTTGTGTTATGAGTATCAGAAAACTGATAAACATACAGATATATTTCTAAATATATACATAAATAAATTACACCCAGACACAGAACAAATGATCGTGCTCATCACACAAACATTAACTTGTCCTGGGTGGGAATCGATTCCACGACCTCCGGCATAGCAGTCTGGGCCCCTAACCATTACTAGAAAACAGGCCAGTCATTGTACGCTGTGTTCACAAAATTAATAAATGAATTTGAATCTTTGAGGAGTGGCTGGTTCCTGTTTCGGATTCAGGCGAAAGAAACTCCCGATGTTAGCATTGTGCGGACGGCCCGGAGTAAACGTGCACTGCTGTGTCCTCGTGGGCGCCTCCACGGCCATCAGCGACCTCTCTCGTCCGTATTGTTTTATGAATAAGCAATCTATAGGGAAAGACGAACTGAGAGGGTTTCTATTGAGGATTTTATCGATTATAGTTCCGTAAATAGATAGTTGTTATCTTCATTTTATATTCTACCAAACAACTTTATCAGCTATGTAAAGTGGTCACAGTTCGCCAACTTTTTGTTCTGAACATACTCCTTAGCAACACGGTGATCTTTCATATGACTCAAATACTCAGCTTAAAAACGTATAAATCGTACAGTTTGTAAGCGTACACATACGTATGTCGTCAAAACATCTTTCATTACGAGATTTTTCATTTTCCTTGGTCCGTACCTATAAGACAAAATCAATAAAATAATTAACATTTATCCATTATCTAGGATCCAGTGCATAGTAAAAATTAAGGTCTACCTACAAATACTATCTTATGATGAAATGGAAGTGATTTTGAACATTTCCAAATAGAGTTTTTAGGTACTACTTTGCCTTCTCATGTTTATTTTAATAGACATAATGAGACATCTTCGGTTACAACACGTAAATTGATATGAAGTGGTGGCCGAGTGGTAACGGCCCCGACTTACGAGTTGTAGGTCGCGGGTTCAAACCTGGCCAGGCGCATTACTTTATGTAATTTATTTCATCACCACTGCCCTCAAAACGGTGAAAGAAAATATCGTGAGGAAACCGTCATGTCCTAGAACCAAAAATTCGAAGATATCAGACATTCATCAACTCGCACTGGGCCCGCGTGGTGGTTTAAACTGACCAGCAAAATGCAAAAAACACTTTAACACTTTATGTATTTATAATATGAATGACTGATGACCGACAGTTTTTGTGGACCCAGCAGTAAATTAAGTCCTTTAACGGTAATTGCTTCTTTCTCTCCATTTTAGTGGCATTTGTCCGGTTCTGGAGCCTTGCCCGGACGTCTTAAAATTACCATAGAATCGGTGTGCGAAAGGGATACTGTTACACGGCTGTATACTGTTTAGCTCCGTCTCTCTCTTCATGAGCTTTCCGAGAAAGTAGGTATAATGTCATTGACCCGTGCCAGATTGATTGCAAAGTTTAGTTTGGAATTTCACAGTAGAATTTTTATGACAGAACTAGCACTTTAGCCGCGACTTCATTCGCGAGAATGTTTTCATTTAAAAACTTTAAAACCCCTTAAACTGTATTTTGAGGGTAGTTTCAAAAAACTAAACGAGTCTTTATTGTTAATTAAGTGAGAATTTGGGTCAAGTTTCAAGTTCATTAATCCCAGAAATAAGAATCCTCCATATCATAATCGTTCTCACACTTAACAACGGCAAACAATGGGTAGATAGCCATCCGCCCATCTTGTAAGGATCAGACCCAACTCGACGGTGTGGAGGGTTTTACGCGTTCCTCAAAAAGATGTAAGCAAAACTGAAGAGATCTAGTAGGGAAGATGCCTACTGGGTTGTGGAAACGTTTGAAAGAGTGACCGTGGCCCGCCCTAAAACGCTAAGGGCAATTGAAGGACACAGATGGATTTTAGTCCGTAAAAGTTCTACACGCCCTCTCATTCCACCCTAGAGTGGGAGAAATCTTTTGATGATTTTCACCACAAAAAAACTTGCCGGGACAGATGTTAGATTTCCTTACTCCTGACAATCCGCAACTATTGTTAAAGAACTTCTCATAGCCGAGACCAACGGCTTAACATGCTTTCAGCTTTCTAATGTAGGTATGTTAAACTGGTCACCCAACCCGAGTCCGACCTCGCCAAGCTTTGCCTTGGAGATAGACAGTGTGGACCTGTATATTCTAACCACGAGTTATTGCACTAACTACAGTCTAGTACATAAACCAATATTTTAAAATGCTTTTTGCACGTTTTAGCGCCACTTAGCTAATACTTATTTTTAGGAAGGTCACGTTGGTTTTTTATGAGTCTACATTATAATTATGTGCAGCACGTTTAAATGTTTGCTTTAACAAGTCTAGCTTTAAAGACATTTAAGTAGATACCTTATTAGGTAGATATCTGGTAGGTATTAGTACTTGCGCGGAGCGTCGCGCGTCGCGTGCAGCGTGGCGTTTTGACTGTTTACAGAGAAGCTGCAAGTCCTCGGGGCGCGTGCCGCCGTTCGCATCATAGCATACAAACACAAACATAGCAATGTACGATTTCAATGGAGACGCGGGGCCTGCAGAGAAGCGAAGCTGCGCCGCGGCGGGTGCAGTAGTGTGTATCGCAGTATGTCGTATTGAGCCCTGCTCCGGGTGTTGCTATGTTTTACCCTGAACGGAGAATGCTGCGTAAGACGCAGCGGGCATCGCCTATATTTCAAGTAATCACGTATAAAAATGCTTCACCGTAAACACTCTCATACAACGTCATAAGTATGTTTGAATTTACTGCGGCCCGCGCCGCCCAACGCACCGCGCGAAGCTCCGCGTCTCCGTAAACAACCACTAGTTCACGGTTATAACCTAGGTTATGCGTAAAAAATATAATAAATGTTCTCATCTCATCCTTATATTCTTGCACAAATTATTTATTTACATTTACATACAAAACAAAGTCCACACATGCGTCTGTCTCTCTGTTCGAGATGTAGTCAAAAATTATTAAACGGATTTTCATTCAGTTTGGATATTATAGTAGAGAAAAGTGTGTTCGGTATGGTGTCCGGACGTAAAGAATAACACCATCCCGTCTCTTCCCGTGAGTGTCGTTAGAGGCGAATAAGACACATCAGAGAATGGGCAGCAGCATTCTCTGTGCATCGCAACAAGCACACTGCGATCGCCAACCCGCATGCCAAGCTTGGCGATTAAAGGAAAACCCTCCAATTAAAAGCACCACCAAAAATTGGCTGCTAGTGCCCGGCAGCTCGTCTACCATCTACCCTTGGTCAAGGTTACGGCGAGGCAAGGGCTGCGAAGAATCTCCGGAAGGGATCCGGTTACCCCCTTAGAAAACAACGACTGGACCTGGCAACTTATAACACGCGTACACTCCGGGAGAGACTCTCGACGAGAAGATCACCGAACTTGAGGAAGAATTGAGCAGGTTACGATGGAGTGTTGTGGGATTATCTGAAGTCCGAAGACGGGGGAGGACACAATAATTCTCAAATCTGGTAACCTGCTTTATTTCTGGGAGGGTGACCAGCAGTCCCTGGGTAGTGTCGCGTTTATTGTCCACAAGTCTCTTGTGAACAATGTGGTGAGGATCGAGAGTGTGTCGACTCTCACATTCTCACATTGATATACTCAGAATAATATCAAGATATTCGTTGAAGGTCATACAGGTTTACGCCCCGACCTCGACATATCCCGACGACGAAGTAGAGTCCATGTTTGAGGAATTGAGGATATATTCTTCACCGTGGTCTTTCACTTTCTAAGTTAACGGAAAAAAGAGACTCGTTTATGCCGCAAAAAACGTATATTTTACTACTCCTCAAAGAAATCAAAACTCACACTTCCCGTTGACCTAGAATCCTGAAATTTGGTATGAAGCAAGGTCACATAGCTAGCACAAGTATAGGAATAAATCTGAAAACTGTAAATTTGTGCACCACAACAACTCGCAAATGCCCGAGTTATAAGCGCACTCTACCTTTTGATGTTCCGATTTTTCACTCACACGCTATAACATTTGTAATGTTCCCACGTCTGCTGGGACTCAGGTCTCCTCTCTAGGGGAGGGAATGAGCCGTAATCACGGATATCTATGGTCGTAATCCACCACACGGGCCCAGTGCAGTTTAGTGGATGTCACATGTCTTCGGATATTTGGTTCTAGGACATGCCGATTTCCTCACCGAAGCCGCTGGCAGAAGCTAGTTAATTTATAATAAAAGTTGCGTGTTTTTCACGCAAAAAGTTAAATCTTCTTTGATTTTATTATACATACATATTAGTAATCAAACGACTTTTTTCTATGCAGTAAAATGGCCAAAAATACACATCAGATAATGTATGTTATTTCGTTTTATGTGCTCAGGTTTTACAAAAATAAATAGGTATCTTTTTTATTCTAAAACGTGAATCCTGATAGATGCAAACACGTGTTATGGTTTATCTATGTAGATATATGTTACCGCTAATGCTCGTAAATCGGTTAGAGCGGACATTAACTAGTTAATCTGCAGATAATATCTGATGAGTCCGTTTAAGTGGAACAATTACGTTTTTACGAGTACAAGCTTTATATTAGTTTCACCGATGTTTGTGATCAAATCTTGCAAATGAAATTTGATCCACTTCCCGGTTACCGATTGAGCTGAAATTTTGCAAACATATGTAAATCGCGTGACAACGCAATATTATGATGACATGGAACTGATCTGATGATGGAGCTGGAAGGTGGCCATAGGAACTCAGCAATAATACAATATAACTCCATCGAGTTTGGGCTTGTTTGATTGGTATTGACAAGTACTTTGACCCTATATGGTAGTCAAGGTCTGATGATGGAACTAGAAGGTGGCTATAGGAACTCTGTAATAAAACAAAACAACCACATCGAGTTTGGGATCGTTGGATTTGTATTGACGAGTACTTCAATTTGATCCTTTATGGTAGCCAGGGTCTGATGATGGAACTGGAACACGGCCATGGGAACTCCGCCATAAAACGACACAACTCCATCAAGTTTGGGATCGTTTGATTCGTATTTACAAGTAATTTGATCCCATATGGTAACCACGGTCTGATGATGGATTTGGAAGGTGGCCATAGGAACTTCGCAAGAGAACGACACAATCTTATCGAGTTTGGGCTCGTTTGATTTGTATTGACGAGTACTTTGAACCTATATGCTAGCCAGGGACTGATGATAGAGCTGGAAGGTGGCTATAGGAATTCCGACATAAAATGAACTAATTATTTTTACTACACTCCTACTACATGGACATCAATTGAAAGGGCTTGCAGAGAGTAACTCGAAAAATAAAATGACATTACTCTAATTCCAATACGACCGATTTCTAAAGATAGCAAATTAAGTTTCTTATGCTTTCTTATAATATGGGTATCAAATGAAAGAACTTGCTGAGAATACGATTGTGATTTAAAAAATGTATAACTAAAAAGTAAAAAATAAATAAAAAATAAAAAAAGCTTTTTTAAAAACAAGCTTTAAATTAAATGCGCTAAAAAGAATAAAATAAACTCTTTCTTTAAAACTTTTACTATCAACTTATAACGTTATTACACAATTTATATAATATAAAAGCTTGTCGCGAGATTTTGAAAATATTAAAATCAATACCTAGATGAAGTATTTAAATGTGCACAGCTAAATCTTGCGATTTAGCTGTGCACAGTAAACGTCAGCTAAGCGAGGCCAATGAACTGTAGGTAGTTAGTACATACAACAACCGACAACTACCTACAAGGTCATTGACTCGTTTACTTAAAGAAATTAATTGCGTACATGCGTAAATTAATTCGAGTTTTTGAAAAAAATACTTTATTTTTTTTTCTTTACAAATCTATAAGTAGTATTTCATGTACCGAATCGACCCTCCGCGGGATTAAAACGACTTAAATTTAACGATGTATATAAGAAGAAGAAGATAAAATTCTAAAGTTTGAGGATATATTTATATTTTTAGGCACATGGATAGAGATTAGGTTAGAAGGCGAAGCGATGCAGAGCTTATTTTTTTATAACCATCCAGAAGTAAAGTGGAGATAATCTGCTACTTTAAGTAAAATTTCACACTTAAACGGGTTGAACCCAGTAATTTGCAAATTACTTAGTTAATGCGAAGAAAAACTAGTCGTCAGTTCTAGAATTTAGAATTGTTCTTTTGCATCGATACGAGTATGCAATAGCACCTGCGTAATAATGGTTAGGAAATTTCCATATTATGTAAGTGAAGTAATAGTAAACAACACTATTGTAAACACTGCACGTAAGTAGATTTAATAATAAAATTATGTACAAATAAGTATTGTAGTTTTTTTTTTTATGGTAGGTAAAATCATCCAATGACAAATCCTGCCCTTGGGTGGAGCGGGAAATAGTGTCAGTATTGTAGATAGTTATTACACTACTATATTACTACTGCTACTCAGGGGCGTAGCTACCGCCGTATCTGCTGTATCAATTATAAGGGGCCCCCGCGCTACAGGGGCCCCGACGTAGGCAAAAATTCGCAATATGTTATCCACAACTGTCACGTAGGGTAAACCAAGCATTTGTAAAAAGGATTTTTGATACGGGGCTATTTGACTAGCTACGCCACTGCTGCTAGTATTATACTACAAAGTCCCAGTAGGGCCAATACCCGCTAGGGCCACGGCAAAGTTATTTGGAAGAGTTGGTTTTAGTCAGTAACAGTCTGACATGCCCTCTCGCTTCGGAGGGGAAGAAGTCATCTGATGATTTCCCAACTCAAAAATATGTAATGTTACTTATATTACGCTAGCTGTTCCCCGTGGTTTCACCCGCATCCTTAATTACTGCTCCGCTCCCGTGGGTTATTGCGAATACAAACAGCAAACAACACATATATTTTTAGTAATTTTGCTGACAAACCTGTTTTTTTTCATGAGGATTAATAGATAGTTGATAATATATTATGACCGGTTTCTGATATGATACGATTATTTATTTATGATTTTGAATATGTATCAGAAATACAAATCTTTCCTCTTCATAATATTAGTACAGATATAGATGCAAAACAAATTCGTTGCAAAAAATTAAACTTGCACAAAAATTATGTTGCAATAAATTATGTAGATATTTCATTAATTATATTAATTTGGTACTTACTACGTAATCATTTCCTATAATTTTGTAATTGCAATCCGTAGTTTTTTGGAGAGTTTTTAGTTGGATTAAACTAATCAGTTTTTATACTTAAATTACAAATATAATGAGGTACGTTTTTAGGATTCCGTACACTAAGGGTAAAAACGGTAGCCTATCACTAAGACTTCGCTGTCTATCCGTCTGTCTGCCACCAGGCTGTATTTCAAGAACCGCGATAGCTAGACAGTTAAAATTTTCACAGATGATGTATTTCTGTTGCCGCTATAACGACAAATATTAAAAACTGAAAATAAATAAATATTTAAGTCCCCACAACAAACATATCATGATTTTTTTGCCGTGTTTTGCTACGGCTGGTACGGAACCCTTCGTGCGCGAGTCCGATTCGTACTTGGCCGGTTTTTTATTTTATACTCCGTCATCTTTATTTGCAAGAATTTAAAAATATTGACCTGACATTTTGCAAATCTGACATATTAGGAACTTAACATATTGATTAGATTAAATAACACTCATACACATAAACACATTGCATAGCTTAACTTAGAGTTTCCAACGTGTTTCCAACATCCGACGCTTCTACAGCACGGTACGTCGCCAAGTTAGCCGTTGACGACCACGCTTCCTTCCCGTGAAGATTTCAATCCCATTGCCTGTATAGGTACCTATGTAAATGGAATCTCTCCCGAAACGAGTTAGCAATCCATCTTCACTAACGATGTTTAATCTGGTGGTCGATCGGGCTTTCGTGACATATCTCCAACAGCTATACGTTAGAAATACGTCAGGCCAGGAAATTCCGAAGATGCGACGAAAACATCAATTGACGAAAACTTGGATTTGACGTGTGATACGCTTTGGTAGCTTCTACGTTTCGCATTCGTAAAGTAGCACGGGTTTGACTCGGACTGTATGCTCCAATCACGACGGAGAGTGGAAACGGTGAGAGATGGAAATGTCGTACGGTGTCCTACAGGGATCGATACTGGGGCCACTCTTGTCGGACGTAGGTTACAACTATATAAGATTTTAAGTCACTCGTTATTTCCCGTGACGTATCCTATAGAAAACAGCATCACACATGCAAAAAAACACACACACGCACATGCATCAAAATTAGTTAAATATTAAATAATGCAGCAGTTAGCATTTCGAATATTGGTATGAGGAAGAGTGGGGGGGGGGGGGGGTGGGAACATCGCCCTCGTTATCTTTTTATGCACACGTAACCTAATAGCGATGATGTCACATGTCAGTTTATGCACCCTTTTCTTGTTAATTGACCGTTTCCCTTGCCACCAGATTTAAAAGGAGTAATCTAACTTTGAACGGACTCAAAACTTCTTTCAATATCAGATTTAATTTTAAGTTACTTTTTAATGCTACCAGCGTTTTTGGCGCTGTTTCCGTTGACAGCCCAGTTTGATGCCCAATGAATTCATTTTATACACCTTTGTACCTATATAATATTATTTTCAGTTCGAATGTATCTATGAAGTTGTTTATTAGTTTATTATAATTAGTTAAATAATAAAATGAAACAGTACCTGTATATTTTTTTTAATTTTGTGATATCATCATCATCATCTTCCTGCCCTTATCCCGTTTCCAGTCTCTCCTGTAATTTTGTGAACAAAACAATAATAAAATTGAGTCAACCAGCTTATTACCAATGTAATAAGCTGGTTGACTCAATTTGGTACATCTACCGATTCATCTACAACATTTTTTTTTTATTTTTTTTTGCAATATTAGTTAAAAAGATGTTAATCATATTATTCTTTTTCGCAGGGCCTCCAAGCCTGCCGATATACGGTGCCTTCTGGATCGTTCTCGCACACGGGTTCTCCGACCTCTCTGCAGCCTTCCGCAAGTTAGGAGAGAAATACCAGACGAAGATGATCGGCTGTTTCATGGGACCAGTTCCTACCATTGTTGTGAACGACCCTGCTCTTATGAAGGAGATGCTGAACCGAGAGGAGTTTGATGGGCGAATGGACATCATTCTGTTTCGATTGAGGTCGTTTTGGAAGAAACTTGGTGAGTTTAAACACTGCATGAAGGTTTATTATTGTCCTAGGTATTACCCTACAGATAGTTGATCTGGGTCTGTACGAGAGCTGGATATGGTAGTACAGAATACCTCAATTATATAACATACCCGTGTATCTGCCTTGGTTTTAAAGTGCTTTTAATTGCTTATTGTTTACATTATTTGGTGTTACAAGTAAGGTATAATTACGTGCAATTAAATAATGGTTTCACACATTGAACAGACACACTATTTTAAACCTATTTATTTTGTTATTTATTAAAATCTTATTTTGATGGTTTGTATTATATGAACGTATAAGTACGCATCACAACTATATATATTATATTACACTCCAAACGGTTTTACTTGCGTCCGTTGCGTCACAAACACAGGTTCAGTTGAAAACCAGCGTCTGGCACTAGTTGTCAGACATTCATGCTAAACTGGACCTTTTCTGGTGCAGCCGTGAGGCACACAACTATATTTCTTTTTTTGTTTTATACTAAGTTGTTTCAAATGGTTTTTTTTATATTTTTTGTTTCCTGTTGCATAATTATTGTGTTTGTGCCTTGTGCTGTACCGAATAAATTATTTTTCTTTTTTTCTTTATTTCTCTTACATCAGGAAGTTTCTGGCTGAGGGTCAGGGATAGAAAGCTGTCTATAGGTACTCTACGGAGATAATGCCGATTGCATTAACTTCATACGAGTCTGAGGCAAGAAGGCAAGACCACTACCTATCAGAGACGGTTAAGGCATGTGGTTCTTTTTTTAATGTTAGCGTAACACCATTTTAAGACTTAGTACTAGCGGTGTACAAGTTAAGTGAAAACGGGTCGGTCTACGTAGGTCTAGTTGTCTGGACCTGTACCTCTACCATGAGTTTTAAGCAATAGTATTCGTCGCTACTCGATATCGACGCCGTAAATATTTTGTATGGCAAATTTTGCAGCGCCTCTAGCAGTCACTTGCAGAACCAAAATTGGCCATACAAAATATTTACGGCGTCGATATCGAGTAGCGAGGAATACTATTCCTTAAAACTCATGGTAGAGGTACTGGGCCTGTAGTCTGTCAATGACATAGTTAACGATCGTGCAATGACTGAATTTGGTTACTGAACTATTAATGTTGCATAAATTTCCTTATTATCTAAATAAAATAAGATTTGTGCCACCTCTGCACGTATTTCAAGACATTTAAATTCTTTGTAAGTATATCACATAGGCCTACATGGGCACTTAAAAACGTTAGAAGCTAGTGCATGGTTCAAAACGGTCGTTTCCTATAGAGAAGAACCGGCAAGTACCTAACTCCATGGTTACTCTTTTTAAAAAAAAAAGGAATATCAATTATTATTTTTTTAAGTTATGATATAAAACTTTTTTCACATTCAAGGAGGTTTTTTAACGGCTGCGTGTTTTAGAGGTATGTTGAACTGGTGTAATTTTTCGGAAAACCCTTTATTTCAGGAACGAGTTGGGGTTGGTTAGTTGGATATGGCCAACTAAATCTAGCCAGATCGTTTAAATTTAAACATCAACGTTTCGTGGTGTTTCAATCAACGTTAGTCCCACAGGTTTGGCCATATTATAATGTAGGGTTTCCATGACATGACATTCTGTTAATCTAAGTAATATTTGTCAATAGATAAATAAGACATTTTAAATAGCTTTAATTTAAAAAAAATAACCACTAAATAACACTAATAGAGATTGAAATCTACTAACATGTGAAATACGTTCTGAACTCGTTTCAGGTTTTTTAAGTAGTGCTCTTTTTTGAATGGCTATCATAAAATTCAAGTATTCTTTATCGTAATGACATTTCACTATAACATTAATTGGCACATTATAACTACCAGTTTTATCAGAATAATCACAAGAATAACTGTCCGCCGCCATTATTCATACCAAAAACAAAACAACATCAGCGCCTCTAACGGTGGCTAATGCAACTATTTTACGATATGATCAACCATGTTTGGCCATATCGTGAAATAATCATAATAATATGTGTGTTTAGCCGTTCTTATCGTTAATCGCAGAGGAATCAACGATTGGGAAATGGCCGGTCACATCATAAACTGATGAATTCTAAAACATGTACATAAATATACTTGTACTTATAATAATTTTAATGAATGAACCGCATTGCGGAGATAAAAACGCATCAAGAAATTTCAAGTAAAAATGTCTTCTGAATATTATGCAAAGTAATTTATAATCATCTGCCATGTTATCATTGTTGTACCTCTTAATAAATAACACATGTTATTCAATAACAATGTACAAACAACCAGTGGCAAATGCACGTGGAGTTCCTGCAGTGTGCTACTTAATTACCTAGAACGTAGATTGATATACGATAAATTTTATCTCGATCGATTATATCTTAATTTGTAGTTGATGTAGATAACTCGTTTAATATCTTTGTGTCATGCAACTCATGCATGCGGTAATAAATACGTGCGCACATTTATGTATCCTTTTCACGCGTTATTAGCGCCTGGCGTCAGTGTCGGCATCGCTATGCAACGACGTCGACGTCATAAGCAAATAGTTTTGCAAATAAATTTAATCTGCCTAGGCTTTTTTACCTACCTACCAGATTCGTCGAAATGAAACTGGTGTGAGCTAGTGACTAAGTACTAGAAAATTCAATGTAGCGTTGAAAAGTCACTCACAAGTTAGACCGATGACCTGCTCCTCTAGCCAAGTTATGATCGTTTCGTTAAGCGTGAACGCTTGGAGTTGGCCACGCCCCCTATCCCTTTGTTCTGACCACGTGACTGAGCGTTGAGATGACGCCAGAACAAAGGAATAGGGGGCGTGGCCAACTCCAAGGGTTCACGCTTAACGAAACGATTGTAACTTTGCTAGGGGGACTGGTGAGGGGCGCGGGAATCCGATCAAAGCTCGACGAGTAGGATAGGTCGTTGTGGCGACACTTGGGCGCGGCCTATGTACAGAAGTGAACATCTCTAGGTTGAAATGAAGAAAGAGTATCTATCGGTACGTCGATCACTCTTCAACGCCTGTCAAAAAATGGTCGATCTAGTAGTTGCTCTTGAGTGACATGTTGCCGCGACGGTGGACGGTTGTGTCAGCTCTGAGCGTGTTTGAAATGATCAAACAGTCAGGCGCGCATTCCTGATGGCTCTTTTACACTGGGTTGCCGACATCAACAGATAGGCGTGCTAAAAGTCAGGGTTAGTGGCGTTGACAGATTAGATAAAAAGATAACCTTTGGTCGTGTTACTGCAAATGTCCATGTCCCTGACCCTCTGAGGTCATCTTGTCGGCCTAGTGTAAGTAAGCCTTTAACCTTTTGAATAGCGTAATTAGAGACACAATAGAAAGACAGTAGGTGTGCGGACGCCGGCGTCCTCTTGGGAAGTAATGAATAAGAACATCACAAATAATCACAATGTCTGTATTTCCCGTGAAAATTTAATGGCACATCCGCATTTTGTCAGTTAAGTATGCGCTTAAATACGCCGCATTTGATATTCATTTAAAAAATAATCTATTGAAATCTATGTATCGATTAAATATTTCTTTAATATAATAATCAAGGTTAGTATTTTGATGTACTAATATGGTAATTATGTAATTATTAGCGTTGATAAAATAGATCTAATCGTCCAGTAGATTTGCAACTGGACACTACTCAAAATGTTAGTAGCATGGAAATTGCGTCGTAATAATGTATGCAACAAACATACTATGACTATGTATTTGCGGAACAAGGTGACAAGATGCGCAACCTCTATTGACAAACGGAAGATCCTCCGACTTACAGACTAAGACAAATGACTTTTGCTGTTAGCGTTCCCGCCAAACGCTAAGTAGGTAATGCGAATGGCAATGGCATTACCTGTCACGTGACTTCCCCGCAGGTAAACTCGTTAAAAAAGAAAAGGCCCGTTTTGACATTTGAGAAAGACCCTAGAATGAACCTTGGAACGAAACTGAAAGAAACATTAAAATAATAATTAATTACATAAAGTGTTTTAATTTAATTACAAATTATAATATAGACGGTTACATAACGTAAATAATAAAAACATTAAATGACTAAACGAGCCTTTTATTTTTTGACAACTTTAATGTCATTGCTATACATTTTTCGTAACTCTTATTGTATCTAAGTGTTCCGGGTCTGGGTGTTTTGTAAATGGGAGTTTACATATTTGAGAACAACCCACTGCAGAAGTAATCCTAGTCATTCCTAGTGTGAGGGAACCTTTTTTTTTAATATCAGGAAATAAAATAAAATACATATTTAAAATTATTGTTTTTTTTTTCCTCCAAAAGTGACCCCATATTTTAAATCCATTTAATTTCGTAATACGGATGAATTTGGCTCACTGTCACATACTTATATTCATGTGCGATCTTGTATGTTAGGTTTAAAATTGGTTGTAACAGACAGACAGACTAAACGACGCTAATAGGGTTGGTCGTTTCAACCCTATTAGCGTCCAAGGGTTAGGTGAAAATGAACCCTGGGGCCCTGGATCGAAGGCAATGAATGAACAGGGCTATCTCCCGCCTCACCCAAGGGCAAGGGATTTGACATTTGATGATTTTACCTACCATAAAAAAACCCTATTAACCTTCCGTTTGTTTCATTCGGACATTCGGATCCCTACATTCTTGAAAATATTTGTCTACGAAACGCTTATTTACTATAGGTGTAGTAGTTGCGACCGGAAAATTCAATATTTACGATTTCTTTTTGTAAATATGGTTTATCTTGTTACTTTTGTGTATACAGCCACAAACGCAAACATTGCGTAGTGCGGACAATTAGGTACGCACAATGTTTGCGTTCGAATTTAAAATGGATAATTTTACTCAAAAAAAGAAACTCCTAAGTAAACTGGCTAAGTGTATAAAAGGAAAAACTGAGACTGCCGTATCAGCGCACAGCTGAAAGTACTGGTACTGCATCAGGCAAAGGCAACGGGGCGCTCGCCTCAGCCGCCGCCGGGATTCCGATCCCGATTTCCAGCCACCGTAGGCGCGGGCTTGCAGACGGCGTGCAATGGGTAGCACGCTGTCCGCTCGTCCGGTAACCGGCCGGACCGCACGTTCCCGCACGCCTCAAGAAGCTGTCAGCGAACCGTAGAGGCCCAGCCTGCTAGCTGCAGGCAGGCAGGGCCGAAGCCAGCTGGGGTCAAGGGCCGTTTTCTGAGAGGAAGGCAGGAACGGGGTAGGATTTTCAGTCAGTAAGAGTCTGACACTACTTCCCGCTCCGCCCAAGGGCGGAATTGGTCATTGGATGATTTTACCTACCATAAAAAAACCCCTAAGGGGATATAACCGGTTACAAAGTTTGTCTGGAGAAATCTCCTTTCACGGCAGCGTAGCCGCTGGCAGAAGCTAGTAAATGAATATTGACGATACTGTCTTGAAAGCCTTGTTACTCCGGAACTCACTTCCTTAAGCAATAATCATTATTTACATCTAATGTTGTTTACTGAGAAGCTCGTGGCTTGAATGATAACGGCTGTGCACAGTGTGCAGAACGATCTCCAAGGTTAAGCAACGTTTGTCAAGGTCAGCCTGTAGATAGGTGACCATCTTAGTATACCTTTTTAACCTTCTCTTGCCACATTAAGGGCCGGTTGTAGTCACAGCGTATTTTGTATGAACTCCGCCTAGGTCTAGTCTATTTCGACTTCGCGGCCCCGAAACAGCGGTTTTATTTTATTAAAAAAAAAAACATATTAACTGTGGTTTTTGTTATTGTCAGACCCTTTTAAAAAACAAGCTTTATTATTTTATGAAACTTTCAAATCTTCTCGTGACGCAATCTCGTAGTAATCACTAAAACACGTTTGAAATCGTAAGTTAGGGTCAAATCCGCGATTTTTTTTATCGACCCTACTAATTCATGTTTTGATTTTTGCCCCTCGGTGAGTCATATGGCCAATTTGAATAAAATATTTTTTCATGATGACTCTTTTTTATTTGTGGATTTCCAGACGTAAAAAATGTTCAAAATGAGTAGAACTTGGCCGTAAGCCGTTGATCTCGACTATCTTTAGTAGAAATTTGACAGTTGTTACGGTTAGTCAGAAGCCAGAAGATCAGACCAGTCTTGCCAAGGAATTTCTTGTGTCACCTAATTATTGGGTTGTGGAGGTCAGATAAACAGTAGCTTCATGTAAAATACATACAGCTGCATCGTAAGTGAGTTCACAAACCTGTAAACTCACGAACACAGGACACTCAGACCCGGAAAAACTATCTGTAGGCCGTATAAACAATTGTTTCGTGCCAACCATAGTTGCTTGTTGTTGACTCTAAAACTCTGAAGGAAAACATAGTGAGGAAACCAGCATATCCAAGAACTAAATTTTCAAAGACGTGTGACATCCCATCCACCAACCCGCACTGGTCACGCTTGGCCCATTCCCTCTACTAGAGAAGAGGCTTGAGTCCCAGCAGTGGGAACATTAAAAGGTTGATTAGGCCGTACTATAAAGGTAGAACTACACCGTACACCAAATGTGCCACACACGCCGATCTAGGCGCGTCGGTCTCTATACATTTTATATGGAAACTAGACTTGTAGAGCTACACTTGATCTACGCCACGCGACGTCGTTCTATGTACAAATGAGGTTTTAGCTTATCCGTGGTTGAGCGATTGACCACTGCTCACACCATGCCGTCAAAAAAATTTATTATTTCTGGTAAATCTAATTTTTTTCTCACTCCTCAGGCATCTTCTTCACGGATGGCTATTTCTGGCATGTGCAGAGGAGGTTCTCGCTGCGGTACCTCCGGGACTACGGTTTCGGCAAGCGCGACGCCACGCTGGAGGCGGTGCTGTCCTCCGAGATCAAGGAGATGCTGGACATGAGGCTCAGTGGACCGAAGTATCCGGCTGAAATGGTATGAACTTACGATCATTAGTAGGGTAGATTCTTTGAAACCGAGGTGTCTCATTCGTCTAGCCTAGTTTTTTCTTTAGAATTGGATATTTTTATTTGCATATTAGTTTTCCCCACAGATAAAAGAAAAGAGGAGATACGTTACGCAGTGAAAAATGTACCGGAACACCATGTCTCCAGTTATCCCTACCATCACTGACTCTACTACATATGCAGCTATTGTTACGCAGTCCCGCACACACCCGCAAAATAAATCAGATCATACTACACAGTAAATTATAAACCTTATCATCCTAAATACAGCGTATATTTTTCATGCAACATATAACTTACGCACACATTAACATCGATGTGCTGTGCAAAAGCAATTTATTTTACATTTACGCTAGTTATTGACTAAATAGAAAAATTATCGATTTTTTCATTTTTATAATGATATTTTTTTAGGTTCCAAAAACTAATTAAATAAAAATAAATATGTCTAGAAAATAATTTATTTATAATAGAACAGTAAAAATTTTATCATAAAAATAAAAACACTAATTATTATTTATTCCCATTTGTCCACCGACTTTTGACCTACTATTTTACCAACTTACTTTACGAAAGTTGCTTACGTATTTCTCTACTACTCCAAAATAAATAATAATACATTATTTCACTTCGGATATCCAACCAATCGATATTGTGGTCGATAGTCTATATTGGTGGATGTGTACAGGCGCAACCCTAATTCGGCTCAACTGCCTGCGGCCGTAATAAGAAATACACCGCACTGATAAAGTATCGTTATGTTATTTTTACATTGCTTGTTCAGTTACTGAGCGTCAAAGTTAGGTAATGGTTAAAGAGCAATGTATTTACTCTATGAATAATAAAGTCGCTTTGATATTTGAAAACAAAAATAACGTAGTAAAAGCAAAGGATATTATTAGATTTGTTGTTTTTCCTAATTTTATTGATAAATATACTATTAACATTGTACTTATTTATGGTTTGAGATTCCTTGATGACTCAGGCTTTTCTTTTCGCTTTAGTTTTTGCATGAAACTTTCAGTAGTTTCATGCAAAAACGGCAACACGGTATTTTAAATTTATTTACGATCACGTTCGCGATGTAACTTGACGATGCCGGTATATGCCCTTGTTGAGCAAGTACCGCGGACACAAACACGCCCCCTTGCCGCTTCTCTGTTTTTAATATTTCTGTGGTTTTCCCCGATCACTAAATGTATCAATGGCAAGCATTTGCGCCCAGTGGCTTACAACACAAAATAGATAGGTACGCAAACTAGGCCTAGGAATGACACGTTGTCTCAGTTGAAAAAAAATCAAGATCAGTCTAGAAATATTTTCATAATTGATACACACATAAATGAAACAAATAAGAAATACTAATAAGGAACTTGACTGCAACAGTCGGGACCCATTTTAGCAGTAGGTTAAAAGTAACTATATACTGCCCATTTATTACAGAACAAATATAATATACATAAAACAGTCTTCCTACTGCGATATCCACAGAAAAACATCCGCTACTGAAAACTTCACTCACAGGACTTCATTAATAACATTTTTACATCCTTCTTTTCAGGAAATCGTCAAGGGTGACCTCGCGTACATGCCATTCTTCTTCTCCACCCCTTTCATCAATGGAATGGTACAAGTATTTTCTAGAAGTACTCTCCCGAGATCGGAGTACCATGCCCTATGGACTTTAGCCAAAGGCACCCTCATTTTCCAAAGAAATTCGAACGATATGGGGGGCGCCTTGTCTCTTACTCCTTGGCTCAAGGATGTGCTGCCTAACTACAGTGGTTATAACAATCTGGTGAAAGGAAACCAGGTCTTGCTGGATTTCTTTACGGTGCGTATGACATACGATATCTACTTTTTTTTATTATGGTTAATTTTGCGTTCGACCTCTATCTCACCTAATTATAAGCAATAAGGGGGTCGGCGTTAGAGCACGCTTGCTTAGAAGTAACCTATTCCCTTATGACTTTAAGATCACTAAGTTGTAGCTATCAGGAAACACAAATTCTGGTAAGGAATTGCACTCCTTAGCTGTGCGCACAATTAATGTGTTCCCAAACTATTTTTTACGTATGGATAGGATGTCCATCATATAGCATTGGCGCACCGCCGTACGTCTGTTGGTCCAATGTACAGTCGGAGCCCTAAGTTACCTGACCCACCTCCTTTGAAAAAATATTGAAGGAAGGAGGTCAGGTGAGTTAGGGCGCCGACCAATGCAGAAAGCCGACAGGCTAGCAATTCGGCCTCAATGCTCAAGGCTCCAAAAGCTTTGACTCGAGAAGTCCATCATCGCAGATACAATACTTAGTCATACAAACGTGTTCGTTGAAGTTTCATCCTAGATTATTCAAACATAAAATAATAACTGGCTGGTCGTCATTAAGTTTTGGGATGCTTTTAACAGGATACTGGATAGCCAGCTGATCAATGTACACGTAGCAGATTAGGTAAAAGACGTGAATGTTTTCAACTTTTCATGCTAATAGTATTTTTTTTTGTTTTGCTCGTTTTTTCTGTCCCACTCCTGTACTAAGGCCTTCTCCACTCCTTCCATTTTTCAGGAGCCCGCGCTTACTTGCAGTTCTGGCGAAATCTGTCCAATTCGTCACTCGATTCTTTCGTGATCTGCCGGGACCCGTTCTAAATATTTCAGGGCACAAACTCTGCGCTCCTTTGGTTCATAGTTAGTCGGGCCTGCAACAGACGCATCCTGCCCAGATCCATTTAAATTGGTTAGCCTTTTGAGCCACATCAGATTTCATAATTTTCTACACTTCCCCCAAAACCAGATAGCAACTAGAATACGTGAACTATAAAAGGGTGCAACTGCCTAAGAGCGAGAAAACCTAATATAAATATGTTGTTTGACACTCACGTGTTCACGACTTTTAGGTGAATGTCAGTAACGAAATGATATCGCTAATAACTAACATTTTGCTAGGTTTAAAAAACAAAGCTAAAACATAGCTATCATTTCAGAAAATATTGAACGAAGTGCAGGAAACCCACGATGAGACTTACGATCGCCACTTCCTGGATATGTACCTCACCAAGATGAAACAAGAAATGAGGGAAAAGGGTCGCAGTACATACTCAGGTAAATAATTGGCATACACACACGCACACATTGACATTATATCATTATAGTTTGGAAGGCAAAAGGGGGGGCCTTTGCCCAGCTGTGGGACACACAATAGGCTACAAAAATAAATACCAATGAATACAAAAAGTAGGAGTAATCATCTTAGTGAATCTATTTATATTGTAATTTGTTGTTGCATTTTATTTATAATTCATTGATCTCTCTTTTCTTTTGTCTTTTATTGCACCTGCCTCTATTTTCTCTGCATCACCCAAAGGTTGACTGGTAGAAAATGGCTAAGGCATTAAGTCCGCCTCTGTACATAATGTGCGAGAAGTGTAAATAAATAATCTTAGATGTACCAATGAATACAGGCCAAGCCTGAACCGTTGTGTTGCTTCCGGAGATTCTGCTAATTTAATAAAGCTTTCCCTTGGCCCTATGCCTAAGTTGCCATTAGAAAACGGTAATTTAAAAAACTAAAAAACCCGACTGCTTTTCTGAGTATACATGAAAAAGCCCTAACACAAGGAAGTCGTTGTACCCGATTGCACTTAACTATATAATATTTTAAATACAAGATAAATTGTAGCAGTCGGGACCCATTTTAGAAATGGAGGCTTAGTGAATTGAGAGCACATACCTATATTACATTGCAGATTACTCCAATCTACTAACTTTCTAGAATGGGTCCCGACTGCTACAACTTATCTTGTATTTAAAATATTATATAGCTAAGTGCAATCGGGTACAACGACTTCCTTGTTTTAGGGCTTTTTCATGTATACTCAGAAAAACAGTCGGGTTTTTTAGTTTTTTAAATTACCGTTTTTTATTTTTATTTTTTTAGTTTTACTTTGTTACGATATCACTTTCACCGTAATTACGAATCTAACGACACCTCGCAAACTAAAATCCATTGAGCCGTTCAGGCCACAGAGCGTGCCAAACATTTGAATTTGGCGCCAAAAATCCGCCATTTTGTTTTTTTATTTTGATATACCCAGTGTCACTCTCACAGTAAATACGAATCTAACGACACCTCTCAAGCTAAAATCCATCGAGCCGTTCAGGCTGCAGAGCGTGCCAAACAATTATACACACATACATACATACTCTCGAAAAACATAACCCTCCTTCTGGTGCAGTCGGGTACTAAGCAAATAAACAACTAGGCATATGATAGGCTGAACTACATCGCAAAGTTCATTGTTCGTTGCTTGTTATGACAAATAATTACAATATTAATGATAATGGTTCTTTTGCCGCTAGCGCCCTACATTATAATGTTAATTGTTGATTAATTTATAAATTAATGGTCATATTGATAGAAGAACTAACGTTACTTAGAAATACTTCGTTTTACTCAGAGCAAGCTTAAAGCAAATCTAAAGATATAATAAATATTCTTACTTACAAAAATAAATCTGTCTGTAAATGATAATTTACCAGTAAATTAGCTTTTAAATTATATAAAAATTTTCTGTGACCTTATTATCAGTTATGTTTCACCTTGGGAAATAATAAATAGAGATTAATTAGGTTCAAAATTATTGAACATTTATACCTAATGATTTATCTTGAGCGGACGTCAGTCAACATTTTGTTTTATTTTAATGACACCGTTTTATATATAATGCAGCTATCACTATATTACTGATTTATGAATAACTATGTAGTATCTAGCCATTTGTGCATGTATTTGCATACAGGTAATAAGTGTCGAAAAATCAATCTATTTTTATTAGATGTACTTAAACTGAATGCTCTCTCTCTTTTTTTTTTAAATGTAAAGGCTTTGCCAGAAAATCCTATGATATCACAAACCAATATATCCTATAGCACTCAGAGATAGTGCAGCTACATATTAACAGTGAAGAGTTCAAAATCGGTTTCTTAATTAATAATAATAATAATAACGACCTGATACAGAAGGGAGTACTCCTCGATACGGCTCGCATTGTGAGGAGGTTCCTGTCTCTGGAGCCCTAACCACTGGTTGCTTGGACTACTAATTTTTATGTTTTTAAATGTTTTTTTTTTGTTATGTATTGTAAGAAATATTTAAAATATGTACAGAAAATTAAATAAAAGAGATAATAATAAATTTATTTCTTTATAATATTAGTACCTACAAGTATAATATTATATAGGTAGACGTTGGATGTTGGTAAACAAAAAATTAGTTTTTTTTATTTACAACTAGCGACCCGCCCCAGCTTCGCACGGGTGCAATGGTCATATTAAATATATTATACATATAAACCTTCCTCTTGAATCACAAAAAACCGCATCAAAATCCGTTGCACAGTTTTAAAGATCTAAGCATACTTAATGACAGACAGCGGAAAGCGATTTTTTTTTATTCTATGTAGTTATGACCCCAATTCGGTGCTACCTATAAAGAAATTATAACTAGGTCTTAAAACGTGTTTTAAACGACATTTTAATTGTTTACTATTATGTATTTACATAATGATCCCATTAATAAATATTTTTATCGATCGATGACTGTGGTTACGCAGGCTGCGTAAGACTCAAATCGATAAAATGATATTTAATTTTTAACTATTTAACTATTCGTGTTTAATTTTTAATTGTCCATTATAAAAATCTCGCATTTACAACAACTTACAAATTTTTTTTTCGTCGTATTTTTTAAAAACTCCCTTTTGTACTAAAATGTGTGAAATCAAGTTAAAGAAAAAATTTGTGGATGTCAATATTTAATATCTTACTCATCCCTGAACGGAGCATATTGTTGCACGCGCGTCTCAAGGAGATTTCAGCAAGCCGTAGGGGCCCAGCAGGGTCGAATGCTATTGGGGCCATGGGTTCGCTTCTGAAAGGAAAACCCAGCCCTGGTATGAATGGCAAAGAAGAAACAGGAGTGGGTTTTTAGTCAGTTAAAGTCTGACACTATCTCCCGCGCCGCCCGAGGGCGGGGAATGTCATTGGAGATTTTCCCACCTAAAAAAACTCATCTTTGGAGCCATGGGTTTACTACCAAAAGGGAAATCCGTGGTCCTGGAACGCAAGGTAAAGAAATAACATAGGTGTAGTTTTAGTTGGTAAAAGTCGTACACGCCCTCTCACTCTACCCTAGAGCGTGAGAAATCATTGAATGATTTCTCACGTTAAAAAAATACCTATGTAGTGTAATTAATGTAGAGAAAAATTGCCGTTTACACTATTTAACTTGGATCTTGGGAGAACCTAAAATTAAAATAACTTTTGATATTAAAATTTGAGAAAGATAAGTAATTGTCCGTGCCAGATGATTTCCCAGCTTAAAAAAAAAGTCAAGCCAGTGCAGGCATAAGCCAATCGTTTAAAATAAATTTAAAACAGATAGAATAGTTTCTTGCTCGCTCTGTGATAAACAAAGATCGGAATACGTAGGGTATATTTGCTAAAAGTTCACGAAAGTAAGTAACATAGAGTTGATAATACCTCGTCTAAAATCCCGGAATCATAAACATATGACGATTAAAGCCAGGGATTTAGTTGTCATGTTTGCGATTTTCCGGACCTTTGGTGACAAGCTGTTGAGCGTTTGGCTGCTAGTATGTTCTGGGTCTGGGTATCTTGAGTACCTATATGAATATTCATGCTTGCGAATGCTACTACAATACAAGAATAAATTCTGGAGTGGGGAAACGTTAAAAAAAGTTCTTTGCCCCTTTTTGATTATAAAATGATTTCCTAATTCTTTGTCCTTTTGTTTCCAGTGGACCAGTTAATTTTGACGTGCACAGACTACACTTTCCCTGCTGCCTCAGCAGTTCAGATGGTGCTGTCCATGCTTGTGGAGCGACTACTCTTGCAGCCAGAGATCCAGGACAAGATCCACGAAGAGATAGACCGCGTCGTTGGCAGAGACCGCCTGCCTAATCTGGATGATAGAAAGAAGTATGTCCCATTTTAATTTACAGTTTTAACACCGTATAAGGTCTGATGTTTAACTCGAAAAGATAAATGAATCATTTCAGTTTCTATAAAAGCAGAAATTTTTACAGGCAGTTATGTTTTGGACTTCAACTGAGTTACGTAAATTGCAAACAGAAAAAAATAAATGGGTGATAAGTGGATAGTAATCCAAATAAGTACACACATGCGTATTTAGTTATTTAATGAATTTTATTAGCAGTGCTATAACTAGCCGCACTATACGCACGGAGCCAATTTCTGAAACTTCGCCCCTAAAAAAAAGTCCGAGATGGGTAAGTTTAATCCACCTGTCGCAGGCACCCCTGTCACCGCCCTAATTACGGCACTGGATATTTGTACTTTTTTCTTCATATGTAGATATAGAAAATTACCTAAGTGAATATTGCGCCAACCTATGTACATAGGTATATTTGACTGTAGGAAAATAGACTTTTTGCACTTATTAGATACAAATTATTAACAATAAATTAAGCATTTCCTTGCCGTCAATAATAATAAGGAAGTTCTTGTTAGTAGCACCATCTATTACGCCACTTGCGAACTAAAGACAACTAGTCACATATCATAAATCATCAAAGCTGTTCGAGCGTTTTGAACACTTACTACAGTCCAAAAACACTTCAAATATATGGAGCAGTTTCCCAGACCAGACAACTCCCGCCTAGTTGGAGGAAGCTTCATCGACGGCGGTTACGAAACTTTAAACAATCTTAATCATTGGTTCCTTTATAATTTAATTTATGAGATAAACCCACCTAACTTAAATATCGAAAACTTTCATTTATTTTTCTTTTAACGAACTTGTAAATCTATTTGGCCTGAGGCGTAAAATCTTAAAATACGCCACTGAGAATGACTCTAAATTGTTTAGCTTTCCGGTGTTAATCTAGGGAAAATACTTAACTTTGTAATAAATTTGCTTTAACGTGTAGAGGGCAGGACGTGCAAGGGATCTTTTCCCCCCTCCAGTACCTTAAAATTAATTCCTCCTGAAAGTCATACTTAGTTCTTTATCCATCGCGTATATGTTTCTAAACATTTAATTTTAATTTACCTCGATGGATGATTGGTTTGGCACATGGTTTAGATTTTTAATAACTCATCTCTATTATATTCTTGAGCAAATCGTTAAAATGCTTCAAATGTTAATCTATAAACTATTTTTATTTTTTGATATATATATGCGATTACTTCACATATTGCGACAATTGAAAGAGATGAGTGGACATTAATTCCTTTTCTATGTATAAAATAACCGCGCTTTAAGAATAGGTACGTCACGGTTTTAATTTATTACAGCATGCCGTACTTGGAAGCGTGTCTTCGGGAAACGATGAGGTACGACACCACGGTCCCACTCTCAGTACCACACCGAGCCATGAAGGATACCACTTTAGGAGGATATGATGTGCCAGAGGTAAAATTATCAATAAACAAAACAATTGAAAACAAATACACGGCGGATATAAATATAAATATTATGTAAACAAACAAATCTCGTTATAAAATTGCATATTACCTTTTAAAATGTGCTGTAATAGAGTGCTGTAAAGGAGCTTAATGGGACTCCTTGTTTATCTACCTACCATCACATCATGTGACGTCTTTTTCTGATGATGTTTGGGTAAGGGCGCTAACGGTTTTTGACTTTTGGTTCCAGGGCACAATGGTCAGCGCTCATCTAGTAATGCTGCACATGGACAAGGAAATTTGGGGCGACCCCGAAAACTTCCGCCCCGAACGTTTCCTTACAAATGGCCAGTTGGATCTCTCTCTCGATAAATCGTTGCCATTTGGTGCAGGTATGAACCTCTAAATTTCGTATGGTACCCTTGTTAGCAGATTTGGATAGGCGCGTTCAATAAGAGAGTTTAGGGGTCAGGCCACATATCATCAACGTATGCTATTCGTGCAAGCGAAACGTTTCGCCGAGCTGGTGGAATTGGTTATTTAAAGACTAGTTGTTAAGTGTTTATTGAGGGCAAAATGATTATTTAGGCTGCTTTAATGACCTTAATCATTACCAGTCTTGCAATTTCATAAGTGCTGGGTTTTAATCGCCATGTTTATGATTGCGGGACTTTAGACGAGGTATTATCAACTCTATGTTACTTACTTCCTCGAACAGTACATGATATATACTTTGCTTATACCGATTTCTGGTAATAAAAACGTGGATATTAATTTTGAACCTCGTTCTGATGTGTGTTTGAACTGAAAATTGCTCACGCGTTCTGTTCTTGTCACTTTTCAATTTCTAGTTAATACTTGTTTCAAAACAAATGTGTGGGTCGACTTCTGAAAGCGATACCCCATTCTGAAAGTGGTTTTATAACGCAAAGGGCAAAAAGGCAACTGAAGGAACGTAGGTGTGGTTTTTGGTCAGTAAAACCTGATAAGCCCCGCTCCACCATAGAGCTGAAAAAGTCATTAGATGATTTCAAAGTAAATACTTGTTTAAAAACCAAATGTTTTTCACAGGTCGAAGACTTTGTGCAGGAGAGACCTACGCTCGGCAGTCCATGTTCCAGGTCTTTGCCGCGTTCATGCAAACATTCAAAGTATCTACAGCCGATGGAAAACCAATGACAAAACCCTCTCCGAGAATCCAGGGCATCATCACCACAATCCCAGAGTTCTGGGTCAAACTTAACTTAAGAAACTGAATGGAGATGTGATTTTTTCCCGGAAAATTATATTTTGGATCTCGATTCTCGTATGTCTATCGGCGTTAACTTAAATATTACCTACTATTAAAGTATTCGAAATTGAGAACTGTAATATAAAAGGCCTTTAAGTTACAAGACCTTTATTAATAGTATGAGTAGATGCCAGACAAATAGGTTCTTGTTATAATTATGCGTAAAATGAATTTATTTTGACAATTCCACGTGACATTGATGTGATGCAAAGATTTGTCCCTAGGATATATAAAATCAGGGGCGTAGCTACCGCCGTATCTGCCGTATCAATTATACGGGGCCCCCACCCTACAAGGGCCCCGAAATAGCCAAAAATTCGCAACATGTTATTCACAACCGTCTCGTAGTCAAGCATTTGTAAAAAAACACCTTTTTTATATGGGGCCCGTATTTGATACTAACGGGGCCCCTGTGGGAAATTTGATACGGGGCCCCTGTGGGACTAGCTACGCCACTGTATAAAATCCTTGATGTGATGTAGTCATTTACTTTGACAAAGTTGACCTCATTCAAAGTTGCTACCGTTGAACCGTATCAAAGAATTTGCTATTTGCCACGTCTATTAATATTATTAGGAGTATAGTAATGCAATAAAATAATGACAATCGAAGTCAATAATGCGACCGTTACGCGTCAGCTTAAAATTTACTTTTTGCCGTCTGAATTTTTTTATTGTATTTATTTTCACAGAATGTCGAAAGTTTTATAAAATAAATTCCGACTGAAATATTGCTGTTACAGGTTGCTGTACTCAAATGAGTACAGCATTCTTAGAGGGACACGGGATTATTTTCCCTTCTTTTTTTCCTTTTGGTAAAACTTGAATTTATTTCCTACAACACCGTCAGTTTATAATTGACGCTTTATAGGTGTAGACATATGATAATATATATTTTGAAAGATATATTATTATCTATTAATAAAGTACAAGTAATCCGTTTGACAGTCAATAGGCTAACTGGATGTGAAAATTAGATTAACTGCCTCTGAGGTTCTACCATGAGCTGTTATCGCGATTCATTTGACGACCTAATCTGAATTGTTAAAGTGACGGTGCTGTAAAGGGTGAATAGCTCCATCTCTCTTTTTAACACATCATAGTAAGGCCCCCGTTTCGAACATAAAGAAGGTATACATATGTACATCAGCTGTCCACTCTATTAAATATTGTCTTAAAAAGGAGTTTGATATTGACATGTCGCACCTTAGACCTTTCGAACCATTCATTGTTATATGTACTTATACTTTATTTCGAGTACCTACTCCAATAGGTAACTTAAATTTCTAAGTAAAAGTTAAATACTTATGTATGTAGACTTTACGTTAATTTTGTAAATCTATGCATTATAAAACTCATATATATGTTACTACTTAATATGAAAAGTAAAAAACTATGTATCTAATAAATAGTTATTTTATTTAAATTCTTCTTGCAACCGCTAGTGCACTACACGAGTGCATCGTTTCTCATTAGGGCCGAAACACATAACCGTGTTGCGGCGCCGCGCGGCTAAAATTGGCAGTGCCGCCCGCTGCTCTTTTTCGCGTCGCCGCAACGCAACTTTTATGGCCGAAACGCAACCGCGTTGCGGAGCCGCGCCGCTATAATCGGTAGTGCCGCCCACCGTCGCCACAACGCAACTTTTAGCGTTTATTGACGTACCCTACAGGAATAACCAGTTTCTCGAGATTTTTGAGTGTGGATAGACGATTCTCTGCCATGAATCGTAATAAACTTATGTTTAATTGTTATTAAGAAGACATTGTTTTAAATAAACGATAAAGAAGATACTGGCTCTAAACATTTAATAAAGGTATGGTATTCGCAACGAATTTCGCGGTGTGCACCGCGACGTGAAAAAGAGCGGTAAGAATTTGGCGGTGCGCCACGCGATGTGAAAAAGATCGTCGAGCGGCACTGTCCATTTTAGCGGCGGGACGCTGCAACGCGGTTATTTGTTTCTTCCCTTATTACCTAGGGGAGCGGTGTGAGTGGCCTGTCTGCCACTACAACTCAATGTATGATACACACGTTACATCCGCATTTAGGAAATATTTCTTGACACTGCAAATCTTGCGTTTGGGGAAAAATCCCTTAAACCCCATACATCTACAGGACATACAATCTCATCACCGATGACCGTGGGTGATGCATTCGACATGCAGTTAAGTCTGTGCATGGACCTACCAATCCAGGGCGTCAGGATCAGTTTGACTCCATTTGAGTACGCCGAAAGAGTACGACAAGAAGACCTTAAAAGGCAACTGAAGTCGTCCGAGTTCATGGCAAGGATTCGAACACACCAAAGGTTGCCTCTGAGTCACCTGGCGATGGCGGCGATGCCATGTAAATGAGCCATAAGGCGCGAGCGCCTGACTATCTGATCGTTGCAAACATGCTCGGAGCTGAAACAACCATCCACCATCGCATGCATCGGCAACATGTCACTCAAGCGCGACTAGATCAGCTAATTTTTTTAAGTTACAGAAATAAAATAACTCATTGAAGACCTGCGGTCAATGGCTGATCACTGTTACATACCGATACTGTTCCATACTTCGGAAAGAACGTTTGGTCCCAGCTGTAAATTGTAGATCTTCAAAAGTCGTTACGGGAATCAGAATTTCAAAAGCCCAAAACAACTGACGGCAATCTAGTCAAGAAGTATCGTGTTTCACAGTTAGGTACTAAATAGGTTGTGAAAATCAGATAAAGACTCATCATTTAAAATACTGGTATAGTACGCGGCAAATTACATAGTTGAACACGTCACTATGGTTACGCGCAGCCTCCCGCTTCGATTGAGAATCGAAAATCTGTTATAGTGCGCGTAAAATAAATTGAATAAAATGGCCTGCGTTGCTATGATTGTGACCTGAAAATCTGTTACTATTTTTTTTAAACTTATATGTCGCGTATTGTATTTATGCAACATGACGCGCAACGCTGCCAATTGTCCAACAGCATGTTCCGCGTCAAGAAAATGCGTTGTAAAATGTTAGGGGGCAAGTTGCGGGACGCTAAGCAACATTAGGGGGGCAAGTTCTGGGACACTACGCAACGTTGCAGCGCCACGTAGATTGTTCGTTGCGCGTCATGTTGGAGAATATTTGGCTAACTTATGTAAGGCCTAAAAGCCGACAGCAACATAGACGAGAAAAGGTTGGCAGATTAATTTGATTTGAAGATATATTGCGACCCCAGGCGCCAAAAACGCGTGAAGAGAATAGGAACATAATATGTATAAAACACACGTGATTAATTATTTTTAGCGTAATATCTACATGAATCAACTACAAATTATGATAGTAATCAATCGAGACAGTAAGTATTTATGTTATCTCAACCTGTGTTATACGAAATGAAGTACATTACACACTGCAGGTACAACACGTGCGTTGCACACGGTTTTTTTTTTTTTTTTTTTTTTTATGGTATGTAAAATCATCCAATGACAAATCCCGCCCTTGGGCGGAGCGGGAAGTAGTGTCAGACTCTTACTGACTAAAAACCTACCCCGTTCCTACGTAGCCTATCGTGCCGGGGCCGAGCATTCCTTTCGGAACTAACCCATGACCCCAGTAGGCTTCGACCCTGCCTGCCTGCAGTTAGCAGGCTGGGCCTCTTCGGTGTGCTGACAGCTCCTTGAGGCGCGCGGGAACAGAACGCGCCGTCGACGACTTGGGCTCGGTCCGGTCGGTTACCGGACGATCGGACAGCGTGCTACCCATTGCACGCCGTCCGCAAGCCCGCGCCTACGGTGGCCGGAAATCGGGATCGGAATCCCGGCGGCGGCTGGGGCGAGCGCCCCGTTGCCTCTGCCTGATGCGGTCGGCCTCCTCCTTTGCTAGCATTACTGCTTCGCAGAATTGCATTGCATTCTGCTTCGTGTGCGTTGCACACGTGCACTTTTTTATAATATAATCCAATAACACGTGTATTAATGACATTGTTAAAGGAATATATCCTTTAACAATGTCAATAATATGTTAATTAACTTTTACATTATTACACATTACACAAAATATATACACTAAAGGCTACTCCTAACTAAAATATGGCGTCAAAAAACTCCTCCGCATCGCTGTCGACTGGAAGTGTGCCCAAAAGGCTGGCGGAAATTGCCACGTTGTATGGCAATGCTTAATCTCTGACCGAGGTAAAAGCCAGCTTATGGGTTACGCGAAGTGTCAACTAAGCGTTTGGAATGGTCTTTAAAAAGCATATGAGCACTCGGACCCTAGAGTTTCAACCCCAATATTTCCTCCTCCTTGAGGTTCTCCGCTGCCGCAGCGGCAGCACCAGCACAGCACGATGAACTAGGAAGATGGGATGGCGCAAGAGTGTCGACACAGGTAGCGTCAACACGTGTATTATTTACAATAACAAAAATTTGGCGCGATTTCGGTAAATGAAATCAATCTACATACTCAGCTTTTATCTGACTATGTAGCTGTCGGATATTATGCCTCTGATAAATTAGAGGACATAATGTCCTCAAACATGACGAGCAACGCACAGTCTACGTGACGCTGCAGCGTTGCTCAGTGTCCCGTAGCTTGCCCGCCCCCCCCCCCCCCCATTTTACGATGCATATTGGCAATGAAATCGGATAAATTCACTGCCTACTGAGTAGCATAGGATTTTTCAGAAAAAAATAACCGGGCAAATGCGAGTTGGACTCGCACACTGAGGGTGCCGTACCTACAGTACGTTCGCCGGTTCTTGGCGCGCCTGAAGTTAGGCTCTGCGAACTTTAGCGCTGAAAATAAGTGCGTCATATAAATGATTTATAAAAATAAATGCCAATAACAGTTTTTAACAGCAATAACAACTACTATTGGCATTTATTTTTTCAAACCATTTATTTTTTTACGACTGCACAAGCGCTAAAGTTCGCAGAGCCTAACTACAGGCGCGCCAAGAACCGGCGAACGTACTGTACGGCACCCTCAGTGTGCGAGTCATACCCTAATAATTTAATATATAATTTTAATTTCAACACGATACCTTTATGCGTTTCCAAGATAAAGGGTCTTGACAGACAGACGGACAACAAAGCGATCCTATAAAGGTTCTGTTTTTTTCCTTTTGAGGTACGGAATCCTAAAAATAAACAAATATCAATAAAAAAATCATGACTATTTCTCAATTTCAAGGAGGTAACGCAAACGACAAGCTAACATCGATTTCGATAATTTCCCTGAAGTACCTAATTGATTTAAGATTATAAATTTAGATTACCTAGCCGCATACAATGCATATAACATGAGACATCAAATAATCGTATCTATTATCGCTTTATATATTTTGTGAGCCAATCAAGTCGCACCCTATGCGATGTAAAGAAAAAATCGCCAGTGATGATCGAAAATTCAGTACTTTTCCATTAGTTGCTTGCTTTACCACAAGTCAAATTACATTGGGCTAGCTTTATTTATCTTGTAGTTTGTATGATAAAGTATTAAGAACCTCGGGATGTTTTTATTTTTTATATTAGTGTGTAGAGCAGCCAAGCACTGCGTCGGTTGCATTTAAAATTAAAAATATAATAAATTATTATTATTATTTTATCGGGCGTCGTTAAAGTGACTCTACAATGATTGCTACAATAGTCATCACTTTGTTAATTCCTTATTTAATTGTTTACTTTTATAGAAATGCGTATAAAAGACCGGATAATTTCCCGCCAGGTAAGTTAATTATTATCCTAGGAAGAGAGTTGTTTATGTTCTATGGGTTTTAAGTCGGGTAGTCTGGGTTGTGAGGTCACTTCATGCATGTATTAACGACGTCTTAAATACAATGCGTTCCAAATGAGAATAGGATTGATTGCCATGTTGTGACATCACGATTTACTGTCAAATCGAGGAAAGAAATTTTTAAATTTTAATTTATTTACCTACGAATAATTTAATTTATTTACGAACTGTGAACGAAAAAAGTTTAATCAGAATCCAGTTCTTCAATTTTACTCATCTCTGAGTTCTTCAATTTTGCCAAAATTTCTTCGATTTGACAGTACGACGTGACGTCACAACATGGCAATCGATCCTATTCTCATTTGGAACGCATAGTACACGCATTGGCTGAATAAGTAAGCACTATATAGCCGCGTATAAAAAGGAAATTTGCGCCCAAATTCACTAAGGAAGGACTAATGTGTTCATAAATATAAAATCTAAGTACGATCACTCTGAAGTAAGGTATTCCGAACTATCGAAGTAAGGTGTTCGGAATTTTGCGCAAACTCGAAAAAATATATTCTACTATTTGCCTCATGATTCTTAAAAAGAGCAGCCAATTGTTCGAAGTTCGGAGCTGTCGAGATATAATGGTATTGTACGTATCTGAATGATTGCTCTGAGAACCATTTTCTAATTTCACAAATTTAATTTATAAACGACTCTCTGGAGCTTCTATAAAACTTTTTTTATAAACACTTTAGCACATACTCGGTGTATGTAAATAAATGTTTTTAATGCTTTTTTTACTGGTCTAAAACCATCTTCGCAATTATTGTTTTTCTAATGAATCCGGTTTGGTGCACATCGGTCGTATGGTTTTAAAATCTATAACGGCCTTAAATTCGATTTTTTTTTTGTATCACTACATAGTATAAAACAAAGTCGCTTGCTGCTGTCTGTTCCTATGTATGTATAGATCTTTAAAAGTACGCAACGGATTTTGATGCGGTTTTTTTTAATAGATAGAGTGATTCAAGAGGAAGGTTGATATGCATAATATTTAATATCACCATTGCACCCGTGCGAAGCTGGGGCAACTCTAGTTTACTCTACTTTACTCCAAACTATTACTCTACTTTACTCCAAACTGCATGAGGATAGGCAGGGAGATGTTATTTCTCCGAAACTATTCACGGCCGTAATGGAAGGCACTACAGGCACAGGGCTAGGGATTACTGTCAGTGGCGAGTACGTCACTTACCTTCGGTTCTCAGAGGACATAGCATTCATGACTGAGATTATGGAAAAGCTGAACAGTGGTCGATAACCGCATTAGAGTTTACTAACGAGGGTAAAACCAAAGTTATAGTAAACAACCATCTAGCACCCACTCTTATAAAGATCTATGACTCTACACCAGAAGTTGTGGTCGATTACGTTTACGCTCTAGAGTGGCGGTCGCGTCCTGGAAGATACAGTTAGAAGGTGGATCGATGACCTGGTGAGAGTCGCAGGAATTTCTTGTGGCGTCACTTGGGGGAGGCCTATGTCCAGTAGTGGACAATTTTCGGTTGAAATCACCATTATGATTAAAAATTTTAATCAACATTTTAATTTAAAATGACTGAGATTTAAGAGTGACCGAATGGCACGCCATTGGGATGATGCCATAAATCTGTGTGTAAATCTGTCATAATCTACCACCGTAGCAAGGAGTCTAACTTACTTCATTTTGAACGGATTAAATATCTTCTTTATTTTCGATTGTGGCTAACGATTTTTGATACAAATAAGAATAATAAAATTTAGTCAACTGCTTTATTACATCGGTACCCAAATCTATAGATCCTTTTTAAGTAAAAGATGATAAAAGAAAAAGATGTTAATCACAATTTATTTTCGCAGGGCCTCCTAGCTTGCCAATATACGGTGCCTTCTGGATCGTTCTGGCACACGGGTTTAATGACCTCTCTACAGCCTTCCGCAAGTTAGGAGAGAAATACCAGACGAAGATGATCGGCTGCTTCATGGGACCAGTTCCTACCATTGTTGTGAACGACCCTGCTCTTATCAAGGAGATGCTGAACCGCGAGGAGTTTGATGGACGAATGGACATCATTGTGTTTCGATTGAGGTCCTTTTGGAAGAGACTTGGTGAGTAAAAGTTAACGGATTGGTATCTACTAGTTGTCTAGGTACCTAATTGTCTTTTATAGACGGTGGGAAGTTATCAAATAAAGGATTTTTTTTAGGTTAGAAAATCGGGTTCCTCCTATTTGGCAGAATCTTGATATTTCGAAATTAATTTGGCATATCTAACACACATGGCATAATATTTTTTAATCGAATATTTGTAAGGCATACAAATTATTTAGCATAACTATTGTTTGGCAGTATGTTTACGTGTCCGAATTTACAACGGCATACTTATAACATGGCTAAATAAACATTATGCTTAATGAAATTATGCATAATACCTATAGTAATATTACGCAAAATTTCGTTTTTTCGATGATTATTTTGGGAACCGATAACTTTTCATAAGCTTTTTGTTCAAATTCCTTTTTACCGAAAACTATTTGACCGACTTCTTTTTTTGCCATATTTTTAGATCAGCGAAGTACGACTATTGGTCGAAATCTCTTTTGAACTTTTTTCATTTACAAAATGATTTATTTGCTATATGTTCACCACATTTTCAATTTAATATTTAAAAAGGCTTCCTTCAATAACTATGTTGCTTGAAACAGTCTCATAGCCCAGGTAGGCGTCGACCCGAGCGGGCGCCATCAAATGCCATCAAATGCCTTTTTTAGGTGAAAAATCATCAATTAACTTCTCCCGTTCTGAGTGAAACGACAGTATCAGACTTATTGACTAAAACCCACCTATATTCCTTCAGATGACGTACGCGCTTTCAGTGGTTAGGAGTCGCTCCCAGGGCGCCTCTTACGAGGGCCCTGACGTGAAAAATGTTTTCTCCTCTCCCTTTTCGACAAATGTTGCATGTAATTACAGCTTCTCAGAAACTTCCATAACCCAGATTTTCTCTACAAAGACACGGTAATGCTCCGCTCAAGTAGAGAAGACCTCAACCGTGGCCTATAGGTGATTCAAACAATTTATTTCTGCAATTTAAAAGACTCGGCTGACGTAGTTGCGTTTAAGCGACACGTTGCCGAGATGGTTGGCGGTTGTGTCAGCTCCGAGTGTATTTGTAATGATCAAATAGTCAGGCGCTTGTATCTTATGGCTCATTTACACTTGGTCGCCGACATTGGTGGCCGACTTAAAATAAGAACCCATTAATTAGGATTAAAGTTAGCTGTTTAAATTGATAGATTGATGCCCTTTGTGTGATTAATCTTTATATCTAGGTTAACTTGTACACTATTAAGGTTAATCTATAAAATATTGCTGATTAATCTGAATGAAAGAGAGAACTTAAAAGTTGAATCTCAGCCGCGTCGCGATAAAAAATATTAAGAAAGTCATTACTTATGTTAAGTTAAAATAATGATTTTCTTAAAAAAAAAATTAACATTTCAAAATTCATCAGTCACAAACTGTTAGCTAATCTAATTCTAACTGTTACTTTTGGGGGCCCGGAGACCCGTAACTCAGGTATTCTATCTAAACCTATTTCGGGCACCAGTCTCTCACAAATGTTTACCTATTTATTATATTAACCTTTTGAATACCGTAATTAGAGACACAATAGAAAGACAATAGGTGTGCGGACACCGGTGTCTTCTTGGGACTTAAAGGAGTAAATAGGCTATTAATAAACTAGTGCGCCTCATCATCAACGATTGCATCACTACTTACCATCAGGTCGATCGCAGTCAAGCACTAGTTTATATCAATAAACAACATTGATTAATTACTTCTGTTCACCGTAACATTGATTTGTAATGAGAAATAAATATAGATATTATTGTTATTACAAATGCGTGACAAAAGCGACATAGAGGCAAGTGGTAAACCTTTGTCGTGTCATTAAATATGTCCGTGAACTACAATGTCGAACTTGTTGACCTAGTGTGACCTTCAATATTACGAGGTCTGTGTTCCCTGTAAAGGTTGGCAGAGGTTTATATAACAGCCTCGTTTTGTCAGTTTTGCGCTTAAACTCGCCGCAATAGAGTTAAAACTATTTCAATGGATGCTTTCCAAATTGAGAATTTGTAATTAAGCACATGTTATCACTATCTTGGTTACAAAGTTTAACAGGTTTTTAGACTAGAGTTTAACAAGTAAGTAATCTATAGAAAAAAAAAGAAAAATTAGCGGAGAAGACGCAATCTTAGGATTAACTTATACGAGTTCTTTATTCCGAAATCAGCCATAAGAGGGTGGCTAATTATTTGCTTATGAGTGACATGTTGCTAGCCGCCATTACTCGCTTGAATAAGCTTCTAATGACTGCCACTGGTAAGTATCTAGTCCTCTAACTTCATAATGTTAATTAGTGAACGATACTTAGGTATAGTCATGATAACAAACAACTTTTACTATGGGACAAACCTGAAATCATGAAAAAAACTAACCAAATTCAGTACATTTTGACCAGTTAGGCGAACACAAATGTACTGAGCAGCAGATTTTTTTTCGCGATTTCAGGTTTGGTCCCATAGTAAAAGTTGTTTGTTATCATGACTACAATCACGTGTTCAAGTATCGTTCACTAATTACCAGTCACCCTATATATATTTACGATAGGTAGATAGGTATCTAATAATTATTTTTCTTAAAATAAATTAATTATCAAAGTATTTTGTTGTACGTACAATAATTTTATTATCGTTGTAAAAATCATTTGATCTAATCGCTTTGCACGTAGATTGGCAACAAGACACACCTCAAAACGGAAATTACTTACTTGAGATGCGCCGAATATTCGTTTTATATTCGGCAGAATTTTGAGGTAAGTATTCGTGGTCGATTATTATTCGATTGAAATGCCGAATGTATTCGGTTTAAAGGATCATTGAAAATCAGCCTTTAGGTGAAAATAAATTAAAGGACTCCCATATTCGAAGCTTTCAACTCTATCTGGCAACATCGTATTTCTACTAATTACTATTATTCGGTATTCGGTTATTCGATGAAATCATATTCGGCGCATCTCTAGAAATTACCTACATCATAATAATGCAACAATCATCGCGGCGATAAATCGTAGGTAAAGATAACTATAATACGAATTTCGGATTGCAAATTAAGAATTAATACCAACTTGTTTAATATTTTGTCCATTAAATAACAAAGTCAAAATTCTTTGGCGGCGCGGCATAAATTTTTTTTTCTTGTATTTAATGGCACATCTTCGAATAAAGGGTTCACCATTCCTGGACTACAAAAATTAAAACTAAAACGGGGTACCATTCAGAATTTGTTAAGGCCAAAGTACACATGCCTGTAGATTGCACAAAATTATGCAAATAACTTGCACGCCAGTGAGCCATACGTTCTGATTGATTGATGTCACTATGGCATGCATGCTACGTGCTTATGGCCGAAATATAAAATTATGAATGTTACCCCACTGGCATGCGATTTACTTAACCAAAATATAGTTTGATTTTGAATGCTTATGTGCATGGTTTAAGATACGAGCCTGGTTGTAAAATACATTTGAGATTCCAATTTTCATTATAGGTATTTACACTCTATGTAGCAATTGGTTGGTCATTATAACCAGCGAAGCGAAGTTGTAGATGAAACACCTCTGCTTCGTAAGGCAGAAGCTAATAAAAAAACGCAAACTTAGGTATCTCACACAAACACACAAATGATCCTATGAGTATTGAGCCCTAAAAATTTTAAATGATTTGGTACTAAGATGCGCTTAATTACTTAGTTCTATTTGTAAAAGCTTACATTGTTACATTATAAAATTCTGCCAAACTGTGAATCAGTTTTGTCGGCAGTTGTTCTTGTTTCACATTTATACAAATTTTGTTAAGAATTCTTATTTTTATTTTATTAGCTTAGCATAAGTTAACACATAGGTACGAAATCAAATAATCCCACATTCTTCTACATCCAAGGACAATCATCACTGTTCATGGATGCAAAATGCGGGGCTTGCTTGTTACGCAATCTATATGGCTACGTACTAGGGTTGTCAACCGTACCTACTATAATATATAGTATTGTACTATATTTTGGGTCTGTGTACTATATACTGTTGGAAAAATATATAGTACGCAAAAATACTATATTTTCAATATTTGACCGGTGCGGGGTAGCGTGTAATCTAACTTATCTATCTTACCGCGTTTTGAACTTGTCTATGACAAACGAATGTTTGGTCCTTGGTCTGCTATGTTTATGTTCTTTAATTTTGGAGATTATTTTCAATTAAAAATTGTTCCTTTCTATAAGAAGAAAGTTATAAATTTTGTTATAGAAAATAGTAGCGATAACGAAAGTGTGTCGCAAAAAGGAAAGGCTTAAAAATATAAACCTGTAACAAAAATATAGATTTTTTTATTTATATTAATTCAAAAATTACCTTTGTTATAGTATGAAACCTTTATTTTAGAATTTAAATAATTAAAAAATTGCACAACAAATATGGTTAAAAAAGAAATAAGTATCTAATAAATAATATTTTTTGCTTTTTCCATAAAATGCTATATTTTTTTGAAGTGTGCTATATTTTTTATAGCTTAGTTTGAAAAATACTATATTTTGTTGAAGAAGTATTGGCAACCCACAGATAACTTTAGATTTCTGTGTGGCAACCCTACCACGGACACAGTGACAGGTAGTTGCAATGGGCTATGCTCGGAGTTTCCTTGCGTGATCGAATCAGAAATGAAGATATCCGCAGGAGAACTAAGGTTGCCGACTAGCACGTAGAATCGCCAAACTTAAGTGACAATGGGCAGGGCACATTGCTCGCAGAATAGATGGCCGTTGGGGCTGAAAGGTTCTGGAGTGGCGACTCCTCCAAGGTGGACCGATGACCTGGTCAGGTCGCTGGAGTCCGATGGAGACGCACAGGATCGGTCATTGTGGCGACACTTGGGGGAGGCCTATGTCCAACAGTGGACGTCTTTCGGATTTAATGATGATTAGTAGTTGCGATATTACTGTTACCTACCAAAAAAAAAAATGTTTAACTTTATCTACAGGTAAATACGTTTGTCTTGCTAATTACAGGTGCGTGTACGGACAAATGCAAACATTGCGTGGAGCGAATACAATCGTCTTGGCTTTGAACATACAGAGTCGTAGAACCGTTAGCTTTTTGACTTTTTAACACCTTTCTCTTGAGCTTAATTTGAGTTATGGCCCTGTTACCATGTTTTTTTTATGATGGAGTTTCGAATACGTCAATCATTTTTGAACAAATATTTTCGGTAGGCATCGAGTAGGCAGGTTACCTTTCACAGTACCTCTACCATGAGTTTTAAGCAATAGTATTCGTCGCTACTCGATATCGACGCCGTAAATATTTTGTATGGCAAATTTTGCAGCGCCTCTAGCGGTCACTTGCAGAACCGAAATTTGCCATACAAAATATTTACGGCGTCGATATCGAGTAGCGACGAATACTATTGCTTAAAACTCATGGTAGAGGTACTGGTAAGCGAATGAACGGTAGATACTCATCAATTTGAATGGATACCGTTCTCTTATAATTGGAAAAGATAACAATTTAGGCTTAACTTGGATTTAAATTGGCTTCTTGATTGACTTTTTGTCCAAATATGCCTAGCGAATTTAGTAATAGGCATAGCAAAATCCTCTTCTGAGTAAACCGGTCATAAATGAGCTTTGAGGAAACTGTGTCAATAACGTAGATATTAAAGAGCTTATCTCGCAGGCTTTGTTACTCCGGAAGACACTTCCTAAAGTTTTTTTTAGTATAGGCTCGCACTTGCCCACTATGCCACCTGATGGAAAGCGACGATATGGTCGATGATGGAGCACGCTTGCCTAAATATCATCACTCTTGACTTCCAGATCCCCAGTTTCTAGCTATCAGTAGGACACAGAGAATCTGGGAGGGAATACCACTCTTTAAAGATGTATCTAGTTTTTTTCTTGTTATTGTTTAGTGTTCCTACATATCGCCACAGTTTTTATAACATAGGTTATCTCATGCCGTGTCGGTTTATTCCATAATACACTTTTTCCAACTTCATGAAAAATCTCAAACCGCAAACTATTAGATTGGAATCCCAGTTTTAATTTAGGGCAATACGTAAATTTTGAAAGAGTTACCCTTGCCTTAGAAAGGCAAATAAAGATACAAGTGGGTTTTAGTCAGTAAAAGTCTGATACTCTCCTTTAGTTCTACCCTAAAACAGAAAAAGACATTTGAAGATTTTTTACCTCAATAAAAAAAAGGTTTAGTGATCTAGTTTAGAGAAACAAGGAGAAATTTACAAAATACACAGTTTTTTCGTCATAACAAAGTCCATCGTTGGACATAGGCCTCCCCCAAGTGTCGCCAGAGCGACTGATTCTTACGTCACGCATTCATCGGATTCTCACGGCCCTAACCAGGTCATCGATCCACCTTGTGGCAGACCAACGCTGCATCTTCCAATAGGCGGTCGTCACTCCAGAACCTTTCGGATGATCCGTTCTGTGAGCACTGTTTGTTGCACTTAAGTTTGGCAGCTTTTTAATGAACTTAAACAACATATTTTCTTAGACAACCGGCAAGAAGCAACATGGATAAAAAAAATCTTATAATATTTTCATAGTACCTATGCGAGCGAGGACAATCTACGTAGTACAGTATCAAAACTGGGCAAGTGCGAGTTGGACTAGTGCACTGAGGGTTCCGTACAAACTTACATATCTAAGGCCCTGTTTATGGAGACGCGGCGCGTTGCGCGGCGCGTTGCGCGGCGCGTTGGGCGTTTCTTCGTACATTGCAGCAGCGGGCCGCGTCATCGCTTGCGCAAACATAAACATATGGCAATGTACGACGGACCGCCCAACGCGCCGCGCAACGCACCGCGTCTCCGTAATCGAGCACTAAATGATTCCATTCTAGAATCGAGTCTCAAATGATTTGTTTAATGACATAACTAGTTTTCTGATTTAAACGTTAACTTGTGCTATGAGACCTTACTTCATGACAGTTTTTCTCACTCCACAGGCATCTTCTTCACGGACGGCTATTTCTGGCACGTACAGAGGAGGTTCTCGCTGCGATACCTCCGAGACTACGGCTTCGGCAGGCGCGACGCCACGCTAGAGGCGGTGCTGTCCTCCGAGATCAAGGAGATGCTGGACATGAGGCTCAGTGGACCGAAGTATCCGGCTGAAATGGTATGAACTAATTAAAAATCAAATCTCATATTTTTATTGTAGTTTAAAAATGGAAACAAATACGGACCGGACTGGACGAAAAGAAGAGAGGGTAAGCGCCAAAAAAAGTGCATTGAAGTACATTTTTCGTATCTGTATTTTTTTTTATTTGATTTAAACTAGTGCTTGAATTCGATCGCACCTGATGATAAGCAGTGATGCATTTGTTAATGGTGAGGTTAAATGTACATATGCATAAAACAATATTCCTACTGCGATATCAGTCGAAAAATTCTTCTGAGAACTTCCCTTAGACCATTTATTAATATTTTTCTATTCTTATTTCCAGGAAATCATCAAAGGCGACCTTGTGTACATGCCATTCTTCTTCTCCATCCCTTTCATCAACGGAATGGTGCATGTCTTGTCCAGGAGCACTCTCTCAAGATCAGAGTACCATTCCCTATGGACTCTAGCCAAAGGTACCCTCACTTTCCTGAGGAACTCGACTGATATGGGGGGCGCCTTGTCTCTTACTCCTTGGCTTAAGGATGTGCTGCCTGATTACAGTGGTTATAATAATCTGGTGAAAGGGAACCAGGTCTTGTTTGATTATTTTACGGTACGTACCTATGCAACAGAACACTTCGATAAACTATCTACTTTATTAAACACGGTTAGGGTTATCATATGCATACGTACAAATTCATTAAAGGATGAAACTATGTATATTAATTATTTGGATTGTCCTGATAGCACGGTATACGTCTGCACTCCTCAAATACTTCAAGATATTTTGCTTCTTTGTTGTTTCATCAGTGCTTCATGCTGGCGACCGTTTTCAGGGGCTTTTTATTGAGTGTGCCAGTCACCAGCTGTCTTTTCTGTCTTTACTTATCACACAGGGGCCATTGCCTTTAAATAACTCTTGATAACCATTCCACTTTAACCTCCTAAAATCATAACCTATATCTTTGCTTTTCCTAGTCGTAATAAAAAAGTTTCCCACCAACCGGGGGGTGCCTTGGATTTACTTGAATAGCGCGAACAGGGATAATCGTCTGTTGGTAGGCCGATCCATAAAAAGTCTCTAAGAGGCCTCTGTGAGTTGGCTTCGGCCGCTCATACGCCTTCCAAAGATCCAAGATCAGGGTCTTGGGATATGTAAGCACATAATTAGATTTTAAATTTAGTCCACACATCTCCGAATACCTGGCTGCCAGAGTACAAAAAATATTGAAAAAACCTCGTAAAGTTTATTCATCGACATTCCAGTTTTTGTGTCCTTCTGTCTAATTTAAATAAATGTTGTTTAACCCTGACGACCTTTCGACGGATGTCAGTAAGGACACGACATCATTCATAACTTACATTATGTTAAGTTTAATAAATAAAAACGTTTCCATAATTTCAGAAAGTAGTGAACGAAGCTAAGGAGAGCCACGATGAGACTTACGACCGACACTTCCTGGATATGTACCTCACTAAGATGAAACAAGAATTTAGAGAGAAGGAACGCAGTACATATTCAGGTAAGTAATGGAGATGCAATATACTTTTAACGTATAATTTTTTTTAAAAACCTATTTGCAAAATAAAAATTTACTTACATACGATAGAAGAGCTACAAATCGAGTTCTAGGCGGTCTAGCCTGAAAAATATTAAATATACCCAGCAAAAATATGGACTTTAGGATTTTTTTTACAAATAAATCAATACCTCCTACGTAAATGAGTCTTCTTGTATTCAAAATAACAGAAGATGGCTCAATATACTTAGGAGGTGTAAAAATGTTCAATAGTTTTCATTTAAATTAATAATGGTAACTCAGTAGTTTTTTTTTTTATATATATACACACATATAGGTCATGCAAATAACCTTGTTCAAATCTAAAGACATAGGGTACATTCAGGAGTTGAACAAATGATTAATGGCCTGATTACTTCTTCTTAGTTGTCGATTCCTGAGAGTGGTCGTGGCTATGTCTCAGTCCAGTATTACGCCATCGCCTCTCCCGCAACACGACGCCATGCAGCTCTGGGGGCTTACTCTCAAGTTTAATTCCGATCGGTCGACATTGAAATTGTGACGTTAGGTACTCTTCAATTCGATGCTAGGGCCAAATTGCGTGACCTTTTTGGAAAACGAAGTAAAATCGAGATTGGGCTTAGCGTGTGGTCACGCAATTTAGCGCTAGCATCGAATTCAAGAGTACGAAACGTCACAATTCCAACGTCGACCGATTGGAATTAAACTTGAGAGTAAGCCCCCTGTTTGGCGGCTTGGCAGTTGTCATTAATGCTGCAGTGTGTCATAGATTTGATGAGGTCCTACCATCATAGCGCGATCTTTTGCCCTTGACCTTCCTTGCACCTTGCACCACCAATTGTTCTATCGAGTCTTCGTTACGAGTGATATGCCCGAAAAACTTGAGAATTTGTATTACCTTTTTGATATTGAGTTCTTTCAGGATCGAACCATGGGTTCGTGGTCCATGGGATTCCAAGCATGCATCTAACGTGATTTTATCCAGACCTATAATAAATCATCTAGATTTCTGAGTCAGTCTTTGGCGTCATGTAGTGCGACGTGCAATTGTGGGTTCAGTGTGGAGCTGACGTGGTTTGCCCATTTTTTTGGTCAGCGACCTCTTGGTCGGTTGCCATCAACCATGCCAATTACGAATTTGCGATGAGTTGTTCAAAGTTGTGATGTTTTTAAAAAACAAATATAAATGTAAATAATAATTTACATACTTATTAATTAACTGGTAAATGACACATATTTATTCTGTGACCTTATGTTATCTAATTCATTAAATTATCGGATCCGTTTAATATTTTATTTTAATACAATGACACGGTTTTACTGTACCGGAAGACGCAGCGTTGGAAGGCCTTCCACAAGGTGAACCAATGACCTGGTCAGGGTCGCTGGAGTCCGATGGATGCGAGACGCACAGGACCGGCCATTATGGCGACGCTTTGGGGGAGGCCTATATCCAACGGTGGACGTTTTTTGGCTGAAATGATAATGATGACACGGTTTATACACACCTAATTGCAATACTCAGTGTCCACTATACTGACTTACGAATAGCTGGCAAGGTGAATAGTGCGAGCGAGATTGAAACGTTTACCGCATTTGGCTCTCTGACTGGTTAAGACCTTGGAGCGGACCAATCGGAGCGCCGAACGTCACAAATATGTCGATCGCGTAAACGTAAAACAAACTGGTACTAGGCACTCGGATGATAAAAATGCACAAAACTTGTATTTATCCAAAAAAAAAATGTGTATCAACATACTTACGAACTAGTTAAACGAGCTTGAAAAATAACTACAGCTGCCAGCGGCGTCGCCTGCGTGAATGTAGAAAGTCCCAAGGGCACATGCTTCCGGGATAAAAGTAACCTCTGTGCTATTCCAGGACATGATTTATCTTTATGACAAATTTCATCCAAATCCGTTTAGCCGTTCGTTCGTCAAGAAGTAACAAACATACAAAATACAAAAACACACACAAACTTTCGCTTTTATTTAGTGGATTGGATGTTGGTAAACAAAACATTAGATTGGATTTAGGGACATTGACACCAATGCGCTTGGGCACGTGCTGCCTACAAAGATAACAAAAACAAAAACCGGGTCTTAAAACAAGTTACAAATGACATTTTAATATACTTACTATTGATATTTACATAATGGTCTCATTCATAAATAATTATGTTCTAACGTTCGATAAAGTTGGTCACGCAAGCTGGGCTTATGCCGATGAAACGAAAGATTTTAATTCTTGAATTATCGGTTAATGTAAAACTAATATGCATAATAATTTTAATTTAAAATTTTATTTATTTTCACCATAAGTGCTCGATTACGGAGACGCGGCGCGTTGGGCGATCCGTCGTACATTGCCAATTAAGTTTGTGTTCGCGATCGCGAGCGATGACGCGACCCGCTGCTGCAATGTATGACGAACGCTCAACACGCCGTTTCTCCGTAAACAAGGTCTTAGCTTTACGTTACAAAATCCTAGTCATTAGTTACACAAAGGCTAGTAGTTAGGGCGTTAAAATGACCCTAATTAATATTTAGGGTCGTTTTAACACCCTAACAACTAAACTAGGTGTATGTCTCTGTGGCTTAGGAGTCAGAAACAACTGATATTTAATTTAACTTATTGAAACCAGGACTGAAAATAAAATGTCTTAATTACAATTAAATATGTTCGTATTTTTTTAAACGTCTGTTTAGTATTTTTATGAAAATCTACTAAAACAATTAATTAGCACATGCAAATTGCTTTTTTTTTCTTTCAAGTCTCACTTCATGTATCTGTACATATAACTACATAAAAGCGAAATACCATTCACCGATTAATCACGACATCTCAGAAACTGTAACACCTACAAACTTAAAATTTGGCAGGTAGGTTCCATATGTATAGGGTGTAGACATCCGCTAATAATCTCGGAGTTTCGTAAAGTTTCGAATTTTACGAAACTCCACCTATAAAGGGTTAATACGAGGGTTGGAAGTTTGTATGGAGAAAACGAATTTCACGCGAGCGAAGCCGCTGACAGAAGCTAGTTTATAATATAAAAATGAATCGCTGAATGTGTTGCTAATATTTCGCTAATTCTTTTTTTGTTGTGTTCGTTATTGTCAGGAGAAGGTTCTTAGGGTAGAGTAGGGTAGAGTAGGGCAGAGTAGTGTAGAGTATGGTGGAGTATGGTAGAGTAGGGTAGAGAACAGTACGGTAGAGTAGGGTAGAGTAGGGCATAGTAGTGTAGAGTATGGTGGAGTATGGTAGAGTAGGGTAGAGAAGAGTAGGGTAGAGTAGGGTAGAGAAGGGTAGGGTAGTGTAGGGTAGAGTAGAATGGAGTAGAGTAGAGCGGGAGCGAAGCCGCGGGCAAAAGCTAGTCTACAATAAAAATGATTACATTGACTTCTTTTTCTAATTATGATTGAGGAAGACTGACTGATTGGTTCTTGACTTTTTTGTATGGTTATGCGTTGACATGTCAGTCAGTTTCATATACACAAACTTCTGCTACGGCTTCGCCCATGTGAAAGTAGAAACATACTTGAAGTTTGTATGGAGTTTCCATACAAACTTTGCCCCGCTTTTACACCCCCCCCTCAAGGGTCGCCGCCGCCGCCGGGATTCCGATCCCGATTTCCGGCCACCGTAGGCGCGGGCTCGCGGACGGTGGGCAATGGGTAGCTCGCCGTCCGTCCGTCCGGTAACAGACCAGTCCGAGCTCAGGTCGTCTACGGCGCGCACTGTTCCCGCGCGCCTCAAGGAGTTGTCAGCAAACTGTAGGGGTCCAGCAGGGCCGAAGCCTACTGGGGTCAAAGGTTATGTGAGAATGTCACCACGGGCCCCGGGACAAAGGCAATGAATGGAAGGGTAGGTTTTTAGTCAGTAAAAGTCTGACACTATTTCCCGCCCCACCCAAGGGCGGGATTTGTCATTGGATGATTTTAAATACGATAAAAAAAAACCCCTCAAGGGTAAAATTTCGTGAAATCCTTTCATAACGAATGTCTACAACGTACAAAAAACATAGCCTCCAAGTTTCAGGACTTTACGATCAGCGGTTTAGGCTGTGCGTTGATCGGTCAGTCAGTCATTCAAGTCAAAGCATTTTGTACGTATAGATGGATCAACGTTGCCTAATATTTTTGAACCTTTATAATCACCAAATAATTTTCTAAATCTTTGTCTTTTTATTTCCAGTGGACCAATTGATTTTGACGTGCACAGACTACACCTTCCCCGCGGCTTCAGCGGTTCAGATCGTGCTGTCCATGTTAGTGGAGCGACTGCTCTTGCAGCCCGAGATCCAGGACAAGATCCACGAGGAGATAGACCGCGTCGTTGGCAGAGACCGCCTGCCTAATCTGGATGATAGAAAGAAGTATGTTCTATTTTGATTACGGTTTTATATGAAAATAAACTGGTATTAAGAGGGGCTTTCCTCACTCGCCTATAGGTAACGTCGAGCATGGTTTAAAAACTTGTTGCTTCACCTAACGCAATCCAACGCGATGTTTGTTCAAGAAGCAACGCGAAAAAAGAGAGATAACGCCTGAAAACACCGTTGGCCGGGTAGTTCCGGTATTTACTCGATTATTTCACAAAATTTGTTCCAGAAAATACTTGTTTTTTTAAAACCCTTAAAAGTTTTTGAGAAAAATCGTCAATCAGAACTTCTAACAGATATACTATATTCTTCTTCTTTTCATGTCGATCTGACTCAGATTTTGTCCGACAAATATTTAGCCACCTGGACAGCTAATTTTAGTATGTTATGGAGGGCCAAAGTTCACATAAAAGTTCGAGTTTAAAAAAGGTACTTTATTTTTTAATTTTAACTTTACAAATCGATAGTGTTTCAGGTACCGAATCGACCCTTCACGGGATTATAACGATCAAAATTTAACAGTGTATAAATTATATAGGTAAAGGTAGATAATTTATATAGCCCCGCACCCTTTTACTACCGCTTTTGTAAGTTGTTTCTTAAACTTAAAAAGATTTATAGATAAGCAAAGTCAAAGGCAATGTTTCAATACGGAAATCACGACTTGATCATAGAAATAACTAAAAGTTAGGTAAGTAACGTGTTAGGTACATTTCAGTGCCATACCGTGGCCTATAAGCTAGTGTACCATAGTTGCTCAAGCCCCAAGAAGACACCGATGTCCGCAAAGCTATTGTCTTTCTATTGTGTCTCTAATTACGGTAGCGAAAGGCTGACCCTAACATTGTCAGGATGGCAGGCGGTCGCCTCCTTCTGCGAAGCAGTAATGCTAGCAAAGGCGGAGGTCAACCGCATGAGGCAGAGGCAACGGGGCGCTCGCCCCAGCCGCCGCCGGGATTCCGATCCCGATTTCCGACCACCGTAGGCGCGGGCTTGCGGACGGCGTGCAATGGGTAGCACGCTGTCCGATCGTCCGGTAACCGACCGGACCGAGCCCAAGTCGTCGACGGCGCGTTCTATTCCCGCGCGCCTCAAGGAGCTGTCAGCACACCGAAGAGGCCCAGCTTGCTAACTGCAGGCAGGCAGGGTCGAAGCCTACTGGGGTCATGGATTAACTTCCGAAAGGAATGCCCGGCCCTGGCACGATAGGCTACGAAGGAACGGGGTAGGTTTTAGTCAGTAAGAGTCTGACACCACTTCCCGCTCCGCCCAAGGGCGGGATTTGTCATTGGATGATTTTACCTAGGTACCATAAAAAAAAACCCTAACATTGTCAAGCCTAAAATACCAATGAACGTCACTCATCAAAGTCACTGCTTACCATCAATTAAAAACAAAGTAGGTATCTATTCACACAGAATAAGTAGGTAATCTATTAATAAACCTATCATGAAGTTATGTTGACATTCCGAGCGCTCTTTTCTGAGTTAAAACCTATTCACCACTAACGGAAATTGGGATATCATCAAACATGCCTTCCACTCAAAAATTACCTACGAAATTGACTTTTTACAGTTGAAGTCACGACTGTATGCAGTTAATATTGACTTCATACGACAGCAGCCGAACTCGTGAATTTGATATCATGAACGTACGATTGCGGTCACTTAAAAAAAAAATCGCTTGAATACTTCGGTGCGACAGCAAACCAAACCTTTGAAGTTTTCGTTTCAAGTGCAACTAAGAATGAAATTAGCGGTGGTCAGGCGAAGTGTTTTTGATAGTACAACTGCATCTACCTATTTGAATACATTGACTGTGCGCGGTTCCTGCGATGCAATCTGTCTTGGTTGGCAGCCTCAGCTACTATAAGGGCCAAATTCACCAAGAAACTAATCGCGATTATATAAAACAAATCGCAGTTTGAGCGCCTAATCGAGATTATAGCTTCATTTTGCGTTTCATCGCTATGAATTAAACCTAGTTTACGATAAACTCAGTTTCAATTCTTTTGTTGTCGCCGATGTTTACGACACGGGTCTTTAAACTAGATTACGCTGAGCTCAGTTTAGTTGAACCGAGTTTTTATATTGAATGGTGAAATCAGCCCTAACTATCAATCGTTGATTATTTTGATATCAGTAGGTAGATTTGCTCGTCAGTAGACAGATGGCGCTATGTTGGTAGCTACCTGATGTCGAATTTTTAGAACTGCTCTGGGTGGAACGGGGAGTGTTTTTTACTGCCTAAAACCTACCTGTGTTCCTTCAACTGTCCAAGTTTATTTATTTTTTAATCTCTCGATACCTACAGTGTTTTTGGATTTGCATTTCATGCTCTTGCGTATAAGTCACGCCTTCATCTGGAATCATCTTGATAGACTATACACAATACCTAATTGTGGACCTGCAGTCGAATTTTGAAATTTATTTAGACACGCTCGATGAAACAAGCCCCATAGTAGATACTTACTAACAGTAGATGAGACGGTACAGTCTAAGACAATTCATGACGAACACAGACTTCAAACTAAATCGGATGCCAAGTAGGAATTTAATTCGGACAGATTACAATTGAGAGCAGTGGTGGCCGAGTGGTAACGGCCCCGACTTACGAGTTGTAGGTCGCGGGTTCAAGCCCGGCCAGACGCATTACTTTGTGTAATTTATTTCATCACCACTGCTCTCAAAACGGTGAAGGAAAACATCGTGAGGAAACCGGCATGACCTAGAACCAAAAATTCGAAGAGATGTGACATCCACCAACCCGCACTGGGCCCGCGTGGTGGATTACGGCCCATTCCCTCTCTTAGAGAGGAGGCCTGTGTCCCAGCAGTGGGAACATTAAAAGACTGATGATGATGATGATGAGTATGAGATTACAAGCCTTATCTACAGTAGACGCAGTACAAATAATAATAAAAATCACGATAACTTGCAAATCGTATCATAGTAGGTATCTTCGCGCAAAAGTTATCAATTTCATCATGTCATGTCTTAACTGGGTCAGATTAAATTGGTAAATGGAACAGGATAGACGTGATGGATGATTGATTGATGATTTGTGGTTTTTAGGAAATCATCCAATGACTTCTCCCGCTCTAGGGCAGGGCGAGAGGACGTGTCAGAATTTTACTGACTAAAACTCACTCCTACGTTCCTTCTTATCTTTCGTTCCACGGCCCCTAGGTTCTTTTTCGCACAACCCATAATTCCAGTACTCCGGTAAGCTTCGACCCTGCTGGGCCCCTACGGTACTGCTGACATCTCCTTGAGGCGTGCGTGAAACATTATGTGCCGTCGACGACTCGGGCTCGAGACTTAGTGGATGATGACGACCGTAACTACGGCTGACTATCTATCAGTGATGTAACGAATATTCGCATTAGCATTTGCGAATATTCGCACATGTTTTGGCATTCGCATTTGTATTCTCAAGAAAGATATGAATGCGTGGCGAATGTTTTTTTACAAACAAAAAGGAAATAATAAATTGATTGGATGGATATAGAATGACAAATCACACAACTAGTATTTCACATTTTCAGAGTCGTAAACTGTGAAACCACATGTTAGTCATGTTTAATCACTTAAATTTAACAAATACCTACAATAATATTAACCAACCTCAAATCATAACAATTTTTTTCGAATTAACATAATGTGACTAGCTTCTTCAATAAGTCTGTAACGGCTTTGCTATATAATTCTGTTTAAACATGGCAGACACGAAATTTCAAACCTGTATGACATTTTGGGCGCACTTTGTTTGAAAGTCAAATCGCATTCGCATTCGCGAATATTGAATTTGAACATTCGCAACCGCATTCGTGAATGTGAGAAATCTAACATTCGTTACATCACTACTATCTGTCTATCGGAGTTTGGTTTTCGTACTCAGTCCTTTTATGTGGGCCATGCGGCCATCGGCTTCATTCTGTGCAACCTACCTCTCACCAGAAGCATATCGGGCCTCGCAGCTTGTTTATTTATTTAAACTTCATGTACAGTAGTAGTACTTACCTATACCGATTTAATGCTTGAGATTGAGGTTCGCGAGCATATTCGTAAGAAGTTGGCAGTGGTATCAACACAGCGCTAATATCTCTCTGTAAGCCGATTTGGAGTAATTTCTTGTATATTTATATGTATATATTTAGTTTATTAAATTGTGTATATATTATATATTTAGATTTTATCTACAATTCATTTGTGTATCTTTTTAAATTCAATTTTTTTCTCTTCTCTTTTATTGCACCTGCCACCATTTTTTTTTTTCTCTGCATCACCCAAAGGTTGACTGGGAGAAAATGCCTAAGGCATTAAGTCCGCCTCTGTACCTTTATGTGCATGAAGTGTAAAAATAAATAAATAAATGCAACAAGGCATTCTCTACCAGTCAACCTTTGGGTTAATATAAAGACAACACTGTGGTGGGTGGGCACAATAACAAATATTTCAAATAGATTATTGTCTCATTAAATGAATTTACTTAAATAAAATATTTGACATAGTGGGGTGGCAATTATAGGAAGAGGGATAATGGAAGAAATGGAAAATGGAAAAATCCCATAGCTTTTTCAACGCGTCTACGGGCAATTCAGTTATCCTAGACTTCGGAAAGCTCATGCGGTTCTGCATGCAGTGGATGAAGTGGGAGATGACTTGAATTGATGACAACTGTATGGGGTCACCAGCCGCTGATTGTGTAGTAGGTACATAACCTGTTTAAAAATACGAGTTTTGAATGAATACTTTATTCATTGAATTTTCTTTGGTTTATCAAATCAAAACAAATTAAATTGTTCATTTGCAAGAATTAAGTACCAACCTACATTGTTTGCAAGGAACGATATTATAGCCTAAAAGTCACTTTTTTTAATCTGCAAGCTAGTATACAAATAATTTATTTTTGTAATTTCTCATGCAATTAAATGATTATATTATCATACAATGAATATAATTATTTTGTATGATTTTATCGTCTCACATTTTTATTTTTAAATTGCATTTTCTCATACACGCTATAGAAGCAGGTCTTTTGTAGCCATTTTGTTAAAATAAATTACCTTGTAACAATTTAAATTTATTTTGTATGTTAGATCATAAACATACACAAATAATATATTATTTACTATTGTTTAATCCAAACTTTATAGTTGCATTTATTTATTGAGTCTACATGCTACACAGAGAAAAAATAGGAAAAAATTATACATTAATATTTTCCAATATAAGTACCCTTAATAACCTCGTGTCATGATGGTTCGACTTGTGTGACGAGGATTATGACCGATTTTCGGGTTTCAATTGAAGTGGGGGGCTGTGCATAAGCATAGCACATGGTTCAACTTATCGGCTCGCCACGCGACTAACCGTCGCGGGGCAGTCGGGCCCCGCGCCTGTTTTACTACTTATCTAATAATACCTTGTTGGCCCATGTATTTGCACAACGTAAAGGAAATACAAAGCAAAGGAAAAGAGTTATGAACTTTTGAGACGATTCTGCTATAGTCTAGAAAATAATTATAATATTTATTGGAACAATAAACAAAATTTTAAGTACCTATGGGTGTTCTGGTTTTTTCCAGAAAAAACGAAGATGATTTTCCCACCTAAAAAAAAGTATGAGAAGGCCAAACAGAAGAAGATAGTAAAAAGAACGCAAATCTACCAGAAGTAGTATCTACCTATTGAAAGCGCATTCATATACTTCATGATTATCGCGATTATATTGCCTAAGCTAAGTATCTGGTGTCAATGCTAGATAATTAACTCAGTTCTTATTGAGATAGGCCCGAATCAATAACACGACCATGAAAAATTGCGCTCTACTTTATTTTTCCTCTGTATTGCTCGAATTTGCATTTCCGTCTCGATCTTATTAGCTGATTAGGTGTTGTGTTTGACCTTGGGCACCAGGGGCGTAGCTACCGCCGTATCTGGCTTATCAATTATACGGGGCCCCCGCGCTACAGGGGCCCTGACGTAGGCAAAAATTCGCTACAAATTATCCACAACCGTCACGTAGGGTAAGCCAAGCATTTGTAAAAAAGCACCATTTTTTATAAGGGGCCTCTGTGGGTCTATATATAATAATAAAAAAAATCTTAGTTTAGTCTAAATAGGCGTATATACGTATTTTATAATTATAAGCAAATTAATAATAGAATATTATATAAGTAATAATATTCCACAATACAATAATAAATAATATATAAATATATCAATAACGAATATAAGTACAATTGAGAACAGAAAAGAAAAATTACCGTGAAAGGTAATGAATACATCTTTAGTCTTCACCCAGAGACGTAGCTACCGCCGTATCTGCCGTATCAATTATACGCGGCCCCGCGCTACAGGGACCCCGACGTAGGCAAAAATTCGCAACATTTTATCCAGAACCGTTTGGGTAAACCAAGCATTTGTAAAAAAGCACCTTTTCTCACGTAGTACTAGCTACGCCACTGTCTTCACCACAGTTTTTTAACGTCGGTAAAAACTTCCGAATACTGATATTAGATATTTTTATAAGTAGTATGACCCTATTATATCTACTTTTAGCCGAACATGAGCTCCTATTGTTAGAATCTGCCCGCTACAGCGAAGCAGCGTACCCGTTACCTACTGTTCCGTTAGATAGAATGATTTTATTCTTTTTTGGGCCTTAATTGCAATGACACAGATAAACCGTTTGTTCGGTTTTGTAATTTTTTGCTAAAGATAATGTTGGCTGACCAAATACACGTTTTTTTTTTTTTTTTTTTTTTTATGGTAGGTAAAATCATCCAATGACAAATCCCGCCCTTGGGCGGAGCGGGAAGTAGTGTCAGACTCTTACTGACTAAAAACCTACCCCGTTCCTACGTAGCCTATCGTGCCGGGGCCGAGCATTCCTTTCGGAACTAACCCATGACCCCAGTAGGCTTCGACCCTGCCTGCCTGCAGTTAGCAGGCTGGGCCTCTTCGGTGTGCTGACAGCTCCTTGAGGCGCGCGGGAACAGAACGCGCCGTCGACGACTTGGGCTCGGTCCGGTCGGTTACCGGACGATCGGACAGCGTGCTACCCATTGCACGCCGTCCGCAAGCCCGCGCCTACGGTGGCCGGAAATCGGGATCGGAATCCCGGCGGCGGCTGGGGCGAGCGCCCCGTTGCCTCTGCCTGATGCGGTCGGCCTCCTCCTTTGCTAGCATTACTGCTTCGCAGAAGGAGGCGACCGCCTGCCATCCCTCCTCACTACGGACCATGGCCTGAACCAAGGCCCGGCGAGAGAGATCGCTGCCGCCGATCGCCCCCACGAGGACACGGCGATGCTCCGCCCAGGCGGGGCACACCTCTACAGTGTGCTCCACCGTGTCCTCCGGATGTTCCGCACAGTGGCGACACCCGGGCGAATCCTCCGCACGAATCCGGAACAGGTACTTAGCGAACTTTCCGTGTTCGGTAAGCACCTGCGTCGTGCGGAAGTTGAGAACGCCGTGAGGTCTTTCCAGCCACGCCTCAAGGATGGGCCTTATCGCCCCAATTGTGGCGCGCCCCGAACGAGGTTGCGATAGTCGTTGACGCCATTTCGCCATGAGATCCCGCCGGAGCTCTGTCCGCCATGCCTCGACTTGTCGTGGCAGCGGAATTTCGCCCCGGCGTTGCATCTCCATGCGCTTGTCGTGCATGTGTGCAAGGACTGTTGCCTCCAGATCCCACGGCGGTTGGCCAGCAAGGAGGGTCGCCGCCTCGCGGGAGATCGTTCGGTACCCTCGCACCATGCGTATTGCCATGACCCTCTGGCACGCATTCAGCTGGGCCCTCGGTTGCTGTGTCAACGTCGGTGCCCACACCGGAGCCCCGTAGAGAGCCATGGACCGAACGATTCCCGCGTAGAGCTTCCGGCAGGAGGCGTCTGGTCCCCTGAGGTTGGGCAGGAGCCGCCCGAGAGCAGCCCCAGTCCGATTCAGTTTGGGAGCCAGACGTCGGAAGTGCTCCTTGAAGTTCCACCAGCTGTCGAGGACGAGTCCCAGGTACTTCATCGTCGACCCGACGCTGATGTGAACCCCTCCTACCGTTAGCTGGGAACGCGGTGGTGGCGCACCCCGAGGGCCGTGGAAGCACATGGCCTCGGACTTGTGCAGTGCCACCTCGAGTCCAAATACACGTAACATTTTCGAGCTATGCCTATAATAAAATGTTTAACTTGAAGAATTTTATACGCCATATATTTTTTTTTTTATGTTAAACACACAGAAAAACAAAGTTAATTAAGTTTCAAATAGAAATGTTGATAAAATATCAATTGGTAACTTAGAAATATAACGTGGACATGTAATTATGCAAACGACCACCGACTAATTAGTCTTTCGGCAGACCCGCGAAACAGCATCGGTCTGAGAGACGTTGCGCCGAAATCAGAAAACCTGACCTCCCCAATCCTTAGGTACTCTGTAGATACATAATATGCCGATCTATGTACAATACATACTTAAAAAGAAGACAAATAATAATTAAAGGTAAACAGCATAAAAAAAAATAACGCTTGGTTATGGACTGTAAGTATAGTCGAAACCAGCCATGAACTGGGAAGATAACTTTTAAAAATTATTTTAATAAAATCCTTTACCAGAGCAAACTTCTTTGGCTCTGAGTGGAGTGAGAAAGAGTGTCAATGTGTTCCTTTAGTTGCCTTTTGAGGACGAGGGTTTCGATAACTCTTTTAAACAATCCCACAGGCCTGATAGGTACCTAGTAGTACTAGTACCTACCTAGTATCTCATAACTTTTATTTAAAAATCTATAATTTGATTCCTTTGGAAACATAAAAGGGTAAAGGATAAACTGGCTAAGTCGAAATCGATATCGATTTTCTATATGATCAACCGATCATTCAACAATTTATTTTTACCCGACTACGGCAAAGCCAAAGGAGGGTTATGATTTTGACAGGATATGTATGTATGTAAGTTTTTTTTTTTTTTCCGGTAGGTAAAATCAGTGAGTATGTATTAAAGTGTTTCAGTTGGTACCTACAACGTGTGACTGCGGCTGTTCTTTATGTTCTGTTCTTGTTTTTCCAGTTACCATGTTTATTTAAGCATCCTAAAAATCTTGTTTCATACTTTTTCAACGTCATTTGTTTTTTGTCGTAGTCGGGTTTTAGTTTTACTACTTTTTCGTCAATAACGGTCAATATTATATCTACAATTTGATATCAATTCTCGAAAACTGGGATTATTCCCGATAGATACGAGTAAGTAAGCAATGTAACGGTTTGACCGTAATTGGTTTTCTAAGTGCAATTTTGCTGAAGGCTCGAAGCTATTAACTGCTTGGCCATTACGGTTCTATACCAGCTAACGCGTTACACCACAAAACAGCTATTTACTGACTCAAACCGTTCTAGTCATCCATCAAAAGCAATAGCAAAGAAATCGGAACGGTGGTTTTGTATGCAATTTAATAGTAACCGCATAGTAATCTCAAAAGCCACAACTCATTATCTATTTACATTTATATTTCTACCTCTGAACTCTAATCTATCGACATTGGTATATTTCTATAGTAACACTCTTTAATACCTACAATTTAAATATAAGCTGCATGTTGTGAATAGCCAGGAAGGAACGCTGACATCTGAGATACAGGACTTATGTCCTAATTTGGGTGCACATGTAGTAAATACATGCAATATCATAAATCCTAATCGCAGCAAGGATTATATCGACTCAACAACAATGTATTTTATCCTGTATGTTTCACTCCATCTGTATTAAGTTTATGTATGAATAAATCATTATTATTAAGTATTATTGTTGGCAGTCAGTCACGCAATGCAGGGTGAACTCAGGCTAGGACATTGCTTACTTAGTTATTTTTAATAATTTATGTAGTTTCTTTGTATGACTTTACATTTCATTCACAGCCTCGACTTCCGTGTCCTATTTTATTGGTTTTAAAAACTATTTGCCTTTGGGTAACTCCACGTGCAACTAGCGTCACTTCAGAGCACCTATTGCTTTTGCTGGCAGCTCTTAATCTAACAGCTCTTTGGCCCTACCACGAGTTCTACGATCGACTTGACGAAATGAACTTTTAAAGGGAGCTATCAATCTTTCTCGCTCGCAAGGCTGACATTATGACACGACATGGCCTGTCTGTGAACCGTGTTCAGCCCGAATGAAGCTCAATGGTCATCTGAATAAACTGCCAATCGAGTCCTCCAAACACGTTTGAAAAGTAAAATGAGAGATGGCTATATATAATATAAATAGATACGACTAGGAGTGAGAAAATTACCTTTCAATTTATAAAAAAAGCAACCAACTTAAAAATGTAACTTATCTACCGAGAAAAGTTTTACCAATCGTATTTCGTTTTAGTTTATCCAGATCATAATTATTTTGTCCTCAAATAATTATTTTTATGATATCAAGTGTGTCCATAACCACGTTCACCATCAATTGTTGATTTTCTCATTTTTTTTTTAGCCTAATTTGCGGAAAAAGTACGAGCATATTATTATTTATTGACATAATTATGCTTGTACGTTTTCCGTAGATTAGGATTTCAAGACATATATGATATGACTGAAAACTTGGCTGTAAATCTTGATAGATGTTCGGCAAACTTATCTTGAATGAACTTGATTTGACAGGCTGTTTCAAATGTTCTATATCCACTCGTTTTTGAGTAAATCTTGGTACCTACACTAATATTATAAAGGGGTAAAGTTTGTAATTTTGCTTGCAATCTCTGGAACTATTGAACCAATTTTGAAAATTCTTTCACCAATATCAAGCTATATTATTGCTGAGTGACATAGGCTATACTTATTTGATTGCAATTATTAATTGTTTTCCTCCAAAAATGTGAGCTAGTCGTATTAATAAATAATAAATAAAATACATTTTATTTCAGACTAAAATGATGTCCATATAATGTTAGTAACAAAGGTCTTAAAATCTATGTTAGTAACAATTGTCTTAAAAGCTATATTAGTATTGTCGCATTTCATGGTACCATTGAAATAACTTTAATAAAATAACAACAATGTAAATAATAGCAACGTCATAAATAAAATAAAACAAGACAAAACACAAACAGAAATAAAAATGCGTCATCTTACATGTAGTTGGACAAGCCTCCCCATCACTGCAGACTCAGGCCATTCTGATATCATCTTTAGGATTCCGTTGGCGCTCCCCCGAATCCTATGCACCAGAGATGCTACTTTTTTACGCCCTATGGCATAAAAGTCGTCGACTCTTGCGTCAGCAAACATCCCCGAAGCACTGCATAAACGCGGGAGCCCCACCAGAACCCTAAAGGTGTTGTTATTTTGAATGCGAAGAGCGTTGTACGCCCGTTGCGTGAAGTTGGTCCATAGAGCACTGGTGTAAAAGCTTTGGCAGTAGGCCCTGAACAGTGTCAATTTTACGTCTACTGTACACCTTGCAAATCTATGAACCAACATATTGGCACGCACCGACAACGCCCTTCGCTCGCGTTCAATATCTGTGTCGTCAGTTAGGGTCTCAGTTACTATGTGTCCCAGGTACTTAAATTGAGCGACACGTTCTAGAGGCACTCCGTTCAGGCTGACGGGAGGTACATGCTCAGGTGACTTATTCCTGCCTCTCATTATCATGAATTCACTTTTCTTCTCGTTATACTTCAGACCATGCGCTACAGCGTAAGACTCACAGATATCGAGCAATTTTCTTAACCCACTGAGCGACGGACTCAGTAAAACCAATTAATGACTAAGTCAACTGTACTTAATTCCTCTTTTGTAATAAGTTTTTTAATCATTCTGACAGTAGCTGTACTTTAAGTCATGTCACGGTTTTAATTTGTTGCAGCATGCCCTACTTGGAAGCGTGTCTTCGTGAAACAATGAGGTTCGACACAACGGTTCCACTCACAGTACCACACCGAGCCATGAAGGATACCACATTAGATGGATATGATGTGCCAGAGGTAAAATTACCATAATTTTTATAACGAGGTACCTAACTTACTATCAAATCTACAAGGCCATAATAAACAAGACCCTATTATAGCAAAATAAATAAAAAACAAGGTAAACAGATAAACGGCGGATGTAAAAATAGCATGTTTACAAATCTTGTCATAAACTTGCATGTCTACACAGTACAAGGTTCTTGTGGCAAGTGTCAGCTCTATAAACGTTGGGACGTATTAACAGTCAGGCAGACCTTCATACTTTGCATTGTTTACAAAAAACATAAATTAATGAAATATGACCCTCATCTTATCAAAGACAAGCGAAGGAAGGGTAGTGAATGTCCTACAGGTTTTTTCCGCATCGCTCTATCTCGGAGATTCTACTGTTTTCTTGGAGCATATTTGTATAATAAAATTAATAAAACGCTTACTATATACCCTCTGCGGAGATCGGTTTGTAAACTTACTGTTTGTAAATGGTTGAAAACTCTAGATTATCAGGCAACTGAAAATCTTTTGATTCCAGTACGGTAAAATTTTCACTTACATACACACATTCATACTCATAACATAATCTCTTAACACACAAACACCATTCATACGTATGTCCTGTTAGAATTATAATGATTTTCATAATTTATGTTGTTTTAATTTTTAATATTTAGTATTTAAAATTCATCACATATAAGTTGTTCGCTAATTTAATGTCTACCTCTAAGTCTTGGGGGCCTGGTGACCCGTAACACAGGTATTCTATGCCTATTTCGGGCACCAGTCTCTCACAATTGTCTGCATGTATTGTATTAGATTAAGTATTTATTCATTGAACATTTATGATGAGAAAATAAATAAATATATTATTATTATTATATATTATTACAAGGTTCTTGTGGCAAGTCTGAAGTTAGGCTCTGCGAACTTTAGCGCCTGTTTACTCTTAAAAAATACAGTACACCAATAACAGTTGTTATTGCTGTTAACAACTGATACTGGCATTGATTTTTTTTAAACCATTTATTTTTTTACGAGTGCACAAGCGATAAAGTTCGCAGAGCCTAACTTCAGACTTGCCAAGATCCGTCAGGGGACTCATTATCTCCCTAGCCTTTTTCTAATTAACTGGGGGCTGGCTTCCAGTCCAACCGAAAGCGGCTGAATACCTAACCGTGTATTACATAGAGCAAATGCCTATAAGACCTTCACAACCAACCGAATCTAATTGAATCCAATCGAATTCTGTCGAATCAAATCGAATCCTGTCGAACCCATCGAAAAGAAATCTGTCGAGTCCAATAGACTCCAATCGAATCCAGTCGGATCCAATCGAATCCAATCGAAGTCAGTCGAATCCAATCGAGTCCAATCGAATCCAGTCGAATCCAATGGAATCCAATAGAATCCAATCGAATCCAATCGAATCCAATCGAATCCTGACGAATCCAGTTGAATCCAAATGAATCCAGTCAAATCGAATTGAATCCAGTCGAATCCAATCGAATCCAGTCGAATCCAATCGAATCCAGTCGTATCCAATCGAATCCAGTCGAATCCAATCGAATCCAGTCGAATTCAATCGAGTCCTGTCGAATCCAATCGAATCCAGTCGTATCCAGACGAATCCAATCGAATCCAGTCGTATCCAATTGAATCCTATCGAATTCAGTCGACTCCAATCGAATCCAGTCGAATCCAATCGAATCCAGTCGAATCCAATCGAATTTGGATTCTTTCGAATCCAGTCGAATCCAATCGAATTTGGATTCTTTCGGATCCAATCGAATCCAGTCGAATCCAATCGAATCCAATCGAATCCAGTCGAATCCAATAGAATCCAGTCAAATCCAATTGTATCCAGTCGAATCCAATAAAATCCAATCGAATCCAATTGTATCCAGTCGAATCTAATCAAATCTAATCGATACCTACCGCAGCTAACAAACGAGTTGGTGACCTTGAACATCTGGACAGATCTCCATAAATTGTAGCTAAGAACCATCTCGATTAAATCATCTTACAAACAATAAAAACCGCATCAAAATCGGTCCATTCATTTGGGCGCTACGATGCCACGGACAGACACACAGTCAGACAGACAGACACTTCAAACTAATAACACCCCTCTTTTCCGTCGGTTAAAAACGAATTCACCATATTTAGATATTCCCTATATTTAGAAGACACCTACCTTAATGCTACACTCCGCTGTCCTTCTGTCCGTCACCAGGCTGTATCTTATAAACCGTGCCGTGACGTATTCTGTTGTCACTATAATAACAAATAGTAAAAACAGAACAAAATAAATATTTAAGGGGGGCTCCCATACAACAAACGTGATTTTTTTGCCGTTTTTGCTGCGGACTATACGGAACCTTTCGTGCGCGCGTCCGACTTGCAATTGGCCGGTTTTTTAATGTTGATTTGGGAAGACTGACTTATTGGATATTGGCTTTTTTTTTACTGTTCCAGGGCACAATGCTCAACGCTAATCTGGTAATGCTGCACATGGACAAGGACATCTGGGGCGACCCCGAAAACTTCCGCCCCGAACGTTTCCTCAGGAATGGCAATTTGGACCTCTCCCTCGACAAATCCTTGCCTTTTGGTGCAGGTAAGACCCTCTAAATTTTGTATGGTAATCTTGGTTTTTTTTATAATGTATAGGCTTGCATTTCAACCCATTGAACAGAAATTCTTCTGATCTGTGATCTCATCTGATGGTAAGCGATGATGTGACCGACGATGGAGCTCGTTTGTAAGATTTCTGTTATAGTAGGATAGGTCGTGTCCAAAAAGAGAGTTTTGGGGCCAGACAGTACAGGTCTTCAAAACGTACTATTCATGCAGGTGCTATGTAACCGTGGCTGCAAGCAGAGTTCGTTAAATAACAAACCGAAATAAAAAAAATGTTTATTCGCCAGAAATGCATTGTTTTATGTTTACAAGGACAGATCTTATAACCCAAGTCACTATATCAAGCAAACGTGCAAATTATCACATATTATTCTTAGTAGACAAGTCATTGTTTACGTTTCTTTATAGGCAAAAGGAATAAATATGCTGCAATTTGATGGTCTAGGTTATTTAATTGTTACCAAGGTTATACATTTTGACTATGCTTTGTTACTGACTGAGGTTCCTACACTTTTTATGTCAGTAGGTAGTTACTTTAGTTAGGTAGATTATTAAAATAAATGACATTTTCACGACTCGTTTTCCTCAATGCCTGCAATGCAACTAAGTTAGGCAAGAGCCAGGTTTACGAGTTCATTCAAAGCATGAAATACATAAGAAATATAGTTTCTAGGTAATACGCTAGTTTATAAACCTGTCACAGTTTTGTTGTGCAATACACAGTGCCGTAATCAGGGCAGTGGTAGCGGTGCGCCCGCGCAGGACCTAGAGGAGAGCAGAAATTAACAAACTAAAGCCAAGTTTTGGATATTGAATGCTTGGTAGTTAGGTAAAAGCTTACATACAAAAGAAAATGACATTTTGACTAGAAAGACATATATATTTAATATTTTATATCTCATTTGTTACTGTTAATATTTTATTTTTGTATATTTTTGATAAACCAGTTAGGTAACAAATACCTGTTATTTATCGTGTACATAAATTGTAGGTACACGCGTCCTGCGCCAATTGCATATGTGCTCATTTCGCGTGTTTTTTATTTCATATATTTTTTTTTCTTTTTTTGTTGTTTAACACAAAAGAATAACACTTCTTTAAGGGATTATAGAAGTTCACACCAGGCGTTAAAAAGGCTAGTTACGGCACTGGCTTGTACATACTTACGCTTAGCTGCAAAATAGATAAAAAATTGCTGCAAATTACGGCTTAGGCAACACTTGTACTTAGCCACTACTTATCTGTATATCTTGTGGTATATCTACTGAGGAGGTCGTGAATATAATGTTTTAACCTGCAAAGGATAATAATGAGGCTGATAATATCTGGGGCCTTACCATGACGTCTTTTATTTGATTTTTATTTGTTTTAACTTATACTGATTTTGTGTAAGCGTATCTAATTAATAATATGGGCATGTACGTAATAGCATTGCATTGGCGTTAGCTGTTAAGGTGTTGTTACTGAAATTTTAAATAAATAAATGTAAAGCGTGCGACCGAGAAAGAGGAAAGGAGCTAGACACCCTATATAACTCGATCCCTTTAACAGTTCAGTTTAGGTCGTCAAAAAGATCGCGCTTGTCGTAGGACATCTGTAACGCCTGTAGTTAAGTAAGTACCTACCTTCTTATAGGTAGGTATCTAATGCTATTGTGCTGTTGCACAATTACTTACAAAGATTTCCGAGGTACCAAGTTGTTACTTGGTACCTCGGAAATCTTTGTAAGTCATAGTGCTCATGGTAAATAGAAAAATATTAGGTCAGTGTCACAATAGGCGCTTAGAAAATTGATAAAGTAGGTATTTATTAAAACTATAATCCGATTACAAATATGTACATGTATAGGTAATATAATCCTATTAATATGATTGTATCAACATTTTACTTTAGGTAGATGCGTATGGTAGTATATTTCTAATTAATTTAATAAGTATTAAAATATACGTATTTGACATTAAGTTGAGATGTTTGAAATTAAGGTTTATCATAAATATTATTTAGTAGGTGGATAGTTTGATATCGTGCTTGCTTATTAATTGTAATGTATAAAAACGAACGCTGAGACAGTTGTATTGCAAGCATGCAAGATCCCTTTACCTTCCACCGTCCATTAAAAAAAAAATTACAGTACAAGTATATAGTTTCAACTGTCTCGTTGTCTGTGTGTATGTATTTAAAGATTGCACACTCACTTATTGCTCGTGCCATTGAAATTTCTAATTCCCACTCCTCCAGTCGTATTCCTCCTTACTGAGAGTCGTGAAGCTCCCACTGGGTTAGCTTCTTACTTATAGTGTCTTGCCATCAGTGTGCTGAGTACGAGATGTCTTTACATTCACGCGATCGAAACGTTTACCGCGTTTGGCTCTCTGATTGGCTAAGAGCTTCGAGTTGGCCAATCAGTGCGCCGAACGTCATAAACGTGTCGATCGCGTTTACGTAAAACAAACTCACACTAGGCACTCTGTAACGGTTCTTGGCGTCATGAAGTGTAACGTGTAATTAGGTGTCCAGTGTGGAGCGGACTTGATGTGCCCATCTTTTTGAGCTGCGGCCTCTTAGTTGTTTGCCATCAACCATGTCGGTTACAATGTGCTGTTCAAGTAAACTGCAATTTTTAATTAATACTTGTTTAAAAAAATAATATTTTTCACAGGAAGAAGACTTTGTGCAGGCGAGACCTACGCGCGCCAGTCCATGTTCCAGGTATTTTCTGCGTTCATGCAAACTTTCAAAGTATCTACAGCCGATGGAAAACCAAGAAAACTCTCTCCGAGGATCCAGGGCATCCTCACCACGATCCCAGAGTACTGGGTAAAACTTAACCTTAGAAACTGAATGGAGATGTGATTTTAACTGGACTGGATTTTAGATTACACGGTTTTTTTTTAAAACCAATCTGAAAATGATTAAATAATAATTTATTTATAAATTAAATAAAAAAAATCTGTTTTAAGAAATATCTATAGTATTATTATATCTGACTAGCTTTCGCCCGCGGCTTCGCTCCCGCTCTACCCTACTCTACCCTACTCTACCCTACTCTACCCTACTCTACCCTACTCTACCCTACTCTACCCTACTCTACCCTACTCTACCCTACTCTACCCTACTCTACCCTACTCTACCCTACTCTACCCTACTCTACCCTACTCTACCCTACTCTACTCTACTCTACCCTACTCTACCCTACTCTACTCTACTCTACCCTACTCTACCCTGAATTTTCTTTTGCTATAAACCTCACCGAGCCTGAGACCTTTCCAACGAATGCAAAACCGTGGAAATCGGTTCGTGCGTTCTGGAGTTATAGCGTCAGGAAGGAAAATCCGACTTATTTTTATATAGTAGATTAAGGGCCGATTTTTCAATCATTAGTTAACTTCTATCTGAGGAATAAATATGGCGGTTTGACATTTTTTTCTATTCAAAAGCTGTCAAAACGTCAAACATATTCTTCAGATAAAAATTATCTGGCGATTGAAAAATCGGCCCTAAAATGCTATTTTAAGTGTGTGTGTATTTTTTAGTGTGTTTCAAAAATGAAATGTCAGATTGCCGTCTTCTTTTTAAAGACTATATATATATATATATAATAGGTACTAGCTTCTGCCAGCGACTTTGCCCTCGTGAAAGTCGGTTTCTCCATACAAACTTCCAAACCCCGGTACCCCCTTAGGGGTGGAGTTTGGTAAAATCAGTTCTTAACAGACGTCTACACCCTTTAAGGAACCTACCTGCCAAATTTTAAGTTTGTAGGTGTTTTTGAGATTTCATGATTAATCAGTGAGTGGTATTTCGCTTTTTTTCCCCTTAAAGGACATGCTCCCATTTGTTTTCAAAATTCAATTCTGATAATAATGGGATCCATGAGGAATCGAGGGAACTCCTCAAATAATATACGAAACTATATAGTGATTTTGGTATTTTCATCGAGGATTTAAGCACTTACAGTCAAAAAGTAACATTTGATCTTTGAACTGATGAAAAAGAACAGAAATGGCCAACGGAACTTCACACTTACATTGATAATATCACAAAGAAGATAATTAAACGACTATGACAATACAAATTAATAAATAGTTGTAAATACGGAACATATTTCAGCTTTTCAAAAAAACGGAAGACTGAAAAATTCTTATTTATTCATGATCGAGTAGAGTAATAAATACGCTTTCTTATAAGCTATATCACATTAATGTTCAAATTTCTTCGGACCTTTCATATCACATTAGAAATTTTTGCATAGGTATTAAAAATTAGTTTTAAGAAGAAAAAGGTTCTAATAGCATTATCGCACTAGTGCTTAATGGTAATTAAAAAGTCACAGTTTGGTTACTGGCGCCATTATAGGTAGGTACCCAAGTGCGATGCAATTAAGTACACCTTCTCACTTCCTGAGCTAGCGTGTTGAAAACAATTGCTCCATCACTGTTTTAATTTATTTATCTTTTTTCCTCTTTTGTGATATTGTTTTTGCAGTGGTTTTTTTTATATTATTCAAAGCACAAGTAACTTTATTAATAATTAATTTATTATAGTAAATGTTACCGCTAATGTGCGTAAATCAGTCAGAGTGCAGATTAATTACTTAATCTGCAGACTTCCCGGGTAATCAGCAGATTAACAGCCAAGCAGGTTCTTTGTTTGACTACAACATGTAAATTCATTGTAATTATTTAAATTTCTTATAATATCGTAAGTTTGAAGACATATGTTAGCATACTCAAATAATAATCGACTATTTAATTCGTCTTTTGGTTTCAACTTGCAACACTGTTTATTTTTAGTGTCGAATTTATTTTCTTATCTGTGGCAACCCACAGATCATTTTTGAATAAAACGGCGCGACGCGGTTTGTATCGTTCTATTTTCATGCTGAGCTACAGACGACAAAGAAGGACTCGAGTCATATTTTTATGTTGTGGTATAGCAATAAAAGTGTTTGAACCAGTATTCGCGTGTATAATTCTTTCAAGTCAGAAGTGTGCTAAGTGTATCTACGTGCCTGATGTTGCGGTTTCCTGGACAAAGGACATAAATTGAGCTTATTACAGTCGTCAAACAACGCCAGACGAGAGCAAACTACACTCGTACGAGTTGGAAACTTTGGCGGTAGTGAGTGCTTTGAATAGGTTTAGAGTTTATGTTTTAGGTAAACCGTTTAAAGTAGTTACTGATTGTGCTGCCATTCGCAGCACTATGACTAAAAAGGATTTAATACCAAGAGTAGCGCGTTGGTACATTTTAATGCAGGAGTATGACTTTACGGTAGAACATCGCGTAGGTAGCAAGATGAGTCATGTTGATGCACTGTCACGCAACCCCGGTAACTCTGAATGTCACGACTCAGTGGTGGTTGACGTTTTAGCAATTAATGACGATACATGGTTGTGCACAGTGCAGGAACAGGATTCAGAGATACAAAGAATAATTAACATCCTAAATGACCCCGAGACAAAAGACATCGTCGAGATTCAAAAGAACTACACAGTTAAGAATCGCCGTTTGTACAGAATAACTAATGATAAAGATAACGTTGTCAATTTAAAGTGGGTAGTTCCAAAATCGGTGAGATGGCAAATAGTTCGAATGAATCATGATGACGTCGGACATTTCGGGTTTGATAAGACTTACAGCAGGATTAATCAGATTTACTGGTTTAAAAAAATGAGACGTTTTATTAAAAAATATTGTAACTCATGTTTGAATTGTGCTCATAATAAGTTGCCAGCTGGAGCGAAAGAAGGGGAGCTTCATCCAATTCCAAAAATTAATAAACCGTTTGATACTCTTCATACCGATCACTGTGGTCCGTTTCCTGTTAGTAAAAAGAAAAATTGTCACATTTTAGTGATCATTGATGCTTTCACAAAATATATATACATCAAACCAGTAAAAAATGTTAAAAGTAGCACTAGCATTCAAGTTTTTACGGAATATTTCTCGCTATTTGGGGTGCCACGTCGTCTAATATCAGACCGCGGCACTAGCTTTACGAGCAGAGAGTTTACAAACTTCATTAATAAAAAGGGCATTAAACATATTTTAAACGCTGTCGCATCTCCCAGGGCAAACGGCCAGGTTGAAAGGTACAACCGGACTATTGTTGATGCAATAACTACTGCTAATCACAATAAAGAAGAAAATGAATGGGATTTGTGTTTGCCTCAAATACAGTGGTCTTTGAATAATACGGTAAACAAATCTACTGGTCGTACTCCTTCTGAGATGTTGTTTGGCGTCCAAACCACTGGCATTTCGGATGGTTTTATGAACTCGCTTGTTTCGGAAGCTCATACCCCTTTAAATCGTGATGAAATTAGATCGGAAGCAGACTTACGGATAAAAACAAGCCAACAAGTTCAAAAAGAGCGTTTTGATAAATCACATAAAAAACCAACCGAATATAAAGTAGGCGACTTAGTTCGTGTAGAAAAAGACATACGTACAAACCCCGGACACAGTCGTAAATTAATACCAAAATGTGTTGGGCCGTATAGAATTTCTAAAATTATGGGCAACGATCGCTATGAAATAGAAGATACCCCTATAACTAGGAAAGAGGGTTGCAAACCATATAAGTCAGTTTATGCCGTCGACAAGTTACACCCTTGGCTAGTTTTTAATCATGATGCGATGTCGAGTGATTCAGAATAAGGAAAGCAGTTATATTTCACAGTATTAGTAGAATAGAGATAATGGTAAAGCAGTGAATGTAGAATTATTACGTTTATTATTATTGCCATAGTGACTGTAATTATTGCATAAAAATTAACTTTGAGAGAAAATATATTTAAAAATTTACTATGAATCATATTTCATAAGAGAGAGAACAGAGACTAGAGAATTTGAAATTATTGAATAGTATACTTAAAACGTTGATAAATTTATTTAATAAGTCGTATCTTATGTAATAAGATGTAATAGTATAATAGTAATAAAACAAAATAGTATTTATTATTGAATTTAAAAGAGTTACTGAATATATTAATATAACCTGTAACAAATAAAAATATGGAATGTACACAAATATATTGATGATAATAATAAAAAAAGTGATGGTAAGATGATAATAATAAAAAATTGATGAAAATGATAATGATAAATATAGCGATGAAAATGAGAAACATAGTGAGGATAATGATAAATATAGTGATGATAATGATTAAAAAAATATATATATATATATTAGCGATTATTAGTCAGCCGATGCAGGTAAGACTGCCTGTATTCGATGGTTAGTATTAAGAGTGAGTCGATACAAGTGTGAGTGCTTGTATTCGATGGTTAGTATTAAGAGTGAGTCGATGCAAGTGTGAGTGCTTGTATTCGATGGTTAGTATTAAGAGTGAGTCGATACAAGTGTGAGTGCTTGTATTCGATGGTTAGTATTAAGAGTGAGTCGATACAAGTGTGAGTGCTTGTATTCGATGGTTAATATTAAGAGTGAGTCGATGCAAGTGTGAGTGCTCGTATGCGATGTTTAGTTGTAAGAGTGAGTACACAAGTAAGTGCTTGTAGTCGATGTTTAGAATTTAAAAGTGAATTGGAAACTAATTTATTATAGCTATAATAGAATTTTATCTTAGGTTTTTCCTCTTTTGTTTTTTTTAATTTTTTTTTGTTGAACGCGAGGCCGCGTTTGTCGTCAGGATTAGCCGAATGTTAGCATACTCAAATAATAATCGACTATTTAATTCGTCTTTTGGTTTCAACTTGCAACACTGTTTATTTTTAGTGTCGAATTTATTTTCTTATCTGTGGCAACCCACAGATCATTTTTGAATAAAACGGCGCGACGCGGTTTGTATCGTTCTATTTTCATGCTGAGCTACAGACGACAAAGAAGGACTCGAGTCATATTTTTATGTTGTGGTATAGCAATAAAAGTGTTTGAACCAGTATTCGCGTGTATAATTCTTTCACATACCTTTTAATTTTAGGGCACCCTGACATGGACAGGTTAGGTTACAAGGTCTTGCCTCTCTTTCTCGTCTTGGCTTTCATGGTTTTTTTTTAATAACTACCCAGAAGTAAAGTGGAGATAATCTGCCACCTCAAGTGAAATTTCACACGTTAACGGATGTAAATTTGCAGATTACCTAGTTAAGGGCCGGTTCTAGTCACTGTTTTTTTTGTATGAACTTCGCTCGGGATTATGTTGTCTTCGCGGCCCAAAAAACAGCGGTTTTATTTTTATATAACAACTATTCAAGATTTTTGTTCTTCTTCTTCTTGTTCTTGCGAAGCGCTTTTAAATAACAAGCTTTATTTTTTTTGTAACTTTCAAATAGTTCCGTAACGTAATCTCGTAGATAAACACGTTTAAAGAACGAACGAAGACAAAGACGTTTAGGGTCAGATTCGCTATTTTCTTTTTATCGAGATTTTTGATAAAACCAACGACGGGGCACGGAGCTCGGTATCGGCACGGGCACGTTGCTGCCCCGTCACTGATGTGTGGGGATAGACCTATAATCTGAGTCATGGCCGAGGGGCTAAAGTTATAATACTTTAAAGCAACCCGATTTAAAAAAACATCAATTTCATAGGTAAAGACCTATTATGTTTGTATTTAGGGACTGGGACTAGATGCCGTTGTATTATTTTGTTGAGGAATATATTAAATAAAAAAAATGAACAACTCTCTTAAACTTACAGATTTGTCCATATTGAGCTAGGTTCCTACTTTAACGTATAATAAATCGTAGTGACTAGATTAACCTAACCTATGAAATCTGCCAGTTTTTAATCTAAAACATTTTCTGGATACACTGTTGTTTTTTTTATTATTAGGTATCGACAAGTTTGCACTTGACCTCTATAATCTCGCCTGATGCTAAATTTAGAAAATCGTCCATTGCAATGCGCAACAATATTAGTTTGTAAGGACAACCAGTGCCGTAACTAGGTTTTTATACGCCTGGTGCTAGTTTCTGAAACTGTGCCCCAAAAAAAGCGGTCTGGGTAAGTTTAATCCATCTGAAGCAGCCTAGGCCATGAGTGTTTCGCGAGGTACCCGATTCGGATCTGTAGGTGTCACCTTTGTGCAGATCGATCGGAGCACAGCATACGGACGAGTTGACCCCGCTTGGGTGGAGCCCCGTGATGTCCTTATACAGCCATTCGACGGTGGCAAACTGAGCGTCCGGCCTTAGTTCATGCCATGGTACGGAGCGAGAGAGAATGGGAAACAGTGAACAGGGAATGGGAAAGGTGTTCACACCTTGTGACAAAATGAATGACACAAAACTTGTCCAGTTTGATCATTTCTACGGCTCATCGGGGAATGCGCCCTGTGCTTCAGCACCGCCCTACTTACGGCACTGAGGACCACTTATATTTGTGCTAACTATTATGTAAATAACTCCATTATATTAATAATCATTTATTAACTATTTACCCACGTTTGGGTCATGGTCACAAAGATCAGTACGTGACAGATTACCTACTTACTTATCTAACCACAGACAAAGCAATGTATTCCTTTGTTTATTTGCACTTAGATACCGCCTGTTGTACATTTATTTTTATAAATTTTGTCCTGTGTTAAAGGTGTGCACCAAAAGTCTTAAATATATAATAATAATAAGCTTGGACCTGTTTGGACCCTGTTTCCGATGCCAATGGGACACTACTTATTTTATTTTATTTTTAAAGCGAAAATGTAGCTAACCTTAGTAGGTATATGTGTGCACAATAAATAAAGGGAATTAAATTAATAATAAAACGTTTTATTTCAGGCATGTTCTCATTTTAATTGGTGTTGGGTTAGTATCCACTGTTTTGATTTAATCTAAGGTTATTATGGTGATTTTCCTCATGTCGTTTCGTCCCAGCCAATACAAGACAGAGAATTCTTTTCCTTCTAGGCACTAGTAGATATTTCATTTGCAAGTGCGATGATTGTGAATTGTGACGTTCCGAGGCAATTGCGTAACTCTGTTGACAGCTCAAGTGATGATCACTTGCTAGAATGTACATCGTGTAATTACTGTCAAACCGCTGGTTTCGTATTGCTATCTTTAGTGACCAACAGATATGACGTCATTATCCACCGGTGCCTTTGATATCCACCGTAACACGTTTTGACAGATGTTATTGTATCGACACTTTTAAAATTGTAATTGTGTAAGCTTTAAGCTGATGATACGATATTCAACTTAGCTGTATAATAGTCGATAAAAATTACAGCCGAGACAATATGCATCGTTAATTTTACTTATCCACCGTAATTTGTTAGCCACTTGATGTCATACGTAATACCAAAGTTATGAAATTGTTAGTTGACAACAAAGTTTAGTGTACATCAAATGCTAGTTGTAAACTGTTATGAAAAAGTTAGCCAATAGCCCTGCTGGTGTTATTGTAACCCGCCTCACTATTTGTGAGGAAATGACGAAAGATGACGAAAATGGAATAACGATGATGGATACCAAATCCATAGCACTACTTTAATACCTATAGGTATCCTATTCCTACATATACCTATTATACATTCTAAAGTAAACCGGTTTATGTCGTTTTAAACTGCTAAACCGATCTTAATAAATTTACCATACCTACAAGTAGATAAATAATATAAACCTTCTCTGGGCCCGTGGTGTGTATAATTACGGCCCATTCACTTTCCTTGAGAGAAGGCTTGAATCTCAGTAGCGAGATCGTTAAATGGTTGATTTTATTGTATACACCGTTAAATTTTGGTCGTTTTAATCCCGTGGAGGGTCGATTCGGTACATGAAATACTATCGATTTCTTCTTCTTCCTGCCCTTATCCCATATTACTCGGGGTCGGCGCAACACGTTTTTTTCTTCCACTCTATCCTGTCACCCGTCACACTGTCACTAACTTCCTTTTCTTTCATATCTCTTCTCACACAATCCATCCATCTCATTTTCGGCCTCCCTCTTCCTCTCCATCCATCTACTTGTAAACTCAGAACTCGATATGTAAAGAGAAAATTAAAATTTAAAGTACTTTTTTTAAAACTCGAATTAATATACGCATGTACGAAATTCATTTATTTAAGTAACCATCAGCTGATCGAGTGCAATGACCTGTAGGTAGTTAGTACGCAATGACCGACTACTACCTACAGGTATGACCCTCCACGGGATTAAAATGATAAAAATTTAGCCGTGTAGATAGTTTAGGACGGTCTATGCTGTAGCAGGGCAGATGAAATGTTTTACCAACATACCTACTACGAGGTTGTAGCCGCGGGCAGAATCTCACAAAATAAGAATAAACAAAGCCATCAAACTAATTTATTCAAATGTAACTCGTAGTTACATACTGCGTAGATTCTCTTGTAAAGATTAAGTGAATGTTTTTGAACATTAATATAACGAAATGAATTATGTATCAGGTTGGTACTCTACCCATATACACCGTTAAATTTTAGACGTTTTAATCCGGCGGAGGGTCGATTCGGTACATGAAATACTATTGATATGTAAAGAAAAAATTAAAAAATAAAGTACCTAGGTACTTTTTTTTCAAAAACTCGTATTAATATACGCATGTACGAAATTAATTTCTTTAAATAAACGAGTCAATGACCTTGTAGGTAGTTGTCGGTCGTTGCGTACTAACTGCCAACAGTTCATTAGCCTCGGTCAGCTGACGTTTACTTAAAGAAATTAATTTCGTACATGCGTAAATTAAATCGAATTTCAAAAAAGAACTTTATTTTTTGATTTTATCTTTACAAATCGATAGTATTTCATGTACCGAATCGACCCTGCGACCAAAATTTAACGGTGTATTATTTAACGAATCAACATTATGTTATGTTACACAGAACGCACTGGACTAGGTACCTAACTACTATCTATGAAAGTAAGCCAAGTCGTGGTCTGGTGAGTTCACTAACCGAAGTCACTAGACCAAGAAGCGCAATTTGAGTAATGAACAAATGACCATTAACCATTTGCAAGCAGATTATCGAAGATTTATGCGTGCTATAATAATTTAATTACGGAGGAAGGAATGGCAACGATGGATATTGAAGGGCAGTTATAATAACTTGCTATATAATCAATTATTATTGTTTCTACAGCAAGTAGTTATAACTATTGTAGAGGCTTGTTAGGTCAGTAAAAAAAATATATATTTCAGGTACACGAGAAACGGCGGTGGTGGTGGTGGCCAGTGGTCAGTGGCCCTGACTGCTATGCCGGAGGTCGTGGGTCCGGTTCCCATCTAGGACAAATGTTTGGGTGATGAGCACGATCGATTATTCTGTGAGCACTCTTAGCACAAGCTATGCCTAGTTTGGGACTAATTAAGGCGTTGTATAAAAGTTGTGGAATATTATTATTATCAACTTAGTAGGTACCTTCCTGTTGATTTCAACACGAATATGATGCTATTGTTCACAGCCACCTACTAAGGAAGTACATGAAGAATCTAGTGTCTGTCAATGCTTACCCATTTGCCATCACTAAGATAAAAAAAAAAAACATATCTGCAAAAAAAAGGCGCCCGACTTTACTGAAATCATTTGCTTATCCTATTTTAGGCCTTATCTAAATCTGCGTGCAAGCAAAAATAACATCATCTTTACGTCAGCATTTCTTGAAGGATTTGGCAGAGTTGATTTATCTAGGTTTACTAGTTACATTACTACCATAATATTGTCTCTTTACCACCTTACGCTGACTCGAAGACAATGCCAAAGGCATTAAGTCCGCTTTTGTACACAATGCCTTAGGCACTTTTTGTTGCATGCACAGATTAAATAAAATAAATAAATACATCTATATTATGCCAAGTAGTACCTACGTGTTAATCCCATATAATAGCGCAGACACCAACCTAAAGGACCAACAGTCTAAGGGCTGATTTCATCATTCAATATAAAAACTTAGTTCAACTAAACTGAGCTCAGCGTAATCTAGTTTAAAGACCCGTGTCGTAAACATGGGCGAGAACAAAAGAATTGAAACTGAGTTTAGCGTAAACTAGGTTCAATTCAACGTGGTGAAACGCAAAATGAAGCTATAATCTCGATTAGGTGCTCAAACTGAGTGTTGTTTTATATAATCGCGATTAGTTTATTGGTGAATTTGGCTCTAAGGGCCAAATTCACCAATAAACTAATCGCGATTATATAAAACTGAACTGATTGACTGGCCTGTTGGTCTAGTGGTTAGTGGCCCTGACTACTATGCCGGAGGTCGTGGGTTCGATTCCTACCCAGGACAAATATTTGTGTGATGAACACGATCATTTGTCCTGTGTCTGGGTGTTATTTATCTATAATATGTATGTATTTAGAAATATATAAGTATGTTTATCAGCTGTCTGGTACCCATAACACAAGCTCTGCTTAGCTTGGGACTAGACGGTGTTGTGTGATAGTTGTAGAAAATATTAAATATGTATTAAAAAATATTAAAACAAAACGCAGTTTGAGCGCCTAATCGAGATTATAGCATCATTTTACGTTTCACCGCTATGAATTGAACCTAATTTACGCTAAACTCAGTTTCAATTCTTTTGTTGTCGGACGTGTTTACGACACGGGTCTTTAACAGAGGTGTAGCTACCGCCGTATCTGCCGTATCAGTTATACGGGGCCCCCACCCTACAGGGGCCCCGACGTAGGCAAAAATTCGCAACATATTATTCACAACCGTCTTGTAGGGTAAATCAAGCGTTTGTAGAAAACCGCAATTTTTTATTTTGGATTAGCTACGCCACTGGTCTTTAAACTAGATTACGCTGAGCTCAGTTTAGTTGAACTAAGTTTTTATATTGAATGATGAAATCAGCCCTAAAAAGAAAGGAAAAAATAACGAACTTTCCTAGATCCGGGAAACCCTGCAGAACGCTAAGGTGTATAATCAGCCTTATAATGTTTGCACAGCTGGGTCTCAGGTCTCTCTCTAGTTCTCTCATTATTAAGTTTTGATTTAGGTAAATCCTCTTATCAATGAAAGGGAATGGGCTGTAATCCACCACACGGGCTGCCAGTGTGGGTTGGTGGATGTCACATGTGAACACATATTACATCTGCTAACCCACGGACGAATTTCCTTGTTCTTGTACATGGCGGTTTCTTCACAATATATTCTATAATCGTCTAAAGTCGGGGCCGCTACCACTGGTTCTAAATACTGTCCTCTTCTATGAGAGACTACTGCCTATGAAGCATATGCTAATTTTAATAATATTAATAGGTAAAATCAAAGACACTTCCGCGTGACCATCGCTAAGTTCATTTTTGCTTGCACTCGAAACAAAAACTTCAAAGGGTTTGGTTTAGTGTCGCGCCGTAGGATTCAAGCGAAAAAATTTTTAAATGGTCAGGCAGAAATGACTGCGATGGTACCTAGGTTCTACACCTACTTAGCACATCGATGTAAATGTAGAGTCCTCAATAAAACGCTAGCACGTAAAACACACAATTTGCACGACAAATGTTGAAGTTACATCAAATATTGATCACTCATAAATAGAATCGTGACTCGAGCTTAACCAGTCTACAGAAAAAGAGAATAGGTACGAATAGCTGTGAAGGCAGTTGGTAAAGTTAAGAGTTTTAAGTTAAGAGAGTCGATGGAGACACGTCTAAATTATATTCACATCGAGATAATTACCTTCTTCCTTCTTTTTTTTTATATAACCGAGACTGTTACCTTTTCCTTGCTAATTACTCTATACATGTATTTACATGTTAATGGGTTTTATTTTATGGTAGGTAAAATAATCCAATGACAAATCCCGCCCTTGGGCGGAGCGGGAAGTATTAACAGACTCTTACTGACTAAAAACCTACCCCGTTCCTTCGTTGCCTCTCGTGCCGGGGCCGGACCTTCCTTACAGAAACTGATCCATGACCCCAGCAGGCTTCGACCCTGCCTGCCTGCAACTAGCAGAATGGGTTCAAATTTATATGCAATTGCATATAAGGTTTACTTATTTTAATTTAAACCTCAAAGTTCAAAGCTGAAATACAATTTCTTGCATACATATTCGGCTAACAGGTTTTATTTCTCTCTATTTCTTTTGTGTTCCTTTTGTTTTTGTGTTGTATTTTTTTCCTTTTATTTTCCTTTTACCAACAAAAAAATTAAACATGTTAGTGGCGGAAAAGTGTTAATTTTTATTTATTTCGCTACAATACCTACTATGTGAAGAAACTACGTATTTTACAGATTGTTACGTAATTGATTATAGGCCCCGCTGACTGAATTATCAACGCATATCAGTATCTACTTACCTATATTTTACAGATTATATTTAGCACACGCATTTTCTACGTCATCAAATATTAGGTATTTGATAACTGTTCAGTAATTCCCCCTGTTTAGGCTTGAATGGAGAAAATTCAGAGGAGGGTAAGGGGGCGCTGCCGCCCCTAGACTTTGTTTATGTCCCTACTATCTATAAAAGTTAAGGAAATTAAATTTTAGCCATTTGGAATACAAATACAATTTATTAAAATCATACAGCGCGGCCGTTATTAAGGGTATTACATCGCTCAATGACCTTCAAGAATTTACCTCTACACTAGTAGAGAAGATTTGACCTCTAAACAGGCATTGCAGGGGGTGCTGCGCGCGGGGTGTTAGTACTGATTCGAGTTTTTTCTTGATTACTTATCGATATTCAATGAAATTCGAAAAAAAATCAATACAAGTTATTCAATTTATCGTAACATATATTTTGGTATAAATTCAATGTATAAATATAGAGCCGTTTTCGAGAAAATATGGAATTAATGTTCAAAAAAGGCCTATTTACCAGATATTTTTTCTAGAGTTAGGGTATTTTTTTGAGAAATGTAATCAATACAATTTAATAGTAATGTCCTTAAGTATCCCCTTCATTTTTTATACTACTATATATACTGGGGTTCCCAAACAAACGTTACGCGCAGCGCAGACCAGAGCAGATTTTGTAAAGCATGGAACATCATTGAGCTACGTATGCTGCAGCGCAGGCACGTGCGGCTCAGATGTGCACAGTAACTGCCCTGCTCTGCGCTGTGCGGTCTGCGCTGCGTCGCCTGCTTCTCAGCATACGCCAACCCTTATTGTTGTATGAAGTTAATTTAATATTGGCCTGTGGCTCACGCACCGGTGGCGGTTCTGCAGGAGCGGGGTGCGGACTGCGGGGTTAAGAAATAAAGGGAAGCAATTGTAATTTTAGTCTTACATTAAAGTAGTCTGGGATCAAATAATGTATTTTGGGTGACGTCAAACTATTTTGGAGTAAGATTTTTGGTAGTAATATTAATATTTGAGTTAGACAGAATTTGGCGACCGTTAATCCATTTTAGGACCCAAAAATAATATTTGTGCAAAGCTTGCGATTTTTCTGATGTTATTTCATTTATTTTGGATCATGATATTATATACTTTAGGGCCCTTTTAATAAGGTCAATTGATTTTTTTTGTAGTTGTTTATTTTATTTGGTGCCTAGGCTTAGAGTCTTAAAAATATTTTTGGTGTCCGTCTAAATTATACCCTTTTTTATATGGTAATCGTACATAAGGAAACTTCAATCAACCTAGGTGTTTTTTTGGATTTGGGCGATGTAATCCCCTTAAGTGGATTCATAATATCTGTTGCGGTACATATCTATAACGTGTTAACAGAGTACATTCATTGAGTGGTAAGAAAATTTTCAATACGCTTTATATTTTTCAAGTTACACGGGGGCCGTGCTGAAAACGTTTGGCTGGCACGGCCCCTTTTTTCAAATTTCTTCAAAAGTTTTTAAGTAAGTTAAGTATATATAATCCTAGAAGCGAGTACATTCGATTGGTGCACACTTAAAACGCAGATTCTGTGGGGCCTTGCGGGGCAAACGTTCATAGGAAGTGCATAGAAAATTTGTTAACGCTATGGGCGATTCTTTCACGGAAGACGTCATGAACCTTTTTGCTGAAGACCCATTGTATAATTAATTCTTTAATTGTATTTAAAAATACCTGTTTTAATTCACGTTTATTTACGTAACTACGTACTTATAAAAAACCTGATTTGCCTCCCCCTTGGCCCAGAACTTGGCCCATGCATGGCATGCATTTCAGATTGCGTATGGATTAGGTCTGTAGGTTAGGTACGAGTAAGACCTATTGATACCTTCATACAAACCCATAAACAAACAAACGTATAACCCTTCAGCTTCCGTCACTGCGCTAGCGGCCGGCCGGGGTCCGCAAGCTGAACGCGTCCCGGAGGGTCATGGCCGTGCGGATGGTGCGTTTATAACGCACAGTCCCCCATGAAGCGACGAACCTCCTTACCAGCCTGCCGTCGTAGGATATGAAGGCAAAAGTTCTTACGCACATGCACGACTTGCATATGGAGGTACAACAACGGGGGAGTCAGAGACAGCGATTGCTACAACCTAATGCTAGGCACGCCGCAATTGTAGCAGTAAGTCTTCTCTTTGAGGAGACTCGAGAGGCGCCACTGCGTCTTCACCGGACTTGGCCAGTTCGGGAGGTTTCTGTGTTGGATTCAGGCGGAAGAAACTCCTGAGTAAATTTAGATATTAATTCGCTCATAAAGTTTTGTTTATGGACTGATCTTGATGGTTGTTAGGGTTCCTTCTTACCTCAAAAGGAAAAAACAGAACCCTTATGGGATCACTTTGTTGTCCGTCTGTCTGTCTGTTAAGACCCTTTATCTCGGGAACGTGTGGAAGTATCGAGTTGGAAGGTACTTAGGTTTGCGATCCCTTGAAGCTCAAAAAAAAGTATCGCAAAAAACGTAAATAAAATTCGACATTCACAAGGGAATGAAAATTCATAGGGTACTTTCTTTTAATCTGGAATCCTGAAATTGCAACTTCTCATAGTGTGCTATGAATAGGAAAACTTCGTAATTCAATTCGGGAATTGAACCGTTTTCAGTGCGCGAGTCTGACTCTACTTATCCGGTTTTTTGTGCTGTGTAAGTCAGTGTCAACATTTTTGTTTTAAAACTCTATAGTATTTTTTTGTAAAAATCTTTTTTAAGCATATTATACACCCCTATTTTTTAATTAGTGCACAAAACAATGTGGCTCAATCAGTACCCGTTACTGATCATGTTTGTGTAGTCAAAAGTACAAAAAACGAAATCCCAAAATGGTCCACGAAATTTTGTCATTATTGGTAAATTCATAATTGAATCATCATTTATAACAACTACTACAAGAAAATACTAAGCGCAGTGTTTTTCCATTTTTAATGACATTCTTTCATTCATAAACAATAACCTGTACCTCCAATGTTTCCATAAATTGAGTGAGATTTTGGGATAAACATAAACAAACGCTTATAACTTTGCTGTTTATGAATATTATTTATTGAGACTTTACTTAAATAATAATAAGACCTTTTCTAATAAGCCCTGCAAGTATTTGCACTAATTAAAAAATAGTGGTGTATAAGGTATATATAGAACTCGTAACATTGAATAATACGAATTGCAGTAAAAACTTATCTGCGAATTAATTACAAACCTTTCGAAGGTACTTTGAAAAAGTAATCCGACCTACAGTTAATAAGTACCTACCTAAGTAGATACTATATAAATAATAGAATATCCGGAATATTCATACCTTTTTCGGATTTAAATATAAACATACGAATTAACATAAAGGTAACCCTGACCCTCATTTTTCTACATATCAACAACAACGAACTGGTTTACCTGCCCATGACTTGTTTATGTTATAACTTAAAACTTGTCGCTTAGTTAAACGTGGTTTAATGGTTCAGACACTTGCATTAATTTACCCCCTCCTACTGATGCGCAGTAGTAATTTACTGCATTGGCAGATGCCTACTAGTAGGGTTTAACCAATAATAAATACTACCTAAGTAAATCCTACCACCTCGTTTTAGAATGGTCTAAAATAAGGGAGCAGGATCCCCCCCTAGGGGGAGAGACCACGGATAATGGGAGAGACGGTATGAAACGTCAAAAAAAAACCAAAATGTTATTCTGATATATATATATTAGAGATGTGCCGAATATTCGTTATACACCGTTAAACTTTGATCTATTTAATCCCGTAGAGGTTCGATTCGGTACATGAAACACTATCAATTTGTGAAGATAAAATAAAAAAAATAAAGTTTTTTTTTACTCGAATTAATTTGCACATGTACGAAATTAGTTTCTTTAAGTTAAAAAGTCAATGGTCTTGTAGGTAGTTGTCGGTCGTTTACTTAAAGAAATTATATTTGTACCTACATGTGTATATTAATACGAGGTTTTTTTTAATTGTCTTTTTATTTTATCTTTACAAATCGATAGTGTTTCATGTGCCGGATCGACCCTCCACGGCATTAAAACGATCAAAATTTAACGTATATATTCGGCTTATTCGGCAGAAAGAGGTATTCATATAAGGCCGAATCATTTGGTAGAAATGTCGAATGTATTCGGTTTAATGGATCATTCTATTTCTAAATCACGCCACGATTGAGGCGGTAATTAATTATGACATATGTTTTTTTTTAATCTTTATTTAAAGAGCTTTTTCGCTGGTGCGAATATGACACTCTGTATGTGAACATAATTAAGAAATAAAATTAGTTTGTTTAAAAAAAATATAATAATAACTAGCTCCTGGGACGGTTTTTCAGAGCAAACTTAACCATACTAATTATAGGGACTATTTTATCGATAAATTAATGTTATGTGCGCCAATTGGTGTTCTGAACGATTGATTCCGAACACATCTCATCAAAATATGATATATGATGCGGAATTAACTATGTGGTTTTCTCAACTATAGCACTAAGTAATAAAGAACATAGATAATTCAAGAATAATTAAAATGTAAATAAAAGCAATTAAAATGTTTTATAAAGCAGTAGCGGTAGATTATGATGCAAGAAGACCAAGCTCTATCTGGCAAAAGTTTATTTCTTTTCTCCTCATACACATTTCCTGCCTTCGGAAAACAAACCTTGTTTGCTCGGCAAAACTATGGAACGCAGATCTGAAGGGGAACTGAATTATCCGGCAGTAAATTCGGTTCGGTAAGAACTTAACCGAATATTATTCGGTATTCGGGTCGATTCGGCACATGAAGCACTATCGATTTGTAAAGGTAAAATTAAAAAATGAAGTACTTATTTTTAAAGAAGAATTAATTTATGCACGTACGAAACTAATTTATTTAAGTAAACGCACAAAATAAGAAATTGTACAGGGTAAACGTCACCTGGGCGAGATAAATGACCTGTAGGTAGTTAGTACGCAACGACCGACAACAACCTACAAGGTCATTGACTTACTTAAAGAAATTATTTTCGTAAATGAATACTTATATGAATTTGAGTTTTAGAAAAAAGTACTTAATTTATTTTATCTTTACAAATCGATAGTGTACCGGATCGACCCTCCACGGGATTAAAACGATCAAAATTTAACTACCAGTGTATATGTACCTACTATTTCTACACTAAACTACAGAAAAAAAGACCTATTACCACATGAGTAGAGAGGTACAGAGACAAAGGTTCCTAAGAACGTGCAATATTGTTACCTATTTTGGTAGGGTTATCACAATAGGTAAATACAAATTAAATACTACTCAGACCCTGCTGAACTGAGGGTCTACACTGATGGATCAAACACAGACGCACAGGGGAAGGAGTCTTCTATGACCTCAATATTAGAATATCCAGACAGCTAGGAAAATTCAAGACCGTCTATCAGGCGGAATATGTTGGCATTATCCTAGTGGTCCATGCCATAGAAACTAGAAATGTAACGGACACTCAAATCCAGATACTCACCGACAGTGCCTCAGTCCTGCAATCCCTAGACAAAAACTCTACCACCTCGAGAATTATACAAGAATGCCACTCTGCACTGGAAAGACTCACAGTGCCGAAAAGAAATACTGTGACTTTACAGTGGATTAAAGGACATAGCGGCTCGCTGGGCAACCACGCAGCGGATAAACTGGCCAGGAGAGGATCTAGTGCGGTAGTGTTCGGGCCCCATTGTTCCGGTCAAGGTCCCCTTTGGTCGGCTTGCATATTTGGCAATGGGAACACACACATATACAAGCAGTGCGCTGGTGGTCCTCGACACCAGGATGCAGGCAGGCCAAAGAGGCCATGCCACGTCTTAACAAAGCCCACCAAAAATCACATGCGACTGGACAGAGGCAGTCTGCGCCTGGTGGCGGAGACCATCACTGCATACTGCACACTGAATAAGCACCTTCAAACAATAGGCATCACGAATAGGCCCCCGTGCAGAGCATGCTTGGAGGGGGAGAAGACAATTGCGCATGTGCTCCTGGACTGCACAGGTGTCTCTGATAAACACGAACCTTAGGATCCCCGAACTCCCTTACAATTGACGCCCAGAAAAACCTGAGAGGCCTAATCAGTTTTCGGAGAGAGGTGGGCTGGTTGGAATAAGCCCACCAATGATTATGGCCGCCATGGCTCACGTACAATGGTCCGTATAGGAATAAGGGCGGAAACCATAGTCTGACATAACATCCTTTCATGTTTATTGAGTTATTATCGGTAAGTATATGATTACAAAATTGAACGGAAGTAAGTGTCCACAACCGTATCCGCTGCCGCTGCAGGGGAAGTTGTACGGTGATTTATCAAACTTGCCATTAAATATCAAATATCCGAATCCGAAACCCATATAACACGAAAATTTATCTATTGTAATCAATTGCTATTCAATCATGTAGATACATCAGCATTTTGTTCGCTACTCGACTCTCAAAGAACTTTCCGCAGGTAATTCAAAAATGATGATTGCTGAGAATTCGGTATGGAACGTCGCCGAACTTAGTGTACCAGGGATTACCAGGTATAAGCCGCAAACTAAGAGGTTGAACAAAAAGGTTATAGCTACATTACAGCACTAGTGCGTAATGGTAATCAAAATGTCACAGTTTGGTAACAGGTGCCATTATGTACCTAAGTGTAGTGCAATAAGAGCCACTTTCTGAGCAAGTGTATTGAAAAAATTGTTTTTTTATTTGTGGTCTATGGCCGAGATGCGCGCGCTTTTTGGTGTGATTTTTTCGAGTGAAGTTCATTGGCTGTATTTATCTATAATATAAAAATGAATCGCAAAATGTGTTGGTAAGCGCATAACTCAACAACGCCTGGACCAATTTGGCCAAATCTTTTTTTTAAATGTTCGTTGAAGTTCAAGGATGGTTTTTACGGCGAGAAAAATAGAGTAGGGTAGAGTAGGGTAGAGTAGGGTAGAGTAGGGTAGAGTAGGGTAGAGTAGGGTAGAGTAGGGTAGAGTAGGGTAGAGTAGGGTAGAGTAGGGTAGAGTAGGGTAGAGTAGGGTAGAGTAGGGTAGAGTAGGGTAGAGTAGGGTAGAGTAGGGTAGAGTAGGGTAGAGTAGGGTAGAGTAGGGTAGAGTAGGGTAGAGTAGGGTAGAGTAGGGTAGAGTAGGGTAGAGTAGGGTAGAGTAGGGTAGAGTAGGGTAGAGTAGGGTAGGGTAGAGTAGGGTAGATTTGGGTAGAGTAGGGTAGAGCGGGAGCGAAGCCGCGGGCAAAAGCTAGTAATTAAATAAAATCAAATACTACAAAAACATTAGAAAATGTATCCGTATTCTATTGTCACTAAAAATTACATTATCGTAGAAACTTTTCACGCAAGAAAACAAACAACGACTTGGCAATTTGATCAAAAGACTATATAGCCATAGCTTTCAGCTATGGATAAATTTAAAAAATTAGATGCTCGTCTATGAAAACACTTTTAATTTTTTACCGCCATATTATGAAAAATGTTATCTACTAGTTTTGCTGCTATGATAATGGTTAGCTAAATTATTTTTCTTCACAAGTGTAGTGAAAAACGTCGTATGATACACGTGAGTAATGTATGGTTACCGTTCTTGGCTCTCTTAAGACCCTCGCCAAGGCTCGGGTCTTAATACCGCCTCGACGGTAACCCCTTACATAACACACTTGTATCATAATGTACTATTTACATACTGTACTGCGTTCCTAAATAAGTACTTACTAATTATGTTTGATATATATGTTATTAGATTTGCGTTGGTTCGAGAATCGAGCCCGCGACCCTTGGTCTCAACCGGCGGCGGCGCTCTAAACCACTAGACCAAACGGGTTGTAGAGTAATGAAAAAACGCCCATCCCTAAAAGGAATCACCTTTTAGGGATGGTCGTTTTTTGTTGTCTGTTTGTTTTTTCTGATCTAGGCTGTTTCTTGATGTCTATTCTCTGGGGTGCTCGACACCCACTGTTTATTTCTCAAGGGCGCTCGAGCCCCCGAGCACCCACGGAGTCGGCGCCCCTAGTACTTATCTACTCTTGTCACATCATTAGGTATAGGATTATGCGGATTATGGGATACTTCAAGCGCGAGATTTCCCTGTTCCTTCACGTCGCCACCGCGTCCGCGTCTGGTGTGCACTTGCATCCAGGGCTTTAAATAGGCGAAATAGACGATGTCCTAAAGCGCTCGTATTAAGAGGCGGCTCGTGTCATAAAATATTCAGTAATTTTTAGACGTGATGACGTGTTTGCTTTGTAGGTTCATCATTTGTGACCGTCCAAATATGTAGCTTCTGCCAGCAGCTCTACCCGGGTGAAAGTAAGTATCCCCATACGAACTAATAAAAAACTTTACAAAAAAATACAACCGACTTCAATTTACCTACTTAAAAAAAAAAACACAAAAATGTGCAAAATAACGTCCATTTCGGATGTCGGTGATAAATAACGAAAAGACCAAACTATTATACAAACACTGACTTAAAGTTATATCACACTTTTTTATGTTTTTTTTTTTTTTACATTAAAGTCGGTTGTATTATTTTTTTCGTAAAAAGTGTTTTAACTTTTAATTTACCACATCTTTTACCGCTCATTTACCTACAGCAAATGCTGTAGGTAAATGAGAACTAACTTCGAACTAAAAAAATATTAAAATCAGAAAAAGCTTAGGCCACAAATTGCGCGAAATCATAAAACAATCGAATATTGTCTCAAAACAAATATAACAAAAGATCTAAAAAAGTCTCTGACTTTTCCTTATCATTTTCCCACATTTTCTTGACAATTTTAACTATGGGTATGGATATTAGATCCCACTATCGAATTAAATTTAGCTATCTCTTTAATTTGAATTTCATACCCTTTTGTGAATGACCTTAAAAACCGTGGAAATATTTCCACCAATCCAAACAGTCAGACTAGAGCGTGAAATAAATAAATTTCTTTTTACAATCACTGGATAATTTTGGGACACAGTGTAATATCTAAAATTTTCCCTGACTTTCCAGGTATCCCCCTCGATTGTGGATAAAGTTAAGTGGTAGATAAAGGGGGATCCCTTTATCTCGAGAAAGCGTGAAGGTATCGAGTTGAAATTAAAACGATCCTACTCGGGTCTGCAATTCCGAAATCAAACTTCTAAGCGAAAAAAAAAAATAAGGCCGTTTATGTCGTCAAAAACTTATATTTCGACACTCTCAAGGGAATCAAAATTCATTAAGTACTTCCCGTTAACTTGGAACCTTGAAATTAGGCATTTAGTTTTTTTTACAAGTATAGATAAATCTGAAAACTATTTTGTAGCTACGTCACAACAATGATCTTTTTTCGATTCGAATAAATCTCCCTAAACTCGATTTGAGAATTGCATTATATACCGTGTACCGTTTGACCACTATCTCACCGGATGGTAATGGTACGATGATGTGGCCAACGATGGAGCAAGAATACCCTAGTTTTTATAGCTACGATTCAAGTGAGCGGAGCGAGCCATTTCTCTAGCCATACAGACATAAGAGTCGGCGTGAATGTGCACTTTTTTCATTAGGTCGCTATACAGAATGAGCTCGCTCCGCACGCCATAATCACGATCTAATAAGCCAACACTCGCACACGCAACATTGTAGGAGCAAATTAATTAATGGTAGAATAATCTAACAAACAATCAGAATAATTGCATTTATATTAATCCGGTTTTTAATTGTTAAAAGTATTTTGCACCTTGGGCTTCTTTTTGTCTTTAGCTGTAGGTACCATGTCTAACACACTATACATATAGGTATCTAGCCTTTTACCTGAAGATGCACATGTAAAATGTTTTGCACTTGGTTCATTCCATAATGCCAAACAAAGCACGATTATTATAAGTTGTCATACGGTGTCAATATTTGAGTCTGTAACCACAGTCGCCGGCCGACCTTCACGTACCTCGTCATAGAGATGATCACGTTCACGTCTAAATTGTCCAAACCACGAATACACAGAGCTGCGACATGGTGCTTCATCACCAGAGGTCGGAGTAGGTAGATTGATTTAAGGTCGTTGACGTCAAACGTAGAGGATAAAATGGATATGCCTCCAAAATACCGGAACTTCATATTTATTGTGATATTTGTTCCGGAATTTTGAAATTAGCACGAATTTGTGTTTAAGGTGAAAAACGTATTAATAATATCAATCTACGCTGCCAGTGTTAGCTAATGGTGAATCAATATTTTATTTTCTACAAAAATACCTTGGAATAGTCACACTGTATTTTGTCCCTTACTGTTGAATTAGAAATGACGCTTGACAGTATGACGCTTTATTTTATTTTAGTCCATAATTCCAAACCCGGAACTTTTTCTGGTACTTCCCGCACATTATGGATAAAATGGCATGTCCATATTATAATATCTTGACGCAAGTATATAAAATCAATCTACCTACTCCGACCTCTGTTCATCACCAAATGCCAAACGAAGTCTGTGGCAACTTTCTTGTTGACTAAAAACTAAATCATAAAAAATCATTATGGCGAATAGAACTAAGGCAAGCCGAATCGAGAGTGTACATAGCTCCACTCGCTGCTCCTCACCTTGCAAATGTTTCGCCAAAAAATTTGTGGAGTGAGCTCACCGTGAGTGTACTGCTAACATTTAAAAATTCATTCATAATACTCGCATCCAGTAAGGCACATCAAAGAAGTCGATGTTCCTTTTTATTTTTGTTGCAAAATCAGAAATCTAGAGGTGTCCGGGGGTAAAAACCATATTTCTTCCAAACGTCCGGGATTTTTACCGTGTTTATCCGGTGTCGGCAATTTAAGTGATGGTAGCCCTACCTATGTGTAATATAGGACCTACCGCCATAATGGTTCACCTAGGTACCTATATAAAGGGTAATAGGTAACTACTCTATTGCAGCTGTGTAGTAAACAAGTACCTACTTACTCTTAATTTTGATAAAACAAATTTTTTTTACATTAGTTATTACTTTATATTGTCACGAATTCTCTTAAAAAGGCGTCGTTCAATTCTTTCGCCTTGGGCTACAGAAATATCTACTCGGCCTGGTACAGCTTGCATCTGTGGCATTGACAATGGTCAGCACGCACGTATTAACGGAAATCCGTTAATTTATACATCTGTTTCTATCTCGGTAGAATGTAACCTTGAATTTAGTGACCACAGAATAAGTAATAGTAAAAGGTGGGATTCTGAAGCAAAATAAAAAATACTCATTGCTGCTTTACTAAATATAAAAACTCTCTGCGACGTCGCCCAGGCTAAAGGACATGCAAGAAATTTATAGAACTTTTAAATCAGAATGCGGGTAGGTCGGTTCAGTTGACTTAAGTAAATCAATTTTTCATCTGTCTACAATTTTGAGATATGGTAGGTTCTTCTGACGGCGTGCTTTAAAGCCTATTGTACTAAGCTTAGGTATCGATTAAAACTGACTGCATTAGGAAGGTGATGGGTATCCTATGGGGTGATTAAAAAGTCTAACTAATTTGTGGACACTAATTTGTCACTTTCGCTGAACACAATCTCTCTCAACTGTTATATTCATATTAATCACCTTCAGCACAGCTTCGGAATTGGGAGACAGGTAAAATTGTGTTTTCTGCTGTCGTACGTTTTTATTGAGGTGAGAAATTACCTCATTTACCTGCTCTAGGGTAGCGAGAGAGGCCGTGTCATATTTTACCTACTTCTTCAAACTCTATCTGTGTCCTTCAGTTGGCCCCTGAGTTCTGGGATGACGGTATCCCTTTGTATAAAATCGTAGTATAATAACGTGAATATTGATTGATTACCCAGTGCATGACTTGGTATAGTATCTGCGAAGTAGCGTTTGTCGTCTACCATGAGCTCTAGCGTTATCTTTGTTTGTTCATACGTTTTCCTACCGATAACATTGTGTTTACCTACACAGTTAGTAATATCGGGTCATGAAGACTTTTCTAGAGTAAAGACAAATAAACATCTAGGACAACACACAAAACAGACACAAAATGTTTTCTTCGAAAGAAAAATACCCCCAAAAACCCACGTGTGGGTACTAACTCAGATAATTAGTTTCCTGCTTTGAATCCTGTAACCTTCTATAGATTCCATTTCTGATCCGTCGAAATAGTATGGGTAGGTACTAAAAACACATTGATTTATCAACGCTTGAGGAGATTTAGAGAACAAGAAAAAAAAACATTTATTTGAAAGTACTCGTATCATGCTAGCGGTACATAGAAATATATCTTTCATATATCTATGAAGCGGCAGCTAGTAGAAAATAAAAATACTTGGAACTTAAAATGCACACACTTGGCTGCTTTAAAAAAATCTAATTCTAACTCACTCTTACAGCTTCGTATGGAATCAATGTGATAAAATCAAACTTAGGTACAAAAACTTGGACGCCATAAATTTTATCGAAATAAGCGGCTTATTAACAGATTATGATTATGAGTAGCAATGACAATTTAATAAATATATTTTACGCAATCCGGAAGTCTGTACATAAGTATCTGCTTTATTATAGTTATTGGCATACAATCAAAACTATTCATCAATACACCTACTTTATAATAATGCACCTGAATGCGTTCCAAAAGGCCTAGATCTGATAATAATATTCACAACTATCACCACACAACGCCGTCTAGTCCCAATCTAAGCAGAGCTTGTTTTATGGGTATTAGCCAACTGATAAACAAACTTATATATTTCTAAATACATACATATTATAGATAAATTACACCCAGACACAGAACAAATGATCGTGCTCATCACACAAACATTTGTCATGGGTGGGAATCGATCCCACGACCTCCGGCATAACAGTCAGGGCTACTAACCACTAGAACAACAAGCCAGTTGATAGTTGCACACCAGCTGCACTGCTTCAAGTAGGTATCTATGCCTAGCTATCTATCGTTCATATTTTTATTTCAACAACGATGATAAGGGCTGACACACGCACAAGCTCATCAGTTTGTGCAATTGATAAAACTCATAAAGAAAAGCCGTCTGTTTTAATAACATGGCCACATTGGTTACAAAACTGTGGTGATGCAGGTGCGCGTGCTAGGCCCAATAGACTGGACACTTGGACAGAAACGCTAACACATTGATGCTCTCTCCTTCTCTGTATTTCTTCTTCCTATTTTGAGTGGAAACGAGATTTTGCCATGCAAAACCGATGAGAGAAATTCGCGAATGGACTGCAGTCACGAGAACCGTTGCCGCAAGGTCCATTTCGTAAAAAAAAAATGAAAAAATACTGTTGATTGTCAACTTTAATTTATTAGACACACAAAAAGCCGATATTAGACAGAAACAACAAGACTCGCTCAAAGACAGTTGCAGAAACACGTCCATTGATAATTCGAACGCGGAAACCGATCGACGATCGTAAACAAATATTTTACACGCAAAGGAAATCAAGTTCAACAAGTTCCATCTAGTAAAATAGAAGTGAACGTTACATCGGTTCTAAAAATAGATAAATCACTCTTATGTAACCGTCGTAGCCATCATTGCCGTGAGACAGGGAACACACTGACCAATCACAAACACTCGACTAACAGACAAAACGTCTTCGACTTCTGTTAATAAACGACTATAATAATATAAAAATAACAGATATCACATCTACTTATTATGTACGAGTATATAGAAAAACACAGGACAAACTTTTATAAAAACAAGTGATAATGGGCGGTCTTATCGCACAGGGCAAAAGGACTGGAGGAAAACTTTGTAATAAATATCAAATAAGTATACCAATATTTTAAAAGTTGCAGTACCGTTTGAGCACGGCTTACTTTTATTAGTAGATTAATGCATAAACAAGCAGTTTGAATTGTGAAACTTTTGTCAAAGAAGGAAACAGAATCAGAATAGTTTATTTCAAATAGACCAATTACAGGCACTTTTGAATTGTCGTCGGTCAGTCTAAAAAAGTGAAGCTAAATTGCACGTTCCAAAGCGTAGATCTCTATGGAGAAGAACGTGCAAGAAACTCCATGGACACTCTTTTAAATCATATTATGAGTTACATAAATCTTGGTTACATATTTCTTGTCGCTTCTATTATGTGAGCACAATGAAGAAAAAAAAAAATTAGAAAGCAAATAATGAAAAAAATATAATACACTAATTAAAAAAATATAGAAATTGAATTAAGCCACTGGCAGCTAAGAGATGACCAGTCCCAACTGACGGCGCCCGTTAACGAACATGACGCGTACCTCAGCCCCACTCAGCTTAACCATTTTAAAGGGAACCGAATAACCCAATAACACGTGCCACCATCAGCGAAACATTTGAGTGAGCATGACAAATTCTCAACTGCCATGCTCGTAACGTCAAACAAGTTGTAACCCAATAAAACAAAAATGCTCCATGGTACCTACTTCACTTTCACAAATTAGAAAAAAAAAGTGCTTCTACATTATACAATGTTATTGTTCCCGAAGTAAAGGAAGTGTTTGATTATTTAATTTTAGATTATAAGATGATATCAAGGACCTAGAATATATGTCACAGAGAAAATGATAGCGTTCTATACAGCGTGGCGATTAGGTTATCACATTAAATTATGCAGCATGTATTACAAGTGGTTATCAGTCCTTTAAAATAGTAAAATAAATAATTTTACTAAAATTAAGAAAATGCATTTTTCAAACAAAATAAATAGCGTATAAAATTGGTAAAAAATAAATCATCCTTTATAATATTAGTTCACTGACCTGCGCCGGCGAGTACGTACGCGCCGTACCTACGCGAGATACGAATACCTACTTGTGGGTGTAGGCACGCACGCGTGGTGTAAGTGTGCAACATAGGTACTTTATGTTGTTGTTTTAAGAAATCGTCACAAATTAACTTTAAAAATCTCCACTTAAATTTTAAATTTTCACATTTTCAAAATGTCCACCATGCTTCTGTACACACCAAACGATATCTTCTTATGATATTGTTTCGAACTTTTCTAAGTAGGTCATCATTCGCGGCTAAATTTTTTAAATTGTCAAAGGCACGAATTATTCGATTTTTTAAATCATCCACAGTCGTCACTTTAGTAGCGTAAACCTCATTCTTTAAATGTCCCCATAAAAAAAAAATCGACTGGTGTTTAAACGTCTGGTTACGCACAAACTGTCACACACCACTTTCACTAATGTACAACTAATAATACAAACAGTATTATTAAACTATCTAATTCCTATTAAAAAAATAAAGCTAACACAAATCAATATCCACAAAAAAAAAAAACAATAAGTACGAAGGGCGCGCGCGCAGATAGTAATCTCGTCAACTATCCCTCAAGTATTTTGGCGGCGGACTAGATTCATTCATCGAACGCACCAAACAAATTAGAATTATGCCTATAACCACTCCCGTACCCCGTAGCATTTCGAGTATTAGAAATTTATACCTTAAGTCGTCAACCGTAACAATATTGTTGCATATTTTTTCATACCTCTCCAAAGACGCCTTCAACTATTAGCTGTAAGGACATTTTTGTCTTGAATTGTTTACGTTTCTTATTACGAGAAACATAAACAATTCAAACGTAAACAGTTTGTAAAATGATAGTCTAGTACTTGTAGGTAATACGAATGGCAACGTTTGAAGTTGAAAAATAGGTATCTTAACCAACCACGGGTCTTTGACCTACTTTTATTGGCCAGCTGATTAAGTTTGTGCAATACATGATGTTGCGAAATATTAAAATGAAAAAAAAAATCCCACGGCTATAATATTGTTTATTATTAAATTATTTTAACCGTATATGATAAAATACCTAATTCTGAGTACGTGGTTTCAATTAATGTGATAACCTAATCGCCACGCTGTATATTAACAAGGATTCAAAGAAAGTATGTGGGTACGACAAAGGCGAATAGAAAACTATTTGTGCCTTATCATTAAAAAATTGGTTTAAATACTATTTGAACCAATTTTTCAAAAAGTTCGCTGAGCATTAATGTCTTGTATATATACAATACATTAATGCTTAGCGAACATTTAAATTATTTTTAACTTTTGCTAGCAGTATCATACGTAGAAATATCGTAAATGATTCCACGGCGAGAATAGTTGGTTCCGTTCTATATCATAATCTAGAACATAGTCTAGGTACCTGAATCCAACCGAGATTAATTAAAATGACGAGAATTCCTTTTAAAAAGTCGATGACCTCTGGCACAGTGTACACCAGCTAACATCACGATGAGTCAAACGAGCGATAAGATCGTTGACCTATGTCGCTTTATCGAGCCCTTTGTTCTTCTTTTCAGTTTTTACCCAGGGGTTACTAGATGTTTTACTTCGACGTGTCCATTACCTATGAGCTATGTACATACTCATCAAGTACTTAATTCTTGCACGGCCTCTACACCTGCCAGGTTTTAAGTCCCATAATGGTAAAATGACCTTACGGTTACCAACCTAACGTATAATAAAGGTACTTACCGTAATAAAGAACAAGTTACTGATTTAATCGGCACTAGTTCTAGATTTATCGATTAAATATTTAAAAAATCCTTTGAAAAAATACATAAGCAGCGTTGCAGCGTTTAGGTTTTCTATATGAGCATTATCTTTTGAAGTAACTACGGGGAAGAGAAAACTGAAAGGCAACAGGAAAAAATTACGATATCTATCTCTTTTTTGATAGCTTGAATATGTAACAGCAATTCATCAATGTCCCAGCAGCAGATGTGGGAAATTGGTACCTACATAGCTCCGCGCTGTACCTACTTAGATAAGTATGTAGGTACTCATGTTTGATACTTTAAATAAATGCGATAAACGCCTACCACTCATTAGGTAGGTATTCACACCACTTGTCATCGTGGCAATCATGCCGCTTATTAGCTGTCAATTTCACAACCTAAAGACTCCATAAACTACCCGTTTTCTGGCATCATTGCATTAATTTATATACTTACGAGAAACACTATAACTAATATGCAATTTTTAAAATTTATGTTTAAGAAATTAGTATACGAGTTTATACGACATACCTATTTACATAATTTTCTAGTCTCATAGAAATGTAATCTAGTCTGTTCTCTTCAGCATATTTTTTTTTAACATGCCAAAAAATACTATCTTTGTATACTTACAAGAGTGTCCGAAGGGTCCGATTTGTGTTGGGTGGGCACAGCAATCAAACCTTTTGCTATGTTGGGATCTGTTACCCGTCTATTCGGATTCATCTAAGTAGCAGTATACGTGGTGCGATTGCATTATAAGACCTCCACAACCAAGTAACTGGGTAGCACTCATTGGCCAAAATGGCGGCAAATAGTAATCTTCAAATGACAACAGACTGTGGTTTCCGAGGCAGTGAGGAATCTCGGTATGAGATAACCAAGGTCATCCATTCAACTTCGGCACAAGGTTGTTTGACCTTGAATATCGTCTCGTGCGGCTATTATGTGATATAACTTATAGCCACACGCTTTTGTGTACTCTCTCTTTCACTGGGCACATGTATCAAATAAACTGCTTAAAAATAAAAAACCGGGCAAGTATGCAAGTTTTTTTTTTGTGACGTCACTACAAATTTAGTTTTCAGATTTTTTCCTATAGTTGTGCTATGAGACCTTGCTTCATGCAAAATTTCAGGATTTTAGGTCAACGGGGAGTAGGTACCCTATGAATTTTGATACCCTTGAATGCCAAATATACGTTTTTTGCAACATAAACGGCTGATTTTTTTTCTCGTTAACACACAAGTTTGATTTTTTCACAGCTTCAAGGGATCGCATACCTGAGAAGGGTTGTAACGGAACTTCGCCTCCGCTTCCATTACTGCGAAAGTTCTGCAAGAAATCGTATCTTCGCATCCGCCTCCGCAAAATTTTTGTGGAGTTATGACTGAGTTTTATTTACGTCATAATCAAAGAACAATATCGCGCGAGCAGCAACGCTCGACGCCTGAGCCATCCGGCCTGTGTTGTATGTGAAATAGTTAAGAATTAGTGTGTGTGCGGTACGTCCCAAACTTGCCATGTTCGGTTAGTACCTGCGCCATGCGGAAGGTCACGACGCCGTGAGGCCTTTCCAGCCACGCCTCAAAGATGGGCCTTACCGCCTCAATCGTGGCGTGCCCAGCACAGGGTTGCGACAGTCGCTCTCGCCATTTCACCATGAGATCCCGGAACTCTGTCCGCAGTTGAGTGGCAGGCGGTCGCCTCCTTCTGCGAAGCAGTAATGCTAGCAAAAGAGGAGGCCGACCGCATCAGGCAACGGCGCTCACGCCGCAGCCGCCGCCGTAAGTCCGATCCCGATTTCCGGCCACCGTAGGCGCGGGCTTGCGGACGGCCGGCGGGCAATGGTTAGCTCGCTGTCCGTCCGTCCAGTAACCAACCGAGCCCAAGTCGCTTACGGCACGCACTGTTCCCGCGCGCCTCAAGGAGTCGTCAGCAAACTGTAGGGGCCCAGTAGGGTCGAAGCCTAATCTGGGGCTTTGGGGAGGTATGAAAATGCATACCAGGGCCCTGGAACCAAGGCAAAGGAGGAACGGAGTAGGTTTTTAGTCAGTAAGAGTCTGACACTATCTCCCGCTCCGCCCAAGGGCGGGAGATGTCATTGGATAATTTTACCTACTTAAAAAAAAGTGTGTGTGCGGTGGGACCGCTAAAAACTGTTTCGTATACTGAAATTACCAATTTAGTAAAAAATGTACCTATGTAAAAAAAGTTAGTTTTTTTTGTAAACTAGTGTATCTGTTCATTTAAATTGTAGGTACTATGAATACACATAAGTATTTAAAATAAAGATTTTTGACTTGCAATATTAAACCATAAATTACTATTTTTTCCACATCCAATTTCATCTCCCTCTCCGCTTCCGTTAACCTCCGAATCAGCAGAGACGAAACCCGTCGCCTCCGCATCCGCCTCGGCCTCCGCTAAGATGGCCCCCGTTACAACCTGAGTACTTAGGTATATGGTTTTAATTTCAACTCGATACCTCCACGCGTTTCTGAGATAAAGGATCTTGACAAAAAGACAGACAGACGGACAACAAAGTGATGCTATAAGGGTTCTGTTTTTCCTTTTTAGGTACGGAACCCTAGAAATAACAATAAAGACGCATTTTTATTATTTTTCAAATAAGCCTATATACGAGTAGATAACGATGGCGCACAGGTTAGTTTTGTTTTCGAATTGGTAAAAACCTCAGGTATAAAGAAACCTTGACCGATCGCTGTAAAGCGATTTAATTTATATTCGAGATAAAGATTGATCTGATAAATATAGGTAGGTATAGTTACTTAGTAACATTATCAGTAACCCAAGAGTGTAAATAAGTTAAAAACAAGTTTTATGTGATGTTTCAATGTTACTCACTTGTAGTTATTTTCGGTAGATACTATTCCGGAACCAGTATAATTATAACACTAAATTATGTATGTAAATTAGTCTACATCATATAATAATATCTATGGCGTACACTCATGATATTAAAATATTAAATTACGAGGCGTTCATAAATTAAGCATTTGTACTGAGATAGTTTTTCTCTTCGGCGTACTAATTATTACGGGAAGATGTCAGTACTGAATTGTACGCCCAAGGTAGGGTTGCCAACATTTCTTCGACGATATAGTATTTTTCAAACAAAGCTTTAAAAAAATATAGTACACTTCAAAAAAATATAGTATTTTATGGAAAAGCAAAAAATATTATTTGTTATTTAGGTATTTATATTTTTTTAAACTATATTTGTTTGCACTTCTTGAATTTTTAACTATTTTAATTCTAAAATAAAAGTTTCTGCTTTATGACAACTTTTTTAAATTAATATAAATCAAAAACTATATTTTTGTTAAAGTCTGTTTTGTATTTTTCTTTTTGACTTACGGTGATAGGGGCCCACTTTCGCTACCGCTATTATTTTCACTAATTAATTTATTTGAGACTTCTTATAGAAAAGAACAATTGGAATTGAAGTTGCATTGAAAATTATCACTAAAATCAAAGACATAAAGGCTATGTTTATGTTCTTTGATATTAAAAAGTTCAAAACGCAGTAAGATAGATAATTCGGATACACGCTACCGCATCGGTAAAATGTTGAAAATATAGTATTTTTGTGTACTATAATATTTTTTCAACAGTATATAGTACACAGATCCAAAATATAGTACAATACTATATATTATAGTACGGTTGGCAACCCTAGCCCAAGGCGGTAATCTAATTAGATAATAATCTTCAATGTAGTAGCAGGTACCTGGTAATTTGAATTAATCTGTGATAACATCACATGTAAATTCGTAGTAAATTCTCCATTCTATAGTAGAAGCGAAGAAAATCGAGTGGCTAAACGAACTAAATGCGAGTTCAAGTAACAGAAATCTGCTTAGATACTCGTACCTACTACTTTGAATTTACATACAAATTCTTATTCAAATCGAGTCTTCTAGCAACCGTAAAGATTTTTTCAATACACTTGTTCAGAAAGTGGCTCTTATTGCACTACACTTAGGTATATAACGGCACCTGTTACCAAACTGTGACATTTTGATTACAATTACGCACTAGTGCTGTAATGTAGCTATAACCTTTTTATTCAACCTCTTTGTTTGCGAAACAAATTTTGAATACGAAAAAATTAAAATTGTTTGTGGTGTATGGCCGTCATTTTAAGATGCGCACGGTTTTTGGCGTGATTTTTTCGAGTAAAGTTCATGGGCTGTATTAATTCAATAAAATTAAATACTACAAAAACATAAAATTTTACATCCATATTCTATTGTCACTAAAAAACTTTTCACACAAGAAAACAAACGACGACTAGGCAATATGATCCAAAAGACAAGCCATAGCCCAGCGCGTGCTTATCAAAACAGATTTAATTTGTTACTGCCATGTTATGAAAAATTTTACTAGTTTTACCGTTGTAATATTAGTTAGCTAAATTATTTTTCTTCACAAGTGTATTGAAAAACGTCGTATGATACACGTGAGTAATGAGTTGTTACCGTTCTTGGCTTTCTTAAGACCCTCGCCAAGGCTCAGGTCTTAATACCGCCTCGACGGTAAGCTCCTACATTACACACATAAAGTACGAGTACTATTATAACGCATTGGTAACGTATACTTAAGTATTTATTTGCAGTATCCATGACTGGTTTCAATTTTGTTTTACTGATGGATAGGTATGGGCTGATATGGGCAGTTTTTTTTTTGTTTTGTGACAGGTAAGTTTGCCTTTCATTAGAAGTAACTGTACTCAAGCCCCAAGCGGACACCGGTGTCCGCACACCTATTGCCTTTCTATTGTCTCTAATTACCCTATTCAAAGGGATATCTACATTGATATTGTGTCGAATTTGTATTTCTTATCATGACAATTTTTAGTACTGGACGGTATAGCTCTCATAATAATCATTGAACGCATATTTAGGTACGTCGACGGTAGATACACTGGATTGCATTGGCCTACAAAAAGTATTTATATAAAACTAAGATTGCAAAGGGCATAGCACTCGCAACCGGGCAGCCCGGTTTCATGACTTGTTGTCATTGTGATATTGTGCGAATATTAACTGTCCAACCAAGTAAACCAGAATATACCTACTATAATATTTAAATACGCACTTGGGTCGGTGCCCTATATAAATCACCCCAGTCATCAGGGAGAGTGGAAACGGCGAGAGATGTTGTGCGATGTCCCATAGGGATTGGTACTAAGGCCGCCCTTATGGAACATCGGGTACAACTACGCGCTGCGCGTCTACCTCCCCGACGGGGTCAGCGTGGTCTGTTACGCAGACGACATGCTGGCCCTGGCGCAGGGAGAGTAGTATCAGGCGGCGGTCGAACTAGCGAACCGCGGGGTTGCGACAGTCGCGGAGAGGGTTGAGCTGCAGCAGTTGGGACTCGAGGTGGCACTCAACAATTCCGAGGCCATGTGCTTTCACCGGGTTCCCAATTAACGGTAGGAGGGGTTCATATCGGCGTCGGGTCGACGATGAAGTACCTGGGACTCGCCTTCGACAGCCGGTGGAATTTCGATGAACACTTCCGACGTCTGGCTCCCAGACTGAATCGGACTGGGGATCAAGCGGCTCCTGCCGAACTTAGGGGGTCCAGACGCCTCCTTCCGGAGGCTCTACGTAGGCATCGTTCGGTTCGGTCCTTTACGGAGCGTCGGCGAGGGCGCCGTCGCTGTGAAAGCGATCGGCGGCCCTGCCAAAGGCCTGCCAGAGGTTCATGGCCATTCTGATGACACGAGGATACCGCACGCTGTCCCGCGAAGCGGCGAGCCTCCTTGCTGGCCTGCCACCATGAGATCTGGGGCCTTGAGATAGTGTGAAAATGTATACCAGGTTCCTGGAACCAAGACAAAGAAGAAACGGGGTAGGTTTTTAGTCAGTAAGAGTGACACTATCTCCCGGTCAGCTCAAGCGCGGGAGATGTCATTGGATAATTTTACCTACCATAAAAAAAAAACCCTATACAAATTATGATTAAAATAAGAACCACATTTACAAAATACCAAAAATATACAGGAAAATTTTTTAACCACTGCGTAAATTTTTTTTGGTGGCTCAGTGTAAGCAATAGAACACATTTCCATTTTTAGTTTATGACTTTTTTTTTCTCATTTTTCCACTTTGTCCCAATTTGAAATAAGCAAGACATGGATATAATTTAATAGTAATACTATGAATGAGCATGAATGAAAACGCGAAGGCCGCCGGCCGCTGGACCACGCCCAGCGCACGAGACGGGGGTGCGGGGGCATGCGGCGCCGGCGTTTGATAAACAAAACGCATGCACACGCAGTACGTCACTTGCGGAAGTGGAGGTCGGACGTTCGCGCCCTTCGCCGTCCCTGCGCGTGTGCCGCGTACTAGATTAGCGTAGTGACAATGTCTCATTTTACTCACCGCGAGTGTTATGAAATGGTGCGAGTGTATTTGTTAAGCAATGAAAATTTACGAGCAGCACGAAGAAGATACGAAAGGGAGAGCGAACCTCGTATGCGAGCCCAAGGGATCCTCAATCCCACGGTCCCTAATGAGAGGACAATTTTAGCAGCTAACCAAAGGCTGCTTGATCACGGCCAGTTCAGAACACCGAGCCACGCACAAGGGTCTGGCAGACCTCGACTGGCAGTCGAAGCCGAAGACGTCATATTTGATTTTTTTGAACGCAATCCAAGAGCAAGTACCTACGACGCAGAACGACGTTTTGGTGTTAGCCAAAGCGCAGTATGGAAGCTGCTAAATACAGCCGGACTCCATCCATACCACTTTCAGCCGGTACAACAACTCCATGACCCAGACCCAGCATCACGTCGAGCCTTTTAAATCTCACCACATTTTTTTAAATACGCCAAAATGCAATTGTTTCAATCTAAATTGTATCATATCTAAATACCTATCATACCTAAATGATTTATTTTGAATGGATTAAAACGTATTACCTACTTTCTTTATTATGATTTATTTTCTGCATTTTGATGGTCCATGAAAGTATGAAGGATAAATTGGAATTACGTTTACAAATAACTTTACACAGTCTAAACATAAAAAATTGTAGCGCTAAACTGGGGTCAATAATCGCACCGCGTAAGTAGGTACCGTCGCATAGAGCGAGCGCGCGTGAGTACTTCTGATACCAGCTGGCGCGTCAGGCGAGCGGTCGACGCGCGGCGTGAATCGGGCGACCAGTCGACGGACTGGCAAGCGACGTCCATAAAATAAATTTCTGAGTAAACAAGTCTCGTAAGCGTTAACTTAATTTTTTACTATGGAAACATATCAAAATAAAAAATACGTGTTTATTAAAATATATTCAAGTATATTATGTCAAAATTTGCGCACTGGTTAAAAACTTTTCCTGTATAAATTACGTGGTAAAAATATCTGAAAAACACGACTAGCTTTTCTATATTGTAATTAAGTAAGCAGTAACTAAAAAGAATGTAGGTACCTATTTATTTATTTCGTACCTAAGTAGCTTTACATTACATGGACCTCAGTCATTTTTAAAATTCCATACCTCAAGAGGAAAAAACGAAACCCTTATAGGATCATTTTGTTGTCCTTTTATCTGTCTGTCTGTCTGTTAAGACCCTTTGTCTCGAGAACGCGTGGAGGTATCAATTTCAAATTAAAACCATATCCACTCAACACTGCGGTCCCTCGAAGCTGTGAAAAAATCAAACTACTAAGTTAACGAAACAAAATATACGACCATTTACATCGCAAAAAAAAATGTATATTTCTACACTCACAAAGAAATCAAAATATATGTATAGGGTACTTCCCGTTGACCTAGAAATCTGAAATTTGGCATGAAGCAAGATTGGCATGAAGAGGAAAAAATCTTAAATTTGTAGTAACATCACCAGAAAAAAAAATTAAAAAAAATCAATTTATTTCAGACAATTTAGGAAAAAAAAGATTAAAAAAAAAACTTAAAAAAAAATACAACTAAAAAAAAACCAAAATTAAAATTACAAAAGCTAATTTTTTTTAAGGTAGATGGAATTCATAGATCTCATAGACCTGCCCTTGCCCGGTTCTTTTTTTATTAGATAAGTAATTACCATTTTTTTACTGGAATGTCCCAAATCTAATTAGATTTGGGACATTCCAGTAAAAATATCAACAAATGTCGCAATAATAAATTCACTAATTTTATTCGTCGTAATTTACATTGAGTCATGCGTGTAACTAATAAAGAAATAAGCAATTATAATAAATTTAGAAATACCAAAATACGCATGAGCAGACTAACTTATCAACTGATGGGTCAAAGAGCAATTTCTCAGTTAGACTGTAGTCATTAGTTAATCAGGAACACATCGTCAGCATCCTGCTTCGTCCACGTTATCGTTTGATGATACCTACCATGTTCTTTTGTTTCTAGTCAGCTTCCGGACCTAATGTAGGAAGCCAGAATCCCGTGGATTAAAGGGCCCGGTCCTACGATCTTAGTCAAAGTACTATAGTTGAATATCTACTTTTTAACAAGCTGATTTAAATGGCACTTTGCGCAAAATAAACTTGTCACCTGCATCAAGGTTTATAATAAAATTTACAAATCAACCACTTTTTAAAACGCCACTAGTATTTTATATGAAAAAGAGTCTATTAGGATTGAAGTTCTTAGGGTATCCGTCATCCGTATTATGATGATGATAATGTACCTACCTCTACTCTTCATTGTACACCATGAAAAGATACAGTAAGAGCTTAAAATTAATAGGGTGTAGACATCGAAATAAATATCATCAATGCCTCCCACTAGGGCCCATGCCTGCTACGGCTGCGTAATTGTTCGAAAGAGTTACTGGGACCCTGCATGGTACGCAAATGTCAACTGGAGGAATAATTACGACTAGATCTTAGTCAGTAAAAACCTTGACACACCCTCTCGCTCCACCCAGATCAAGAGGAGCCGTTTGATGATATCCCGCATTACAAAAAAAAATGCATCAGCATGTGTTGCCTTCTTCATTGAGCCATTTTCATTGAGTTCATGTCCCAGATGCTCCCTTAGAGATAAATTTAAAACTATTAATATTTTGACTGTGCCATCTCAGTATAACTAAAGAAATATTTTGTATGTCCCAAAAATAAAAACTTGTTTAAAAAATACAGTAATATTAACAACGTGAATACTAGGAACAAACACAAATTAGTGGCTCCTGCAACTAGACTCAGAAAAATAGAAGGCTCATTTAAATGCCAATGTATACACTTTTATAATAAGATTCCTAGTCCTATTCAGGAACTTAGCCTCAATAAATTCAAAAATCGTTTAAAAGGGAAACTTTGTAAGAAGGCTTTTTATACTGTAAAAGAGTATCTCGTGGAAAAAAACGGCTTGGGATTGACCTGCTCCAGTACTCACTATATTTGTTGTTATTTCACTTTTTTATTTTCTAAATTGCCCTTTTCTTCTTTTTTTTTTTTTTTTTTTTTAATTAACGATTATTGTTATTTTAAAATTATAACATTGTTAATTTTTTTATTCTTATTTAGACAATTTGACATGAACAATTATTTTTATAATTTTTTTTTTTACAAATAACTGTAAAATTAAATTTTTGTATATTTTATTATTGTGAATTTGAGGACTATGTGGATGCTTATTTTTTCCTTTTCTCTAATTTTAATGAATGTCTGACATTTATGAGTACTTTTTGCGACCTACCCAAATGTCCTTTCTTTGGTATTGTTCGTGAAGTCGTTGAGCTTCTTAGTAGTCCTGAGTTGAGCTATACGAATACTGACAATTATGCTTGCACTGACTGGACAGGTCCACTCAGAACTGTGTGGTTCTTTCTTCAAAAGACCATCCCAGACACCAATCTGCATGGTTCTTTCTTCAAAAGACCATCCCAGACACCAATCTGCATGGTTCTCATATGTTTTGACCATTACATGTTTGCTGTGTGGACTTTAAAAGAGACTTTGACCCCTGAGTTTGTTTCGGTGTTTCTTCTCAGGGTAGTCAGCTAGGAAACACCGGCCTCATCTAGTTAAAATTTAAGAAAAAAAAATAACGTGTAAAAATGTTTTTAAGAACCTATTTGAAAAATAAATATCATTTATCATTCTATATTTGTAGCTTGATATTAAGTACCTACGTCATGTTGTAGTGGTTCAAGCTAAGCACAATAATTTTTTCGATCTTCTCACCAATAGGTTTTGTCATCTCATAAGGCGTAGACATATTGCTTTTGATTAACCAGACCCATAATTTGATTTTAGGAAAGTAAGACTTTATATTTCTGCCCGAACCAGGTGTAGTAGGTACCTAAGCAAAAAAGCAAGCACCATCCGATAAGAAAGTTATCTGGTACCTCTTTGTTTACGTTAGTTCCATATTCATATTTCATAAAAACAATTAATGAGTAGATTATCAACTCAATTTCACAGTATAAATCTGTGTCAATTTGTTATTATTTATCATTTGCGTAAGAATAATAAATACAGTTTTGAAGAACAAAAATATGCTTAGGTACCTACATTCCTAGCAAACAGGAAAGCCTATGCGAACTCGCCACGAGTAGATTACTTTTAATCTGAATTGAGCCACACTGTAAAACCCACAATCTGAACTAACCATTTAATGCATATTGCAATTGACAAAATATTTAGACCAGATAAAACGTTCGTATAATTACAAATACTTAACTATGTTTCAAACTTGAGATTTCAGAGTATGACATTGGTTTGACAGGTGCAACATTGAAAGTACATTGCACGTAATTATCGTAGACGTGTGTAAAGGCCGTTTCACACGGTGAAGAATTGAAGATATTTTATTAATGTTTTAAATGTGAAAGTAATTTTGTCTGTTACTGATATTGATAAAATTTGGATTTATTTTGTATCTGTCTTCGACTTCGCGTCGGTAAAAACCAACATTCACACGGACCAAACCGCTGGCTAGTATTTCATATTAAGATAAAATATTAAATTAATCTAAGATACGTGATTTAAATACGATATCTTTTCATTCCTTCCACAATCAGGTTTTTACGCATATTTAGCTGACTCACAAAAATAACATAATTATTATCTTCGTCGCGTGTTTACTTCATTCAATGAAATGTATGTCTAGAGATATTTTGCAATAGGTATGTTTCAAGATAATATACTGAAATATTATAGTATCATCACCGTGTGTGACGGCCTTAACTCATTAATTTTGTGTATAAATTAACTGAGGCAATAATTTTAAAATGTCTGATGAACATTGTTGTCATTAAGTAGATTAGATTAAAATTATCTTTGTGTTATATTATATCGTTTAATTACAGCTGGTTTATTATACGACTGATTCACACAAAAATTTTGATTTCAATCGTAATGTTGATCTAAAAATATTTGTACAGTTTTGTAAAAGGCCTGTAAAAATACAACTGTAAAAGAACTGTACAAAGGTCCAGATGTCAATTTTGATGCAAATATATCCACGCAGTATTATAACAAATGAATTATAAATATTTGCAAATGAATATAACGCTGTGGTACTAAATGAAAGCAGTATTATAACTTTCATATCTGAATACCACCTATGCATCCTGTGGATGCGTGAATGCAGGTTTCATGTTTGTTATTAACTGGGCCTGTTTAGGCGATCATTTATATATCGCCGGCCAACTATAAAGCCAGTTGCAGCCAACGCGAATTATTACCGAATGTTGTTTCACATTGTATTATCAGCAGGTGCTGAATTGGCCGAAACACCTGTCTACTTACTATCTAACTAATGCTATCTAATGGTATGTGTCTACTTACTATCTACATATCTAATGCTATCTAATGGTAATCTAACTCAGCTTGTTTACGATTTATCCTATGTAGGTATATCGTAAATATTTCATCATATAATTAAATAAAAAATAAATTAACATTTATTACAGGTATTGCCTGTATTAGATGTTTTTTTTTTTTCTTGATTGTCTTCGGTAAATACAATAATAGCACTGAAATAAGACGGTGGTAGATATGTGATTTTACCTCAAATCTATGGCCCGCAGATGAAAGTTACGAACGGGGAGACAAATAAATTAATTAGTATCCCATGTTTTAATAAGGTACTAGCAAATAACATAGTGTACCTAGTAGGTAACTAACAAATTATCTTAACTTTCATATTTGAATACCACCTGATGCATCCAGTGGATGCGTGAATGCAGGTTACATAATATGGTTGTTAGAATAAAAAACAAATATCAGAAAGAGACTATAAAAATTTATTCTCAGGTAGAAATACTGCAATAAAATCATCGCAGTGATAAATAATAATCAGGCACTTGACGAACACATTCCGATTTTAATATCACTCTATACTACTTAGAATTAATTTATTGGAAAAAACCACAGTTTTACCAACAGTGTTAATATTAATTATAAATTACATATATTTTGGTATTCAGAAAATCATTAAAAAAAAAATAGATCCAACAGACGTTCGCCATTTTAATTTCACTGGTTTTGAGACAATCGAGCAAATCTTTTTAACATTAACTATACTGTACACAAAATAGCCACATTTTCCACTGTAAGTTTTATTTCTACAAATTACAGACGACAATTGCTACAGCTATTCACAACATCGTTTAACTGGGGTTGTTCTTTATAAGTACGTTATTTACAGTTAACAGGTAAATCTGCAGATTTCATTTAGGAACCTATAGTTTCTTGAGGACAAAAATTTCTAACACTTTGTCATATTACTTTGTCCTAATATTAGTTTTCACATACAACTGTATAGATTACTTATCACACGTAGGTGTAAACAGTATACCCATTAAATCCTACAACATTTTCAGTTCATCCATCTTCTAACTGTTTTTCTACCGTTTCTTGTTTTCCATTCAACTCTACCATTTCAGCGGTATTTTTGTGTTTGTTTGATTTGTACGCCCCCGGCCCTATCAATGACAAACCAACTGGTAAAAATATTAAGCCATTGAATAGTCCAAATAATATCACTAATAGGAAAATCTTGAAAAAGGATTGGAAAGTGTATGCTTTAGACATACTGAGGAGAGACAACGAGAGGAAAGTGGAGCCTCCACCCAATAACACTGCAGATCCAATAGATGTGACCGTTTTAAAAGCTCTCTCCGAGCTAGAACCTTCTGTTAATGTTAAAAATGTATGACCTACGTGTGCTGCGTAATCTACGCACAAACCTATGGCGAGCTCGAGACCTATACAACACACTATATCCACAGTCATACCCCATCTTTGCATACACCCTAATACATTAAGAATGGTTAATAGGACACAAACAAATATCCACAAACACATTTGTAGATTAGTTATTAAAATTATCGTGCAAACCATAACACACAGTAAAGCCAGTTCTATGTTCCTTTCAACTTCGACAGCTATGATTTCATCTGTAACCCAGTTTGCAAATACCTTTGACCAAACACTTCTATAACCATCACCACTGGTAATATTTGCAGATTTTACAATATTTCTAACATGATTCATTGCCGGTATGTACTCCTCTGGACCTCCAAATTTCGCGAAGTTAAAGGGCATTGTCGAAGCTTCTATTTGTGTAGCTGGACTGCCACACTCAAAATGTTCAGAGAATTTAAAATTTACTTGAAATCGGCCTCCTATCGAACTATATAAAAATCTTGATAAATAACGATTAAATTCGTAATCTGTCAATGCTGTTGCATTTTTTATGAGATCTCGATCAAAATTTTGTAAAACGTATTGATGAAAGTATTCAACCCAAGTATTAACACCATAAATATATGATTCATTCCTTAATTCTTGAATCATGCCATGTAATCGGATGAATTCTTTGTTATAATTCATTTCTCCTAAAAACACCATAGCCGTGTTGCCTTCTTCTGGATAGTAAAAATCGTGAGCGTTGAGAAAGTCTTTGAAGTACGTGTCGTCGGGAATAAACCATTTCGGATCAAACCTCTGTTCCAATTGAAGAATAGCCTGTATACTAAAACAGGTAATGACGAGCGTAAACAAAATAACTACTGCCTTACCGGGAATTGTAAAAACGACGCGTTTATAAAACACTTCTAAAAATTTTTGAAGCATTGTTTTATTTGTTGAAACTTTAATTTCTCTTTTGTGCTGATAACAAAATAGAACACCATTACGGTTGTCCTGAATTCTTTTTATATCTAACGTGAATATAGCAACATAAAAAGTTACTGAATAACAAAATATGAAAAACACGCCTGTAGCAGCATAGATACAAAAAGACTTTAACGACGGAAGTATCGTAATAGCACCAATAAGTAGAGCAACGATGTCTGTGAACGATGTTATTACAATGGATACACCCGCGTGTTTCAGCATGAGTCCAATTTTAACTGGTAAACTTTTTTTGGATGCTGAATCAGGTAAATTGTTCCAACAGGCATTCATCACAAACATGTCGTCCACTCCAAGACCCATGAGAAGAAATGGTAGAGAAGAATGAACTGGACCAAATGATACACCAAAAGCAGAACACCAACCTACAGCACTAATGTAGGCCAATCCTACACACAAAAGTCCTACACTTCCTAATGTTAATCTTATTTCTAGCCAGTTAAATCGAGATAAAGCAAATTGTATGTACAAAAACATTAACAGTATACCTAAAAACAGTTTGTCAAATTCATCAAACATTGCTTTACCACTAGTATCTGCAAAACTTCTCCCCGCTTCATAGTACAAATTAATATCAGAAAAATTATGAGAAATTGACTCCAATATATCTAAAAATTCATTTTCCCACATAGCTAATGGGATGGAGACCCAGTCTTCAGTACCAACTAAATTGCCCACCTCATTCACATCAATACTTGTCATATTAACATATGTAAACCAAGTCAAAATTATTGATCCAGCTGACACAATATTACCATGTTCATCATATTTCATATCACCAAACAATTTTGTGTAATCTGTAGGATGACCAGTAGTAGGGTTTGTTTTGATCTTATTAATTTTTTCTATGATATCAAGTTTAGTTGCCTGAATTATGTCATCTTGTTTATTCTTCCACAAATCTAAAATATTAAGGCGGTAGCAAGTGTATTGAAAATGTTCTAAAAAGTCACAATAAAACTCATCAGTGACCCAAAGCATAGGGTCTGAAAAATCACTAGCACTTCTATTTGAATCGGCTTTGTTTTCAGGTAAGACATCCAAGGATCTTTTGTCACGCCCTGGAGTATAAAAGTTCACAACAGGTACTTTGTAACACAACTCTTTTATAGTGTACACTTCATTTTCATAATTTACTTCAATAGCATTTATTCTATTAGTTAAGTTGTTAATCGCAGATAAAACTTCTGGCTCAAGCACATTATCCGCAGTTACTAATACTTTCTGAAGCCTGAATCCAGTGCCAAATGTATCAATGTACCAGTTTGTGTCATAATAGAAGTCTGACTCAGGTGGCACCCATAAATTCATTGGATTCTTTTCTATGTGAAATCTTATCAAACCAATACAACTCAGGAACACAAAACTGAATGTCAAAATCACTGTCTTCCATGGATTTCTTGCCACAAGCACTCCAAGATTGAAGAAAATTCCTTCAACTAGATGAACTGATTTTGAAGATACAACTTCCCATAGCTGTTGGGGTGACTTGAAACTTTTGCTTTTAGGCATGTTTTTGTTTAGAGTTCACTTTTTTTTTCAAAATAATATCACTTTCATGAATAAAACTATTTATAATAAGGCACAAATAAATTGATTTCTTTCACAATTATTACGCGTAATTTAAGCATTGAAATTGTTCTATTTAAAATAGCTGGCTGGAGCGATATTAAGTGCGGTAAGTGGACGCAGACGGCGTCCGTCCGCCGCTCACCACTCGACTGATATATTTATCTGCGGCAACGCGCCGAGAAACGTTTTTATTTGATCACTACGCCACTTCTATTGACTACAAACATGACCTACTGATACAGACTGATATTCAGTGACTATACAAATTGTCATTTACGCATTCATCAGTGCTAATCGTGTTAAACCTAAAATTAATTATTACTGTCGTCAACACCTTGGAGCATGTCATGTCTTAACGATAACAAAGGACATGAGCTTATAGAATAAAAAAAATTAGGGTACTTAATGTAAGAGTACAAAATACATACCAAAGGTACACAGTTTTAATAAATCTGTTTCTACATAGAGTAATTATTTATTTTACTTGGTTATCAATAAAATAAAAAATAAATACCCCTGCAATCGCAATTTTAAAACGTCCTATTTTCTTTTATGTCAATTTGACAATGAAAATGAAAATTTTCCCGCCATCCAGGGCTGCCAGGTCCAAAAAAGGTATGATCGTATGATAACTTAAAAAAAATCGTATGTAAAGGAAATTTTGAAATAAAAAGATCGTACGACTTAGAAGTACCTAGTTTTTATTAAAAATAACTAAAATTCGCTTAATATAAAAAAAAAATGCAATAAAGGTATAAGATTTTTTTTCTTTTTTTTTGTTGGCATAAACTTCGTGCGATTTTCGGTTTCTCTATTGTTTGCCTAGTAAGTTCACTTCAGTGTTTCATTTGATAAACTGTTTCTAAGTTTTGTTTTGATAAAATTTATTTAAAGATAATAGACAAGACTGACGAGAAAAACAGGTTTTTGACAAGTCACAATTGTCATTGGATGATTTTACCTCACAGATTACTGATATGTAGCAAGCTACATATAGCTATGTGTTTTACCTACAATAAAAAAAAAGTCACAAATATTACTGAAAGAAAAAAATAATAAGTTTCGTAAAAATGCAAGTAAATACAGACTTTAATCGACTATTAAAGAATCTTCATTCAAGATCTAGGTATGCGTTAGATTTCAATGTGAATTCCCATAAACTCATACTTGCCAGTAGAGCACATTCGTTTACATTTCGACTTGTTAGGTATAAAAAAATCGTACATTTTCCGTACGATCTTGATCTAGCGATCTTGGTAAAAAGTACGATTTAAATCGTACATCTGGCAGCCCTGCCGCCATCTGTGTGGCTGTCATTAGTGTCATTGACACCACGGACGTATAAATTATTTATGGACTTGGCATACCTTCAAACGTGGACGCGGAATTCAGTTGAACTAAAATAAAATGGCGATCGACTTTCAATGTGCAGTAACCGACATTCGGGTCATCGGGTGTCACTCAAAGACCTTAGAATAATAAGGACCAAATACCTACAAAAAAAGCGTGCATACCTACTAATGATGTACCGGGCACTAAAGATGGCGGCCATTGCTAGGGAAGCACTTAGATAATCAAAACTAAAATGTATCGATATAGATACCAGACTTTTTATATATTTATAACATGGGAATTGGTTTTGGATTTGGAAATTGTTTACAGATATTTAATAATATTAAATTTAAGTAAACGACAATAGTAAAGTATTTGATGAACCATAAGGAAGAATAAAAAATCGGTAGAAAATTTTAAAAATATCCCCTTACCGCATATCATGATATATCGGGCATCAAAGGTTTTTGTCACCTCATTTAAATTTGGCGCAAGTTTTTTACTCCTTGCAACTCTTAAGTCAAAAACCGAAAATATACTTTGACGTTTGTGAAGAAAATCGGTATCCTGCACTAGTAGATTTAAAGTAACTGACGAAACCTGTGAGTTGGTGTTCTGGCGGTTGCTAAGAGATAAGTGTTCTCAAGTTTCGGGGTATTTTTGCATGAATTTTCACGACATACAGCTACCATAATTATTTTGCATACAATACACATATATTATACGGCAAATAAGCAAAAAAAAACTAGATTCGCATGAATGATTGCAAATATATTTATTGTTAAAGTTAGTACCCAAATATGGGATAGTATGCAAAAACTGTTTGCCAGAAATGGGATAGCATGCAGACTGACTTCAAAAATCATAAAACCATATTTGGGATAGTATGCGATTGTGTCAATTTTAAGAAAAAAATATTTACATAACATTTGAAGAAGTGGGTACAATACTTTTTGGTTGTTTGGTTTGATTTGGCTTGCTTGCTTGTTGCACCTTACTATGCTGCTTTTTTCCCAACAGTTTGAATAAAATGCCGAGACGGAAGCAAGTGCATATAGTCAACATTCCAGATGGGAGTGAAGACGAAGAGGTGTCTGATGAAGATACAGAATGGAGAGATAATCGTGGATCGGACCCATTATATTTATCCGAGTCCGATGAAGATAGTGACGTAGATTCAGAGTCAGAATTGGAAGACCTAAGCGATCATCCTTCAACAAGTTGGCAGGGGACAGAGGGTAACCGGCAAACTTCTAATAAGAAGACATATAAATGGGAAACTGGAAAAAAATATTATAAAACATAAATTACAAATATGAGCGTTTTTTTTTTTTAATTTAATTCCATCTCTCCCTACACATAAGCAATCAATACCCAGCCTACGTTAGAAATCTCGTTATACACCGTGTGCTTTCTCATTTTGGTCATAATTTTTTACTTCGCGCCAGCTCCTACTGTATACAATGACATATTTGGCAAAGTTAATAATAAACGCAGAACTGCATACGATGCCATATCTGGCTTTGATAGTTTTTTGGGAATGTTTCCAAAAATATTGAGGGTAGATTTTTTTTCGATTTTTTTATGGCCTTTCTTAAGGTCTTTATAGCCAGAATTATTTTTCATCCGATTAAAAAAATCCATGCAGTAAGGGGATATGAACTTAATTGTTTTTATTTTCGGTTTTATTGAACGATGATTCTGTAAAGTAGAATGAACAGACACACAGTGCTTTAATTCCAGGTTTGATATTTGCCATCCCAATGACTTCAAGCCACTTCTGGCGCAGCACTTCACTTTTAGGGAACCTGTGCAAATAAAAAACATGCAAAATTATTTCAGTTAGAATGTCAGTCAAATTATACAGTTGGATTTAGGAGTAAAACAAATCTGACTGAAATAAATAACCACCACCTACTGCATGACGAATGACACTGTATTGTTTTGGTAAGTACTATATCTCGCTATTTTAATTTCTGTTAGAGTTTTATTTTCGAAATCGTCTCTTCAACATATTTTACTGGACCCTAAACACAAACTAAAAAAAAAACATAATTCTTTATCGATAGCTTATTAAATAAAAGACATCACTATTTTAAATTGTCAATAATATTGCAAACAAAATATGTTATAAATTTAGCAAATAGAGGTTTAGATCAGAAATAATTTGTATGTACTTTTAAGAACTTTCATTATATAAATAAAACAAGGACACTTATACGGAAAAAATAACAGTATGGTAAAGTTTTTCATAAAATACGGCTACTAACCTATGAATGGTTAAATGAGGTTGATTGGTGGTTTTCCTTGCACCACACTGAATTATTGAACACGAATACGCATATTCAATTTGTATCCCTTGACACTCACAGCACAAAACAACTTAGTTGAGAGCGTTTTTAGTCCTAAAAATCGCAATCCAAATCCATTGTTGTTGTTTACTTGACACCTATTCTATTCTATTTTTTGTTAATGGCAAATGAGCCGATGTCGACTATTCTGCCAATGTCGGGAGTAAATTGGAGAAGCAAGTAATGTATAAAAAAAAAATTGTTTAAAAAAGAAAAAAAAAATTATAATAGTAATAAAAGGACTTGTGACTGGAGATTAAAATCCTTCGAGTGGTACAGTTGCACTTGATGTGTTAGTATTGGACTGAAACAAACATAAAATAAAGATACATAAATACTATAATTGTTAAAACATAAAATACACACGTAAACCACAATTACTTAGACAGAATATTTGGAGCTTATGACTCATAATTTTATATTGTTGTGACGGATGAAGATCATCAACGCCACAAGCAGTTCTGGAGAAGGATAGGTTAGGAGGGCAGGGATATTAATTGGGAGAGGAATTTTGAGTTTCGGGAGACGACTATATAGGTCTAAAGGTGGAATGTTGTTTGTGCACTCAAAAAATATGTGGTCAAGCGTACCTTCCTCCAATCCACACTCGCATAAAGAAGAGTCACGAACACGGATCTTTTCCAGAAAAACAGGGGTGCAGCAGAATCCTAAACGGATCCTACAAAGGACGGAGATAACAGATTTAGACATCTTTTTGTGAGTGTAGAACCAAGGTTTTGTTTTTATGGTTGGCTGTACTGCATAGTAAAACTTACCCTTTTTTTTACCAGAGGTATTCCACTGTTCCTGCCATGCACATTGAAGACTTGCTTTTGGTAGGTTCAGCAAGTCATACCCCTGAATAAAATTGTGCGAAAGGTCAGCTGTAGTTGAAGAACAAGCGTCTTTGGCCAAGGCATCGGCACGTTCATTGCCCTTGATACCACAATGACTAGGTATCCAAACTAACTGAACTTCTCTTTGACTAGTAGCACATGAATACAAAGATTTTTTAATTTTTAAAAGTAGTGAGCTGTGTAATTTACTTTTGAAGGGATTCTGGACTAAAGCTTGAAGACAGCTAAGGGAGTCAGTGAAAATTACGGCCTTATTGATATTATGGTGTGACTCTATAAAACGACATGCTTCTAGTAATGCCACACACTCGCCTGTGAACACAGAGGACTCCTTGGGACATTTAAATTGCAAAATGATACTGGAGCTTTGGTAATATACTGCTGCTCCAGTGTAGCTAGAATCAGTGAATTTTGAAGCATCAGTGAAAAATTTTTGAAAATCATTCCAACGCTCGCCTACCGCCACATTGAAAGCCGAATTCGCCGAGGGGGAGTTCTTGGATATGCCGATATTGTACAAAATTTTTGGAGTAAAGCATAGAACGTCATAATCGAAATTAAAAAGGGGTAATTTGGGATACTGGATAAGCGGACATTCCAAGTTTTGAGTTGTGCGAAAGTTTTTTAGGATTAGGGGGATTTCTTTATTTTTCCAATAGTTTGAGGTTCTGTATACGGTATTTAACTCATTTAGTTTTGCAATGAGAGGATGGGAAGATCTACAAATTACTCGTGACAGGAAACGGGAAGCTAGATATTGCCGCCTCAAGGCTAGGGGGGGTTCAGCGCATTCGACCTGCAAAGCGTTGATCGGAGAAGACTTCATGCACCCAGAGATGATCCGAAGGCACTTAGACTGGATCCTATCCAGTCCAACCAAAGCACCTTTGTTGCATGGAATAAAATGGAACGTACCATAGTCTAATATACTACGGACTAGGGCATTATAAACTAGTTTCATGGTATAGGGGTGGGCACCCCACCAGACACCTGCGAGGACTTTTAAAATAGAAATGACGCGTTCGCATTTCTGGATTAATGAATTTATGTGGTACTTACCTGTTAATTTTGAGTCAAGGGTAACGCCTAAAAATTTCACCTTACTTGTTAATGGGATATTTTCCCCTGAAATGGTCACTGAGATGGGAGGGAGAGTTCTTTTCCGAGAAAATATTACTGCCGAACTTTTTGGTGCAGATAGTGATAAACCGTGGTTTAAAAGCCACTGGTTCAAAGAGTCCAGAGAGAGGCATAGAGACGATGCAGCGTCAGCGATGGAGGCATCTGTCACATAGAGGGCTAAGTCATCAGCATACTGAAGGATGTGACAGTTATTATTTAGGCAGGAGCCGATATCTACAGTGTATAGGTTATAAAGTAGAGGACTGAGGACGAAGCCCTGTGGGAGGCCTCTCCAAGTCTGTCTTTTGTCGAAATCCTCACCCTGGACTCTCAGAACCAATGAGCGACAGAGCATTAGTCCACATATGCATTCGATCATCTTGGCTGGGATACTCAGCTGTTGCAGTTTCTGCCTGAGAACAGGAAGAAGAACATTATCATATGCAGAGGAAATGTCTACGAATGCTGCAACCACGGATTCGTTTTTGGAGAATGCTAGACGAATGTCTGTTACTAAGATTCCAACACTGTCCATTGTGCTGAGTCCTTTTCTAAAACCAAATTGGTAGTTCGGCAGCAAATCTCTGGATTCAACTATCCACTCTAGTCGGTTTTTAATTAAGTGTTCCATTAATTTGGCTAGGACTGAAGACAAGGCAATAGGTCTAAGGCCATTCGGATCATCTGCATGTTTTCCTGGTTTCAACAGGGGGATAACAATTTGTACTTTCCATTGGTCTGGGACCCAACCACGATTGTAGCAAAAATTAATTATGTTTAAGAAATATAATTTAGTTTTATCACCAGAATGTGTTATAAAAGAGTATGGCACCCCGTCAATACCAGGTGCTGAGTCCCGGACATGACTGAGCACCGCATTTAATTCCTTTAAAGTAAATGGCACATCAAAAGGGTCATCAGAGACAATATGTGGGGGAATGTTAAAAAATTCAGAAGAAAGGGGGACATAGGGTGGAGCAATTTTGTCAAAGAAAAATTCAGCTGTTTCCCTGGTGATTGGTGCAGATATTGATGGTGAGCAACCACGTCTAAATCTATTAATGTTCTTCCACACAACTGAAATTGGGGTGGAAGGAGATAGAGATGTACAGAACTTGACCCAACCAGCACGTTTCTTCCTACGTAGAAGACGTTTGGATCGTGCATAGACTTGCTTGTAAGCCATCAAATTTTGTGTGGTCATTTCCCTGTTATATTGTTTTTCAGCCTCGTTTCGTAACTTAACCACTGAAGTGCATTCTTGGTCCCACCATGGCGGTGAAGGGATTTTGTTCCGGGCACTGTTTTTAAGAGGGAAACAAGAATCTGCACTGGATGTAACAGCTGCAACAAATCCCTCATAGCAGCTTTTGGCATGGCAGTGATCAGAAGGGTTGAATAAACTTGAATTTAAATTTGGAAGAACATCAATTTTCTGATCCAGTAATGAAGCAAACTTTGTCCAATCAGGTTTGGACAAATTGTACTTCAAAAGTGGAGGAGAAGTTTTCTCTAAATAGGTCCTGTTGATCAAAGAAATAACAATAGGGTAATGATCGCTACCATGCGACAAGGATGTGCATTCCCAATGGGTTGAAGATGCTAATTCAGAAGAGCAAAACGTTAAATCCAAACAACTCTTTTGTTGGCCGGGAAGTGACCTACGTGTTGGGCAACCATTGTTTAATATGCACAAGTCCAAGTCGTCCAACACCTCAACCAAAGCTACACCAAACACATCACAACGCTCAGATCCCCATCTGTAATGGTGACAGTTAAAGTCTCCCATGACCAGTATGGGACCCTGAACATTGGAGAGAATATTTTTTAAGATTCCTATAAAATTGTGATTAGGGTGAGCAATGTATATGGAAAATACAGTAATGCCTTCCATCTTTCCAGAAACAATGTTCATGTCACCTGTAGCTGAAGGCAAAGATAAGGGGGAAAGTGGGACCCGATTGTTGACAAGAAGAGCCGACCCTCCATAGCCGTCAGATCTGTCACAACGGAGAATGTTGTATTGTGGAATACGGAAGCTAAGACTTGGAGTGAGCCAAGTCTCGGCTATTGAACAAGCTAAGGGTTTAAATTTATTTAGGAGGAATATGAGATCGTGTTTTTTATGCCACACGCTCCTCACATTCCACTGTAAGAATGTTAGACTGGATGCCATTTTTAATATCTAAAAGGGTTTTAATTAGTTTATCAGCAACGTTGGACGGTAATTGGGAGTTACTAGGATGAGTAGGGATAATAGATGGTAGAAGTTTAATTAGAAGCTCTATTATAGAAACTGTGTTGTTAGGGGAGGAATTGTTTTGGTTGAGAGCACAGCCATTAGGTTGTGAGGGTTGGGGGGAACTAATAATTTGGTGGTGGGCAGTTTTATCATAGGATGGGGAAAGGGGAGCATGAGTCTTGGGTTTTAGTGCAATGGTTTTCCGGTATGACTGTGTTTTGACAGCGTTAGCATAGTTCTGGGAAGATACAGGGATAAGTTTGTTAGCCTCCACATAAGGGATCGATTTTTCTGCCATTACCGTTTTGATGGCCTTCTGTCTACCATGCTCGGGCCATGACCTGCTGTTGGCAAAGTGATTCCCAGAGCAGAGAACACAAAAAGCCTCGCCTTCAGCAATGTTGCAACCATCACCGGGGTGATCGTGGCCACACTTACTGCAGCGTGGTTTGGATCTGCACATGTTAGCCACATGGCCAAATCTACAGCACTTTCGGCACTGGATAGTTGGGTAAATGTATTGTACTACGGGAAGGGATGTGTAGCAACAAAAGACACGTTGTGGTAGCACTTGGCCATCAAAAGTGATGACACAAGTTTCCGTGGGTTTCCACTCATTTGCACCGTCTATTTGTGTTTTCCTATTAATGCGGCGGACTTTAAGGATACGGCCACATCCAGAGGGAACTGACAAGATAGTGAGAGCTTCTTCTTCCGAAATATCAGCTGGTACACCTGTAATCACGCCCATCCTTGTGATATTAAATGTGGGAATTGTAGCTGTATAGCTGTACTTCGCCAGAAGATTATTAGTGAGAAATGCATTAGCGTCCTGGGGGGAAGTAAATTCCACGGATACACGGTTTCGGCCAACTCGTTTGACGCCATCCCGGAGCACATTAGCAATGTTGTTTGTTATTAGAAATTTGCCGAAATTTACTGGATGAAGTGTAGTGCCTGCATTCGGTGTAGCTTCGATCCTAGAGACGTGGACGATGAAGGGGCCCTTGTCCAAGGCTGAGTATTTCAGGCGCCCGATTTGGCTTTTGGGTTGTTTGCTAGGTGGAGAGGGAGCGAGAGTTTCTACACCACTGGTGCGTTTTCGAGAACCTTGGGTAACGTCCATTTCTGAAACGCTACAAACCACGTCGGCAAATTGGGAGAGCGGGTTTTGGGATAAAAAATTTGGAGAAGCTGAGATGTCGGGGGGGTCAGGATCGGGGGGTTTATTTCTGTCCATCTTGTCTGTCTAGACTATTTGTACACAAACAATCACAGTACAAACCTGTTTACAAACACAAGGACAACACAATTATATAAAAACAATACACAACAGTTACAACAATCACTCAAGAACGGTCAAAACTCTCAAAACACACGTGCTAACCAAGAAACCCGTGGCGAGAATCTACTTGACACCTGACATACTACAAAACCACGGGCACTAGAAATGGCGGCTGGCACGCAAGGTAGGTATGTTGACGGAAATGTAAAAATGTTGCCAGAGAGAGAAAAAACAAACATCATGACATCTCTTTCTTCAAACGACATTACATATTTGTTATAAAGAGACAAAATGCAGATTTTTATATCTACTTCGATTTAATAGATATTTGTATAAGCAAGAAATGTATAGTATACTAAGGGCGTCTCTTTATATTCTATTCTCTAAGTGCTTATCACAGAGTACTTTGAAATTTACTGTCTCTTTGATCTGTCATCTGTGTCAACGTCAAAGAGAATATAAGCACTTCGTTTTACGTCAACGTCTTAGAATAATAATAGTATCTCTCTGTAATCTGTGAATAATAACGCTTCAACATCAATTTGGTGCAAGTTCTGAATTTTATACAAAATGTTGTTTTGAGCATTGAATACCTAGGCATTGAATTTAATTTACTAGTTATAGAATAAAATAAACTCACAGAATGTGGACTACAAAAAGTTTTCTAACCAAAACAAAGCGCGGTAATATTATAAAAGTAAGGTTATATTTTGGAAAGTTTATTTCTTAAAACTGTATTTATATATTAAAGGGCATTATTTACGGTTTTCATACGGTTATATATTTTCCAGATTGTAAGAGAACATTATTTACGCGATGATTTGCTGTGTGGATCCGCCGCTTGTAACGTATGCCCTCATAAAGATGACGAATTGGTTTTGGATGAGAAACCCGAGTCAATCTGTGTGTTGTTTGATTACCCTCACTACCTGATCCTGGACACTAATGTAGTGCTACACCAGATCGACGTACTGGAGGAAGATGCGTTGAAGAATGTGATCATACTTCAAACTGTGCTTGAAGAAGTGAAGCACCAAAACACTGCAATGTTCCAGAGACTGTTGGAGATCATAAACAATAAGAAGAGGAAGTTTTATTCGTTTGTTAATGAACACCATAAGTAAGTACAACCTAATTCATAAAAATTTTGAGTCACAGTGTTTGTTATCAAAGTCCTTTGAAAAGGCTTGACCATTTTTTATGAAATTTTATGTCTATCTGGTAAGTCTGTGTATAGACAGAGCGATGTTTACCAGGTCAGCTATTTAAAAATTAAATAATTTTCTATTTACAATCTGAATCTATACTCATAATTCTTCTAGGGATACATACATTGAGCGTGAACCAGGTGAGAAACAAAATGACCGCAATGACAGAGCTATTCGCAAAGCTTGTGCTTGGTATGAGACCCACCTGAGTATCAACAGTGTGGATGGAAAGTTCCCCAAGATAGTCCTGCTTACTGATGACGAGAATAATAGAAAAATTGCGGTGGAAGAGGGAATAGTTTGCTGTACTGGTAAGCAGAACACAGTGTTGCATAACTATGCTAATACTTCACTATTCTATAATTCTGCTATGTGCATTTCACCATTCTCCTCCTTAACAGTTTGACAGATTTGGATGAAATTTTATATGTATATTTGAGTGGGTCACTGGACTAGTATAAAGTACAATTGGATTTTGTAGGTGGTGCTGCAATTGAGTTTATTTTTTTCTAGTTAATCCAGATATTACTGAAACTATTTTCTGATTATAATAATTTATGGCAATAAGTGTTATATAATAATAATAATAATCTTTATTTAATCTTTTTTACACATAGTTACATAAAATAGCAAATAAATCTTAAGTAAATAATTATGCTAATGCCCTAGAAATAACTTTGTGTTTATCTAAATGATCAATACTAGCGACTTTCCTGAGCTAGCTGAAACCTGTGTTTCAGGTCATCACTTAAACCAGACTAATCATAATGGGTGCATGTATACAGAACTATAGAATAACAACTTACGAACTAAACCTTACAATCATACTAAAACTTCCAAAAGGTTCTCTGTTAAAAAAACATTATGTTATGGTGTACAATAAAGCATATAATAAATAAATAAATAAATAAACATATAAATTTGGCAGTAAGATCTAACACTCTATTTGTGGCATTATAAAGGTCAGTAGTAACAAGTAGGTTAAAAGCCAGCTTCTTACAAATAACCAGCTTTCTGGCAAGACGAATGTCTGTTATAACCACTAGTATTTAGATTTTCATTCAAAATATTTTCAATCCACTTTATTTCATTACAGCAAAAGACTATGTTGAAAATGTGACGGGTGCTATTGGCCTCATAGATAAACTTTCCAAGAATGTCATACCGGAGACTTGTTCAAGAGACGCTTTGTATCCTGCACATTTGACACCATCCCAGATCCATGAAGGAATACGGAATGGAAAGCTATATCAGGGGACATATCGTGCCTCAAGAGATAATTTCTTGGAGGGTACCGCTGTTGTAAATGGCTTTGAAAAACCTGTGAGTACCGACTATTTTTCTCTAATAGGCAGTAAGGTAGTACCAATAATTTTAATTCATGACTTGCAGTCTGGTGTATTGTGTCTTGTCAAAGGATTTTGAACCTTATAAGGTTTATTTTGGTAATGTTGTTTCTTGTTTTAGACAGAAGTTAATGTATCAATTGTATTATTGTCATAATAAACCCTGATAAAGTGATATTCTAAATGTGAGCAAACAATCACTCACCTAAAACAAAACAATAATATTTTTTGTAATTTTTAGTGTTTTATTTATTTATATTTGTTTTTATGGACACCACAATACTGAACTTAAATAGTGTGTAAGTTCTAAAGTATGGTACCTATCATTGAGCATTATATCTTTTGAAATAGAGTGATTATCATGACAATTCTAGTAAGCCCAAACATGGCCTGCCTTCCTTCAAGTTTCAATTTCATTCATTCAGTTTCATTCCATTTATTTAAATTTACTGCATCATAATATTAAAAAAAAAGTGGTAGGTATCTGTAAAGGGAAAATAGGTTATAAATGAGGAAGTTCTGAGGTAACACCTTCTTCTTTGAAGTTAGTTAAAAATATAATGATCTCATTTATTTATCAATAGATACTGTTACAAGGACACATTGGAATCAATAGAGCAGTTGATGGAGACACAATAGCTGTAGAAATATTCCCTGAAGAAGAATGGCGGCGTCCCAGTGACATTGTCCTAGAAGACAAAGCTGATGACCCTGGTGACCAATTAGAAGAAGAAGCAGTGCTTCTTAAAGTTGCCAAACCTGTGGATAAGAGTGATGAAGAAGTTACACCGACTGGCAAGGTTGTTGGGATTATAAGAAGGAAATGGAGACAGTACTGTGGTATACTGATGCGGAGTAAATTCCCAGGTAGGTAGTATTGCTATTAATTGGTTAAATTATTAATTTAGCAGAATTTAGTAAACAATTCAATGTTGTCAGTTGTTGCGTACTAATTACTTACAGTTCGTTGACCTCGCTCAGCTGACGTTTACTTAAAGAAATTAATTTCGTGCATGCGTAAATTCGAGTTTAAAAAAAAAGTATCTTGTTTTTTAATTTTCTCTTTACAAATCGATAGTATTTCATGTATCGAATCGACCCTGCACGGGATTAAAACGACCAAAATTTAACGATGTATAGCATTTATGTTGGTACACACATTCAATCAAATTCCTAAAGCCATCTGTTTACATTTACCTCTTTAGAGGTGTGGAACTCTGTGCGAGTTCCATTGGGGATTCTCCCGCCAGGAGGGTGTGGTGTCTGGTCTGGGCACCTTCCCGATGGTTGATTTCAGACTGTTGACATAACATATTCTAATTTCCTCTTTTATATTTGCTCTCCAGGCGCCGTCCGTCATCTATTCACGCCAGCTGAGAAAAGTATCCCGCGCGTGCGCATTGAAACACGTCAGAGTGACGTGTTAGCGATGCAACGCATACTAGTAGCGCTCGATTCCTGGCCGAGGAACAGTCGCTACCCACTGGGCCACTTTGTTAGAGCACTCGGACCAATTGGTGAGTTTATATGCGATAAGAAACTGTTCTCACTTACTTAGACAAAGCAACTGGTGGCTCTTAACTCCTGGTCGAGAAACAGCACGGCTCGACACTGTTAGAGCGCTCAGAACTATTGGTGACCTTGGTAACTACAGTGGAAAAAATTGCAAGTGTAAAAATAACGTCCTTTTAGATATTTTACGGTCTTGATTTGAGCAGTACATTTAGCAGACAGTAGAATATGCGTCGCAGTGACGTCAAGCACGTGAGTCATGATTTCGAAACCAACTGCAGATGGTTGCAGCAGACGGCAGCGCCGTATTCCAGGTAGTTCTGAATGTTCCGTGAGACAAGATATCTGACCTGTATATGAATAACGGTCGCGATTTACTTTTGTACCTTTTGTTAGAAGAGGAAGAAGACGGCGATGACTAGTTTTTACTAATGAGGAAATGCAGGGCAAGTGAGGGAAGTTTGATAGTTTTTCTTCCTCGGAATCGGAAGAACTCACCTTTGAGAAAGGTTCAACGTGTCGTCGCTCTGTGCTGTTGGCACTACTGATCCATCTGCGGTCGGATGACAAGTCTTTTGCGGTCGAGCGAGGTGTAGCCGAGCGGAAGGTATTTCATAGAAATAGGTACATAGGAATCAGTAGTGTTGTGACACGTCTACTATTCTCGCTGTCAACAGTCAGCTACGGAATTGTAACCTTAAATATAATTTCTCATCTCTCAAGTCTCGCATAGTCTAGTCACAGTCTAGCTGTTTTTGGTCTTCATCATCGACACCACAAAACTGAATTTCTTTTAAAATTCAATGCGGCAGCTAAAATAAAAGCTCCTTTTTGAAACCAATCATGCTTTCTTTGTATGCCAGGTGACAAGGACGCTGAGAACGAGGTGATATTGTTGGAGCATGACGTTCCGCACGCTCGGTTCAGTGAAGCCGTACTTGCTTGTCTGCCGGCTAATGACTGGACTATTCCAGAAGAGGTAAATACTCATTGTAGATTTCGTGCTGAGTAAAAAAAGTGCACTCTTGCTTGACACACACACTTTTGACTGTCCTGTTTGTCTAGTAGTTAGTGACCCTGACTGCTATACCGGAAGTCGTGGGTTCGATTCCCACCCAGGACAAATGTTTGAGAGATGAGCACGATCATTTGTTCTGTGTCTGGGTGTAATTTATCTATAATATGTGTGTATTTAGAAATATATGAGTATGTTTATCAGTTGTCTAGTACTCATAACACAAGCTCTGCTTAACTTGGGACTAGACGGCGTTGTATGATAGTTGTTTAAAAAAAAAAAACACACTGATTCTTGCAAAATTTCCCAACATTGCCTGGCATACCTCGCAGATCTTTTCAACAAAGCAGAAATTAGATTAGTATTATACGAGTAGACTTTTCAGTCACGCCCCAAACAACTTTGCAACTTATTAATATATATAATCGTAAATATTGGTATGCTTTACGATATTTTGTTCTTAACGGCCTAAATGCTTAACCAACCAATTACCTTCGCAGGAAATAAAGAAGCGCGTAGACCTCCGTTCCGAATGTATTTGCTCAGTCGACCCTCCTGGTTGTACGGACATCGACGATGCTCTGCACGCAAAGGCCCTCCCCGGCAAGACAGGCGACGGTCTCAAACGGTACGAGGTCGGCGTCCATATTGCCGACGTCACGCACTTCGTGAGACCCAACACTGCGCTCGATAAGGAGGCCGCGAGCAGATCTACCACTGTGTATCTGGTTGGCAGAAGGATTGATATGGTGCCAGGTGTGTTATTATTTAAAAAAATATTATAAAGTAGAGGCAAGAAATGGTCTGCTCATCGCCCTAATCATAACTCTCAAGTACACGTTTTATTAATATACCAATGAGCTTGCATGGTACTCTGATATGGGATATTTTCAATTCACACGTATACAACCACGCATATCCAAGTTCTAATGCCACAGAGACAAGACCAAACGGTGGCCAATACTTCGAAGCATTGGCGATGTTTTCACTTTCGTCACTGTTTCAGATCTACTAAGTTCAAACCTATGTTCGCTGCGAGGCGGTGAGGAGCGTCTAGCGTTTTCTTGCGTCTGGGAGATTGATGAGAACGCCAACATTATACACACCAAGTTCCATAAAAGTGTTATTAAAGTAAGTCCTAACTTGACATTTGAAACATTATTGTTTTGCCAAACTGCGAACATATCAACATAAAAAGAAAAAGTATCTAAGTGTTGCTAGAACATCAATCGGTCATTAAATCATAGAAGTCTACATAATAATACTATTCTAGTGTAACTTTTATGTCCAGCTGCGAAAATTTGATAGCTTTGTGTGTTTGTGTTTATCGACCAGAAATGAATTTTTACTTTGTAATAAATATATGGCATAGCATTCCGCATTCAAATAGATAGCGCAAATGTCTTGTTTTGTATTTCTCCTGTGTAATTTTCGTCTTTATAATATTAGTGTAATTCTACCGCTTCCAGTCTGCAGCAGCGATGACGTACGAAGAGGCTCAGATAGCGATCGACGATAAGTCTCGCAACGATAGCGTCGCATCGTCGCTGCGCATACTGAACGCGCTAGCCAAAAAACTTAACAGAAAACGTTTGGACAATGGAGCCTTGTCGCTGTCGTCGCCTGAAATTAGGTTCCAGGTTTGTCTAATCTTCTGATTGTAATAGTTATGTGAATAGCAGAAGATGTTGAAACTGGTAGTTTCCGTCATCCATCCTGGGGCTTCACACTTTTTTTTTGTCGTTTTGTTTGTGCATTTTGCCAGTGCCAAGTTTAGAAAGTATTAAGTTTTCAGTCAATTAGAACGTGGATGTAACACATTCTAATGTTTTTGTAGTATTTGGCTGCAAATGTTTTGGGTCAGCCTTCTTGGTAAGCTTCGCTGTGGTAGTAAATATTTCAACTCCATTCTACCGAAATTGCGCCTGTTTTAATGATTCCACATATTATCTAGCTGCATGGACACTAGATATAAAATACACCAATTTTACGCACAATTTTGTAGGAATCAATTTGCGAATAATTAAAACAGTCACTGAACTTCATTCGAAAAACTCTAACTATGCTTTTAAATTTATCCATTGATCTATAGTCGTTTTTCAAGGCCCCCACGTCTTGATAACAAAATTAAAAATTGAATTTGTAAAAGATTGAGTAAAAAAAAAAACAAAAAAGCAATTATAATATTTTAACACTTTCACAGAACACACTAAAATAGATCTATTTTTACCCGACTGCGCCAGAAGGAGGGTTATGTTTTTCGAGAGTATGTATGTATGTATGTATGTATGTAAGTATGTATGTATGTATAATTGTTTGGCACGCTCTGCAGCCTGAACGGCTCGATGGATTTTAGCTTGAGAGGTGTCGTTAGATTCGTATTTACTGTGAGAGTGACACTGGGTATATCAAAATAAAAAAAAAACAAAATGGCGGATTTGTAGCGCGAAATTCAAATGTTTGGCACGCTCTGCGACCTGAACGGCTCGATGGATTTTAGTTTGAGAGGTGTCTTTAGATTCGTAATTACTTTGAAAGTGATATCGTAATAAAATAAAACTAAAAAAAAATAAAAAATAAAAAACGGTAATTTAAAAAACTAAAAAACCCGACTGCTTTTCTGAGCATTCATGAAAAAGCACTAAAACAAGAAAATCTGGCAGTCGGGACCCATTCTAGAAAGTCAGCCGTCTAGTCAATAGATTGGAGTAATCTGCAATGTAATATAGGTATGTGCTCTCAATTCTAGAATGGGTCCCGAATGCCAGATTTTCTTGTTTTAGTGCTTTTTCATGAATGCTCAGAAAAGCAGTCGGGTTTTTTAGTTTTTTAAATTACCGTTTTTTATTAATCGTTGTTTGTACCAGAATAAATGAATCTAATCATAATTGCCTATCACCAGATGGACTCCGAAACTCACGAACCAGTCGAAGTAGCAGCAAAGAAGATCTTAGAAACAAACTCGATGGTAGAAGAGTTCATGTTGCTCGCCAATATCAGCGTGGCGGAGAAGATAGCAGCCGAGTTCCCGCAGTGCGCCATGCTGCGCAGGCACCCCGCGCCGCCGCCCGCCAACTTCACCACTTTCCTGAAGGCGGCTAAGCAACAGGTGACGTGATAAACAACAATACTGCACTAAACCCACATGCCAATATATAGTCCTTCGAGCCGGATGGCAGCTAAATGAAGACTGAAATAGTGTATTTTATGTGTAAAGTCTAGTCGTTTCTACAAAGCTGCCCAGTAACAGGTGAGATGATGAACAAGAATCATCAGACTGCTAGATGTAAGGTGATTTTCCTCCGTTACATGTTGGAGATCCCACTCGTGGGCACTTAACATTTTGGGAACACATACATCTTGCGTACAGCTAAGGAGTGGAATCCCCTGGAGTCTGTGTTTCCTGATAGCTACAACCAGGTGATCTTCAAGAGTAAACAAGTTATAAATACAAGTCTCTTTCTTCTTTTCTTCTCCAGGGCTTCGATCTAGACGTATCAACAAACAAATCCTTCTCCAAGTCCCTGGACGAGGCGGTGATCCCGGGGCGGCCGTTCTTCAACACGCTGCTGCGCATCATGGCCACGCGCTGCATGCAGCAAGCGCAGTACTTCTCCAGTGGCAGCAAGACAGTTGAGGAGTACTATCACTATGGACTTGCCTGTCCAATTTACACACATTTCACGTCGCCTATTCGACGGTAAGAATCGATTAATAAAGTTTTTTTTTAATTTACTTTTAATTGTAGTGTTTTCCGGTGAGTTGTGTGAATTGTGTGAAAGGCATCAGCAGGCTTAAAGTCATCCAAAGGGTTGTTCCCTTGCTTGAATCACATTAGGAATGAAGATATCCTTAGAAGAGCAAAGGTCACATAGCCCCATGAATCGCTAAACTTAAGTGGCAGTGAGGAGGGCACATTGCCTACAGAACACATGGTCGATGAGGTCGAAAGGCTCTGGAATTGCAATCGTGTACCGGAAGACATAGCGTTGGAAGAGCCTCCAACAAGGTAGGCTGATGACCTGGTGAGGGTCGTAGGAATCCGATAGATGCGAGACACACAGCACCGCTCTTTGTGGTGACACTTGAGGGAGGCCTATGTCCATCAGTGGACGTCTTTAGGCTGAAGCGATGGGGTCTAGGATATTAACCTAATGATTATTAACAAACACACACACACAAATCTTCGCCTTTATAATATTAGTGTGATTGTGAAACAATCCTAACCTAACAGATATGTCTCCTCCCACAGTTACGCCGACGTGATAGTCCACCGCCTCCTCGCCGCATGCATCGGCTGCGACTCGACGCACGCCGCTCTGCTGGACGTGCACGCCGCCGTCAAGCTGTGCGACAACCTCAACTACCGACACCGACAGGCGCAGTACGCTGGCCGCGCCTCTGTTACTATGAACACACATGTATGTGTCACTAACAGTAATACTATCGTGACTGTACCGCTGTGCTGCGCGTCGCACTACCTTCAAGCTGTGCGATTTTCTATATTTTTGAAGGCTTCCACACCTCAAAAGGAAAAAACGGTACCCTCATAGGATCACTTTGTTGTCCGTCTGTTTGTCTGTCAAGATCCGTTATTTCGGGAACGCGTGGAGGTATCGAGTTGAAATTAAAACCATATACTCAGGTCTGCGGTCCCTTGAAACTGGAAATGGAACTTCTAAGTTAACGGAGTAAAAAGAAAAGCTATCAGCTGTTTATGTCGCAAAAAACGCATATTTGGACATTCTCAGGAGAATAAAAATTCATAGGGTACTACTCCCGGTGACCACGAACCCTGAAATTTGGTATGAAGCAAGGTTTTATTGCTCAAGTATAGAAATAAATCTGAAAATGTAAATTTGTAGTTACGTCATAAAAAAAACTTTTTTCGATTCGGAAAAATCTTCGAGACTTGATTCGGAAATTGAATTATTTACATAAGTTAGTGTGTACTGTACCCTCAGTGCTCGGGTCCGACTCGCACTTACCTGGTTTTTTCTTTTGACCGCTACTGACTGCTATAAAAGACAACAACAGTACACATTTACTGCTATAAAAATATAATTATTTTTTCTTTTGATCGCCATTGACTGCTATAAACGTCAAAAAAAAGAAATTGTTCTCTGGATAATAAGCTGTTAAAAAAACTAATTTCCTGTAAAGCATTTATTTCTAATAAACCATTTACAGGCACTTTTGAAAGGTCAAGGAGTCAGTCTGTCATAAAAAAATTATGTTAATTGCACATTCCAAAGCGTAGATTTCTATGGAGAAAAATGCAAGAAACTCCATGGAAACTCTTTTCAATCATTTTATGTATAACAAATATCTCGCGCTTGTTGCGTCTACTTCAATCAAGGACTAGTTGCTTTTGTGTTTAACTTTCTTCAGTATCCTAGTCATCCAATGCCATTAATGAATCATGAGCGAGACTAAACGAGTCCAGTGGACGAAGCCACGACGTGTTAAAATGTCGGTAGTGCGAACGGGAAAGTGGGATGGTGCTATTGTATTGCATTTCGGTGTTCGCAACTCCACGACTAAAACGTGTATTTTGCGTACGGGTGGGCCACGTGTCATTCGATCCACCTCAGCTCCTCAACGAAGGCCAGTAGCGTCGTGGTATTATTGACCATTTCCCGGAGGGTACTTCGGTTTTCGAAATATTGGATGGAGCTGTACACCTTATATAGCTCTATCCCTTTAACAATTCAGTTTAGGTCATCAAATGGATCGGTGATCGTCAGCGGGCAGGGCTTCAGGTCCTATTCACAGTAGCTCATTTTCGTCAGCACTGTCAGTGAGGACGTAGCATTGGTAGGCCTCCTACGATGTGGACCGATGACCTGGTAAGGGTTGCGGGAATCCGATGGATGTGAGACGCACAGTACCTTTCATTATGGCGACACTTGATGGAGACTTATGTCCAACAGCTGATGTCTTTCGGGTGAAATGACGATGGTGATGATGTCAGTAAAATCACTGCTTATTTAAAGTATGATAATTCCAAATCTATACTATATCAATTTTTTCGTTCACAGATCCTTTTCAACAAACGCGTGGAAGTGGAATCAGCAAGTGTATTAGCAGTAAAACGGAACGCAGTACACGTTCTTATACCAAAATATGGGCTGGAGGGACCCCTGTACTTGCCTTCTGACAAGTTCTCTTATAATGAAGAGGTAAGTGGTAATAGGACATCAAGGGCTTATGGCAGGATTTCTTCGAGAGAAGTTCAGTGGCTGTTTTAATCATTCGTAAATTGATTCCTAGTGGATATTGTAATGCAAAATTAGTGTCGTTTTCTTTATCTCAAGTGTCTGCGCAACTAGACAATATGTGGAATCATTGGAACAGATGCGATCTCGGTAAAATGGAGCAGGGGATTTTTTTTTGTAGTGTTGACTACCTCAGCAAGGTTTGCCGAGTAGGTTGACTTGATACATTTGTTGCCAAATAATACAATCAATGTGTACATTAGAATGTGTGCATCCATATTCATGAAGACATGGCTTAAAGGACTTAGTATCCAAGGCAAAAATATGAACGAAAAAAAAATAGGACATCAACCCTATTTCTGCTATAAAAATTATTAGGATAGGGCCATAACAGTTTAAAGAGTAGAGGTGAGTAGTTCTAAGCGTTACCATAGCCCTGAAATGGCAAAGGCAACTGAAAGAATATAGATGGGTTTTAGTCAGTAAAAGTCTGACATTATTAGCTCCAACCAGAGCGGTAGAAGTAATTTGATGATGATTGATGATTTTCCACCAAAAAACGGGTCTGTGACGTCACTTTTATGTAAAAAGATTACTAAGGCGTGATGTCACGGGGTATTTAACGCATTGTTATAGTTTTAATATTTAGCTTACGTGACAAAAGTAAAAAATACATCTTCTTCATAAATATAGAAATGAATAGCTGTTCGTTAGTCTCGCCAAAACTCGCGAACGACTGGACCAATTTGGCCAATTTTGGTCATGATATATTCGTGATACTCTAGGGAAGGTTTATACGGTGAGAAAAAAAAATCCGACTATTAGGTGGTACGAAGTTTGCCAGGTCCTTATTTTTTGATAATCTAATCGACAGACAAAAACGGAAAACTACCCAGTGGTCCACATATGGTACCTACAAAGCGAATCTAACTATAACAAAAAAAAAAAACTGTCTAAAACACAGTAAATCTAACACGGTATTTCGTCCTCAGGAACACATACAAACCTGTGGCGACATAGTACTGAAGACATTCGACGAGCTGACGGTCCGTCTAAGCCTCGACAGTACCAACCTTCAGCACAAGAAACTGGTCTTCGAACTAGTCAAGCCACACATCCCTGGGTTCAGCGTCGAAGTCATGGACGTTGAAGAGACTAAAGAATCCAAAATGGAGGTCGAACCTGACTGTAAAGAGACTTTAGATAAGAAAAGAAAAGAGCCAGCACTTAATAAAAGTGCGAAGAAGAAATCTAAAAAGAAGTAGTACTTTATGTATTATAATAGTGTAAAATAATTATATTGATTTCTACAAAAAAGTGTTTTCTTTTTTTTCTTTTTTTTTATTGTAATTTGGAAGTACTTCCCTGCTTGCTCTTTAGGGAAGTACGGGCCTAATATATATGTATATATCGACGTTTGTGCGGGTACATTTGAAAAATTTCCCGAGCCCTAGCACGTAATGGACAAATGTAGGAACAACAGCAAGTCTGAAAAGCCCTCTTGCTCCACCCTAGAGCAGGAGAAGCCATTTAAAGATCGCCATCTATCTTAGTGTAGTTCGCGAATATCGACTTTTTTTTTATAGTAGGTGCCCAGACAATAAGTTAGTAACAGCAAAATTATTTTTTAAGATTATTTACTTTTTGCCCGTATTTCTATTTTTAGAGGTAAATAAGCCATAGAATTCCGTGTGGATTATGTATCTTTTATTACTTAGGGTTGGTACTCATCAAGACATCGCTTCGTGAAGTGTGCCACATGCGACAGAAAAGTTTTTAAAAAGATCTAGTAATTGAACTGGGAGGACCAAGGACCACTTATGCAGGTCCAAGCATGTGCGTGCAGCATGGTGTGTTCCGGTGTGAAAGGATCCTTGAAAGCATGTGTCTAGAATGACATGCAATATTTTATTCTCTTTCAACATCTAATTAGGTGTCAACTTATTACAATCATTATATTTAATGACTGCACGAGGACATCGCAATAGGCTGATTACTGTTTTCAATTTAAATTTTATTAGAAAATAGTTTTATTACAATACTTTGCTGCAATGAAAGCTGTCGTGCAATTACTGATATTGCTGTAGTTGACTGAAACGTAACTGCCTGAAAATGCTTGCTCGACTTGAAAAAGCTGCTGGTGCGGCCGTTGTGTAAGTTAATATGTGGGTTATTTACTTTATACTAATTTCTGGTGAATCGAGCTCTCGCATTTGGAGCTGGTTTACTGGTTTGTGACCAGACCTAAGTGGCAGCTCGTAATGTTTCACGCGCTCTTCAAAGAGAAAGGGGCCCAGTAGTGCCGATGTCTGCTAAGGCTTCGTGAACATTTGAAAGAATTGGGTAGTGTGATCTGGAACGCAAAGGGCCAGTAAGGCCCGGATTCCACCAAAGCGGAGAGGAGAGGAGACGTCAACACATCTCTCCTCTTCACTTTGGTGGATATTGGGCTTCAAGCTGAAGTACCCACCAGCTTTACCCTAGAGCAGAACAAGTCATTCGAAGTTTTATAACGTCGGAGAAAAAGGGAGTACCTAAATAGAAATTAAATTCAGAATTAAATAGAGAAACTCCGCCAATCCGACAGCGATTCGTGGTTTTGTAAAGGTTAAATTAGTGTTTCTAGCGTAATTTATTCAGATATGGTTATCAATATCACCTCTTGCAGATATTGGACCGGTTTTTGCTGTCGTTGAAAACAAAGTTGATTTTTTTTTCTTGTTTTCGAATATTAGGGTTTCGCTAGCAACATTTGTAGACCAAACTGTAATGGCGTAATAAATTACATAAAAGTTTCATCATTTTTCTGCCCCTATTCCATAAGCTCACTCCGAGCATAGCCTTTTCCTTAATTGCCCTTCAGGTGATCTATAATAATATCTCAAAAGCTTAATCAATACCATTTTTCCAGCGGTATTAACGGCCCAATGGATTACAAATACATGAAGGCCTTACGTTTAGTACTCCGGATCATAAGCGGATGGCCAGGGAAGGCTCTTGGAGAGAAAACGTTACCGATCGAAGGAATGGGCCATGCGTATTATAATACCATATTGTCTTTGATATATCTGGCAGCAGGTGCAGCTTATCTGAAGAAGAATAGGCATAAGTATGAGTTTCTAGAACTGGGACAGTTATACATAGTGTTACTGATGAATATGTTGTGTACCGTAAGTTTGCCGTTTTGTTTCTATCTAATATCTATAATATAAAAAATAATAGCTGAATGTGTTGCTAAGTGCAAATCTCGAGAACAGCTGGACCGATTTTTTTTGCTCGTTATTGTCAGGAGAAGGTTCTTAGGTAGGGTAGGGTAGAGTAGAGTAGGGTTCAGTAGTAGGGTAAAGTAAGGTAGAGAGGGAGCGAAGCCGTTAGCAAAATATATATAAAAATGAGTAGTACTTTACCTTTACCGATCCATCCTAAGGTTGTCTGGAAGATATCGCTATCAGCTATAAGACCGCCATTGTACCCATAAATTTAGATTTATGCATTTATGTATAGTGTAACTTTTTTGGTGTACAATTTTTTTATTTTATTCTATACTCTGTACTTTTCTGGGTGGTTTACAAAAAGGGTAATAGGGTATTTTTACTCACCTACCACCACCCACCATTTTTTTCTTTGATAATTTATAGAACAGAACGTCGTTTGTCGGGTCAGCTAGTTTATCTTTATTATTTATTTGTAAAAGTGGAACAGTCCTATATTTTGTATAGATTTACAAAAAAAACCGTAATTTAAAAAACTAAAAAACCCGACTGCTTTTCTGAGCATTCATTAAAAAACCCTAAAACAAGAAAGTCGTTGTACCCCATTGCACTTAACTATATAATATTTTAAATACTGGCAGTCGGGACCCATTCTAGAATTGAGAGCACATACCTATATTACATTGCAGATTACTCCAATCTATTAACTAGACGGCTGACTTTCTAGAATGGGTCCCGACTGCCAGTATTTAAAATATTATATAGTTAAGTGCAATGGGGTACAACGACTTTCTTGTTTTAGGGTTTTTTAATGAATGCTCAGAAAAGCAGTCGGGTTTTTTAGTTTTTTAAATTAAGGTTTTTTATTTTTTATTTTTTTAGTTTTATTTTATTACGATATCACTTTCAAAGTAATTACGAATCTAAAGACACCTCTCAAACTAAAATCCATCGAGCCGTTGAGGTCGCAGAGCGTGCCAAACATTTGAATTTGGCGCTAAAAATCCGCCATTTTGTTTTTTTTTTATTTTGATATACCCAGTGTCACTCTCACAGTAAATACGAATCTAACGACACCTCTCAAGCTAAAATCCATCGAACCGTTCAGGCTGCAGAGCGTGCCAAACAATTATACATACATACATACTTACATACATACATACTCTCGAAAAACATAACCCTCCTTCTGGCGCAGTCGGGTAAAAAGCAGATATCTTTTGTTCCATTTTTGAGACAAAAAACACACCTACAGACATTTATGTACGCCTATATAATGTTACTATGATTCTGTTGCCTTTGTGCTTCTTCATTTCGAGTTAGATTTTTATTGCGCCTTAATAGCCAACCTAATCTTTCACGCATTTCATCCGTCATGTTTTTTTCTACCTTCGCTGCTCCAGCTAAAGATTGTCATGACACTTAGGGGTGATCCCTAAGTGTCATGACAATCTTTTTCAACAGAACTTTCATGACAGCATTATGTTTTTTTTTTTGTCTAATAGTCTAACCATGTACCTATAATTTTACTGATCTCAATTTTTCTTTTCAGACTCGTGCATTCACCTTATGCCTATCGCAAAAATACCGGAGAGTGGCAAAGACATTTATCCAAGAAATACATCTCTTTTATTTTAAACATAAGTCCGACTTTGCTATGAAAGTAAGTAGGTATAAAACATTTTAAATTGAAGAAAATCGTGTTTGGTTAATTTAGAGTAAGTAAACTAAAGCTTACTTTTCAATAAAATAACAGTTAAAAGTACAAAGAAGAAGAAGCAAGAAAAAAGAAAAAGAAAGCAGCTGCTGACTGGTTCCAGTCAAAATTCTTTCTTAAAACAGCGTTGTTTTATTGTTTAAGAAATAAAAAACGTTTTAGTTTCTTTACCTACGTAGCTAAAATTAAGTACTACAAAAAAATGTTCTTAAAATGACCAACTTTTCTGAATTAATGTCGAAAACATACCAACCTTTTGAGTAAAGAGTTAGGTAGGTTTGACTGTTCAAAAGTACTTCTGACCAGTCAGAACAGATCAAGTGGTCATAATTACTTAACAAGTTTTGATCAGAACCACTTCTGACCAACAGTGAAAAGCAATACTAACCCAATGATTTTCATTTGGATCGATTAAGAGTTTTAACTGACATACCTACCTATAGAAAAGAAAAGCGCTTCGCTGCTCAGGAGAGTGAGAGATAGTCGCAACAGCATCCTGAGAACTGTAGCGGAGAGCTATAGCTCACCGATTGTAAAATTTCTTGTGCAAAGGGTAATGGGTACTAACACTAGATAATAAGTTATTTATTAAGCTACTAACACTTTATGGATCTTTGTGTGTCCGAAATAAAATAAATTCTATTCTATTCTATTCTATACAAGGGCGTAGCTACCGCCGAATCTGCCGTATCAATTATACGGGGCCCCCGACCTACAGGGGCCCCGAAATAGGCAAAACTTCGCAACATGTTATCCACAACCGTCTCGTAAGGTAATAATAATAATAATAATAATAATAAATCGTTTATTTGGACCAACAATGTTTTACATTTCATAAACCCACCAAACTGCGTAACAGTTTGTCGGCGGGATTTGCGCTTGTTTATGACAATTGGTTCAAATGCAATGTAGGTTTACAATAAATATAAAAATATAAATCAATTAGTGGGTATTTTCACATCTATCGGCCACTGCCTTAAGAAGAACCGTTTTCAATTTAGTTTTCAGTGTTCGCTTACACATTTTATGTTTTTTTCTTAGCCAATCGTAACTATTGAAAAGTGTAGGGATCAAATACTTGTTGGTTCTTTTGCCATAGTAATTTTTAACCTGTGGTCGCATGAGTTTACGTTCCCTAACGCTTCTAGTAACCAAGCATTTGTAAAACAACACCATTTTTTTTTTATACGGGGCCCCTGTGGGAATTTTGATACGGGGATCCGGGGGGACTAGCTACGCCGTTGATTCTATACATTGTATAACGCCAAAATCTCATTACCAAAAGAATGAGACTGGATACTAAAGTAGCATTTTTTTACAGATACATGTGACAGTGCATCTTTTATCATTTTTCTCCACGGTATACTTAACTTTTATGCTGATCCTCGCTGCCTGCATGTTCAACTTGATACCCATGTACGCCAACTACAGCTCGGGCAAGTTTCACGACTTGCACAACAGGACATATGAACAGGCCATCAATTGCTTGTATCCTTGGAATTTTGAGACCAGTCTCAGCGGCTACATTGTAGCCATGTTGAGTGGATGGTAAAGATTTCATATTTTTTTTTTTTTTTACGAATGGCCTCTTGCAGGTCAACATATTACGTTGTCGTCTACTTAACCGGACTTGCTTGTAAAGCCAAGACTTAAAACTAAGCGACTATACGCTAAGCGCCCTTAGCGTGGCGTGGCGTGTTCGTACCTCTACGGGGCACCATATTTGAAAGGCATCTAATTTATAATTTTGAATCGATTGACATTTTTTTTTCCATTTGCTAATTCGAAAAAAAGTTACTATAAGATAAAAATATTAAAAAAAATATGATTCAAGTTTGTTGAATTACTGAATTACTATAAAAAGTGGAAACAGCAAAACGACTTATGAAATTGCTATTGGACGCGATGATTGACTGCAGTTTTCATCTAGATAAGTAGGGTTTTAATTCACCTGTCTTTGTAGGTACGGTACGTTTTTATGTGGAAGCAGTGTGTCAATGTTTGATTTATTTCTCTGCCTGATGATCTACAATCTGTGGGGACATTTTAAAATCCTCATTTATAATTTGGAGAACTTCCCGAGACCTGCGGCAGAGATAGTGGATGCAGCTGGAGAAGAGCGAAGTGGCAAGAGGATTGGCTCTGAGATGTATTCTCAGAGTGAGCTGGATGAGGTTGCGGATCTATTGAAAGATGCTATTCAGTATCACAAGATTATTGTTGAGTAAGTTTAATTTAAAACCAACGTACCACATCAAACACATCGAGGGATAGTTAAAATTAACTTTTGTTTCTCTAACGTAAAATTTGTTTTAGTAAATTGTCCTTTAATTACCTCACGTGCCTAGAGGAACCGGTGATGCATCCGGCGTTGTACACACATTCACCTTCACCATCGCAAATCCGGTCCAAAAACACGGTCCATTATCCGTTGATATAAACGGAGGTCTACAAGCGCTCTTAACCAGCAAAACCGCTAGTCCTACTTACTTTTCTATTAAATTGGGGTTTTGATACGTTATTATTAATACAAAATATTCACTTTCTGTCTGTGGCAAAAAGAACTGCTAGTCTCGTGATTAGCACCGGTTTCTGAAAACATGAATTTTTCACTAAACCAACCAGAGCTGCTGACGCGAGTGAAAATTTGTAACATATATATTGAAATAATTTATCATTCTGTTATAGAAACTGGGCAAAAACAAAATTAGATTGTCTTAGAGGCGGAGTTCATTTAAATTGGATTTTGGGCGCATTTAAATAAGTCGCAAAGTGCCGCGCAACGCTCTAACAGTTAGTTTTAAGTAAATGATTCGAGAAAATCTTGATTTTAACAGATGAATCTAATTGTTTAGTTTTACAAACAACATGTCGGATGCATTCGGGATGGCGCTCTTCCTGTACTACTCTTTCCATCAGGTCACCGGGTGTCTGTTACTGCTAGAATGTTCGACCTTGGTGAGTAATGATAATAGTAATATCATATCATCGTCCATGTCCATGTGGAAAAGGCTGGAACGACCCACAACCTCCTTTTATCATCTTTAATTTCGGAAGTCGGTGTTAAATAACGAAGAAACTATTATAGAAACAAACTTCCGAAATTAAAGTTATTTTGCACATTTTGTGTGTTTTTTTTAAAGTCGGTTGTATTTTTTTGTTAAAAGTTTTGGCACTATTTTGATCTTGTGAGGTTGATGCGAGACGCACAGGACCGGCCATTGTGGCGACGCTTGGGGGAGGCCTATGTCCAACAGTGGACGTCTTTTGGCTGAAATGATGATGCTGATGATGAGGTGTATCAGGGCAAGACACGATTTTAGGTTTCCCATTGTTTGTAGAATCCAAATGTTGCACCAATCGTTTGTGGCACAACATTTGGGCTCACGATTGGACTTGTTTTGTAAAGGAAACCCGTGATCGACAGACTTTAATCTAATTACTGTGTTTCCAGACAGCTGCAGCTCTGACGAGGTACATGCCGCTTACTATTATTATGTTCGGAGAACTCATCCTGCTCTCTATTATTTTTGAAACCATCGGTACTATGGTAATTATGTCAGTTATTTTATGTGAATAAGGTTATTTAATGCCTCCATAGAAGCCAGGAGCTTCTAAATAGAAGAGCTACTAAATGTCATCGGCTCACGCAGAAAACCAACGCTGTGATGTCGTCACATAAGTATGAATACACAGCATTATGCTGAGTGCTCGGCTGTTTTGCGCGGATCTGACGCATATTTTCCCTATTTAATGATTGTGTTTGTTAACTAGTTTTAAGATTGCTTCATTTAGCTAAATGAATTGTTTTCTTTCTTTTTTTCTTCTTTCTAAATAATAGCTGCACGAAGCGATTTTTAATGTTAAGTAATGATAGCCGTGGTCAGTCTGTGGGTCTATTACATATTGCGACTCCAGAGTGCCTATTGCTGGGCATACCATAGTCTTGGCGGTAAGTCGCTTCTTAAAGGAGTGACTGAAAAGGCGGCACGGTGTCCTCACCTTCTGCATAGTAAGTTAGGAAGGTTCCTGCCTGCACCGGATTCAGGAGGAAGAATCCAGGGTGTTACCATTGGGTAGATTACCTGGAGGACACCGTGGAGCATATGGTGGTAGTGTGTCGTGTGATCGGTGGTGGTGACCTCTCGCGCTAAGCGCTGGTTTTTCCATGGTCCGGTGGTAAGCAAAGAAGACGGCCGCACGTGTGAGGGAATGGACACCCTCACGCCTCAGTCACTGCCACCCCGTCCCCGACTACCAGGTAGTCACATTTTTTTGAGGTTGATTGGTCCCCTTCTTAAAAAAAATTGCCTAGTACAAGTTAGTTTGACGCTAACGCGATTGACACGTTCATGACGTTCGGAGCTCCGATTGGCAGGCTCCAAGTTCTTAACCAATCAGAGAGCCAAACGCAGTGCACGTTTCGATGGTGTTTATAAAAAAATCTCACACTCGCACTCAGCGCACTGGACTATGTGCTTCAAAGCGCAAGTTAAGCTGGCTGCAGGAGAAAGAGCTACCGTGTTCTTAAGTCAGTTTTAGTCGGTAAAAGTCTGACAGGATCTCTCGCCTTAGAGGAAGAGAAGACGTTTGATAATTGCTCATCTCAAAAGAAAGCTGTTACGTCAAAAAAATTACAAGCCCCGGGTCATTAGTCCTTAAAAGCAAGTAACTTGTTATTATTTTGTTTACATGATTTCAATGAATATTTTAGAGCGAAAAATTAAAGGATGCAGTTTACAATGTACCATGGGAGTACATGGACACGAAGAATCGCAGAACCGTTCTCATTTTTCTCATAAATGTCCAGGAACCTATCCACGTAAAAGCAGGAGGCTTAATGGACGTGGGGGTCACTACTATGGCTTCGGTAAGATTTCAGTACAGGTAGTACTCCATTTTGATGCAAGTTTTGAAAGACTGCAACGTTAAACACCCGCGACGTTTTTCAATACACATCATCATCATCATTTCAACCGAAAGACGTCCACTGTTGGACATAGACGTCCCCCAAGTGTCGCCATAACGACCGGTCCTGTGCGTCTAGCATCGATCGGATGCGAAGACTGACGACGTCTAGCTTTGGACTGCCTCTCACAAGGTAGACCGATGACATGGTTTCTTTTTCAAATAAAGTCATCACGAATCGTGTCGAACACAGGTTCGACGACTGCCAGTTTCGCGAAAAAGCCAGATTCCGAAAAGGCGTCAGTACCGTAGGTCACACACATGCGTTGCGGCAGATTGTAGAGAAGATCGACAAGTATAATCTGCCTCTCTGCTTATTGTTTGTGGACTACGAGAAACCCTATCATTTTTTTTATTTGAAGCCTATGGCACAGATTACTAAATAGTTACTCCCTATGGTATCAAAGGTCTCTTCATCATTGACTATCTATTCATCGGAGCGATAAAGTGTACACAACCACTACCATGTCAATCCTGCTTCAGGACCAGACCTCGAAACGGTTCACAATCGTAATGGAGAATGTCTTTAAGGTTCTGGTCTGGAGAAGGCTAGGTTTTAATATCAATGGCACTCACCTTTATTACTCACCTTCGATTTACCGACGTTATAGTATTCATGACTGAAATTATAAAGGAGCTCAGTACAATGCTCTGCTTCCGGAAGAGTGGGTCTTATGATGAACATGAACAAAGCCTAAGTCATAGTAAACAACTATTCATGTAGCACCCATTCCAATCAAGATCGGAGACTGTACACTTGAAGTTGTGGACAATGACGTTCACCTAAGATAGAGGGTCCAGTAAAGTAGGTCTAACCTCGGCTCGGCTGGGCAGAGGCACCGTTTGGAGAGCTCCGCAGTATTTTCTCGTCCGACATCTCAAGATAAAAATCTATCTATATGAGAACAGATGGTCGAAGAAGGCCGAAAACTTCTGAAGTAGAAGGCAACCGTGTAGCGGAAAACTCAGGGTTAAAGGCCTTCCACGACGTGGACCGATGACTTGGTGAGAGTCGCGGGAATCCGATGGATGAGACTTGCACAGGACTGGTTGTTGTGGACACAGGATACTTGAGGGAGGCCTATGTCCAACAGCTCACGACTTTTGGTTGAAATGATGAATGATGATTTGATATTAGCATCCAGCTGGGATATTCTATTTTTTTTTTTGCCATAATGTTACAGGGCGATGACCTAAAAGAGTGAAGTAGTGTTAATCTTAAACTAAAACGGCAGGTTGCCCTTTTGGCTTTTGGTTAATTTACTACAGCTGTTGATGTTTTTTCTTTCAGATCTTGAAAACTTCGTTCTCATATTTCGCTTTCCTGCGCACATTTGATGCCTAATCCTCTAATGGATTGGTTAGTAAATATTTAATCGTACAGTTCACACTATATTTATTTTTAAATGACAAGTATTTTTGAACTATTGAAATCCTTTAATTTTAGACTACTATTACGCAATGCTACAAGGCCTACGGGCTACGAGTCGTAGCCAGCTACGATCTGTTACTGTAGCGCATTGACTACAAAATGCTAAAAGTCCTTAGGGTTACGAGGCGTAGCCTCATAGTAGAGCTATGATCTGCTACTGTACCTCATCGGCTTCGCAACGCTACAATGTCCTATGGGTTACAAGATGTGGTCTCCTAAAAGAGCTACGATCTATTACTGTAGCGAATCGACTACGCAATGCTACAAGGCCTACCCCTAAATCACGAGTAGCACAAGTTTTTTTAGACAGGTACAATAGAATACTTGTAACTGACTTAATAAAAAGTTTATGTTGTAGTACCTACTGAACCTACTGATTATGGCACATTAGATTGCACGTTATTATTATGATCTTTGTTTCCTCCTTGACACTTTATAATTAGATCTACTTAGCTTGTCATTAAAGTTTTAACACCTAAATGCTTTGAAGTTTTATTATTAATTGCATTGGCTGACCTTGTACTACTAGTTAACAGTGAAAGTATTTTCAAGTGTGAGAAATAACGATATATATTGTACCTAGAATAAAATAAATGCTTATCGCAAAGTTTTCATGGAACCTACTCCAAACGAAATACAGTAAATTAAGATTCGTAACAAGCTACTGGGGACTGTCACTGTCAGGGATTGTATGTTTTTAGTGAGATGAAATAAATAACAAATACAGAATTTTCTACTTTTAATAATAACAACAATATATTTCATATCTAACAATTGACATTGACATATACGATCACAGTTTGCCGTTAGTTAATTACATCATATGCGTATTACATCATAACAAACTTACATAATTACGGTAAGTACTCTCAAAGTCAACTAAATATAGATAAATATTTGTCACAATAGGTACATATTTATTTAAATTAAAACTAGCAGTCGTCTCATGCGAGTCAATGAACATTTGACGTCAAAAAACGTCCACTTTTCACATTTCTTTTTCTCCAATCTCATTTCGGTAAATTCCCAGTTTAGACCTGACTTCGGCTGGTCTAAACACCATTTCAGCGCTGAATTTACTTCGATTAGCTAGAAGCTATTTGTGTTTTAATTAGTTGGCTACGCGTTTTCGCATCGGAGGTGGACTGACAGCCGTAACTGATGGTGGCCTGAGGGTGTCCACCGAATCTTCTTGAATATGCGCTTCTATTTCCTCTTCTGCAGTTTCTGTACTAGTACCAGGCAATTCTTCTGGAGTTATGATCTGCGGTACAGTTCCTATAGCTAGGTGGGCTCTAGCGGAGATCTTGGCGATTTCCTGATCAATTTTGGCGACCAGCTGCTCGATAGCCGTAGGCCAGCGTGTGGCTGGGATGATGTGAGCTGGTACCAGTCGTGCGTCCGCCATTACTGCGAGTCGGACTGTGTCGGCGTACTGGATTACGGTCAGAGACATACCTGGAAGCACAAAAGGAATAATTGTCAAATATTGAATACACAAGATACCACAAAAAATTCACGTCTACAATGAAAAAAGAAAATTACATGTCTGTGACCTGATACAAATTTGTCTTGCCACGACAGCACACTGATAGAATTAGTATTTTGAAGTGAAGGATAGACAATAAGTAATATTTTAGTCTAACTGAGTGATAAAGAATTGTAGAGGCTTTTGATTGTACCATGTCAATACACTCACTCATCACAAAGCGGTTATGACGAGATATAGCGACGTATAACCGGCTTAATCATTTGGTGCCAATATTCTACTCCAGACTGGGGTTATTTTTGGAGGTGAGAAATCAACCAAAGATTTCTCCCGCTGAAGTAATAGGTCTTTTCAGACTTTTACTGACTAAAACCACATCTGTGACCTTCAGTTGCCTTTGGCGTTCTAGGGTCACAGGTAAACCTGTTACAACTTCCTCTTCAATAAATCTCGTGGCCCGAGCGAGAATCGGCCTTTCGGATATCAACCCTGCTGGGCGCCTATGGTTTGGCTGCTCTTTGAGGCGCGTGTGACACACAGACACGCTGTCGACTACAGCCTGATGATAATTATAATGAAGTAATGTACTCACTGATGTTGGCCTGCGGCGGTCTCCAATAAATAACAGCATCCACGTCATGTCCCCACACAGTCTTCCTCGGCGGCGCGTGCGGAGGGGAGTCAATCTCCGCATAACTTAGCGCGTACCGTCTTGACAGTACATTGAGTACCAGGCGCGCAAGGGGGGAAGGAAGTGCGCGGGTGAGCGCCCCGCACTTGGCTTGTGCTGCCCACCCTGCCGCCAGCGCGCGCTGCCGTTCGCATGCTCGGGACACTGCTGCGCAGACTCTGCGCGGGGATGCGCCCGGAGACAGGGCTAAGCAGATCATGCCTGAAAATAAAGTAGTCAGCTGCTTAGATGACAAAAAATCAACTAATTTCGTAGTAGCAGCCAGGAGTCTAGATTTGTGCATGGGACTTGAAGTTGACGGGAGAAATACTCGTATCATTCCGAGCACGACGGTACAAACTGGCTTTTATCCTTGATTTTATTTTCATACAAAATTAGATATGTTCGCGACAGTAGCTAAACGATATAAAAATATTGTCAAGTCAAGGTTGGTTTTCGTGTTCTGTTTTTTTTTTTTTTGAGGCTGGATGTCATTTAATGTCTTCTTCCGCTCTAGGGTGGAGTGAAAGGGCGTGACAGACTTTTACTGACCCCACCTGTGTCTTTCAGTTGCCCTTTGCGTTCCAGGGACCACAGTAGCTCTTCCACAACTTCCCGTGGCCCTAGCGGTATTAGCCCCTTGGGTTTTAATGACTTCTCAGTGATGGGACATTACGCAGCGTCAATGACTTACCGGACGGCCGATTTCGACTTCTACTGAATTTTAAACTAGGAACATTTTTATCCCTTACCTCCACTCTGTGACTTCTTATAACTCTTCCCACGTCCTTCAGCGAAGGCATAGAGGAAGTCTTCATGTGCAGCGCGCGCTGTGGTCAGCACAGTTTCAGGTGGGTGTGACTGTGCGTTCTCGAAGAATGCCCTCAATGCTTCCGTGGCTGCGTACAATGCTATGTCTGTTGATGATACGTCTAGTGCTCTGGCTGCACGTTCCACTCCAGCGCGAGGAACGGGTCGGGACCATGCTGTTACCTGGAGACAATGGTGGTTGAAATTTATAATTTGGTTAAAAGTTGATTTAGTTTGAATAGAGTTTTCTTAGGTCTATCGTCAAAAATCTGAAAATTTTTGGCAATTAAAATTTAAAACACTAATTAGTTTCATAAAGGTACAGGTTGGATTTTTGAGATGGGGCAACTTGGTACACGGGTAGTGATCTACCCATGTCCTTGGTTGTTCTGAAATTATAGCACATAATATACTTGTCACCGCGTCAGTGTGTTTCTTTAGGATAATTTGATACTAGGACGTGGGTGTAGCTACTGGTCACAGCATTATATAAAATTGAGGACCGACCAAAAATGGAAATGAAAATGGAAAAAAAAATGAAAATGGAATGGAATGGTGGGAACTGGTGATAATGAATCTCTTTTCTTAAACTTCTAAAACTGTATGTTCTATTCCAAAGGTAATTTAGGTAACTCGCTCGTATATATTTCTCAAAAAAAAAAGATTGTACCTTTCGTCCACACAGCGACACAGTCTGCAACAAATGCTTATGTCCATCATCAACTCCGATCGTATCAGTCCACAGCCTAGCCGGGGCTCGGTACACCTCCAGCGCTCCCCTCCACGCTTCACTTACAGCTGCCACACAAAGTTGTGCCAGCTCAGCATACTTCCAAGTGAGGGTGTCCGGCTGTTTTGCATGACCACATGTTCGTAACTCGCTTAAAGCTACCAGCTCATTGCGGATTTGAAAAGGAAGGCGCACAAACTGACGGAGAGAGGACCATGCCGCTCCGAAAGCCATGCCTGGCCATTTTCGAGGGTCTGCTGTTATTAGTGGTGATAATATTATCTGTAAACAAAAAACAACATTTGAATAAAAAATTGGAGGTGTCAGTAACCAGACCACAAAAAGTGACTTTAAGTCGTCTAAAGCGGTTAGTGCAATCATAGATTCGCCGCCATCGTTATCAGGAAATACAGACTCCGGCAAGTCTGTGTTTCCTGATAGCTACAACCTAAGGATCTTTAAGTCAAGAGTGAATAGGCAAGCGTGCTCCATCGTCGGCCACATCATCGCTTAACATCAGGTGAGATAGTGGTTTTAAGCGAGCCTATCTATAATAAAAAAATACTTTTGAAATCGTCTCTTCGAACCCTTTATTATTTTTCTTCTGCTTTTTGATTTGCTTCATAACTGTCACTAATAAAAAAATCTTTTGAAAACATAATTTCAGACTAAAATCCACCACAACAAGCTTTTAGGCTTTACGAAAAGAAATATATACATACGTTCACTCACAAAACATTACCTTTTTTCTAATACAGTAGGGTAAAAAATGGCCTTTTGGATAAATTATAATAGTTTATTTCGCGTGATAATAATTTTAATCGGGTTTTAAAGTAATTAAAGCCAACAACTTGAAAAATATTGTAAATGAATGAAGTTTGTTACATTAAAGGCCAGATAAAGGAGAAAGAAAATGGTTACGTACCTTTGGTATTGTCAACTTTCTTCTATTACACTCCCTCTGTATCGCTGCCAAAAGTGTCAGCGCAGTCACAGGTGCCTCTGGAGTAGTATCTCTCGCATTGGATTTTTTATTGAGCTCCCTCAGCGCACTCACCGTAGCTATCAATACTAACCCAGCCACATGGAACGCTCCAGGTAAAGTCTTCAACGCTCTTGGACTTTCTACAGGATCGTATTCAGAGACAAATTCGTTCCATGCATTTGATAGGTTTTCATTAAGTTTGCCCCATAGTTCTGGGATGGCAGATGGCGTCGGGGATAACTTTACCAAAGGACTTTGTTGCATATATTCAGTTTGTGAGGTACTGATTCTGTCTATAGGATTTATCTGTTCAAGAAGGAGTAGGTCACCAATGTTGAGTGACTTCTTTCCTGATAACAAGAGATGGTGGACTCGAACTAAAATGTAATACTTCTGCTCTGTTGAGACGCAAGGTATGACTATGTATTGCCACGGGGATTGGTCGCTTGTGAAGTATTTTGATACTATGTCGCTGACATACTCCTGAAATTTTTAAAAGCATTTAGGACAATAAAATTCAAATTTTGTGCAGCTGGGTCAACCGAACCACCCTTAGGCTGATCGGGGATTGAACCCTATGTACCGGATACAAATCCTATCACTAATTAGTTTATCGCCACTATTTTATGTATTTGAATTCTCCGAACATATAAAATACCAGACCCAACACTCGTCTGGTCGGTCCGCTGCAGATGAAATCCGTGGTCATTACAATTCTCTAAGGATTAATTTAAAATGGGATAATAGGTAAAACCATCTTACCTGAATATTATTCTCCCCGACCTGCCTCCCTCGATATACAGCGCTAGCCACAATAAAGTGGTTTTCTGGTCTGAAGGTAACACTGGCATCCCACGCATAGTTGCCCCAGCGGGACACCAGCTGATGCCGGAGTCTCGGGAACATGAGCCCGCCATTTTTGTCTCGTTTGTTGATCACGTGTTCGGTTAGGTGATTCTTCAGCTGGTCTGGGTCTAGTGTGCCTGGAAATGAAAAATTGGTTTGATAAGTGTTTTCAGCAGCATCTCTTTTGAATGGCTATGTAGGTATGTGGAAGAGGGTGTATATCTCCGCTGAAAAGGGAGAACGACTGATGATGATGACCTGCCGAAGATGCAGTCTGCTGTGCCAAGGTCATCATCACCATCATTTAAGCCGAAAGACGTCTACTAATGGACATAGGCCTCCCTATGTGTCGCCACAACGAACGCCTCTGTGCATCTTTCTTCCAGTTCATTCTTGCGAATCTCACCAGATCATCAGTGAACCTAGTAGGAACCCTTCCAACGCTGCGTCTTACGGTGCACGATTGCCACTTCAGAACCTTTCGGCTCCATCGACCATTCATTCTACGAGCAAAGTGCCCTGCTCATTGCCACTTAAGTTTAGTGATTCTTCGGGTTACGTCGGTGATCTCGCTTCAAGGTCATTCAATCAAAATATCCGTAGAGCCCGAAGAAGTGGTCCTGGCTGGCTAAGTATGTCGCTGCTCGAGAACTTATGAAAGTGATGCTGATGACGTTCATGATGAAATAGCTGCACAAAGATAGCGCTGAAAATTATTCACGAGGGTCACCAGTATCAAAGTACAGGGAGCAAGGTGGAAAGTCCCTCAAACTTGTCTTGAAAAGGGTGAATCCTCCGACCAGACGGGTGCTGTGTCTGGCCCATGCGATGTCCAATGGTTGTTGGTGGGCCGTTGTATATGTTCAAATCGCTTGAGGACTTTCACTGTGTGATGTAGGATTTTTGTGACGTCAGATCTTTTTTGGAGTTCATATGTGTTAGACGTTAGTATAGATACCGCTACATGGTACTTAAAAATCCAAATGTTTTGGGACGAAACAGAATATCTGCTACTCTGTTAAAACATTTCTTATTGTTTTTTTACGCCAACACGTCAAGAACTGTTACAGATGGCGAGACACTAGTAGGAAGAAGCCAATTCAGCGGGTGACTTCACCAACTTGAGTAATGAGGACATTCTAGCAGGAGGAGGATGGTTTTAGAATCAAGTTCAGGCTCAAGAGTTACTCTAATACTCAATACCTACTCCTTGTTTTACATATTTTAATTGAAGCTTTTTAATACAAATTTGGAAGATAGCTTAGGTATTGTTGATATCAATTCCATTTTTCTTTACTACACCTAGGTACGTACCTTTAACAGAAAGAAGCACATTGATGATTCCCTGGTTTCTATGTGTATCGAGTAGAGAGCGCACTGTGTCTGTCCAGATGAATTCTAAATGTGGATACCTGCTGGACAGTAGCTTCAACCAGAGATATTTGCTTACTCGTACAACTGAAATTGTAATAAGTATCAGTCAAAACAGGTTGCCATGCAATCAAACTAAGTGAATTATATAATTAAAACGATTATTAAAATTGTTTTATTAGGTGGCAGCTAGCTATTAAGCTGTTTTAATAAGTAATTAACATATTTTCTGCCTCCATTACGTTTCTTCTTCACTATCGTTTTTTGAGATAAACAGAGCAATGCTATTTAAGAGTGCCCTGGTCTGCAATTCTTCCATACAAACATAGTGTCGCAATTACTTCACTGCATGATGATGTAATTTCAAAACAAAAAATTATATCGATTTTTCTAGGTCCATCTAGCCCTGTGTGAAAACGAAAAGGAAAAAAAAAATTAAGTTACATGCAGCAAACCATCCATGTTTTAAGACTAATTTACAAATATTTTTTTCTATTTTACGCATCTGTAGGCATAAAAAATAATTTATAATAACAGATATATTTAGCAGGTTTCTTGTTATATCTAGACGCCCCAAGGTCTGATTATAAAACTACGCACTTTCGTCAGTATAAATCATCATAATTATGGTCTTTTTTATATAGAGTGGGTAGGATGACAGCAGGTCGAAAATATACATTTTTCTATTCTATTCTATTTTTTGTTAATGGCAAATGAGCCGATGTCGACTATTCTGCCAATGTCGGAAGATACATTTTTAAGATGAGAGAAAATTATAGCTAGCTACACTGTATGAATCTGACAGCTGTCACCCACACCATCTTATAACAATTGCAGTATAAAAGTTGGAAATGGAAGTGTATATTCGTATATGTTATAGCTTCTTATTGCTCGTCAAAGCATTTCTAATTGTCGCACATGATGTTAGATGATATAGCATGTATGTATAATGTCGCCCATCAACGAGTTCGAGCCGTCGACTAGTGCAACCTTAACCCTCTCAGTGACTGAAACAATTTAGGCGCACGGATCAATGAACATTGGTGCGTAGATGGGTGTTCCTCCATAACAAGTGCATTCTCTCGAAAAGCACGATAAGCCGTTAGTTCCTGTTGACATTTGTAGATTTTTGACAGTCGTTAAGCGTGATCGAAGCCCGTGAATCAGACTACCGTCCAAGGGTTATAGTGTGACACGGTTACTGGTTTAAGGACAGTCATGCCATATACCAGAAATCGTATTCAGCTTCATACGGATAGACTGGAACTCAAACTCAACATCGCGGGAAAAATCTGAGCAGATTTATGATCGGGTTGTGCTAGATATACATTTCGGATAAGTAAGTGCTGATTTTTAAGCAGGTTTAAAAGGAATTTAATAATAATTTAGAATATAACTTACCAACAAAAGACACAGCTAGTACTGGGAGAGCAGACACAGCGACCCAGAAGGCGCAGTATGTGTAGAATTCTTCGAGGAGGCGCTCGCGCGCGCCTCGCCGCTTTGACATCATAGCGCTCCTGAGTCGGCGTCTAGCTGCTGATACAAACGGAATCTTAATGTAATTGCCTTAAGTGTTATTTTGCATTTGAAGTCGAGTATTTCTCAAGCTCTACTTTAGCCTGAAAATCTGTTAAAGTTTGGCATTAAACAAAACACTCAATCCCGAAATCCACCCTTATATAAATCATTGACGATTCTTTAAACTTGATTTTCTTATTAAACTTTGACGCAGTAGTTGAGAGATTGACTAGTGCACTGCGTATCGTGGATTCGATTCACGCACAGAACAAATATTTGTATTGCCTAAAGATGGTTGTTCCGGGTGTAGGTGACTTGTGAGTAAATATCTTTGACATTGATGAACGTTAGCACAGTTCAGCTGAAGAGTCAATTATTGGTTAGATTAATTCTTAGGTATATATCGTGATTTCTTAGAGCCAAATTCACCAATAAACTAATCGCGATTCGTTCAAACAAAACGCAGTTTGAGCGACTAATCAAGATTATAGCTTCATTTTGCGTTTCACCGCGATGAATTGAACCTAGTTTACGCTAAACTCAGTTTCAATTCTTTTGTTGTCGCCCATGTTTACGACACGGGTTTTTAAACTAGATTACGCTGAGCTCCGTTTAGTTGAACTAAGTTTTTATATTGAATGATGAAATCAGCCCTAAATCTTCAGAGAGATTCTTTTCTTCATCGTCAGAGACATTTTATTCACAATGATATGTGATCTTACAAGTGTCTAAGTTGGCGGTAACCGCATTCCATCAGGTGGGCCATCACTAATCGGCAATTTCGTCAACGTGTTACGTCACAACATATTTAACATAAGTCGCTAGCGTTTCGCTTCTCTCTGAAGTTCTCCTTTAAATATCATTGGGAACTTGAACCCGACGTCATCGTTTCGGTTCAATATCGAGTGCATGCGTGTAAAACACCCAATGTACGCAAGAGAATATTATTTATTATTCGATTCGGTTCGTTGCCATCTCTCTAAACTGTTGGTGATAACAACCGATGCAATTGAAAACAATTAGAACGATAAACCATATTGTTTGTGATTTTAGAAAATACTGTTATTTTCCGATTGAGATTTACGAACGATTACGAAGGAAATAAGTAACTTTAATGCAAGTTGGTAATAACTTTAATAATGCAAGTTGGTAATATTATAAAATTAAAACCATTAAAACCTATAGATTTCCTACTTATTTGATGTAAGCTTACAAGGTTTTGGTATATAGTACGCACGCTTATAAAAAAAATGCTAACACATTCTAAATTTAAATTCTCCATTTCAATTTTTGAATTGAGAACCGTTCATCAGTGAAAAACTATGCACATTGTTGTTTTTGTGAATGAATACCACTTGGTCAGGTTATTTTTATAATTCATAATAAAATGTCAAATTAGGTTTCGAAATTATTGCGGAAACCTTTGAAAGAGTAGGTAACCGTGTCCCTAGAACGCAAAATACAAATGGAAGAACATACATGGGCCTTAATCAGTAAAAGTTTGACACACCCTCTCACCCACCCTAGAGTGGGAGATATCATTTGCTGACTTCCTGCTTCAAAAAGAAATATCATAATTATGTCTTCATTCTTATATCATACTTTATAAAAACGAGTCCCCTATTCAAATATGTATAAAATGTTATTTTCATATCAACAGAGCTGAAAGTGAAATTAAATTTTGGCCCTAGAGATCAGTCAAAGAATTATCCTTGAATAATGCTTCCAAATAAAAGAAAATCAATGATTCAATTCAATTCGTTCATCAATGATACTCGTAGATTATTCTCGCGAGTGCACCCACCAGCAAAACTATTATCTATTGCATCGCAATGGACTTTGACACGTACCTATTGCTTTATATAGTCATTCAATTAGTTGTGAAACTTATAATATTTTATTTATTTGTACCTAAGTATAAACAATTGTCTCATATCTACAGAGATAGGTGTGGTTGGGTTTTATTGACGTACCTACTTTCGGCAATTTATGAGATTACAATGATTGCCAAAATTGCTCTGCCGAGTTGACCTTCTGATGGTTGTTTCCCGGATCTATCTATTCGATATTTGTTTATAAGCAAAACTCAAACATTCCTTTTAATGTTTCCACATTAACTTACTTTTAATTACTTAGCCGATTATTCCTGTGTAATCGTAATGTTAGATAGCCTCGATATTTGTTATGAAATTACCGGTATCGTACGTGAAATATTGACTTACAGTGTGTTTTATAAAACATTCTCCTCTCTGCTTGGATGAGCAAGATTTTTTTTAATATGATTGTTATAATACTTACAAGCGTAGATACTCGAATATAGGTATTTTTCGTTATGTGAAAAATGAAAAAAAATAATTAGAAAAGAAACGACATGGGGTTGGTAAAGAAATATGTGGAACAAAAATAAGTTGGTTTATTCCGGTTTTTTTTTTTAATTTTAGTTGTAATTATCACAGCTAATGTAGTAAGACACTCACAAACTTAGCAAAACAGATTTGGTTCGTCTGTATCAAGGTCGAGAGTGACTCAGCGTAAAAAGTATTTGAACCGGCTATAAGATAATTTCCTTATATCCGTTCTATCCAAAGGCCTTAGAAAAAGACATTAAATATAGACTACCTACCAATAGACAGGCCATAGCGAACAAAATCGCAATCCGAGACATGTTACCTAGCGGTAGTAAGTCGTTCAGTCTAGTTTAGACGACTGGACCTAACTTCAGTTTATTTTCGTAAATATTTTTCGTATTTACAGTACGGCCAAAGGATCTTGGCGCGTCTGAAGTTAGGCTCTGCGAACTTTAGCGCTTGTGCACTCGTAAAAAAATAAATGGTTTGAAAAAATAAATGCCAATAGCAATTGTTATTGCTGTTAACAATTATTATTGGCATTTATTTTTTTAAATAATTTATTTGGCGTGCTTATTTTGAGCGCTAAAGTTCGCAAAGCCTAACTTCAGACGCGCCAAGATCCGTCGACCGTACTGTACTCTGTAATTAAATAGAATTTAATAATTTTCGCAAATAGTTCTAGAAATTAGCATAAAAACATATAAATTACAAATTTAATTTGAATGTTTACTATCGAAAGCTAGATGACATAGGATGACAGTTTTTCTAAGATGGCCGCTCTGTTGTCTTTTTAATCTCTTTGCTTCTATCTATTCCTTATTCAAATTCCCCGCCATTCGACCACACATTGCACCGCCATCTTACGGCGAAAGAAAGAAGGAACAGTTCGAACTCAACGACGGGCCGGCCGCGTCAACCCACTCGCTGGTGTGACAAAAATTGAAAATATTGTGACATACAGCAGCTAGCTCCAGTGTGGTGATCATCTGTCTCCCAGCATCCTGTGAGTACCTGACTACTTCCAATTTCCACTATCCTAAGCTTGTTCTTAGTAATAAACTTTTGAGAACATCCCTTGTTGGGCGCAACAACTAAGTATCTAGTATTCACATGCGCTCGAACTTGGTACCTGACCAAGTTGGTCAGTTGTCTAGATCTTGGTTTGTAGGTAAGGGCCAAATCCGTCGTATCAAGTTTAAGTCGCGTCCACACACATAACACTATAAGACCAAAAAGTGAGCAAGTTCTTTGGTTAGGCACCTAAAGGAAGGACAAAATACCCACAATTTACACATTGTTTTAACATTGGCAAACTCTACTAATATTATAAACGGGAAAGTTTGTATGTCTGATTGTTTGTTATTCTTTCATGCAAAAACTACTGAACGGATTTCAATGAAGCTTAGTACACAGACAGACCATGTCCTAGAATAGCACATGGGATACTTTTTTATCCCGGCATTATGTTACCCTTAGGATTATTTTTTACTATCACGTAGGTGAAGCTGCTGGCAGCGGCTAGTGAAATAATAAATAATGTGAATACCACAGAATTATAACTTAATCCAACACAAATCACAAGAATTATCAAAATAGGTCCATTACCAAAAAAGTTATGCTCGAATTAATATTGATAATTGAACATAATTGAATTAGTTTAGTAAAGTGAACTTTATACATCTGCAGACACCTTCGGAGCGTACCGCGGTGTTATGTAATGAAAATAAACAGGTAAACGATTGCAGCAGTTCTATTGAATTATTTATGTACATAAAAAAAATTAAGTAAAAATTTCTTGTTTAAATTCGAAATGCAGACACGAAACTTATAAATAAATTTCTCCATGAATTTTAATTTTCCACTTATTGACTATATTTAGAATCTTGATGTAATAAAAGTAATAAGAAAAATACGACGATAAAAACCTGTTCTTTGGCTCCGATTAAGATTGATACACATTTTGACGTAACGTCTTTAAGGCGGTCAGCAGAGAAGTAGAGTATATGGACATATTTCATCACATAGATGATCTAACAGCTCACGCCCATTTCGAATTTGAGAGACACTTTTCACAAGCTCATTGCCCTGTGGCTCTGGAACATACAGGGAACACAAGTCGTCTGAAAAAACCCTCTCAACTCTCCCACTTAAAAAAAAAGATACACACAATCTAAATCCGCTTCACTACGAAACAATAAACCAATTACTAATTGTTTTTTTTGAACGTAAATGCAATGAATTAATTGAAACGCTAAGGTCACCGTTGGCCCACTGCGGTTCGTGTATAACTGACAAACAGCGCCAGTATCTATCTCAACATTCACTTTCACCATCGTCTCAACATGGTGAAAGGTTATACCAGCTTTCATTCAAAAATCTTAACAGTGTAGCAGTGGCGTAGTTCTACAGAGGCCCGCCCCTCATGAACTTGTATAAAAAAATATCGATGCCAAAGGGTAAAACGGGACCCTATTACTAAGACTTCGCTGTCCCTCAGTCCGTCTGTCTATCTGTCTCTCATGAACCGTGTTAGTTCGACAGTTGAAATTTCTACAGATTTTTCTATTGCCGTTATAATAACAAATACTAAAAACAAACTAAAATAAATATTTAAGTGGGTCTCCCATATAACAAATGTGATTTTTTGCCGTTTTTTGCTACGGACGGTAAGGAACCCTTCGTATGCGAGTCCGTGTCGCAATTAGTCGGTTTTTTAAAAAGTAAGGGCCTACTCCGTAAAAAAACAACCTCTAGCACAGATACAGTGAGACAGAGTCACGATAAGCCATAACAGAAATGACTAGACCCACTGGATATAATTATTATGTCCTTGCCATCTTTTAAGTTGCAGTCTTACAAGATGACATTCCAATAAACAATACAGGACCGATGAGTTCGTTTAGTGGAGTATCTTGAACTAGAATAAGTTTACTTTTTATTGTGATCGCGTGTTGAGAATGCTAGAAGTCTTGAACGAGCAGAGCGATCTATAAAAATAGAACATCCTATAATATAATAATTATTTATTAACTACGGGCCTCTTATCAAGAGAATTGAAAGTAGTGGACAGTATGCTACGAATTTTTGCACACGTCTCGGGGCCCCTGTAGCCTGAGGGCCCCGCACCATTGATACGGTTATTACGACGGTAACTACGCCCCTGGTTCGTAGTAAATTCAAGATCAAAATATACCTTTAACAATAAGAGTCAAAAGTCAAAACATTCATTGTTAACACAGATGATTTTAAAGTTAAGTTAAACACTATTATTTTGGTGTTACGATTCGGTCAAATAAACGAAAGTGACTTTACGTAAATTGTTTACAAAATCGAGATCTACTTACTTTTACTTAATTGTTATGTATGAATAACTTTTACGTTCTCGAAAAGAGACATTGTTATAAGAATTTCAATAATACTGTTTATTGTCTTTTTCTTTGGGTACATATTTGAATGTCGAACAATAAAATACCTACGGGTAAAATGTCAACGTTCAAAATATCGAAAATTTAAATATAGATTGTATCATAATATCGAAAATTGTTTTAACGAAACTTCAAATAAATATAAAATATATCGAAGATAAAAATATCGATAGTCGTTACACCTAAGTTCATTGTAATTACGTTAAAAATACCTACTCGAAATAAAATATTGAACTAATTATGATCTGTTTCATTTTGAGAAGTTCCTAGCGGTTAGTCACAGTTCTAACCTAAACTAACCTGTTTCACCTAGTTCAAAGGGACGAATCATACTAGTAGGTATACCAATAGATATGATTCGTCACTTTGAAGATAGTAATCATCCGCAAAAATATTTGCACCGTTGTTTAATTATATTATCTAGTCGCAAGCAGATTGTTTGATCCGTCACTTTGAACTGGGTGAAATAGGTTAGTTTAGCACTGTGATCAACCGCTACGTTTTACGTTTTTTTTTTTTTTTAATATGTTAATACGTAATAAATTAATATCGATATTTAGGACATTCGATTTTCTGTACTTTGATATACAGGGTGACTGGTACGATACGAGGGTGACGATACTTAAACATGTGATTGTAGTCATGATAAAAAATAACTTTTACTATGGGACCAAACCTGAAATCGCGAAAAAAATCTGCCAAGTTCAGTACATTTTGACCAGTTAGGCCAGTTAGGCGAACATAAATGTACTGAACTTGGCAGATTTTTTTTCTACCCATTATTGCCGACCCTATATAGGTTATTCTAGGTCGAAAAACCTAAATATCGAAAGTACAGAGTATCAAATGTCCTATCATATAATACTCTGTACTTTCGATATTTAGGTATTTTGATTTCACTTTTGTAGATAATTAGATTTTAGATATATTAGACGTAGAGTCGTAGATTATCTAACCATTCGGCATAATAAAGTGACGTTATTTTAATTTTCGGTTATATCGTCATTCGATATTAAAATTTTCGATGTTTTGAACGCTGACTTTTTACCCATAGGTATTTTAATGTTCGACATTCAAATACGTACCATTTTCTGGAAGGTGAGTTTTTAGTACTCGTAATATTACGTGTGACGTACGTTCCTAAGCACGGCTAGTGGAATACAGTAATTGTAAACATACTAGGGATTTCAATCAAGTGATGACAAGAGGCTCAGATCATTAGGTAAATACAATATTTATTGGTTAGAACGAGAAAGACCATAATGTCGAAGTAGGATAGATTTGTTTTGTGCCTAGTGCGAATTTGTTTTACATTAACGCGATCGACACATTTGTGACTTTCGGTGCTTCGAACGATGATGGAACCGCTCCAAACTGATCGACCAATCGGAGAACCAAATGCGGTCAACGTTTTGATCGCGTTAATGTAAAACAACTCGCACTCATTGCCCCGATTAGTTCAGAATTAGTTAATTTATTACTGTGTCTTTTATCTTTGTGTAATTAAGCATAAAAGGTCAACGGCCATGATTAAGGCAAATTTAGACGTTATCATAATCTCTGATAACAGTTATTCTATTGGGATTTGTTGTTTATTTAGTATAATGATTTTTGTCGCGGTACCTATCGTAGTTTCATAATTCCACAAAGAAGTTATCGTTGCCATTATCCGCAAGCAGGTAATTAGGTTGTTTTTAAATAGTCACGTAATTTGAAGACATCATTAAATTCAGAGGTGAAAAAGTTAATAGCATTTCAGTTTTGTGTCGATTTTTTAACTCGTTAACCTTGAATCAAAGTCTGGACTAATAAGTTCATTATTTACGTCAATAGTTGCGTTAATTATTCTCATTGTTTAAAATAAACAATACTGAATACTCACCGTCAAATTTTGATAGTTTTAGTCCCGTGGAGGGTCGATCCAATACATGAAACACTATTGATTTGTAAAGATAAAATATTAAATTAAAGATTACAATACTTTTTTTTCTAAAACTCGAATTAATATACGAATATATGAAATTAATTTCTTTAAGTAAACGAGTCAATGAACTTGTAGGTAGTCGGTCGTTGCGTACTAACTAGCTACAGGTCATTGAACTCGCCCAGCTGACGTTTATTTAAATAAATTAATTTCGTACATGCGTAAATTTATTCAAGTTAAAAAAATACTTACTTTAATTTTAATTTTATCGTTACAAATCGATAGTGTTTCATGTACCGAATCGACCCTCCACGGGATTAAAACGATTACAATTTAACGGTGTATAGGTATAAAATAAACCGGGTAAGTGCGAGTCGGACTCGCGCACTGAGGCTTACTGACTGAAACTCTCCTACTAAAGTTCAATTTTCGAATTGAGTTACGAAGATTATTCCGAAATTTTTTGAGTTTTTTTTCATGACGTGACCACAAATTTACAGTTTTCAGGATTTTCTCCTATACTTGTGCTCTATGATCTTGCTTAATGCCAATTTTCAGAATTCTAGGTCAAGGAAGTACCCTATGAATTTTGATTCATTTGTGTGTGTCAAAATATAAGTTTTTTTGCGACATAAATGGACGTATCTTTTTATTCCGCTAACTTAGAAGTTTGATTTTTTCACATCTTCACGGAACCCAGGATTGAGTATATGGTTTTAATTTCATTTCATCACTCGCTACCTCCACGCGTTCTTGAGACAAAGGGTCTTGACAGACAGACACACAGACAGACAGACGGACAACAAAGTGATCCTATATGGGTTCCGTATTTTATCTTTTGAGGTGCGGCACCCTAAAAAACCGCTTATGACTGACCCGAAGTTGGATGACTTCTGTTTTTATTTGAAACTAGCTGTCCCCCGCGGTTTCACACACGTCTTTGCTTACTGCACCGCTTCTGTGAGTCGCAGAGTGATGTTATAGTTTGTACAATTCGTCATGAATCGGGCTATCACACACAGAAAGATTTTTCTAATCCGATTCGTAGTTCCAAAGATCTCTTCCGCTTTATTATCAGTTTAGATGCCAGATATTATAGATAGTTTATAATTATACCTATTGTGCAATCCATACAAATTTACATTTTCTCAACTATTTCCCTATTTTTTTGTCATTTTAAAACATCTGACATCACAGCGACTAAATAAAAAAAAGAAATTCGGCCAAGCCGATTCTGAGTTTTAACGCGACTGACAAACATCAATTGATTTGTTTTTATATACATAGGAAGTAAATATATAGAAGACTAGCAGTCCCGGCAAACGTTGCTCAACGTTGTCAAATATACACACAAAATTACTTTACAAGCTGTTTAGGTGGGGTAGGCTTTGAGTATAGGTGACTAACACATATGTAGAAAAATTATGATGAAGAAGAAGAAAAATATTTTATTGGGCATAGAAACACACCATTATCATCATCTTCGTCATCATTTCAGCCGAAAGACATTCACTGTTGTTTTGTAATTTATATTTATTTGTAATTTATAATATGGGAATAATTTCCAGAAATACGAGTAAATGAATAATATTATAGGTCTCCCCCAAATGTCGCCACAATGAACGGTCCTGTGCGTCTCGCATCCATCAGATTCCCGAAACGCTTACCAGGTCATTGTTTCACGTTGGAGGAGGCCTTCCAACGCTACGTCTTCCGGTACGTGGTCGCCATTCCAGAAGCTTTCGGCCCCAACGGCCATCCGTTCTGCCCATTGCCACTTTTGTTTGGCGAGTCTTCGTGCTATGTCGGTAACCTTGGCTCTCCTACGGTTATCCTCATTCCTGATTCAGCAAACTCCGAGCATAGCTCTTTCCATTGCCCTTTGGGTGACTTTAAATCTTCTGATGAGATCCAATGTAAGCGACCACGTTTCGGAGCCATATGGTAAGTAATGGCAATATGCACTGGACATAGACTTTCGGTTTGAGACACTGGTATATTGGACGACAAAAATTATAACATGTATACCTACTTATACCTACACCGTGAAATTGTAATGGTTGTTTTCCCGCGGTAGAACTATTTGCCATAAGGAGTACTTTCAAAGCATACAGACCGACTTCACTAAAAAAAACACTAAAAGGATGAAAATAACTGAAATTTCGGAAGTTGGTGTTAAATAAGAAACAAACAATATCTACCGAGAAACACACAAGCATTACTCTTGTGTCGTCAAAATAAAAAAAAAAACCTCACAAACATAAGACACCGTAACCCGGAATCAATCTGTAGGCCATTCAAATATTTGTTTCGAGCGGGAATCGAACCCGCGACATGCATCGCACCAGCCAATCTGTCAAGAACTGTGCCGTCACAGTAAACCATAATAGTAACAGATTTTCGGGTCTCAATCGAAGTGCAGCACAGCGGGGACTGTGCGTTACCAAAGCAATGACGGCTATTTTAGTTCAACTTAATTGCCACGAAGTATACATCTGATTTGGCTATCCTGTACATATATAATCTAGTCAACAGCTTTCTGTAAATAAGTCCTAAGGTTTGACGCAAAGGGTTGCAGAATAACGCACGTCAGATTTACGTAAATATTTATTTAGAAGGCGGACGGACGTCCATGCTAGTCTTGACTCCTCTCTATCTGTGCTGACCCTATTGCATGCGATAGCGCACTTATCACCTACTGTCTCATCCTTTGTAATACGTAACAGTTTTAATTTATAAATTGACGTAGGTACCTATCACGTATAGCGGAAGAAAACACAGCTGAAATGAATATACAAATCGCTAAATCGAAGAGTACGACACTATTACCTAATAATTTTAATATACATATTTGTTGCTTATTGATTCTGGTCAATGTCAATCCAATCACTGTAAAATCTCCTTGGTGTTTGTAAACTTTTTTTTGTCCTTGGTCCCGAAACATCTCCAGTTTGACAGACTTCAAAAATAAGTACTTAAACAAAAAGATTGAAAATTTTCACTGAAAATTAGACTTCAAACTAATCACTTTTGTTTATCAACGACAAACGACGTAAAATAAATAATTAGAACACATAAATGGACCAACCTTTTAAATTTTTATCAGCGTCAAATCATCAAAGTGCAACACGGAAGTCCGATTCGGTTTGTCAGTACGACAGAACTTTTAAAACTTCAAATGTGAATTTCAATATGGTGGCAACGTGCGGGCGATGCGACGCAAGCGCGGCTAGCGAGTGACTAGCGAACCCTCTGACAGAGACGGCCACAGCCGTGCCCGACTGACAAGACGTGATTCCCGTGCTTATCGAGTAACTGATCGTCCAAGGTCCAAATGTAAACACTAACAATGTTCTCCACAAGTCATTGTAAAATCAATAATAATTATAGAAACAAGGTGATTCTGTCGTGAGCTATGACATCAGTGAAGAGTTGTAGATCGATATACCTAAGTCTATAAATCAGTTTGATGTGCTTATAATTTACATGATATCGAGAAGAAGAAAATCTCCTCTTATTTTAAAGGCTTACTTTATCTTAGGCTCTAGAGACCTGGATTAAGGTAGCTGCCAAATAGGTGTCTTTGAGATACCCATATTCTATCCCTTCGCTTCTGCACAATACCAATGTTCTTCAATACCTTCCCTAACGCTTTCAATAACTCGTCTTCAGGGGTCACTCTAAAACCCTGTCACACCACCACACTATTCTCCTTAACCTTTTGAATACCGTAATTAGAGACACAATAGAAAGACAATAGGTGTGCGGACACCGGTGTTCTCTTGGGCTTGCCATCCGTCATTCGGGTTCACACATATCAGGGAAATCGGTATCAGTGTTAAAATGTTTAAAGTTACCATGACACTTTAATTCTTTTCCTATATTATCCCATATTATATATTTCTTCTTAGAATTCAAATAATGTGGATTAGAAAGATCGTAAAGTATAGTTCTATCAATCTTTCTGTGTTCATATTGTCGTCAACGTATCTAGATATAAATTGGATAGCACGGTCAGAGCGTCCGTGCGTCCGAGTGTGCTCCGGAACACCGACGATCCAGATGCCCCTGACACAGAGCTATATGAACGAGTTTGTCTAAATTGTACGTAACCGATTTTTCCCCGTCCCTGACGGAACACGGCAGGGCCGGATACCCGGAAATGTGTAGATAGCATTTCATACTCCGCATCTATTAGTATATATATATTTTTTATAGGCATTAGACTTAGGCTCATATTGGAGATCCTATCCTTGAATGTGATCTTTTTCTATCACTGTAAGGTTTTGTTCGGAGAAAATTCATTGTTGAGTTTCGCCTGTGTATATGAATTGTCAAATTACTGTGTTATTATTTTAAGTTTTTCAATTTTTTTTGGCATACTTTTTTGCAACATGTGCAAGTACTAACTTACCTTTATTTTCATTCTTAAATTCTCAAACTGCTTGTATAGAATTGGATATACATATATCTACATTTACCCATTTACCATGTTAAAGCAGTCCCGTATAATAATAATAATACTGCGGAATCACCTCATGCTTTTCAAACTTAGAGAATAAATCCAACAATTTTTTTTTTACAACTATCACACATTGAAAGTCTGAAAGGTTTATCTTGTTTCATCTGAATCTGCCAAGGGAGGCTCAACACCTCAATGCTTTTCTTTTACTATCATATTTCTGCTATTAAATTAAAATTTGTTCATTGTGGATATATGTACTTTCTTCAGGGACTGTTTGAAAGAGTTACTGCCACTCCGGATTCCACCTGAAGGAACATAGGTTGGTTTTAGTCAGTAAAAGTCTGACCCAGGACGACCGGGTTTTTTTTGTGGTAGGCAAAATCATCCAATGACATCTCTCTGCGCCCTTGGGCGGAGCGGGAGATAGTGTCAGACTCTTACTGACTAAAAACCCAGTCCGTTCCTTCGTTGCCTTTCATACCGGGGCCGAGCCTTCTTTTCAGAATCAGACCCTTGGCCCCAGTAGGCTTTGACCCTGCTGCGGTTCGCTAACATCTCCTTGAGGGGCGCGGGAGCAGTACGCGCCGTCAACGACCTGGGCTTGGTCCGGATGGTTACCGGACGGTCGGACAGCGAGCTATTCATTGCTTGCCGTCCCCAAGTCCGCGTCTACGTAGACTGGAAATCAGGATCGGAATTGGAATTCCCGCGGCGGCAGGAGCGTGAGGGCCAGTGGAGCAGCTAGTGCCACAGGGGCCCCGTATAAAAAAATGGTGCTGTTATACAAATGCTTGCTTTATAGGGTAAACCGAGCATTTGTTCCGAGACGGTTGTGAATAATATGTTGCGTATTTTTTGCCTACGTCGGGGCCCCTGTAGGGTGGGGGCATAATTGATACAGCAGATACGGCGGTAGCTACGCCTCTGGTGAGGGTAGTTGCTTCTCGCGTGCGGCCTCCTCTTTTGCTACTATTACTGCTTCGCAGATGAAGGCGACCGCCTGCCACTCCACCTCGCTTCAGACTATGGCCAGTACCCTGGGCCCGGCGCCAGAGATCACCGCTACCGATCACCCTCATGAGAACACGGCGATGCTCTGCCTAAGCGGGACATACCTCGACCGTGTCGTCCGGGCAGTCCTCACAGTGGTGACACCCGGGCGTCGATTCCGTACGAATCCGGAACAGAAAATTCCCGAACTTGCTATGTCCGGTGAGAACCTGCGTCATGCGGAAGGTGAGGTCGCCGTGAGTTCTTTCCAGCCACGCCTCAAAGACGGACTTACAGCCATAATTACAGCGTGCCCAGCACTAAGTTGTACAGTCACTGTCGCCATTTCATCATGAGAAGGAGGCCCGGGTTTGGTTCCCGGTATCGGAATCAGATGTAGCGACAACATCTATGGCGTCACATGAGAATTAATCCTACATGGCTTAAGAAAAGTTCTTCGCGCGATTTGAGCATATTGAACTGCCCGAAATCATCTATCGGGCACTAGCCCACCAGACAACACCTGTCTGGCCGAAGGATCCTCCCTTTTCAACGGAGGTTTGTGGGACTTTACTCTCTGTCCCAAATACTTCTCAACTCCTCTCACTCCACACAGAGTGTGAGAGGCTTTTGATGATTACCCACTCAAAAATTTAAAAAGGTACAAAAATAAGAACAGGTGGTAAAGGTAGGAGTTAATGAAGAAAACAAAAGAAAATTAAAATTATTTATTGAAACAACTTCAATGTTTTAAATTAAATAATCTTTACTAAAGCTAGTGGGCTTAAATTTACATAACTAACGTAGGAAAGGAAAGCGCAATATATTGGAGAGATATAAGTAGCCATAAGTACACAATAAATTGAAATATATTTCTGTTAAAGTACATAGGTAGGTAATCGTTCTAGGTATCAATGTAGGATACTTAACGTTAGGCTCTGCAGAAGATAATTATGATTCACTAACTTTAACATTAAATTACATTAACACTGATTCGACAAATGCTTTAAAATGACATCAGGATATTTAAAATGCCTTACAAGCGAGTGATGTTTGTACCTATTTGATACCTACTCTGTTTAAATAACTTTATACAGCAAATAAATAGTCGTAAGTTCGTAACACATCGATATAAGTTTTTTTTTGTTTGATTATGTGACGTTCGAAACACAAGTAGTAATACTTAGTGATTAACAATTGGGAAGATATCATGTAGGTATAAATTAAATATAAGGTCTTACAGCCACTCTTATCACATATTACAGCTCTATTTACTAGTTTGTCTACCATAGAAAATCTAAGATAAAGGAGATCATCCATTTTGGTCCAAATTCAAAAGTGCCGGCCAAGAAAAAAAAATATAGCAATCTGTTAGAGCTTGACCCCTTGAGCATTTTTTATTACTACACCAAAACTGTAGGACCGTTGCCCTGGGTTTTATTTAAGTTTTAAAAAATCATTTTCCATACATTTTTGGTAACATGAATTGTAAAAACAAAGAGTTAGAGCTTGAATAGAAACTTCCAGGTAGCTTCCGTTTACCATCACACAATGTGGTGACTTCCCCTCCCCTAGCCATTGAACGCTCGCCCCACCTCGAATATCTTATCTGTCACTTTAGTAGGTACCTGAAGCAACGCGTATGATATTGTATCACTCCCGTCCCAATTAATCATGGATGGGAAGACCAAAATCTACCATATCGAATCAGTTAGATTCTATCCCCGATTTCTTGAGTCTCAGTCGCTGACACGACAGCAGCGTTCGATTCACAGGACCACGAACGATCCGTCCGGAATGATTTTTCAGGGGCGATCACAGTGACTGATGACCATCGCTTGAAACTCCTGGGCGATGCATGTGGTCTGAAAACCGAAAAAAATGCAGCTCCCGGCGAAGTAAACAAAACTCAAGCATCAGAGCAGCGTGCCGCGCGCTGGGATAAAATGTGAGCTAGAACCCGCTCACCTCGCCTTCTAGCACCTTCAGAGGAAGTAGAGGCTTCTATGTCTGTTCTTATTCGCCCCGATAAGAGTATCGCTTTCGATAACTGTGACAAAGCGATATGCTGTATTTTCTACAGTTACAATAACAGCCTACAGTTCCATTGTTTCTCTAGCCCTCAACCAATAGACAAAACTCACCTTGATATGAGAGACGCTAAAGTTGATCGTAGAACTACCCTAGCACTCATCGAAGATCCTAATGATCCTTTTCCCTCTTTATCTCAGAGGAGGTGGGGAATATCATCAAAAAGCTTTAGCCCCGGAATGACCTCGGCTCTGACGGTGTCATCAACAAGGTGTTTAAACTCTTCCCATCCCAACTCATAATACTAATGAGCGTCGTCTTCAATGGTGCATTAAGGAATAACATGTTCCCCCAAGCGTGGAAAAAGGTCACTTATAATATCGGTATTCCTAAACTATGCAAGTCCAAGTCAAGTTTGCCCCTCCAGCTACCTTTTCATCAGTCCATTCAATGTCCTCGATAAAATCTACGAGAGGCTTATTTACAAGCAGCGCAGAGATTATGCTGAAGTTAAGAGTGTTATTCCCAACGGTAGTTTGGTTTACGAATCGAACAAGTCCAGCAATTCGTTGAACACCAATGCGCTGGTTTCCATCAGAACGCGATGATGGACGTCTAGTTTTTTGACTCAACGAAAGCTTTTCACAAAGTGTAACATAATGGTTTATCATTTAAACTATATGAACTCGGTGTGCCAGATTGTCTAGTACTCATCTTGCGAAACTTTTTATTGAATCGTACCTTCCACTTTATGAGGACGGAACTGCGACTGTTCGTATAGACGACGTTGACTCAAAAATCTTTTACACCCACGCTGGCGTTCGACAGGGTTGTATATTGTCTCCACTCCTGTTCAACATTTATACAGAGTATATAAAGAGAATCGTGTTGGAACAGTGGGACAAAGGGATCTCAGTGGGAGGTAGAAAGGTATCTAACTTGAGATATGTCGATGACACTACCCTTCTAGCACAATCGTGAGTTAATAATCAAACAGAGATTATCGTCGACTGTGCAAGTACGAATCCTTAAATATCTCGGTCACATTGTTCGCAACGAAGATTCCATGGAGCGACTCGTTATCCAGGGACAAGTGGAAGGGAAGCGGTCACGCGGGCGCTCACCTACGCGTTGGACAGACCTCATCAGAGCTGCAACACAAACTTCCATAGTCCAGTGTTCCCAAGACGCCGTTAGCCGGGATAAGTGGAGACACATCGCGGGAGCCTCACTCGCCAACGAAAATGCAACATCGTCAACCACGACCACTCTGTCAAGAGTGAGCGACTAAGGAGGAGGACCTTCCACTATTGACTACCAGATGATAGCGCTCCCTCTATGCGATAGTAGGGAGATCTCCTCACCTCCCATACAAGCAGGAGTTCTTCAAGGGTCTCCCTCTGATCACCACATACCTATACCAATCCGATCCCTTGGGAGAAGCACGCTCGGTGTGATCCTAGATCAGCATTTGACCTTAGCTGAGTACATAAAGCAAACTGTACGTATGCGTGCCGCTTTCGCACAAAACAGGTTCCACTAAATTCTGCCAACCCGTAGGTATGGTCGCATTTTTAATACGCTTACTCAGTCTTTGCACATGCAAAGCCCCGACATCTCCATATAAGGCAAATATTTCAAAAGCGATTCCTAAAAATCCGCGGAGCCTATCATGTCTAGTTCTTTTTGACCACAAAAGGGGATTTTTAGGGGAGATCATAAAATCTCCATCATCCAGCATTTCATGAAACGCTTTCCAAGCGTTTTCTTAACACTACTATTAGACACCGCAACCCCACCTTCTGATATTGACCGTCCACTCATTTTTGAAATTCGCCGTCATAAGCTTTTTTTTATTATGATTTTGGGTTCAGAAAATATTACTGTGGTTCTAAAAGATAACTATATGGGTACTTGTTATGACTTTTCTAAACAATTAAAGCATTGAGCATTACATATACCGGTATTTTTATTCTTTGAAAATCTCAACAAATACAATTTTTTTTTTTTTTTTTTTTAAATAACGCCATAAAGATACAGCTAACAGACTGGCTGTTTTTTTTTGTTGCATTTTTTTTTAAAGTATTGTCATGTATAGGATATTTCATTTTTTGAGAGCAATTTTCTTTGAAAACCAATCATTTTTGATCTTAAATAATACCGAGGCTAATGCTCCCACAGCATTCTTGCCATAATAAAAAATGTTCGTAAGAACAAGTTTTAACTGAATATTGTATTTTTTTTCTTTGGCCGGCACTTTTAAATTTGGACCAAAAATGTATGAACCGTGGGTGATGTCCTTTATCGCCTGTATACAAATTTGTAAATTAAATCTACAAAATTAGTTCCCGTTTAAGGTAATCCACTAAATGTATTATACAGGAGGTCAATATTCGTTTTGATTACAGTAAAAATAAAATGCACTAAGCATCGGATTACGAAATGTTAAATTTCACGTCAAACTAAAATCTTATCGAATGATTTTATGATATAAGATCAAACTATAACATCGATATAATTTGGCATCGTTCAACTAAACGTAGCTTACTTAATTAGCTTTACGATGAGTGGAAATAAATGCGAACAAGCGTTGCTCTAGCGCCCTGGTGACGTCATCAGTGACGTCACACCCGCAGTCATACCACGCCGCACCTGCGGGCAGACTCCACACACTCAAAACAGGTGGACTAAAATAATGAACAAGTAACATCCAAGTGAAATTTTCATACAGGAACTATTTGACTGTGTGAATTCTGCCCAGCAAATCGATTCAAAAACAATAATATCACAACTATGAGGGAACTGTTTCAAACACGAAATTTATTAGTACATCATATAGCACTCGCTTTGACGCTTTTAGTGGAAAGAAATTTTTGTTCGATGGACCTCCTCGGGATGCCGCTGACCTTCTTAGGCGAGGTGGTGCAGTTGATGGAGGAGGGGAGCGACTTGTAGCCGCCGTCGGAGCTGTAGTCCGTGTCGGTGGACTGCCCGTTGAGGCTCGGACTGTGCCGGTTCACGCTCTCCTTGCTGCTGATGCGGCCGTTGTACAAGTCGCCGTACGAAGTGTGATGCTTGATGAGAGGTGTCTCCTCGATGACGATGTTCTTAGTGAGCGTTCGCTCGGTGGTTGAATATTGATTCTGAAAGTTTTCTATAGAACGAGATCTGTTAGTGTAGAGCGCAGCCCTACGATCGGACTTGTCTCCGACGGATGAATCCCTCTTGATATATCTCCTAGTATTATCCGAGTTGGCGAGAGCTTGAAGATACTTAGTCCCGACACGACTGTTAGTCTTCAGGTGCACGGTGTCCGTTCGCTTGTCTAAAAGGTTATCGTCTCCATTTGTATTAGTTTGTCCGTTCACTTTCCTAACACCACACTGGCATTTGTTCACAGTCCCGTTGGTAACAGGTCTCTTAGTCTTTTGTGCTTCACTGTAAGACGGCAGCTTCCTCACGCTAGCTTGTTCATTCCAACTGCGGACATAAAAATATATGTTATATCGTTTCTTACGTAGCACAGGGAGGTATGTTAGAGCTGAATCATACTATTTGTTAGAAATACTGTTATATGGCGAAAACTACGGGCCCGAACGTGGCTTTTTCTTAATTGATGGTGCTGACCTCAATATTATTGCCTCAAAATCCACATAATTCATCAAAAATACTACTATAGTGCTGGAGTATAATCGAATCGGATATTAGTTTAAATGTTTTTGGCGAATTTAAAGAAGAAAATTAGCTAAGTTCGAGTGTGTGTGAAACCTCACCTTTAAATTCTGTCGAGGCAGCGTGCAACACAGAGACATATTTCATAATCAAAGTAAATTAGATGTTAATAACATAGTATTATAATAAGTGTAGAACACCACACGACTACCTACAGTCAAACAACACAAAACAATCATCACTAACTGTCTAAAGCCAATTGATCGCCTAAACAATACGTGCCAACAGTGCCGTGCCAAACCAAACTCACTGACTATCCATGCCTAGACTCTTCACTACATCATTTCTAGCACCATCAGTTTCTCATTTATCACAACGTGATCACAACCAACCTATTAAAAACCTTGCATAATTGTGTGTTAAGCGTTTTAGTATCACGCTTAGGCACTTTACATTACACACTATTTACAATTTTGACAGTTTCTGCCTTTTACCGCATCATTTTTATTCTTCATGCAAACTAGCGCAGTGACGAGGTCACTTGTTGTATTTGTAGCAATATTCGTCGATGTCCCTATTCGAGACCAGAAACACGCCATCGTCGTTGGTCTGGTACAAGAGATGCAGTAAGCACAACACATGGACGGAACACAAGAGGCAAACAGCGAGCAAGCAGTCGAGCCACGCTACCTGATCCGACGGACGAACCCTCCCGCCACCCAAGTGGAAACTGCCGCGTCCAATATCCAACATCATGAGAATTTTCAATGAAAATCCAATTCGGAATTTAAAGCAGCATGTGAGGAAATTAGAACAAAATGAACATTTTGAAGGACCTGATGATGATGATGATGTCAAATTATAGATGATACACGGATGATACGTCAGCTCTTCATTACATGATAATAAATACATGGATATGATACATCAAATAAAAATACCAGTGAAGTAGGGAGATAATGTTAAAGTGATTCTACACATGGATGTTGGTGCGAATGTCATTTTCTTATTCATGTAGTCTTTGAATATAATGATCCATTTGGAATTGTTAAGACTTGAAACTAATGCCTGGCTTTTGGAGACGGTATGATGTACGAGTGCTGAGCAATGGTCTTTATATTGTGACATGTACAAGGGGATGCTGGGGGGTATGTACATTACGATGATGGATGAGTGCAGTGTATAAAAAATGGACTTTATTGTAGCGAAGATTAACCTAAAACAATAAATAAAAATATTGGAGAGATGGTGGAATAAATAAATTATAATAGAGAATGGAAAGTTAGTATGACTAAGTAAATAGAAAGTGAGGTAGCTGAATGAGATAATATTGTAGCAGTAGGTGTAGCACTCGGTGTGTGTAATACAAGTGTTGTGTACAGTAATGTGTATGACGCCGTTACCTCACTAATCCGGAATTGTCAGAACTCGTTAACGCCGAGCTCATCGGCGGCCGCAACTGAAATAGAAACACACGCATTTTATTATAATTTGGTATACTGGGTGTTGCAATTTTATTATTTTTGCACTACTAAGCGCTATCCATACATTTCCGGATGGGCCGGTCCTGCCGTGTTCCGTCAGGGACGGGGAAAAAATCGGTTACAAACAATTTGTTCGTACTCGATCACACAGCTCCGTGTCGGGGCATCCGGTTTGTCAGTGTCCCAGAGCACGCTCGGACGTACGGACTCTCTGACCCTGCTATACGATTTTTATCTAGGTACGTTGACGACAATATGAACACAGAAAGGTTGATAGAACTTGTACGACAGAATAATATACTTTACGATCGATTTGGATCAGAAAGATCCAAATTATTTGAATTATAAGAAGAAAGATAATATGGGATAATATAGGAAAAGAATTAAAGTATGGTAGTAAGTTTAAACATTTTTACACTCATACCGATTTCCCTGATATGTGTGAATACGGGTGACGGATGGTACGTCACTGACGGGAACACTGAAACTGAAATGTGTGGATAGCGCTTATGTCGTCAGTATTATAATAATTGCATAATTAGTCATATGTATATATTCCATTCTATTCAACCTCTTTCTTGGACGTGGAGTTGCGACTGTACATTTGATATGCAATTCAACTTCTCCTTTACTATGTTCCTTCAATCATTTTGTTAATTGCGTCAAGTCCATGCTAGTATAGATACATACCCGGTCGGTCTGCGTGGCGACGTTGCAGGTGTCATCTTGTCGCGGCTCGTGGCTCTCGGCCATGCGCAACATCTGCTGCTGCAGCACGCGCACCAACCGGTCGCGTTCCTCTAGCTGACTCTGTAAGTGATAACTTAGAGTTAAGTTCAAGCCATTAAAGCCAGTGGAACAGGGGCTGCACTCTGACATCTTCAAACTATCTTTATTCCTGTGTGAGAGACACACAGATAAGCACGATGAATAGAACCATCTTTTTTTCACGTTTGGCTATAGTCATCGTGGTTGGGCTCGGTCATTGTAGATCGGTTCTTTGATGACCACCTCGTCCATCGCTTATCATCAGGCAAGTTCAAGATTGACTAAAAGTAATAATTAAACTAAGGTTTAAGTGTTACTTTAGTCAATGAAGATGATGAGCACAATCTTTCAACTTTTACTAAAGTTTGGTTTGACCATTGTATTTTTTTTGTTTAAGTTTTATGCGAAGCCTTGTACGAAGAAATACATGTAGCATGGAGTACTACATCAAGTGTTTTCAAAAATTAAGGTTCATATGGGGCACTGACATAAGTAACCTAGCTTCATATCAGTACCTGTCATTTTCACACGTCTGATAAGCTACTGTATTCATCAATCTGCCCAGCTTTTTCTCAACTATGTTGGGATTGGCTTCCAGTCTGCAACTGCCTATCTGACCTCCAAAACCCAGTAATTAGGTGACAGTGACTGTCAGACTTTGTGCCGTCTGACTATACGTAACGACTATTAAAGGTCAACAAATTACAGGCTCGCCAACAGCAACGTGACTGGATGATTCAGACAATTCAGGAATTTTTAATGAAACTATAATAAAAATTCTGTTTTAAATTCGTGATACTTTCTAAGGAATCGAATTGTTACTACATTCACATACAGTACGGCCGACGGATCTTGACGCGCCCGAACTTTGCGTAGAAGGCTGCGCACAAACGTTTTTTAGGAACAAAATGGTGGCATGAGGCGACGTCCGCGGGGCGGAAATGTAGGCTAAAGATTGACACTATGAAAACACAATCGACCGTTTCTCGAATCAAATATCGTAATCGGTTTTTATCAATTTGGAATTTATTGATTTTTGTTTTTAGGAGATATTGAACGAAATAGATTTACAAACATAGTGAATTCTCTTGTTATTAAACGAAATTGTAACTTTGATAATAAAAAAAAAGTAATAAAAATTATTTTCTTAGTTAAAATGCATGATTTAGTTAAATATCAGTCACCTATAGGCAACTACTGGACATCCCTTTTTGGTTATTTCTTTTCGCGAATATTCGGCAATGCTCGGTACAATAATGTGTTCTCTGTCACACTTCAGCATTCCTGTCGGCTATCTATGTCTTGGGTACACGCAGTTAAAAAACTTTTATTTGATTGTTCATGTTGATAATTGTTTCGTTGATTGTTGTTTTTATTATTAAGGTTCTTCTATTACCTTATTATTAAGATTTCTGTGGGTCTAATGGACCCACGGTTAATAATAGTTATGGGTTGAATAATATGAGTAAACGTGTACAAGTAAATAAAAAGTTAGTAAAAGTATTAGGAAACTTATTCGTATTCGTAAAAAAGTTATGCCACTAACAATTCTTTTTACGAGTGTACATGCGCAAAAGTTCGCAGAGCCTAACTTCAGGCGCGCCACGATTCGTCGGTCGTACTGTACTTGCATCCAGTTTGTTACCAATAGCCATGATTGCTCGGAACCAAATCTTTACACATGTAGTTAAGTATGAGCTAAGTATGCTTAACACGCTCATAATATACCTACTTAACTCTGTAGAGAGTTAATTGTTTCCACTCATGAGGAGTCATGAGGAAAATGGGGTGAAAGACACATATCTCAAGTGTCAACTTAGAGATTGCTAGCACATCGTCTCGGTGTCGCATTGTCTCGTTTTCCATTGTTCTCATAACTTTCGCAATGTGATAAATGATTAATTTGCTGGCCACAGATTTAATTAAAGCTGTGTGTCTTATGTGAATGATTTAACTGATTTTGCTCTACTTCGTGCTTTTTATTAAGTATATTGACCCTTTAACCTTTAACAAATAATTTCGTATCCATTTCGCCAAGGTTTTACGACCAAATACTCCATCTACTTTAACTCTTCAATTTTCGTACGACCTCGGTGAAATAAATATGAAAATATTCGACGTAAGCAGTCAAAAAATCTAATTGCAGGCTTTCCAAAACTTAACCGGGGTCATAACAAACTAGGCAAATTAATCGCAACACTGTTTCGAGTATAAAAAGTAGGTCTATTACCATAAATTGAAGGTCTTAGTTAAGTATGTTTATTTTCTAAACAAGGCTTGATGACAGGCAATTATCTAATTAGATCCTAAAAGAGGCATGTTAGAATGACGCTAATTGACTATACTCAAGGCGATAAGCACTGTTATGAAACCAAACATTAGGTAGTTTCGATTATTCCCACGATCTATCCTTCGTATATTATTATGTTCTTGCTGTCACATTGGGGAACCGTATGTAGTAGATTGCCTGCAATCGATTAGTTTCCCGATTATGGTAACTAACCACATGCAGCTAGGTGCATGTGGTTAAATATTGCAGGTGGGATCTCTGGTCGCGGATGGCCAGATTAGGGACTCTGTCCGCATATCAAGTGTCACCATCGAAGAAGGACAGTAGCACAGTGATTATTTGCTGCGTGCACAACGAGGATCAGGGCAGACCTCTCTTTAGTTTCCCCACCTCCCATTTAGTTTACCCTAACAGAGCTTTACAGACGGGTCTCCGTGGTGGTCTTTTAAGAAGTCTAGGGACCCTCTTTATGTGCTGATGGTGATCACTAATAATACCACACTTCCTAATCTTTTTTCAATAAGCCCTGGTGCCTTTTGAAGGTTTCCTCCCGATGATGAAAAAGGTGTTAGCAGTATAGTTACCTGCAGGTACAGTATCTGTCGGCGCATCTCGGCGCAGGCGTCGGGGTGCAGCGGCGAGGCGGGGGGGCGGCGCCCGTTGCCGCGCGCGGGGCTCTCCGCGCACGCCGCCAGCAACGGGTCGAGAGTTTCGCTCTGCATATAACAACAGACATTATAATCTTGAAAACATTGTGAATGCAAAAAAATATTCTAAATCAAGTCAAAAGAACCTTCCACCAGCTGCTGATCAAGACAACTATGCTAATTACGCTATTAATCTTCATAAAGCACATATATTTGTATAAAACAAATATCAAACTGAGTAGTGAAAAGATTAAACTGAAAATGCAAGTTTTCTTTCGAAAAATTTTTAATTTCAGTCATATCGATACCGAGAAGCAATCTAATAATATGACCTAATTAGGTAATAGCTATGTAACAAATGATATAATTTATTCAAATGAGATACTGTAGAAGATAACAAAACATAAGCACCGGTCACGGTTGAAAAAGTTGGCACAGGTGTTCACAACCCCTTTTGTAGAGTAAAGATCATTATTTATGCATTCTTACGCCTCGTCAACTAAGTAAAGTCCGGTAAAGGGCTTTTAGAATATGCAAATTTTATATTTTTCAACATTTTAGTAGATAAACGTTGTACACGAGCGGCGTATTTCCTTAGGGATTGAAACGGAATAATTTTTTACTTGGCATGTCTTTCATGCATTTCGTTTTCTTTTCGATTTCATACGGAATGAAAAACTTTGTCTTTTGCAAATTCTGTTTTTTCTCTTCCATCACAAATCGCCCAGCTTAGATTTTTTGTGTCATTGAACGTAAGCTTTCATCGACCTTCTGAAACACCCAATGCTACGGTATTGTATTACCGGTAGATTTCGTTACAGTGTCAAGGTTGTTCTGTCCAAATCCATGACATCGACTTTATTTACTTCTATTTCCTTCATTACTATTGGTATTTCTATACAGTTAGTTTTTTTTTTTTTTTTATCTTTATTTAAAGAGCTTTTTCGCTGATGCGAATATGACACTCTGTAGGTAAACATCCTACTAATATTATAAATGCGAAAGTTTGTGAGGATGGATGTATGTTTGTTACTCTTTCACGAAAAAACTACTGAACGGATTTGGATGAAACTTTACAGTAATATAGGTTATTCATCAGAATAACACATAGGCTACAATTTATAATGATTTTATGTAGTTTTGGTCATAATATAACGATACGTGTCAATTAAGTCGGAAAAAAATCTTCCATCTGAGAGCTATCTTGGCGTGCGCTGCCTAAACCAATGGAGTTACATAAAGATGATGTACCGCAGGATTGTTTGTCTTAAGTAGATCTAAATAAAAGTCCGCGACAGCATATATCTACCTTTTATGTGCAAGCCAGTACAACCAAAATTGTGAACCATAAATCTAATTAAATTTGGTACTATTTTACAATGCACATTTAGTATATAATTATCAAACTCTTATCAAAATGAATAAATTTCTCGCATTAAGTATTTAATGTAGATAAACTTTGTCTTTCACACTAAGTAATTTGGCCGAATAGTTTAAAAGTTATCACGATATGATTGACTTGAACGGAGCGCCTAACGCCGCGGCGGCGGCCGCAGCACGGGCGGAGCGCGATGCGGCGTCGCAGTCGCGGGGGAGGGGCGAACAATGCAATCCAAGCAATGACGAGGCATGGCCGAGTACGCGACCCGAACGCGGGCAGACGCGTGAGGGCAGACGTCATTGATGGTTGTGATCTCTATGCATTTTTATTGTCATGTCATTTATTCAACTTAATGTGGCAGACCAAATTCTACGCGAGCGAAGCCGCGGGCAAAAACTAGTAATCTATATAAAAATATATAACTAGGTCCTCGGATATACAGTTAGTTCTAATGACCTAATCCATCAATGTTACAAGTTTCTAAATAAATGAATTTGTACAATAATTTGTCTTTTCCTATTTTTCTCACTACGTAATAAAAAAATAAAAAAAAACTACGTACTTAATAAATTATTTTTCGCCAATACATTTTCTGTTTTTTAGTAAATATAATTGTTATTAATGTGCTTACTTCTGTACTAAGAAAGACTGCGTCATTAACAGTAAAACCTCAACCACCTACGCTGGCTGGGGCTTAGGATAACCTATAAGCGAACTAAATTCTATTCGATCGAGGTCATCAGTATTCGACCTCCTTCTATACCTAATGCATTATACGAGTACCTACTCACTTTATTTGGTCGATTACCCAAATCTAATCTTATCAATTAGTTTCCGTTTGTGAGTACGAATTATAGAAATGAATAGACGATTTAAATGCTTTGATTGTTGATAACTGTCGTGTAATTTATCTGCCAAATTCGTAGATTTAATAACAGAATATCAAAAGTGTTTCTATTGTGACGAGACAATCGAAGTGTGTCAAACCAGTTTTAGGTGCGAAAAAATTATACAGTTTCAAATCAGTAAAGTAATCCTCTAAACAGTGATACAACTTGCAGTTTCTAATGTTGAGAGCTCACCTTGCTAAATTTTTGCATTTGTTACAAGTCTTGTCTTTCAAATATTACGTTAAATCATAACCACAAAATGTTTTCTCTTGAAAACTTACATACAACAGAGTGCGACTATAAAACTTAATGTAGTGTAATTGCAAGCGACGTTTTGTTTATTACAAACTTTCAGATGTAGAAATAACAGGGTAATTAGTATATAATGTAAGTAATGCATTTTGCGTCATTTGTCAAAGAAGTCGTGTGTGTGGAACAAAGTCCCCCACCAATAGTTAAACAATAAATATGAAAAATAAACAAAAAATCTTAGGAAAGTAGCGGATAGCTAGGGTGCCTAAATTCACCAAGGCGCAAAGCTCAGTGATTGTACTCTGAATAAACAAATAATGAGTTCTGCTGGCATTGTGACCTTCGTATATTATTAGGAAGTAATCTCATTTCCATTATACATAGCTTACACTGTATGCATTGCAATAAAGTTGTAGGATAATGCATTTTTAAAGCGTTCTTGTTACATTATACTTACAAGCAAAAGGAAATAGAAGGCGTAAATACTGCAAATCCTTATTTGAAAGTTGGTACAGTTAGGGAAATGAGTTGTTTGGTAAATTGACTATTGGAGTATATTGAATTTTTATTGGCAATTATTTTCATGAACTGAATACTTATAACGGCAACGTATCAAGCTGCCAAACAAAGCACTTCCTAGACTGTCCATCCAACATGGCTATAGCAAAGTGCGACTGTGCAATATTGCGAAGGCAGGGTTACTTACACTCATCGAATGATGCTCCTCCCCGGGCTGCATGCGGCAAACAAGGCGATGCAACCAAATAAACATGTACGTTACAACACGCCAAACAAATTAAATGTGCCAAGTACAAGCTAATTAGTGAAACAACCAATGTCCACTGAAACGTGACAGTGTTTATACAAACTTTACATATCAATTCTATATCTGTTCAAGTGAAATTTATAGCAGCGCGCTTCAGTGGACAACAAGGCAAAATACAGACAAAAATTAAAACATCGAAATACAGAAACTACTGACAGAAAAAAAGAAAAGAAAAAATCTATAAATTTAATTAAAACGACAATGAAATTCTATTAGATATCAAGGATGGTTTCAAAGGTAAAAACAAACTGTTTCTAGTTCAAAGTGTTTCTATAGCACTCAGTCATTGTCAGATTTCTATCTAGCTTCACTAGTCCAGATATAAATCTGTGTACTGAGTTAACTGTAGGTAACTGCCTGGGATGGGAAGTTGTGGAATGGAAATTAAGGGGAACCTAGTTTCAACTGACATGCTACATTATGAACAAAGGAAAATGATAAATTGATTATGCTACTAGTTACTAAGTATGAGTAGGTACAGTTAATAATATGCTAAACTTACAAACAAACATGCTATTTCGTTATGCACAACTAGAAACATGTAATTGTGAACTACTTGCACATCGATACTAGGAAATATACATGATAATATTGGGTTACCGTGGTAGCTTGTGATTTATTGTTGCGAACGTAATTACTGCTCTCACAGAAATAGGAAATGCAATAGTAATATCTTGGATATTTTATCGTATTTTAATGAAATGTTAGTGTACCTACAATAAAATAAATCTATCTTCCGTGAAGCTTTAATGAAACTATTGTCTAACGTCTGTCTGCAGATTCTAAATTAATACAGTATTTTACGCTATATGGCTTTAGCTATTAAAAAATAATATAAGCTCATTATTAGCCTGAAACCAACTTGCAACAAATATAATTAAATTCGTCTAATCTAATTAAGAGAAGTCATGAAAGTAAAAACCATATTAATTGGTTTAAAGTATGTGATTCACTATCTCTGAATGAGATCAATGAATATAAATGATGCACAGCAAAAAGTTGCAGTAGAACAAATCATTTATATGCGTGTGCAGTGAAACAGGTTATTTAGAGAGACACAGTTTCATTTGAGACACGAGATACTCATACATACATACACACGCAGACAAAGAAATGAGAACATTAAATTACTATTGTAACGACTACAGTAACTTATATAAGACACAATATAATTGAGAAAGTAAGACTTGAGGTAAAGTGGAACAAAATAATGGCAGCGTCATTTTTCATATATTTATTTGGCTTCTGTCAATTGTCTAGCTGATGCATTCAAAAAGAACGTGACTGTTCTTTATATCGACTGGGGATAAAGTGCTTGCTCATCATAGAAACGCAAGCAATGTTTACGGGCAGTGTAATATGGAAATTCGTTTTATCGTAAAGGGATTAGATGCAGACAATAAGGATGTTAGGGATAGAATGTAACGGAAAGGGCTGGAAATTACTGGTTTTGTCGTAAAACAGTGTTATGAAGGTACAGTCATCGGTCGTATATATGACACATCTAGTTTAATAGTATTTTCCAATCTTTTCCCGTCTATGTTCGGATCAGCTTCGATCTTATTTGAACTCCACAATTAAATTTTTGAGTAATGGTATTGCTATTTGCCAAAAGTTTTTCTTAGAATTTCAGGCTTGTGAATATCTATGGAAGGACCTACTGTCAGCCAGTTCTCTTTTTAAACGTCGATGTGTCATATCAACGCCTTGGTTTGTACTTATCCTGTCATCTCCACATAAATGCAGATCACTACTCATAACATCAAACTGACCTCCTGTAAGACCCGCTTGAGCTGCAGCAGCAGTGTCTTGATGTCGACCACGTCTTGCAGCAGCGAGGCGGGCGCGGGTGCCGGTGATGCGCTGCCATCGCTGATGCCGGCGTCTGATGGCGTCTGCGTCCGCGAGCGTTGCAATAGCCGCGCTGTGCGAACTGGCAAACTGGCCCTGAAAATGTGCATTGTTTTGTTAGTATAGCTACATATTATTCTAAATATATAAAACGAGAAACTGAATGGCTGACATATCAACACACAGCCGAAACTACTGGTATTAGGAACGTGAAATTTTGCACAAGGTTTCCTTTTATGACGTAGGCGAGCACTAACACCCGTATTTATAAAGAAGTTATTACTTGTTGCTAAGTAATTTCTTATTATTTGAGGTCAGAAATCTACCTACATAAAAAATACTACTTAATTTTACTCAAGTAATTAGTTTTACTTGATTATAAATACGGGTGTTCTCTCTAATTTTTTTTCTTTATTCACCCTCTAAGGTGAAACGGGGGTTAAAAGTGTTTATGGAAAAACCTACTTTGATGTGGGCGACGCCGCTAAGCAGGAGCTAATAGTAAATCATATTTTTCTAATACTCCCAACGTTGGGGTAGTAGAAAAATATGATCTAAGGAGTGCTCAAGCTATAAGTAAGTCTGTATTTAAGTATGTTACAAATAATATTGAATTCATGGGATATTTATTTGACTAATATTTATGTAATATTATTTTAAAGAAGATTATGTGTGGTGTGACATGGGATCTAAATTTCTATTTTTTTTTCAATCTTTTTTCCAGCATTTTCCTTTTTCGCGTAAATAAACTTTTTCTTTCTTCTTTCTTTTCTTTCTTTCATACGAGCTGAAAGAGATTTCTTTAGGAATATGGTGATGATCTTTGTGTATATAACTATTTTTCTGTTTCTGTTTTGTTATATTTATTCTATACGAGTATGTGTGTGTTTAAATAAATTATTCAATATACCTATAAATATTTTATAGAATCTTTTCTTGTATCGAACAACATAAGTTGATGTAGTCTAATGACTGGCAAAAAATATTGGTCAGTCATGAAAGTAGTAGGTAACGGTACTGACATTTTTGAGTAACATCAATTGTGAAGGCTACAGTTGACCTGTTGTAATCAGGTCCCTGTCTAATATGGCACCCTTTATAACCTGATATGGCTATAAGAATAAGTACGTTTAACTGTCTCATTGATCTCGTGGTCAGATGCGCGACAACTGAGCGAGAGGTTCGATTCCCAGATCCAGCAAAAATGCTGTTGGGTTTTTTCAAGAATTACTCTGTAGTTGCCCAGAATTTGGAAGTTAATGGTGTGATTCCTCCGTGCCTTGGTAAGCACGTAAAGCCGTTGCTCCTGCTCCTGATCTCTCCTCGGTAGCTCTCGACCCATTGGACTACTGCAATGGTATCCTGCGTACCTGTCTGATCTCCGTTGAGATGGGCCACCATGACCGAAATTAATAACTGTCTGATTAATTTAATTCATGAAAATATGTATTATATAGTTTTTAAGAAGTAAGGACAACTACTTAACTCTTATACCCTTCCGATTGTTAACGGCTGCTGTGCTCAATTATTAGGTTTATCTCGTTTGAACGAATCAGAAGGCTGAATCCTCATATGTCTACATTTTTCTTGATACGAAAGATACGAGTATCTCAAATTGATTCTTCACCTTGTTATTGATGTCTTATCATTACATTTAGGTACAGAAGAGCTTGTTATCATTTAGATACATCATCAATAAATTCCAGATGCCACTATAAATTTTGATAACCAATAGCCTTTTACTAAATCATAGCCAATGCCATAAATAGTTCAGCCATTTCTGTATTTCCGACAAGTGGGAAGGTAGGACATGAAAATCCCCTAAAGCTAATGGACAGAGTAATGGCTTGCTGATTCCATTTGAGGGTCATGATGGTGGGCGTTAGCCGACCCGCCTACTCAAATTAATTAGTTAAACTAGGGCGACGAGCGATGATACAGTTGTAACTATCACACTTCACACTACTATAATAAATGGGAAAGTTTGTATCATAGTACATATATATCGATGGTTTTTATGGATATTTGTTACTCGATCCCGCTTAAACGGCTGAACGAATTTATATAAAGTGTGACACACGGGTAGACCATGTCCTGGAATAGAACATAGGATACTTTTAATCTCGGGACTTTGTTTCCTAGGGTTAATTTTCTACAATTATGCGAGCAAACACACTAGCATAAGCTAGTAAGTTTTTATAAGAGTTATGTTGAATACAATCTAGTTAATGAATGTCGACCTAAGTCTGTTTCCGGACTAGTTATACCAATTAACGGCACTGAAAATGGTGCGTGCCTTTTGGCTCGTGGAAAGCCGACATTCTACAAGTTGCTGTGAATGCAGTTTCACATAGCTGTAGCCATCTTCGAGCTAGTGTTACTGCGTCAAGGTCTGATCTCTCGTCTTTCAATGACGATGTTTTGATTCATTAGAATTGGATTCAGTCATTATTATTGTTTTCCCTTTGTTTGGAAAACAATCGTCATTGACATTATATTAGATATCGTTGATTTTATAGTTATAAGTACCGAGTAAAGTGAGGTAACTTTGGCTCTGTGCTGGGGCATTAGCTCATTAACCAATAGGAACATGAGAAAATGTGTTTACTGTGTTTCTATTGGTTAATGAGTTTGGGTCAAAAATTATACCTCAGGGCCAAAGTAGCCCCACTTTACAATACACTTTTTTTTTAATTTAAAAAAATATTTAAACGCATAAACAAAATAAAATATTCATGTAAAATGAGTTGTTATTAAAGTATTAATTGTTGGAGCACACGTTATTACAACTAGCGAGTCTGAAATACAGGGGGTTTATTAAAGATAGTATATTTGTTTATAGCATAAATAAACATACTGCAGGACCTACTTAATTAGGTTTGTTTGCACTGTTTGTCGAGAACTTAATAAAGAGCGCAAGCAACAGCTTGGAAAACAAGACAATAGAAGAAAACAAATAAACAGAGGAAAGTTTGATTGTGCAATATACGCTGTTATACTGTGGATTACCACAATAAAGTGACGTTGTGCTGTTGGGAAAGAACCCAATAACATCCGGTTATGAAATCATCAGCCAATAGAGCGTATAGGAAAGGAACCACACAAAACGAAATAAATGCTGTAGAAATAGACGGTCTACGCAACCTACATAAATGAGAAAACTGCACGTAAATATTATATATTTTTATTATAAACCCGTCATCATGTTGTTTTTACTTACGATACCTATATTACCTACCTACGTAACGGTGCTATGACATGTTCAATTGAAACAAATAAGGATAATCCACATCGTTTTGTTTATGAATCATTGTACTGTGCTACAGAGGCTTCAGCCAGTCTAAATCATTGCCTCTCCATTGGCCTTGCAATGTTGCTTCGACCGCGCGGTGGTTACTTGGCCTTTCAATGCACACGAAACGGTACGAATATTGCTCATAGATGAACGAGGTTGAGAATAAAATAACATTCGTCTACGACCTAATTAGGAAACTCGGCTGCAAAATCAAGCAATTCAGTCGTTGTTGACACAAAACATAAGTTCCATGAATGTGGAACGTGTGTACATGTCCCACATAATAGCTTCTTAAACACAGAATTTTGAAAACACGACACTCGGTTATATATAAACCACTTGATATCGTAAGATAACACTCATGTTTCACCAAGCAGATACGATATCGATTTGATTTTATAGGAATTATTATTTCTTTAAGAATAAATGCGATTTCTCACTTTCTATTTTAAATTACAGTAACGCACACTGGGCACACGCAAAGATCAGATTTTGATGTATTTATTGGCCACCTGTATTGTTTAGCCCTCTGGCTGCGCAGGCTGGGTGCGGGGCTCGCTGAGCGCGCGGCGGCGGGTTCGGCGACAGCCACGTGTAGGTCTGTCTTCTGCCGGCGGGCCCCCAGGTGCTGGGCGGGTGTGCCGTGCCCGGCCGGGCCGGCGCTCGCAGACGTGGCCGAAACTGACCGCATGTCGCGCGGGAGACTTTCACAGCGCGCACGCACGCGGACAACTGAAGTGCGGTCGCCGCCCGCGCTATCGTCGCCGCCACCGCCGCTGACGACGCACCAGCTCGCCCGGAAAAATCAGATCTCGTGGCGTCGACCCTATCCATTCATGCCGAACGAATCATAACCATCACACAGTTTTCTTTCTGTTACACTCTGTTTGTATTAAACCCACAAGTGTACGCACCGTGGAAACGGCACGGTTGCAGTGTAAATGTTTATCATAATGTTTGCGTTAACAGCATCATAACGCGGGATGATATTGCAATGGGGCCACTGACTTGTGGTTTGGCAACAGGGGCATGTCAAATGACGCAGCGAGGTGTGTCGGAAAGGGAGAAGCTGAACGAGCGATTCTAATGTCTGAGTCGTCACACTGCACACCGAGCGTCACGCTCGCTGACCGCGCACTGCCACCACAAGCACTTTCTTTTGCACGTGATTATGTTTGTTTTGTGTCATCATTATACAGATAGTATCCGTAACGACCGGGTCAAAATTTATAGCACATAAAAAGCACAACTTTACACTGTTTAAGTTTTACACCACACTACATAATTTTACTCGTACGGACGGAGTAGTCGGAGGGTGTGATAATGATCAGGGATCTTATAGGTCAGTGTCAATGTCTCGACGCGTTTGTTTGTTTTGCACAGGGTCGCCGGTCTGGTTGCCATCTGCTGGCGAGTAGCGGCGCACCGCGCATGCGCGACTCCGTTCAATAATCACCCCCGGCTCAGCTGATTTATTTCTATATATTCTCCCTCTACGTGCAGCAGCTGAGCAAACGTTTACAAATGAAAACGTTTTTGAAATATTTAATGTTATAATTATTCACGTTTCCTACACTTATGAAAACATAAAAGCGAACGGTGACGTCATAATCGATTTCAGCCGAGTGACGTCATTATTGTAGCTGACAACATTCACAGAACATTTCGTTTTATTGCCTGATAAAATATCGAGTTATATGTATCGAGGGAATAATCTTATGTTTATTATACATTTTTATTTATATATGAAGCTCAACATCAGTTGATGTAGGTAGCAGGCATTTCCGCTCCAGATGCAAAATTACATAAACTAGGACTTAATAAAATGTTATGTTGATTTGGCAGCTTAACGAGTTGATGGAGGTACCGTTACTATTTACAGTGCAGTAGGTACAGTACAAAAGTAACTACAGGTAGTATCAAGGGGCGGTAATGGAAGCAAAGCTGTGTCGGTCACGGTTTGGGCTGGCGACGATGGCATCCAAGGGAAACGCAATTGTTTTAAAATACGGTAACTTACCATGGGTACAATTACCATCCTGAACCAACTACCAAAGATAAACAAAACAAACGAGTTTCGTGAGCGTAATGGCTTTTGTTTAAGTATCCCTGGGTCGCTTAACGAAGTAGGAAGTGTTTAAGTATGAACATTCGAATTTACCAAATAAAAGTAGACAAAATAATTCTCACACTAATTAGCAAGAAATCTAGAAAACACGCGGCTAATCTAATAAAATTAATAAAAAGAAAGATTAATACTTCACATTCACTCTTTCACAACTTGACATATAACAACGACCGGCGAGAAAAATGCAGAAATTAAATTAGAAATAATTAAATTACAGTCAAGAAACAGTTATGAATTATTTATGTAGGTATATTTAGTCACGTAGAGTATGCAAATACCGTTCAACGTAATTTTAGAAACATTCAAAACCAAGCATTACTTAAGTATCAATCAAACGGCTGTGGGATTTTTCGAGAGAGTTACCGTGGCACGGGAACGCAAAGGGCAACTGAAGGTACTCAGGTGGTTAAACCCACCTAAAAGTCAGTAAAATTCTCGTTTCTCCGAGAAAAATATCATAATTATGATAAATTTCCAAATAAAACCAAAGGGGTCTAGTGCGAGTCGAACGGGCGCATGTAAATTTCAGAATCGAGTCTGTGATTTTTTTCGGAATCGTAAAAAGTCATAATTTTGTGACAACAAACAAAACAGTTTCGCGACTTTCTCTTATAAGACTTTGCTTTTTGCCAAATTCAAGGATTCTAGGTCAACGAGAAGTACTTTATAGGTTTTGTTTCCTTACGAATGTCAAAAAGCAAAAGGAAGCATTAATGGCGGGTTTCTGAATTGAGTATTTTGAGTTAAGAACGACTCAAACCATACTTAAATGCCAAATTTTGACAGATTTGCAGGCTAAAGTAGAGTTTGAGTAATTCTCAACTTCAAATGCTTGAATCAGAAATCGGGGGTAAGTCTGCCTTTGTACGGACGCCAGCACATCAACTTACCACATCTGTCAAATTTCTTTAGTCAATTTTCAACCTTATCGTATAGTGGAAGGTTTGAAAATTTGACAGATTGGGGTAGATTGACATGCTGGCGTCTGTACTTTGTGCTTGTGTGTTTATTTATTTCATCTTCTGTATGAAATTAAGTACTTACTCCATATTGATGATATTGTATGTAGGTAAAGGTGTACAATGAAGTGTATAATAAATAAATAAATAAAGAAATTCTGTAGGGGTTTCGTTTTTTCCTTTATTAAATAGGTACGGAACCTTGAAAACAGGAAAACAAGGTTGCATTTGTCAAATTATACAAGAAATTATTTAATGAACCCCAGATTTCTTATGTCATGTCTTTTTATACCTGACGATCCTTCCTAGTGCATTGCTCTTTCTATGATTGAAAACCGTAACGAAATTTGTTACGCGGTTTATAGGATTTTGCGGATAAATAGATGAAGAAAGCGACTTTGTTTTATAATCTGTTGAGAAGCGTAAAACATTTTGGTTAGTTATAAAAAAGCAGTTAATATCTATGTATGTATTTGTATGTATCTTCTTGAGTAGTGGTGGCCTAGTAGTAATGGCTCGACTTACGAGCTAAGTCGAGGGTAAAAACACAAGTAAGCGCATTACTTTGTATAAATGTAAATGTCAACAAAAATTCGAAGACATGTGACATCCACCAGCGCTCTCGAGATGGATTACATACGGCTCACTCCTGCTCCTAGAGAGGAGGCCCGAGTCCCAGCAGTGGAAACATAAGGCTGATTATGCTTATGCTAATTATGTATGTATGTATATTTAGGCTCATAACAAATGAGGGCTGTATATAACAAAATGCGTGACCATGCGTTGCTTGTGTTAACAGTCAAGTAATCAAGGAATCCGGGGGAACGCCCGCATAAGAGGCAAGACATGTTCAACTTATTATTACTTTCATTATAACCCTGGCTGTTAACTAGACTGTGGACTTTACGATACCGCTCCTTCCTGTTTCCCTTTGAGTAAGGAGATAAATTAAAATATGAAGACACATAATGAGAAACTTTTTATAGGCTTGCAAGTGGGATTGAATTAATTAAATAAGATTAAATAATTAGTTGAACCAATTTTTTAATAAACGTTACTATCTTATTTTTCTAAAACAATAATTTTATGACATTAAGCAATAAACATAGCTTAACACTGCACCAACTGAAAATAACACAATAGTGGCTACTTCAGAGTTATTTGTTAAAGATTCAGGGCCTAAGCGGCTTTCACATAGGACTTACACGAGTGCTACGCAGGATCTACGAATTTGTTACGCAGGACCTACGCGTTGACTACGCTGGATCTACGCGTTTGCTACGCAATGCCTACGCATTACTGGGAAGATCTTGCGCAACTCTACGCGGCTGCTAAGCAAGGCTAAATTTGTTAAATTTTAGGTTTAATAGATACTTATCAACAGAGCAGTGCTGACTCAATGATAATGGCGCCTACGGGCTTTACTTTGTAAAATTAATTGTCGTGAGGAAACTAATAAGTCATAGAATAAAAAATTGACACGACATACGACATTCACCAACCAGCACTGTGGCTGAGTAGTGGGAACATTAGAAGGCTGATTATTATTATTATGCTATCAACCTACAAAAGTAATCGTAGTCATTAACAATGGTGGTACATTGTGCTGTTCTATTTTGCTGCTCATTAATTAGTTCTAACTAGGACCCCACCCAATGTTTCACACTGATTGGTGTAAATAGTTTTACTGAGTAATTAATGTTCCTACTAAAATTGTGCTGAATTTTGTTCGAGCGAAAAAATCCGAAACGACAAAAACCCTCTCTCCCACCGCTTTTAGGAATGCAATTAACGGTTTTCCTCACTAGTGCAGAAAAGTGCTCGAGCTCGCCCCCGCAACAATGTTATTGTAATGAAATAGTTCTACGGCTACTACGGACCATACTTTCACGAGTCCGGATCGGATTCGGATCGGACGTAGTGCGAAACCGCTCGTGTTTAGATAGTAATTTATTATGAAACTAGAAAGAACATTACCACTATTATAACATGTCTAAAATTCTACGTAACTACGTAAAGAAAAAGCGAAGTCTTGATCTAATTTCAGTTTGCCTGATAAATAGATGGTATGAATCACGGAATAGATAAGTATAAATATTCAAATGGTACAATGTGCAATGGTACAAATAGAATAAATTAAAAAAATAAATCGTGCACTAAATTAGATACAAAATTACAGTGTCTACTGTTTGTGCAACTAGAGAAACTGAATCGTGTGGTTAGTGCGGTATTACACGTGTAATTAAATCGATCATGTTTCAGAAAAATTTTAAACCTTCAGAATATATTTAATTTTTCAAATCACTTCCAATCTCAATGAGGTAGGTTAGACAGGATTTGGATACAATTTGAAATCTAGTTAGTTATATTTTGTTTAGTCGACAAAGTTTTTAATGATCGCACACAAACTACCCAAGTTTATGCTTCATTATTATGCCCCCCCACGCTACGGTTTCCTTACGAGAATAATACCAGAAGTCATAAGTTTGAATTAGTTTCTTAATTAATGATGTTCAGTAACGCAGCCGGCGTAATGTGGCCTCGAGGTGACCGCAGCCCGCAGGCGATTCTATTCAAACGATATAGTGCCACCATAGAATAGATCGATTCAGAAGGCTAACTCCATACAAGCCGAAGCAAGCATTTAACAGAATACAAAAAAGCGTCATCAGCCACGTTAGAGAGAGGCAGGTATAGCTCGTGGCAAATAAGTTGAGGCCGTTGCTATGGTTACGTGCAGCCTCCCACCTCGATTGAGTTCCGAAAATTGGTTACTGTGCATTCTAAGTTGAACGCCATGATAGTTCAACTCGTTTGGTGAGGGTTATAAACAGAATGCCCTTTGTTGTACATACACAGTAAAATTTTCAGAAAAAATAAATGGAGAAAATATTGTGTAGGGTGACAATGGACGAATGCACGCTCAAATTTGGTCTGACAGACTAAATCCGGTCTTGCAACATACTACCCGATCTGACAATTGCTTTGAGTATGAAGTCAAGCGTACGCTCTCAACTAGTCGTCCTATACGGTCTCAAATAATAATAATCAGGTCCGATTTGGTCCGGAATCGAACCAAATTAGTGGTCTTAGCGTAGCAATTTCGAGCGTGTATTAATTCTTTATTTTACGAATTTTCCTCATATCATTGTTACAGTCAACGATACGTAGAAACTGGCGGTTCGATACAATTATAATCATACCGGTGCATCCGGTGACTGTGACCTTAGACCTGTATGCAATAATATTATAGAAATGGGTTCTCAGTCGCTACCCGCGATTGAATCGATCTCAATTGAATTGCAGTCGTATAATGGGGACTAATGATCAAGACTTGACATACAGCTAAGGAGTGGAATTCCCTGCCAGTGTCGGGTTTCCCTGATAACTAGTCAATAGTGAATTAGGTTACTTCTAGGCAAGCTCCGTTGACCATATCGTCGCTTTCCATCGGGTAAGATAGTGGTCAAACGTGAGCCTAACAACACTAAGAAAAAGCATTCGCTATCTGTATATAACAATGTTTATAAATAAAATAGGTAGGAAATCATCAAATAGCTCCACCTACTCTGTAATACTGGGTAGAGTCAGACTTCTACTAACTATAACCCTTAAGGTGGGTTAGTAGAGCTCTTGCAGACTTTTTTTTACTAAATGGATGTTAGTTTGGAGTGCCCTCTATATGCGCAATTTTTATAACAGCCATATATGATAAAATAAAATTAAAAAAATTAGAAAACCCCCGATAGGCCTTGTCATCATGAGAAATGTATAGCACTGGTTAAGGCGAATCTAATGAGCCCAAACTCAATTGGATTACTATGTTAATAAGCAATCCAGGGTTCTTACCTTCGAGCTCCATAATTAGACCAGCTCAATAAAACCAGATTGTACGCGAGTATTTCAAATATTAGGCCACACATATGTTAAAAATAAAGTAAATACCCATTAAATGTTTAAAAACCCTATCGCAGTTAACAAATGAGTTGTTGACCTTGAACACCTGCACAGATCTTCATAAATTGTAGCTAAGAACCATCTCGATTACGTCAGCTTTCAAACAAAAAACACCACAGCCAAATTGGTCCATTCGTTTAGGAGCTAGGATGCCACGAACAGACACACAGACCGACAGACAGACATGTCAAACTTATTACACCCCTCTTTTCGGTCGGGGGTTAATAAAATAACCCACGAGGATACTGACAAGCATTAATCTATTTCCCGGACAGAGAGATTGGCCGTTACGTTACTAGACATGTTCAATTTTTGCCCAAATTATGTATCGAGGTTCATAATTCGTCAAAAAAAACTGTATTTGTATTGAAAATGAGTTACTATTCAATCTTGAGATCCTTGTTTAAATATCATCATTTTTTTAAAAACGCAGGTAGACGGCACTCCATTTATAGAAAACCGGCAAAACGTCCGGCACCAATAAACTGGCGTGGATGATCGCTCTTTTTTTCGCCCGGACCGGTGTCCGTCGCGCCGAGTGGAAGCGGTGGTGCATCCAGCGTAAATAGTTTGCCGGAGCAATGTCCGGTGCGTGTACACACGTTCATTATAAACCATACACCACCAGGAATCCGGAAAAAAACACGGTCCGTTATCCGTTAAAAATAACGGACGTCTACAAGCGCTCTTATTCTTATAGTTGCCCTTTGCGTTCCTGGTTTACGGTAACTATTTCGAACATTCTCGCAGATCTGTGAAGGACCATACACTTTCAATCATTGTATTGAGCTAACCTTCTTGGTTATCTATTTCGTGGCATCAATTCTTTCTCACCGGGGATTCAGGTTACCGTGGTCTGTTTTGCTAATGAATACAACGCAATTTGTGCATTGTTTGTGTTGATACGTTATTTAAAATTACATTCAACTGCTATTTAAAATTATAGTTTTTTTTTTTATTCTTTAGCTTAGATCCAGAAAACGGTATTGGATTTATTTTTGTATGTAAAGTCTTGCATCTGTCGTGCTGCGGAAACATTACGTTCTAATGGTATAAAGCTGTCATTCGCCATGTTTTTTTTTAATTGAGCAAGTTGCATAACGTCTAGACATAAGCTATTTATATTTCTATCTACTTTGTGCACTGTAGACATAGTAAATGCACGGGGTAGATGCAGACGAAGCCAAGCGTAACACGCAAAGGCTACAGGATTAATGTTTTCCCATAAAAAGCACTTGCAAAATGTAGTATTGCAGTTACTAAGGGGTTGTTTTCACCCCAAACTCATACATATGCATGTGACATTAGCGCGGTAGTTTAAAAGTGCAGGTTTTAGTTCTGACATTTTTTTTTTGTTTGCGTGTGCTGTTCCACTCCTGAGCAAAGGCCTCCGTCCACTTTTTCACTTTTCGCGGGCCGGCGCTTCCTCTAGCCAGTTCTGGTGGAAGCTGTCGAGCTCATCGCGCCATCTCCTCCGTGGTCTGCTGCAACCTCGTCGCACTGTCTCAGGGCACCAAAGTGTTACTTTGGGCCACAGTTTGTCAGGCATTTATAATTTAAAACCTAGTATACTACGCACGCTCCATTGCTCTTTGGCAAACCTTGAGTTTGGATTTTTGGATATTAGTCACAGTGCGCCATAGGTCAATACAGAGAGGACATACACATGTCCACGAGCTTTTGTTTTGGTGCCATGGGCAATTCAACTTTGAATAAGTCTTTCATGGACCAGTCGCTCTGACATTTAATTAACATAATTCTTTATAGATTTTCAGAAGTAACTTTCTTTTTCGGCGTTAGTAATCAAATTAAAAAGCTTCTGTCGCTCTAGGTGGAGAGATTGGAAATGTGAGACTTCAACTGACAAGAACCCACGTATGTTCCATCAAAAACGATGTAACGTGTATATTCAGCATTTTTGGTAGCCTGATCAAATGTATTTCAGAATGATTACCTAGAAATGGAACTAGAAAATTGACTGTGCGTTGCTCTATATTTTTTTCTACTTCCTATAAAACATCTTACCGTAAAATATAAAATTATAACGTAGCGCGTAACAGTTCCAACGTAATCTGTGTATTAGATACGTTCAATAACTTTCCACCAATCGGTTTCCTATGGTTATCGAACCCGCCAATCATTCGATTAAAGTATGGAGCGCGAAGTCTTCAAAACAAGATGAGGTTTTTTTTTTTACTTTACTGTATTTTCTCATAGAGCTATTATTATGTAAGCATACCTATAATTCATTTTGTTGTCCATTAAAAAGCACCGACTCACCTGCGGTCGTTAACTTTTACAGTTTAGTACGTAATTGCCACATATATATGAGGAAAATAATGATACGTGATGTGATAAGGATAATATAACGATATAAGTACTTTTAAAACATTGTAAAAACCTATAAATTTCATGAAGTTTAAAACAGAAGTGAAATTAATAGATAGGTACCGGCAAAATGCTCAATAAAATAATCTGTTATACAATATGCACACTAACGAAGACGTCAAGGCACAGGTAAATAATGTTTTAACGACCTGATTTAAATATTGGTATCATACTTTGGTAATAAGTATTTATTTAATTTACCTACTGAAGAAGTTGGCAGGAAATAAGTTTTTAAAACAAGCTTTTATAGCAGTATAAATAATACTCATCAAGATTATTCTAAAAAGCACAAACACATTATTTATGTGTTATCTTATGGGTTATTTTATTGCGCTTGTTACGGAGTTCCTATGGCCATCTTCCAGCTCCATCATCAGATTCTGGAAGTACTCGTCAAGACAAACTCGATAGGGTTGTGTCGTTTAACTATCGCCGCGTGTCCCTATATGGACATCTTCCGGTTCCATCATCAGATCAGCTCCATGTTATCATAATTTCCTTTGTCATCTAATTTATACATACTTTAATTTGCAAGATTTGTTTACAGACAAACATCGGGACAGGTGAAACTAAAAAGCTTGTAATGATAAATGATATTTATTTTGCAAATTTTATAGATTAAAAAAAAAATCACATTTACACGTAATTTTTTTTTTTGACAATTTAAACTAGATGAGGCCGTTGTTTCCTAGCCGACTACCCTCAGAAGAAGCACCGAAACAAACCTATAGGTCAAAGCTTGTCTCTTATAAAGTCCATACAGTAATATGTAGTATAATTACAGCGCTAATGTTTACTTAAGAGCGGTCAACCCGAGGTACAGTTTTCATACAATCGCTGTTACGTGATTGTGATGTTATATTTTACACATCTTTCTCCAGATATTTTGGTTACACAAAATCATATGAATGTTATTATCTAGGCTTATATATATATATTCCACAACTATCACACTCAACGCCGTCTAGTCCCAAGCTAAGCAGAGCTAGTGCTATGGGTACTAGACACAGAACAAATGATCGTGCTCTTCAAACAAACATTTGTCCTGGGTCGGAATCGAACCCGCGATCTCCGGCATAGCAGTCAGGGCCACTAACTACTAGACCAACAGGCCTGTCCTATTGAAATAAAAACCATAAGTTTGTGTAAAACTAATCCAGTAAGGACTTCTGAAAATCTTGTATTTTACGTGAACTTTGGCCCTCCATAATGTAATCATATATTAAAAATATAAAGAAGTATATTATTTATAAAAAAAGCCTAGCACATTTAATCAAGATTCTGAATGACGACAATTTTTCTCAAAACTTATAAGTTATTTTTGTTGTTTTCCACATAAAAAGCACCACTTTGCCTGTACATAAAGAATTAAATAAAGAAAACTATCATAGAGACCTAAAGTGCAATATTACAGTGCATATTAATGGAGACTAAACAACGGAGATCAGCCATCGGAAGATATTAAAGTGCTCAAGTATGTGCGCAAACACTGCACTCCCTGGTCATTTACTACCACTAACTTCCAAACTCCGGGTAACTACCGAGTAATGTAAAACTCTATAGCACCTTTTACCCGATCTGAGAATCGAACTCAAGACCCCCACGTGCAGGAGTCGCGCTTGGGTTCACTAGACTAATGAGGCAGTTAATATAAAGGACACTGAAGTGCCATTCATCAAAACTTGGCTGGTAAACAGAGTTACGAAGTACCTAGTTAGTTTCTAGGGATATTGGCTATTGCGTAAGTACGCAATAGCCAATATCCCTAGAAACTAACAGTATAAATAATACTCATCAAGATTATTCTAAAAAGCACAAACACATTATTTATGTGTTATCTTATGGGTTATTTTATTGCGCTTGTTACGGAGTTCCTATGGCCATCTTCCAGCTCCATCATCAGATTCTGGAAGTACTCGTCAAGACAAACTCGATAGGGTTGTGTCGTTTAACTATCGCCGCGTGTCCCTATATGGACATCTTCCGGTTCCATCATCAGATCAGCTCCATGTTATCATAATTTCCTTTGTCATCTAATTTATACATACTTTAATTTGCAAGATTTGTTTACAGACAAACATCGGGACAGGTGAAACTAAAAAGCTTGTAATGATAAATGATATTTATTTTGCAAATTTTATAGATTAAAAAAAAAATCACATTTACACGTAATTTTTTTTTTTGACAATTTAAACTAGATGAGGCCGTTGTTTCCTAGCCGACTACCCTCAGAAGAAGCACCGAAACAAACCTATAGGTCAAAGCTTGTCTCTTATAAAGTCCATACAGTAATATGTAGTATAATTACAGCGCTAATGTTTACTTAAGAGCGGTCAACCCGAGGTACAGTTTTCATACAATCGCTGTTACGTGATTGTGATGTTATATTTTACACATCTTTCTCCAGATATTTTGGTTACACAAAATCATATGAATGTTATTATCTAGGCTTATATATATATATTCCACAACTATCACACTCAACGCCGTCTAGTCCCAAGCTAAGCAGAGCTAGTGCTATGGGTACTAGACACAGAACAAATGATCGTGCTCTTCAAACAAACATTTGTCCTGGGTCGGAATCGAACCCGCGATCTCCGGCATAGCAGTCAGGGCCACTAACTACTAGACCAACAGGCCTGTCCTATTGAAATAAAAACCATAAGTTTGTGTAAAACTAATCCAGTAAGGACTTCTGAAAATCTTGTATTTTACGTGAACTTTGGCCCTCCATAATGTAATCATATATTAAAAATATAAAGAAGTATATTATTTATAAAAAAAGCCTAGCACATTTAATCAAGATTCTGAATGACGACAATTTTTCTCAAAACTTATAAGTTATTTTTGTTGTTTTCCACATAAAAAGCACCACTTTGCCTGTACATAAAGAATTAAATAAAGAAAACTATCATAGAGACCTAAAGTGCAATATTACAGTGCATATTAATGGAGACTAAACAACGGAGATCAGCCATCGGAAGATATTAAAGTGCTCAAGTATGTGCGCAAACACTGCACTCCCTGGTCATTTACTACCACTAACTTCCAAACTCCGGGTAACTACCGAGTAATGTAAAACTCTATAGCACCTTTTACCCGATCTGAGAATCGAACTCAAGACCCCCACGTGCAGGAGTCGCGCTTGGGTTCACTAGACTAATGAGGCAGTTAATATAAAGGACACTGAAGTGCCATTCATCAAAACTTGGCTGGTAAACAGAGTTACGAAGTACCTAGTTAGTTTCTAGGGATATTGGCTATTGCGTACTTGTATACTTGAGCAAAGTTCTAGTTACGGTAAATTTCCCAATTTAACTGCTACCTGCATCACGTAGAAGCCATTAAAATCTGCTAAATGATCGAGTCTAAATCTGAGGCCTTTTATGTGTTGTTTTATGGCCAGGTACAGAGTGGGTGTAAGTAGCACAGGTCCACCAAAACTATGTCACCCACGAGAAAACCTTGATTCACATAAATGTCGATTCCAATTTACGTCGATTTATTACGAAACCGTGCCTTAGCTAATCCGCTTTAGGCTATTAGTCTTAGGAACCTGAAGATTCGTTTATGTAAGATTATTGGAATAAAGTCATTATAACTTGTTTGTTTTAGTGGGTTATTTCTGCTGTAATCTGGCGTATTAATCTAAGATCATAGACATTTGATATAGGAATGTAACTTGAAAATATAAGCGTGCAAGATTCTTGGACAAGGTGTAGTCCGAGCTCGTGTCGAGTAGTGCAGCGATCTTGACCGGTTTTATTCTAGTATTTGCCGGAGATTATATCATTCGCATTTGAAAGTATCAATATTATATAGGTATGTAGGTAAACATGATGTCACTTCAAACAGAAAATTATGCGGATTAGAAGGAATGGGATATTAGGTAATATCACTTTATTTATTTATCGTAATTACATGTTGTTTCAGTGAAATATGAGACCAATCTTCATCTTCACTGTATTATATAATTTAATCTCCCGGTCAGTGATTATGTTTAATTATTGGCCTATTCAACTTTTTAATGACTTTATGTAATATTGTGACTTTGTATAAAGTTCCAACGGTACTTTGAGGCATCAACACTCAAGTTTTTTGTGACCTAATCGATACCGTTTTTGCCGCGTTATTTTAAAATGGCTATTAGACTCGAAGGAGACATTTTATCACGTATGGTCGAGATATAATAGCAGTAATTTAATTGGAATCGATTATATAAATCAGTTAAACCTGACAGCAAATAAACAGTTATCTGATGGAGTTTGTTGCACGCTACAAAATAATAATTTAATGGACAAAATATTTGACCGCTGTAAATAGAAGTAATTATTTGAAAACATTGATTTCCCGTAGGTACCTACTAATATTACAAAGGTTAGTACGTACCACCGAAAACTTAATAAGGCAATTAAGATTTCTGTGGTACATACAGAAATTATGTATGTCGGTGATGAAGATGTCAGTGTACAAAAGGATTTGAATGAAATTTGGTACATACGTAGACAATGAGCTGAAATAGGAAACTTTTATCCCGGAGGTAAGTTGCCTTGGGGTTTTGGAATCATTTTCTACTAACATGCGGGCGAGGCCACTGGCAAAAGCCAGTATGTATCGTAATAAATAAACCTTAGTCGTTGGCCCCAAAAAATACAAAGTAACATGATGGCGTTAAGGTTTTAAAAATCTTCAATTTATTTATTAAAGGAACTAAACGCAACAGTTTTACAAGGAGAAAGCTTGTCTCGGTTTTTAAAAACATAAAATCTTAAGTACTACCTAAATGTTTGTTTTATGTTCGACATGTTTACGCTTGGATTACGAAATGCAGTGAGATAACAATACTTCTGAATGGCTTTTGTACCAATATTTACATAAAATTAAATCATTAATGAATTTGGCCCATTCAACTTTTATTTTATTTAGTCTTTGAATCTATAGGGAGTCGATTGGTTAGTTTTTGTTTTTCTGATTCATTGAAACACGGTAGGTGAATTTTTCTAAACAAATGGCATCTTTTTTTACACCTGATTAAAAAAAAAATACACAATGTTAGAACTTCAGTGACGATTTATCTGGAAAAAAGCACAGGGCCAAAACGCGAAAAAGAAAAATAAAAATTATTTTCAAAATGCTCATTACCCCCTACAACTATCCAACAGTTTTTTTTTACAAAAGTCGTCATAATTTTCAGGAAGTATAGGTACGTACCTTTGTGCCTGGCCATTTAGCATGGTAACCACCTGGGCCACTATCCCTTTGACCGGAGCTTCCTTCTCCATCATCATAGGCTTTTCCATAGTCATCACAGTACTAGTTTTATTCACCACTGTCACTATTACACTGGTTTACGCAATTTCCTATTGCGTGACTTAGAATACGTTTCGTTTTATTTTTATCTACATTATAGGTTGTTAAGGCTGAAAATTGACTTCAAAATTGGTAAACGACCCCCAAACTATCGGTTGAATATTCCTTGAAATTGAGACAATTGTTTTGATTATCAGAAAGTATCATTTGACGATTCTATATCTTTGTACTAGATCACTTGAAAACATCACAAATGCCACTGTCACCGAAGAGTATAGACAAAATACCAGCACTTATCATTAAAGAAAACTTTAGTATACGAAGAGACAGAGGTATTGGAACACAATCCTTATTACATTAAACGTACTTCCTACCTCCGAGTCCTTGCCCTATAGTTTGAATGTTGCTACGTCTTAAGTCTTCGCAAAGTGTCAGTAAACGATAACCAGATTAACTACTACCGTTTACATAATAATTAGTACGTAATTAGGGACAAGTGATTTCTCAATAAAAGTAAACGCGGACATAATACCGGTATAAATTTAAAATATAAAATCGGCGATAGAGCAGGTGTGCGCTGGGAAATTATTCAAGTGCCGTTACCTAGTCATACTTACTATGTAATAACATAATATTCAAACCTGACAAGTGACGCGAATTACGAAACTGTGGAACGTGGTGATTTGAATGATTGTAATCTTAAATGTAGGAGGCTGATGAACTGATGCTAAAACACTTCAGTGTACGATGCATTAAAATATTACTTTAGATTTTCTTTTAAAGATTATTGTTATATAAGTTGTGCTTGTGAAGCTGTGGTTACTGGGATTACTGCCTTTAGTAACCATTCATCTTTTAAGCTAAATTCAAAGAGAAACATTACCCAACTTAATGCTAATTTCTGCAGCAAGATCGCTTCGATTTATCGCCGATTGGTTTCCACAATCGATTGCGTAAATCTAATGAATTTTTCACTCTAAATTGTTAGTCTTGCGAAAATCGCTATGGACTTTTCCCATGACCTCGGTGTTTACTTAGTGTTAGTATAATTTAATGACACTACGACATTCTCACTAATTTGAAGTAATCTGATACTAGTACCTACCTATAATTTATTTACTCATTTGTACATTCCCTCATGAGATGTTGTCGTGTGACTTAGGGCAAAATGTGAAAGGTTGGTACATGTTTTGGTTAAAAGTTTTTAGTTGAAAACTTATGAGTACGAAATTATTTAAATATTTAGAAAGTTAGTAAATGACGCTAATGGATAATTTAGAGTGCCGTCACTTATGATGGAACTAAGGTCGGTTTTGTATGAAAGCTACGTACCTACCTAATGTGCTGAGAATAAAGACTTCTTTTATGAATTTTATGAATGGAAGTTCAGCGTGAAAGTATTTTTGTGGATAATGCAATAGCATGGAGTTACAAATGACCAGCAATAATATCCATAAAATGTTTTTCTCATTAACATCTAGGCGGTACTTCTTAAACTACATCTACAGTTTGTTGATGAGAAAGTTTAAAGAACATGTTAAATTAATTCTAAAAATGAACTGAAGACTATTTACAATGGACAAAAAATACAAAATACATTATGTATGTAAGCATTAATTACCAGCGAAGCTCCAGATAACGGTACAATTTGCAATGACTGGCACCATAAAGTATACTAATGTATGAACTAACGTGAGCATAAACCAGTTTTTAAGAATGTTTTTTTTTTCTTTAGCCTTTTAGATCTACAGCACAATGTTTTAATATAACACTCACGAATGGCCGGCACTATCACATTCTTCATATAAATCACAAGTTTCAGACATTTATTATAACTACAGTTTATTTTAAGTAATAATTTTGTGCAGTTGTCATCGGGGTATTGAGCCTAGCCCGTACCATTAAAAGCTTCGAGCAAACCTATTCAATGTTACCATAGCAACGGATTTTGGACAACAATGGCACATTGAACCATGTTCATATTATATCAATAAAAATGTATGGCAATAAATTCTTTAGAGATCAGACAATGGTGACGTGTTCCTCGTACCTATTATTATTGTTTGGAATCTAGTAATGATAAATATTTTGTTATGAATTAAACTTTATTCCTAGTTATTTTTCGTTGCGTTTCGATATATAAATCGTGTAAACCTCATAGATTTGTTGCTTCGGATATTTTGAACTTATTTTCTTATTTAGCACGTAAGACTGTTTTCAAATAATTTACTTCTATAAAAGGTTTACGCGTTGACAAGGACACCAACGATTTATCGTGAGATATAAACTTAGATTACATTCAGAAACAACATTTACAAAGTACCTGTAGATGTCCTATGTATGATTAATGTACAAATATATATTGCTAAAGCCTTATAAACAGATCGGAATTCACTCGGGTTATCTATCACAGTGATAAGATTATGTTATAAACAACTGTGTTAAATTGAGGGTAGGTATTAAATACTTGACTCCATTTTCCTATGTACTGAGTCCAAGTCCATATCAATAGGAGCATGTCCCTACTTTTCTACTATTTTTTTTAAAACTAGGTTTCGGTAAATTTTACTTTCAGTGAATGTTCTAAAAATATGCAAAAGCTTAGCAGCAGGATTAAAGGTTCTAAAGTCCGTTAAAGGTTCGAAGTCAGTTTTTTGATGTTTAAATTTCTACCCATGTTTAAACTTCTACCCAAGTTTATGAAATATCCAGCCAAAAATGACGTATGTTTTGAGCGTAATCGCCTTATCAACAAAATAGCTTACTTATTTGTTGTTGTCAAACATTTTGCTTATCACTTAGCGTTATTTACGAAAGGAAATGCACAAATGAACATCCTTTGTTGACACTGCTACTACAGACTACTGATAGCTGTTAATTGTAGGGTCAATAACCATATTCAACACATTGTATTGTGATCATAACTAGGCACACAACAGTTCGAGTCAATTCGTTTAAATAGCATCTATTTGTTGCCACTTTACGACCACTTCCCAGTAGTTAGGAGAAAAATATAGGTAGTCAGAGAAGGCTTACTGCCTCTAAATCCAATTACCAGCTTTACCTAGGTATCGCACTGCACGTAAGGAATAACAACCATCCTTGGGAGCCGTTACCCTGATTTTAATCACGCCAGGCACTGACGCATCCTAATTTGAACGTAACGTAAACATTGAAACTGCGCGATTAACCGCAGCTGCACATTAATACTTGAATTACGATCGTTCAGTGACCCGTGCGTTCGATATCGGAGGAAGATAATAATCTCGATCGGATCGTGTCGTGTTCCGCGAGGTCGCGGGCACGTGTCGTGTCGTGCTGCGTGCTACGTACGTCCGCTTGCGCGACGAGTTACAGACTAACATCCCGATTGGCTCGGCGTGGCACGCGGACGCAAACACGCGGCGAGATGAACCGAAGCCCCGACTCCCCGAGTACCTCGAGCCAGCTGCGCCGCTTGCTACTTTATCTGATTACCTCATGGAGCAAGGACCTTTCGACACACAAAGCTCACCGTAAAATTTACCTTGAAAATCAATGGCCGCACCGCGAAATTCTTTCGAAATGTTTATCGTTACCTGACTTGACAGCTTGAGATTCTGTTTTCACAATTTAAGATCAAGCCTAGGCAAATAAGAGAGAAGTTTTTTCCTGTAGTTTCTAAAAAAATACGAAGAAGCAGAGTTAGTTTATAGTCTACGAAAAAAAGTTTTCATACCAGTTACTGCGAAAGTGTAAAACTGACACACATAATTTTGTTTACTTATTGTTTTTTGTGAATCTGAGTTTTATTACAAATGCATGGTAATGAAACCTCCCAAGGAAGGTTACCCGGCCCCAGCTGCCAGACCGAAGACGCAAGGAACCCATTCCCATTGTCATAAATATCTATTGTGGTGTCATGCAACGGCGCGAGCGCATGGAGGTCAAACATATACCCACACAATTAATCTGATAATTGGAACTGGAACGGTGCTTTGGCATTGTTTCAATTTTTACAAACACTTGCGCAAATATCTTTTGTACAATTCGAGTAAGTATATGTATACTTGTGCGGGAGGTATGGTATCTAGGTACCCTCTTATGTAACTGTTTGATATTAGGGAATAGAGCTAATAGTAATAAGTAGGTACTTATGTTTTGCAGTTGCTGCATAACTTTAAAATAATGTATAGGCCGCGGAAATAAGTTGAACCCGTTGCTATAATTACCCACAGCCTCCCGCATCGATTGAGACCCGAAAATCTGTTATAGTACGCAGCAAACAAGATGAACTAAAATGGCCGTCGTTGCTATGGTTACGCGCCGCCCCCCGTTGTGCCGCACTTCGATTGAGACCCGAAAATCTGTTACTATTTTTGTTCAACTTATAAGCCGCGTATTGTACGTGCTTTTTTAGAACTTGCAAAACAGAAATGAGGAACTAAATCGCACGCGCACGTCCGCACGATTCACCGTAAACAAAAAAAAACAAAATACCTGACTAAAAGCTACGAAAACCGACTTAAGTATAAGGAACGAACGTAATGCCAGCATAATAGAAGGTACGTTATAACACGGAACAATTGCGTAGAAACGCACCTTGATATTTGCAATAATAAATAAGTCGAAAGTAACTTCGAAAATATTTTATAATTGACTCGACCTTATTGTTTAAATGTTAATAAGCCGTGAGTTTGGAACAAATCGGTTCAAGAACAGTAGCCGGGCAATTAGCTAAATTATAGTGGGGTCGGTCAACCCCGCTGTAACAACACGTGAGCTACGAAAATCACTCCTATTGCTACGCAATAATGGCTTAGCCTACGTCAAAAAGGGATTGTAATATGTAGTTGTCTATATCTAGACGAGTGCGTTAGAAGTACCTAATTACTTTCCTGTATATCTAAAATGTGTTTTATTTTTAGACCAGTAACTATTACATTTAAATGCTTGAGAGTTCATAATGTTAACATTCCATTATAGTACATTGGGCTGCAGGATTCGAAATTTCGAACAAGTTACTGAGGCCCTTGATTCTTGAACCAAAGGGCAATTAATGAACAAATAAGGGTGAGTTTTAGTAAAAATTAAAAAGTTCCTTTCGCTCCAAAAGAGCGGGAAGAGTTATTAAATGATTTACCCAACGAAAAAAATGAGTACATTAGGGTAAAGAAGCTAATGCGATAAGTAAGGGAACCACTTGACTTAAAATTACAAAGGCTTCCTGATTTTTAAGGTTGAACAGAGCAGTAGAAAGTGCGTAATTTAGACTGTTTTTAGCTTGACTTGTAAAGGTAACGCCCAAGATTTACGTTAGCAAAGAATGCTATGTTTTATAGACTATGGCGGTAAGCTTTTGTGATCATGGTTTGTTAATCTAGATAACAAGGTATTGTTAGGTCACGTAGCTTTAAAAATAATGTGGCGTGACTGGGACAGAAATAAGATTTTTTTACAGAAAATGGCTTATTTCTCTTAAAAAGTTAAAATCGTATTTACGCTTTAGAAATAAGTTTCAAAATTATCTTTTAATTTAAGGTTACTTTATTATAAATTCTATTAGAGTTTTAAATTTAATAGTTTTATTTTTAATTTCTCTTTTAATGTACGTGAGTGAGTGGTTAAAATACTCCTCCGTCACACTTTACTGAATTGATCGGAGTTCGATGGAATAGAAGAACGTCTTACGGGACTCACGTACCTATTTAACAGTATTACATGTTTTGTAAAAAGTAGGTATTTATTATCCTTAAATATGATAAAATACAGTTCCTAACACGCTTTAACTACTGAAGATTTTCTTGCGATTTCTATTCTATGAACAGACAGAGTTATTTGTGAATAAAGTTTAGATATATTGGTCTAAAATACATGTATATGCAGTATACAAAAGAATAGAGGAAAGTTAATATTTCTACCACCCATGCGAAGCTGGGGCGGATTGCTAGTTAATTTATAAATCCGGTTTCATTCACATTACAATCATAGCTTAACTTATCTTTATAAACAGTATGTTGTGGCCAGATCATAGAAATTGATCTCTTCATGAAATGGCCAAGTTAAAGAGGCCAGATTGTCTCAAACGTTAAAGTTTGATGATATGTCAATCTTCGCTTGGCCTACTTTCTTTAAACTTTTAATTAGCATAGAGATTCTACATCAATGATATGGCCAGACGAGGATCAACAATCGACATATCATCGAAAGTTAACGTTTAAACGACATGGCCAGTTTTATTTGACCATATCATAAATTGATCAATTTCTGCGATCCAGGGTCTATGAGCGTGAAATTTTCCACAAGGAAAAGGTCCTTCAAAGACGTAAGCGAAAGAGAAGAGGATATTCCAAAATTCACTCCCTAATGGGATGAAACAGGAGTCCAAAGTATGTATGAAGAAAACCATTTTTTTTACCATTTTTCTTTTTTTTTTCTTGTTAGAAGCTAGTATTGGATGTTGAAGCAGCTAACAATTGAAATTCTTAAGAAGTTATTATAAAACGATGAGGAAATGAGTGAATAATGTAAACATGGCTGTTTATAAATACTCAAGACTGTCAAACATATCATAGGATGTGTCCCGGTTACAAGTATTGTTTGTTTGTTCAGATGTGATTCTTAGGACTGCCTTTGTGTCCTCAACCGCAGTCAACATGTCTTTTGTTCAATTGTTACAGTATCTATGAGCATGAACAATACCTGCTGCCAACATACTGACGGGAGCGATCTAGGTATTCGTAAATAATAGGCGTTTTAGATATAGATATCGAGAAGAGCCGAGGCCGAGAAGGCCTACCACGAGCTCTGCGAGCGAAGCTATATAAATTGAACTGTTAAAAAGATGGAGCTATAGAGGGTGTATCTTCCATCCCTCTTTCTCGCCCCTCCTATCCTTTTTATTACCTCAGTAGTAACCTACTTATTATATTATATTGTCATTCTGGCAAAAAAATGCCATAAAGGAAAGTTAACAACCATTAAGTTACTTCTTATAAAATTTGTTCAGTTTAAGTTACTACTATTGTCATGTAATAAAATAAGCTTTCAAGTCAAGTTTTCATAGAGAAAGGTAATTTTAAAACCTGTCAAAAGATTTTATTCAAGCTGAACAAAAATGGATCTGAGAACACAAATGGACGCAAAATATCATGTCTGAAACTACTTATTAATTTGGTTTTATTTGATGGTTAAAATAAAAATGAAATGGTACAAGAATTTAGAAACCCTAATCACATCGAAATAATATTATAAAGGGGAAAGTACGAGATGGTAATGGTTTTTCTTACTTTATGCTTTTATAAAACAGATGTGGATGAAATTTGGCACTCGGGTAGGTACAGTACATTTTTCATCCCGGGAATATGGGAATTTTCTACATTGATGTTGTTGAAGCCGCGGCATGTTGAATACAATCTAGTTAATGAATATCGACCAAGTCTTTTCCAGACTAATTAAATTAGACTTATGAATGGCGCCGAAAATGGTGCGTGCCTTTGGCTCGTAGAAAGTTAACATTCCATAAGTGGACAGTTGATTCAGTTTGTGTTATGTATTTGATAAACACGGTCATCTACGTAGATTACGTCCATATATTATTTAAAAGATAAAGTACACAAATAAACTAACTTTCGTACTGTTCACAAAATTAGAGCTGGGTTCTCTGTTATATTATGCTACCTACTTAGTTCTTTCTTGTAGATTGATTCTTGATGAATTTTCACAAAGAGACCTGTTTCTTATCATCGATTTATTATTTCTATGTGTCAGCAGACTGCAATGTGATTACACATTCACGATAAACTCTGAGATTACAGTCGTGAGACGTATGATGTAATATAGAACGATGTTGCACACAGAAACAGAATATTTCTGTACAGAGTAATAAGAATACTTTACCTGTGTAAAGTATTCTTATTACCTGGCACGATTAAAACAATAGATAGTTTAGATGATACTTTCAGAGAATCTGTGATTCGTCAGCGTGCATTTAGTTTCCTTCCAATTGTGCAAATGGCTTGGACCCACAGAAATCTTAATTATAAAGATTTATGTGCTTGGACCATCTCTAAAGTTTATATTGTAAGTAGATACCTACTACGTGACGACAGTTACTTGATGTCATGGCTAGCGCAGTGGTTGGTGATTGACTCCTGCGCTGAGTATCAAGAATTCGATTCTCGCACGGTACAAGTATTTGTATGGCCTTAGAAATATTTTTTTCAGTTGGTTTTGTGTACGTGAATAGAATTAACCACCCGTGTTCGAAATCTTTAAAAATCTCAGGTTTTCTCTACTACAATATGCATATATTATACACCTAGATTTTTTTCATGAACCACCCTGTCTATTGGTAAAAATTGCACGAACATTCGTTCTATAGTTTGAGAATATCACGTTCATTCAGGCAGAGGGACGCGACCGGGGACATTGTTTTATAATATGTAAATGTGTCAAATCAATTAAGATTTAAATATCATCAACAACAACAAGGTTACCCAAGGCCAAGACCCTTGTCCCAATTTATTTGGAGTCATAACGGGATTTCTTTGCCCATACATGTTCAGTAGAGCCGACGGATCTTGGCGAAAAAATAAATGCCGAATAACAGTTGAAATGGAATTTAATTTTTGAAACCATTTATTTTTTTACGAGTGCACAAGCACTAAAGTTAGCAGAACGTAACTTCAGACGCGCAAAGATCCGTCGGCTGTTCTATAATAATTTGCCGTTCATTCTAAATCTATCATCTTTCACATAAGTACTCCATCTTTTTTTTCTTCCTCTTGTCTTACTCTATATCTTTTACTGTCTTAAAACCTTTAAAACCTTATCAATGATCATCCCTGTGATCGTTGGTATACCACTCAACATTTTTCTCACTTACAATCAGCAGTGCGTTCTGAAAGGGTCATCGAGGCCCTAGAACGAAAAGCGTAATTGAAGGTACATGGGTAGATTTAAGTCAGTAAAAGTCTGACAATCCCTTTCAATCTCCCCAGAGTAGAACTTATTTGATGACTACCTACCTAGAACAAATGAGAGGAAACCCACAGACCTACAAGAGTACATTTTGATACAAGTGTAAGTATAAGACAAATTTCCATACCTGTGAAAATTTTCAACAAATGACGTTTTTCTATAAACTTAGGAAGAAATAAATAAACGACGATTGTCCGGCGATAATATAATAGGTACGATAAATACAACAAATTGTGGCGGGGGCAAGTTCGTGCACTTATCCGCCTAGTGTGGAAAAAAGTATTGCGTGCCTAAAAGTGGTGGGTATACCTAAGAGTGAGCAGGATTTCGAGTAAGTGTATTGAAATAGTACATTTTGATAAAAGGGCAGAAAGTTTGTCATTGTGATCGAGGCGGAATTCGTACGAGCTGTAGGCGAGTTTTTTATGGAGCCGAGGGCTGCAGTGACAAATTTGCACGTGTATCATATCAATCGAAGTTTTTCAATACACTTATTACTCATGGGGGTTGACGCACGCCCAGCATGTTAGGATAAATGTAATAAAATTGTGACGGGTAGCGAGCAGGCGCTATTTTCTGCACTAGTGCGGACAGCAGTCAATTCCGTGCCTAAAAGCGGTGGAATAAGAGTGGGTTTTCAATTTTTTTTTTTAAATTTTACCTGTCTATTACTCTACTCATCTAAAATATACTAACAATAATGCAGAATAAATGTAACGGAATAGGAACTGGAAGTTCGCCTCCCCCACTCAACTGTGACACCCCAGCACACGTGCCACTCAATGGACGCTTCATTGACGCTAAACAAAGACCAGCCTAGGTACGTGGGTAAATACGTACCTAAGTATGTATTGTGTTCACGTAATAAAGAGACGTAATCAGGTTACGTAGGATTTTTCTATTTTAAGAAAGAAAAACAACTAAGTATTGATCCAGTTCACTTTTAAGTTATCTTTTTTTTTTCACATCATACTTTTTCTTCACTAATTTGAACAATCTAGCATTTGTCAGCTACTTCGTCCGCTTGAAAGTTGAAACTACGTCACTCTGTTCAAATTTTAGAACTTTGTTTTATCCCTTTTTCGTTTTTTTTTTCTTTAGGTGGGATATCATCCAATGACTTCTTCCGCTCTTGGACGAAGCGTGAGAGCGTTTCAGACTTTTACTCACTAAAACCCATTATATTCCTTCTTTGCCGTCGTTTCTGGGCCCCGGGGTTCTGTTTCACACAGCCCATAGCCCCAGTAGGCCTCGACTTTGCTGGGCCCCTACGGTTTTTGCTGAGATTTCCTTGAGGCGAGTGTGGAATGCTACGCGCCGTTAACGACTCGAGCTCAGTTCGGACGGTTACCGGACGGACGGACGGACGGCAAGTAACGGGTAACTCGCCATCTGCAAGCCCACAGAGGCTGGAAAAGGAACCTCTGTGCAAATTTTTTGCATTCTAGATCTGGAATCTGGATCAAGGTATTGGGCTGGGCTTTGATGAGTCAGTGGTCAGGACTCTGCCTTGTATAAATACAGATTCTTAATTTATTTACACTGTGAAAGCCATAAAGCCAAAAGCCATGAATAATAAGTATTGCGTGCCGAAAATACCCAGGTAGTGGGTTGGGGAGGTCAGATAGGCAGTTACCCTATAGATTTTTATACAGCTGTATCATTTACCTACTTGAGACCAACAAGGCAGATGATTCATGCCGAAAATCCTAAAGAGCACGTCTTTGAAAGGCCGGAGGTAATTTCGATAAAAGAACAACAGTCCACAACAAGTGACGGATCGAATTGGCTTTTGCCAATTTTTTGCACAACACATTTACTTCGATTTATATAATTACTAGCTGCTGCCAGCAGCTTCGCCCGCGTGAAGGTAGAAAATTGTCCCAAGGGAACTTAATCCTGGGATGGAATCATATGTGTATTCAAGGACATAGTCTACGCGTGTATCAAATTTCATTCGGATCAACCTTTCACGCGTGAAAATGTAACAAACATACACAATGTAAACTTTTGTCATTACATTATTAATATGATTAGTGTGATATTATCTTTTATAACCGCTTAACGAGAATCATATTATAAATAATATAGGTATACTACTTCACCATCACTACATAGTACAAAACAAAATAGCCTCCCGTTGTCTGTCCCTATGTATGTTTAGATCTCTAAAACTACGCAACGAATTATGATGTGTTTTTTTTTTAATAGATAGAATGATTCATGAGGAAGGTTTACCTATATGTATATTACATGCATAGTATGTTTAATATCACCATTGCACTCGTGCAAAGCTGGGGCGGGTCGATAGTTACAAATAAGAAAGAAAGTTCAGAGCATTTGTTACACGCAAATCTATGTATCTAAGTTAATATACTAGCTGTCGCACTGTCGCTATCGTCAATTTCCAAGTACATAGGCGTGTTGATGCTGAATTATTATGTAGAAACCTAAAACATATTCAATATATACCTTCATAAAGAGAGCAAGGCTCCCGTGTAGACAAACGACGCTGACGTGACAGTACGACACGATTTTACAATTATAAATATATCCGTAGATCAATTTCTATGTAAACGCATTGTATAAAAGTTATACTCCGCGAAGGTTGGTTTATTTTAGATTCACGTGTATAATTGGTTCAGCATGCGTAAGCTAGTTTTTACGACCCAGAGAGCGTACACAAATATAATATAAAATTAAAAAAATTAAAAACCCCCGAAAGTCCTTATCATCAGTATGAAATGTACTCGTATAAAACTGGTCAAGATGAATCTAATGAGATCAAACTCGATAGGTTTACTAGTTGGCATTCCAAAGTTCCATCAACCTCCTCCCAGTTCTAGCATCAGGTCCTTGTCATCATGAGAAATGTATAGAACTGGTCAAGATGAATCTAATGAGCCTAAACTTGATGGGTTTACTAATAGGCATTCCAAAGTTCCATCAGTCACCTCCCAGTTCTAGCATCAGGTCTATGGTCATCATGGTCAATGTATAGTTAAGGTGATAGCGATAGGTTTACCAGTTTACGTTTTATGTTAATAAGCCATCCACGGTTCTTACCTTTGAGGTCAATGGCACCAGACTGTATACGAGTATTTCAAATATCACACACAATGTTTAAAATAAAGTAAATACCTATCAAGTGTTTAAAAACTATCCCGCAGTTAACAAACGAGCTGATGACCTTGAAAACCTGCATAGATCTTCATAAATTGTCAGCTTTCAAACAAAAAAAAAAACAAATCAAAATCGGTCCATTCGTGTAGGAGCTACGGTGCCACGGACCGATACACAGACAGACAGACACGTCAAACTTATAACACCCCTCAGAATCAGAATAATTGATTTCAAATAGACAAATTACAGGCACTTTTGAATTGTCAAATTGTCCTCTTTTCCTTTCCTGGGGGTTAAAAAAAGTGTAATTGAATCTACAATCGAAATCAATCCGCCTTCTGCTGGGTTTTTCCAAAGAGTAACCGTGTTCCTGGAACGCAAAGAGTAACTGAAGGAATAAAGGTGGATTTTAGTCAGTAAAAGCCTGTCGCTTCACCCAAAGTGGGAGGAATTATTTGTTGACTAGCTTCTACCAGCTGGTTCATACAGGTGAAACCTGTTGTGTAAAGTTCCAGTAGTTTTCGGCTATGCGTTGATATGGCAGTCAGTTTCTCCTTTTATATATAGGTAGGTATAGATAACCTACCACATAAAAAGAACATCCAGCCTTGGTCTGATAACAGAACTATATAGTACGCGGTAAAAGTTACGCGCAGCCCCCCATTTCGATTGAGATCCCGAAAATCTGTTACTGCGCATTAAGGTCGATCTCCATTTTGGTTCAACTTACAAGCCGCGTATTGTACGATTGTTGGGACGGACCTGTTGGCACCAATTTTAAAGTTATATACGTAAGACTTACCCGATGTTGGAAAGACTGTTGTTGCTTGCTGTAAGCGAGTCGGAAGCATTGATCCCTTGTGCCATGGCTGCGAGCTGCCGGTCCAGCAAATTGTTCTGTTCCAGCAGCTGGCTCCATTGCCGCACTGCGGTCTTAGATGAGGAGAGCTCCTGGCGAAGCTGCCTCTCGTCTAGGGAGTTTAGGCCGCTGCGTAGTGAGCTGTCCAACCTAGGGGATGAGCATCTGATTAAACCTTTTTGTGTTTCCTACCTCACTGAAATACTTAGGCAGTGTTGCTCTATGTTGTTTTTTTTTATATTATTTGCTGTCAAATATACCAATACAAAAACATTAAATGTATTGCTCCCGTGTTCTAATGGTAAACTAGTGAACTATTCATACGAATTTCATGGCTTAAAAGACTTAGTATCCAAGAGAAAAAACATAAACAAAAAAAAAACATTTTGATGTTTTATGCGGGATTTTTACGAGTCTTTTGATTATTCATAAATTAATTTCTAGTGGATATTGTGATAATAAATCGGTGTGAGTTTGTATCTCAAGTGTCTGCACAATTCGATAATATGTGGAATCATTGAAATAGGCGCGATCTCGGTAAAATAGATAAAGCTGTGACTTTTTGCGTGCGTTGAGTACCTCAGCGAAGCTTGCCATGAAGGCTGACTCGATATTCTGTTCTATTTTCTATACTTTACACTTACCCATCACCTGCTCTACGAATACTTGATTCTATAGGTTCTATAAAACCTATCATTGTTCATCAGTGCCATTACATTGGCCTACTGTTTATTGATAGCTCTTCTATCTATTACTCAATTGGCAAATTGAACTCTGACTGGAGTCTTGTTTATTTTCTACCGTGGTTTAAATATATTCAAAAGTCCAGGAAGGTCTTACCTCTCAATATAATCATCGACGCTCTGCAAGCTCGTGATGGACTGCGCCAGGTCTTGGTCCATCATCAGGTCGTCAGACGCGAGGCTGGACAGTGTATCGAGCGATGGTGTCCTCTCCGTGCCACCGTTTCGCAAGCCACACACTGAAACAAATAATCAATGAAACATTGTTAATAAACGACAACACGACCTGGCGTAACAGTTTGTTCACAACAAAACGGTTATTTTCTTTTATTTTTCTGTTGAATTTAGTTTTTTTGAAAGGTATGTAAGAAAGAATAAAGTACACACTTTTCCCGCCAATATGAAATACATACAACTCACTGAACTCACAATACGCAATGACTAAAAAAAAAAATACAAAATAATCGAAACACAATATTTGAAATTCGAACATTGGCAAATCTGTTCTATTTTTTTTTTAATTATTCACTTAAATAAAAAGTAAACGTACCTACTATGTTTGTAGTTCCAATTATAAAAAATAAAATTCGATTATAATAAAGTTAATAAAATATGTAATTAATATACAATGAGTTTCTTTGACCATTCATAATAATTTCAGACTTTTTGTAAGTAGATATCGATCAAAGAGTGAACTGGTATGTAGATATTACAAAAAAGAAAAGTCAGATGTTTGAGTGCATTTTAGCTCGATAAAATGTAAGCAACAGCTGTTTTGGAGTTTTTGGCGGGATTAAGCACAAATATTTTATGCTTAACCTTTTCTGTATAATTTATGCCTAGTCCCTACTGAGTGTGGTTTAGGTATGTTACTTACTTTTACGGTTCCTCTGAACCAGTGGACTAGAGGTGATGCGTTCTCTGGACCTTCGCAGATGTTTGCTATTGTCTGACTCGAGCGTTTTACTTGAAGGGCTGCCTTCTGTGTTTTCTAGAACAACAAAATAGAAACGTAAAATCTCAGATACTTCAGACGCTCTTTTATAAATTTTCCTCTATAACTTTGGGTGAAATGTTATCGTATTTCTTTTACTAGTATAGAATGCGGAAACCTGCGGAAACAAACATCTATCTTAAAACCTGGCACTGTGCCAACTCATCTTTTACTTTTTCTATATTAATTAGGTAGCTGTTAAATTTTCCTCCTTAGTAGAATGAACTTATGAAAGTTAGAACTTGTCGTCAGTAGCCTCTTATGTTTTTTTTTATGGTAGGTAAAATCATCCAATGACAAATCCCGCCCTTGGGTGGGGCGGGAAATAGTTTCAGACTCTTACTGACTAAAAACCTACCCTTCCATTCATTGCCTTTTTCCCGGGGCCCGTGGTGACATTCTCACATAACCTTGAGTAGCCAGTATGTTGACATTTGCCGACTAAAATTCAAATGTCTTTCTTCAGTTATCCTTTGCGTTCCAGGGCCAAGGTAAACCATAACGCACACGACCAACTTTTGTCTCCAACTGTTTCTCAATTTTTTTTTCTAGACGAAAAGTCAGCTTATGCACAAAACAACGTCTTTCGGGGCTGCTCTAGTACTACTATATACTGATAAGTACGATTTAACATAAGTCAACGTTTACTTTAAGCTTCGTTACGTTTATCCTCTGGTGCTTTTATATCGCTTAAAGATGGTGAATTCTATTTTTCTCAATCAATAAATAAAACTACATTTAGTTTTCCCTATTGAGATGAACTCACTCCTGAATAGTAGAGCTGGCTGGTCAGCAATCTCGTCATCGAAGAAGTCTCGTCCATCAGACAGGGACAACGACCCGGACGCGTGAGTCGGTGTGCCGGGGGACTCCGGGGTCGGGTTCTTGCTGCCATCGCCGCTACTACCATTGATTCTAGATGATTCACTGTTGACAAAGATGTTGTATCACTTTTTATGCTACAACCAATAGTGCTATACAATCTACTCGTGTACTAAAAATACAACATGATCAAAAGAGGGCTTACGCAAGGTTCAGAGTGTAAGAGCTTGCAGAATAGACTGTTTTATACTTTGTTCCGAAGACAGTCTTCAAAGACAAAAAGTTGCATTCGCAATTTGAAGAACAGTTTGGATATTCTCAGCAAGCCCTTATACTTAATACCCATATTGTTGGAATGCATTAAAATGACTAGTTCGCCATCTTGAGTGTCCCGCCATGTTGAATTTAAAATGATGTTACATATCTAACTATGCATTGTCTTCTAAACTAAACGTGTATACAACATTTCAGCTCAATCGGTTGAAGATATCTGTTTAAAAAATTAGTTGCAAGATTCCACCCGAACAAACATATTTACATACAAGCATACGTTGCAAGTAATAACTATAAAATTTTAAAAAAAACCCCGACATTCCTTGTCAATATAAAATGTATAGAACTGGTCAAGACAAATCTAATGAGCCCAAACTTGATGGGTTTACTAATAGGGATTCTAAAGTTCCATCAGCCACCTCCCAGTTCTAGCATCAGATCCTTGTCACCATGAGAAACGTATAGCACTGGTTAAGGCGAATCTCATGAGCCCAAACTCGATAGGTTTACTATGTTAATAAGCAATTCAGCGTTCTTACCTTTGAGCTCCATCATCAGACCAGCTCAATGGCACCAGACTGTACACGAGTATTTCAAATATTAGGTCACACATACATTTAAAATAAAGTAAATACCCATTAAGTGTTTAAAAACCATACCGCAGTTATCAAACGAGGTAATGACCTGAAACACCTGCATAGGGTTGCATAAATTGTAGCTAAGAATCATCTTGATTAGGTCAGCTTTCATAAAAAAACCGCATCAAATCGGTCAATTCGTGTAGGAACTACGGTGCCACGGACAGACACACACACAGACAGACAGACAGACACGTCAAACTTATAACACCCCTTTTCCGTTGGGAGTAAAAAATGAGAAAATTGCAGATTACATATTATAAAAATATAGGTAACATCTACTTACATCACGACTTCTTTCACTGGCTGTATCGCTTCCCCATCAAGATTATCCTCTTCTTTTGGCAGTGGCTCTGGTGACCTAGTCTTAGTATTAGCCGTTTGGTAAGCCGAACTGATAGAAGGAGGGTCCCTTTCTACCTGCAACTCATTATTTGAGTCACTGGTACTGGTTGAAGAGATCAGGCTGTCTGCAGGGGACGTTTCGTCATCCAACATGCTTTGCGTGGATGTTTCTAGAGCTGACAGGTCGAACTTGGAATCTTCGAGAGTAAGTGTTAGATTGTGGTGGTCTCCGCTCTGGTTTGTGCAAGTGCTAGTCGTGCTGTAGTTTGAACTTGTCATTGAACCTGTGGGGAAATAATTATATTTAAAATATGAGTACTACGTATTGAAAGAGTTCCCAACAACTGTTATAGTCAAAGTATAATTTCACTGTAACAATCCCTTCGCTTATACCAGCTTATAATGTTCTCATAGTCTGCTTCTTACTCAGGCTATCTATCATGAGAGGCAGAGAGAGATCATGGACAGAAATGTCTGAAAATATAGGTGCAATAGGTTCGTTTCTACAATAAAATGTTTCTCACCCATCATAGTACTCCTCAGTGCATCATGCTGGCTCATCGTCAGCGACTTCATGAGCAGCGGGTGCGGGACAGGAGGCTCGTCCATGATCACTATCGTCTTCTTCGGAATCTCAGGTTCCACCACCTTCGGAACCACCACCTCTTTGTTCTCTAGTTTGGACTTCTCATCCTCACAGCTGGACACGCTCAGTGCTAGGGATACGTCGTCTTGTGATCTGGAAAGAGGAGTAGCTTTTGCTTAGATGATTGGTTTTTCAATCAAATGGTACTTCTTGTTTTATCGACTTGACAGAAGTTTCAGTAAACTGTTTCTGGGTTTCCATTTACGATGTTCAGTGCCGTATAAGAAGTCAATATAGTTTAAATACGTAAAAGATAATTATAGAAGCACTTGGCTTAAAAAAATATTGTGTTTATTAATAGCTGCAATTTTGATCAGTTAAGAGTGAACCAGTTTCGCTAGTTCAGAGCTAGCGTGTTCAATCGTTGACCATAATTGCTTACCATTAGGTGAAGTAGTGATCCAGTGCGGGCCTAACAGTAATAAACAAAATCAAAAAGAAAGCTTCATCTCTTTCCTGCATTTTAACAACGATAACTTTAACATTTTATTTCTCTAGTTGGTCCCTTAAATCTGGTTCTAAAACATTGTCAGGTTCATGTTTTTATTGAAAAACTTAACATACCTGTTGGCCATAGCTTCGCCTGCGGCGTGGTTCTGCCAAGCGCTGCTGTTACCGAAGTGACTCTCCTCGCTCTTGCAAGATGGACTGGACTCCTTCGAAGAGTTCACCGTAGTTGGAGACACCACGCCGCTAGAAGACTTCACAAATGAGTTCTGGAAGTACAGAAAAGAATCGATTAGTACTGTTCTTTAACAGGCATATAAATCATATTTTTTATTAACACGTTTCTGTTGCTTCTTCAACGATTTCTATTGTGTGTTGCGAGGCATTGCCCTCATTTAAGCATGCAATATTATTTTTAAACATACTTCCTATCTAAGTATTCTTTATTGAAATAATCTTTTTTGTTTTAACCCAAACGGTTTTTTTTTAAGAAAAGTAGTTTTTTTTTAAGTGATATAAAGTAGTGCTTTACTGCGTCCCACCTGATGGTAAGCTGTAATGCAATACTTGAGTGTGAATCTTACTAGTTCATTAAGAGCTTGTTCACTCTAACCGGACGGGAAGACCATTGCAAGCTAATTGTTCCAATTCTTCGATGTATGCGGTATAAACGACGAGGCAAAACGCTTAGTTCGGACCGTAGAGGTGTTAATAACATATGGGTGAACACTCGCTGTACGTTGAGGAGATTCAAAGCTTATCAGAGAAGATTCAGTTTTGTGTTCTCTTTGTGATATATTTACCTGTTTATTCAATTTCTCAGGTTGTGCTCTATCCAGAACGAATTTCTCCTCATCCAGGTTGGTTTGTATCAAGGAAGGCCTGTTCCTGTTCCTGTACCGGTCTAGAGTCGACATGGGGGAGTTCTGTCTGCCTGAAGTTTCAGACACAGGGGATGGTTTGGGTAGGATAGGGGATGGTGGCTTGTACGTTGGTGCTGGTGTGACTTCGTACTCTGGAGTCAGATCGTCGTCGAAGGAACTTGGCAGCTTTGGAAGAGGTATTACTGCTTGGCCGGTTATTAGAGCATCGTCTGAGAACAAAATGAGAGGAGCAATTAATAACGAACTTAATAAGCAGCAGCTGAAGCATAAAATGTTCAGTTGAACCTACCAACCGAAAATTTCTTGGAAATATTATAATAAACTTTTAATACCGTATTAAAATACGTAGCAAAATTCAGTTTATTGGAATGGAATAGACAGTATAAATGTGAAATTTAGCCTGTATACTCAGTAGTATACAGGCTAAATTTCACATTTATACTGTATACAGGGTAGATTTTTTAAACAGGTCTGTAAGGGCAGGTATCTTAACTATTATAGTTACTACTACTACTAGTTATTAGGAAAATGTTCAATTAAGTTTTCCAGTGTCTATAAAAGTAACAGTCCTTGCCCTTAAAACCCTGTCTCAAAAATCCACCTGTATGTGGATTTCTCCAGTATTAGGTTTTTTTTTTGTGATAGGTAAAATCATCCAATGACAGATCTCGTCCTTGGGCGGGGCGGGAAATAGTGTCAGATTCTTACTGACCAAAAACCTACCCTGTTCCTTCCCTGCCTTGGTTACACGGCCCTGGTATACTGAGAGTTTTTTGGTAGCAGTGGTATAAATTTTTAGTGTTAGTAATGGGTGCTGTTGGTATAATTTAAACTCACTTAATGTTGGACAGATTTAAACCAAAACGACATTTACGCTGTGTTACAATCACAAGCAGTATCTTATCTATCAATTGTGTTCCTACATAATAAGTAAAGATATCGCAACAGTAGCGTTGACGGAACGGTTATTCATTTTTTTTTAAACCATTGCCCCTCACTAGAAACTACTCCTATACTCTAGGTGTGTTTACAAACATGTAAACTCACAAGCCACCCAGACCTCGAATAACTATCTGTAGGTTGTTCCATGCGGGATTCGAACCCGCGACACACAACGCAACAGACAATCGTTCAACCACTGCGCCAACCGTGACGTCAAACTAACTGTGACTCTGTCCAATATTTACAGTGTTTAGTTTAAATAACATTGTTAATCCTTACCCATAATATCAAGATCTGAAATTTGCAGCTCTCTAAGATGGAAGCAATGAGAGTTGCGCATGACCATCTCGAGGTTGCGCGGACGGCGGCGCATGCGCGGCGAGCCATCTCCCCCACCCTCCCCGCCCGTCCATACCCCGGAATCACTTGATACGGCTGATTGGGCACCTAGGAAGAGAAGTAGGTTAGAAGAGAGGAGTCAATAAAGTGCACAATATGTGATGATTGAAAAGCTGTCAAGGGAACATATTCCCGAGATAAAAATTAGCCTATGTACTATTCCAGAGCATGGTTTATCCGTCTGCCAAATTTCATTAAAATCCTTTCAGCCTTTCGTACGTAAAGGACAAAAACATGCAAACACACACAATCACAAACTTCCGCCTTTAAGATATTAGTGTTAACTCAACGAAATGTATGTATACGAGACTGCGAGTACATAAATTAGCTGTCTTTAACGATTTCAAGTTGGCCTCATAATAAAAGTTATTTATGTATAATGGTGACTTTATATTTTACCTTTTCAGGATTTTAAAAATACTAATTTCAAAATATTTAGGATAGTAGGCTAAGATTATTCTAATTGGGAAAACCCACTTTTATTTATTATTTATTTATCAATTGCTTGCTATACTTAGTACTCATCAAAGCTTATATCAAGCCAACAACAATCTACGAACTAAAAAATTGAATTTCAAAATTGAATTGTGTCTCCTGAAAACTGCCACACTCAACTGTACAATGATGACTTTACTAACAATAGTAGTTGTATATTTGGAGTTTGTGAGCGATACAAATTAGTTGGTCATAGACAACAAAACAATTTTATGTTATTGTACGTTTCACCAAATATCTCAAACAGGCACCCGGCTTTACTTTTTTTTTATTTTGACATTAGAATAATTAGTAAGAAGTTCGCACTTGTTTGATTACGAAACACTGGCCGAACTTCGTAAAAAAACTTGCAATAAAAGCCATTAATCATAATTAAAAAAAAAACGATGGAAAAAAAAGTTTAATGGCATCTGAGAGTTTTTGACATCAACCGGTCAGTATGAAAAAAACAAGTGTTTAAAAAAAGGATTTACTTAGTACTTATTCTATTCGATTCTCTATGGTTTCTTTACGTGGTATAGAGGCACTTTTGAAATAAAATAACGTTTAAAAACATGCATAAATTTTTGGTAATGTAAATAAATTTTATGAATAAATAATAATCGGTAATCTTCGAAAACTTTTACGCAATGGACTTTTATCAATTGCTTCTATCCTATCTATGTAATTTTTGCAATTAAAATAATCTAATAGAAAAATTGTGTAATGTAAAATGTTATGCGCTACTGTGAGACGTTTACACATTTTGACTTCATTGCTGCAGCCTATAGGTACCTGCTTTCCATATCTGTAAACTGACCCAATTTAGTAATTAAGGTCCCAGGTAATAATGGTTGAAGTAAGAAATTGAAAAACCATTACCTTCCCTCCATCCGTCAGTAACACCAGACTTCCTAGTGTTGTTCACCACCTGTAGATAAAAACACTTATTATTAAACATACTGATCACCTTTCACTTCACTTTCACACACTGCAGTTAAAATTGTATATTATATTGACCATGTCGTGTTTCTAGCTGAAGTGCATTACTGTGAATGAACCCGACCAACATCCCTAGTGTTACGAGAACGATGTCGAAACGACCCGTATCCTAACCAAGTCCGTAATTTTAAAAATAAACCCAACTCCACACGTAGACACACAACTAAAATATATCTCATGTCAAACTCTTTAAGCTACTCACTTTCTTTCAGTTTCTTCGTCAATTATTTAGTTTTAGAACTAATTAAAATATATAATTTCGACATTTATTATTAAAGAGAATAATGAAATAAAAGTTTAACAAACACGTCTTGTCACGGTCCAGAACGAGGGGAAAATGTAACGTCTAATTAATTTTGCTTTTTAATGCGAAACATTGCAAAATACATTATGTATGTATGTACGAGTAAGTGTGTTAACTTATAGCTATGCAATAAATGTGAATCTGTTTGATATTTCGGGAAAAGAATTTTGTTTGTAAACTTGAAATCGTTTTTTTACGTTTTTATAAACATTGAAAAGGAATGCATTATTTTAACAACAGATATAAACCAGTTGCAGTTTGAGCATGCGTCATGTATTTCATAAAGAAGTGGAGCAAAAAACTTATTGCAAATAAAATTAGATCAGTAGATAAAAATCTTCGTTTCTGTAATCTCATGTATGTCTACCCTGAATGCACTGTGCACCACCGATATTTAGAGTATACCGCGACCGGCATCGCACACGACAAGTCTGAAATAGACAAGTTGTGACCCAGTTTCAGCTTCAGAGGAAAACAAACGGTTGTGTTCTAATTTTAAAGGTTATTATCGTTTGTTCAGGAAGCTGTTATGTAATTTATGGAATACTTAACGTCTATTAAAAAATGCTAAATGTGAAAAAGTGTCGTCATAGATACTGTGGTGGTGTTTTGATTGCGAGCTGTGCCCTCGGTTATTTATGTTTATTGCTCTCTCATATTTCTTTTTAACTTCATTCACTATCAGTGTCCCTTGAACATTTCTAACTTCCCTAATGTGTTGCTAACAAATTAATGGCACTTTAACTGATGCAACTATATAATAATATGCAAGGACCCTTATTCTGGAAAGCGAGAATGTTCCATGGCCCTAGGCTGGAACGCAAAGGACAACTGAGGAAACAATGGTTTAGTTTCAGTCAGTAAAAGTCTTACACACCTTCTCTCTCCACCTAGACAGATGGTATTTGATGATGGCCCACCACAAAAAAGGACTCATATTCTGCCGTCCTGAACCGAAGGTGGGTATCCCACCTCAAAAAAAGACTCATATCCTGCCGTCCTGAACCTAAGGTAAATGAAATCGCGAAAAAATATGCCAAGTTCAGCACATTTATATTTGCCTAACTGGTCAAAATGTACTAAACTTGGAAGATTTTTTTCGTGATTTCAGGTTTGGTTCCATAGTAAAAGTTGTTTGTTATCATGACTACAATCACGCGTTTAAGTATCGTTCACTAATTACCAGTCAACCTATATACATTGCCAACGGATCGATTTCGGCTGGCATCAACCCATGAGGCAGTTATTACCTGCTTAGTAGTCTTAGCGTCAATGTTCTTGACTGCTGGAAATTGAGGCCTTGGCAGCTGTGTTGTTTGGAAGGTGTACTTTCCAGGACCTGGTCCCCGCTGTGGTTCTGATTGAACTCGGGGCGCGGATGTACCCCGCGTGGATGCCGGTTCTGATATCCGCACGCTTTTTGTAGGTCTCTGTTCCTGAAATGTTTAGTTATGGTTAGACTGGAGATTGGAGAACATTTGGCATAATTTAGCCAAAAACTACGATATTATTGGCGTTGTGAGTGAGCTAGCCGGTGAACTGAAAGCAGCAGACGGAACAAATACTAGTATGGTCTCCGGATACGGTTTAGTGTGTACGTGAGTTTAAATGTTTGTAAACGCACCCAAGATACAGGAGAGATTCCTAGTAGTTTAGGAAAGTGTCCTGTATCCCAGGAGCGATGGCATAGGTAATGCTAAAAACGCAAGTGTACCCCGCGATGTCATTTTGCGTTTTTGGTTGCTGCTCCGCTCTCGATAGTCGTAACGTGAAATGTTATGCAGGTACCTTCCTCGATATTTGAGCTATCTAAAGCTAAAAACAAAATACATTCAAACTTGTAGTTCCAGAGATTATAGTGCGTTCAACCAACCAAACAAATAAACTCTTCTGCTTTGTAATGTAAAAGCTATATACATTAGTTATGATTTTCTCCTGCACATGTTAGACTTGCCTATTGTCCTTTTAGAGAAATCTAAATTTGAACTTACCTGCGTAGGAATCTGTTGTGTCTGATACGTCAGTATGACGGTCTGTTTCGTCAGCGTCTTGGGCACGCCACCTGCTCCCACGACCGTCGTCACGCCGGTGGAGGACACCTGCGTCGCCTGCAACGGCAGCTGATACCCCGGACTTATACTCTTCTTATCTGAAATATGAGTTCAGTTGGCTGTTATCAATCTAAATTAACATGGATTGATGGAGATTGTAGATTGTATGAGGAATAAATAGAAATGGAGTCAGTGCTAGAGTTCTTTGAGGCGTCCGGTGGTAGCGACCTCTCGCGTCCGGGTTTGGTGAGGAAGGATAAGGTAATAAGGTTACCTCTTTCTGCGAATTAGTAATGTGAGCGAAAGAGATAGCCGCAACCGGAAGGGAACAGATATTCTCACGGCGTCCAGAGTCGCAGGGCGATTTCCAGCTACCGTACCGGCATGGGGTTACGGACGAAGAACAATGGCCGGTATAGCGAGGGCAACAAGATCATCACCCTCTTACCATTATAACAAACAATATATTTGGACAATTAAGGAATGTTTGTAATAAAATGGGATTTTATATTTATTATGTTAGGTCATTCATAATTTTAGCATAAAGTACCAAGAAAAGGGGCAGATAGTAAATCAGTGTGTGTGATTTTGACAATTTTTTTTTTTTTGTTTGAATGTTTATACTCCCGAATTGGTCCCACAGAATTTTTTTTTAATCTGATGATAAAAATCATAGCAGCACTGTCATAACTAGTAAAATTGATTTGTTGTGTGTGGCTGACTGAAGGAAAAAGGGGAGGGGATACATAGAACTTAGACTACTTTAATTACGGAAGTCGGTGTTAAAAAACAAAAAGCCCAAACTAATAAAGAAACACCGACTTCCGAAATAAAAGTTATTATGCACTTTTTGTGTTTTATTTACACTAAAGTCGGTTGTATTTATTTTTTTGTTTTATTCTCTTTTTTTGAGATTTTCAGTCTGTTTTTTGACTGTGATTCATCGCAGAGATAACTCTAATTCTAGTTAGGTTTATTCATAGATTCTTCGGCATTCCTTCGTTCATATAGCCTGGTTGTTAGCATCCATGAGCATGCCCAAAACTATAACGTTTCAACAGTTCCTTCATTTTGAGTTTCAGTTCGGAGTGTGAGTGCAAAAGTGATGAGTATCTACGAGTACTTGTTTTGTATGTCAGCTGAGCTAAAGCGTCAGATTGGCGAACGATTTAGTTCGCGCATGCACAGCGCCTAATGCACTTGTATCGGTAGTGTTATATAGACTGCGAAATCATTTAAAACCTCTTTCTGCAAAAATTGTGAATGGGTGCTTACGATATTTTTCCTTATAGGCTCGATATTTATTACTGTAGATTTCCTAAGCTCTTTATTTCATTCGATTATATTGTACGGAACACCTTTCGACCATTTTAAACCGTTTTACATAATCGGATTATGTGCACATCACTTATCGTTGATCGTATACACCTTTCAAGATCGATGTAAGTCTCTGATCAGGTTTCTTTAAACGGGTATCCATTGGCTTTCACGCTAACTTTGCATCCATACCTATATTATGTGTACCTACACCAAATATATCTATACTAGATCCTGCCAGCAGCTTCACCCGCATAAAAATAGATTTCTCCATACCAACTTTAACCCTTGGGGTATGAAATATCCTTGAAGGGTGAATTTTGGAAAATCGTCTCCTAGTGCTCGTCTAAGTCAAAAAAGTAAACCTAGTCCAAAATTCCATGTTCCTAATCTTAGTAGTTTCAACTATGCGTACATATCGACTGGGCCTCAAGTCTGCTATCACAATAGTGTCAGATTGGTCTTTCATTGGTTTTTTTCATAATTGTTGATTTTGACAAGTTTGGTAATCTACTAATATAATGGCGACTCCAATGATCAACCACCGACACTCCATTGAGAGAAATAGCATAGAATGGTAATCTCGTACTTACCTACATAATGACAAATGAATGTCAGCCTTATATCATAACAAAAACCAAACACTGATACAATAACAACAATAAAACACTGAAAACGCCGGCCGACGGCTGCTCTAAATAAACAGTAAGCAGTAATGTCACTTTGACTTTGACAGCTAAAAGACCACTGATCGGTCATTATGAATTCTGCAGATAACGAACTTTTAGCAAAATGACAATGGAATCGTGTTGGAATGACGAATTTATAAAAATAGCAGATTTAGGCCACTGGCCTGGCCTAGTAGTCTATAGCCCTGACTGCTATGCCGGAGGTTGAGGGGTTCAATTGCCACCCAGGACAAATGTTCGTGTGATGAGTACGATCATTTGTTCTGTGTCTGGGTGTAATTTATCTATAATATGTATGTATTTAGAAATATATAAGTAAGTATGTTTATCAGTTGTCTAGTATTCATAACACAAGCTCTGCTTAGCTTGGTTGGGACCAGATGGCGTTGATATTTGTGAAATATTATATATCAATGCACTCGGTAAGTTATTCTTCTTTTACATATAATATACCTATATAGATTTTCACATGATTTAAAGAAATGGCAGAATAAGTAAAGGTAAGCGTTGAGTCGGAAAAATTTATGACTCGGAAAAAAAAATCGTCGGAAGTAGGCAGTCTTAAAGAGATTAAAAGATTTCCATCTCGTAAAAATGTTCTGCATAAATGTTTTTACCCTACTGCGATAGAAGAAGGGTTATGTTTTTCGAGTGTAATTGTTTGTAACGCCGTAGGGCCGAGACAGTTTTAGCTTTAAAGGTGTTGTTACAATCGTCTTAGTTGTAGTTATGTATTAAAAAAAAAATTGCGAGTTTGTGGCGCCAAATTATGTTTTCTTTTTACTTGACAGTAGCTTTCTAATCTGAGACGAATATAACGACACCTCTCTAGCTAAAATACAAGCCTTTTAGGCTCTAGGGCATACCAAAGAAATGTACACATCCTCGAAAAAACATTACCCTCTTTTTGGCACGGTTATGTCAAAATAGAAGTTTTCATGGCCGTTTGCATCTGCCCATAATTTTAAATTAACCTAGATACGAGTTTTTTTTTTTTTTTTTTTGTGGTAGTTAAAATCATCCAATGACGAATCCCGCCCTTGGGTGGGGCGGGAAACAGTGTCAGACTTTTACTGACTAAAAACCTACCTTTCCATTCCTCGCCTTTGTCCCGGGGCCCGTGGTGACACTCTCGCATAACCTTTGGAACCTAGATACGAGTAGGTACTGTGTTACCTATACAACTAAACCTGGTAGCTCTACCACATTACCAAAGCCGCCCATATCAGAACCCATACAAAGGCTATATCCACAATCTAATTCGAGTGAATGAGACGATCAATTTGGTTATCACACACACCCAAAACCGATTCAACCCACATGCACTTTCACATAGAATAGTCGATCAATTCAATGAGGAAAATAAGGCGTTACCTATTCCTATAAGAGCATGACTAGTCAAACAAATTTATAGTAAACTTACCTAATCTTTAAGCAACTAGTTTTAAAGAGGTAATAGTTTCATAAAACGTTGTCCTATACTAGGATTATTTTTTTATGTCGTGGGTTTTTTTTAAAGTAGGTAAAATCATCCAATGACAAATCCCGCCCTTGGGTGGAGCGGGAAGTAGTGTCAGACTCTTACTGACTAAAAACCTACCCCGTTCCATTCTTTGCCTTGGTCCCAGGGCCCCGGGTCCCATTTTCACATACCCTTTGACCCCAGTAGGCTTCGGCCCTGTTGGGCCCCCACAGTTTGCTGACAACTCCTGCGTTTGCAAACGTGTATACTTAAGTACTTATGACTTATACACTGCACGGAACAACTATCTATCTTTAGGGTATACAAATATTTGTTCCGGTGCGGGAATCATACCACGACACGCAATGCCAACCAACAGTGTGTAGGAGGTATGATATCCATTTACAAAAAGTTTTCAACAGATACTAAGTTACACTACTCCTGAACTTTAGGTAGGTACCTACTTTATACCCACGTTTCATGAAGGCAAAGAAAAATGCTTATTTGTGTATAAGAGGAATTAAACAATTGTTAAATACTATTTGCATGTAAATATTATGTATGTGAGGGAAAAAAAATGATAAATAATAAATTATATTTATTTTGCAAATAGATTTAAAAAAATACTTTCGTTCGACAATTTTTTTGTCAGTTTAAAGTAGATGAGGCCGGTGTTTCAAAGCTGACCCTGAGAAGAAACACCAAAACCAATTCATGGGTAAAACTCTCTTTTGAAGTCCATACAGCAAATATATACATAACTGTCAATCACAAGAGAACCATGCAGTATGCGTCTAAAATGGTCTTTTGAGGAAAGAACCATTCCGATTTAAGTGGACCTATCCAGTCAGTGCAAGCGTTTGTCAGTATTCATAAAGCTCACGTATGGGATATAGGCTACTTTACCGGCCACGAGAGTTAGCGTGGATTGGTGACGTCATGTTGGTTTCCTCAAACATTTCCCTGTAGGTACCTGTCTCCTTCAGCCTTTAATATTACTACCATTTTATGTCACTCTCTGTTTGGCCAGCCCGCTATCATTATCCTGTGCTCTTCTCGTAACTCTTTCTATTCTTTATTGCACACCAAAACGAGTTATACCATTCGGTGCTTATGTAGGTATACATGCAATCTTAATTCAGTTCAAAGATGAGTTTTCTCCTAGCAAGCCTTTGATTGATAGACAGAGATAACAATAGACGTAGGTACAATTTTAAAATTAAATATAATATGAATGCAATAACACATAAATATGCTTACGTACATAAATACAAACATACATGATATTATGTAACTTTACTTCAATGGACATAATATATTTAAGACATGTAAATTTTCAGTCTGTTGTTTACGACAAACTTATAGGTTAGAGGGTTCTTGCACGCTTTTTCGGACTGGTTCCAATTGTATGTTAATGTTATGACATAACGTTACAACTCAAATGAAGCTTGCTCACCTAATGCATTGTTATTGAAGGTCGTCTCCTTATCCTTATGCGTGGCTCCGAAGGCCTGCTCCGCCGCCACGCTCACGTCCCCGACCTTCGCAGTCTTAACGTGTTGTTGCCTGAAACCGAACCTAACAAATGAGACAATAATAAGACAACAATCAGAAGAAAGTGCTATATTTCAATCAGCAAAAAGCTCTAAAGTCAACCGTATTTTTTTTCTAATAAATGTCAATAAACATTAGCATCCTTGTTTGTTTGTATCGATTTGTATTTACAGTCAGTCTGCCCGCCAGACATACTAAAGCTGCCTTTTAAATGTAAACTCCTACAGGAATAGTAAACGCAATAAGTTTCTTTTCAAATACATCAGGCGCTCTACTCATTAATAAATTGTATGCCCCTGCATTCACGATTAGAATTAGAATAGAACTTTCTAATTTACGAATAAGTAATTCACGTTTTTCTTATGTCATTCTCGTTTCCCTATCGCGATTGCTTTCGATAATTACGTAAAGGTGCGAGTGTGATCTGGTTTGTTACCTAGTGGAGCGTAATGGCTGGCCGGGCGTCTCCTTGCGGGGACGCGCGAGTGGCGTGGACCGGCCTGACAACACCTCCTCCGGACGCAAATCCTCCGTCGAACCTGTCGTGAAATGTTGATTATTAAATATGGACATCTTAAGTGCTGCAAACGTGTTTTATGGACACTTGGAATTAAAGTTGCGAGTTTCTTAATACTACTTTTCTACGGACGTTTGAGTACTTTCCTTTTCGTTTTATGTAGAATGAATATTATGCAGAATATTATACTTTTTAGGGTAACCCCCTAGCACACCATGGAAACGATCTCGATCTCCCTCTCTGGGGTGGAGCGGGAGTATATAGTAGATATGTTCCTTCTTTGAGTTGCGTTCCAGGACCACAGGTTTCCCCTTTCAGTAGCCAACCCATGGCCCCAGTAAGTTTCGGCCTTGCTGGGTCCCTACGGTTTGCTCTTTTAGGCCTTGTGTTTCTATTCCTCCATTCCCTTCTTATCAGGAGCATTATGTTTCTTACGCGAGGCTTGTATTTCAGGCCCCCATGTTTCCCTTTCAGGAGCCAACCCACGGGCCCTAGTAGCCTTCGGTCCTGCTGGGACCCTACGCTTTGCTCTTTTAGGCCTTGTGTTTCTATTCCTCCATTCCCTTCTTATCAGGAGCATTATGTTTCCTGCGCGAGGCTTGTATTCCAGGCCCCCATGTTTCCCTTTCAGGAGCCAACCCACGGGCCCTAGTAGCCTTCGGTCCTGCTGGGACCCTACGCTTTGCTCTTTTAGGCCTTGTGTTTCTATTCCTCCATTCCCTTCTTATCAGGAGCATTATGTTTCCTGCGCGAGGCTTGTATTCCAGGCCCCCATGTTTCCCTTTCAGAAGCCGAAGAAACTATTCCTTACCTCCATTCCCATTCTTATCATGAGCCTTCTGTTTCCTGCGCGAGTTGTCGTCGGCTCTCGAGGTGCTGGCGGGGCGGCGGCGGAACCCGAAGGACGTGGCCACTCCGCGGCTCGGCTTGCCGTTGCCGTTGCCCCCCGCACTCTTCTCTCGCTTCTTTGCACCCTTCGACTCAGAGTGACCCTGGGGAAGAAGAGAGGAGACGGTGAGTAAGTTAGAAATATGAGTTGAAAGAAGAAGTAGTTAGGCGCAGCTTGGTAGAATCATCACAGTATTCATTCTAAATCTGGCCGATTAGTTTTTTCACAATAATATTGCTTATTCATATATTTAAGTTAGTGTTTGTTATTTTGTACTTGATTCTTTTCTCTTTGACTGTTTATTATTTTTTTAAGTTTCTGCTCTGCACCACGGTAGAAGTTGCCTAAGGCATTAAATCCGCCTTTGTATAGTATTTTTTACTAGTGCATAAAGTTTTAATAAATAAATAAGTGTTTATTTTGAGTTTAATAATGAGAAGTATCTTCATGTAAATTTAAAACATGAACTAGCTGTTTTCGGAAGATGAATTTATAGATATTAGTAAGTAAAGGACGACACTATTTTTGTTCAGCATCAAATGTGTATGATGATTATTATCTCAAGATTAAGTTACTCTTTGAATGTTTATGAATATAATGTATTTTAAAACATATATTTTTTTAACCGATATCAAGTTTTATATTATCAACCGATTCAATTTAGCTTGTCCATTGACTTCGCGCAAACTTTGTGGGATCGTAAGAGGTTAAAGCATGTTTTGTATGTATAATATTAGGTTGTTTATTTTATTAAAGCGGCAATCTAGTTGAATACTTACTAGGACAACATCAAAACATCTATGTTATTCAAAACAATTTAGGAACAATATTTCCACATTTTTAGTTCTAATAGGTAGAAGGTAAGAGGTCACCTAGAATATTGTATTTCGCATTGATTGTAACTAGAGGTACGAGTATGTGGGTTGTGTAACCGAAACATCATTAATGAATTTACTTCGAAAATAACTCTACTTTATGTTCCAAACTTGGATATCTAAGAATAGTATATGAAAAGGAAAGGTTACACTGAATAAAAAAAGATGAGGCCTACGCTTTTACCTTTTCGAAACGTAATCATGGGCTATTTAAAAAGTATGTATTTTGACTATGCCTCCCTTACGTAGGTTTGAGATGAGTACCTATGTACCTACGACTTTTCCAAACGATTAAAGCGTAATTTAGACGGTACGAGTTTCTCGAACGTTTTGTTCGAGAAAATCGTACGCAATAATCGTAAGCAATAATCGCCATGACATTATCGTATCAAAGTGTTTAGACACAGGTAAGAAATAAATTCGAGTCGAGAAACTCGAACCGTCTAGGTATGAATGTTTAGACGGAGATGCTTTTTTGTTCTTACGATTATCGTACGTTCGAGACGAGAAACTCGCACCACCTGGGTATGTGTTTAGACGATGACATTTTTTCTATGCTCTTACGATTCTCGTATGTTCGAGGCGAGAAACTCGTACCGTCTAAATTGCGCTTAAGCGATGCGCGCACTGGTGACTTTTGTCACCGTGACTTTTTTGTCACCCTTATCAAGTCCATGGATATGTATGGAGGTGCGCGCACGTAGCGACGTGACAACTGGGTGACTTTTTTGTACGCTGACCATGGAGCGGACAAGCCCGTGACATTTTTGTCACCGCGCCGCAATCAGTGGCGTAGCATGGGTGGGGGCGGTGGGGGGCATGGCCCCAGGAGCCATACGAAAGGGGGCGGTAGGAAGCGCCAATTTAATAATTTGGAAAATGTAAAAATATGATTATGAGTAATTATTTATTTATTTATATGTACTTTACTGTACACCAAGATAAAAAGATTATAAAATTTTGAGACTTAGTGCCCGTTTACGGACTCGCGTCGCGTTGCGCGGCGCGTCGGGCGGCCCGTCGTACATTGAAATAGGTGTGTGTTTGCGTGAGCGATGTCGCGGCCCGCTGCTGCAATGTACGACAAAACGCCCAACGCGCCGCCCGACGCGCCGCGTCTACGTCTACACCTCCTTAAATAAAAACATACAATGGGCGGCCTTATCGCTATCTGCGAACTCTTCCAGGCAACCTGGGATGGAAAGAGATTGCATGGACATAAAGTGGGGTTGCACTTGGAGCGTAACAAAACAAGTTAAACAAATAGGCGAAAAAACAAAGTACATACTAAAAACTTAAGGGCGGCCCCATGCTGCGAAAACGCACGCTACGCCACTGCGACAAATGACGCTTCGATTTAAAAAAGTTTCGTCCAAAGATATTAGAAAGGAGAAGATGTGTTACGCAGTGAAAAATGTACCGGAAAACCATGTCTCCAGTTATCCCTACCATCACTGACTCTACTACATATGCAGCTATTATTACACAGTCCTGCACACACTCGCAAATTATAAATCAGACCATACTACACAGTATATTATAAACCTTATCTTCCTATACACAGCGTATATTTTTCATGCACTATACAGGAAAAGTTTTTAACCAGTGCGCAAATTTTGACATAATAAACTTGAATATATTTTAATAAACACGTATTTTTTATTTTGATATGTTTCAATAGTAAAAAATTAAATTAACGCTTACGAGACTTGTTTACTCAGAAATTTATTTTATGGACGTCGCTTGCCAGTCCGTCGACTGGTCGCCCGATTCACGCCGCGCGTCGACCGCTCGCCTGACGCGCCAGCTGGTATCAGTTGCTGAAGTACTCACGCGCGCTCGCTCTATGCGACGGTACCTACTTAAGCGGTGCGATTATTGACCCCAGTTTAGCGCTAGAATTTTTTAAGTTTAGACTGTGTAAAGTTATTTGTAAACGTAATTCCAATTTATCCTTCATACTTTCATGGGCTTAGGACCATCAAAATGCAGAAAATAAATCATAATAAGTAAGAAAGTAGGTAGGTAATACGTTTTAATCCATTCAAAATAAAACATTTAGGTATGATAGGTATTTAGACATGGTACAATTTAGATTGAAACAATTGCATTTTGGCGTATTTAAAAAATTGTGGTGTGATTTAAAAGGCTCGACGTGGTGCTGGGTCTGGGTCATGGAGTTGTTGTACCGGCTGAAAGTGGTATGGATGGAGTCCGGCTGTATTTAGCAGCTTCCATACTGCGCTTTGGCTAACACCAAAACGTCGTTCTGCGTCGTAGGTACTGGCTCTTGGATTGCGTTCAAAAAAATCGGCTTCGACTGCCAGTCGAGGTCTGCCAGACCCTTGTGCGTGGCTCAGTGTTCTGAACTGGCCGTGATCAAGCAGCCTTTGGTTAGCTGCTAAAACTGTCCTCTCATTAGGGACCGTAGGATTGAGGATCCCTTGGGCTCGCATACGAGGTACGCTCTCCCTTTCGTATCTTCTTCGTGCTGCTCGTAAATTTTCATTGCTTAACAAATACACTCGCACCATTTCATAATACTCGCGGTGAGTAAAATGAGACATTGTCACTACGCTAGTCTAGTACGCGGCACACGCGCAGGGACGGCGAAGGGCGCGAACGTCCAACCTTAGCTTCCGCAAGTGACGTACTGCAAGTGCATGCGTCTTGTTTATCAAACGCCGGCGCCGCATGCCCCCGCACCCCCGTCTCGTGCGCTGGGCGTGGTCCAGCGGCCGGCGGCCTTCGCGTTTTCATTCATGCTCATTCATAGTATTACTATTAAATTATATCCATGTCTTGCTTATTTCAAATTGGGACAAAGTGGAAAAATGAGAAAAAAAAAAGTCATAAACTAAAAATGGAAATGTGTTCTATTGCTTACACTGAGCCACCAAAAAAAATTTACGCAGTGGTTAAAAATTTTTCCTGTATAACTGACGCACACATAAATGTCGATGTGCTGTGCAAAAGAAATTTATTTTAAATTTACGCTAGTGATTGACTAAATAGAAAAGTTATCGATTTTTTCATTTTTATAATGATATTTTTTAGGTTCCAAAAAATAATTAAATAAAAATAAATATGTCTACAAAATAATTATTTTTTTTAGAACAGTAAAATTTTTATAATAAAATTAAAAACTGTAATTATTATTTATTCCCATTTGTCCACCGACTTTTGACCTACTCTTTACCAACTTAGTTCACGAAAGTTGCTTAGGTTAGGTATTTCTCTACTACTCCAAAATAAATAAAAATACATTATTTCACTTCGGATATCCAACCAATCGATATTGTGGTCGATAGTCTATATTGGCGGATGTGTACAGGCGCATCCCTAGCTCGGCTCAACTGACTGCGGCCGTAATAAGAAATACACTGCACTGATAAAGTATCGTTATGTTATTTTTACATTACTTGTTCAGTTACTGAGCGTCAAAGTTAGGTAGTGGTTAAAGAGCAATATATTTACTGTATGAGTAATAAAGTCGCTTTGATATTTGACAACAAAAATAACGTAGTAAAAGCAAGGGATATTATAAGATTTGTTCTTTTTCCTGATTTTAAAGATAAATATACTATTAACATTATACTTATTTATGGTGAGAGATTCTTTGATGACCCAGGCTTGTCTTTTCGCTTTAGTTTTTGAAACCACTGAACAAAACGATATTTTAAATTTATTTACGATCACGTTTGCGATGTAACTGACGGCCGTCAAACGGCTGTTTGCCGGTATGTGCCCTTGTTGAGCAAGTACCGCGGACGCAAACACGCCCCCTTGCCACTTCTCCTATTTTTTATATTTCTTTGGTTTTGTCACTGTCACTGTCGCTCGTCGTGCGCGCACTCCACATTGGATACGTGACGTGACAGTGACAAACACTTAAAAGTCACCGTGACAAAAGTCACCGGTGCGCGCAGGGCCTTACACTTCGAAAACGTAAAGAAGGAAAATAGGGCTGTTTGACATGCCAGTATCCCCTATACTTGCATGTCAAGCAGCGGTACATTGCGCACACGTGGTCCTCGTACGCCGATCTGGGCATATCGGTCTCCATACATTATAAATGTCAATTATAAATGTCAACTAGACCTACATTATAGCTACATTAGATCCACGCCACGCGACGTCTTTCTACTTCGTAATCAAGCATGGTCTACGTGTGCGTCGGTCTAATGTAGTTCTAGGTTTATTCTGAAGACTTATCGTAGTCCTAAAACGTAAAGAGTAACTGAAGGAACACAGTTGACTTCTAGTCAGTAAAAGTCTGACACTCTTCCTTCCAACGAGAGTGAGATAAGTTTTTTTGCTAATTTCTCAATCTCAAAAGAAACAACTGACATGTCCAGACCCTGAAGTAAGATGTGATTGTATGATATCACGAAGGCACAGTTATGGCCAGTTTCCTTTCATGAACAGATATTGAGAAAAGTTAAACATAAAAAAAACTATTATCTTCATATGCAAATCATGTGTGTAGTAAATAACTACGCGATTAAGCGTAATTATTTATTAAATGCGTGGTTAATTTGCAACGGTTTGACGAAGGAAGACTTTGTCGGCTATCTTTAAGTCGTTAACCGAAGTTAATTTGTATTTAGCTTATAAAACTAATTATGTTAATACTCCTTCACATGGGAAAGGTAAATTACTGTAATTATCGGACAATAAACTAGACAGATTTTATTATCAAACACTAACTTCAACTCTTCATTAATGGCCTTTGTGGAAGAGACACCACAATTTTGCCAATAGCACGACAAACGCTGGCGAGTATTTAGCGAGAATTAACAGTAAAATGAATATAAATATATTTTTAAATAAAAGTACAAAATAAAATTGCGTCTTCCGACCTGTCAGCCTCCCTAAATGTCATCTGACAATCAATTTCATGTTTTAAATTGGCATTTCATTTTATGTCTTATTTCTACGAGTAGGTATAATGTGCCACGTTACCTAAACTCAAAAAGGCTCTATGCAGTACCTTCTATCAATCCATTTTTGTTTGAGGCGGGAAATCAACAAATAACTTGTCCCGTTCTGGGCGGGGCGAGAGTGCGTCAGACTTTTATTTTCTAAATACCCACTTGTGTTCCTTCAGTTGCCCTTTGCGTTGCAGGGTAGCTGTAACTCTTTCGAACAATTCAGCAGCCCTAGCAACCACCAACCCATGAACTACTAATATTATAAATTAAGATTATAAATTATGAAAATGAAGATGAACAGTCTTTCTATATACTTATTAGATAGTCTGTCCACATTCATTTTCACCACTGAGCTTATTTTAGTACATAGATAAACTATATACTTGATAAGAACATAATAATGTAGACTACGTTTGTTTCCTGTTGTAGATAAGTTCTCTCGTAATAATAAAGCCACCTATAGCCGGCAAACTCACGGGCAGACGTTACCCTCTACATATTGTAAAAGGAATAGTCGCTTTCAACGTCGATTGTACACACTATTTCGCCAAAGGAAATCCCGACAAACGCTATCCTGATAAATCATCATCTCGACCTGCAGTAGACCGACAGAACACTAAGTCGATGGAGTACATGCAATACAAGATACAATACGATCAATCGATAGAATCGTACGACTGGATACATGATATACCTAATGTGGATAAGCATGATAGACCCGGGGATACAATCTTCCGCGTCTCCACAAACTGCTTATAAACTACGCATCAAAAAATTTTTTATGCGTTTTTCACAAATAGAAAGAGAGAGAAGCCTCGTGTGTATAAATTGCACCCATTCATATTGCACGATTTCGAATTGCACCCGTTCGAATTGCACGATTTCAAATTGCACCCGTTCAAATTGCACGATTTCGAAAGGCACCCTTTCAAATTGCACCCGTTCAATTTGCACGATTTCAAATTGCACCCGTTCAAATTGTACCCGTTCAAATTGCCCCCGTTCAAATTGCACCTGTTTAAAACTGAAGCGGGTTACTAATCTACTTATAAACCTCTTTAAGCAACGAGAGTAAATTTATTGTCTCTACAAGGCAATAATTTGTTATGGGACATTAAAAGGATAATATAAAATTATGAAGAACGACCCACACAACAAAAACAAAATTTTCTCACTGAAGTGAGCGTTCTAATTTACGTAGAAAATATTACGTCAGTTAAGGTCGTAGCTAGGTGCCCTTGGCCTTTAAAAGCCGCTAGAGTTTATAACTAGGGCTCCATCGTTAAATGGTTTCCGAGCTTTTACTGCCTGCCTAGGGCTTTATTAAGGTCTTCCGAATTAGACTGGAAACTAGTATTTTAATTACTTAAGACCACATTACGGTCTAGAGCGCTGAGATCATCAAAGGTTGCTTTCGTGGCTTTCAGCTTTTTAATTATTTCAAGAAAACTAAATATCTAATTTAGATTGGAAAATAAACTTGTCTGTTTCTTTCTCCTTTTTAATGGTCGAAGATAGATTAAACCACAATATAATTAATAAGGTACGTAATGAAGAATCAAATTGTTGTTCTTACTTTATGAACCTTGTTTTTCGGTGGGAATTCAAGTGAAGCGAGAGGGAGGGTCAGACTTTAACTGACTAATGCCCACTTATATTCCTTCAGTTACCCTTTGCGTTACAGGGCCGTGGTAATTCGTTCAAATAATCCTGGCACGCCTAATTTAAATTGACATTGCAACCTATATAATATAAAATATATGTCCTTTATGAACTTTGATATCATCCAACCAAAGAACCCCAAACCGCAAGAATACGAAGATGGTTAGGGCATTAAAACAAAATGACCACTTTTCCGACGATTAAACAAAAACTTTTATTAGTGTAGTAGTAAGTACTCGCTGAAAATAAAAATACCTAAGAGATAGAGCTATGCTAACTAATTTTCTAAGTAAGCTAAGAACCACAGAGTTATACCTAATATTGAAAATAAACTAACATAATATCTAGTAGACTTCGCTAGATTTGCGCATAAGTAAACAAGTCGCGTGTGAGCCTAGGTAAGGTTTACGCGCGTTAACAAACTGGTAAACAGACACCGAAAGCAATGAATATGCTTAAACCATAGCTAAAGGTTAATTAGTTTATTAGTTACAGCCAATGTTTACACTGTTTACACTGCCGCCGCATATTTATGCCGCATTATAGAAACAATAAATAGTAAAACACCATTTGATTACATCAACAGAATTTTACTCGGTGCAAAAGTTTCAATTAAACACAAGGTTGTCAAGGGTTTTGTATGAGTAAATTAGGTTTTTGTTAGAGAAATTTCTAGGTCAACTTTTTGCACTTCACGTGTAAATTGTTCACGGAAAATGCTGTTCAGAGAAAGCTTTACACGTGCTTCGACTCCTTCCCGACTCGTGACTTCGTGAGTCTATTGTTATGGACTACCACGCCGATTTGTAAAATAGTTACAGTCGTCGAAAAAGAGGTACAGTGGTTGCAGAAAAACGAATCCAAATACCACCCAAACGTAACCGGTTTTCGCAAAAAAAAAAAACCGGTTTAGACTTAGTTTCATCCAGACGAAACTACAGCCAAACTTGAAACCACTATTTTGCCCAAAGAGGATATAGTCATTGATGTTGCTCCATAATTATTAAGTAAAAGGTAATTTTGTTTTGTACATAAATATCAGAGACTGAAGTTTTATTATATTATAATTTCTATTCTATTTTTTTTATATAAATATGTAGAATGTAATAATGCGAATTTACCACAAAAGAGTTTTTATTCTATGCAAAAAAATCACATGATTCACACACAGCTGGCAGTTTCGCCACTATTACGAATATACGAGCACCTGAACCTGAACTAATAAATGTTATAGCTTAATAGGCATATACATATACAAACTAAAAATAACAATATGTACAAACGGGTAGAACAAAAACTCACAGGACCGAATGATTAATGTTATTATTGATTTATTTCAGACACATGATCTATATTACGTTAGAAGCATAGGAACTTAAAATACCAGTACAATATAATTACATTAATTACAATTATGTATAAATAAGTAATCCCAAAATAAAAACACGTAAATTACAAATAGAAGTTCACAAACAAATGAAATTAAAATTATATTGTAAAAAGTATAAAATATGTTATAAGTATAATTATATATTATACTTATTGTGTGATTTGAAAATAAAAAAGACTATTTTTTCTCTGAAGAAAATATGACGTACTTGTATATACAAGTAGAACTTTCGGTTTTAATTTCGGTCGTAAAAACTAGTTTCAGTCGAACACCAAATGCAAGACTAAATAGATTAACCAAAACCGAAGCCTTAGATAAAAAAAAAAAAACAGCTGTTTTTAATAGTGTCTTCGGTAGTAAATAACAATTCTGGCCTTCGTTGAGGCCAGAATTGTTATTTTTAAATTTAAGATTGCAATTAGGTATATATAACTCTATTAAGAGATACATTTGCGATTTTTTTTATACTTATTAGGTGCAAACGACAATTTTCGTAACCGATACTAAAAAGCAATCACAATTCCTTGCATTGAAACTTTCAGCTTTTAACAAAAAAACTCATATCGTTCGTTTAGCTACGCATTTAGTGAGAAAACTTACATCACAGTGTTCAATCTGTAAAATATTATTTGGACATCTACATTTCGCAAATTGAATGGGCACATAGAACGGCTACATAGAACAATCTTGACAGTTCGATCACAATGCGTAGTGTCGAACAAGACAATGCTGTGACTGTTATGCGCAACGCGGATACAGTATGTTTGTAGGATGACGCCATCAGGACATTTTTGGAGGTTTATGTATGTTGCCGATTAAGAGTTGTGTAACTGTCATGTCATGGTTTCTAACCTTATTTGAATTAAACGCTGCTATCTACATACCTAATATTGTTTTATCATACAATCTGTATTTTTCTTTTAAGTCTTGCAAACTTAATTGTAGCATGATAAGATGAAATAGCTGTAGTAAACACGTAATTGTAAAAGTTTTTAATAATTAGACACGTACGTAAGTTTAAATTAATGAAAGGACTTATTTAAAATCACATCCAATAAATCTCCTGCTAGTTCCACGGACAATAGAAATTTCTCCATCGTTTTCAGAAGAAAAGGAAACCTGTGATCCTAGATCACAAAGCGCAACTGAAGGACACAGGTGTGGTTTTAAATTTGTTTAATCAGCAATAATCTGATATGCCAGAAGCAGTTGTTGGATGATTTGCTGCTTACAAAAATCGGTATATTGCGACTTTGATTCGCATATTTGGTTCCATACAGTTTTGGTTACTTATTTGTTTTCGTTATCATCATCATTTCAGCGGACAAACGTCCACTGCTGGACATAAACATTCCCCAGGTGTCGCCACAACGACCAGTCATAGGACTGATCGTTGTGGCGACACCTGGGTGCATCTCGCACCTATTAGATTCCCGCTACCCTTACCAGGGTGGTACCACCATCGGTCTTCCTTATGGAAAGCCTTCCAACGCTGTGTCTTCCGATACGCAGTCTGTCTGCGAGCAATGCCCAGATCCCACTGTCGCTTAAGTTTGGTGATTTTTACGCAGCCCCAAAACAGCGGTTTTATTTCTATATAAAAAAAAACAACAACTATTCAAGATTTTTGTTCTAGCGAAGCGCTTTTAAATAACAAGCTTTATTTATTTATTTTTTTTGTAACTTTCAAATAGTTCCGCAACGTAATCTCGTAGATCGTTTGAAATCGTAAATTAGGGTCAGATTCGCGATGATTTTTAACGAGCCAACTAATTTATATCGTGTTTCTATTTTTGCCAAGCCCTTGGCCATATAGTAAATTTTAATAAAATAAATTTTCATGGTGTTCTCTTTTATGTTTGTGGATTTCCATAGGTTTAAAAAAGGTCAAAATGAGTAGAACCGGCCTTAAGAGATTCAAGAGATACAGCCAGGTGACGGAAAGAGGTACGGGCAGCGAAGCCTTAATAGTTACTTACTGGAACCATATCCATTAATTATAGCTTTCGGATACGGATATCCAAAAACTCCAACTAGATAGTGAATCATTTTACAATAATGGTGTCGTAAAATTGGTTTGATATTGTCTATTTAATAATCTGAGAACTAATTCTTAAAAGGCAGATTTCGTAACAAAAAACTGAAACCAATATTATTTAATACTATATTTTAAAATCGGTTGCACATTAATATTTAATTACATAATAAAGTTGGAACTCCTTGAAATTCAAAATTAAATATTTTACAGTATTTTCGAGTAAACGGTTGTGAAAAATTGATTGTCATAGTTGAAAATAAGACAAACTTATAATCGGCTCATTAAACGGTAGATTACTACGGTTCCTTTGCAATATTTTTATATAATTGGCATCTAGTGTAGATAAATCATAGATTTTCTGGCACTTTTTATTCTTGATCAGGTTTAAGTCACGATTTGAGATTCCGTTACAGTCATAAAGTCGTAGAACGACTAAGAGGTATCAGCTATTACATAAATCATTGCAGTCGGCATTAGTGTTGGTGCTTTTGCACTTCGTTTCATTTATTTAATCGAATTCCAAAATGGAAGTTTTATGTTCGACTGAGTGTATTTTTTTATGATTCTTCTTTTTTTTTCTCGATCATTTTTTGAAATATTTTCTTCAACATAGGCGCTTCAAAATCCGCTCCTACCCCGACCGCTTGAATCCATCTGCGTACCCGTATTCGCAGGTGGGTACAGTTTATCCTATTTCACGCATTGTGTTAACCAATGTTATGTTAAATTTTCATGTTATCCCTGCATTTTACTAAAATTGCAAACCGACTTTTATTTCGGAAGTCGATTACAAAAAAATACATCTGAAAAAACAACAAAATAAAAGTTGTTTTCTTTTTAGACTACCTCAATTTGATAACTTACAGAACATTTTTTCTTTCTTTTTTCTTGAGAAATCGTCAAATGAAAACTTCAGCTGTTCTGGTGGAGGTAAAGTATTACAGCGGTTTGCACTAAGCCCGATCCGAATCCGATACGACAAACAACCCACTCTTATACCACCGCTTTTAGGCACGCAATTGACATTTTTACGCACTAGTGCAGAAAAGTGCGTTGGCTCGCCCCCCCTAACAATTTTATTGTAATGAAATAGTTCTACGGCTACTACGGATCATACTTTCACGGGTTCGGATCGGACGTAGTGCGAAACCGCTCTCAGACTTTAACTAATTTTAAAACCCACAGTGTTTTTTTAACTAAAAGAACACTGTGAGTTTTATGTTCAAGAGTTACCGTGGCCCTAGCAACTGCATTTTACGAGAGCCACAGTAATTCTTTAGAACAATCTGCAGACAAATCTTTGAGTATTTTTCTCTAAGTCTATAATCCTACGTCGTTTACAACCTTTCTTAATTCTACATTCCTTAAACATATCAAACCAAAAAAATATCGTACACAAACCAAGTGATTCACCAACCGGTTACCTCTCGATGTTACCCAAAATCGATCCGTCTCATATTCAAACTACGAGTATCTAGTATCGAATAAAACAGGTTGCATTGCTATAGCTGCTCCATTTTACTATGGCAATACAGGTCAATGCACTTTTACATTTAACTATTCGTTAAAAACAGCCTATGGTTTAATTTTCATTATTGCATGATGATGCAGATTCATCTTCATTTTTATGCCTTTAGACTTTAACTATTAGTGTAAACATTTTGTCTTAGTAAGTATACCCAAATGGCTATTTGATGTTAAAGATGGTATGTAGCTAATACTTCAAAGCCTTCGACGTCGGGAAGGTTGAAACTAGCTGAAAACTGAATAGAAAAGAAAAGGAAGCTGGAAGCATTTGCTCTGCAATGGAGCAATATAGATATCAGCTAGTTAGATTAGATTTGATGGGGTCAATAACCTGTTTTTACACCGCTAAAATGTATCAGCTATAGAGCGGTTTCATCATAAACACAACATGTGCACGTCAGAACAAATCAAGATGGTGTCATTACGAAGTTCTCATGCATAGGCAATAAGGCACAACGGCCAGAGTATGCCAACAGCTAGATTACAACGATTCAATGTTAATGATTGTTGTTCAATGAAACTTAGGGCTGGTGGGTAAAAGCAACCATTTTCATATCTTTTTGATCGGAGATAATTAAATAATTTTTGTTATTATTAGGAGTAGCATCGCGTTTAACCACTATCTATCTCTCTTGACGGTAAGCGTTTTAGCCGACGATGGAGCACGCTTGCCTAGAAGTAACCTATTCATTCTTGACTTTTTTTATGGTAGGTAAATTCATCCAATGACAAATACCGCCCTTGCGCGGAGCGGGAAGTAGTGTCAGACTCTTACTGACTAAAAACCTACCCCGTTCCTTCATTGCCTATCGTACCGGGGCCGGGTATTCCTTTCGGAAGCTGACCCATGACCCCAGCAGTTCATTCTGACTTAAAGACCCACTAGATTGTAGCTATCAGAAAACACAGTCTCAGGTAGGGATTTCCACTCCTTAACTGTACCTACGCACAACGAACGGAATCCCAAAACGCTTTGTACATATGGGTGGGATGTCCGGTGGCGCAATTTTTAGAGTGAGATTCTTGCTTTATTTACAGTACAAAGACTTTATAGAGGTTTTCTAAAGTTCCCATGCTGGTGATGTGAATACTGTAGAGATTATTTCATCAGGACCTTAAGTGCCTTAAGACTCATGGCGCAACACAAATAACGATAATATTGTGAAGACGAAAATTTGTGTGATGGCGCGAATGTTTCTTATTCCTTTATGCTCAAACGTCAAAACGCGTTTAGATCATACTCCTGGCATAGCACTTAAGATATATTTAATAATAATAAGACTGGCCTGCTGGTCTAGTGGTTATAATAGTGTCCCTAACTGCTATGCCGGAGATCCTGGGTTCGACTCCTACCCAGCACAAATGTTTGGGTGATGAACACGATCATTTGTTCTGTGTCTGGGTGTAATTTATCGATAATATGTATGTATTTAGAAATATGTAAGTAGGTGTGTTTATCAATCGTCTAGTACCTACTCATAACACAAGCTCTGCTTAGCTTGGGACTAGACGGCGTTGTGTGATAGTTGTGGAATATTGAAGAATATTATCATTTTAATACCGGAGTTGGTATGTTTCCTTGGGATAATTTTCTATTTCCACGCGGGTGAAACTGCTGACAGAAGTTACTAACTGTAACTTAACATAAAAAGTATACTTATGTTATTTTAGGACATGGTCTATCCGTATGCCAAATTTCATCCAAATAACAAACATAGAAATATACCTACAAACTTTTTATAATATTCGTGTGAAGTGTGATAATATATAAAAGAAAATCGTGTTAGTTACACTATTTATAACTCAAGAACGGCCGAACCGATTTGGCTGAAAATTAGTAGGAAGGTAGCTTGGAACCAGGAGAAGGATATAGGCTAATTTTTATCCTGTTAAATATTAAAAAAAATCAATACCTGTTTATTTATTGGTATAAGGTAGAGTAGGGTACGGTAGAGTAGGGTAGAGCGGGGGCGAAGCCGCGGGCAAAAGCTAGTTATGAATAAAAACAATGGAAGAAACCATCACGAAGAAGTAGTGACACTTGTTTTTACCTAACTCAACTGCCTGCACAATGTTTTTCGAGAGTTTGTATGTATATTTCTTTTGCACGCCTGAATGATTTGATGGATTTCAAGAAATGAGGTATGTGCCATTAGGCTAGGTTTTACCGCCGAAGTGAAGAGACAATTATGATTTCGAAAAAAACCGCGGCCACCACTAAGATAACGGGGTTGTACTTTTTCACATGGTCATGTGGCGAACCTAAATAAGTGGAATCTAGGTGGTGATCCGAAAAACATAACTCACTAAAATGCGGAAAAATAAATCGCCTGCAAGAAATGTTTCGAACAAATCAGTTTTCTAGTAGTTCGATGCAGCGTGGTGGCATGAGATCTATGATTGAACCAAATTAACTGCCAACAACATCATCAGACTGCTTGAAAAGTGAGTTTTTTGGAACTGGTTTTTCAAGTCACATTTTTCACTGCTAATATTTTTTTTTAATTTAGGTACTTGTAACCGCAAAAACCCAGTGCATCCTTAGTGAATCATATTCAATCAGTCAAGTATACCATATCACTTACATTTTACAAATCGTTGAACTTGACAAGATCAAGTATCGCGACGGATTTTTTGTGAGAATTTTAAACAGGATCATTATTGCAGTCTTTAAAGCTGTATTATAGCTAATATTGACGGTTGGTTGCACTCGACCAGCGAGACGAATCACCATAAAGAAGCAACGAACACTTTTAAATCATTTAAAAAGTCCAGAGAAATGTCAACGTCTGGCAACCCTAACTTTCCATTGCTACTTGGTTATTATGAATTAGGGGTCTGGATGTCTTTTGTATGTGAGTTTACCTACATGTTTGTGAACGCACCCAGGAACTAGGAATAATTCTTCACGTAAGGGCAACGTTTTTAAAAATATATATAGGGTGACTGGTAATTAGTAACCGATTATTAAACACGTGATTGTAGTCATGAAAATAAATAACTTTTACTATGGGACTAAACCTGAAATAAGCAACTTCAGTACATTTTGACCAGTTAGGTGAACATAAATGTACTGACCAGCAGATTTCTTTCGCCGTTTTAGGTTTAGTCCCATAGTAAAAGTTGTTTGTTATCATGACTACAATCATGTGTTTAAATATCGTTCACTAATTACCAGTCACCCAATACATATTAAAAGTCAGGAGGAATGCTAACATCTGGCAACCCTAACTCTCTATTGCTACTTGGTTATTATGAACTAGACAAACCGGTGAAGACTTGAGAATGATATTTAAAAAAAAACATAAAAACGTGTGTCTGCTCTCGTAATTGGTTGTCGGTTTACATTTACGATAGTAATAGCTTCGCTGTGGGAAACATGATGTGCACCATTAATTCTGACTTCAGTGGAGCGAGTCTATCACCATACCTTTGAACATTTACGTGAAACTAAGAGCCTCCTGCGGTTTTATTTGTGTCTTTGATTACTGCTCCGCTTCCGTGAGACGTAGCTTGAGGTCTTAAAGCCTGGCTATCCAATACAGAAATATTGCTTAATGAATAGTGCATTAAAAAAAACAAAAGAGCGCTTTCGCTTTTCATATGTTTTTTTTTTAATAATAATAATTTACTACAGATCTATTAGGTTAGTACAAAGACATTACATACATATGCTAGGTTAGTAGGTATTCTTATCCGATGGGCAACAATGTATAGGTACGTGTTACAAGCGCCCTCATAAACGGGTATCTTGCCTTCCGGCCACAACACGTACAATGCTGTTGTTTTGTTTACCTACAGATACGATAATTATATAACAAACACATAACTTCAAGCATGTGGCGTGTAATCGTTAGAGGTAGAGTGCACTTCTTTTCGTAGCGTAATCTTCAAGGCTTTCAGAAGGTAACTTTCAAAGCTCCCAGTTCTTGAGGATAAGATTTTTACTTCACTAACACCACACCGGTGAACACTATCAGTACATAGACGGGACCCCGTGACCCTTGAAAAGACCACCACCCCACTGTGTAACGGCTGTTAGAGCATATCTCTGGTGAGACTGTATCAGGGTCTCCCCTGAGCCTCGCTGTGTACGGCAGCTCATGATCACTGTTCTATCGTTTTTTTCTTAGAGCCACTCGATAGGTCACAGATATGCTGTTTGACATACAGATATATCTGTGCGATAGGCGAACAGTTCCCACTCTGAGCAGCCATGGTTTCACATACCCGCCTGCATTGTAAGGGCACCTGCAAATTAGCCACAAAGGCGGGGTTTTGATGTTTTAGGCATCGAAGCGGTACATAAAGTTGTACCTACAGTGGACCCACACTTCACCAGTTTAAGTTCCAAACTCCATGTGATAAAGGACAAACCTGTTTCCATGAACTGGGCACTAGTCCAGACTTCGGACTACTGGGCTTTTTTTTAGGTGGGAAAGAAATCATCTAATGTCTTTTCCCGCTCTAGGGTGGAGTGCGAGGGCGTGTCAGACTTTTACTGACTAAAACCACATCTATGTTCCTTCTGTGCCCTTGCGTTCCATGTCCACGGGTTTCTCTTTCGAAAATCAACTATTGCGCTGCGAGATTGTTCGGAAGTTCCGCGGTCCTGGAACGCCAAAAGCAACTGAAGACACAGGTTGCTTTGAGTCAGTAAAAGTCTGACATTCCTTCTCGTGCTACTAAGAACGAGAGGAGTTATTTGATCACTTCCCTCTAAAAATACCCAGTGGAGTGCTATTGATATATTACAGACTAGCTTTTTCCCGCGAATACGCTCCCGCTCTTCCCTACTTTACCCTACCCTACCTAAGAACCACCTCCTGACAATAACAAACACAGAATTAACGAAATCGGTCCAGCCGTTCTCGAGATTTGCGCTTAGCAACACATTCAGCGAATCATTTTTATATTATAGATCGGAAAAGAAACCAATAACAATTATTTGGAACTCCTACTCAGCAATAACAATTACGACCTCTAAACGAACGAAACAGTTAATATCTACAATTTAATTTTTTTTTTTTTACACGCAATATAATGTCAAAACAACTATCCATTCGGAACGTTTCTCAGCATTCGGTTTCAATTAAAGTAGGTATATTGGTAAAGTAGATAAAGTCGATCCATTTCGAAATCTATCAAAAACTTTCCCACCTTTTGTACACAAACGGATTCGATGAGAACAAGTGGATGAAATAAGATTCTGTGAATTTCTGTCGACCATTGAATTCTCTCACAATGGCAGCCGTATCTCACAGTGCAGCTCAGTAAAAGTACTCTTTGAATAATATTAGACCATAGAGTTCGGAATAATAGCGTTAGTATCGATTTCCTATTATTTATTTATCCTATTTACTAATGTGAAATTCGGGAATTATGGATATTTGTTTATAAATCACGAGTTTGGATGAAACTTTTATCCCACCAGCAAGTTTGTCTTGGAATAATATCCGACTATATCAGACTGAAGAAAAAATGCTTCTAATTATTCAAACAACGATGGAATTAGTGCAACGGTAGTCAAGAAGAGTAAGCTGGGGATTATTGTATATATTAATTAAACTTATTACTTTTATTATAATTTTTGAATACAGCAGATGTACTTGTGCGTGCAAGTGGCTCTAAGCGCAAATATCAGTTGTCACAGGTATTATTAAATTTTCCCTAGCCGTAAGTGATTATGGTTAATCAGTGATATACTCTAAAAAAAAAAAAAAAATTAACGAAAAGTTAAAGAAAAAAACGTCAATTTTTGACTTTCGTAACTTAATATTTTGGTGTACAATAAAGTTTATTCTATTATATTCCGTTATAAATACATACGAAATATTTTATTTATTAAAATCAATAGAATAAAAACTGTACGAGACCAAAGCGATGCTACGGACACACTTTACGGACCGTTGAGTAGAAAAATAGATTAAAAAAATAAACTAAACATAAAAGTGTGAGTGTGTAAAAGTGATGACAACGCCGCCTCTAACAGAGACCGGTTCCTGGCTCTGTGTACAGATAGCTGTCATTACGCTTCTACGTACAATGGGGCAATAGCTTTACAAATACGATTTTGTACAACAGCTACGCTGAGATTTAGATCATTTAATTTGTGAGCCCTTTCGCAAAAAGTCTACAAAAGTAACGGCGAAAGTTTCTTCTAGTTTTTTAACAATAGACGTTCTTATTTTAAATTGTCTATTGTATTGTAGTAACGTGTTATGATAAGCATACAAACAAGAGGCCACCTTGTGAGTTTTGTTTGTCACGTGAAAATGTAAGTAAGCCTACACACGCGATATTCAAAGGCTGCTTTCATTTGGTAAACTTATGAAGATTTTGAATAAGAATTTTAAAAACTATTTGGGTACGGTATCGTACGTCAAAGTAGTTAGAAACACCAGCCCCCCTAGCCAAGTTACAATCGTTTCGTTTTGCGTCAACGCTTGTAGTAAGCCACGCCCCCAACTCCTTTGTTCGAACAATCGAATTGGGGGCGCGGCCAACGACAAGCGTTAACGCAAAACGAAACGATTGTAACTTGGCTAGGGGGGCAGGGACGCATGGAACTTCGAAGTTCAAAGTATAGCAGTTTACTGTATGGACTCTAAAAGAGATTTTGATCCCTCAGTCTGTTACGTTCTTTCTTCTCAGGGTAGGTACTAAGTTAGGAAACACCAGCCTCATCAAGAAATCTAGTTAAAATTGTCAAAAAAAAGACTTGTAAAAGTATTTTTTAAAACCTATTTGCAAAATAAATATCATTTGCCATTCATAAAAAGGGGAGGTCTACAGAGACCCATCTTTTTTCTTTTCTTAGAAAATCATCAAAACAGCTCCTCGCGCTCTGGTCGAAGCGGGAAGGAGTTTCAGACTTTTACTGACTAAAGCCTACCAGTATTCCTTCAGTTCACTCATTGTGCGTACTGCGTACAGCTAAGGAGCGGAATACCCTGCCATAGATTGGGTTTTCTTTAGGTTAAGCAAAAAACATAGATATATCAGCTTAATCATACAAGTGTCCTATCCCACGCTATCAACTATTTATTAATTAAAATGTTGTGAATGTGATAAGATAGTTAGTTAGCCGGCTGCAATCCAGAGCTGACCGCAAACTCGTCCGCAAGTGGACGATTGGCCGCAACGTGCGCGCACGCATCCCTGTGTACCGTTATGGACGACTGACCGCAGTTACCTTATCATATTTTCCTATATTAACTGTTTGAGTGAGGGCCTTGATAAAAAAGTATATACGTATCTCGAGGAGGATGCAAGTCTTGGGCCAACCTTCGATTCTATGCTGTGTGTGTTACATTATTGGATAGGTAATTTTGAGCTGAATAAAAGTTACTATGGCACCAATTCCTATATGTTAGCCCGTACAGAGTTATTTAGTAATTTATTTAATCTTAATGTACAGTAGTGGTACATAGGCGGACTTAATGCAACAAGGCATTCTCTACCAGTCAACCTTTGGTTTAAAAAAACAACACTGTAGTAGCTGTGCACAATAAATGAATAACAGATAATTCAAACAGAATGTAGTATCATTAAAATAAGTCGCTTAATATAATTATGTATATAAATATGCTAATATTATAAACTAATAAATTCTATGATAAATATCAATTCATTATAATTAAGAGAACTAAAAATATGACAATTATGACGAAGACCGAACTAAGGTTGAGAGGACTTCAAGTAGTAGTTCCGAATTATTCAAGTTTTATTGCTATTTTGGAGGGTGGCCCAGATTTAATAGGAACCCTGGCATCATTCTTTAAACTATGTTAGTGTAGTAGTGTAACATAATAATATTATTACATAATAATACACATACTAATATTAATATTATACATACCTATAAAAAAATATTATTATGTCAAATTCTTTGTTTAAGTCAGTAACTACTAATCCGGTTATGAATATTAAGCTTACAGAAAATTATTTTAAAATTATCACTTTTTTGAAGCGATGCCACTGGAAAAAGCTAGTAATTATTAGTTCTGTGATTGTAGCCCCATTTCAATAGTTTCCTGCGTCAGCTGCGCTGCGCATCCAGAGTTTGATTTCCGCATGGAAAAAATATTTGTATGGCCTACAGATATTGTTCCGGGACTAGGAGTCTCACTCAATTCCTAAGTGAAGGCCGACGTCCGTATAGATTATAAAAAATCGAGCGTTTTTTTTTATTTTATAGTCTGTATATAAGCAAACCTTTTCGTTATTCCCTATAATCCCTATATATGCACCTACATATAGATGAGGATTGAAACGTTAATTAGTATCAACATGGCAGTAATTTCTAGGGCAACCATTTATCAATGAAAAAAATAGAAAAAGAAAACTAAGTGTAATTAAACTTTCAAGTATTATGTCAGTACGTAATTAGAAGTTGGGCAATAATAACTAGAACATCACTTTCTTTTGCCGAACTTAGTCCCGTTCTAAATATACCTATAGATAGGTAGGTATACTACTTTCTGTAGCGGTTTTAGAGCATTTTATAATTTTTGAGTAGTTTTTATTTGACGGCTCATTTGGCGCAGTGGTTGAGTATTTGGCTGCTGCAGTGCGTGTCGCTGGTTCGATTCCCTCACGGAACAAAATATTTGTATGATCTACAGATAGATGTTCCGGGTCAGGGTGTTCCGGGTCTGGGTGTTCTAAGTATATGAGTTTACATGTTTTTTCCTAGTGTGAGGTAACTTTAAAAAAATCTAAACAGACATCACAATATGGCAATGAAATAAGTATTATTTATTTATGAAATTTTAATTATATGCTATCAACAGCGCCTGTGTGTCTTACCTGGTCCCGCAGAGGCCAATTATACGATTGGGTTGTGGGTGTACACCTTGTGAATTCTGTCTATAGGCCTTAGTTGCCCGATAGTAACAAAATTATTGTAATATCATGGTCTCCTCGTGTTAGGTTACAGGATTGTTCACAAAGGGGCCGTTCAAGAATTACGTAAGCACTGCAGGGGGGTGGGGGACCTTTAATTTGCTTATTTTTGATGACATGGAGTACAGGGGGCCTGGATGGTAATCACGTCAGCAGTACCTATATATTTTTTAGGTTTTGTAAGACAACGATGTCGATTTTTCGAAATCACACGAAAGTGAGCATACACACATAACTGAGCAGTAAACATCCAATGTCATTAAAAACTTAAAGTCATGGATTCGTGTCATGTATTGATAATTAATCCAAAATAAAAGTTTATTTTTGTTTTCTATTCCTTATTTTTAGACTTGTAACTTTTGCTCATTAAACTAACTAATAACGAAACCAGAGCACATGCAAAATGCATGTAGGTACCAATGTTTACGTAAGCATAGAGGGGGTGAGAGCTTTGCCTACTTTGCTACGGCCCCAAAGCTACCGTGACCCTGGAACGTAAAGGGCAATTAAAGGGACACGGTGGGTTTTATTTAATAAGAATCTCCCTCTCTACCCAAAGAGGGAAAAGTTATTTGACGATTTCGCAGCAAAACAAAAGATCTTCCCGTGTGCCAAGATTCATCCAAATCTCATTCAGTCGTAGCCTCGTGATTGATTGACAAACATCTTCAATATAATGTAGAGCCTCTTTAATCACGACATCTTTAGGTAGTTTAGTCATGGCACATTATTTAACAACAAAATAAACACTGATTCAAGTTTCTAAACAATGAAAATTGTAAAAATTCAATTTAGGGCGGCTGTCAGGCCGATAAGTGCAAATGGATTTCAAATTAATAGATATAATTTTGTAAGATAAATTACTTAACTATTTAATACGCCAATAAGTCTTTTTTACCATCTTCAATCCTAACACTTATTGGAAACTATGGTCTTGCCATGGCGTGTCAAAATGTCAGGCTAAACGAGCGTAATTTTGTTAGTCGTGAGTCGCAGAATTTCGGTCACAGAAATTCTGCTCCCTGCTCCATTCGGTTTCATAGAAAAGTTATATTTGATTGATTCACACGGCGACGCAAAATGAGTTGTCTGTCGACTCACACGCATTATTCGGATCGAATTGAGTTTGCGAGGAGTAAGCAGTCAGTCAGGTACAGATTACTTGAGGTCGACACGTAATCTTACTCACAAATAATAAAATAAAATACTGGACACACAAAAAATGATAATTCAAATTGAACAACGGCCATGTCTATGGAACTTATCGGAGAAGGCTTTGATAGTAACTAAATAAAATGCGCTCGTCTGACATCTCAACAGAATTTCTGCCGGGCAGGATTTCTGCGACCGAAATTCTGCGACTCACGACTCACAAAATTACGCTCGTTTGGCTTCACCCTTACCGTTAAGCTTAAGTCGTAAAATGTATACAGTTCAAAGCTCGTAGGACCTCCAGTGATGTTCATGAGCTATGTAAAATAAGCGTCAAATCATGTCAATGGATGCAGCAGGATGCAGCCTACACAAAACCGTTGACGGCAACTCGCAACTGTATAGAAAGCATATGTTCATAACGAACTAAAGCATACACAAAGAATAAAAGCAATATTCAAGGACTTTAACCCTACACTTCTGCAAAAGTTCGTTAAACAAAAACGAAAACTGCACGACCCTCCCCTGTCTACGCCTTTGTATAAAACAGCTGACTTCTACAAAAAAGGGTATAGTGACTAGTGATGCGAAGTATACACTCGACAGCTTTACAATGTCAACCGGGAGAGAGCTATTGGGCTGAGCGATCGATAAACTTGTATCATCTCTATGAATGTACGAGGTTATAAAACAATTTTCTATTTATTAAAGTCGTTATTTTGTTTTTATGGGCATAGAACTGTAATGTAACTGTGTTAGTAGGGTCTTATAGGGAGGTATTTTTGTGAAACTGTTTCGTTTTCACGCGAAATCTATGAAATATACTCATTTTAATATATTTTCAATTTGAATTTTATTTCATCATTGTGACGTTTTTCGTCCTAGCTAAATAATGTTTTCATATTTTTTATGGCAAAATAATGAATTGAGATTAACAAGACAAAAATTACGTTCCTTAACGAGTACGTACACCAAACATCGTATAGTCTTAGGAATTAAGGAGGGAAATTATCAAATAGGGCGAAAGGGAGTGTCAGCCTTTTACTGAAAAAGACCCACCTGTTTTAGACAGATTTCTTGACCTCTCAAAAGTGCCTGTAAATGGAATTTGAAATAAATGCTTTTGACTTTGACTTTTTCTTCGGTTGATTTTTTGCGTTCCAGGATCACTAGACTCTTTCAAATAATCCTAAAGCTCAGGAATTTCCTATCCGCTTATGTTAATGAATCACTGTATAGTATTAAACAAAGTCACTTCCTGATGTCTGCCCCGTATACCTACTTAAATAAAGATTTAAACTACACAATGAATTTTGATGCGGTTTTTTTAATAGATAGAGTGATTTAGGAGTAAGGTTTATATGTAAAATACATGTTATTATATTACATTTAGCCTATACTGTCCCACTGCTGGGCAAAGGCCTCCCTCCTATCTTTCTAATTATCACGGTTACTCGCTTTCTCGTTCCAATTCTCAAGGAAGACATCCAGTTCATCCCGCCATCTCTTTCGAGGTCTAATATATTCATGTATATTCATCATAATACATGTATAATATATTTAATATCACCATTGCATCCGTGCGAAGCAGGGGAGGGTCGCTAGTAATGTATAAAGTAGAAGTCTTTATCATGATCTCATACCTCAAATAGCTTAGCACCCACGCGAGTCGACAAAATATGAACGAATGCAGTGCAATGCGACTTTGAGCTAGCATGCACTTGGCAGTGCGCCACTCGGCCAAGACCTTATGAACTTTACAAATAAATTGTATAATCATTTCTTATATTTGTGCCAAAGGAAAACACGTGTATGGTGTGTTTTACTTATAAATTGTATGAGTGTGATACAAATCTAATCTAGATACCAAGGAGAAACTGACTGACAGATATATCAACGAACAGCCAAAACTATTTGAACCAGGAGCGTGATATTGTGCACAACGTTTCTTTTTATGATGGAGGCGACCACTAAGAGAGGAATTCCTTAAATTCACCCCCTAAAGGGATGAAACGGGGGCCAAAGTTTTATACTCATATGCAGAAGCTAGTATTAATAACGTCGCGGCCAGATCTTAGAATTGATCCCTTCGTGATATGGCCAACTTAAACTGACCAGTTTGATGATACCTCAATCCTCGTTTGGTCATGTCATTGATGTAGGATATCTATGATAATAAAACATCTAAAGAAAGAAGGCGAAACGAGGATTGAAATGACATCCAACTTTAATGCATAAAACAATCTGGCCACTTTTACTTGCCCACACCATGAAGTGATCAATTTCTAAGATCTAGCTACGACATATAATTATACTGCCTACTTGTAAGCCAAAAAACGGCATCTTTTAGAAAAAAAAAAAACTATTTTACAAGTCATTGTTAAATTGTTATATTTTTTTATTAACAAAGTAATTATGATAAAACAAGTACAATTACTTTTTAATAATAGTGATGTTTAATGTATTCCATTTACATTAATTTAGTTACTTTCTGTTAACTTAAAAAAAACACTCTTTACTGTAATCATAATTCATCATATTTACGTGTGTTTGGCGTAGATGGTTATCTTTAGATTAGACTGGCCTGTTGGTCTAGTGGTTAGTGACCTTGACTGCTATGCCGGAGGTTGTGAGTTCGATTCCCACCCAGGACAAATGTTTGTGTGATGAGCACGATCATTTGTTCTGTGTTTGGGTGTAATTTATCTATAAAATGTATGTATTTAGAAATATATATGTATGTTTATCAGTCTTTTAATACTCATGAAACAAGCTTTGCTTAGCTTGGGACTAGACGGCGTTGTGTGATAGTTGTGCAATATTATTATTATTATATTATTATTAGATTGTATAAATAAAAAAAAACCATTTGCGTATCTGTCTATTTACGCACGGTTTGCGCCAAAAGAAATACCAATACCCAAACGAAAAAGACCCGTGTGTATATGACCTTTTATTATCATAGAAATCGTACATTATAATGAAATGGCCAACCGTGGATTGACATATCATCAAACGTCAACATTTAAACGATCAGGCCAAGTTTTATTTGGCCATATCGTGCCGTGGGTGTAGTCGGTAATATCATGAAAAAATCTGGCCACGATATATAAATATTTTGCACCCGTGTAAAGCTGGAGTGGGTAAAGGCAGCAGGGTAAAAAAGGAACCAATAATTGTGCGTTATGGGTTTTGCCACAATTGGGGAAAAAGGGACATACGAAGTTTAAATTATCATTTAATTAAGTATTAAAAGATTTTTTATCCGAAAAATTATATCACACATAGATGATACTGTTTTTATTTGTTATCATCATTTCAGCCGTGAGACGTCCACTGTTGTACATAGACCTCCCCCAAGTGCGGCCGGACCTATGTGTCTCGCAACAATCGTATTGCCACGATGCTCACCAGGTTTTTCGTCATAGTCGTAAAAATATAAAAAAAAATATTCTTTTGTTTATTTCGGCGAATGTAATCTTAGTTTTCAGGTTTTCAGTCAGTAGGTGTACTGTCCGCGTCTGTAGCTTTATGTGCATTAAGTATCAAATAAGCACATGATGACCAGGCACACAGAGCTTTTAAAGCTTCTCCATCGTGGCGTATTTTCATGTTATTCGGCTTTGTATTTGCCGGGCAGGTAATACCGGGAATTTATTTTCCATTATGCGCCGACGCCAATTCCAAAGAGCATCGTAAAACATAGCGGAGTCTAGACTGCCTCAGGCCATTTCGGGTGCAAAGCTTTAGGAGTACGAACATAAAAGTTGATTGCACAATTTTACCGTCAGATAGATGCTTTTATATGCAAATGTTCAGAACTGTAAATTAAAAAAAGCAATATTGAAATTACTAAAAATGCTGAAATGCTTGGTTCTATCAATCTTTTTGTTTTGTTTATTTGTTACTGTTATACAGGATGAATTTTTTGAATTTGAATGGGAGATGATGATTAAAATCCAAAACGTTGTTCCTGTCGTTATAGATAGTCAGCTGCTAGTAATTCTGACCTATCTCACCAGTAGCACTACACTGAGCACACGTGTGCCACAAACATCGATCTAGGCGCGTCGGTCTCCATACATTTTCAAACTAGACTTGTAGATCTACACTAGAACCACGCCACGCGACGCCATGTGACATCGTTCTACGTACAAATCAGGTGTATAAATTCTGCTCCAGCTCCAAGAAGTATCGTTTTGTATCGTAACTGGGTTGTGGAGGTCTGATAGGCAGTCGCTCCATGTAAAACATGGATATTTAGCCGCATGCGGTTAGACTAGAAGCCGACCCAAGCTAGTGGGAAGGCTAAAAAGATGAGTTCCTATTTGGAGTCCACAGTAAGTCCACAGTCAACATGGTTGGACACATCTTAGTTTACAACGGTCACAAGCCTTTTATCAAGTAAGAACGTAGATATGGCATCTTAATAAAAAAAAATGCAAATCAGAAACAATGTTGATGTGGATAGTGTCTTTTTGTAGTGTGCGTGTATTTAAAAAGCTAATGAACAATACAGAATTGACTGTGACGTTAACTAAGACGAATTGCATTTAAAAAAATCTATTGAGCACAGAAATACATATGTTTTTAGCAATAAAAGCAGTCATCGTAAATGTAAACGCCCAACGCGTCGAACCAATCGAAAGCAATGAAATGGAGAATTCTTTATTCTGGAGTCCTTCCAAATTGCGACAATTCGAAAAGGTTAAATGTGCGGGGTTTCAAAGGATTTCTTGTAAAGAGTTCTAAAATTCATTTCTTTCAAAGATAATAACCAATAACTCAGAAACCGCTGACTTTGAGCCCTTTAGATAATCCCAGTTCTTCATCGCCCCGTCCCAGATAACGGCTTTCTACATTCTTAGCTGTAATAAATTGATGGTGTTTAGCAGGCGCCGCGCGCCTTCGAGATTGTGGCTTGCAACGATAATGTGTGCACATTATAGTGCTTTACTATTCATGGTGCCCTAGTACCTCGGACGCGCCGCCACTCGCGGATATGACAAGATAAATATAGTTTTTGTAAGCAATCTTTGTCAGTAAAAACTTACTTAATTTGTTGTAGCTTAGCAATAAAAGATTTTTAATGTACTTACTTGATTTAATAACGTCACGTTAAAAATATATTACATCTATATACATAAAAGCGAAATACCGTAGCGAGTACAAAACGTCAGAAACTATAACACCTACAAACTTAAAATTTGGCAGGTAAGTTCCTTGTAAAGGGTTTAGACATCCGCTAAAAACGGATTTTACGAAACTCTGCCCCTACGGGCTTGTAGACGGCGAGCCATGGGTAGCTCGCTGTCCGATCATCCGGTAACCGACCGGAACGAGCGGTAATATTTTTGGATAAGTAAAGTAGAAGAAGAAGAAGAAGAAAATCGTTTATTCGACTTCTCACATACAGTAAAATAAAATAAAAATAGTAAGAGAAAAAAAAATAAGTAAGTAAGCGCCGGTGCACCATGATATACGTACTGAGCACATAGGACGGCACGAAAACGAAACATAGAAATTGTTTTGGTCATCATAATTTCACCCGTAGAACGTCCACTTTTGGACATAAGCTTCCCCAAAGGGTAGACGGGCTACAAGATATTAAGGCACATTTTTTGGTTGTGTTTTTGTTTAGGAGGTTTTCTCATAATGTTACACTTGGCAGGCTGGTTGACTATAGCAATGTGGTTGCTGGTGCTGCCCATTCTCTGGTGTGTCCCTTAGTCGCCTCTAACACCCACGAGAAAATAAATAATTTCAGATATAGAGTACGTTGTTTAATATCCCTAGGGATATAGCTGTACAGGCTATAACATAAATATTAAAAGTGGTCATATTTAAGACAGGTACTGCTTCTGCCCATAAAAATTAATATCTTCAATTGATTTAAATAAACTCTTCATTAAACAAATATTGTATTTGTCTTGACAATAAAAATAAGAAATTCTCCAAGGATGAAAATCCATTGACCCCAAATGAAACAATATCTATTGACGCAACGTGCATACAAAAGTATGATCATAGGAACACCATTAGAATGCAATTGCACCATAATCGCAGGGTTGCAAAGGTCATCGCCATTCACCATAACTTAGGTACAATGCAAAGCCATGTTAAAACTTGAAAGGTGTTGCCGCTAAAATTTAAGTACTTAGGTTCCTATAACACTTTACTTATGTATATGTTACCGGCAATCTATATTAATCCGGTATTCTATACAATACCTAAGCAATGTATAGAATACTGTTTACTTTCAGGTGGTGATAAAAAAAAATCTAACCTGTCCGTGTAGGGGTGCCCTAAAATTACATCACCTCCTACCCTGCTCTCGTCTTTTACACAAATTACTGGCTGCGCATTGGGTATTGTATAATTCTATATAATCCGGTAATAATTCTATTCAATTCTATATAATATCTGTATAATTCAGTCATTCCTGAATTATACGGATTGCCGGTAACATATATAGTTACTGTATAAGAAATCAATCGTTTACCAAAGATAGCTCAACCACCTTAAGGGTATTACATCGCTCAATGACCTTCAAGAATTTACCTCTACACTAGAGAAGAATTGACCTCTAAACAGGCATTGCAGGGGGTGCTGCGCGCGGGGTGTTAGTACTGATTCGAGTTTTTTCTTGATTACTTATTGATATTCAATGAAATTCGAAAAAAAAATCAATACAAGTTATTCAATTTATCGTAACATATATTTTGGTATAAATTCAATGTATAAATATAGAGCCGTTTTCGAGAAAATATGCAATTAATGTTCAAAAAAGGCCTATTTACCAGATTTTTTTTCTAGAGTTAGGATATTTTTTTGAAACGTAATCAATACAATTTATTAGTAATGTCCTTAAGTATCCCCTTCATTTTTTATATGGTAATCGTACATAAGGAATAATCTATAAACTTCAATCAACCTAGGTGTTTTTTTGGATTTGGGCGATGTAATCCCCTTAATTAATAAGATTATATTCTAACTGCAAAATGAATGGACAGTTTTATTTTAATCGATTACTTAATTTGATTATCATAATTTTAATTGGATTCAATTAATTCGTGATTAAATAAGTAACCATTAATCGTTAATTTGATTAAATAGATTGGTAGTAAAGAAGTACCTATGTAACCTTATTGTAACCTTGTTAAATTTACCTTGGTCGCAAAAAATGTTGGACGATTCATTTAAGAAAACAGTACCTAATCATGAAATCTAATTGAACTCATTTTGAATAATAAAATTAAGCGATTAATAACCATAATTACAAAAAATTTGATTACGAATCTTAATCGTATTTTTTATCGTTAATCTAATTATATATTTTTGAATCTCGACTCCTTTAAAACACACAAAAAGAAAATGACAGATGAAATGAGAGTATAATAGAAAAAAAATAATATATCATAAATAGCTAGTAGATTTGAAAATGTATTCAAATCGCAAACTAAAATACACAATTTTTTTACATTTTCTCTTCCTCCAGAAAAAATTACCTGTTTCACATTTATGAGGGTTTCACTCTACGACCCCGATTTACGATTGTATGCCGTCGGTTCAAACCTAGGCAATTGCTTTACTTTGTGTAATTTATTCCATCACCACTGCTCTCAAAACATAGAAGAAAAAAATCGTGAGGAAATCGACATGTTTACAAAAATTAAGATATTTAAATTCCACCTACCCGCATTGGATCCCAGTGGCGGATTCGGCTCTTCGAGAGGAGACTCAGGCCTCCTCTCGGTGGGCGTTAGCAATGGGAGCATTTTAAGACTGATTATGCTATTAGTAGCTTCATCCGCATTGCTTAATCCTTTATTCCTTTAGGGGATGAATTTTGACAAAAGCTCACTTAGTACTTGGTAGGTAAAATCATCCAATGACATCTCCCGCCTTTGGGCTGAGTAGGAGATAGTGTCGGACTCTTACTGACTAAAAACCACCCCGTTCCTTCGTTGTCTTTCATACCAGGGCCGAGCCTTCTTTTCAGAAGCAGACCCTTGGCTCCAGGACCCTTCGACCCTGCCTGCCTGCTAGCAGGCTGGGCCTCTACAGTTTGCTGACAATTCCTTGAGGCGCGCGGGAACAGTACGCGCCGTCGACGACCTTGGCTTGGTCTTGATGGTTACCCGACGGTATTCTCTCTTAGAGCTTACCTTTCATCATGATAGGAAACTTTCAAGCTACCAGTCCTAGTAGTTTCGGCTGGGTATCAGCTACCTATAAAACGGTCTCATTTTGTGTGGGTACTGACCCCATTTATACATAACTCTAAAGTAAATAATTACAATTAACGTTAAAATAATTGGTGTTAACGAAGACATAATGCCTGGTGTAATGCTGATCAAGATTTATAGCTTTTCATTAGCACATGAAAGGTACTAAAGCGGCTTGAAACTAGCATCAAGCGAAGAAATTGAACTGAGAAACTCATATTTCTAATTTCACGCCTAATTGTTAACAGAAAGGATGACTTCAAAAGACAAAGATGAAGTAAATTGTACTTTTGGGGATTTTTACGATTTCACAATAGCAAAAAGTACTAAGGTAAAAAATTACACTAAGAGTGGATATTCCATAATTTTTGATCTCAAAAAAAGGGTCAATACCTTTTTTTGTGATCAAAAATTATGAAATATGCCCCACTCTTAGTGTAAGATTTGTAGGTACTGACTAAAACATTCGTTCAGTTTTCCGCCTCGCACCTACCATGATAGATGTATTCTTTATTGTACACCATTAAATTACATGAAGAACTTACAATTAATAGGGTGTCACAATGGGCAGTCTTATCGCTTCAACCGATTTCTTACAGACCTACACGATAGCCTACACGTGGATACGGCTGTACTCCGCTCAAGGGGCGTAGCCCACCACACCGTATGCTCCACCGTGTCTTCCGGATAGGTTTTGTACCTTGGTCACAAACAGAACAAAAAAAGCGGGAATCCTGTGTTTAAAAGCTCGAAACAGCGCAATCTGATAATAAATGCTATGTACATTTTTATCTGACTAATTTGAGACTGTCGGAATTAAATCTCATTATAAAGATACTGCATCTTCAAGGCTAATGATGCTATTACAACTAAAAACACAAAGGAGATAATTCTTATGAGAATTGAATGGATTACTCAATACATAGTTAGATGAATGTTATAATAAACTACAAGTAATAAAACAAGAGGTCAATTAGATCATTTAAGTGTGGATTTTATCGGTGTGAATGAAAAGGTATACCTATGCTTGGAATTATGTAAATTATACAAACTCTTAAAATATTAATTGTGCTGTACCTAATATAGAGCGCTTAAATTTTTAAATAATTATCAATGTAAAATAGCGCATACCATAAAAAAAATAACAATAAAAATATATTGAGAGAAAGGTGTCACATACGCGCAAAGGGGTCAGCGCTCAGCAAAATGCTGAATGTCAGCGCTAAAGAAAAGATGTATGGATTGTGGAAGGAGTAATATGAAAGAAAAGGGAGTTAGTAATTGCATGACATGTGACAGGAAGAAAAACATATTACGCCGACCCCAAATAGGACAAGAAAAGATTTCCTGATCTTTAATAATGATGATGATAATAATACCACACCTTTACATAGTAGGTCACTAGTTAACCATACAAACCTATTTTAAAACTCAAATGACACTGTCATGATACCTATATTTATTTCGGGAGTACCTCACAACTGGGTTCGTACAAGATATTTATGCTAACTCTGTACGAAACCGGGGCGAATCATTAGCTTTTACTTTAAACGGGTCATGTTTTGTTCCATTGTTATCATAGCTAGACTTTGAAAGAACACCAAACATTAACGTTTAAACCAAACAAAGTGAAAACATTGAAAGCAATGAAGTTTAAAATTCAAGGCTCCGAGCTACGACCCACGTGTGTGGAACTAATAATAATACATTATCCAGTCGGGCATATAGACACGAAGCTAAAAAGTGAACCAGCAATTTTACACTTATCAACTATCTCATCAATTGCAACTAATAATTAGATTTCGTGAACTTTCATGTCGGAATGGTTATTAAATTAAAAACATAGCGATTATTTAAAGCAACAATAGGCCTCGAAATGAACGATTACAAGACCATTAGGGATAGCGTACACCGGTGCGACTCGACGCGAAGCTGCAATAAAGTTCTAAACTTTGTTTACGAACTACAGAAAAATTGTCACACATTTCAGTTCATTTGAATTTTGAATTCCACGAGGCGTGGAATTCAAAATTCTTATTTCGAATCCTTTTCTCAGAAATGGGTACACAAAAGGTTTTATAACGTCGATCCTTGACAAAAAAGTGGTATTGATTGGTGTCTAGAAAAATATCGAGCAAAAGTCCAAGACACCGTAGCCCCAAATGGTGGTCGCCCCCAAACATAGTTTGAAAAAGAATCACGATTTTCAGCAGTGAAAGAACCATTACAAAGAGATTGTACCGCTATTTTCAAAAAGTTCTCGCCTCTGTGCGAGCTAGCCCTTACAGAAATAAAAAAATGTAGGTTACTTCTAAGAATATATTGTTCTTAACAATTAGTAATGAATCGTGGGTGCTTCGACATAATGAAGATTAATACACCAATTTCGTGCGACTTTCACTGAGCTGCTTTGACGTGATACCTATTAGTCTGTTTAATGATTGATTACTGCAGCGTGAGGAACCTGCATCGCTGTGATTGCGTAATGTCAGGTTATGTGGTTCAACTTGTTGCGATGTTATTGATGACATGTGTTTTTGTGTGGGACTGCGAACTTCGTGAATTCGAGAGTCATCATCATTATCATTCCTCTATCTCTTTTTATTTGCAGTAGGCACAATGTCTGCTTCTTTTATATGTCTCCATTTTAGTCGTAATACTGCAGTCACCCCTTTTCATAAAAAAGAATATTGTTGATTACCTCTAATCCAGCAAGCGGACTTATCTATATCGTGTTAGTGGATGACCGTCCTAAATTATTCGGGATTATTTATACTAGTCTCTGCTCCGGAGCCGTAAAAACATTCCAACCTAGTTAAGCAAAACAAAAATCTGAACGTTTAAAATAATTATTGATTTTATTTAAGAGGTCGACCGCAGCGAAGGTTGTGTGACGATCCGATCATGTTTGTGAGGCAAACTTGGCCATAAATCGCCCAAGATAGAGAGGTTTAGAAGGAGAAGGAAGTAGCTGTTGCCCCGCACTATATATGAAATCGAAATGTAAATAAGCAGATAATGGTTGTAACAGCTAAAACCCTAGTTTAGATTCAATGGCTAATAAAAGTGAAAACTAGGTGACTTCAGTAACTAGTGCAAGCTTATTAATTATAGATATTTATCAAGTAATGAACAAACTCAATGAGACTGTAGAGAAATTAAAATACTTGCCTATTCGTTAACCATAGGGTCTTAGTATTATCTCTCATTACCTTGCGCAATTAAATTTTATCTACTTTCAGAGTCAAGATCTACATACATATTATAATTAAAACAATTTTGTCTATCATCAACTTACCTAATACTTGATTTACAAGAGTAATAATGTTTACTGTAGTAATTAGAGTGCAGTCAAAGTTACAAAAGTGCTCATCATGGAACGGCAGTAAGTAAATTAATTGTTATATAGTAAGAATATGTTTTTAATTGACTAATTCTAAAGCTGGAGCCAATTACCAACATATTCCCACAGAACTACTTCATTGGATTTTACCTAACTTTTAAGCGATACATGATTTCGCTTTTATGGTACAAACGGCCATAACGGTACTGAGTGGGTTCTTGTAGAACACGATTTTTTTTTTGGAATGCTTAAATACTTGCAGTTAAATAAATCTCGGACATTAAAAATAATTGTTTACATTGCATGAGTGACAACAATGGCATATTATGTTCAGCAAGAATGTTAATTCACAGTGGTTTCATTATTACGATTATGAAGCAAAACAGTCACGGAATGATCCAAGCGCCTCCATGTTTCAAGGTCTCAAGCGATGCAGCGTTGTCAATTGAATCAATCATACTGTCAGTTATGATATTGTAAAACCACCATTATAAGTCATCCTAACCACAGAAGAAATTGATCTCCGATATCGGAAAGGTACACAGTATTGCATCATTGCAAAACCTGCCAGATCGTCCATTTTGTGCACACATTCTCAACGATGTTTCCGCGTTATATAACCGCTGAAATCCATTGAATCTACAGTTTTACATTGAAAGCATTGGAATAATATCAACATGAAGCGAACTAATTGCATTGTTTAGAAATGTCGAAGGTTTTTGTCAAGGTTAGGGCAGTGGACATACCATATCGCACTGCGCTTCACCGTCGTCGTCATAGAAGATGGTGTCTCCGTCGTCCATCCCTGCGGCTGCCAGCTCACTCCTCAGCAGCGCCCGCCGGGGCCGGCATCAACGTCGGCACGCGGCCGGACCACCGGCATCCGAACTTGCACTAATTATCTATACGGTTACACACCGGCACCGGCTCTAAGAATCCACTATCGTAGCGAATTTAACGATCGAAATCTTCTGGATTATCCGATGAGTCACGCGACAGCGACCTGACTAGGTGCAACACTGGCTCGCGGCGCAGACAACTCGGAAGGTGTGGGTGTCCTTAACGAGCTGAATCACACGCTGCTCGGAGGAGGCGCCCCGCGTTCACTTAACATTTTTTGGGTACTAACTGGCGGATGAGCCGATTGATTGTGTATTTTTTTGTTGCTCAAGGGCGATCCGCTGAGTGCGCTAGGTTTAGGCTGGTGTTTTTGTGGCAACTGCGTAGATAGCGGCGGCCGGGCGAGGGTGGCGCGCGCACTCGACGGGGTGCATTGATCGGATCCCTACTGCGCATGTCCCCTTTCAGATTTCTCAACTGTTTTGACATTTGCGGGGGGAACCCTTATTTAAACACGTCCGCTGCAGAATGAGAAACACTAGACACGTTTTCTCGAGGATATGCGTAGCTTAACAAAGTAGAAACATTCAAATTAAATAAAAACGATCATTAAACATAACGCGAGTAACATCGACGAAGCAAAAACTAGCGTTCAATATTCCCATTCAATAAAACTGCTCCATCATAGAAATTAGTTCTCACATTATTTTTATGGCACGACAATAATGGCATTTGGTTTAGAGGCTTTTTTATTCAATTTTAGCAATTCTCTGGCCACCTATAAAAAGATGGTGAATGTAGACGGGCCTTAAATGGAAAGTATTTAGGTACATTTGTTTTGCCCATTGCGTACGTGCGTAGGTACTATGTATGTACATAATATTATGGTTGTGTGTATGTTTATTGCTGTAACAACACATTTTTTTTTCTGGAGTACACATTACGTTTTTGAGTTTCTAATGAAACAGAATTTCATAAATATTGTGTGTAATTATAACGCTTTGTTACGAAGGTCTCATTAGTAGGTTTTTTGACGATATACAATTAAAATGCAGTCAGATAACTTAGTGGAGTAGTTTGGATTCCGTTGTCCAACTTTTTGTTGGAGTCCGTGCAAAAAACAAAAATAGTTTTATTGAAGAGAATTGTTTAACAATGCAAGATAAGCGTAATTAAATACTTACGAACGTGCTATAAGTATTTTTTGTATGAGTTACAATAAAAAATACGTATTACAGGTTAAGAGTTAGTTATTGTTCTCACAAAAGAACACATTTTTTTTAAACAGGAGTTTTGAATTATACACGTGATTATGTTAGTTCAGAAACCACGTTTAAATTATGAAAATAATCTGAAACGTAAAGGTGGTAACAAGGTTAAATATTTCATAGGCATAAATTCCTGTGGGGTCGAGATATCTTCCTCCCTCGTAAATGTGTAATGCGGCCGTTTTCTTATGAGCTGGGTTCAGGTGCGCCTATTTCTTGTTATTTATAATTCGTTCTGGTTTTTCTGTATATAAATGGAAAAATAAATTCAGCATTTCAGGTATTCCACATAGCCACACATACATCCACAGTTATCATGATCGTAGTCAAAGGAAGAACTTTGTCAATTAAGCTTCTCAATTTTTGTGAGTAATTAACATTTTTAAAATATTCTATTTGTTTGGTATTTGTTTAGATACTGAAATTTTTATTTGTTTTGTCAGGTGCATGTACGTGTAAATTGCTATATGTTACTGTCTCGGTTTACGATATTTTTTTTACATCATTTACTCGATAATGTCTTTTTTTATGGCATACAACCCTCACTTATTGCTATAATGACTTGCTAGTCATTCTGTAGCTTTGTATATGCGATCTGCATTCTCTAGGGAATAATGTGATTTGAATTTGGAAAAACCATTTGAAAAAAAAAAAAAATTAATTAATTGAAATGTATTGACGTGCATCAAACGAGTTTATTCAAAAATCAAACTGACCACTAACAAAAAAAGAATAAAACGTAGAAAACGTACTGTTGTGTCTAAAATGTATTTAATTATATTATAGCAATAAGAAAAAAATCGAGTAAGCACCCAACACTGTGATAAGACTGTCTTTGCCTGGCTTAAATTCTTTTTACCGGGTTTCGATATAAACTTCCTCGCCGTGCTTAACAGTTAATTATATAAATCCCTCACTGCGTTCGGGATCGAAACTTACTAAACTGGGTCTTCTAAAATAAAACATAATTAAATTCATAGTTAATAAGTAAGTCATTAATAAAATTCATATGTAAATAGGTACATCCATCGCACAATTTCCATGAAAACATTTATCTGACGGACGACCCCCCTGGTTACCTATTTCGTTAGTAGACTGTACATACATACATATCTATGAGTAGGTATATATTTCCCTACCTAAAACATGTTCATTTAGTAAGGGGCCCGTTGTAAAGGCCTATGAATGAGCCACGGCGAGGTGAACTGTGTCAAGGCACTCGGGAACGTTCACTGTGCTCTACTCCACTTGTATCATATCGTAGCTATAAACCCTCGTGCGTAAACAGGTCCGTGTCAACGTAACTAGAAAGACGTACCTTAAGTTGTGTACACATGGAGAATATTTGTTTCAAAAGCAAGGATGCGATATGGTTGAAAGAGCATAATAATTAACATTCACCTAATTATATCTAGTAGTAGATAACTAGAAATGTATGTCGAGCTCATATCCAAAAATTTAACATTTCATAATGTTCAACCATTTCATGAAATTGTCGTATATCAGTACTAATGTAGAACCATGTCCACTGGCCATATTAATTAACAATAAAAAGATAATTATAAATTATTAAAAAAAAAATTAACAAGAAAGAAGAAAGAAAGAAAAAAAATTCTTTGGGCATAGAAACACAACACTTAAATTAAAAATAAAATAAAATAAAAGAATACTAAGTCAGAGAGTCATCTAAATGCACGATTATTTCATATGTTATGGTTAAACATGAGGGACCATACCGTAAAACCGTAAAACCGTGTAGTTATCTTGTCTACTGGTAGAAGCTTAAAGTCGAATGTAGCCATTTTAGAGATGTGCCAACGACATCCGAACGATTTTAATTACAATTGGCTTTTTATTTCAATGTAAACCTAATAGTTTGTTGGTCTATTATGTCCCACTGCTGGGCGAAGACCTCCCTCTCCCTTTTACACACACGTTTAGAACCATTATGGCTGAGACCATATAGATAATTTTTTAATTTAATTTTTTTCAGTTTGTGATTCTTCTTACAAAAGCAATACATTTTTTGACTGGCCTGTTGGTCTAGTGGTTAGTGGCCCTGACTGCTATGCCGGAGGTCGTGGGTTCGATTCCCACCCAGGACAAATGTTTGTGTGATGAGCACGATCATTTGTTCTGTGTCTGGGTGTTATTTATCTATAATATCTATGTATGTATTTAGAAATATATGTATAAGTATGTTTATCAGCCGTCTGGTACCCATAACACAAGCTCTGTTTTTTATAATAATCGACTAAAACAATCGATTAATTTATAGATTATTTGATTACTGCGTTTTGTTTTGTTTTCTTTTTATATTTTTAGTTGTGTTATATAATTTACGTATATATTCTATTAATTTTATAAATAATAACAGTTTGTCCTCTTAAACCTATTTGTTTATGGTTACGCCGATCAGCGTCTCACTGTCAACGACGGCTAGCGCTGAAAATCAGCGCTGTGGCTCTGTCCTGCACACGAGCTCCAGCATTTTGCTGAGCGCTGGCCGTTTTGTGCGGATGTGACGCATATCTTTTTATGTACTTTTTATTTTTTTATTTTATTATATAGAGTCAGTGTGTGTAGCTGTTATTTTAAGATATGCGCCATGTTTTGGTACAAATAAACTTTTTTCTTTCTTTCTTCTTTTCTTCTTTCTCTGCTTAGCTTGGGACTAGACGGTGTTGTGTGATAGTTGTGGAAATATTATTATTATTATATTATATTATTTATGTTCCTACAGGCCTTTTTTACCATGAAAATTCTACATTGATGATGATAGCTATGGTCAAACGTGGATTAATATATCATCAAACGTTGGCGTTTAAATGATTTGGCTAATTTCAGACGCCTATATCATGATATAAGCGTCTAAAATTGGCCAAATCGTTCACACTTCGTTGGCATTTCATGAAGTGGTGAGTGGTTTCGTCAAGCAACTACAACTGACCATCATGTAGTTGTCTGGCATTTATGCTGAACTAGACCTATTTGGCGTCGCCGTGAGGCACACATTGTGTCTGTATTTTTTCTTCTTGTCTTTATCTTAAGTTTTATAAATTTGGTTTTACAGTGTGTGTAAAATGCGTGCCAAATTAAATGTTTTTCTTTCTTTCTTTCTTTCTTTCTTAAGTGCAAGCATTTCATGAAGTGGTCGACACACACAAAATTAATTTGATATTCTATATTAACTAACAAATAAATACAAATGGAAAGTTACACAAAGGCGACCTTAACTTTAGGGTTTCACACAGCAAATCTTATAGAGATGTTAGCATAAATGACGGGGTCCACTCTGGTCGATACCACCTGCTTGCAGGATTGATTAAAATAATCATCGCAGCCTTGAAATGCAAAAGGCAAGTGAAGCAATACAGAATATGTTTTAGCAGTAAAAATCTGACACGCCTACCTGCCCCACCTGGAGATTTTTCATGAAAATATGCGTGCCGTGGTGTTGGTGAACCGTAGACTACTCCAATAAGCAATAGGTACCATACAGTTAGTATGGCAGCAATCGACTGCTTAGTTTTCCTTAGAAACCATTGAGTTTTACAGCCAGTTTTTTTTTTATATATGAATTAAGTAATAAAAGCATAATTGTCCTTATTAAAATGTTCTAGTTTCGTTACCTACGTCATTATACTTGCATCATTAATTCAATCAGCCACATTTCCTGACAATTCCGTTGATAAATTATGTGGGTCTGATTGTAGAAATATTAATGATAGGGCAGAATAAGTTCAGTCGTGAATTCGTGGCTGTTACGAAATGTCAAGGGAGTACTTTAATGTTACGACAAGCTGAGTGAGAATTCAACGTTCGTGCAGAGCAATAGATACCTAATACGGCTGTGTTTGTTATTTATAACGATAATTATATATTTAATATTCCACGATTATTATCTCGATAAAATTAAATTTGGCCAAATGTTTTATTTTTTTATCGTTACCACTAAATAATACATTAGGCATTCTACTGGTGACTGAATTTTGAAAATCGGGCCAGTAGTTTTTGAGTTTATTCATTTCAAATAAAACACAATTCTTTCCTCATTAATATGGGCATTATTATACTCGTATGTAGAGATATGGTCGCGTTTGGCCACTGTCTCTGGTGGCAAGCAATGATGTAGTCAACCATGGAGTACCTACACTTGTCTGGAAGTAATATCCCTTGACATAAAGACCCAAGAAAATGTGCAGATGATGATGATTCTTCAGTTCTTCATTAGTTACGGATGATTCTATCAGTGAGTAACTAATGAAGAACTGAAGAATTATTTCAATTTCATTTTTCTAATTAAAATACATACCTGTAATTGTTTTCACAAGTGGATGGAGAAATGCTTTAAATACCCCTGGAGGCTGGAATCCTTTGAGGATTGGTAGGAAACTATATATTTCTTTATATCCAAAGACAAGCTGAATTCTAAGAGACTATGAGGACTATTACTCGTAGTAGGTTCGTATATAACCTAAGTACTACGACCAGTAAGTATTCGTGTTCACAGTCCCTTACTCGAGCCAGCTCGAGCCACTGTGCCTGTAGTCTTACCCATCCCCAAGTCGTAGGGGCTCAGCAGGGTCGAACCCTACTAGGGCCAATGGTCTGCTTCTGAAAGGAAGGCTCGGCAAAGAAGGCAGGCAACGAAGGAACGGGTGGGTTTTTTAGTCAGTAAAAGTCCGACACTACTTATCTTCCGCTTCACCCAAGGGCGGGAGATGTCATTGGATGATTTTCCCCACCAAAAAAACCCATTGCCAAGTAATCAATGTGCGATCCAACCTGACCCTTGCTGTCCTTCCCAGTGACGCAATAAGCAGAAGTCTGTCTGTACCTTACACAAGTTTCGGTTTACGGTACGTTACGTCACACTCAAGCCCAGTTAACCAGGCGATCCCTTTACAGGTTGACCTGCGCGAAACTTTATAAAAAAATCCTTCGTATTCACTTGTTAACTAATGTTAGATATAATCATGTCTGAGGTGTTAAATGCCTTCACGTGACAAGTCTAATAACTATCTTATCTCATACAGCTATCAGCATTCTTTTGCACCACGTACAGCTCAGAGGCAAATGACAATAGCGAACCAAACGACATTCCTCGTTATGAAGGTTAAGTGTCAAAATGTATGTGAAGAATAATTTATTTTATAACTTGCATACAGTTGGCGGTGTGTTTGTTATTAAGAGGGCCCTCCCCGAACCGTCTATCGTGAACGTAAGTCTGGTTTAAACGCTTGCTGTTTCCTCCAACGCAATTCAACGCAATGTTTGATAAAGATGCAAAGCGAAACAAGAGAGAGAACGACTGAAAACTTTGTCACTCACTCGAATATTTCACAAAACTTGTTCTAGGAAATACGTGTTATATTTTTTTAAACTTTAGCTTATTTGGGCGATTCAGAATTTTGATTAAATGTATAAGGTTTCAACAATATATTTTTTTAGTTTATGAGTATTATGAAGGGCCAAATTCATGCAAAATAGCAGATTTTCAGGTCTTTACTGTATTAATTTTATACAAACCTATGTTTTGAATGTGATAGAAACCTAGGTAATACTCTAGTAACGTTATTATACATCTTTCGCTAGATCTGTGTAGCGAAAGATGTATAATAACGTTATATATTCACGTAAGAGCGGATATTTGGAAATGTGACGTGTATCTAGGGTTGGGCGCTCTTACCTAACTGCATTAAGTGCAGTCAGCTTTGACCCAAGTTCGAGAGAGAACAATATAATTTTGGCCGACCAGAGTGTTGTAAGTACAAAACCAGAAGATGTTGGAACTAGATGTAAGATGATGAGTCGAAATATACTCTAAGGTGTTTTCATTTACTTGTTATATAGTTCAACTTTTATTATTTGACACTGTTTAATAACGTATAGTCTTTTTTAAATTGAACATCTAAGTTATAACTTGTAAAAATCCCTTACCAGTTTTCTTCTTCTTCCTGCCCTTATCCCATATTACGTGGAGTCGGCGCAACACGTTTTTTCTTTCACTCAGTGCTGTCACCAGTCACACTATCACTAACTCCCTTTATCCCTTACCAGTAAACTACAGGGTGACTGGTAATTAGTGACTGATACTTAAACACGTGATTGTAGTAAACAATCAACTTTTGCTATGGGACCAAACCTGAAATCGCGAAAAGAATCAGCATGTTCAATACATTTTGACCAGTTAGGCGAACATAAATGTTTTGACCAGCAAATTTTTTCGCGATTTCAGATTTGGTCCCATAGTAATAGTTGTTTTTTAGAATGACTACAATCACGTATTGATCACTAATTATATTACCAGTCACCCTATATATGACTAAGTAAATTGGGGCGACTTCCAGTCTAAGTAAATACAACTGAATACCAGTATTTTACATGGAGCGACTGCCTAACTGACCTGCACAACCCGGCAACTGGGGTAACAATATTTCTGGCTTCTGTCTATCCGTGTTGCTATCGACTGTCAAAAATCTAAAAATGATAACCGAGACCATCGGCTTAAAGTGCTTTCAGAGCGGAGAAAGGTCTCGATAGGTATGTTAAAATGGTCACACATTTAGGCATTTTCTACCAGTCGACCTTAGGGTGGTGCAGAGACATAACATGGCAGGTGCAACTTAAAAGAAGACAGGCAAAAAGGAAAAAAGAAAAAAACACCAGCTAAGAGAATTTAAATAAAATTTCACTTTCTATAAAATATTACTAGCTTCTGCCTGCGCAAAAGCAGAAAATAAATACAACTAATGTCACTAAGTATGTAATAAAGTAACATTCAAATGGTGAAAAAAATGTCGAAATCGGTCCAGCAGATTCTGAGTTTATTCATTACAAACAAAAATACAAAATATAAATCTTTTCTCTTTTTAAAATTAGTATTACATTAAATATTATTACCTACTATAGAAAACTTAGAATTAAGTTGCCAACGTAAACGTGCTTTTCAAAAGTACAGACAAGCGCAAAAACAGTTTAGTTAGCCGACAAGACGTTCACATAAATCTTACGTATTATTATGCGCTGTGTGAAAAGGAGCTGTAATAAAAGCCAACTAAAATGATAACATCATACATACGAGTACAGTCATACAAATAACGACCATACACCGACTTCGCCGTCGTACACCGGACGTAGTGATTGTATTATCCCCCTCAGATCATTAATTCCGTTCCTTGTAGCCAAATAGGGGAGCATTATTCATAAATTAAGGAATATTACACTTTCTTCTGACCGCCATTATGAGGTCGTAATAAATAAAAGGAATGGACGTACTTACTGGGTAATGCAAAACAAAGAGGGAAACGCTAAATGTTAAATCTGGTCATTATTCTAGATTATTTACGGTAGGAACCTTTTTACGAAAATAAATAGGAAATAAACAACATTTAATTTAAATATAAAATTAAACTTTGAAGCTCTTCTTGAGTTTTTCGCAGTATAAAATTTGCGCATTGTATCATTGTACATAATATATATGTACTCGTACGTAATCCTTTGGAAGCACTTATATTTCTTTTTGTATTTTTGTTTCTAATGAATAAACTCAAAAACTATTGGACCGATTAAAAAAAATCACTAGTAGAATGGTAAGTACTTTATCATTGAGTGGCAAAAGTATATTTATTTTCAATTCTAACGCGAGCGAAGCTGCTGGTAGAGGCTATTACAATATATAGGTACTCTACAAGTAAGTATTATTTCTGTCTATCCTTAAATATTACAAAACAAAATCGCCCACCGCGTCTGTATGAACGCGATAAACTGCTGAACTGATTTACATGCAATTTTCACCAATAAACAGAGTGATTCATGAGAAAGGTTTAAGTGTATAATACATGCATATTATAGTAGAGAAAAGCCAGGAATTTTAAAGATTTGTAACACTCTTGCGAAGTTGGGGCGGCCGTGGGTTACTAGTTCTACATAAATACGAGTATGTAAAAGTGTGTGAACCATAAGGGCCGAGTCACACCGAGATGGCAGCGGCCATCAGCGACGCGGCGAGCACTTTCAGTGTGAAATTATTATTAAATTTATCTTATCGCGTGAATAGCTTAAAAAGGTTTCATATCTTGCAATATTAACGCTATACTGGTCTTTTAAGTATAAAGATAAAGTTTTAAATTATTTCATTCTGAAAGTGCTCGCCGCGCCGCTGCCATCTCGGTGTGACTCGGCCCTAAACGTGTACTACTGGATCGCGTGTACATCATCAGGAAGCGAACGTTCCCCACACCTCATCTATCAAGCCCATCTCATTCATGTTCTTAGTAAACAATAAAACAACGTTTTACTTTAAACTCCAGGAATACCCACGTTCTTGCGCAAGCGACTCCATTGTGTCTCGTTATTTTTACTATACAAAAACATGACAGAAAGAAAACACTATGTTTTTATGGCTCCTAAAATAGATCATTAAATACACTTTGTATTTTTAATATAAATCATTTTCAGTCAAATTGTGATTACTTAGATGTTTTTTACCTTATAAACTCGAGTCAATTTGACTGAGATCAGATATACATATTTTATTTATGATCGTATTATCTATGGGTAAATTGAATGTTGTTGTGGTAATCACAGTCAGCAAACTGTACTTATACTACCACTAGCTTTTGCCAGTTGCTTCGCTCGCATAAAAGTAGCTTTCTACATACAAACTTTGGACCACCATTTCATACTCTTGGGGGTGAATTTCGGACAATCCTCTCTTACCGCTTGCCTACGCTATAAAAGGAAACCTTGTGCAAAATTTTATGTTCCTAGGCCCATTAGTTTCAGCTTTGCGTTATATCAGTCAGTCAGTTTCACTTTTTATATCTATATATAGGGTGACTGGTAATTAGTGAACGATGCTTAAACACGTGATTGTAGTCATGATAACAAACAACTTTTACTTTTTGGGACCAAATCTGATATCGCGAAGAAAATCAGCCAAGTTCAGTACATTTTGACCAGTTAGGCGAACATAAATGTACTGAACTTGGCAGATTTTTTTCGACAACCTCAGATCGCGAGATGTCATTGGAAAATTCAACAAACAAATGGTTTAAAAAAATAAAAGCCAATAACAGTGGTTATTACTGTTGACAACTGTTATTGCCAGCATTTATTTTTTAAACCATTTATTTTTTTACGAGTGCACAAGCGCTAAAGTTCGCAGAGCCTAACTTCATGCTCGCCAAGATCCGTCGCCCGTACTGTATCACCTTCGACTGCCGGTGGCCCAGTATCAAAGAATCGCGTGTGTACCATCAGGAAGCGAACATTCCCCACACCTAATTATCAAGCACATCTCATTTTACTTCACAGTAATAGACAGTAATTCATAAAACAAGCGGTTTACATTTAACTCTAGTGATACCCACGTTCTTGCGCAAGCGCCTCTATTGCGTTTCGTTCTTTTTACTATGTGTAGTGTGTAGGCAAGAATTATGATGCGCAAGAGTTTTTACATCTCTTTTATAGTAATCAACATTTCTTCCGCCATTCTAATTGTTAAATAATGAATGTGCACGAGTGGTGTGACATCACATGATTTAATGAAAAACAAAAATAGGCATGTGTTATTTAAAGCGCATAAGTTTTTATTAGATAAAGCATTAAAACAAGAAAAATAAAAATAACTAATTAAAAATATACATACATACATTAAACTAGCTTAATATGGCGTCATAAAACTCCTCCGCATCGCTGTCGACTGGAAGTGTGCCCAAAAGGCTGGCGACATTGCCACGTTGTATGGCAATGCTTTATCTCTGAGTTCTGACCGAAGTAAAAGCCAGCCCATGGATCAGTTCGTTTAGTTAGTAAGTATTTTTTTTATTTGAAAAAGTACTGTTGTAGAAGTTTATTATGGAAGCTTGATAAACCTATCTCTTGGCCCAAGACTTAGCAAAATGCAAGAAGCACAGGAGTAGTTGATCCAATTGACTATTCCCCGATACGGTACCAGACAGCTGATAAACATACTTATATATTTCTAAATACATACATATTATAGATAAATAACACCCAGGCACAGGACAAATGATCGTGCTCATCACACAAACATTTGTCCTGGGTGGGAATTGAACCCACGACCTCCGACACAGCAGTCAGGGCCACTAACCACTAGACCAACAGGCCAGTCATACTGAATAAAACTCGCTCCTGTTCCTTCTTTGCCTTCGTTCCAGAACCCCGGGGTTCACTTCAGGACCTGTAGATGTCGGTTGCAGTATTGTTCTATTGTTACCACTAGTCTTACAGGAACCAAATGGCAACTGGAGAACCACAGGTGGGTTTTAGTCAGTTAAGTCTGACACACCCTCTCGCTCCGTCCACAGTGAGAGGAGTAATTTGATGATAAATCCCACCTGAAAAGAACCAGTTTATGTAGCAATGGAGGTCTAGGGCCAGTAATGGATGTCTTTCGGCTGAAATGATAATGATTCCATTATTTTGCTTAGTTTAGTTTAATAGATAAATACAGTTTGTAGGTAGGTATTAAAACAAAGAATTCTATTTTAATTGTTACTCATACACCAAATTATTTCCGGATTTAGCGTACCTGCATATTCATGATGAATTTTATGTATTTATAAATAAAAAACTCGTTATGATAATGCAGATGGTTGTATTCGTAAAAGAAGACGAAAATTAAAATATTGTGGAAAAAATAAATATATATATTTGACTGGCCTGTTGGTCTAGTGGTTAGTGGCCCTAACTGCTAAGCCGGAGGTCGTGGGTACGATTCCCATTCAGGACAAATGTTTGTGTGATGAGCACGATCATTTGTTCTGTGTCTGGGTGTTATTTATCTATAATACGTATGTATTAAAAATATATAAGTATGTTTATCAGCTGTCTGGTACCCATAACACAAGCTCTGCTTAGCTTGGGACTAGATGGTGTTGTGTGATAGTTGTGGAATATTATTATTATATTATTATTATTACTAGCATTTATCAGCGGTTTCGCCCGCGTGTAAGTCGGTATCTCCATATAACTAGGTACAAACTTCCAACCCCCGTTTTACCCCCTTAGGGTTATATTTATTTATTTATTCAAGCTTTATGCACTAGTGTACAAAGGCGGACTTAATGCTATAGGCATTTTCTACCAGTCGACCTTAGGGGACCTTAGGGGGCCAGTCGATGTTTCTGAGATTTCGTTCGCTTTTATATATATATAGAAAAACGAAATAATAAGATTAATAATTTTTGTATTGTAAGTTTTGCATTATTTATGTTGTTTTACGCTGTCGGCCTTAAATCTATCTCCTGTAGTTCAGCTCACACAAAGGTTGACTGTAAGAGAATGCCCTTCAATTAAGTAGATCTATTCAATAAATAAACAAGTACTAAATAAAAGACTTCTAAGTTATAGAATGTTATTCTCAATGCAAAGCAGAATCGTAGTACTGTTAAACGTGATTTCGTTCACTACGTGCAGTTCACATGCCTCTCGGGTCAAGGCGATGTCAAATCAATAAAATTATTAGAAACACACGACTTACAATAACCGACTTTACAACAAATAAATATATTTATTAATACGGTAAAAATAAGTTTACAAGTCACAATATTTTTCACATAATTCAATAGTTGTGTAAAATATTGCTACAATTAATCCATTATGGTAATGAAATAATTAATTAAAAACATAAAATAATAATTATTTACTGGTCTTCGAAAATTCATCATACAATGTGTATCAAATAAAATACTTAATTAATTAAAATATAGTAAAAAAAAAATTAGGGCGCCTTCAAATTAGCTGAAAAGTGCCGCGCGATTAATAAATAAAAACGCGCGACTGCCGCGCTACAGTCACGCTGTGGCCGCGCGTTTTTATTTGTATGAAATAACAATGCAGGGCGACGGTAATACTGCAGCCGCGCTTTCGTCGCGCGGCACTATCCGGCTAATTTGAAGGCGCCCAAAATAATAACTTGTAGAATAACAGCCGCATTGATCAACTTTCAAGTTTTTTTTTAAACTTATTTGGAAATTGTCTTATGACTTCTTTCATTCTTGGGCGGAACAGGAGGGCCCGTTCCGCCCAAGAGCAGCAAGTAACCAGTCTTTTACTGACAAAAACCACATCTATGACGAATGGCCAGACGACGAGCCACCCAACCCACCCCAACGCACGTCGTCCGCAAGTGTTTTTCTTTTGTTTACTGTGGCCCTAGAAAGGCCTCCTGAAGGAACACAGCGAGTTTTAATCAATCATCCGCCACGCTCTCTCGCTCCAACCTAGAGCGGGAGAAGTCATAAAAAACCCCACATAATTAGGAAAAGGCTAGACAGATAGAACACTAGGTACTTTGTTGGCACAACATGACTGTGTCGCAAGAACATGACTTAATTGTCGCGTAATCGCACTGTTTCCTGTCAGGTGCCATTGTCCTCCGACAATAAAGCCGGTTACATAAGACGCAACCTAAATTACCTGGACCGTGTACACTAGGCTTAACAATCAAGTTAATGTGGGATTCTATTGTAGGAATTTCATTGAATCCCACATTTCGCCCGTTATATTGAAATCCCATTCGCTTAGGCAGATTTTCCTTCCAGTTTTGCTAGTTCGGTTTAAAGATATTTATTCTCATAAGGAACACAAATAGTTCACTTAAATATGAGACTATTACAAATAGATCATGCAGTTATGCTAATACATCGTGACTCTGTGATTCGATTATATAGAAAAATAAAAACAAATGTAGTTCTTCTTTCGGATAAGTGGCGCGGTGCAGGAGCGGTGGGCAAGGAAAAATCCAATCATTGGGTACAATATTGAGGGCAGGAAATCATCAAATATCTTCACCCGCTTTGGATAGATTTAAATGATTAATGATATTTGTTTGCAAATACGAGTAGGTTTTAAAAAAAAACACTTTTACACGTCAATATTTTCGTCAGTTTAAACTAGACTACCTTGACAAGAAACACCGAAACAAACTCTCTCAGTCTCAGTCCATAGAGCAAACATTTTAATGTTGAAAACATATATGAAGCATTTAGAATATTATCTAAGGATGGTCTTTTGAGGGAAGAACCACATAGATTTGAGTGGACCTGTCCAGACAGTGCAAGCATTAACTCAACAGGACTACTAAGGAATTAGAATAAGTGTCAGAATTTATATAAATAAAACCCATCCAGCCCTGGAAGGCGGTAACCCTTTCGTCTAATCCTGCAATCTTTTAACTAACTGCGGATCCAGATTGGCCGCTCCAAAAACCATCTGGTCAAATGGGGCTTCCTCGCTTTTTTTCCTGGCTACACAAGACATGCGTCACCCGCTATGCTGGCCATCTTGCACAACAACCTGAACTTTGCAGAATTTGTACGAGGCCAATGACAGTACCGTACAGGTTGCCAAATACTGGTCGGATAAAATTTAGTTTGAATTCATCGACACGCAAAGAAGAAGAAGAAGAATTCTGCAATCCACCTTTAGAATCAGGTTATATTAGAATTTCGATGGCCTATGAATGGCATTATTATTCGTATTTACTACAGTGCAATAAAGCTAAGGTATTTCTTATACTTAGGTATCGAAGTGCGTGAGTGAGAGTCAATTGAAACAGGTTACTGCCTATGCGCAGTGATACTCGTAAAGATTGGAAAACAACCTGATCCGTTGTTGTTGTTATTTGTTGTTGTACAAACACTACGTTATTGGGGACGGTGCAAGTGGTACAACCAAAGGTACAATTTTAAGTTTAAGGGGACAAATAGGTACTCTGCATGTGACTTCATCTGCATGGACACAGACAAACTTTACAAGAGAAATAAACCTCTGGCCAACAGATTAGAAATATGAATTCTCTAAAATTATAATAAGTAGTATTGTGAAGATTTTTTCAATTCACAGAATATATGTCACCTCGACTACTCAGCATGCACCTTCCACAATGTATACAAGTTACGATCAGTATTATTTTTGGGTATTTCGAGCGTAAAAGAACCGAGGGCCGGTCTGGATGGATGAAGCGGTTAATTGTAATTTCTATCGAAATAGTTGAGGTACATTGGATCATGACAGTAAATTCGTAAGTTACATTGAACAAAGAAAGCAATGCTATTAATTTGGCGCCCCGCTGGATAGAAACACAGGCCGATCCGCAGATTAGTGCTACTTTAACAATATTTATGTATCATGCTAACCGTAACGTAATTTAAAATACCTCCAAATTCTTATAAAACCATACAATCTTACTGTAGACATGGAATGCAGTCCTTTTAGGATGTGGGTAGTTTCCTTTCGATTCCAAATTTGAGCTATTAACAACGTCCTTGACGACCAGTTAACTGGCTTAGGCGCGACTTAATTGACGAATTGGCTCAAACTTAAACGCAATTATTTTAAAATAGACCATTTACAGGCACTTTTGATTAGTCAAAATGTCGGCTAGTCAAAAAAAGAAGTGAAGCGAAAAGGCTAATAGCATTATACATATATACAATATATGTTGTGTAGCACAAATATACCATAAGGTGCGTATGTGTAAGATCGGCGCTAGGATAAGAACGTATAAATCAAATATCCCGCTTGTTTGGCAATATTTTTAATGCTAGCCACATTACGGGGCGGGGCTGAACAGTAACGTATGTGGCTAGCATAAAAAATATAGCCACATGCTACACCTACCCCGATGCATTTTATATAGCCGGCACTTTAGATTATAAATACTGTTAACTTCATTCTACCATCGATTTCTCCGGCGTGAAAGCAGAAAATTATTCCAAAACAACATACCTACCTACTCCCGGAATAAAAAATACTTACCCTCATGTGCTATTCCAGAACTTGGTCTACCCGTGGAGTGAAGGATTTTTCAGCTTTATAATATTAAAGGTGATCCCAAAGACAAACTTCATCGCTAGAACTTTGAATGGTTTTAAAGCAAGCATGTGAGCATAAAGCGTAATATTGGCCTTGTAATGTTCCCACTGCTGGAATTCAGGTCTCCTCTTTAAGAAAGAGGATGGGCCATAATCTACCACGCAGACTCAATTCGGATTGGTGTATGTCACAAGTCTTCAATTTTTTGGTTCTAGGACATGCCGGTTTCCTAATGATATTTTCCTTCGCCGTTTTGAGAGCATTGGTGATGAAATAAATTACACAAAATGCAAGTAATGCGTCTGGCTGGAACCGGTGACTTATAAATTGATAGTCGGGGCAAGCAAACATATATTATCTTCTATCACTACATCGGTATTAAAACGTTCTAATACTTAAATCTACGGACCAAAGCATAGACATAACCTGCAAAAACATATGCAAATGTACCTTAGTTTTACCGTAAACTCATAAAACAGAGATCTCATTTCAGTACTCCCTATGTAAATGGTCATTTGTATTGCAAATATATGAATGACCAGCGTCCGTCCCCGTGTTTGTCCGTGCGATGGCTCGGCCGGCGGGCGGTCATTGCCCGTTTCCTGCGAAGCTGCATTCCTTGGGGACCAAGTAATGTGGCACCCGCGGGCTACCACTCACACCGCACTGGCTAGTGTGTGGTTTAATAACCCAGGGGGAATTGTTTTCATGATTGTTAGTTCATGAACGGAGACTGAATTTTCCACGGGTCTATATTTACTAGAACATTCTTGCACACATATTAGATCCTAGCAGTCATAAATATTACTTACCTGATGTATCTTTTTTTTATTAAATTATTATTGATAGGCTCGCGCTTTTCACTTTCTCCCCTGATGGTAAGCGATGACTTGTCCGACGTTACTTCTAGGACTAGACCTAATAGGTACCTATTCACTCTTGACTTAAAGACCTTCAGATTGTAGCTACCAGGCGAGGCATGTGAGTGAGAAAAAGAAAAGAAAAGAAAGAAATAAAATATTATTACAGCCTATAAAGCTCCATTCCTTTAACAATTTAGTTTAGATCGTAAACTAGATCGCATAACAGCTCGTGGTAGGATCTCAGGTAACACAGATTCCGAAAGAATATAATACATAGACCAGCAATGCAGAGTAACAGCTATAACTGTTCTATCTATCATTCTATTATTAAGAATTATTATGAAAGGCTACGACTAATTTATTTTACGCTTCAAACATAAATCGTGCGTTGTTGTAATAAGAATTTTACGCAATTTTTACTCCATGCATTGATGTATCATCGATTGTAAATCAAGCATCATATGAAGAAACAATTTACGAGCCATTTTTCAAGTCACGAATACCGTTAACAATATGACAGGTCGCCATTGTGGTCTAAACTACTATTATTGCGTTGTTAAATTAGCGAGTCGAAAACTTTGAAGAGAGTGAAATGAAGAGATGTTAATTAAACATAAGTTTGTTTACACTTAATTGGCTATAGACCTTCTCACACAGTCTGGCCCTGATCTTTCCAAACAGTGACACTTGGTATTAAACTTTAGCTTTAGCCTTAGGCCCCTCGCCCATGGCGACTTTTTGTAGCGATGCTGTAGCGCGTTTGCATCGATACAGTCGCGATGCTGTAGCGCGTTAGTGGCGCGTTGGCATCTCTTCTATAGCGCGTCGCAATGCGACAAAAGCAGGATCGTAGCGATACTGTCGCGCGCTTACGAAACGCGCGACAGTATCGCTACAAAAAGTCGCTGTGGGGGACGGGCCATACTATGACGTGTTGAAATATAAAGTGTGCAAGCGAGAAAGAGGGATGAAGCTATAAACCCTGTATAGCTCCATCCCTTTAACAGTTTTGTTTAGGTCTTCAAATCGATCGTGTTAAGATATCGTGGTAGGGCGTCAAAAGTAAGTAGTATCAGCCTTATAATGTTCGCACTGCTGGGACTCAGGCCTCCTCTCTAGGAGAGGGAATGGGCCGTAATCTACCACGCGGGCCCAGTGCGGGTTGGTGGATGTCATATGTCTTCGAATTTTTGGTTCTAGGACATGCCGGTTTTCTCACGATGTTTTTCCTCACCGTTTTGAGAGTAGTGGTGATGAAATAAATTACACAAAGTAATACGCCTGGCTGGGTTTGAACCCGCGACCTCCAACTGGTAAGTCGGGGCCATTACCACTCGGCCACCACTGCTCTGCGTCAAAAGTAAAGGTGTTGAAAAAGATAACCACACTAACCTAAATCATAACAAAGGGAATATTATAAAGCAACAACAGTTATGTCGACGTTAAACCTGATGCCACGGTCACGTGACGATTCTCAATTTTTTTTAAATATTTTCTTCACAGCTTATAACAATCCATTTTTTACGTGTGGCTCTAAATCACGGGTAAGAATTTAAGATTTATTTGTCATCATCATCATTCATTAATCAATACGTCAGAGGATCATTTAAGATGGTACCGATTGCCGAAAAGTTGAAGGAGAGTCGTATGCGATAGTACCTTAGACGAAATGACGACAAAGTGCTCGATTGTACTTTAGTGACAGTAAGGTTGGTCCAATCCATCCAGTATGGATGGATTTTCCGAAAGATTTACCGCGTATCTGTAAAGCAATGAGCAACTGAAGAAACACAAGTGGATTTTAGTCAGTAAAAGTCTAAAAATCGGTATATTTTCACGAAAAATAATTGGTTTTGTCTCGTTTTTAACTCCAAATTTTCAATTCATAAAGCGGCTCTAAATCTACGTTGCACCATCTTCATTACCGTGTGCATTTGTACAAGCAATTATATGCCTGTGAAGATTTGTAGAATATTTCTGAAGCGGAATGTTGCTTCAATTATGATTATGAGCGAGTTCAAAGCTGCTTTGCTCTGGGAGTGTAAGGTACAGACAACGACGAAAGTCTTTCAACACTTTATGAAATATTAACTTTAACTCAACATTTATAAATAGCTATTACAATGTTTGTTCTACCTATTTAACAAGGTTACAAGTAGTAACATATTTTGTGGTCATTTAAAAAACTCCCGTTCCCGACCCAGACTTCTAGCCACCGTAGGGTGGGCTTGTGGACGGCGAGCAATGGATAACTCGCCATCCGGCCTTTTGGTAACTGGCTGGACCGAGCCTGAGTCGTCAATGGTGCGTAGTGTTCCACGCGCGCCTCAAAGAGATGTGAACCAAAACCGTAAGGATCCAGCAGGGCCGAAGCCTACTGGGAACATGGGTTCGCTTCCAAAAGAAAAACCCGGAGTCCTGAAAACCACGGCTAACAAGAAACGTAGGAGTGGCGCTCCACATTAGAGCTGGAGAAGTCCTAAAAAAAGTACCTAAAATAAAGTCATCTACTCTAGGCGTTACTCGTACAAAATCTGCGTGTCTTTACGTCAATATACTTCGAAAAAATTCTAACTTGGCTAACTTGGCTTACTACTGGACCCTAAAAACAACGCTTTTCACGAAACAGCGAAATGATATTTAAGAAACTGCAGAAAAAAGTTATCGTGGGCAAGCCCACAAAGTTCCAGGGAACGCAAAGGGCAATTAAAGGATACATGTGGGTTTTAGTTGGTAAATTTCTAGGGTGAACCTTTTTGCCAAGACAGAGACATTTTTGCCCTTTCCGCTGCTCAATTTAAGAAAAAAGTCATGGAAACTCTCGCCAGATAATAAAGGATTAACTAAACTTATTTTTATTATTTTCTTTTCTGCATAGTTTAATATTTTTAGTTCTAATTATTATTGTTATCTTTATCCATTTATTTCGTATTATTTCAATTGTTGTTATTATTATGTAATTAATTGCACGATGTTTTACAAATATTTTTTCTCATTTATATTCTGTGGAAAATGCTGTGAGTTACACATTGAACTACCTTCTATTATTTTTTCATAATATGTAATTCATAATATGTAACTGTTTTTGTTGTCTCAAATAAATAAAATAAAATAAAACTTACAGCTGGAGAAGTAATTTGACAAATTACTACTTAAAAAAGAAAATGTTTACAGACTTGTCTCGCCGACTGTACTATCATATTCTCCGTAGTCCGTACGTTACTAGCTTCACAGACCGGTTACGTAATCCCTCGCATGTGTTCCCGAGTAGAATAATTAGTTAATTAATTACACTCTTACTTTGCATCGTGGTGTCTAGCGTCGAGACGTACATACGTACCCACGATTACACAATGTAGCAAAGGGAGAGTTGCCAGTGTTGAAAAATATTACCCACTAGTGTTGCCAGCATGGAGTTAAACTGATCAGAATCTCGGAAGGACAAGTTTATTAGTCACGCCTTGTGAATTTGCTACTTTCGACATTTTTTGTGTCATGTAGTTCATGTTTGCGGCATGTGTGAACATAAGGAAGATATTTTTGCATGCTATAATTTAGAGCTGACAGGTTTGTGAATTTACTGTAGCTACACTGGCGGAACGAAAAAACTATGCAATATTTAAACAGTTTTTATTTTGGGGCACATGTTAGCTTGTTATGTAACATGTGGCGACACCCTTGCACCATTCCATCTTAGCACGGCCGACTTTGCTGGAGTGGCTGCTGCAGTTGTAGAAAACCTCAAACGGCCTTTTGGAGTTGAAATACTAGAAACCTTGGATCCCAGTGCCCATCGAGTTGTGCGGAATATAATAACTTTATTAGCAACTCAAATTACAATTTACAAAAATAACGGTGAAACCACACTAGGCAGGGCCTGAATCGTGGCTATCAAACAAAACGATTACTCCAATAATAGTAAAATAAATCTGCATATCATTCTCATGAAGTTGAAGTGCAAGTGTGTTGTATGTATATGAGTGAAAAAGTGTAAATAAGTGTTTGAGGGAGTATTATGTGTATTGTGTGTCGTGTGTGATAGAATTTTAATGAGAGTGTTTAGTTTAGTCTTTAGACAACTGTGCGTAGCAATTGTTCCATCTCATAGTAGTTCATGCCGGTGATTAATTTCCTAACTTTAACTTTGGCTTCACGAGTCGTATTATGCTGGAGCTGATATTTATCAAACATAGCTAGTCGATTCTTCACGTAAACAGAGGGCTAGGTCTTTTTTGGTCCAACGAATCCTATTTAACGTGGTAATGCCGCCAGCGTTCCGGACACTTGTCTTATTAACAGCAACTTGGATGAATTTAATGATATTGTCCAATGATTTTTTATACAAATTTTTATTATTTTTTTTTTAATTTTTATAGTTAAATTTTGATTGTTTTAAATTTATTTTTACAAATCAATAGAGTTTCATGTACTGGATCGACCCTCTACGTAATTAAAAAGATTACAATTTAACGGTGCATATTATTATTTTCAGTTTGTTTATTAGTGATAAGTAGTTATTTTTTTATATTGATGTTACATTCTGTTGTAAATAAATGTATATTTTATACAGATAATTTAGGTATATACTTAGTTACTTACTTTTGAACAATTATTCCTATCCAAAGGTATTTTGACAGTAAAAGTAAACATTTTGTTTTCAGCGCTTAAACTTCGGAACCTCCATATCGATGACTTAGGGCCAAATTCACCAATAAACTAATCGCGATTATATAAAACAAAACGCAGTTTGAGCGCCTAATCGAAATTATAGCTTCATCTTACGTTTCACCGCTATGAATTGAACCTAGTTTACGTTAAACACAGTTTCAATTCTTTTGTTGTCGACCATGTTTACGACACGGGTCTTTAAACTAGATTACGCTGAGCTCAGTTTAGTTGAACTGAGTTTTTATATTGAATGATGAAATCAGCCCTTAGAGTGAAAACCTCGGGTGTACAATTTTGATACGATTCTTGTATCGTTTACTATCTTGAATTCATACCTTGCTCGAGTCTGTCGAAAAATTGTAAAAACTAGAGATTAATTAAGCGTTGAAAAGAAGCACATTGTTATATGATAATAAAGGTCTAATTCAGTTTATTTGTGGCTCCTGAAAACTTTAGTAGTTCACAGTTACGAGGTATTCACTATAAGTCATCGATATGCAGCAATATTATAAGTATAACTACTTAAATGTTTTTTTTACGTGGAAAATCATCAAATAATTTCTCCCACTCTGTGTAGAGCGGGACCGTGTCAGACTTTTACTGACTTAAACCCACCAGTGTACCTTCAGTTGCCGTTTGCGTTGCAGGGTCATGTTAACTCTTTTCAACAATCCTACAGGCCATCTTCAACGTACATTTACGATACGAAACAGTTACTTATATAACGTTCCAGAGATATCGACACACACTCAATGCACTGAATATTCTCGGAACATTAAATAAAAGAAAATCTTCTTACAACATAAAATAAACTTAATTTAATGGGTAAGAATTTTACGATCAATGAATAAACGTTTAGAAACACGGAATTTCTGCTGTACACTATTTTATAGACACTAAATGTATGCATTTTCAAATTGAACGTACGAGGAAATCTATTGATTCATTATGATTTATATCCGCGTTGGTACAAAATGCAGCTTATAAGTTGAATCAAGATGGCGATCGACGTTGAATGCGCCGTCACAGATTATCGGATCTCAATTGAAGTGGGGGGCTGCGTGTTACCATAGCAACGACGGCCATTTTATTTTTTGCCGCGTACAGTTTGGCCACATTACTACAGTGCGACATGCTAATCACAAGTTTTATAATGTGCCACTCATGATCCACTAGACCGACACACACGTGAACCACGCTTAATTTGTACGTACAACGACGTGGCGTGGCATGACTTTGCGTGGATCTAATGTAGTTCTACAAGTCTAGTTGCCATATAAAATGTATGGAGACCGACGCACCCGGATCGGCGTACGTGGTCCACGGGTGCTCAGTGTAGTTCTACCTTTAACGTGAAACGGCGAGTAATGCGCGCAAAAAAAACAATACATTAAGGCCGCCAATCATATAACAATAATGAACATGAACCTGACACTGATGTGTAAAACGCAAAAAATTAAAGGTAATTTTGAATTTTGCGGCCTACCCTAAAGCATTCATTGTCGACGCCCCGTACCGTGCGCGGTAATGAGGACAGAAACTTAGAAAATACGCTACGTATGCATCTACTTACATACAAAAAACTCGGGCAAGTGCAAATCGGACTCTTGCACTGATAGTTCCGTACAGATTTATCTATGTTAATAGTTCATTTCCCGAATGGAGTCTCCAAAATTTTTTCGAATCGCAAAAAAAAGTTTTTTTCTTGTGACGATTTTACTGTTTTCAAATTTATACCTATACCTGTGCTATAAGACCTTGCTTTATGCCAAATTTCAGGATTCTGGGTCAAAGGGATTTTTTTTTCAATTTTGATTCCCTTAAAAGTGTTGAAACCTACTTTTTTTGCGTCATAAACTACCACATCTGTTTTTTTTCCTTAGACTAGAAGTTTGATTTTTCACTTTCACAGCTTCTAGGGACCGCAGACATGAGTATATGGTTTTAATTTCAACTCGATACCGATAGCTATACACCTTGTATAGTTCCATTCCTTTTGCAGTTCAGTTTAGGTCTTCAAATGGATCGCGTTATGACTTTATGAGATCGTAGTAGGGATTCCGAAAGAGTGACATTATTTTTCGCCATCTACAATATCGTCTTGGTTTTAAAACCAACATGCTGTCGCAACCAAGGACATCGCCAAGGGGGGGCAGGGGGGAGCTACGACCGCACCCTAGAGGCTTGCTTTCAGCTTCAGAGCCTAGTTTAGGCACCAGTCTCTCACAATATAATGCCCATCCTATATGTTACTGTAGATATAAGGCTAGCAATTAGGAGTTATATTATGGAGATTTTTTTTATTATTATTTTAAAAAAAAAACCTTTTTTATCATTCTCTATACTTCCAATAGCCCCCTTGATCATCTTGCTCGCAACCAGCTGCATTGCGATGCTAATCAGCGTCACTCACAACGAACAGTGGGTTTATTCATACCTCATACCATGATCAATGTTATCTCCGGCACAGATCTAAAACAGGTGAGATTGCACTCGAGGCAGATCGGCGGCAAACGAAGAAACTGCGCCAGTCGTACCAAGGGACGGTGAAAGGGCTTGAAAGTTCTTATATTACATACAAACCTGCGCCCGCGCAGCCCCGGAGTGGAGGTAGGCACCTGTGTCGAGTTATGACTATGAGCATATCTATAATTACTTTAATGCTAGATTTATCCAAACTTGATATCTTAAAGAATTTATTCTTTGTATGTTTCTTTATAGGTAGGTAGGTATACGTATATCTGTAAATGTTAATTGTTGTAATTACTGATATGATTACAAAATTGGTAGAAAGCTACACGTTCGCTGATTGACATAAATGCCCTTTGTGGGATAATTCGAAAGAATTACCGCGGCTCTACGCATAGGGCAACTGAAAGAGCACGACTGACTGTTTTTGTCAGTTATAATTGATCACTCCAAATAATAGTAGGTATAGTCAAATTAGGTCATTTTTTAATAAAGATTGGATTAAATTCTCCGGAGAAGCAAAAACGTTTTTGATAGTGTTGTACGAGTGAAAAATCGAGCAGATATGAAACTGAAGGGCCTGAAAATAGGGTTGCCAACACTTCTTCGACAAAATATAGTATTTTTCAAACTAAGCTATAAAAAATATAGTACATTTAAAAAAAAAATAGTATTTTATGGAAAAAGTAAAAAATATTATTTGTTACTTAATTTTTTTTTTAAACTATATTTGTTTGCACTTCTTGCAATTTTTTAACTATTTAAATTCTAAAATAAAAGATTCATACTATAACGCGATGCGAGACGCCTGCGACCGTTCCTTGTGGCGACACTTGGGGGAGGCCTATGTTCAACAGTGGACGTCCTTCGGCTGAAATGATCATGATGACTATGATTGATTAATGGAAAGTTCTTAATTCTATGACTTTGACTTTGAAGTTCGTGTACTAAATATCTTTGAACACAGGTAGCCGGTAGGTCCGTTCACAACTTGTGTTACACTTACTTATCAGTAAAACACGGTGGGTATAAATGTTCTGTTACATTCATTTGAATACATTCAAGGCGTTTCAAACAGGATACAGTTTAAAATGGTTTACTTTCATAGCCCACCTTTACATAAAACTTTACATTTTATTTAGGTTGTCGCATTAGGGAAATATTTATTTATTGAGGCGTATTTTATACCAGCCAGCCTGTGGGTGAAGTAGAGAAAAATAGCAGGTGCAATAAAAGAGAGGAAGAAAAGGTGATTATAAAAAGATATAGAAATGAATAGCATAGTAGATGCAATGCAATTAACTGTATAATAAATACACAATTTAATAAACTAAATCTTATATAAAAACATAATTAGCTGTTCGTTAGTCTCGCTAAAACTCGAGAACGGCCGGACCGATTCGGCTAATTTTGATCTTGAAATATTCGTGGTACTCCTGGGAAGGTTTAAACGGTGAAAATATGGAAAAAATCACAAATAAAAAGACTATTAGGCGGTAAAAAGTTCGCAGGGACAGCTAGTCTATATATCAAAGCGAAATACCACTCACTGATTAATCACGAAATCTCACAAACTATAACACGTAAGTACACACTTAAAATTTGGCAAGTAGGTTCCTTATAGGGTGTAGACATCCGCTAAGAATGGATTTTACGAAACTTCACCCCTAAGGGAGTATCAAAGCGTTCTCAACTTTCGCACGACGCAGGTGCTTACCGAACTCGGAAAGTTCGCTAAGTACCTGTTCCGGATTCGTGCGGAGGATTCGCCCGGGTGTCGCCACTGTGCGGAACACCCGGAGGACACGGTGGAGCACACTGTAGAGGTGTGCCCCGCCTGGGCGGAGCATCGCCGTGTCCTCGTGCAGCAGCGATCTCTCTCGCCTGGCCTTGGTTCAGGCCATGGTCCGTAGTGAGGAGGGATGGCAGGCGGACGCCTCCTTCTGCGAAGCAGTAATGCTAGCAAAGGAGGAGGCCGACCGCATCAGGCAGAGGGAACGGGGCGCTCGCCCCAGCTGCCGCCGGGATTCCGATCCCGATTTCCGGCCACCGTAGGCGCGGGCTTGCGGACGGCGTGCAATGGGTAGCACGCTGTCCGATCGTCCGGTAACCGACCGGACCGAGCCCAAGTCGTCGACGGCGCGTTCTGTTCCCGCGCGCCTCAAGGAGCTGTCAACACACCGAAGAGGCCCAGCCTGCTAACTGCAGACAGGCAGGGTCGAAGCCTACTGGGGTCATGGGTTAACTTCCGAAAGGAATACCCGGCCCCGGCACGATAGGCTACGAAGGAACGGGGTAGGTTTTTAGTCAGTAAGAGTCTGACACTACTTCCCACTCCACCCAAGGGCGGGATTTGTCATTGGATGATTTTACCTACCATAAAAAAAAACCCCTAAGGGAGTAAAACGAGGATTAGAAGTTGTATGGAGAAACCGACTTTCTCTTGGGCGAAGCCACTGGCATAGGCTAGTAAACACATAAAAAAATCTGCATGTAATTTATTTTTTGCTAAATTAAATACTTTTTTGATGATTTGTAAGAAAAATCGCACCGGGATTGACCATGACTATGTCCTGGAAAATCACACAAGATATCCTGATAGTACGTACCTATATTTTCTACATTATATGCGACGGAACCCGCCAGCAACAGCTAGTGATGAAAAAATAAACCCTTATTACGAAGTTATTTCCGTATACAGCTATATAGTCGAATGCTTGAGTCTAATATTTTACCGGAACCTTGACTAAAACGGAATGTTCCTAAGTTTTTCTTCGGCATGGTGAAGGGTAGGACTTGACTTCAGGTAACCTTGATAACAAACATTCAACATTGTAATAACATGTAACTTTTCATCGTTTCAAGTTAGTTTTGTGACTTTATAAAGTGCTAATCTCACGCAAGGCTTCGAAACACAAGTTAAATGTTAAGTAAGAAAGTTAAATGCTCTGGAAAATTGAGAAGGCACTTGTTAGCTTTTTTTGGTTTCTTCGCTGTTGTAGCATAGGCTATAAACCTATAGAGGTCTGTATGGTACGGTATAATTCGGTATAGCTCAGTATAGCTCAGTATTTAACGGTATATCACGGTATAGCTCGGTTTAGCTCGGTATAGCTCGGTATAGCTCGGCATAGCTCGGTATAACTCAGTATAGCTCGGTATAGCTCGGTATAGCTAAGTACAGCTCGGTATAGCTTGGAATAGCTCGGTATAGCTCAGGATATCTCGGTACAGCTCGGTATAGCTCATTATAGCTTGAATAGCTCGACATATCTCGGTATAGCCTGGTATAGCTCGGCATAGCTCAGTATAGCTCGGTATAGCTCAGTTTAGCTCGGTATAGCTCAGTTTAGCTCGGTATAGCCCGGTATAGCTCGATATAGCTCGGTATTGTTCGGTACAGCTGGGTATAGCTCGGTTTAGCTCGGTATAGCCCGGTATAGCTCGATACAGCTCGGTATAGTTCGGTACAGCTCGCTATAGCTCGATATAGCTCGTTATAATTTCGCCTCGACTATAATGACGAGCGTCATTACAGTCGAGGCGAAATTATATAAAACTTATCAAAAATGAAGCAACATTACCTTTTTTAATTATAACAATTAATTGTTATTAAGATTTCGATTCAATTTCCAGCAGATATGGGATTTCTCAACCACGTAAGCGTCTGTTCTACAGTTTTGCAACAGACGAAGAGAACCAGGAATAAAGTTTAGTATCCACACGTTATCGAGACTGTCACAACTTTCTACCACATCAATATGTCTAATGTTTTAAAGCTTCATTCAAGTTATTCAGTTCCGGGCTGTTATACGTACCTATATTTATGTGTTATTTAAGCGCAATCAATGAAAACAATTTGTGTTGAAAACATAAGCATTTTAATTTAAAATTGCACTAACGACCCGCTCCGCACGGTCTTATAATTCTTTGAAATCCTCGGCTTTTCTCTACTTAAACATGCATTTATTATACACCCGAACCTTCCTTAAAAACCACTCTGTCAGTTGGTAAAAACCGCATGAAAATCCGTTCAGTATTTTTTTACTTTATCGCGATCAAACAGACAGACACATGGCGGACTTTGCTTTATAAATATCATCGATATATATGTACTACGCACATAAATATCTATAGACTTTCATATTAAAAAGCTAAATTACTTACATCAAAATAGATAAGAGAACTCCTTTCTTGTTATCAACATAAACAGACAGCAATTGCTAATATAACATGCCATAATAGATTTAACCTGCGCTAACAATACCCATAAATACAATAGTCTCACTGAAGATTCAAGATCTCCAAATGAGCATCCGAACGAAACATTATCCTCGGGAACATAATTTCACCTTCCTTTCTCTCGTATCGAAGAAGATCATCTAGATAAAGCTGGGTAATGGTGGGCTCGTAATTTTCCTAGCACTTATGTACATTACTAATGACAAAAGGTAAGTAACTGCGAGCCAATAGCAAGTCGCTCTCGACAAGTTTAATGAGAAAATCTATAGTAGTGTTAGTATAGTCAGGCTGAACGAAGCACGCGAAGGAATTTTCATTTTATTTCACCTTCCTGACGTTTGCTTTTACGATATTAAGTTTCAGTGCTAGCAACACGTATTCGCATTAAAGCTAGACAAATTTAAAGCCGCTTTGCTGATGTGATATTACTTAATCATGTGCCAGAGACTGAATAGCTATTTTAGACGGGTCTAAAGTTGTTTTATTCTTTTGAAAGCTCCAACGAAAAATACTTAAAATCACTCAAATATGGAAATCAAATTATGAGACTAAAATATATCAAAAAATAATACACGATCCTAAAACTATGGATGTACTGGCGGTTTTATCACTGACAGCGATGTCTACCAGACAACCTTTGAATAGATAAATAACTAACAAATTAATCACACATTATAAGTAAGCATATATTATATTTAAAATGAATTACATATAGGTATACCTACTTACCTACCTAAACATACAACACTCGATTTGTCATGCCGTAGATCATTTACTACCTGATATATATCTCATCATGCATATAACACGCAGGGAGATGCCAAGATGAGGAAAGTACATAATATACCTCTGAGGTACATTTCCAAGCCATTACGCAGGTACAGACAGGAGTAATGAAGGCAGCCATTCGATCCCAGCATTACTTGGAACAATCGTCGCAAATCGCTGCGACTAGGAAGTCGCGACTCTCAAGATTGCCAGCAATTCAACGTTTTTTTGTCCTAACAATGCGATTTATAGAGAACAATGCGACATTGTACATACGTATAACGTTCATTAGAGAGAAAGTTTTCCTTTTAAACAATAAATAAACAATGAACTCGCTTTTGTAAGGGAATGCGATAAACTTGCAAAGCTCTTATAAGTAGTTTCGCATTCCTTTTCCTAGGTTGGTGTTCCGAAAGAAAAGCGATATTGCTCGCCTACGTGAGGTTACGCCTTGAAACCATGTAGGTAATAACATGTTTGTGTAATGGTAGCGCAAATGTACCCACTACTAATGTGGTGCTGGCCGAGAAGAGAAACAAGTGATAATGTCAGAAAAAAAAATACTTGATGTTGAATTTACCAAGTTTTTTCATTATTACCTATTTCTTTATTTCATTTATTTATACACACACATTTTTTAATTTTTTAAATGTTTCAAACATTTTAAAAAGGCAGAGAAAATAAAATAAACTAATAATTAATTATTATTGCTAGTATTGCGCTTGACCACTATATCACCTGATGATAAGCGATGATGCAGTTGACAGTGGAGCACGTTTACCTCGAAGTAACCTATTCACTCTTAGGCTCAAAGACCCCTGGTGGTAGCTATCAGCAATCACAGACTCTGGTATTCTCTGGAATTCTCCTTCCCAGCTGTTCATACAATGAATGTATTACCAAAATATTTTGTGTATATGGATGAGACGTTCACTACGAAAAAGTTTGTTAGAAAAAACTGGTTACGAAATCATCAAATAAAATAAAGACGTAACTCAAAATAGTACTGAAAAGGTTATTGTCAAAAAGGTCACAAGGTCTTTCTATTCTATTGTTATTTTAAATCAAAAAAAAAACTGTCTGAATCGATTAGATTCCCTAATGACTGTCCTCTAATAAATCGTGTCTTGTTGTCTGGTCTCACAAGTAATTGCAGTAAATGTCAATACAAAGTACGCCAGTGTTGCCATTGACCTAGAAAGTTGATACTAACTCACTGACACCAGTTGGTACTGTAAATAGATTAAAAAGCTACATTTAGGTACATATAAATTGTGACTATCTACTGCCAGCGGCTTCGCCTGCGTGAGAGTAGAAAATTAACCCAGAGGAACATACTCCCGGGATGAGAAGTATCATATGTGTTAAGGCTATTCCAAGCCATGGTCTAGGAGCGGTTTGGCACTACGTCCGATACGAACCCGAGCCAAAAACCCGCTTTTAGGCATGCAAATGACAGTTTTCCGCACTAGTGCAGAAAAGTGCACGTGCTCGCCCCCGCCACAATTTTATTGTTATGAAATAGTTTTACGGCCAATACGGAAAGTATGGTCCGTAACCATACTTTCACGGGTTCGGATCGGACTTGGTGCGAAACCGCTCTTACTGTATGCCAAATCTCATCCAAATCCGACCGGCCGTTCGAGCGTAAAGAAGTACCAAACATACACACAAGTTTTGCCTTTTAATATTAGTGTGATATACCTATACGTAGCGGGATCAGGGGACATCAAAATTGATTAGATCATTTGCACCATCAATCTAGATATTTCACATTAGGTCTCGAATTCGATCAAAAGGTGACATGATTATTTCATAGCATCGTAAATTCATCGAAAGATTTCGATAGTCTAAACCTCTAAAAATCCATACTAATATTGTAAATGCAAAAGTAGGTAACTTGTCTGTCTGTTACCTCTTCACGTCTTATTAGCTAAACTTTTATTCCATGACAATTACTTTTTTTTGCTAATTTTTAATCAATGACATCTAATCTCATAACAATTAATTTAACCAATAGTAATAATTGCAATTTAATTTAATATATAATTTGATTTATGGTAAAAATAACGATTGTAATATGATTGAACTTCTGAATATATTTATACTATTATATATCTTTTAATATTGTTTCTTTCTATCTTTTGTAAGCGATACTGATATGTAATTATAATCATGTCGAACAAAAGTTGTTTTTGAACAAATTATTATGATTAAACGGATTTGAATGAAACTGTCACACGTGTAGTAAATGTCCCGGCATAAGACGTAGGATAGTTTTTAACCCGGAAAAAAGTTTCCTTGGGTTATTTTTATTCACTTTCACCCAAGCGGAGCTGATCGCAGAAGCTAGTATTGTATAATCCATCTGCATGTGGTTTCTGTTGCCTCGATTAACACGAATGACATCATAGCAATCGATAGCTTTTAACGCAAGATGAACTTTGCAGGCTTCCTACGCTCTTGTTAGCTTTATTGTTTACTTAAATACTCATCAAAGGCATTCTACTGGGCGTAGTAAGTACCTAGTGCCGACCGTTTAGAAGAAACGCACTTTTATGAAGCTTACCTTTGGTTGTGAGTAAAATATTGAATTTTGAGTTGATCAAATCAAATCAAATCAAATCAAATATGTTTATTTGTTACACATTTGTATAATGTTAGGGTACATGGTGTTATTTACAAAATGTTGTATCACTATGTGTTACCTCACTGGGCATACAAATATAGCTTACCAAAATATAGTTATAGACTATGTTGGTACAGATCGATATAAACGTAATGTATTCTTTTTTAAATTGATTGCTACTGCATGCACCGTTAAATTTTGGTCGTTTTAATCCCGCGGACGATCGACCCTATCGATTAACCTATCGATTTGTAAAGATAAAAATGAAAAATAAAGTACTTTGTTTTTAAACTCGAATTAATTTACGATTGTACGAAATTGATTTCTTTAAGTAAACGTCAGCTGATCAAGGCCAATGAACTGTAGGTAGTTAGTACATAACGACCGACAACTACCTACAAGGCCATTGACTTGTCTACTTAAAGAAATTAATTTCGTACATGCGTATATTAATTAGAGTTTTAGAAAAAAAAAGTACTTTATTTTTTAATTTTATCTTTATAAATCGATAGTGTTTCAATGACCGAATCGGTCCTCCACGGGATTAAAACGACCAAATTTAACGGTGTATAGAATGAAACCGGCATTCCCACAGTAATAAATACTTCCGTGCTTTTTCATTTCACCACAACTTATTATATCCACGACGCTGACGTAATCCGTCAACTCCGATAAAAAAATATATAAAAATGCACACCGTACCACAAAAAGGTGGCCATTGCTATTAGAGTTTCCCATATGTGTACGTTAAAGCCAGTTTTACGAACGTGATTTGAACGGTTATGAAGAGAGCAGGAAGTAATCGAAGGGGCGAATCAGGGGCGTAAATACTGCCGTATCTATGGTATGGGGCCCCCGGGCTACAAGGGCCCCAAAGTGTGCAATAATTAGTAACATGTTTTCAAAATCTTAAATTCTCTTCTTGATAAGAGGCCTGTAGTTAATTAGTACCTAATGACTATAATTAATAATTTTCAAATATTATAGCTCTCTCCGCTCGTTCTAGAATTTTTTACATAAGACTACAATACAAAAATTAGCCTACCCTAGTTCTGAATACTGTATTAAACGAGCTAATTTTCAATCGGGACTTGTCAACCTATTCGGTCTCGAATTCAAAATTATTTAATACAGGGCCTCTCTAGGGCTAGCTACGCCACTGGGGCGAATAATCGTGAACCGCTGTGTGTCACGGGTAGAGTGGGGACATCGTGATCATCGTGCCGGACATCACTCGGTGAAAATCACGGACAATAAATATTATCGTGCCCCGTGTCTACTCTCTATTGCTCTCTATAAACCCATTGTCTGTATCACGCCTAACGGCTATTTATTTTGAGATAAAACGGCCATGTTTTATTTGTATTGTTGACTTGTAGCATTGATTTTAAATTAGTGGTTTTTCTGTCTGGATCAGATTTTTTTTTTCTAGACGCTGCAGTGAGTCATCGTTAGTAGGTAAATAAAAAGTTGATGTCCGTATAAAGAAAAGGTCAGTCGTATTATTATACCTACTTAATTAAAATGTGACTGAACGAATAGGTACCTACATCTTATTTTTATCGCTCTCGTCTTCGCCCACGTTCATTTGCCTCTGAACTTTACATGCACTTTTATAATCCAGCTTTGTTTTTTCGGTGGGAAAATCATCCAATGACATCTCCGCGCCCTTGGGCGGTGCGGGAGATAGTGTCAGACTTTTACTAACTAAATACCAACTCCTGTTCTTTTTTGCCTTCGTTCCAGGGCTCCTGGTTTCATTTTCACATTCCCCTTGGCCCCAGTAAGCTTCGACCCTGCCGGGCCCCTACGGTTTGGGCTCCTTGAGGTGCGCGTGGAACGTAACAAGCCGTCGACGATTTGGGCCCGGTCTGGACGGTTGGACGGCGAGCTACCCATTGCTTGCCGTCCGCAGGCCTTTATAATACTGCTTAGGTTGCAGGATTGTTCGAAAGAGTTACCGTGACTCTGGAACGGAAAGGGTAAATGAAGCAAAACAGGTGGGTTTAGCCAGTTAAATTGTGACATACCCTTTCGCTCCACTCAGATAGGGAGAAGTTGTTTGATCATACCTATATCACCTCAAAGAAGTCGGTTAAAAAAGTACTCTTATAAAGACTAACAGTTGATAAAAGACCTTTTTCATACTTCCTAGTCTTATCAGAGATTTTGTAATCTTAGAAGTGGCTATCGAAAATAAAAAATAACAAACCGCAAACAGCCAGATTGATGCATAATTAATAACTACTAAATACTATCTATTCACTTAATTAGTAAATACTTTTTTCAATACACTTGCTCAGAAAGTGACTTTTATTGCACTACACTTAGGTATATAATGGCACCTGTTAACAAACTGTGACATTTTGATTACCATTACGCACTAGTGCTGTAATGTAGCTATTACCTTTTTGTTCAACCTCTTTGTTCGCAAAACAAATTTTGAATACGAAAAAATAAAAATTGTTTGTGGTCTATGGTCGTCATTTAAAGATGCGCGGTTTTTGGCGTAATTTTCTCGAGTGATTTTCATGGTTTGTATTAATAAAATAAAATGATGAAAATGAAATGATGATTATGAAAAATTTTACTAGTTTTACCGTTGTAATATTAGTTAACTTAATTATTTTTCTTCACAAGTGTATTGAAACACGTCGTATGATACACGTGAGTAATGAACGTTACCGTTCTTGGCTCTCTTAAGACCCTCGCCAAGGCTCGGGTCTTAATACCGCCTCGTCGGTAACCTCCTACATTACACACTTATATTATAATGTACTATTACAAAATGATATACAACTAGCTGACCCGGCAAACTTCGTACCGCATAATAGTCAATGAATACTTTTTTTTTCTCACCTTTTAAACCTTCCCTGGACTATTACGAATATTTCAACACCAAAATGAACCAAATCGGTCCAGTCGTTCTCGAGTTTTAGCGAGACTAACGAACAGCTAATCATTTTTATATATAAGACTAGCTGACCTGAACTTCGTAATGCCTAATAGCCGGATTTTTTTTTTCATGATTTTTTCCATTTTTTCTCACTCTTCTCTGGAGTATCACGAATATTTCAAGACCACAATTGGCCAAATCGGTCCAGCCGTTCTCAAGTCTTAGCGCGACAAGAAACAGCTAAGTATTCTTTTTTTTTAAATAAAAAAGATAAATGCTTATATACAAATACACACACTCAATCAATACTCAATCCATACTTGATTTAATGGGGACTAGCCCACAATGGCCGAGGACAGGCGTGTGTGGAAAAGGGAGAGGGAGGCCTTCGCCCAGCAGTGGGACATAATAGGCTAAACTAACTAACTAACTATACAAATAACCATATTATAATACTCAAATTTGTTTGACAGCTCCATATCAAAGGCGACCACAAAAAGTGCGAATTCTCAAACATCTCGTATTACGTGTGAAAGTAAGGCAAAGTAACGATACACAGCTAAGTTCGCAAATAGTTTTATTTCTTATTCATGAGACCACAATGCACATTGTAAACTGATCCACTAAGAGGGAAAGTTATGCATTGTTTCTTTTATTTCTGTTTGCCGGAATATTTTAATACCGTTGCGTCTTGCATGGATTAAAAAAGTACATTCAAACAAAAATAGTAAATAAATAAATTACTTATCCCGGCATTTAAGTGTTCTTATTTATTTATTTATTGTAATTAAAGCCGAAAATTTAAAAAAAAAAACAGTTCCATTAATATATAAATAAGGGAAAACCCTAATCAAAGTTTTGTTTCTATTTACCCTTGCGTTTCTATTCTCCCCATTTGACGGTAATCTGGTTTTAGCTACATATGTACCTACATGAATGCAGCTGCAGATCACTTTATCTTTAGAATGCCTAATAATGCGAGTTGATTGTCATATTTAAGACGTTCGACGCTCCGATTGGCCCGCTCCAAGCTCTTAACCAATCAGAGAGCCAAAAAAAATTCGAAATCATCGCACTGAGGGCTTAGTGTGAGTTGTCGTCAAAGTCATCGTCGTCATCATCGCTTTAACGTTTTCTTATGTCAAATCATATAGAGAGATAAAAATGGTTTTCACCGTTTAAATAGCTTTAGTAGAAATTGGCGTTGATTTAATTAAACGCAATTCAGTTACCAAATCGCATTAAATTAAAAGACGAGCTTCGGGAATTTTTGAAAAGTTACCACGACCCTGGAACGCAAAGGGCAACTGAGGGAAATAGGTAGGTTTATGTCAGTTAAAGTCTGTCACTCTCTAGCGCCCCACAGAGAGCAATATGAGTTATGCAATGAATTTCCCACAAAAAAGAAGACCACAGAGGAAAATTCTAAATACGAGTTCGCTTTTTGATTCTATATAAACAAAAAAAAAACAGTAAAAAATGGAATACTATGATTTGTGATTGGTACATATAGAATTTATATGGACATTTTTTTTAGGAGGAAAAATCATCCAATGACATCTCCCGCCTTTGGGCGGAGCAGGGGATAGTGTCAGACTTTTACTGACTATAAACCTACTCCGGTTCTCTCTTAGCCTTCGTTCCGGGGCCCCGGGTTTTAGTTTCACATTACCCTTAGCCTCAGTAGGCTTTGACCCTGCTGGGCTTATTATATGGACATTTAATGAACTTTAAGTCAGATAAGTCATCCTATCGTAACTTGTAAATGTTCCTAATTGTTAAGACCCGCACCTCGGTCTCACGTGATTGATTACAGGCTTTTCTAAAGTCGAGGCCTGAGTCCCATCTGTGAGAAAATTATAAAGCTAATTATGATTACGAGTGTTACATTAATATTACAAAGGTGAAAGTTTCTTGTGTGTGTATTCTCGTTAAGTGTGAAATAGCATATCCGATGTTGGGAGTATATTCTCTTGGGTTAATAATAATATTAATAACCCCATCGCTGTATCTCTACGTTGACGTCGTGATGGGGCTTGCGTGCTCCAATAAACCCTAGGTTGTAACTCGCCTGGGGGGAGGGGCCAGACTAAGAGAGATACAATCCGCAGGGCAGTTTTGTGGCGAACTGTTGGGCATTAGCGACCCCACGGACCCGATCTCCCGGGAGAATTCTCGTTCTTCATCTCCGGCTTGCCTTTATTGGCCGGCCGTAGTGAACACTGACGAGGAACAGAGCTCCCACCTCTCTCTTGCCTTTATTGGCTGGTTTGAGTGGAGATTCGCAAGAGCAATCGTGCTCGGGAGAAGGATGTATAATCCAGTAAGGTGCTGGTAGGGATCTTGACCGCACTTCCGGGATTGTCCTGATAGCCGTGGTATACCTCTCCACTCCTCAAGCACCTCAGGATATGTTGCCCTCTTGTTGCTACGTCACTTCGTGCTAGCGGCCGTTTTTGGGGGCCCATTTATTGAGTGTGCAAGTCACCCCCTGCCTGTTTACCGATGAATATTAATAACATTGTTTAGGCAGGGGCCATAGTTTTCACATAGTTCTTGGTAACCAGTCCACTTAAGACTCCAAAAACCATAGCCCTATTGTCTTTATTTTCCATATGTCACAATAGTTTTCACCAACCGGGGGTTGTCCTTGGATGCACTAGCATTGTGCGTACAAGGACAATCGTCGGTTGGTATCACGTTCCATTAAAAGTACCTAAAGGGCCTCTGCGAGTTGGTTTCGGCTCCTCGTACGCCTTCCAAAGGTCCAGGACCTCAGGGTCCTGAGATAAATAAAATCATAAAAATAATAATAATAAATATTTATTCACAAAAAGAGGTACAGTCTAAACAGATACAATAGATATGACCAAATTACAAAGTAGAAGAAGAGTGTCCTGGCGTCCTAGCTAGGTTACACAGTAACCTGTATTAAGGTTCGCCAGCCCAAGATCCCGTTATTACAGTTGTCATTAATTCAGAAAAACTGCCTAAAGTATTGAAATTAATTATTAAAAACTTAAGTTTGCCATCAAATGCATATTGTGTATAGTGTAAGCATGTGTGTTTGTATGTGTGTTTTATGTGTATGTGTATTTAATTCTCTTGCTTTTAAGCAGGTGCGGCCACTGGCTAAAGCTAGTAACTTATAAAATAAGAGTACCTTCTTTAATTTGTCTTCCAGTGACAGTTCTTTGTGACAAACTTTAATTGATTCACTTTGTATGACCACTTTGATACTAATATTACAAAGCTAAAGAGTTTGCTTGTTAGTTTTAACGCGTTAATCTCAGGAACTACTGGATCGCAGTCAAGTTTATATAAATAAAATAAAAAAGTAGGTATTAAAAAAAAACATTTATCTAGGAACGCTATAGGCTATAATTATAACATCACGCTACAACATAAATTACTGGAACAATTGGCCTGCAGCGGTCTTCCCGTCCGATTACAATTTAGGTGTCATCAAGGCTAGAGTAAGTAAGCTCATATTAAATTAATGCGCCTCGCTATCAACGATTGCATCATTTTTACCATTATGTGGAATCGCAGTTAAGCACTGGTTTATATATCAATAAATAAACTAAAAAAGAAACTTAAATATGTATTTATTTAAAACTTGCACATAAATTAAATTAAAAGTAAATAAACTTGGCAGTAACAGGTTTTTATTTGTGAATTTTGGCCCTGTAATCTGTATGCCGTAAAGTGAAATCGTAAAAGTTGTACCTTAAAAGGCAGTGGTCCCTTATGTAAGTAAAATTAATACATTCGATTCTGAGTAAAATAAGATTGGTTTATACCCTTTTTATTTTAATAATAAATAGCAGTTGACGTAAAACTTGTTCGTGCGTAACCGCGGATTGAATTATTTTGAAATAATACAGATGGTAGACATTGTCGTTGTATTCTGTCTACCGCCATTGTGTTGTACATAATAGTAAAGATAAAGTGACAATTTATTATAAATGTATTAGCTCAGCGGTTAGCTAACTTTGAGATATTCTATTTATTTATTTTTTAAGAAAGCTTACAGACTAACAAGAATTATATTATTTTTTACATCGGTAAGGAAAATCGCTAATAAAAAGCTATTGAGTATAATATAATATAATATAATAATAATATAATATAATATTCCACAACTATCACACAACGTTATCTAGTCCCAAGCTAAGCAGGGCTTGTGTTATGGGTACTAGACAACTGATAAACATACTTATATATTTCTAAATACATACATATTATAGATAAATTACACCCAGACACAGAACAAATGACGTGCTCATCACACAAACATTTGTCCTGGGTGGGAATCGAACCCGCGACCTCCGGCATAGCAGTCAGGGCCACTAACTACTAGACCAACAGGCCAGTCATAAAGGTAACCTGCCCGAATTATTTAGTCGATTGTATTTTTATAGCTGAAATTTTCTAAATTTTATTCCAATTTTTGTTTAGTAGTATACCTAGTGCATTTCAAGACAAGCACTAAAATATTATTTACTATCTTCTATCAGTGGCATTGCTAGCGTCAAAGTAGAAAATTATCACTAGTGTACATACTCCGGGGATAAGAAGTATCCTATATGCGAGAATATGGTCTTCTTCTTCTCGAATCGATGTTTTCCATTTCTATGAGAATATGGTCACCCCGTGTGTCCATCCAGATGTTTTATGGAGAAGGAGTACCAAACAGACATGCACACACACATAATAGGTATCTACCACATACAAACTTTTGCCTACATAATACTACCTGTTGCCAGCAGTTTCGACTATCCTATGAGGAATTGTGGATGACCACCGCACAAATCCGTTTAGCCGTTCGAGTGTAAAGAAGTAACAAAATTTGTAAACAAATAACACACACGCACACACTCACAAACTTTAGCTTCACTATCACTACATAATATAAAACTAAAGTCGCTTCCTGCTGTCTGTCCCTATTTATGCTTAGATCTTTAAAACTACACGACGGATTTTGATGCGGTTTTTTAGTAGATAGAGTGATTCAAGAGGAAGGTTTATTTATATAATACATGCATAAATTATAAGTATTTAGTTACACGTAGAAAAGCTAGGGTGGGTCGCTAGTTTATAATATTAGTGTGATTTCTACCCTACTACTAGTCCATATTTGCACGGAGGAAGGCAAAGAAAAGGCATCTCTACATTCTCTACACATTCCCTAAGTAATAAAGTTTCAAACCGAAAGCAGGGGTACAAAACAATTTTCTAAAGGTGCTTAACTTTATTGCTTTTTAGAAAGCCAGCTTCTAATAACATTCGCGCTGCAAATAGCAATTTAACAAAACATTCCGATTAAGCATTGATAGGAAAGCTGCATAATCTACGTAAGTACATATTAGTTAATTACTAGGTTTGCTGTGCATCGAGGTGGAAACTCTCGCCTTCATGACATGCGCTGTGGAACTACGGGGCGATGGTGAAAACACTTGCCTTTGCCAACCAACTAGCATATAATGACACGAGATCGACTAAGTATTGCGTATCTTTCTTTATGTGGGAAGTCATCAAATGACTTCTCCAGCTTTAAGGTAGAGCGATAGGGCGTGTCAAATTTTTACAGACTTCGATTGCCATCGGTAACACTTTTAAATGTTCTCGCAGCCCTAGTGAAGGTATTGCGTATGAACGTAAATTGATTATTACGTTTGATATCTGATATGTAAACAAAAGTTGAAAATAGTCCTCTCTAAAACGGTAATTGATGAACCTGTGGTAAGTCGGTACCTCCCCCTTTTTTGGCAGTGGGAAATCAACAAATAACTTCTGTTGCTCTGGATGGAGCGAAAACGACTGTCAAATATTCTGATTTTTTTTAATAATTGCGCAGCTTTTGCAAGCATCCACTCCAGAGGACCCAGTCATCCTGTGGTAATGGTATCCCTGGCAATGTAGTTGTGCATGCCCAACCGGTGGGACTTTTTACCATCTAATGGGCCGCTTGTTGTTCACTGCATAAAACATTTCTTATTCTTTTTATCATAATTTATGCTATAAATCTTTGGACCTTTCTCTACTATAATATGCATATAATATAAATATATACTGCTAAATTTTCCTCACTATTCACTTTATTTAATGGTCAAAACTGCATGAAAATGCGTCGTGCGTTTTGAGTTTATCGAGAACAGACAGTCGGACGCGGTGTGAAACTTTGGTTTATTTTATTATTTGTGTGCAAAGATGTAAGGATAATTATGTAACGTTATTAGAAACATTTCAATATTTTCACAGTTAAAGGTTATATGGTGGTTACTATTTTATTTATCTGTGATAGCGATCATGTCATTATATAGTGAATCTGCCACTTACTTAAGTTTTTAGTGCGATTTGTTTTTACGTTAACGCTATCGAAACGTTACCGCGTTTGGCTCTCTAATTGGGTAAGAGCTTGGAGCGAGCCAATCAGAGCGCTGAACGTCACAAACGTGTCAATCGCGAAAACGTAAACCAAACTCGCACTAGACAGTGCTTTGCACTTCTGTTGCACTTGATTTGTTGTAAGTAATATATTCTCTTTGTTGTAGTCGGTACGAATATGATGAATGACTAATCTATTCATCTCCATTTCGTTTTATTTGAACACCATCCGGTCATTTTAATTTGATTTAGCTTTGTGTGTTCCGTTTTCAATTACTAAGAAAGCTCGAGCATCATTCTTCTGCAAATCGCTTGTATTTGCCTCCGTTCATTCAATTTCTGCAGTTAAGAGGGCCTTCCCCACTCACCTATCGTCAACATCGAGCATGGTTAAAAGCTTGTTGCTTCATTTATCGCGAAAAAAGAGAGATAACGCCTGAAAACTCTATTGGTGGATTAAAATATTCCAGTAAAGGTCGGAATTACCGAATGGTAATTCCTCGATTTACTCGAATATTTCACTAGGTCCTCGGGGTATGTGTTTTTTTAAAACCCTCAAAACGTTTTGAGAAAATTGTTGTCATTCAAAATCTGGATTAAATATACAAGGCTTCTATTGATGTACTTTTTTATATTTTTAATATATGACTATATTATGGAGGGCCTAAGTCCACATAAAATAGAAGATTTTCAAAGGCCTTTACTAGATTAGTTTTACACAAACTTATGTTTTAATTTCAATAGAAGCCTAGATAATGTCCAAAAGATACTGTGTATCCAAAATATCCGGAGAAATATGTGTAATAACATCATAATCGAGTGGTTGCATGAAAATGTACCTCGGGTTGGCTGCTCTTAAGAGATTATTGACCATGGTGAAAGAGGCGAAGGCTGATAACAATCAAATTGCCGGTGTTGTCAAATTGAATTCACCTTTGCAACTTTTAAGCCTCTTTGTTGTCAAACAGATTTCGTGAAGATGTGTTAATAAATGAAGTATGTCTAAATGTCAATCAAATACGAAATCATAACACTACAGTTACATTGGGCAACGAAGTGTGCAATCGTTTTATTGCGTTAGGACAGTGGTCCCCAAACTTTTTTGATTGGAGACCCCACTTTGGTTTTTTTATTGATAGCAAGAACCAAGAGTACAGAAGGAAACTTAACTATCTTAATAAAAAAACGTATGCATTATTTACTAATATTTAAATTATAGGTTAATGTGTTATATTTTATTACATTAATTTAAATTTCACATTACTCTTCAGTTCTTGTTTCTACACACTATTGTCTACATTTCTTTTAATGTCTTTTTTCCAAGTCTGCTGGAAGAAAATTCTTTTGAAATAGATAAGTAGGTAAGCTTGAAAGAAAGAAAAAGAAAGTAAGAAAATAATTTATTTAACACATATAGACACACACAATGCAGAAACAACATGTAGGCACTTAAGATAAAAAAAAGAACTTGGAACTTGGAACTTGGCCATAGAGATTAGACCATATTTTAGCTCTTGCAGTGATCTACAGACCACACGTTGGGAACCACTGCGTTAAAATAAGTTCCTGACAACAAAAAGTAAGACAAATCCATCATGTATAATTTTCCATTTAGTGAATATGTTATTACGTTCACGCAACTAGGCAACATAAAAGGGTGTATGTACCTTCAGATAAGAGTAGTTCAGGTCAGTGGCCCCCATTGTGTGTGCAACAATTGCTGGCCATGTGATACAGCGGTTAATTGTCGAGTCCGGCGGTTGAAGAATATCAGCCACAGCTATCTGGTGAGGGTTCTAACAGCCTCCATTCATACACAGTCACGCCTCGAGAGCTTTCCGATGCGTATCTCGCTTTGCTACAAATCGATACAATCGCGTAGTTTGAAATTGAATGTGGCGCTTGCGTTCGCGACGGAATTCCTTTGCAGTTTACTGCGGTTTCTCGATCTGTTGTTTTTTGTAAAAATAAATGAACTTGCTGTCTTTGTGTAACGGTAACAGATTGGAGTATAAATCTCTACAGGGTTTCTGGTCACTTGGAATGCTAATTGAAAACTTGGATTTATATTAGACACCCCATCCAAACCCACAAATTACAAGGTCGTCCCTGGGCAATAGGTCGGTAATCGCAAAAATTTGTTTTTCGATTAGATAAAAACTAGAAGTCTTTAAGTTAGTCAAGAGTGAATAGATCCCTCTAGTCAAGCGTGCTCTATCGTCGACCCCATCATCGCTTACCATCAGGTAGTTTAATCCGCGGTAGTTAGATATAAGATAAATATTGATGTAGACACGTGCCCCATCTTACTACATCCTTTCATTCATGCTTACATGCTTACAAAAAAATTGTTATAACAATTGAATTGTTATGTCTTGACTCTCAAGTAGGTCCTTGAAAGTATGATTATATTATTAAACGTTGTAGGTACGGTCAGAGTGGGTCTTCACATACCTATCAAAAGTAGATGTATCGGAAGCAGTTAACATCGAAACCAAAATCGAAGGCAAAGCGTCAATGACACATTATTAACTCATCAAAAACTCGAATAAGTGTAAATAGTGAACGAAGAGCAAATTCACAACATTCCAAATACAAGTGAAAAAGTAGGTAATCGACAGTAGGCACGGTGATAGGGATGTTCCCCGCACGACAAGTTTAAACTTTATCTGTACCCCGTAGTCACTGAGCATTTGTATGAACTCCGCCCGCGTCTATGTCGACTTCGCGGCCCCGAAATAGCGGTTTGATTTTCATAAAAAAAAAAGACATTCAAGATTTTTGCGAAGCGCTTTTAAATATTTTATATTTTAAATATTTCCGTGACGTAATCTCGTAGCTATACCTACACGGTAAATTAGGTTCAGATTCGCGTTTTTTTTTTTATCGAGCCAACTAATTATTTATATCATGTTTTTTTTTTTTTTTTTTTCAATTTTTGCCCGGCGCTTGGTCATATAGTCAATTTTAATAAAATCATTTTACATTTTACATCGTGTTCTCTTCTATATTTGTGGATTTTCAGAGATTAAAAAAAAAAAAACAAAATGAGTAGAACCTGGCCTTAAGTTCCGATTAAAATTGATCGGAACTGAAATCGGATGTGCTAAATCAATCGGTAGTTCTGAACTTTCGGAAATGAAATCGAATCTCTTTAACATCCCTATCTAAAGGTATAACAAAGGTAGTGACAATGATGACATAATTATTGTGTGTCATGTGTGTATTTAAAATTACTCATCTTATGAGTAATTTGTAACTACGTGATGATCAGTTATTGAAATGCACGGTACTATCCGCAGCTGATAGCTGACTAGTAACAGCACTAACAGCTTTTTTTCCACAGATACCATGTGCATAAACATTCCTCTTGTGGTCGTGTGGGAGTATTTACCAGCATAATTTGTGTTTCCTACCACTTTGAACCCGTTTCAAGCCATGCTCCGGAGCGAGGAGGAGTGGCAGGCGGTCGCCTCCTTCTGCGAAGCAGTGATGCTAGCAAAGGAGGAGGCCGACCGCATCAGGCAACGGCGTACACGCCGCCGCCGCCGCCGGGTTTCCGATCCCGATTTCCGGCCACCGTAGGCGCGGGCTCGCGGACAGCGGGCAATGGGTAGCTCGCTGTCCGTCCGTCCGGTAACAGACCGGTCCGAGCTCAAGTCGTTTACGGCGCGCACTGTTCCCGCGCGCCTCAAGGAGTTGTCAGCAAACTGAAGGGGCCCGATAGGGCCGAAGCCTACTGGGGTCAAAGGGTATGTGAAAATGGCACCCGGGGCCCTGGGACCAAGGCGAAGAATGGAACGGGGTAGGTTTTTAGTCAGTAAGAGTCTGACACTACTTCCCGCTTCACCCAAGGGCGGGATTTGTCATTGGATGATTTTACCTACCGAAAAAAAAAAAAAAAAAAAAAAAAAACCACTTTGAACCCGTCAGTCTTTAAAGCAAAGGGCTACGGAATGTTGATGTAAAGGGTGATTGAAGGTATATATGTAGGTAGGTTTTTGTCGGTAAAACCTGTTTCTCTTTATTATAACAACTAACGGATGACGGCTGTAATAATTTCACAACCATTTAACGTGCTAATAACATCCCCTTTGCTTAACTATATAAACATGAAACGTAAATAAAATATATAATTAGTTTGTTTTGTTGATGGCCTCGAGTGATACAGGGCCCAGGTGATGCTCTGCTGCACTTTAAGTACATAGTAAAAGCTTTAAAAATACAAACAGCATGTTTAATGGACTTATTATAATGACTACATACAAAGTACTTAATTATGCCTCATTATATTTCATATTAGAATCTAATAGTGTCTACGGCTACGAAGTGCTACGGCCTACGGTGCTACGATCCGTAGCAGATTACAATTTATTTGGCAAATTCCCGAATAATTTCGCCGTCTTGGGGGTTCATTTGAGAATTGGTTATATGGAAACAAACAACAAACTGCTATATAATATAGCAGTTTGTTGTTTGTTCAAATGTTTGACTTCATTCACCGTTTGACTCAACACTATTGCTGGTTTTACTTTTGCTTTTTTATTCCGGAAACAAACACCGTTCTTTTGGAATGTGTCACATAAGCGAAGTAGCAGTAAAAAACTACTTAAATATAATGTTTAATATACTTGGAATGCGTAGGTCTAGAAACAGCATCCGTCAGCCATAACATTCTAGGGACCTAGGTTTTTTTTTTTTTTTTTTTTTTTTTTATGGTAGGTAAAATCATCCAATGACAAATCCCGCCCTTGGGCGGAGCGGGAAGTAGTGTCAGACTCTTACTGACTAAAAACCTACCCCGTTCCTTCGTAGCCTATAGTGCCGGGGTCGAGCACTCCTTTCGGAACTAACCCATGACCCCAGTAGGCTTCGACCCTGCCTGCCTGCAGTTAGCAGGCTGGGCCTCTTCGGTGTGCTGACAGCTCCTTGAGGCGCGCGGGAACAGAACGCGCCGTCGACGACTTGGGCTCGGTCCGGTCGGTTACCGGACGATCGGACAGCGTGCTACCCATTGCACGCCGTCCGCAAGCCCGCGCCTACGGTGGCCGGAAATCGGGATCGGAATCCCGGCGGCGGCTGGGGCGAGCGCCCCGTTGCCTCTGCCTGATGCGGTCGGCCTCCTCCTTTGCTAGCATTACTGCTTCGCAGAAGGAGGCGACCGCCTGCCATCCCTCCTCACTACGGACCATGGCCTGAACCAAGGCCCGGCGAGAGAGATCGCTGCCGCCGATCGCCCCCACGAGGACACGGCGATGCTCCGCCCAGGCGGGGCACACCTCTACAGTGTGCTCCACCGTGTCCTCCGGATGTTCCGCACAGTGGCGACACCCGGGCGAATCCTCCGCACGAATCCGGAACAGGTACTTAGCGAACTTTCCGTGTTCGGTAAGCACCTGCGTCGTGCGGAAGTTGAGAACGCCGTGAGGTCTTTCCAGCCACGCCCCAAGGATGGGCCTTATCGCCCCAATTGTGGCGCGCCCCGAACGAGGTTGCGATAGTCGTTGACGCCATTTCGCCATGAGATCCCGCCGGAGCTCTGTCCGCCATGCCTCGACTTGTCGTGGCAGCGGAATTTCGCCCCGGCGTTGCATCTCCATGCGCTTGTCGTGCATGTGTGCAAGGACTGTTGCCTCCAGATCCCACGGCGGTTGGCCAGCAAGGAGGGTCGCCGCCTCGCGGGAGATCGTTCGGTACCCTCGCACCATGCGTATTGCCATGACCCTCTGGCACGCATTCAGCTGGGTCCTCGGTTGCTGTTGCAACGTCGGTGCCCACACCGGAGCCCCGTAGAGAGCCATGGACCGAACGATTCCCGCGTAGAGCTTCCGGCAGGAGGCGTCTGGTCCCCTGAGGTTGGGCAGGAGCCGCCCGAGAGCAGCCCCAGTCCGATTCAGTTTGGGAGCCAGACGTCGGAAGTGCTCCCTGAAGTTCCACCAGCTGTCGAGGACGAGTCCCAGGTACTTCATCGTCGACCCGACGCTGATGTGAACCCCTCCTACCGTTAGCTGGGAACGAGGTGGTGGCGCACCCCGAGGGCCGTGGAAGCACATGGCCTCGGACTTGTGCAGTGCCACCTCGAGTCCCAACTGCTGGATCCTGTCAACGACCATCGCAACCCCGCGTGTCGCTAATTCGACCGCCGTCCGGTACGACTCTCCCCGCGCTAGGACCAACGTGTCGTCCGCGTAGCAGACCACGCTGACCCCGTCGGGGAAGTCGCCGCGCAGCACGTAGTCGTACCCGATGTTCCACAAGGGTGGTCCTAGTACCGATCCCTGCGGAACACCGCACGACATCTCTCGACGTTTCCACTCTCCCTGGTGACCGGGGTAGATGATATACCTCTCCGATAGGTAGGCCTCGATCACACGACAGAGGTAGTCGGGCACCCGGTGGTACCGGAGTGCCGTTCCAATGCAACTCCAGGGCAGGGAGTTGAAGGCGTTGGCAATGTCCAAGGACACTGCCACGACACACCTGCCCTGGGACACCGCATCCCCCGTCGTGAGGGCTCGCACGCGCATGATGGCGTCCACCGTGGAGCGCATCCTGCGAAAACCGAACTGTCCGTCCGACAGGTCCGGCCCCACCCTTGCAAGGCGCGCGACGAGGCGGTTTGCAATGACTCTTTCAAAGAGCTTGCCCACCTCGTCGAGCAGCACAATGGGCCGGTACGCGGACGGAGAGTCCGCAGGGCGCCCAGGCTTCGCTATGAGGACCAGTTTCCCCGTCTTCCAGCGAAGTGGGAACTGGCCCCTCTCCAGACATGCGCTAAAGAGCCCCCTCAATCGAGGCCCGAGAGCCTCCATAGCCAGGACCCAGGCCCTCCCAGGCAGGCCGTCAGGTCCTGGGGCGGTATTCTTGGCACTCAGCCTTCGTACCGCCACTCTCATCTCTACCTCGGTCACCTCTGGAACATCGTCGTCGTCGTCGTGGTCCGCGTCAGGTACTGCCGGTGTTGGCGGAGCCATAGACGGGGGGGAGTGTACCCCCCGCGTAGGGAACAGAGTGCTGACCACACCCTCCATGAGCTCGGGCCGGAGACTCTGAGTCAGTGGGGGAGCCCATGGACGGAGTTTCTCCCGTACCATCTTGTATGGGCGTCCCCACGGGTCTGCATTCAGAGACCCCAGCCAGACGTTGCGGGCCTCCATCTTGGACCGCTTAATCTCCGCTCGGAGGGTGCGCTTCGCTACCCTGTAACCCTCGTACAGCTCCGCCTCAACAGCCTCCGCATCCGGCGGGCGGTTGCGGCGCTTGCAGTACCTGGCGTACCGGCGTCGCGCGTGGTTGCACGCATTGCGCAATGCCGCAATCTCCGGCGACCACCAGTACACCTGGCGCTTGGCACGTCCTGGACGGACTCGGGGCATTGACGCGTCGCAGATTTGCGACATGCCCTCCCGGAACCACTCTGCCTCGACGTCAATGTCGACAGGCCTGTCCGGTGCTTGCACCCAGGCCTGTACCGTCGCGGCTTCCAGGAGGAGCTCCCGGTCCATCTGCCTCAGCGCCCATCGCGGACCACAAGGGCTCCGCTGGACCGGCGCGGTCGAGGTTTGGGCGGAGACGTCAAACCGGATGTACCGGTGGTCTGAGAACGTCTCCACCCCCTCCATAACACTAGGGACCTGGGTAATATGTGGGTGTTTATGACATAATGCCTATGAATAATTGAAAATTATTATTCATTAGACCTGAGATACAAACTAATTAATACAGAGTTCAGTGAGGTATTTATTTAAATGACGTAAGCATTTCTGTCTTTAAATTTAAAATCAAAACATAAAGGTCGATGTAACCTGGATCATCAATTATTATTGGTTTATTGTTTAACTTCATCTTGAAGTAACATCAAGGCTCATTGTAGTGCGCTGTCATAGAAGCTAGCTCTCAGTGAAGACCGTGTCAATCATCATGTTCCTTTTCAAATTGCTAAAACATAAATATTATGCCGAAACATACCTATATGTTAATACAAGGCTTCGCCATGTTATTCTAATAAATATGATTTTGATTAAATAAGCTTGATTGCTTACTTTCACTCAAAGGGCATTGGAAAGGGCTATGCTCGAGGTTACTTGCGTGATCGCATCAGAAATGAGGATATCCATAAGAGAACATAGCCCGAAGAATTTCCAAACTTAAATGGTAGTGGGCAGGGCACATAACTTGCAGAACAGATGATCAATGTGGCCGAAAGATTCTGTAGTGGCGACCATGCAGGTACCGGAAGACGCAGTGTTGAAAGGCCTCCACAAGGTGGACCGATAACCTGGTGAGGGTTGGATGGATATGAGACGTACAGGCTGATAGTTACAGCGACACTTGGGGGAAGCCTATGTCAAACAGTGGACGTCTTTCGACTGAAATGATTATGATGAAGACTAAGTACCTACTTTACGAGGCACGAAGGACCTATCCACGGACATGCTTCAGCAAGCATAGCTTAACCTTAGAAATCGATCTATGAGTCAGAATTTTTTTTATTTTAAGGGTATTACATTGCTCAATGACCTTGAAAAAATTACCTCAACACTAGTACAGAAGAATTGACCTCTACACAGGCATTGCAGGGGGTGCTGCGCGCGGGGTGTTAGTACTGATTCGAGTTTTTTCTTGATTACTTATCGATATTCAATGAAATTAGAAAAAAAATCAATACAAGTTATTCAATTTATCGTAACATATATTGTGGTATAAATTCAATGTATAAATATAGAGCCGTTTTCGAGAAAATATGGAATTAATGTTCAAAAAAGGCCTACTTACCAGATTTTTTTTCTAGAGTTATGATATTTTTTTGAGAAACGTAATCAATACAATTTATTAGTAATGTCCTTAAGTATCCCCTTCATTTTTTATATGGTAATCTTACATAAGGAATAATCTATAAACTTCAATCAACCTAGGTGTTTTTTTGGATTTGGGCGATGTAATCCCCTTAAGCTATGTTTTAGTGCATGCACAAATTGTGTATTCTAGCCATAAGTACTTTACTACCATAACTTGCTTAATCAGTCAGTTATTACCGGAATTACCTTTATTGAGATTACAGGAACGAATTACAAGTTATAAAGCGCAAAAGTATATGATCCACTGCAAGAAACTGAATCAGTAAAATATATGCTATTCTTTAGAATAAGTGCTAGACAGATACTGTGTTCAAAACATAATACAGCTAATTTAGAACGATACAAAAATATCACGAAGATGCGTCTAAAGATTAGTTTTATCGATTACTATCGACACGCCCCAGCTTCGGGTGTAATGGTGACAATATAATATACATATAAACCTTCCTCTTGAATCACTCTATCTATTAAAAAATGAAAATCCGTTGCGTAGTTTTATAGATCTAAGCATACTTACGGACAGACAGCGGGAAGCGACTTTGTTTTATACTATGAAGTGAAAAACCGGACTAATACCCATGCAAACTTTGTGATTGTTTGTCAGATTATTCTACAAGCAAATTTTTACCGTTATAATGTTTTAATATTATAATCAAATCTGTAGATTTTTAGTATATCTCTAAAATTCTTCATATTTCTAAGCATTGCACCTTTGCGCATCTTTCTTTTGTATTGTGTCCAGTAACAGCACTTTAAGAGCAGCAGGTCCAGGCAGGCAGGCAGGTTTAGGGTTTGGGGCAGGGCGGGTTTTTATACGGCAATATTTTCAAGGAATATGATTCTGATAGAAATGCAGTGAATTGAGTATGTTTCGACTAATTTGTGCAACCATTTTACGAACATTAGAAGAATTGCTTATGATCTGTTAGAAATTCGGAATATGATTTGCTCTAAATGAATTGCTGATGTGACGTTTTTAGGCCCGCTGGTCCTCCTATCAAACCTTCATTTAAAAAAAACATTGTAGGTATGTCCTTATAATACAAATGACTTTAAATCATCTTTAACCTTTTGAATACCGTAATTAGAGACACAATAGAAAAACAATAGGTGTGTGTGCGGACACCTGTGTTCTCTTGGGGCTTCACACTATATATTCGGCACGGTTCCAGAGCTTCGGTAAGTTACTCGAATAATATTCGTTTCGTAATGTGAAATGGGACACTACAGGCTCATAATAATAATAATAATAATAATAATGTGAAATGACTCGTAAGTTTACGTCTTCCATTGAATCTTCGAGTTGTTTGACCACTTTTTTTTACGACATCAACAAAAGTTTTAATGAGTTTCGAATCACTAAAAAACATCGATTTTATACGCGTTCTAAGTGAACGAGATATTTATTGCTGCACATTTTCTTATACGTGTGTTTTATACTGTTAATGACAACTCGTTAAAGGTAATTACTTCTCCAGCATCCAACACCTGTTTGTAAAGGTACCTATTGTACGCGACAAATTAGTTGAACTAAAATGGCAGTCGTTGCTATTACACGCAGCACCTCGCTTGCCGTACTTCGATTGAATCCCGAAAATCTGTCACTGCGCAATGAAAGCCGATCACCATTTTGGTTCAACTTATTTGCCACGTATAATAACTGTTCTGCTAAGTAGCTAGATACTTTTTATTTTGAAACTACTTTTTTTGTTACCTAACGTTTTTGACAAAAACTCCTTGAATGCTATGAAGTATCCCAAACAGCTGGTTTCTAAAGATGTTACATACAGGCAGTGTCCTCTAAAAAATAAAAGGGTAACGTAGCAGATGTTTCGCCTTTACAAATCAACAATATAATAATCCGGTTCATGAATTAAGAAACACCTTTCCAATGTTGTCTTGGAACGTATCCACCTAAACTCCTCCATGCGCTTCTAATTCCCTCCAACAATAAGAAGTGGAGTGATTATTCTGTGCTACTGATATTATATCAAAAAGAATTTCGACTTACCCTCCTAACAGCTCCGCTGACAGTACTGGCTAGGCTCTCGGCGTCATAGTGACGAGAGAATGAGTATGGGCCCGGATGACTCCGGGATACGCATTGCCCCATATGCCCGTCACACACACCCAACAAATCACTTGTGTCATAAACCGTTACTTCACTTCACCTCACTTCACAAGACTTCACGTTCTCGCGATACGAATCTGCGAACGAAATAAACGATTTTTTTGTGCTTTTGAGTCAACTGATCCTACCTAGTCAGAATTTAAATGTGACGCCCACACTTGACTGTGTCGAGCATGTTTTACAAATATGGGTAGATCGAAAAAAAAGTTCATAAACATTTGTTTTTTTTTTCGTCGTTTGAAAATGGAACAGGCTAGGTTAGGCTATACCCAGAAGCTATATGGCCGTATGGGTTCGATCAAAATATGATTGTGCTTTTGGTGAGCTAAAGTAGCCAGGGGTGTACGCCTCTTGTTCCCTGGTGTAACCAGGCAATATTTTGTAATGTACTATTAGAGCATTATGATCATAGTTTATTGAATTAACTACGTGATATTGTCTCTTCAATCAACAAAGCCTACCTATCAAGAGATAAATATATATTTATATATCTATTCATCACTTTACCTAAAAATGAGAGTGCATGTGACTATAAAAAGCAGATGGCTTGTCCGGAAATGTCTCGAAAGTCAATAAATTGGATTCAATTGAAGTTTTTATCAGTCTGGGCGTAGTTTAACTCGAGTCATATACTCGAAAGAATTTTTCAGTGGATCTTGTTGTTTATTTGAGACAATCAAATCGATTTGGTTTCTTTTGTTTTTCTGCAAAACAGGAATGTTGGATACTTTGATGTTACAAAATAGGCCTTCGAGTAGGGTTTTATACTGCGAAAATGTTCGTAAGAGTAACCGAGGCCACGGAATGCAAACGGCAACTGAAGGAACACAGAAGGGTTTTAGTCAGAAAAAGTCAGACACACCCTCCCGCTCCACTCAGAGCGGGAGAAGTTGGTTGATGAGTTTCCCACCTCATTATAAGAAAAAACTGAGTAGGGTTAGGGACTTAAAACTTTTTATTGGAATTTTGAAGTAGCACTGTACCTAAATACATACCTATGTGGACTAAACCATTCATTGTTATCACTATGCGGAAGATTATGAAAACAATCGAACCGATCTGATTGGCTTAATTCGCAATCAATATCATTAAACAAGATATTATAGATAAACAAGTGCATGAAAATAATAATAGAAAATATTATTATTATATTATATATTATTATGACACACACCTCATAAATGCAAAAAATAAATACAGACTGACAGCACTTTTGATGTTGTTTTTTATTTTGGTTTCCATTATTATGATTGCATCTCTCTAGCTTTTATATTTATCAAAAATATTTCTGGTCAGATTCGTGATTCTTTATAATAGCCAGTAGTCAGGCATACAATCAACAGTCGAGGATTGAAGAAGCATGGGCAAAAAACGCTGTTTTTACCCATCCCGAAGGCCATTTGAATAGAATCGTGGACATAAACTAGATATTTATAACATCATCCTTTTTATGATTGAGTTAATCTACACTTTTACTAACAACACTGATAATAAACTTCGTGCAGTTGTTATTATGGAATTGATCAATATTATCATGAATTATAAACATAATTTGGTGAGAAAAAAAATTGGGCCTGTCAAAAAATCACCGTACTGGTTTTTCTCGCAGTAGCTGTCTATAAACAGCCCTGCTGATCACACGTGTTGATTCAAAACAAGGTCCTTGATAGTTCACATGTTGTCGTACTCTGTGCCGCGAGTTTTGCGCGTCGCGCGCAGTGCGCACGGATCACGACTGGCCGACCGGCGCGCGCGCAGCTAGCACCCGTCGTCATGTCCGCCATCGCCACCGGCTGTAGCTGTTGACTCATTCATGAGCTGCTGTGAACCGACCCATCGGGGAATACATAATAATGGAATATATTAAAAGTTATTGCGTTATTTCGTTATGATTTAGGAAAGTAGCATGTTGCCTATCTTTGCATCGTTTGTAAGGCAGTACATAATTAAACTGTTGGGGATTTATGCACTTACCGCAAGACAAATTTGAATTATACAAGCTTCTAAAAGATTTTGGGGACACAAAGACAAAATCTAAAATTGTCTGAGATCGCCCGTACCAAGACTTAATCCCTCCACTCCACTCAGAAATTAAATAGGAGAGTGAGGTTTAGAACCTCAGCAAAGGAATAACTGTAGTACCTACGACAGGTACATTGCCTGTCATGTAGGAATATTAACTCTTTTGCTATACCGGGAGCATGTAAGGAGAAAACGTGTTGACGGTGTTGGGGCGGACTTTATTAGTTAACATAAAGGGAACAACGATTATAAACTTCAATTTTGTTACGAACTTATGACAGATACACATGCAAGGGGGTTTTATTATTATAATAGCCCCCTTTTAGAAAATAATATTAAAAAAAAAGAAACTTTTTCGGGTTTTTTAAAGGAAAAATAAACATAGAAACAAAAATTTTCAAAAAAATGAAGTTCATATATTTGTGTGAACATTAAGATAATTAACGATTTTCAAGTTTATTCAAGTTGTACAAACGTATGTACAATCGGCCTTCGAGGGGACTATTAGGTATTTCGTTTTACTGTCCCATTTCTGGGCACAGGGGTTCCCTAAATCCCTCCTAAAGTAACCCACCTAATCCTATTTAAAGTTATCCGACTGAACATCATCATCGTTTCAACCGATAGATGTTCACTTTTGGACATAGGCCTCCCCCAAGTATCACCCATAATGACCGGCCCTGTGCGTCTGGCTTCCATCGGATTCCCGCGACCTTCACCAGGTCATCGGTCTACTTCTACCTTGTGGGAGGCCTTCCAACACTGCGTCTTGATACGTGGTCGCCATTCCAGAACCTTTCGTTTCCATCGAGCATTAGTTCTGTAAGCAATATGAATAAGTTTGCCGATTCTTCGAGCTAAATCGATAAGCTTGGTTCTTCTGCGGATATCTTCATTTCCGAGTGAACTCTCAGTAAATCACGTCAGGGGCGCCGGTTTTAGAAAAGCTTATGGGTGCTCGATCATGCTCATTTGATGACTTGAAAAAGTGTCTAACCCCCGTATTTATTAACAAGTAAAACTAAATACTTGAGTAAAAGTAACTACTATTCTATAGTTAAGATTTTTTTATATTTTTGATGAAGATTTCAAACGTCAAATAATGACTTAATAAGATTTTACTTAGTAACAAGTAGTTACTTCTTTATAAATACGGGTGTGAGTGTGAGAAGAGAAATGCACACTGATCGACTGACAAATAAATAAATGTCCTACTTACATTCTGCGTATTTAATTACTAATTATGTTTGATAAAAATATAATTTGATTTGTGTTGGTGTGGGAATCGAAACCGCGACCCTTGTGTCCCGGCGCGGCGCTCTAAGCCACTGCGCTAAAGGGATCGGCGGATAATGACAAAACGTCCCTCCATCCATTCTTCTTCTTCTTAGTCGTTACACTCTTGTCAGAGTGGTCGTGGTCATCACTATGAATCACGATGAGTAATCATCCCGGTCACACGGCGCCATTCATCGCGGACTGCAGCTTTCCGGGTACATTCGTAGACCGAGCACTTAGTTGTGCCTCGATCAGGTCTGTCCATCTATTTCTTGATGTTTATTTCTCAGGGGTGTTCGGCACCCGCTGTTTATTTGTCATGGGTGCTCGACCCGCTCGGGGGCTTGACCCACGGAGTCGGCGCCCCTGCATCAAGATAAGATGAGAACAACTTAGACAGCGGATCAAGCAACAAGTTTCTTGACATTTAAATACTTTCAGTATAATAATTACAAAGTAAGAGGTACCTAGGTACCTGCTTTGTGATCTGTGTGAAGTTTTAACTACCATAATCAACTTTTGATGTAGGTACACGTAGGTATCTACCAATAAGGCAAAATACTAGATTGTATAGGCTTCATACATAATACACAATTTTGTATTTTCCCAAAGAAGAAAGCATTTCTTTGTAGTAGGTACGAGTAGGTACTGTAATGGAACATTATTTGCTAGTTAGATTTGATATAAGTTTTCAATTATCATTTATTAGTATCCTCTTCCAGCGGCTTCGCTCGCGAGAAAGTCGGTTATTCTGGTTTACCCCCTTAGGGGTGAAGTTTCGTAAAATCCGTTCATAGCGGACGTCTACGCCTTTATGGAACCTACCTGCCAAATTCTAAGTTTGTAGGTGTTATAGTTTCTGAGATTTCGTGATTAATCAGTGACTGGTATTTCGCTTTTATTATATTTATATACCTACCTAGGTAGATAACGAAACTATCACACAACTGTCGCACTACAGTCACCTAAATTTAGTCAGTTAAATTTCGCGGGCTTGTTAGATGGATACTGATTGGGTCGTGAGTTAGTTGATTTGGTCCATTATTCGTCTCTGTTAGTATTTCTTGCTATCTCCGAAAAAGATTCAAAAACAGAAAAAAAATATCTGAACAACAATTACGAAGTTATAAATAAGTACAGTGCTAATACACGGATAATTACGAAGTTGTGGTCACTGACCCATAATGTCAATGGTACGTCAAATGTCACTGTCACAAACTGTCAAGAAATGACTTATTTGACATTGTCATAATATTTTAGAAATGCGTATTTATGCGTTGTTTTTGAAGTTGTATTTTATGCGCATTTTGCTCTAACTTTTAAGTTATAATATTATTTCGGTGCAATACTTGTGTATTTGGAATGTTAACCCGAGCTGGTGCGAGGCTTTTCTCAACAGAAGCGTTGGTAGTTGTCAACAATGTTGCTAAGCAACAGTTTATAATAACTTTGGCAAATGGTAAGTGCAATGTCTGTAATTAAAAAATATGTATTATTTCTGTGAAGTGGATAATCCTCTGTCCTGTATCCTGTACGTCTTTAATGTTTGGTTAAAGTTGAAGAATCAATCTAAAGTTTGAAGGTAACTTCTACAAAAGTCGCTTTAGGCACCGGCTTTACCTAAATTAAGTCGTATGATCAGTATTCGCTGGCTGGTGAAGTGTCAGTTAAAAGTAAAATGTGTAATATTTACCTATAGCCTGTTTTTTTCCCCTGTAGGACAACAAGCCCCTAAGACGACCTCTGACCCAACCGCTAACACCTTTCTTTTTTCTGCTCACCGCTACCACCTTTTCTTTTTTCCGCTCATTTATACCAAGACACAGATCAAAATCTAGTAGCAATGAACCTGTTTGATCCTGAAATGCAGATCTATCCAACCATAGTGTGTTAATTACAGAGAATCACTGATTATTTTCCATTAAAAAATAATAATTATAAATTTTAAACTACAAAATGCATTCTTCTCCTACTATCAAGGTTATTTTTAATAATAATGTAATATGCAATTTCAGACAATGCAGTGTTGAGATATAAGGAAAAAGGTAAAAATATAATATTTGAGCACACTGATGTTCCACCCGTATTCCAAGGCAAAGGAGTTGGTCGCTTACTAGCTAAGGTGGGTAAAAAGTCAGACAGGTAACCTCATTTTATTGTTTATCTGGTTTTAAAATTTTCAACAAACACAGAGAATATTGTTTGCTAAAAAGAAATTTTTTTCTTGGCTTTATCTGCAATCAGCGTTAGCTATAACTTACTTCTAGGCAAGTATGCTCCATCGTCGGCCACATCTTCGCTTTCCATCAGGTGAGATAGTGGTCAAACGCGAGCCTATCAACAATAAAAAAAAACTATAAGCAGATGCAGCATAGTGTTGAAACATACTGTAAATTTATGTAAAATTCTTCCAAGACTGGAAACTCAACAAGACAAACATGTTACAGACAGTTGAATTGAATAGGTTCTTTGGATAAAATAAAAACACATTTTTCCAGTATATTTTTTTTTTTGTGAAAAATCATCAAGTGATTCCTCACACTCAGGGTACATGAGTAGGAGTGACAGACATTTACTGCCTAAAATCCCCTTGTGTTCCTTCATTTGCCCCTTGTGACCCAATGTTACATTAATTTTCTGTTATTTTTTACAGTTTGCCTTTGATCATGCTTACAAGAATCATTTGGATGTGACTTGTCAATGTCACTTTTTAGCTAAATACTATAAGGAGAATCAAAACAACTATAAGGGCCTCAATATAACTTTTAATCTGGAAGAAAATGAATAGGACTGTATCAACTATGGACTTAGCTTGGATAAGGAGTAACATATATTATTATTTTCGTGAAAAATGTTATGGCAATGCTACAAAACTTGCTCACAAAGCCTCAAAACAATTTGGTGATGCTGCAGAGTTTTTATTCTATAGTGGACTGGCTAGTATATTGGAAGGACAAGTACAAAAGGGCATCAGTGAGTTGACTCCATTGCAATCTGAAAAAGATATTCAATTGGCTGTAGTCATTGCTCTTATTTATGGCTATAAATTAAGCAGTCCAACTGAGAGAGAAGCTCTGTATAGCCTGGAGTCAAAACTAAAGGAAGAAAAGAAGCAAGCTAATGCATTATCTTTCTTCTATGCTGGTCTATTTTTATCATTTGCAGAAAAGTATGAAAAGGCATCTGAATATATTAATAAATCACTCAGAAAAGATGCCAACAATTTGGAAGTCATTATCTTAAAAGGCTGGAATGATATGTACATGAATTTGGGAGACTTGCAGATGTCAATATTAGACTGCTTAGAATTGGCTCTCAATAAAAGTGATAGAAATATTGATGCGCTGCTGGGTTTGGCGAAATTTAAATATTTCTCTAAAGAATATGATGCATCAAATCTCACATTAGACCGGCTGATTGTGAACAATCCAGGTCAAGTTGTCCCATTGGTAGAGAAGATGAAAAATGAATTTGCCTTGCAGAAATGGGATGCAGTCTATGACACAATGGAAAGAATATTCCATCTGGAACCAGATAATATTGAGGCTTTAAAAGTAAGCATTTTTATTGCTCTTTGTAAAAACGCGGATTACATTGAAGCAGCTGATCAATTGAATAAGTTCTTTACTGTATTGGAAAATGAAGAGTCACACAATTCATATCAGTTCTACAACACTACACAGATATTCTCAAGGGTATGTAGCAAGTCTAGCGCAGTACTCTCCCAAGTATACAGGTTTGCACAATATGCATCAGAGATGAACCCAGGTAATGTGGATTACTTGAGCGAAGTTGGATATCAGTGTATTCTTCAGGGAAAATACAAAGATGCCTTAAGCTTTTTCAAGGCAGCTAGCAAACTGGACAGCAACTCAATCACAGCACTTTGTGGTTTAACTCTTTGCCAGATGAATGAGCATGGTCCCACTGAACAGATTGCTCAACAGATAGAGCTGTTGTTTGAAATGCAAGGAACCAACAAACTGCCGGTTTTATACCATCTCTCTGCACAGTTGAATCTAAAGAACTCCTCTAGTGCTATATCATTTTTAAACAATGCATATGAAACCAAGATTGCCTATGCGAATCGTAATCCTTTTAGTTTAGCTTATGTTAAAGATTTAGATCCAGATTTTCTTCTTGAAGTGTATAAAGAGTTTAAGAAACACTTGCCTAAGAAGCCATTTATCATTGTGGGATATTTGATGTATTCTCAAGAAGCAAAGAATCCTGTTGTCACACATTGTTTGAAGATTCTGGGTACAATATGTGATGCTTGTCCTGGTCTGATAACTGCTTTGTATGAGTTGGCAAAGTTGAAGTTCTTGTTTGGCTATGCAAGTGATGCTCAGAAGCTGGCTCAGCAAGTGCATGAGTTGGACAGCACACATGCTGGGAGTCAGGTGTTGCTGGCCCAGATCTATATACAACAGCAAGCTTATACTAAGGCTGCACAGAGTTTGGAAATGTGTTTGAGCTATAATTTTAAAGTCAGAGACAGTGCTATGTATCATTTTCTTAATGGAGTCATTTTGAAGAGTGTTGGACAGCTCCAAGAATCCCTGTCTAGTTTTTTGACGAGCATACAGATAGCTACAAGTAAGAGTGCTTTGGGTAATGTGAACAGAGCATATGAGTCTGATCTGAATATTATTGATAAGGCTACCTTGTACTTACAAATAATTGAAATACAAACTACTTTGGAGCAGTTTGCTGAAGCTGGGAAGACTATGCAGGTAAGAAATATAAAGATATCTATTATTATTATTTCTAACATATACTGTCCTAGTGCTGGGCAAAGGCCTCCCTCCATACCTTCGATTGTTGCCGGCTCTGTAGCACTTGCCAATTCCTAACGATATTTTTCTGGCATAAAAATAGCATAGAGCCCGGGGTTTCTATATTTATGCGAATTTTCGTAATCGGATTTCGGATGTAGATTAAGTCCTGTTTAGTATTTGCTAATATAAACAATATTAGTAAACATAAAAAATACACTGATATCAAAATGATAGTAAGCCTAAAATACTACCTGCCGCTCGCGGCACTGCATGGAATCAGTACTTCTCACCTTGATATTATACTAGCTTCTACCCGCGACTTCGTCCGCGGAAAATTTCTTGTTTTAACATAAGTTTACACTCGACATTACTGTACCTTCCCATTAGTAAAATAAATTTTGGAATCGGATTAGTAAGTTCGAAGATTACCGAAGTTCTCTTGTCTGCTCAAGGTAAATTATCCCTTAGTCGCCATTGATCTTATATATTTTATATTTGAACGTCGCCTTTTACGGCACGAACTTTTACGAAACGAACGAAACAACCTAAACCAATAAGCAACCCAACAGACTGACATGCAACAATTTGAACACCAACTAACGACAACGTGGGCACAATAATTCGAGAGGGTCATCAATCCACGGAAAATCTTAACACCGCGATACCGAAAAAAAAAAGACCGCGATTCAGAAAAATAACGTATTTGCAGAACGCCATCTATGGGCAAATGGATAAAACGTCCGCACAAAGCATGATAGATCTAGAGCTCTACGAATGAAAGTTTTGCTAGTGGCATTTTACGTTTTAGTAATTTTATATTATCTCCGAAACTATATGACCAATTGACATACTGTAAATGGCAAATCTTATCTGTATGATGTCTTTGTGATACTGAAATAATTTATTGTGACAAGAATTAATATTTCGTTGCTCAAATAATCAACCAAACGTAAGTATGCCGAAAAAATACTTTTTTAATGCAAATAAAGAAGTATAAAAGATAACATATAAAAGATAGAAATATGGTATCGCGGACTTTTTTGTAGATATAATTAAGACGAATCAGGTTGCCATACATTGTTTTTAATTTTAAGCAACTCTCTAGGCAGCGCACGCAAATAATTCTGTTTTATGAGGTATTTTTTTCCGACTTGCAAGACAAAAATTGTGATAGCTCGGTTAATATACATGTTATAAAAATAATTTATAGCCTATAGCACTCAGGAATAATGTAGCTTTCTACCGGTGTAAAATTTTTTAGAATTGGATCATGAGTTCCAGAGATTACCCCCTACATACAAACTTACAAATTTTACCTCTTTATAATATTAGTATAGATTAGCCCATGTTTCTAAGTAAAATATAACCTTTCGTGGTACCCAATTTCATCCAAATTCGTTCAGTCTATTTAGCGACAAGGAGTACAAACATACTTTCGCCTATATAATATTAATAAGATAAGTTTATCGTTATGTATGTCACTTATTGATATTCCTGCTACCTCATGTTTTTATTGCCGCCGCCATACAATCCGCAAAATACAGTGTTCACAGCCAAGTCTTAATTTACTTACATTATGTTTGTATTAGTGACGAATCGATATTTATTCAACAGTCAAATGACTAAGTATTGTTATTTTTTGTGAGGTCACTTGACCTTAAAATGACGTCCGTCATTAAATTGATAATAAAATTTAAGAAGTTACTTAGAATTGTCGAATCTCTTTCCTCAATATACATTATGATAAGAGTAATAGACGTAGTAGTTATCATGTAACCTTACTATTTATATTGTTTACTAGCTTTTGCTCGCGGCTTCGCTCCCGTCAACTGACTACTCTATTCTACTCTACCCTACTTTACCCCTACAAATACATTAACTTATTTCGAAAACCTACACCCCATAACAAGGACCATGCGTAACTTGGTGGCAGGGGTGTGATTTTAGTCGGTAAGAGTCCAGTACTACCCAGACACGGCAGACACCCTACACTATCTTACTCTACCCTACTGCACCCTACTCTACCCTAATTGCGAAATCGGTCTAGCCGTTCACGTGTGATGGCGTGACCAAGGGAAATTGGGATTCATTTTTTATAAATATACAGATTATTTTATTGTTCACATTTTTTTAAAAAAGCTTGCCGATAAACAGCATTATAATGACATTATTAAATAACTAAATTGCTAAATAAAAACTTCCATACATATAATGGCAAAAGTATTGCTTCTTGTGTAGTTTACTTGTTCAAAGTTGGTTTTGTTAGAAATAAAGTGGGATACAAGGATGTATAATTTCTCTGATGTACAATAAATACAGTTATTATATAAAGTTTCTTAGACATGGACGTACAAAAGATGTGGAATCGTTTTCCTAATTTAAAAAAAACGTACCTTTTTTTAAAGGGTTGTGTAGAAAATCGTCGTTCTAATCAACCTCAATGATGTTCTTAATTAAAAACTAATTAATTCGTTTTTTTTTTACCTGAGCAGATGTGTCTACTAGTTTTATTTACATTCTAATGAAAAAAGTAAGAAGATCGATGTCTGAGACTTGTTCAATGAGACTTGTTCATTTTGATACAAGTGCAGAAAGTTTCTCATTTCGGCCGAAGCGGAATTCTAATTACACACTAACTTAATCAATCTTAATTATCACTATTTTATTACGATAAATTTGTGGCGGGGGGAGCACGCGCACTATTCCGCACTAGTGCGGAAAACAGTCCATTGCTTGTCTAAGCGCAGTGGGATAAGAGCGGCTTTACAATAAGTGTATTGAAAAATATATATTTTGCTAGCTTCAGCCAGCCAAAAAGAGAACATAACCCCGGGATAAAAAGTGTCGCATATTCTATTTTAGGAAATGGTCTACCCATGTGCCAATCTTCATCCAAATCTGTGTAACCGTGTGAGCGTGAACGAGAGTAATGTACACTCACTCACATACATACAAAATTTCGGCTCTAAAATACAAGTGTGATTTTAGGAAGCAATACAAGAATTTTCATACACATCTGAAGAGAGTCGCCTACTAATCGCCAGGGCAGATCTAGCTCTGAAGAAAGGAGACATCGACAATGCAATAGACCTTCTGAATGAGATCAAACCTGGCCAACCATATTACTTCCAAGCCCATAGCAAAATGGCACATATATATTTGAAAGAGAAGAACGATCGTGCGATGTTCACTGCTTGCTTTAAAGAGATTGTTAGCAACCATCCGATGGGGGACGCGCATACTATGATGGGTGATGCTTTCATGTCAATTCATGGTGAGTATAATACATATTATATTTCTAAAAAAACTCAGCGGTTGCCCGGTAACGGCCCCGTCACGACAATTTGTACATCGTAGGTTCAAACCGGCCTGATTGGCGCTATAATTAAGCGATTGGCTGCGCGCTGGCGTGTCGGGGGTCGATTGTCGGGCGGAATAATTATTTGTATGGTCTACAGATTGTTTTTCTGAGTCTGGGTGTCTTGCGTGTCTTTATACATGTTTGTGAACGCCCACACGATAAGGGAATAATGCTAAGGGTTTGTTTACGAAGACACGGCGCGTTGGGCGGTCGTCGTACACTGCCACATGTATGTGCTCGCGCGAGCGATGACGCGGCCCTCTGCTGCAATGTACGACGAACGCCCAACGCGCCGCGTCTCCGTAAACACGGCCTTAGAGTGTGACAACACAAAAAAACGTAGGTGCTTTATTTATTTATTTATTAAAACTTTATGCAACACAAAGGTACAAAGGCGGACATATCCTTAAACCAAAAATTCAAAGACATGACTGTGTAATCCACCAATCAGCACTGAGCTCGCGTGATGGATTATGATCTATTTCTTCTTCTAGAGAGGAAACCTGAGTTCCAGCAGTGGGAACATTAAAAGGCTGATATTATATTTCTAAACATCGTCAGTTTAACCGGACATGGACTACTTTGTCTTTTTTCTAAGTAACCCTTAGGTTTGACAAAAGCAGTAAAAGAACAGCGATGCTATCCTATTGATATAGGATTCATGACTTGGATTTTGTTTTTTTTTTATATATATATAAACTAGTGCTCGACTGCGATCCCACCTGATGGTAAGCAGTAATGCAATTAAAAAGGCAGGCCGATTCAAAAGTGGTCGTTTAGAAACCGAAACATTTGAATGCTCTCTTATTATCAAAGAGCGACCCCGAGACCCTTGGGTCGGTGACTCGTTAAAGCTCCCGGATATGAGATATGGCGTAATAAAAGCTTCTAATAACAACTTTGTAGGGTCCCGTACCTCAAAAGGAAAAAACGGAACCCTTATAGGATCACTTAGGTTGTCCGTCTGTACGTCTGACTTTATCTCGCAACCGTAACCGTAAATGATCGATTACTTATTACTTTTTGTGATTGGAAACAATAAATATATATAATGTAGAAGCGCTTTTTTTTCTACTTTGTGAATGTGAAGTACCATGGAGCATTTTTATTTTATTAGGTTACAACTTGTTTGACATTAAAAGCATGGCAGTTGAGAGTTTGTCATATCTCGCTGATGGTGGCACGTGTTATTGGGTCATTAAGTTCCCTTCAAAATTGTTGAGCTGAGTGGGGCTGAGGCACGCGTCATGCTCGTGAACGGGCGCCGTCAGTTTGGACTGGTCATCTCTTAGCTGCCAGTAGCTTAATTCAATTTCTATTTTTTTATTAGTTTATTTTATTTTTTCATTACTTATCTAGCTCACATAATAGAAGCGACAAGAAAAATGTAACCAAGATTTATGTAACTCATAATATGATTTTAAAAGAGTGTCCATGGAGTTTCTTGCACGTTCTTCTCCATAGTGATCTACGCTTTGGAAAGTGCAATTTAGCTTCACTTTTTTGGACTGACAGACGATTTTGACAATTCAAAAGTGCCTGTAATTGGTCTATTTGAAATAAACTATTCTGATTCTGGAAATATCGAGTTGAAATTAAAACCATATACTCAGGTCTGCGGTCCATTGAAGCTCTGTACCTCTACCATGAGTTTTAAGCAATAGTATTCGTCGCTACTCGATATCGACGCCGTAAATATTTTGTATGGCAAATTTTTGTTCTGCAAGTGACCGCTAGAGGCTCTGCAAAATTTGCCATACAAAATATTTACGGCGTCGATATCGAGTAGCGACGAATACTATTGCTTAAAACTCATGGTAGAGGTACTGAACACACTCTCAAGGAAATCAAAATTCATAGGGTACTTCCCGTTCTGAAATTTGGCATAAAACAAGGTCTTATAGCACAGATATAGAAATAAATCTGAAAACAGTAAATTTGTCACAAATGACGTAACAAAAAATAACTTTTTTTTCAATTTGGAAAAATCATCTCGACTCGATTCGGACGGAGCGTTTGTACGGAACCATTACTGCGCGAATTCGACTCACACTTATCCAGTTTTTTTTATTATTGATAGGCTCGCGTTTGACTTCTATTATTCTCACTTGATGATAAACGATGATGTGGTCGACAATGTAGTACGCTTGCCTAAAGTAAATTTCACTCTTGATAAGACTAATAGATTGTCAAGACTATCAGGAAACACAGACTTCGATAGGGAATTTCACTTCTTAACTGTACGCACAATGAATGTGTTCGTAAAACATTTTGAACGTACCTATGGGTTTTTTTTTTTTTTTTTCGGTAGGTAAAATCATCCAATGACAAATCCCGCCCTTGGGTGGAGCGGGAAGTAGTGTCAGACTCTTACTGACTAAAAACCTACCCCGTTCCATTCTTCGCCTTGGTCCCAGGGTCCCGGGTGCCATTTTCACATACCCTTTGACCCCAGTAGGCTTCGGCCCTGTCGGGCCCCTACAGTTTGCTGACAACTCCTTGAGGCGCGCGGGAACAGTGCGCGCCGTAAACGACTTGAGCTCGGACCGGTCTGTTACCGGACAGACGGACAGCGAGCTACCCATTGCCCGCCGTCCGCGAGCCCGCGCCTACGGTGGCCGGAAATCGGGATCGGAAACCCGGCGGCGGCGGCGGCGTGTACGCCGTTGCCTGATGCGGTCGGCCTCCTCCTTTGCTAGCATTACTGCTTCGCAAAAGGAGGCGACCGCCTGCCACTCCTCCTCGCTCCGGAGCATGGCCTGAACCAAACCCCGGCGCGAGAGATCGCTGCCGCCGATCGCCCCCACAAGGACACGGCGATGCTCTTCCCAAGCGGGGCACACCTCGACTGTGTGCTCAACCGTGTCCTCCGGACGCTCCGCACAGTGGCGACATCCGGGCGTCGTCTCCGCACGAAACGTACCTATGGGTAGGATGTCCACCATGTACGGGTGGCGGAACACCGTAAATCTTGTGTTCCGATGGTGTAAGGGGCTTGCGGAATCAAATTGTGCAATTCCACAATTCCAATGCACACTCCCCGAAATGTAAACGATAGAAAACCGACAGGCTAGCAACTCGGCGTTTATGCTCAAGACTTTAGAGTTTTGACTCGACGAGTGCATCATTACTAATGTAATGATCTTCTTTCGATGAAGTAGAATATTTATGACCTTGTTTTATTCTAGATCCCGTGCAAGCAGCGGAAGCCTATGAAGCAGCTTTGAAAGGAAATCCTAAGGACGTGCAGCTAGTAAAGAAGCTCGGAGTAGCTTTAGTCAAAATGCATGAGTATGATAAGGCGTGCCAGCATTATGAGAACGCTATCAGGCTGTTGAATGATGAAGATCTGCAGTTTGAATATTATGAACTTCTTATAAAAGTAAGCGCTGAAAAATTATTCACAAAAAAGTACCTATATTGTAAAATATTTGAATATTATTATTACTCAGCTGTATAATCCCAACGCTGGGCAAAGGCCTCGCCATTCCTTTCAACAATCACGATTTTTCGCATCTTCTTTCCAATTCTTAAGGAAGACATCCTGGTCGTCCTGTCATCTCTTTCGTGGTCTTCCGCGGCTCCGAGTTGCTGTGTCAGGACACCAATCCTGTGTTTTACGGGCCCACAACTCGATAGGCTGATATATCCTGCGGTCTTGTCCAGTCTCATTTAAGTCGGGCTGTCTTATTTGGTTGGTTTTTGTGTTGTTTTCTAGCTCAAGCAATACGACAAGGTGGAGTCCTCGATATCCTCAGAACTAAATCAAATGTACAACAGAGACAAAGACATTAACAATTTAAAACGTCGAGTACGATTCCTTCTCATGCAAGCCAAGGGCCGCGAACTGAAGAACCCAACTTCTGCCAACGTGAATTTAATACTATCTGAAGCTAAAGACCTACAAACGACAGTGGTTAAAAGAATTGAGATAGACTCGAGAGGAGATATACAGGAGGAGAAGCAGCAGTTGTCTAACATCCTCTGTGCTTTGGCTAAAGCAAAGTCTTTAAAAGAACCGGCTGTGGCTGCTAATTTGTACTCGGAAGCGTTGGTGCATTCGCCGAGAGATCCTAGTACTTTGTTGGCGTTAGCTAAACTGTATGCTCATGTGAGTAAACCTAATATTTATCGTCTTATATATAAAAATGGATAGCTGTTCGTTAGTCTCGCTAATACTCCAGGGAAAGTTTAAATGGTAAGAAAATTTGGGAAAATTCATGAAAAAAAATCCGACTACTAGGCGGTTCAAAGTTTGCTGGGTCAGCTAGTCTTTATTAAAAATAAGTTTTTAATGAAGAACATTTTGTTATATCAAGCTTTTGCTGCGCTATAGTATCTACTCAACTCAATTATCAGACCAGCTCCATAGTACGGACAGCATTATCATTTAGTTACCCACTCGTTTTCTATGGTAAGGGGGTACTCAATTGATACTGCTGTCTGTACCATATTATTGAATTGTCACCCAAGGTATACAAGTATACCGATCATCATCATCATCATGATCATTTCAGGCAAAAAATGCCCACAGGACATAGAAATGATTATGTAGTAGTTCAGAGTTTTGAAGTTGATGGTGTGACACCCCTGTGCTGCAGAAAACACGTAAAACCGTTGGTCTTGCGCCCGATCTTTTCAAGGTACTGTCGGCATTGGACTATTAAAGTAAAAGAACAGAGAGTGCAGCTTACTTGGCTAATCTCCTTTGCAATGGCCAATTGCCGTAACCGAAATGGGTAGGAAAGGTTATTATTATTATTAATTATTGAATTACAGATAAACAACCCAGAGAAATGTGAACAAACGTGCGCCATCCTGTTGAATACGGATCCCAACAACGAATCTGCTGCCGTCATGATGGCTGATCTCGCGTTTAGAAAGGTAATGTATCCTCATAGCTGTAATTTCTACTAGTTGTATGAGAACTCAGCATTGCATAAAGCTCGCCTATACATATAGTTTATCACCGTTTCGATGTATTTGTGCTTTTAGAGATCCGTACCTAAAGGGTATAAATGGGACCCTATTACTAAGACTCCATCCACTGTTCGTCTGTCTGTCACCAGGCTGTATCTCATGAACCGTGATAGTTAGACAGTTGAAATATTTTACAGATGATGTATTTCTGTTGCCTCTATAATAACAAAGAATAACTAAAAACAGACTACAATAAATATTTGAGTGGGGCATATAATACAATAAACATGTTAGTTTTTGTGAAACTAAAAAAAAGTTATAATATAGTGTCTAATGTTGTATAGATAGATACGGAACCTTTCGTGCGCGAGTCCGACACTTGGCCGATTATTTATGTATTCATTTCAAAATACGGGCCCACGTGGTGGATTACGGCCCATTCCCTCTCCTAGACAGGAGGCCTGAGTCCCAGCAGCGGGAAAATAAGGCTGATGCTATGCTATGCTATGCTATTTCTAAATATCGACTTCTGGCCATTAATTAAACCTTCAAAAACCCATATAACTTTATTCAAACTCAAATTTTTTATTTCATATAAGCCTACATGGGCACTTATAAAACGTCAGAAGCTAGCGCACGGTTCCAATTGGTCGTTTCCTATGGAGAAAAACTGGCAAGAAACTCCATGGTTACTCTTTTAAAAAAGTGATTGTGGAAGTGATTTCCTCCTTTAGTGATGTAATTATTAGTTTTGATCAGCATTTGTTTACTGTAGGTATTGTTTTATTGTTCGTTTTCGCTTGTTTTAACCAGAAGTCATCAGCAACAATCGATGTTTAGGTTCCAATGGAGCATGTAATAATAAATAAACAACCTTCTTAAAGTCCGCCATTGTACTATAATAGAATAAATATAACGCTTGTTTTTTTATTTTATTTGACACTTAAATGGAAAACATCCATTCTCTTGCTAAAATACAAATAAAAACTAAGTTCTTTATTATATACAACGTTTCTTTGGGGGGAAAACTTGCTAAAACTCCCATATAGCATCAATACTTACAAATTTCCTTTAGGTGGATTTAGAAGCAGCTCAGCGCCACTTGAATCAGATCCTGTCAGTGAAGCCGATGAGCTGGGAGGCGCTCGCTCAGTTGATTGAGGTGCAGTGGCGACGCGGGAAACTTTCTGATGCTGAGCAGGCTTTGGATGCTGCCAAGCTGGCCTTAGGTGAACACGAAGATCCTGGTAAGTAACCATGGCATACTCAGTATGACAGTGTGTTTGTGTGTGTGTCCAGATAGCCCGGTGACCAAGTATTTATGCGGAAAACCAGATAACATAATATGGTCATAACTTAGTGATTTTTCATGATACAGTTATGAAATTTTGTACATAGATTCTTTGCATAAAAATACTAAACACGAGTTTTGGGTTTCACATTGGGACTCAGCCCTCCTCTCTAGGAGAGGTAATGGGCCGTAATCAACCACGCGGGTGCCGTGTAATCCTAACTACGTACATAATTGTGTACGAATACAAATATACTAAAATTTAGGGTTATTATATATCTTAAGTATTCTAAGATGCGAGACGCATAGATCGGTCGTAATGGTGAGACTTGGAGGCGGCCTATGTTCAACAGTGGACTTCTTTCTGAAATGATGATGATTAATATATCTTATTCTTGAATTGCTTCAGGTTACTGGTACTGCGCGGGAGTTTGCAGCGCATACGCTGGTCGAGCTAACGCAGCTCTCCGTCAGTTGAACCACGCTCGTCGGTCATCGCTTTGGGGCAGTCGGGCGGCTCGACGCATGGTGTTGCTGTGTCTAGCCCATCATACCCCTCAATCTCTTAGTGACAGCTTCACCACTGCTGCACTGGACTCGTGAGTATTACTCATGTACACTCAGCGGCAATAATTGCGCCGTTTTTTAGTTTAGCGAGCAAATGATTTATATTTTTAGTTTTATATCTAAGTTAATTTTAAGACCGGGTTACTGCATTGGGTATGTACCTGTAATTATAGTTGTAAGGGTGACAATATTTAAAAATAATAATAATAAAATAGATCACCAAGTCGCTTTTTAGTTTTTATAAATATTTATTTTTTATGACTTATTTTGTGATTATGACCAAAGAAATACCTACATCGAATATGTCGCATGACGCTACATATGTTTTCTATCTGCCTGCTTGTTATTACTGCCGATGGTCAATCTCAAATTCAATGGATATGGTTTGAATAAAAATTATGAGACTTTATATAAACGGATCAATCAAAAATTGACAGAGTATGCTTCACCCTCACCCTCGATGATTTCTTGTTAACCTCCGTTAGGCTTATTTCCCAAATTAGGCTTAATTTAATCCTAAGTTAATTTTCTCAGTGACACAAGACTCCTAGCCCTGAGAACTGCAGAGAAACTCCTAGGCGAAGTATCACCGATAGACCGCAAGCCGCTACAAGCCATGCTGCAGCTTGCCACGAGACAGAAGCCGCAAGCTGAAAAGGTGCTACAAGACCTGCTGCCTTTGGCCACTGAAGATAACTTTCAAGATGATCCGTACCTGACCTTGGCTATTGCTAATGCGTAAGTATTTTGCTGTCAGGATTAATAAGAGTAACGTAGGAAATAAATACGGCCAGATCTAGGGAGAGGCGAGCTGAATAAGCCCAGAGCGGCAAAAATGGGGGGAGGACAAGTTTAACCCTAAAATTTTGTTTGCTTGATTGGCGGCTTATAGAAAAGGTGTAAAAATATGGATACAAGTAAGTTCTCTTGAAAGTCCCCTTATTCGCTTCGTCAGATATTGAAACGTAGGTATCCGAGGCGTGGTGCTAAAATGTTTTTAAGCTAGCTTCACTCGCATATTACTAGTTCTTTTGGTAAAACCACAGTTAAATAAATTTAAAAAGCATTTATGATCATATTGTGGAAATTTCTTAGGTCAGACAGAAGTCGATTTAAAAACGGCTTCATCCAGTCCGACCAACAAAGACTTCTATTTTTTTAATAACCTCCAATACATTTCATATACGGTATAAATGTTAGGTTTGCCTGGAGCGACTAAATAGCTAGATCGAACCCTGAGTAGACGCTGCATGTTATGAACTCTTTTTCGAAGTTGGGCGCAGTACTTTTAAGGGTCACTTTGTTTTTTTTCACTCTGATGGCTTGTTTACGGAGGCGCGGCGCGTTGGGCGTTCATCGTACATTGCAGCAGCGGGCTGCGTAATCGCACGCGCAAACACAAATATATGGCAATGTACGACGGACCGCCCAACGCGCCGCGCAACGCTCCGCGTCTCCGTAATTGAGCACTGAGGCTCTTGACGCTTTATTTGTCTGTTTTTCTTCTCTAAATCTTATCAAGTGTTTGATTTTATTTTCAGAAAGGCTGGACAATAAATGTTCTTTTTTTATTTCAGGTACAATATAATAAAACAACCAACGCGTGCTAAGAATATATTAAAACGGACAGTGTCTGCTATTCCCTGGACTCCTGAGAAAGCTGATGGATTAGAAAGGTAAGGTCCTTACCAATTTTGTAGGACAACATAACATATTGACCTACGATTATTACCCTTACTGTCCTGTAAAGTAGGAATCGTTAATTTTACTTAAATATTGTTCAGGTGTTGGTTGGAAGTAGCAGACAGCCAGATAGGTTCGGGACGAGTGGATGCGGCAAAAGAATTACTTACCAAAGTGTTGAATCATAACAACTCTTGCGCAACCGCGTACCAATACTTAGGTAAGTTCTCGAAATCCTAACGTAACTATTTGTCTTTCTTCCGAATTAATTTTACAGCGTTGACGACAATGGCTTAAAATGTCAATTTACCGTGATCTCTTGTGGTTTGCGCGCATGTGACACTGTCCCAGTGCTGGGCAAATGTCTCCTCTTATTGTTCGGAGGCAATTTCTAAGGTAGACATCTCCGTTGTGGCCTGCCGCGACCGCATCTCTGCATAAAAGGGTGCTACATACCACGACAGACACTTATTTGTTGTATAAGTTTATCTTTATTTCTTTACATTTTTGTTTTAGTTTGTCTCCTTGACAAGATTAGAATAACGTTTTATTACCGTCCACCTAAAGCCTAGATTGCACAAAATTTTGACTGTCTACAACCGTTTTTGTTAGGCACCATTCTAGCCTATTTACCTAGCATGCTTTGTGTTTACAGGCTACTTAGCAGAAAAAGATCAGAACTACAAAAGCTCAGCACACAACTACAACAACGCCTGGTCTCAAGGAGGCAAAAGTGATCTCGCCGTAGGATACAAGCTAGCGCATTCGTATCTCAAACTGAAGAAATATCCAGAATGCATTGTGGTGTGCAGACACATACTCAAAGTACACCCAGACTACCCGAAGATAAAGAAGGAGATATTAGAAAAGGCTAAAAATAATTTAAGGACTTAGTTTTATATTGGATGATGGCCATAATAGAGCTATTTAAATACAAAAGGGCATTTAATTTCAAGAGAATAGTCTCCGATATATCCGCAGTGGTTTATACCGCAGTTGAATTCGGTACATCATGTCGCACAATGTATTCATTGTGCGTACGGTCATGGAGTGGAATTCTCTGCCGCTCTATGAATTTTGCCATAACAGCTTACAACAGTAAGAATAAAAGTGTTGTTCATAATAGTTTTTTGGCAATACAGCCGTAAAATGTATAATACTTTGATGTTTTAAATAAAACCACTGTATAACATGCATAAATATATTTTATTTCAATTCACTCGATAGTTGTGGCATTTGCAATTATTTAATATTGAAACATTAATCAAAAATACTGTTTTTTTTCTTCTACACTACTTGTTTATAACCTAGTAAGTTTAATCATCCTTGCTGTCTTCCGCGTCGAGGATGGTCTTGAAACAGAATGGCTGGAAGACGTATCCCAGACCAGAGTAGAACTTGCTCATGAACTCCACCCTGGGGAATTACAAAGTGATTAGAATATTGAACTGTATTGATTGCATTTATTGAGGATTTATCAAAATTCACCCTCTAAGGAGATGAGACAGGGGTCCAAACTTTGTATGGAGAAACCTAATTTCAAGCGAGTAAAACCGCTAGCAGCGCCTAGTTTAAAAATAAATACGTACCAGTGCAAACGCAGCGTGTGGAGGAAGGCAGAGAGACCTTCCATCATGACCAAGATGGCGAGAGTGAAGAGCGCCCAGAAGCAGAAGGCGACGTACAGCTTGATGGCGCCGATGTAGTCGTTGCTCTTTAGACCGAACGTCAACACCATGTTCCATAGTACCTCCGACAACTCTGTGGGTGGTAGAATAAAATAGTTGGACTACGCTGATTTATGAAAAAAAATATATATATATTAACTTTCGTTATCAAGAACATACAATAAACACAAAACTACATTGGGCCCACGTGCGCCGTGCCCCGAAGTGGGCGCATCGGTCTCTATACATTTATATGTCGACTAAACAACTCAAGCGTCCCCACGGTCTAATGTAGTTCCCGCTTAATTTGTTCGTTCGTGTGCCCACAACCCGCCTCCCGAGTCGTTATATCGTGTCATGTCTAGGAACTAGGTTTTTTTTCAATTATGTATGTCACATATACTGGCACATACTCCTTGGCAGTGAAAGTGGCAAACAATTTGAGACAAAGTTAAAACTGCTATTGCAGTTCTCATGTTTAGGTTCAGTTACCTAACCTGAGCCAGGTACGTAAAAAATACAAAATCTCCACTAACTATTCTTATGGCTATAGCTTAATTTCTATGGCAATAATTAAGTTACAAAAAGGCATTTATTAACATCAGCCGCTCATCAAATTGAGTAAAAAGCTCCCAATTTTTATGTTTGCTAAAAAACATTAAAACAAAACATATTTACCGGCGTGAGCAAGCGAAAGAGCCCACAATCGGAGGTAGGAGGCGGTGTGCGAGATGGTGCTGAGCACGTATTCGATGGTGTGGATGGCTTGGTGGATCATGACCTCGCTGAAGGGCTCGTCTTCGTGCTCGTGCGCCGCGCCCGCCTTGGGCTCGGGCTTGGGCGCGCCGTCGCCCAGATCGGTTTGCTCCTGCATCTCGATGCCGGCGTTCACGCTGCCGTTGGAATGTTCGGGCTGAGGAAAACGGAAAATTAAAAGGTGGCAAAATAACAACATTTTTGACAAAAGTGTATTGGTAATTGTTGTGGACAGAATCTTTCTCAGCCGACAAGTCTTGCTGTGGTGTAAAATTATGACTACGCACGACTTGCTCGAAGAAAACTAATATTCATAAAGACTCAAATAGACAGGCAAAATATTTAACATCTCTTGTCTAATCAACAGTATCATATTCCTTTTTAAGAATCCTGATGATCAGTATGACATTTTAAAGTAATGGAAAAAAATTGATTGGTTGAGAGAGAAAATGAAATATGAAACTGCCAAATGATTCCAAAATTACACATAATGTGAACAGGGACTTGTGGCCAAAATGGCGTAAAGCGGAAGCCCTTGCGGTCCCATACAGAAGTGCTCCGTTACGGCTCACCGTGCGCCTGCCCGTCGCGGGGAGCCCGCTTTGCTACGTAATAATATATTAAATGCTCGACACGACTACATGCACACCTTTAAAGTTGCCCATCGCGAGCTTCCGCGCACACCCAGTTTCGGCAATTAGACTTATAGGTTATGAGGATAATCAAAAGATGACGTTATATCTCACCTTAGCTTCGTTATGCTTCTTCTTGGCCGCGAAGAGCAGGTAGAGCGGCTTGCCCAGCAGCATGACGGGGATGCAGCACAGCCCCACGAGCACGAAGGCGCGCTGCACGGCGCCCTGCGACTCGAACATGTACTCCTTGCAGCCGTCGGCCGGCGGCGTGCTGGAGAACAGCATCATGTTGATGAACAGGATCAGCACCGACGGCGCGCAGCCTTGCGAGTACGCGATATCTGGAAATCAATGTTGAGGGAGTTAGATGGCCATCCCTTGTTCATTACTCGGTGCGGTTAATTTTAGAAACTCATGAGACCTCTCTTATTATTATTATTTCCTTTATTTATTCTCATCACATATTGTTTTATATTTCTAAATATTTCTTATTACAAATATATATATAAAAAAAATATAAAAAATAGTACTCCGCCGGTGTCGGGAGCAGGGTCCAAGCTACCGGTGGTTAGGGCTCCAGAGACAGGAACCTCCTCACAATGCGAGCCGTATCGAGGAGTACTGCCTTCTGCACCAGGCCCTTGATCCAACCGCGCAACGACAGCTTCGACAGATGGTCGTCGAAGCTTTTGGCTATAAGGCCATTAGCGGTCACGACAATCGGCACAATGACAGCCGAGTCCACATTCCACATGTCGACAACCTCGTGTGCTAAGTGGAGATATTTGATTTGTTTCTCTTTCTCAGCTTTCACGAGATTCTCGTCATGTGGGATGGTGATATCGACTATCATTGCGCGGCGCGCTAATCGGTCAATCACCACTATATCCGGCTTATTGGCTACAATAGTCCGGTCAGTGATGATAGACCGATCCCAGTACAACGTGGCATGGCCATTTTCGAGAACTGGGTCGGGCACATACCTGCAATACGGTACCTCAGAATCCACTAGGTTGTACTTCAAGGCAAGTTGCTGGTGAATAATCCTGGCTACTTAGTTATGCCTGTGCAAGTACTCGCCGTTAGCCAGACGAGAACAACCAGAGATAATATGTCTGATGGACTCACCCGGACGATGGCATGCCCGACACACGTCAACCGTCCCGTCCTTCATAATATGTCTCCGGTAGTTGTTCGTTAGGATAACTTCGTCCATAATCGCACATACAAAACCTTTTTTTTTTTTTTTTTTTTTTTTTTTTTTTCAGTTTCCCCAAAGAGGTCGCTGAAACGTAACCAGGCCACGGATGCCGCGAAATCTACATCGGGCTCGTGAAGAGCCCGGTAAAAGCGCCCGTGGAGCTCCTTGCCTTTCCATACTTCCTTGCGGTCCTCAGTAGTAAGTACCACAGGTTTGCGCCAGTTCTCTTTAGCCAAGGACAACGGGGTGAGTCCCTTGTCCACTGCGACCACATCGCGGTGCATACCCACGTCGGTTTTGAGAAAGTATTCTCTGAGGCTGCACACCTCGCGGTTGTGCAGGGTCTTCGCGTTTAAAAAACCTCGACCTCCACACTTCCGCGGGATGTACAGTCTCATCACCGACGACCGTGGGTGATGCATCCGGTTTGCGGTCAGTAGTGTACGGATCCTCCTATCCAGAGCGTCTAGTTCGGTCTGAGTCCATTTGAGTATGCCTAATCTATTTATTATTATTATTATTATGAGCCTGTAGTGTCCCACTGCAGGGCAAAGGCCTCCCTTCCATTCTTCCACTCTTCTCTAGACCTCTCTTAAGCCTTATATATCTATGCATTTTCATCCGAAACAGTAACCGTATGTTCGGTTCCGCTAACAGTTTCAGATCTTGGCATGTAGCGTAGTGTCAAACTACTGTAACACTGCACCCAACGTACCGTCGAATTACAGTACTCATACAAGTACGACACAATTTGTTTGTCTCACTGCCGTAGTGTCGAAATACTGTCGTACAGTCGTTTGTCACACCAGCGTGTTGTCGACCTTCAATGAGTTGTACAAGAGTGCATTCGCAATAAGGTGAGTCACAGTACAGTTTTGTTGTACAAGCGCTAATCACACATCCATTTGTCCAGCTCACGTAGTACAGTCGTGTGCACCTACTTCTAGAATAAGTTTCAATTAATAATTTACCATCAGAGAAGGTGCTGTAAGCGATCCATTTGTAGAACATCATAAACACCATGTACAAGAAGAGTAGACACAGGAAGATAACTTGGGGCAAGAACTCCAGGAAGATTGAGTAACGGCGCTGGAAAAAGCTGAAACAGACAACATACATTTAACAAACGATTAAAAAAAAAAGTTTTTATATTACAAATAGACACTTAAAAATAATATAAAATTTATAGATATTTCATTTTACTTACTTGTAGTTAACCACACTCATGCAAACACCGAAGATCATGTGCAGGACGCCGAAGATGATGGACAGCTTCATTTTGTACGAGTTCAAGAAGATGATTTTGTTGTCAGCAGTCTGTGGGTAAAGAACGACGCATTAGAACAGAGGAAATTATAAAAAAGTCAAATGACCTTTATTAGTTATGAAATAATGATTAAAAGTAAAAGAAAAAGTCTCACCTGCCAAATGGGATCAATACCAATAAAGTACGGGTTGTTATTATATGAGTCCTTCGGGTCCAAAGTCAAAGCGGCGTAGCTTTCCATGGTGGCATTGTCGTATGGAATAGTCCACGAAGATCCGAATATGTTCATAGATTTCGAGAAAATATCATTGTAAACCAATCCAGTGTACATTGAGAAGCAACCCATGAGGAAAATGATGTAGCGACCGGCGAAGAAAATGTTCCAGATTTCGTTGTTGGATTTCTTTTGTGCGAGGGAGACCTCTTTGACGACCATCCATCCGCCGAACAAGGCCATGATGGCACCGTGGCCCAAGTCTCCGAACATCACGGCGAAGAGGAATGGGAACGTGATGATGGTGTACAAGGCTGGGAGACAAGAAAATACCGATTAGTTTTGATGTTTAAAGTTTAATATAATATATATTCCACAAGTTTAACACGTCATCTAGTCCCAAACTAAGCAGAGCTTGTGGAATTAGTACTGACATACTTATATATTTCTAAATACATCCATATTACACCCAGGCACAGAATAAATGATCGTCCTCATTACACAAACATTTGTCTTGAGTGGGATTCGAATCCACGAGACCACGACCTGGCATAGCAGTCAATGCCACTAACCACTAGACCAACTGACAGGCCAGTCAGTTTGATGATTGTCATAAGGTCGTGTAGTCAGGAATCGTTACTTTTTAAAGATTTTTATTATTATTTATATACATCATCGCTTGCATTAAAAAATAACCGGAGGATAACCGTCCAGAGTTGATTTCGAGTGCCTATTAATAATGCGCCTTCACACTTCAGTAACAAAAAAGTAAGCCTAATAATGGTCTTAGGTAATTTTATCAAATTAAAAATATTTTTTAAATTGATATAGGAAAGAAAAGAAAAAGAAAGAAAAAAAAAACGTTCATTTACATGGAATGACGCAACTAAAAACTAGACAAACATAATCATTTTAAAGGTAAGATATGTGTCACATCCGTGCAAAACGGCCGGACGCTTAGCATAAAGCAGGGCCGTGCCCTCATGCACAATGCGATGTGCACACAGCTCTGGTTGTCGGCGTTGGCCAGTGCTGACAGAAAGACGCCGGAAAGGTGCAGTGTGATATCGTTCGATGTATTGGCTATACGGTCTTGGGAAACATAAAGATGCCACACCTATTAGTATTGCAAAGTTTTTTTAAAACTAATATTTTTTTTTAAGTTTGCTTCGTAGCAGTTCATCTCCTATTTGTGAAATAAAATAATTTGAATTTTTGATCATAAGCATCATTAGCCGTCATCTTCTTCGGTTGAAATTGCTTGTCATTAGGTTAGGATACAGACTAGCTTTTTCGAAATCATTACATGTGTCCACTTACCAGGATTGCACTCCCTGTAGGAGGCGACTCCGTAAGAATCGATGAGGTTCTGGAAGCCGCGCGTGAAGCGGTTGGTGCGGTTGAACGTGGGCGGCTCCTCATCCGTCTCGATGCAGTTCAGGAACGACGGGATCGAACTGCCGCATGCATTCTATAGGGACAGATGTATTGTGAAATATAATAACATTAAGAATGCTTTTGGTATAGAACAATGCATTCACAACCTTCATATTCAGCGATCTCTTACAGACAACCTTTAGATGGATTTGACAGAGAAGGAGAAAAAGATACGCAGGTAGTTTATGGTGTACTATTTACATATATAAAATACATAATTAATTAAATACATATAATACAAACAATAAATTAATAATATATATATAAGAAAGCAGAGAAATAATCTACTTAATGACGTTCAAGAGGAGAGCTAGTGATCCTTAACTATATTTTTTAAAATTGTTTGCCTCAGTGAGATCGAGATGATAGATTCGAGTAGATTGATGTGTTTATTTACCAGGGAGGACTGGACTTAACCATATTATTAAGGCTTCGTTCAGGACGTATGCATCTCAATAAATGCGAATTTATGATGAAAAAGTTAACTTCACCTATTTGCAGTACATATGACAGTATAAGACGACACATCGTATTTTAATGAAATGTGTCCGGAATCAAGCGCTCAGAACACAAATCGGGGCGCATAATATGAACTTATCGAATCCTTTAACAGATAAAATAGTCCCTATACTGAAAAACCCGAAACCTAATTTTGATTTTTTTATGTCATTGACATTTTATTTCAGTAAGTTTACCTACAGAGTATAGAGTCATATTCGCAATAGCCAATAAGCTTTCGTCAATAAATATTTAAAAAAAAATGCGTTTATACTAGAGATGAGCTATGCACCTAGGCTGTGAGGATGTGAAAGCTATGTGCATGTGGGGGGGGGGGGATATCGTGTCGTGTCAAGTTGGTCATCATAGCCCTCTCGCAAACACCTGGACTATGCTGTCCATTACCAGAGAAGTTCTGTTACTCTCACTGGCACGACATGCAGATTTCAAGTTTCTGTTTAATTATCGTTTTTTTGCCTTTTTCATACTATCGTATCCCGGTTTATCATATATCGGTCATGTATAGCTTCGTCTCTTCCTTGCACGAGAATTAGGATAGATAGCATTAAAATAACATAAAATGTATGAAAGCAGAGATTTAAAAATACACACTTAATTTTCTAATATTTTGTAGCTAACATTCATAAAGTTCAACATATTTCTTCATACCTTTGCTTACAATACGCGGTATATAAGTTGAACCAAAATGGCGATAGACCTTCAATGGGCAGTAACACATTTTCTGGTTTCAATCGAAGTGCGGCACAGGGGGCTGCTGCACGTAACCATACCAACGGGGGCCATTTTAAGTTCAACTTATTTACCGCGTACTTTACGAGTATTGAAATTGACAAGGTTTACTCACAGATCCATCAGCCAAGGCTTTCTGTACATTAGGCAGATCAGCAGTAGGCACCCAACACTCGCCGATGAGGCACTTCTTAGTAACGTCCATGTTGAACAGATTCAGCGTGTGGTAGATGGCCTTCATCTTGCGGACCATGATGGTCCAGCTCGCTAGCTCCTTGGCCACGCTGGCCAGCACGCGTTGTCTGTGGTCGCGGGTTTGGTTTAGGACCTATGGAAGAAGTTTGGTTTTAAAAACTTGTAAAAAAGTAAGATGATATGAACAATAGTATCATCTTTCTGAGGTAGTTGAGCAAAAAAAAAAAGAATAAGTTAGCAGATATCAAAGCATGTCTTATAATTCTTAAACCATTGTAATCTATCTACGAGTATATCTATTTATATAAAAGAAAGTCGTGTTAGTTACACTAGTTATTTGGCTGAAAATTGGTTAGAAGGTAGCTTAGAGCCAGGAGAAGGACATAGGATAATTTTTATCCCGTTAAGTAAAAAAAAAACCAGATCCTGCTCATTTATTGGTAGAGCGGGAGCAAAGCCGCGGGCAAAAGCTAGTAAGATATAAATTAGAATAATTGTGATGCGTGTTCGTGAAAATTCATTTTTGTTTAAATGTTGTGCATTTGTTGTTTATGTACTTAGTCAGTCTTTGAAAACAATCGACTCATATAGACCATAAAACGTACAATTTATTGTAAAATGTACCTATTAATGGAATAATCTCATAAATAGTTATTAATGCTGTTTTAGTTAGTTTCAGGAAACAAAACAAAGGCCAGTGATCATTAGTTTACAAAGCACAATGGTATATTTTATCGTTAACTGCGATCTCATCCGTCATTATCCGTATAAAGGATAGGCTTGTTTATATGGTTTTTATAGCCATGAAACTTGTGAGTTCACGTCATGAAACTCGCTTTTATAAGTCACCATAGTTTCATTGTTTTGACCTTTGACTATATTAGAACTACAGTACCATGGGTGGCCATGGCCAACAAATTAAATATCACTCTCAATCTATACCCTAAAACAAAATCAAATTGTCACAAAACAGTAAAGGCTTTTCTTAAAACCCTAAACTATCAGGAAACTGAGAATCTTTTAACAGTGCTCAAATTAACTTTAATCTTTCCTTTTATCCGTGGCTGATCTACTCCTCATACTCGCTCCCACACACTATTATATTCACATACACATCCCACAGGACATTACCAATAACCTACTCTGCATGCACTAAAATTTCTGTTGTTGTGTTGTTTTTAGTTTTGTTTATTTTAAGTTTAGTTCTAAAATTATTATTTTTATTTTCGCTTGACCCTTGTTATGTTTGATCCACTTTACCCGTGTTGATCTTCCTTAACCATAAGTGGTGTTACTGATAATCAAGGTCGTCTAATAAAATTATATTATACTATCTTTTTTGCTGAGGGGAGGCCCTGGTGACCTGTACCACAGGTTTTTTTTTTCCAAAAACCTATTTCAGGCACCAGACTCTTACAATAGTGAATTATAGTCTTTACGTCATAAACATTGTTAACTATCAGAAAACCTATTGTGAAGATAAAATAAATAAATAAATGAAATTAAATTTTAAGTTTGTAGGTGTTAGTTTCTGAGATTTCGTGATTAATCAGAGAGTGATATTTTGTTTTTATGAATAAAGATAAAATTGAAAAATTATGTACAAACGATATTTCCTATTAATGAGAAGCGCTCCAATTGGCCTACCGTGACAACTTTGGTCCTAGTTGGGACTGTTTCGTAATAAAAAACACTATACCTTTTGCGCTTTGCCACAGTCGGGTCAAAAAGAGGCCTCCATGTCTTTTATTACACGGTGCATCTTTATAGCTAATCCACTGTACAGTACATATTTTGTTTTAGGACAGTTACACAAGCTGACTTGCAGTGATTTGTCGTTTAGTATAAAGAATAAACTTTATTGTACACCAAAATGGTAACAATTTCAGAAGAAACTTAAAGCTATGGGTATAATTCTTAAAACATGATCATGATCTTTGTCTTGATGATAAAACATTGGAGTAAAAATGAATGCTGTTCTTAACGCTTCAATCCACATCTATATGTAGGTGTATATATAGGTCTTATAACGAATAGGTTTGCTAATACATATATATACAGGGTGACTGGTAATTAGTGAACGATACTTAAGCACGTGATTGTAGTCATGATAACAAACAACTTTTACTATTGGACCAAACCTGAAATCGAGAAAAAATATAGCCAAGTTCAGCACATTTTTGACCAGTTAGGCGAACACAAATGTACTGACCAGCAGATTTATTTTTCGCGATTTCAGGTTTGGTCCCATAGTAAAAGTTGTTTGTTATCATGACTACAATCACGTATTTAAGTATCGTTCACTAATTACCAGTCACCCTATAGATTACTTTGTGAAAAACTTTTTTAGTATTATAGATCGCTAGTGACTTACCCTGGTGCAAATAATATACATACATTGAAAACTCACCCCTACACAATTTTTATGACGTATAAACAACTTACCATGTTAAGATCTTCAAGCCTCGTGCGGACTCCCTTCACCATGTCCTGGCGCTCGGTGTTGGACGGCGGGCACGGGTACAGCGACGCGTGGAAACCGGCGCACACCTTCTTGATGCGCGACTTCAGCTGCTCTCCTTGAAAGAATGCTACGAATACTGTCTTGTAGATCTCGTTGCCCTGTGGGAGAAATATTAGTAGTTAGAATTTTGTAAATGGTTCATCATCATCATCTTCATCATCATTTCAGCCGAAAAACGTCCACTGTTAGACATAGGCTTCCCCCAAATGTCGCCTTAATGACTATGGTCCTATGCGTCTCGTATCCATTGAATTCTCGCGACGCTCAACAAATTATTGGCCCACCTTGTGGGAGGCCGCACTAACGCTGCTACATAGTTGACACTCCAGAACCTTCGTCCCCATCGACCATCTGTTTTGCGAGCAATGTGCCCTGGCCACTGCCACTTAAGTCAATGAATGATACGAAAAGGATATATATGGTTTTATGTAATAGGGCTCTTCCCTATTCGGCTTTTGTTAACGTGAACATGGTTTAGAAGATTGTCGTTTTATCCAACCCAATGTTTGATATAGGGGCAACGCGAAAAAAGAGAAATAATGCCTTAACGCTCTGAAAGCATTTGGTAATTCCATCACTCATTCGAATATTTGTACAAAAGTTGTTCCAGGAAATACGATTTAAAAAAAAAGGTCATTCAGAATCTCGATTAAATGCGCAAGGTTTCTATATATTTTTTTTTACTTTTTTAATTTATGAAACATAATGAAGGGCCATTCCTTACGCAAAATAGCAGATTTTCAGAAGTCTTTACTGGACCAGTTTTACATATTATGTTTTAATTTCAATAAAAACCTAGACAATATCCACAAGACATCTGTGTTTCCAAAATATCTCGAGAAAAATGTGTAATGACGTCATAGAATAGAACTCATGAAATCATGATCGAGTCATAATCACGTAAGAGAGGTTGTATGGAAATATATGTATCTCGAGTTGGGCGCTGTTAAGAATGCGATACTTACAGTAATGGGATCTTCTAATGGCTTATCAAGCTCAGCCCTTCTGAGGAAGACGTTTCCTCTGGAGATACGCCACAGCATCCGTTCGAAGGCAGGCACTCTCTCTCGCTGTACCACACCGGCCACGAAACCGAGACGACCTCGCGTGGCTGCCTGGGTGCCTGTCTCGTCTGATATTAGTGACCTGAGGAAGGTTGAACACAGTTTAAAGAGAATTCCTCCTATTAACTACTACTGTTGTGCGCCATGAAACAAATATTTCTATGGCCTACAGGTAATTGTTCTGGATCTGAGTGTCTTGTATAAGTGAGTTTATATGTTTGTGATCGTACACACGATGCAGTAGTAATTCCTAATGTTGCGCAAGATAATAAAAAAAAAACTTAAGCTTGATTTCGCATTTGTCTTTCTGTTCTGAGCGATCTGAACATCAATACAAAAGCCTGATTAAAACCGACGGGACATTCCACCCTGTTCTAGCTAACTCGAAATTCACGATATAATTCGTGGAACCCTACATGTACTATCGCGGTCATTTCTGCCTAATCACTTAAAAAAAATCGCTTGAATCCTGCGACGCGGCGCCAAACCAAACCCTTTGTAGTTTTAGTTTCGAGTGCAAGCAAAAATGAACTTAGTGGTGGTCAGGCGAAAGTGACATGATATATCTTACCACTTAAGTACATCTCTATAAGAAGTTCTTTTTTTCTGTTCTGTTTGCATGTAAGCAAGTTAACACGCATATCTGGCGCATATTTCGTGGTTCAAATTCTATTGCAAAATTGAGTGCCGGATAAGTCGGTATATTCAACCAGAAAAAATGAAACTTATCCATAGCATTCATATGGTTTTAAAATATGGGCCAAGTATGCTAATGCATATGCAAATATGCATTGTAATGCATTTGCATATTTGGACCATCTTCATAAATTATTTCACATATTACGAAAAATTTTGTAATGATGCATATTTCCGCTACATTTGAAATATTTCAGTTATCCTGAAATATGTTAAAGAAAGAATGAAATTTAAATTATTTTGTTAAGGTATTTGAAAACATTTTGAGCATTAATCCAAACTTTGCAACTTTGTGTCAAATTGATAGTTTTATTTATCAATAGGATGGGTAAACTTTTGCTAGAAACAATAAGTGGTAACATAGGACTCAAGTGTAAATACTGCCCAGTCACTTTAGTCGATGTGGACGGCTTTTTTCCATTTATAGAAATATTTTGAGTGATCGGAAACATTTGTAGCACAAGCACTCGATTGTTAACTTTTAAAAAGAGGATAAAAATGTGTAAAATTATTAATATGCTATAGATAACTTGCTAATTGTAAATGACGGCAAAAAAACTACTATTATTTCATTTATTACATTTGACGTTTTTGATGCATATTTCATCATAATTTTTATGTTGCGTATAATTTAGTTACCATAATATCTAATACTTATTTAGGAGGTTAGGTAAGAGTCCCATGGCTGTAAAACATCAATAACTTGTGAACAGGCTTATGGCGTCATCACATAGTCAGGGCTATGCCGTCATCACATCAACAGCTCTAATTAAATTATGACTCAATCATTTATTTCACAAAATTTTCCTTTGTACTTTTGATAAACAAATCACTACCTACCTACATATTACCTAGCGAATTGTACTGGCAAATATTTGAAATAGGACGTGTAAAAATAAATATACCTCAGTACTGCAGTTTGTCTGCTCTTCTTTTAAGTATCATCCATTTCGCATGCATCCTTAAAGCCCGTTTTGGTATCTTCTGAATTGAGATTCAAAATTACGTATCATACGATCAAACGCGGTTAATCACCGCGTTTGACCGTATGATACATAATTTGACCGTATGGAACGTAGAGGTGAAAAGGAACAAAACTGATTATTAATTGTTTACACTTTTAACTGTTTTTAATATTTTTAAATGATATCTGTTTTATTTTTATTTGTTTCAAATGGTCACATAAACCTTTTTTTTGTACTATTTATGAAATAAGAATCGCAACATTTACGAGTACTTTTAGTTGGTTTCTGCACAGAACCTTGACTTTATTTTTCTGGTGGATATTTTATTTTTTCTGTTTTTTAGCATATGGCACCCAAGGGCTGCAGCTGAAAATCAGCGTCTGGTGGTAGCCTTGCCATTTGGCATTAGCCAAACAGTTCAACATAATTGTTGAACTGTGGCCTTTTTGGCATTACTCAGTGTACGTTTTCTGTTTAACTTTAACGTGTTTCCGTTTTGTAATGCAAAAAAAATGGTAATTTAAAAAACTAAAAAATCCGTCTGCTTTTCTGAGTATTCATGAAAAAGCCCTAAAACAAGAAAGTCGTTGTAGCAGTCGGGACCCATTACATCATAGATCTACTGACTAGACGGCTGACTTTCTAGAATGGGTCCCGAATGCTACAACGGCTTTCTTGTTTTAGGGCTTTTTCATGAATACTCAGAAAAGCAGTCGGGTTTTTTAGTTTTTTAAATTACCATTTTTTATTTTTTTCTTTTTAAGTTTTTTTTTTTTACGATATCACTTTCACAGTAATTACAAATCTAACGACACCTCGCAAACTAAAATCCATCGAGCCGTTCAGGCTACAGAGCGTGCCAAATATTTGAATTTGGCGCCAAAAATTCGCCATTTTGTTTTTTTTTTATTTTGATATACCCAGTGTCACTCTCACAGTAAATACGAATCTAACGACACCTCTCAAACTAAAATCCATCGAGCCGTTCAGGCTGCAGAGCGTGCCAAACAATTATACATACATACATACATACATACTCTCGAAAAACATTACCCTCCTTCTGGCGCAGTCGGGTAATAAATGAATTTTTCTTTCTTTCTATTTTCACTTTGATATATACTCGTACCTATTTACATAAGTAAAAATGTGGCTGTGCAACCCGACAATGTACCTAAGCTAGTTCTAAATTTATCAATAAATTCATTATTATATTACTAATTTATGTCATAGCGTCGATTTTTGCTATAGGGAATATACATATATAATTTTTTTTTTTTTTTATAGCTCTAGTAAAGAAATATGAAAGAATTTTAAATATATCTTCATTAACAACGACGTTATATAAAGCTTCAAAGCTGCTAAAAAGTCCGACATGAATTTTGACGTCTATGTCCATCACGCCCAATAAGAGATATTACGAGTATGTATAATAGAGACAGATATATGCACTTAAAATTGTTATATCTCGTTTGCTTTTCGACCAATCTTAGTAATTAGTGCGCTTCACCATCAACGATTGCGTCACTGCTTACCATCAGGTGGGATCGCAGCCAAGCACTAGTAGTAAAAAAAAATATATTTTTTTCACAATTCCAATTGAATTTTTGTACATTTAGAGTTTTCTTTTTCATAAATATTCTCTATTAATTAACAAACGCTGGGAAAAATTATTAAATAGCGTGAAGATTCTCTTTAAATTAAGGCCCCCATTAACCTTGTTTGACAACAGTTATTAATTTGATGAGTATACTACGTAATTTAAAACTACATAGAAGGCAATGAAACAAAATATTCTATTAAGTATTCCCAGTGTATTAAAATTTTGGTTTTCAAATTGTGGCATCATGTAATGATAAATAATTTGAATATAAGTTGAATTACTATGACGACAATTGCGGATGTCAGTGTTTTAATCAGAAACGCACCTAGAGGGTTTTTTTGTTTGTGTGGTTTTCCTTGTTTTATAGGAAAATAACAATAGCAGTCTCTGATCGCGACCAGCAAGTATGAATTTAAAAAGGGCTTTAACAGTATAGTTTGCAATAGAATTTGAACTTTGTTTCGTATGAAATAGAGTTTATTGTTTCAAAATTTCCTGAATTCTAAATTTAATAATAAGCAATATCGTTTCTTCAAAATTGTTTTACTTACTTAGTCATAGAGTCTATGCCGATCTCCTCCTGAGCGATGAAGAAGGCTTCAGTCTTCTCCAGCACATGTTTCAGCTCGGTGAGCTCCAAAAAGTTCTGTTTCAAGTTCACCGCGTTGTGAGACAGCTCTAGGATCTCGTTTTCTGTCTTCTCCAAATGCGCCTAGAAAGCGGGTTAGGTGAATTATATTAAACTGAAGGAACATTGTGGGTTTTAGTCAGTAAAAGTCTGACCTCCAGCTCAAATTGAATTGAAAAGTCAATTATATTTGTTGCGTTACGATATTGAGCAATCGCCGTTTGCTCTCTTAAAAGTTAAGAGTAAAGTTACTAGACCCTAGACATGTCAGAGGCACAACCACGGGCTCTTTAAGTGATCCATTTGACGACCTAATCTGAACAGTTAAACGGTGGTGGTGTATTAACTCCATCTCTTTTTCTGGCTAGTACGACTGACATTTCAACACGCCACGGTAAGGTCCCTGATATAAAGCTTTTATAAATTCTAAACTTGTTGTACAATAAAGTATACATAAATAAATAAGCTTTTGGTTCAAAAAGCCTGGAAATATAACAAAACCAGCTTTACGCTCACTATTTAGTGCTAGTGTGGTTTAGTCCAATATTTATTAAGACATTTTTTTCATTAAGTTTTCAACTTCAAGTAACTTTTGTGCAAGAGAGTAGTTCTTTTGTTGTGTTTGTTTATGACTAAAGTTGTTTCACTTTAAGAACGGGAATATAGTTAAAAGAATAGATAAAATATAATGACTATTTTACATTTTCAATGAGTAGATGTTGTGTGTAACTTTATAAGGGTAATATTATAACTACAATTACTACCAATAAGTTTTGTATATAGCAAAAAATTAAAAGAAAACCTCGAAACTACGAGCCTAAATAATATAAAGTTAAGAATACGTTTTATCCGTTTTTTATGTTTTATCTTCGAATAATTTTGTGATTGCCTGTGTTTATTTTTGTAAAATATTTCATAGATACTATATAATAATTAATACTAAAAAGAATGATTTTTCTGAGAACATCATCAAAATTGGTTATTAAATAAAGCAGCAATTAGCATTCCAAATATTGGTTTAAGGTAGAGTGAGGGCGTGGCGGGAATAACTCGCTATCACTTTTGAGAGGAGGCCTGTGTCCCAGCAGTGGGAACATTAAAAGGCTGATGATGATGATGATCACTTTTGAGCACACATAAACTAATGGCGTCACATTTCAGTATGTGCATCCTTATAATTTTTTTTGACGGTTTTCCTTTCCACCAGATTTGAAAGGTTTCTAACCTGATTAATATTGAATGAATTTAAAAATGTATTAATTTTTGCTATTTTGGATTAAAGTTACTTTTTGATACAAACTATTAAAAAAATGTGTCAAGAACCCAATTGCCATACTGTTGACTGAGTACATTTCCAACGGTTTCATGAACATAAGGTATGATACTGTCTATTTACAGAGGGCCATTGTATACTCGAATCCATTTGAACTTTACTTTGTTGCCACAACAAACAAATTGAAGCTCAGGAAGCGAGAGTAGTGGTCCATTATCCCTGTTCATGACGCATGTCGTTTAGCAAGAAGAGACTTACATACTCTTACAATAGAGGTCAAATCAGGTTACCAACCTCTTCAGTTCATTTCAGATATACTTATCACTGTCCCCTTTATCTCTTCTCCCGTTTATTTATGTAAATAAATTAACCTTGATGCAAGTCTTTTGTAAAATAAATGATGCCGGGAATGAAAGAGTTTGTTGTTATAAATAACTTAATAAGTGCGTAACGAATATAAATATACCAAACTGTTATTAAATGGATATTCCCAGTTTACACAATAGTGTATGATTGTATTGTCTTCAGGTATTGGAGTTTCCATTATCTATGAAATAAATTGCTTTGATAATGAACATTTAAAATATTGTGGGTAGGTAAAACATTATTATTTTTCTATTCCATTGAATGCTAATTATGCGATTTTATTCCCCCATCCTTGACCTAGGAATACCGGATCCTCAATATAGGAAAATGCGCTTGCGCCGCTAAGATGTACTGACGCAAGTGCTGCTCACAAATCAGCATTATTTTATTTACAAGAATCTTGTTTCACACCAATCATAAGAAAACTACACTAACATGAATTCAAATGAAAAAAAGTATTTTCTCTTCATTCAAAAGGTGGCCTATGTATGGCCAATTCTATCACCAATTCGTGTATGTTTGCATAACAAACATTTACACAAATTATTTTGTGCTTTAGTAAAAACTAGCGACCCACTCGCTCTAGCTTCGCACGGGTGTTACAAATATTTGAAATTCTCGGCTTTTATCTGGTACTATAATATGCATGTATCTTATACTAAAACCTTTCTCCATAAATCACTCTGTCTGTTGGTGAAAACTGCATGAAAATCCATTCAGTAGTTTTTGAGTGTATGGCTTTCATAGAAACAAAGAGACGCGGTGGGGGAGTTGGTTTTATAATAATATAAGGATAGGTTTCTAATTACCTCAAGGTCGATGATCTCTCTCGGGTTGGGGGCTCGGGGGGCTTCTTTGACATCAGGTATGTGCACTCCATCCTTGTTGACTTCGGCCTCGATGTACCGAAGCTTGCGCTCCATCTCGTCGCAGCGACGTACTTCATTGACGAATTTACGCTGGAACGCGTTCACGTCCGGGTTTAACTGGAAAGAAAGATGATAGTTTAATATAATTATGCTTTTTAGTTGTAATGTGCCTATCCACACATCTACAGATACCGATATGTTTCAGCAGCTAAAAGCATAAACTGAGTGCTTAGGTAATCAAAAGTCTGAAAATCGGGCTCGAATCTGGGTATACCTAGTGTTTTCCAGTTATCAGGCTGCAAATATCAGACAGACCTTGACTACATGTTAGAAAGGCTGGATCCATATCGGATTCAGCTGGTTGAACTGGATGCTGACTTCAACAATAATGAGAAAAAGCTATACAGGTATTTGTTTTTTATTTATTAAAAAGTCGCAAGCCGATCGAGCAATTTTGTGTTTTAAAGGTCCACTTAAAACACAAAATTGGTACCCTGAAATCGCACAACGGGGTCAACAGAAGAAGGAGATGACGGGACGACATAGACATCTGCCTTAGGAGTAGAGAAGAAATGGTTCAGAGCCGGGATCAATGGAAGGTATGAAGGGAGGCGTTTCATCACTGGACACTGCTCCCTGAACAAACACTTCTTTACATTGAATATCACAGATAGACCTCTGTGCAGAGGCTGTATGGAGTCAGAAGAAACTGTCGCGCATGTGCTTCTCGAGTGCACAGCCGTCAGCGAGATAAGAACTCGAACCTTGGGAGCAACGAGTTCACTCATGGACGCCCTGAGCAAACTGAAGAGACTCATCTGCTTCTGGAGTGAGGTGGGCTGGTTGGAGTAAAGTTGGCCGCCATGGCCCACGCATAATGGCCCGTTAAGGATTTAGTGCAGAAACCAGACCGCAAAAAAGAAGAAGAAGGGAGGCGTTTGCCCAGCAGTGGGACAGCATAGGCTAGATATTAGAAATATGCATAGGTTTAAATGATTTCGACCAAAACCATTTTAAAATATTATCCTTATACAAACACCTACGCTTTCAAGAATATGTTGCAACAGGTGTGATGTTACGTTTACCGAAATAATTACTGAAAAGTAGCGCAGTAAAAGGCTACACAGGTAATTTTTTAAATTAAATTAAAAGCACTTGTGTTTAAACAATTTTGACAAAAATAATTACAAAATATCCAATTTCATGAGTAAGTACACACCAACCTATCAGATATCCGAAATACAAAGAAATCCGTAACCGTTTCCGAAACCGATATAAAAGTTTCGGATAAAGGCGGATTCTAGACGACAGGTTATAACAGAATTTTATTGGTTTTGAACAACACATGATAAACTAGACTAAAAATAAAAGTCAAATCTTGCGATTTATATTTTACCCAGTTTTTAAATTTTGAAATTCTAATTATCTTTCCAATTTCTGTAATAAAAACTATCCAAAACTAACTGGTATCCGTATCAGAAACCGGTAAATAAATATTCCTGTATCCGTATCCGATTTCAGATCCGAATTTTTATATCATAACAGCTCTGGTACACAACCTACGTTTCGGAACAAATATAGCAGAAGGTGTGGTGTTATGTTTACCATAAGAATTAACGAGAAGAAGCGCAGCTCATACACGAGTACATAAGTGGCATGTGGGAGGGCCTTGCCTTGGCCCTACGTAACTTTCATTTCTCTTTACCATATGTGTTTGTTAAATTATGCTAATTGTGTTACCAAAGATTTGTTGTTGTACCTTACTTTTACTTTCGAAAATTGAAAATAAATGTATCTCAGTGGACTATGCACATTCAATTTAAAAATTGTAGTTCTTGTTAAATAATCGCAGTTATATTATAGTCAATAATTGAATGCTACAGGGCAGCCAAAATTATGGGTAAATTCAAGTTTCCATAAGTTTTTTACATTTTGCAGATCAATGTCAAGTTCTATGTTTATCTTCTATTTCTTTTCGATGGACTCAAGTAATTATTTTTTTGGCCAGTACTTGGCATACTGTACAGTTCTGTTATTGGCTTTGTATACATCCCGAAAAGTGCACTTGGTTTTGCAACTCACTGGCACAGTGTTAGAGATGGATCGATGAAAACTCATTTGGCCAGGTTGGTTACGCAGGTTTATGGGGTGATATGATGGGATGAGGTGATGTAATTTGGGTGTCTCCAAGGCTAGAGTGAATAGGCTGTTAATAAACTAGTGCGCCTCAGCATCAACGATTGCATCACTGCTTACCTTCAGGTGGAATCGCAGTCAAGCACTAGTTTATATCAAATAAAAAAAAAAGTGTGCAGGTATTGGGTGTTTTGCTTCCACAGCGCTCATCTCTCATCCTCTGCACTGTCTACTGAAGAGGCAGTAAAAGATATAACACATTTACAGCTCTTTAGCCCTGCAGGTATTCATAGACCTGCTGATCATATTATAATCAACATTCAACTTGAGACTGACCTGTAGCCCAATAGTTTCGCGGGTTACCTTTGAGCAACCCCCCTTAAGATAAATTAAACTCGAAAGTCAAGACCGTTGACCCGGATCCAAAGACATTAAATAGTTAAGTGATTCTAATAAACAAACCAAAGTCTACATTGTACTCTTTTAAAACTAAGCGCAATTACCAAGTTCAATTCTGATGGTAATTGTATTAATAAGGATTTGACTTTGCACTGGGTCAAAGTGTAACGCATAATCGTATCCGCAACCTTTTCTGTATTTCCTGATTGTTTGAAAAGGTTAGTATAAGTTAATAAGCGGTTTAAACAATTTTGTTAAGCGGAAGAAGAACAGGGTAACATTTTATTTATTAAAGAAAAGATTTTTGTCTTATTTCATAAGCATCTTTTTGCTTAAAAGGTGATCTTCAAATTAAGTTTGTAAAGCAATATGTAATTGAAATAAACTTTTTTTTTTATTATTATACAATATGTAGACCAGTGGTGTCCCAAATGGTAACGGCCTAGGGTGTCAAGGCTAGGTTCTACTAACTTTGAACTTTTTAAACCTCTGGAAATCCATAAATATAAAAGAGTTACGAGATCCATTAAAAATTATTTTATTAAAATTGACTATACAACTAAGCACCAGGCAAAATCAAAACATGATATAAGTTGGCACAATTAAAAAAATTGCGAATCTGACCCTAATTTACGATTGCAAACGTGTTTATCTACGAGATTACGATACAGAATTATTTGAAAGTTACAAAAAAAAAAATAAGCTTGTTATTTAAAAGCGTCTCGCAAAAGCAAAAATCTTGAACAGCTATTGTTTTTTTTTTATAAAAATAAACGCTGTTTTCGGGCCGCGAAGTCAACATAGTCCCGGGCGGAGTTCATACAAAATACTCAGTGACTACAACCGGCCCTTAATATGCGGATTTCATCACGCATGCTGGATCGCTCCGCACGCGTAGCCCCCGCAAATGTCCCTTTCATACAAATATTTATTGTAATGCGTGAAATACGCACGCGGGATGCGGAGCACGATATCAAGCAGCAGCCCCGCATGCGAAGCAATTCCGCATGCGTGATGAGATCCGCACGATATTAAAAGCACCCCTAGACTTACGAGTACATAACACGTTGAGGGTTCAAACCCACGCAGGCACTTTGTGTATTTTATTTCGTTCCCTCTTAAACAGTGAAGGAAAACATCGTAAGGAAAGGAAACCCGTTTGTCCTAGAACCCCAGGCAATTACATAGATTTTTCATAACAAGAGCATTGTTACTGCAGGTGAACTATAGGTACTGTGCGTATGTTATGTATTTATACATGGTAATCATCAATACAACATTGAATATTTAATACTGTGAGCCATGCGTTATATAAATTATAGCAGGTAACTAATTACTGTTATTAGCCCTGTATAAGTTATCTCAAAATTGTTTTATTACTTGCACGTTATCAAGCCCAGAGGTAAACGCTTGTCTTATGATTCTTCGGACCCTTAGGTAATATTTGTGTTAGTTGAGTGTCGGTACGTACTTTATTTTTTAATTTTCTCTTTTTAAATCGATACTGTTTCATGTACCGAATCGACCCTCTGCGGGATTTAAACGACTAAAATTTAACGGTGTTTACTAAGTAAACATAACCCGGGTAAAGCCGAAGCAGGCCATTAGTCAATACCAATAACAATACCTCAGAAACCGAGAATAATACTGTCGTAAACGTTTCCTTATGAGATTTTAAACACTACTTCCCATACATTTAATTGTAGCTAGTTTGTTCAGATTGTTTGAACCAATTAGAATAGATTGACATGCTTAAATGTCGGTGCCACTTAGCAGTTAATTAGCCATTAGGTACGGCGCTTTAGAGTAATGTTTTCGAGTGACCGTATCCGGCAGAAGTATCCTGAGTGCAGGGTCGACTGCTTAGTAAAGAGATTGCATTAAATTGACGCAAATGGTTTCGAGCATGTATTTAAAAAAGCAAAAAATAAACTTGCAATCCATCAGTTTACTAAGGATTGAAGAGCTAGCGAGCAGTGGTGACTTTTGACAAAGTCACCGTGCTTATGAACCCAACGTGTAGTGCGCGCACTTGAACACGTGACAGTTGGGTAAAAAATGACAAAAAATGTATTGTCACATGATTCTTTATTCTTTATTGTACATACAATTTTACACAATAAAAATAGGACAGTTGATGTATACAAGCGAGCTTAACCCATGATTGTAAAAAAATCCAAAAAATTATTGTCATCCTGACCAAAAGTCTCCAGTGCGCGCTTCTCTTACGAGAGATCTAAGAAGAGCTTTGCACTGCATGCCGCGGGTTCGATGCCCGCACATGATAACCATTTGATGACTTAAGTACAGATAAATATTTGGGACACCCCTAGGGTTTTTAAGCAGTAAACGTCTGAGACTCCCTCTAGCTCCACCCAGAGCGGAAAAATTGACTTGATTACCCACTATAAAACAAAACAAAAAGATTTATGGCTTAATTCAGTCATCACCAGAAGTCTATCAATCTAGTACTAAATTTAACTTCAGGAACCCCAAATTCAATTGAGTCTTCAATGAAACGGTTCTATTACAAAGCAGACATTGGTAAAAACATCACATTCATGGAAAAAAGCTAAAATAAACTTCCTAAGAAACCGTTTCATGTAAATTACTCCGGTAGAATGCAAAATGAGTTCGATTTTGTGCAAAATTGTAACAGTGACGTTATCGTACATGACTGAATTCGAATTTGCGGTAAATAGAAGTGGATTGATGTTAGAAACAGCCACGTACGAGTATCATTCAGATAGCATTGCATAGCATCAGCCTTATAATGTCCCCACTGCTGGGACTCAGGCCTCCTCTCTAGGAGAGGGAATGGGCCGTGATCCACCACGCGGGCCCAGTGCAGATTGGTGGATGTCACATGTCTTCGAATTTTTGGTTCTAGGACATGCTGATTTCCTCACAATGTTTTCCTTCATCGTTTTGAGAGCAGTGGTGATGAAATAAATTACACAAAGTAATGCGCCTGGCTGGGTTTGAATTCGCGACCCACAGCTCGTAAGTCGGGGCCGTTACCACTCGGCCACCACTACTCTCCATTCAGATAGTTGCAGAAATAGATAGCAAGATAAATATAGAGGTCGTCTATAGAAAATGTAACTGTAGATGTTAATAAGAAGACCTTGCAACTATCACGCACAGTATTTCATATTATTCTATTGTTTAAACTACTCAGGTGCGGGTTGGCAGACAGCGAGCTATGGATTGCTCGCCGTCCGATTTAGATATCCTACAAAACGTAAACTGGGGACCTACCATAACGTGTTAAAATATCAGACGGAACAAACAAGAAAGAGGAATGAGGCTATATACTTTATGGGATCCGCTTTTTCCTTTTGAGGTACAGAACCATAGAAAAATAATAAAAATATCATTTACTAGCTGCTGCCAGCGGCTTCGCCCGAGAAATATGTAAATACCCTATGTTATTCAGTGAAGATGTAGCTATCTAATGGTGAAAGATATTTAAAAATCGGTCGAGTAGTTTTTGAGTTAAATCGTAACATACATACAGACAAAAAATTAAATATTTCCTCTTTATAATATTAGTTAAGATACAGCTATCCAAATTAAAATGGTACTTCTTTCTTCTGCATCATATGTCATTGCTCTGAATTGAAACCTTGCGAGCAGAGCACTTTTTTTTAAATTTCTAAATAATTACAATGTGCAAGTCGAGCTAATTTGTATTACTTATGTCTTTTCAATGAACAAAGTAATTACTACACAGACATTAAAAACTATTGTCTTTTAAAAATTGAGCTTTAGAACAAAAACATATGAGTCACGGATAAATATCGTATTAAAACTAAACTAGTCAACTATTTACATAGTAATTTATGTGTTGTTAATAAGTAAATATTATCTAAGAATGTTTTATGTGATTCCTATAATAATAAAGGCATTGTGGCGTGAATCAGGCGCGTGTTGATGGAAACCAGTTTGACGGGGGGCCTAACGTTCGCGTCGCGTCGGTATCGGGCGTGTCCGCACATTGCATCCTTGGGCAGACAGGATTGTTCGAAAGAGTTCCCGTAGCCGTTTTTTTAATTTTAAGGTGGGAAATTATCAAAGAACATCTGCAACTCTAGGTGGAGTCAGAGGCTGTGTAGTACTTTTACTGACTAAAACGCACCAACTGTGTTCCTAGTTTCCATTTGTGTTCTAGGCCTGAGGCAGCTTTTTGGAACATTCCCGCAACGCTTCCCCTCTCGCCGATCGTCAACGTCGAGCCTGGTCTAACGCGATGTTTGATGAAAAGACAGCGCGAAAAAAGAGAGACAACATCTGAAAAAACTGGGCTTTCGGAAATTCCGTGATTTACTCCAATATTTCACAAAACTTGTTCCACGATATACGTGTATTTTTTGTAAACCCTTAAAAGGTTTTTGAGTAAAGATGTCACTGAGAATCTCGATTAAATGTGTAAGGCTTCTATATATGTACTTTTTTTTTAATTTTTAATACATTTTGGAAGGCCAAAATTCACATAAAATTGCAGATTTTCAGAAATCTTTACTGTTTACTGGAGTAGTTTTACACAAATTTGTTTAGATTTCTATAGAAGCCTAGATAATATTGACAAGATATCTGTGTATCTAAAATATCTGGAGAAAGAAGTGTAATAAAATCAAAATCACGTAACAGGGGTTGTATGAAAATGTATCTCAGGTTGGCCACTATTAAAACGCAAAATACAGGTGGGTATTAGTCCGAAAAAGTCTGACACTTCCTCTAGCTTCACTCAGTGAGAAGGATTATTTAATGATTTCCCATCGGAGAAAACAAATGCAGGCTTACAGAGGCAGTGTGTCAGTGTGCACTGCATTTTTATTATCCTGCTTTGAATTTCTAATAGAGCTGTCTTGGTAACGAATTGATTTACTATACATAAGTAGGTATATATCTTAGCTGCAACTCTGAATCTACATTCTTGGCAAATGCGTATTTATTTTATCCTATTATATTGTTGTAATTGTAGCTTATTACCGCAAATCAGATTTATATAAGAGGGGACCTTCATGTATAAATAAAATAGGTTTAGGTATCTTGCACACTATATCCAACTCTTGAATATGATCTCTGTCTATGACTCAAAGGTTTGCTGGAAAAAAACTCAGAGCTGGCCTTTGTTCATGGTGGATATATTATCCATAAGTAGAAAGCGTTTTAAGAACACGTTTATTCTGCGCAAAGCTAAGAAGTGAATTCCCTGCCGGAGTCCGTTTCGGGATAACTACATTAACTACAACCTAGGGAAGACCACAGACCAGGTTGTAGCTATCAGAAAACACGAATGGATATAATAAGTTAAAGGTGACTTCTAGCCAAGTGTGCTAATCACCGGCTACCCCATCGCTAACCATCAGGTAAGATATGTGGTCAAATGCGAGCCTATCCATAAGTATAAGGAAAAGAATCAAGAATCTGCTGATGTAGATGAACTTAAGTAGAATTTTTTTTAAAACTTTCTTTTAAAACTTCAACATAAAATATATTGTCCGCTTCACGTATTCTTAAACTATATAATTTATACAAATCTATAGTGACGTCTCATTAATATCGCTCTTGCGGTTAGACAAGTTTGTCAAATGTCGTCCGTACAAATATTAGAGCAAAAAATATTTAGCTAGCTTGTTCTTTGAACCAAGCTTAATTAACATGGCGTCTATTTACTTACTTAGCACAACAAGAGATTACAAGAATTTAATTCTGTCTTCACTATCGTACTTGATGACGCAATGAACGTTATCAAAATGCAGGTTGGCTGGAATTTCTCGTCTATGTATTGTATTTTTATTTTATGGTTTATTTATGCAAATAATTGGCTCACATGTACTCGTATAAAATGTTTATTTAAATCAAATACCACACCTCAAGCTAGCCATAGCATGTGTTAGAAAAACAAGTCCTAGAAACTCAATAAGGAAAATATTCGAGTTGCTACCATTGAGTTAAACTGCCGTCGAATGCAGACTGGTTAATTTATGCGTATGCGTTGATCCGCCGCGAGCGACTTGGGACCTTGTAGGGCCACCTTCAAGCGGCCCGGGCGGGCTGCGGACCCAAGGCCCCAAATTGCCATCTTGCTAACCTTACCTCCTCGCCCCAATGATTAAGCCACACTAACCCGTCACGCTTACAACTTTCTGATGATTATGCAAGCCTTCTTTATTCGTAATTCGTCATGTGTGCGCTAAATGCGAAAGGATATTTGTAAAAGCAGTTCTTTTTTTGCACATTTTGGCCTTATGAATATTAATGTGTTTTTAATCAATATTGTTAATGTATTTTAGTCCGGTTTTCAATTGGGACAAGCTGACAGGCGTGCGACTGAACAAAAACGGACATCCAACCGTACATCAGTGTAGTATTTACTTTGTGGCTGTGCTGTCAATTTCAGTCATCCAAGCGAAAAACAATGGCCTACATTACTCGCATAATTTAGATAACAAGTATGGAGGAAACAATGGATAAATACCCAAAATGTATGTGTTGATATACTGCTGGTAGATGAATTAGTCCCCTATTGCTAATTTTAGAATGTGGAGTAATCTCGCAGAAACACACGGTTTTTTTGTTTCTTCTCGCAATAATAATAGGCCTAAATTGCTTCAAGGACCGGGCCCACCAGGGTCGATGCATACTAGGGCTGCGGGATTGATGGAAAGAGTTACCATAAGCCTAAAAAGCATAATCAGCCTTATAATCCTTTCTAATATCTTTGCTATAATGCATGTAACCAAACGAGCCTCGTCCAAATCGGTGGATGAGACATGTCTTCGAGTTTTTGATTCTAGGACAAAAACCGCCCCTAAGACGACCCACTGACCCATGCCGGTTTCTTAAGGATATTTTCCTTCACCGTTTTGAGAGCAGTGGTGATGAAATAAATTACATAAAGTAATGCGCCTGGCTGGGTTTGAACCCGAGACTTACAAAATCGTAAGTAGGGGCCATAGCCACTGGGCCACCACTGCTCTCCGTGGTCAGTGTTGAGTCCTATATCAATGATATCAATCAGTATTGAAACTTATTACATGTACGATTTGGTGGTATTAGTACTTACGTCTCTAAACTGCACGGTGCCGGCTTCTCCCAGCTCGGAGACGGAGGTGTAAGCCGCCTCGGGCTGGATGAAGAGCTGGCACAAAGCCATCTCTTCGCTGCGGAACATCGCCCCCATGATGGTGGTCTATTGTGCCCCGCCTGTTTCTGTAAATAGAAGGAGACACGCCGTTAATTAGTTAATTACTGTAGCTAATTGGCATAGGTAAAAAATTAAGGTAGGTTATTTTTAAAAGATCCCGGATCGCGAATACTGGATGGAAAAGAGTAAGTCTACCTTTTTTTTGTTAGTGTTTTTGGCTTGGATAATAAGTCCTTTAAGCCATGTCTTCGTATGGATAGTTCATTTGTTTTAGAATATGGATGTACAAATTCTAATGTTTTTGTAGTAAATACCTACTACAAAGACATTAGATGCCCGTACCAGACATAGCCCCCGTCTGGTCAGAGGATTTTCGATTTACACTCGGTTCTGCATACATCTAAAAATTCATTGAATGACAGTGACAATCCCATTAAAAAAAATTAAATAGGCAGGAAAAATATAGAAGGTAAGAATTTAAGACAAAATTACTGAAACAGTTAGCCAGAACCAAATCCGTATCGTTAAACAATTGCTTAGCATGAATTAATTTGATCCGGCAATGGTGCGTTTTAAAAAAATAATCAGAATTCGCCTGTTATGTTCCTAGGTAGTTAGTATTTTAGTTATATAGAATGGTGCTAGGGTTGCCATCTGTTTATTAAGAAATTTAAAGAATAAAAATTTCATAGTAGGGTTTTATCCCTACTATAAAATTGCTATACTTTAATTTTTGTATTTGAGAAAAAAAGTATTTATTTGTTTTTATTTTGAAGAAATTTTTTAGGTGTTTCTAGAGCACACTAAGAGTTTTTCATTATCCTTACGTTTTTGGAAACATATTCGTGTTTTAACATAGAAGTATCAATAACAATAGTTGAGTAATTATTCATATTAGATTTATCCCTATAATAATTGTGCTATAAGACCTTGCCATGGCATGATCATGCCAAATTTCAGGGTTTTAGGTCAACGGGAATTAATAATCAATTTTGATTTCTTCATAATCCCTTGAGAATTAAAAAATATAAGTTTTTTGCGACATAAACGGCCGTATTTTTGCGTTAACTTAGAGGTTTGAGTTTTTCACAGCTTTAAAAGACCACAGACCTGAGTACACGTTTTTAATTTCAACTCGATACCTCCACGGCTCCCGAGATAAAGAACAGACAGACAGACCGATAGAGAGACAGACGGACAACAAAGTGATCCTATAAGGGTTGTTTTCTTTCCTTTTGAGGTACGGAAAGCTAAAAATAAAGTAAGATTTGTTATTATAAAGTATGGTTGGCAACCCTAAATGGTGCAGGTCTCATGTTTCAATCTCGCATCATACTTGACACTTGTACCTACAGATGTGAATAGCTTAGCACAATAGGGCAAAAGTGGACAATTTATTTTCGCGGCCACTGATTGAAATGAGGGCAACTCAAACTTATTATCATTCAACGTCACAACTCCACAAGGTTGACTTATGATTACTTATTGCAATTTATTGGTAACGTGTGAATTGAAAGAAACGACATTGCTTCGTTATTGGCTACTTATAGACTAGACAATATTTAGTTTGTTATTTAACAATGATCGCATTTTCTATATAAGTAACAGGCCACATTAGTTGCATTGTTGCCGGTTACCGGCACGTGCTTTGTGTTCCAAACAAAAATGGTTGACGGCTAAATATGGACTAAAAGTGGCTAACAGTGTGGTCGCTGATTTGTTAGGCTGTAAAGTTATTTATTACGAGTAAGGTTACATAAATATCAATGCGTAGGTAGATACATACATATATTATGATTCTAACATCGATAAAAACTAGTGCGAGATGAATATGTAGTAATAAGTGACACTTTCACCACGTAAACCTCTTCATGTAGCAAATAAAATGGTCGGAATATTAAAAATAAATAGGTTTTATATATCTATTCCTATCTAAGTTGACTTAAATAATTACAGTAGTTTAGTAAAGTATGCGTGTATAACACATGTAAATTTAATATAAGTGACATCTAATTAATTAAATTAAGTCATAATTTGTTATGTTATTTTTAATGTGTTTATTTATTTATTTGATATTGTATTTAATTTAATTCCAATTGATAATACAATTTAACAATTCATTTTAATAATTTAATTCTTAATTCGGACATTTCAAGGTTTTGTGATTTATTTATTTAATGTGATGTCAACTATATAATTGTAGGTAATAAATTAGTGTAATTAGTAAGTGTTGTTTATGCTTTATGCTTTGTGTGCTTCTGTGTATTTGTGTTAACATATGGGTATCTTACCTGAAATAAATGCTTATTATTATTATTATTATTCTATTTTGTTGACATGACATTGTACGTATTCAGAAGCTGTCACTGGGTTTATATGTGTAGCTAATAGGGCTGTGTCGTCAGCATAGGTAGCAACTGTAGTGTTATCTGTTGTTGGCAAGTCGGATGTAAATATTGAGTACAGAACGGGTCCCAGCACACTTCCCTGAGGTACACCTGATCCTATGTCATATAATTCTGAGTGTTCACTTTTGAATTTCACTTCGAAGCATCTATTATTAAGGTAGGATTTTAACACCAGAAAGAAAGAGTGTGGGAGTAACTTTTTTATTTTGTATAGTAGGCCTTCGTGCCATACTTTGTCAAAAGCTTGGCTTATGTCCAAAAATATTGCAGAACAATATTGTTTTGTCACCAGTGACTTGCTTATAACATCAACAATACGGTGGACTTGTTCTATTGTTCCATGCTGCTCACGGAAGCCGAATTGATGAGTAGGTATTATGTCTTCAAGGTGTATTTTCATCCTTTTGAGTAAAATCCTCTCAAATAGCTTGCCTGTAATTGATAGAAGACTTATGGGTCTGTATGAAGTGACTTCGTGAGGTGGTTTACCAGGCTTGGGTAACATCACAACTTGTGCTATTTTCCATTGTCCTGGGAAATGAGACAGTCTCAAGCAAGCATTGAAAATTTGGGCTAAAGCTAGAATACCCTTCTTTGGCAGATTTTTTAGTAGGGTGCTATCTACTAGATCATATCCCGGTGATTTCCCTTCTTGCAGTTGTTTTATTTCATTTGTTATTTCCCTAGGGCTGGTATGTTGAAGAGGTAGGCACATTTGCAGTGGTTTTTGCAGATGGTCGTTTATATCGGCATCTTGTTCAGGGTGAAATGGCGTAAATGGCTTGAAAACGTCGCTTAGATGATGGGCAAAAGTGGTTGCTTTTTCTGAGTCGGATCTGGCCCAATCTCCATTTGGTTTTCTGATGGGAGGGATTTGAGTAGTTGGCCGCTTCAGTTTCCTTGTGGCTTTCCATAGGGAGAAATTTGTATCGAGAGAAGGCGTAAGATGAGAGAGAAACTTTTGCAGGTTAGTGTCATTCAATGTTTTGATGAGATCTTTCAGTTCTTTAGCACATCGGTTAAAAGCTGCTTTGTCTTTAGGGTAACCTGTTTGATGCCAGATCTTTCTTAGGTGTCGTCGTTCTGCTATTTTGTCTTTGATTGTTTTTGGGTACTGATTTAATCTTGGAGGACATTTTCTGCTCATTTTAGTGGACACATTAGCAGCCTTGTGTATGATCCTGGTAAGATTCTCAATAGCAGATTCGATTTCGTCAGTTGTTTTTATTACCCTTTGGAGCTCGACTTCCGATGATACTATGTCCTGATATAGTTTCCAGTTGGTGTACCTATTGTATATTTTCTCAGGAGGTTGGATTAGTGCTACCCTTGAATTGTAATTGAGGATGACTGGCGTGTGATCTGACGATAGGTCTGTACAGCCTTCAATGGTAAAATAATTAATATCGATGTTACTAGTGATGAAGAAGTCCAACAAATCAGGAATCTTATTTTGGTCAGTGGGCCAATGGGTTGGTTCATGGGTGGTAAGGCACTCAAGTCTACGGTGCTGTACTGATCTAAGTAATTGTCTTCCTCTGTGAGTGATTAACCTTGAGCTCCAGTATGTGTGCTTTGCATTCCAATCACCTCCACTTATGAATCTTGGCCCAAGCGATGCAAAATATGTGTTAAAGTCGTCTTCGACTATTGTATGCTTGGGCGGGCAGTACACAGCAGATAATGTTGTTTCAAGATTGTCATTCAAAAATACTTTTATTGAAGTTGCTTGTAATTTATCGGTTTTATACTCTTCAAGTGCATAGTGTTTTATGTTTGGTTGCGCCAATTTGCTATGTTCCGCGACTTTGTTTTTTGTAATTTATTTTTTTGGCCTAGCAATCCTATCCCTACCGTATCCGCTTCCCGCACGACCTCGAGAGAAAGGATTTGACATTTGACGTTTTGTGCATTGTGAATGTGACCGCACCGCTAACACGCCCGCTCGAAATTACAAGAAAATTGGCTATTTCGTGATCCAACCATTCGAAAACTCAACAATAGTACAGTGTAGTGCAATACAGAAACTGGCAGTGCTTGAAAGTACGAAGTTCGGGATTCGCCGGACGGCGCCATGTGGAACTTTCGAGGTTAAAGGTCAGTGTTCCTTCTAATACATTTATCCCATTAATAAACGCTAGACGCAGTACCTGCATATTGTTAACAAACCTTAGATCGCTTTTTAAATCTACAGTCCACACAGCAAATTCGCGCAACCATTACTTTTTGGTCCATACGAGCAGGATCGTGAATCATTTTCTTGTAATTTCGCAATATAGTATTTGTTCCATAGGGAATAAACGCAACGCGCCTGTTTACCTAGATATAATAGTAGAAAACCCGCATCTAGGCATTTAGGCAACTATACGTTATTTCGCTCGTATAGTTAAAGTGTCATTGATAATTACGGTACCTACGCCGTCAACCGCACCGCATAATTATAGTTAGCTACGTAAATATCAGCGTAGATATAAATCGATCGCATTCTTTTTCTTGACAAAATTCATTCGACCATCCTACAAATTGCATGTAGGTAGACGCATTTCAAAAATACCCGTTCATTGTTGAGTGAATATTTGTAGGAAACGGATAAACCATAGATTATATACGCATATGTTGTTCCGTTCGTTCGCCGTTCACTTTGTTGTTTACAATATTACCATATTGTTATCTGTTAATTGTCGCTTACTTAATAATTCGTTAAGTGTTTGTTTGAGTGTATAGTGTGAATATATCAAAACAGGATGTCTCTTAAGGGAGCCAAGGTTAGTACTGATTTAAAGGTTCAGTTAAAGCTTTTATACGCCGAAAGGGACTCACAGTTTTCACGTGTTCAATCAATTTGTGATAAATCTTTGCAAATCTCGGATCTGATGATTAGAGATGCTTTCTTGTGTTCGTTGGAAACTTTAGATAGTTTGCGCGCGGATTTTAAATCTACAATTAAGGATATAAACATTTTAGAGTTGGAGTTAAATCCTGATTACTGTGTGAGTTATCAGGCATTGTCGTCCTTTGATGACTTGTATTGTCGTATCAAACGTATTGCTAGGAGTTTAGAGACTCCCCCCCCCGCGAGTGGTTTATCCAACCCTCCTCGCGAACGCCCACGATTGCCGCCAATTCAAATACCTGAATTTGATGGTGACATTCGAAATTGGAATTTATTTATAGATAGTTTCGAAAATATAATACATAGGAACACATCGCTGACAGATCACGAGAGATTGCATTATCTCGTAGAAAAATTGACCGGTAAGGCAAAGGCTGTCTGTGCTGGAATTACGTTTAGCGCTGAAAATTACAATTTAGTTTTGAACACTTTAAAAACAAAATACGAAGATAAGCGATTAGTAGCTACCGCATATTTAGATCAATTATTCGATTTGAAAAGTTTTTCCGTTTGTAACGATCATAATTTAGAGAAGTTTTTAAATATTTTCGCATCATCTGTTCGTGCAGTAAAGAACCTAAAGGTCAATGACCTCTGTGACTTTTTGTTTTTGTATATCGGTTTACAGAAATTAGATCCTGAAACTGTTCGTCTGTTTGAAACGACTCAGCGCGGCAAAGAAATACCTAAATTCGAAGATTTAGAATCTTTTATTCGCGACCATATTAAGGTGTTGCAGCGCACGTCGGCACGTCATGAAGTCACGAATAGGACAGGTTCCGATCGCCGTATAGACGCGTCATCGAAGTCAGTCAAGACTGCACATACGCTAGTTAATACCGTCTCAACACCTGACTGTTCTCTGTGTAAGGGTAGCCATACACAGCTGTACAAGTGTTCGGGATTTCAGGGATTATCGCCTAGGGATCGTTACAAGTTTGTCCGCACTAATAATTTGTGTTTTAATTGTCTAAGTGACAAACATCTGGTTACGTCATGTAAAAGTGGTGTTAGCTGTCGTAAATGTCCAGCTAGACATCATACCTTCTTACATTTTGAGAGTAGTAAGCTGCCATCGCAGCAGCAGCCTGCGCAGACGCGCGACGCTTGTGACGCGCGGCTTGCTGCAAGTGCAAACGACGTAACATTGTGTTCGCTTTCCGCCGCTGGTACTCAAATCACTACCGTTTTACTTGCGACCGCGCAAGTTGTCATTGTAGATGCCTTTGGCAAACCGCACACCGTTCGAGCGCTACTAGATGGCGCTTCCCAGAGTAATTTTATTACTCGGGATTGTTGTCAACGCCTTGGTTTTAGTTTTAATAATTGGTCATCCCGCTCAGAAGTGAAAGGTTTTGGAGGTTTAAAGGCAACCATTCACGGTTCCATTAAAATAATATTTAGTTCACGTTTTAATCGTAATATTTCGTTTGAAATGGATTCGCTAGTCGCAGATAAGATTACGGAACGGTTGCCCACGGTACCGGTTGACACGTCCATGCTGACGGAGTTTAAGAACTTGCAGTTAGCCGACGGAAATTACGCTTTCCCTGGAGATATCGATCTATTGATCGGTGCTTCGATTCTCCCGCATCTCCAGTTATCACGTAAAATTCAAGGTCTTCCGATGAACCCCGCTCCGCACGCACTGGAAACAGTTCTCGGGTTTGTTATAGTTGGCTCCGCACCCGCTTATTTAAATAGTTACTCGACTGTGTCGCACTGTTGCACCGTCGAGCCGCCGCTTGAGTCTACCATCCGCAAGTTCTGGGAGATTGAAGAGGTCAATGTCCCACCTATTCTCAGCCCTGAGGATCAGGTCACTGAGGAGATTTATACCCGCACGACTACTCGTGATAAAGATGGTCGTTATGTTGTCGCGCTCCCTTTCAAGGGTGATATTTTTTCGCTCGGTGGCTCCCGTGCCTCCGCAGAAAAACGCTTTCTATGCTTGGAACGTAAGATGCAGGCGTCTCCTAAGTTGAAGCAAGCCTATGATGATGTGCTGATCGAATATTTAGATAAAGGTTATATCTCATCAGCGCCTGCCGAGACTGAGGAGACACGTGATTACCCGTTTTACATCATCCCGCACCATGGAGTTGTTAGAGAAGACAAACTTACAACTAAGCTGCGTGTGGTTATGGATGGTAGCGCTAAGACTAGTACTGGCATATCGCTTAACGATATCTTGTATTGTGATCAGAACCTCCAGGGTAACTTATTTGAAATAATAGTAAATTTTCGCTTGTTTGCTATTGCGCTCTCTGCCGATGTTCGGCAAATGTTTCTTAGTATTGGAATCAGAGAATGTGACCGTAGATTCCAACGCTTCTTGTATAGATTTTCTCCGCAGGAACCTTTGAAGGTTTACGAATTCAATCGTGTTTGTTTTGGGCTTAAGTCTAGTCCCTTTCACGCTCTTCGCACTATCAAGCAGTTGGCCGCTGACGAGGGTGATACATACCCGAAAGCAAGGGCCACTATTGAAACCGGATTGTACATGGACGATTTTGTGTACAGTGTACCTAGTGAAGCAGAGGCTATAGAGACCGCTGCTCAAGTAATCAGCCTCATGAAGTCCGGTCAATTTGATCTGGTGAAATGGACAAGCAACTCGCAAGCTACATTAGAGTCGATTCCACCGTCACACCGGTTGACTTCGGTAAAGGAATTCGATGATAGTGATTCGCATAAGATCCTTGGTTTAAGTTGGTCACCCGCAACTGATATGTTCAGTCTTAAAATTAGCTCGACTCCGCCAACTTGTACCAAACGCGTTATCCTAGCATGTGTAGCTCGGATATGGGATATAATGGGTTTTGTAGCTCCTGTCGTTTTATATGCAAAGCTGCTTATAAAAGAGCTTTGGCTTTCCAACTGTGATTGGGACGACACCGCTCCTGAAAGTGTTGCCAAGTTGTGGGCTCGCTATAGGAAAGAGCTTCCAATGCTCGATCAGATACAGATTCCTCGCCATGTTGGTATAGTACCAGACACTGTTGTTAATGTGGTAGGTTTCGCAGACGCCAGTGAGAGGGCTTACGGGGGAGTGGTTTACTTTCAGGTCCAAAATGGCGATAACATTTCAGTTTTCCTCATTAGCGCAAAATCAAAGGTATCTCCTAGTAAGGTTGTCTCTCTTGCTCGTCTCGAACTCTGCGCTATTCTTATGTTGGTTCAATTGATTACATCTATAGTCAAAACTTGTCGTCCTCGCATTAATATAGAGAGAATTGTAGCGTTTTCAGACTCAACCGTTGCTCTATGTTGGGCCCACTCTTCACCCCATCGATGGGGCACGTTTGTCGCAAATAGGGTGGCTAAGATTCAAGCTGAATTGTCACCGGAAAATATGTTCCATGTCGCTGGAACAGAAAACCCAGCTGATTGTCTCTCACGTGGTTTGCTTCCCGCGCAAATTTTAAATCATCCGCTTTGGTTTTGTGGCCCTCCCTGGCTGCATACCACTCCTAACGAGTGGCCAAATGCTCCGTTTAACCCCGCTACTGTTTCAGAACCACCCGAGGAGAAGAAACATACGCTTGTAGTATCAGTTCCGCGTGAAGAGTCAGTTGTTTTGTTGTTGTCTAATCGAGTCTCGTCTTGGTCGAGACTATTACGCTGTGTAGTTTACGTCCTAAGATTTTTGAGATTATTACCATCGCGTGGTTCTATAATCGCAGCTGATTTGGATAGAGCTGAATCAGTTGTACTTCGAGAGTTGCAGAAATTTTATTTTTCAAAAGAATTTCGTAGTTTAGAATCACATAAACCTTGTAGTCCCGCACTTCAACATTTGAAACCATTTTTGCAAGACGGACTCATTCGTGTCGGTGGCCGTCTGCGAAATGCTAAGTTAGAGTTTGAACAAATGCATCCAGTAGTTCTACCACGCAGGGATCACGTTTTGGATTTGTTGGTGGACTATCACCATAAGGTGAATTGTCACGCTGGTCCCGATTTATTAATGTCCATTCTTCGACAGAAGTACTGGATACTTTCCGCTCGCAATTTGATACGCGCTAGAGTGCACAGATGTGTGCCCTGCTTTAAGCTCCGCCCGCGTTTCAACGCGCCGGAAATGGCCGACCATCGTTCTTGTCGTGTTGTACAGACGGTGAAACCTTTCATACATACTGGGACGGACTATGCTGGACCGTTTAAAGTCACTATTGCCCGTGGTCGTGGTATACGTTCCACAAAGGCATACATTTGCCTATTCGTTTGTATGACAACTCGTGCGGTTCACATAGAGTTAACCAGTGATTTGAGTACGCAGGGTTTTATGTCTGCATTTAAACGATTTTTATCTCGCCGTGGTCCCGTTAAGCGCTTATACTCTGACAACGGCACAAATTATGTTGGAGCGCGACGCAATATTTCGGAATTACATACATTCTTACGCTCCAAGTACTACCAAAGTGAATTCGCCCATGTCTTAGCTGAGAATCGCATTGATTGGTGTTTTAATACGCCAGCAGCTAGTCATTTTGGTGGCAATTGGGAGGCGAATATTAAAAGCCTTAAGTCGCACCTGTTTCGGGTCATAGGCGAACAGATTCTCTCGTACGAGGAGTTGAGCACTGTACTCGCTCAGGTAGAGGCGTTGATGAATACGCGTCCGTTGTGTCGGACTTTGTCTAGTGATCCATCGGAGCCACTAGCGTTGACGCCGGCTCACTTCTTGACGACGACTCCTCTTAAATATTTGCCCGCTTTAGATGTCGAGACTGACAAACTGCAGCTCCACCCGCGTCACGCTCTGCTAGATAGCTTAGTTCAGTCCTTTTGGAAGCGATGGAGGACAGATTATCTGCATACGCTGCAGTCGCGTCAAAAGTGGAACACTCCTTCAGATCCAGTCACAGTCGGTACTGTGGTGATACTGAAGACTGAGAGTGCGCCTCCTCTGCACTGGCCTCTTGGTGTAGTGGAAGAAGTTTTTCCGGGTTCGAACGGAATAACGCGAGTCGTAAAAGTTAAAACCGCAACTGGATCGTACCTGCGTCCGGTTATTCGCCTCTGCCCTCTGCCTAATCAGTAGTAGTGGCATAGTTAGTTATAAGTTGTTTCGCTACCTAGTATTGATAGTTTAGATTAGTAATAGGGTTTAGTTTCGCTTTTGTTTTTTTTCTTTTCTTTGAAGGTAACCCTTCAAACCCGGGGGGAATGGTTGCGCCAATTTGCTATGTTCCGCGACTTTGTTTTTTGTAATTTATTTTTTTGGCCTAGCAATCCTATCCCTACCGTATCCGCTTCCCGCACGACCTCGAGAGAAAGGATTTGACATTTGACGTTTTGTGCATTGTGAATGTGACCGCACCGCTAACACGCCCGCTCGAAATTACAAGAAAATTGGCTATTTCGTGATCCAACCATTCGAAAACTCAACAATAGTACAGTGTAGTGCAATACAGAAACTGGCAGTGCTTGAAAGTACGAAGTTCGGGATTCGCCGGACGGCGCCATGTGGAACTTTCGAGGTTAAAGGTCAGTGTTCCTTCTAATACATTTATCCCATTAATAAACGCTAGACGCAGTACCTGCATATTGTTAACAAACCTTAGATCGCTTTTTAAATCTACAGTCCACACAGCAAATTCGCGCAACCAATGTTATTTTTAACAATTACTGCCGTTCCCCCGTGGCTATTGCCTGATGGGTGGTTTGTCGTGTAGATTGTGTAGTTTTTAATTGCGATGTGTGATTTTGCAGTAAATCTTGTTTCAGAAATAAGGGCTATATCTATCTTTTCGATTTCTAGAAATATTTTAATTTCTTGAAATATTTTAGTTTTGACTCAATCGTTCAACTGTGGTCAGTTATTTACCGTGCAAACTTTTTTTTTACTAGCATCCACTCTGTCCCACTACTCGGCAAAGTCCTTCTCCTTCCAAACCTCCCTCTCTCGAGCGATCTCTGGTCAAGTTTATCCAACGAACATGATAAGATCGTCACACCACCTACACCGTGGTCGCCCTCGACGGCGTCTTTCTCCCTTAGGCATCCAGTGAGAGACGCTCTTCGCCCACGAGCCCAAGAGAGTGGCCAGCCCACTCTTACTTCAACCTATACGACCTTAGAAAATTTAATTAGTCTGCCTACCAATTACTGTTGATGGTGTAGTTTAATTGCAGTAGAATAAACAACAAATGACTCATCTACCAATTAAGTACAGCTAGAGTGCACCACTTTTTAGTGAGTAAATTAAATCTTGAACGAGTTGTGGCTACCGACCGTAACACAAGATTCGATCCGCGTACTCATGCGTGCAAGGCGTTTTTAAAAGCAAACAGTTTCATTAGACGTAAGTAAATCGGCTAATTAAGATCTTATACGTTTGAAACGGGCAAGGTTGGACGCTGAGAAAGTGGTTTTTTGATAGTATAGAACAAAACACTTCTACTATTGGTTCTTTTTCGAGGACCATGGATGACAAATGATGTCAATAGACTAAATTAATGACATCATCTTAAGGAATTGAAAAAAGATGGCACCGATTCTAATGATTACATTTATACGTATTTAACGTGTATATTGTGATGGAAGCACAGAGGCGTAACAACATCAAAAATTCTCAGAAAATTCCACCAAACTGGACTAATATTCAAGACTTTGTCAGGTGAATTAGTGCTTCTGAATTGAATGATTGCTGTGAGTCGTCAAACGAAGTATTGATTCAACAAGCACGTTAGCGAGTAAGACCTGAATGCGCTGGAGCAAAAAGGAAGAGGCCACAGAAATGGGCATTAAAAGCCTTGATCCAAGTTCCCAAACAAAATGACAGTACAAATAAAGTTCTTGTACTGTTGACGCTGTTACTCAGCAGCAATATGGAGAGATTTAAGACCTACTCAAAGAGACAATGATAGTAAAAACAATGGGCATCACAATGAGCACTTATTATTGTTTTTGAAGTGCGCACTTCAAATGTTTTGTTATAACAAATGATTCGATCGTACTCCGGAATGCGTAGCCTTAGAACAGCTTTAGGATTTAAATTATTGATTTTACATGGCAGTCGACAATTCGACATGAACTAGACTTATTATTATAACGACTGGTTGGATAGTAAAGAAGTGGGAGGATAGTATAGAAGGCTTTGCTCTGCAATAGGAAAGTTCCTACAGATAGGCCTATAGTAATAACTTAGTTCAATAAAAGATCTAATAAAATTCTGTGGATTGTTCGAAAGAGTTATCTGGTACTCACAAAGGGTAATCCTTTATGTTCAGTCTAGTCTCGAGCTTGAGAACTCATTTGATGATTTCTCACGTAAAAAAAACACTTTAAAGCAATTGTAATCAGTTCATTACAGAAAAAAAATCAAAGAGTGAAATAGAATGACTCTTGATCTTGATTAACCCTAATCCGTTTTAATAACTTCAGATTAGAGACTTTATCTAAAACAATCATGTTTAAATTCAAATCGTGATTAGATAAAAACTGTTGGCGATCAGCGTTCCCATCCAATGAAGCAGGAATTATCGCTCACTGTTCGCGGTCACTGGCAAGGCCAATAGTTTTTGTGGCCCAACAACTATTGCGGTCCAGTTTTTATGGTAAAACTCTATTATTCTTTAACGCGTAATTGTTTTGTTATAAAGACACTGACTTCCTAAACATTTGTTGAGGGAAAAAGACAGAATGACGCATCTACATTTCCTAAAAAAAAAATCTTGAGAGCGTTTACATCTCACGGTACACATAGGTACGCAAGGTCTAAAAAGTTGCAAACTTTTACGAAAAATCAGTTTTAGAAAGAGAGTATTTTTTCGCTTTCCTTTTTTATTTTTATTGATAGGCTCGCGTTTGTACCGCTAGGTATCTCACCTGCTGATAAGCTATTATGTGGTCGACGATGGAGCACGCTTGCCTTGAAGTAACCTGTTCACCCTTGACTTAAAGACCCTGAGGTCGTAGCTATCAGTAATAAGACTCCGGCAGGGAATTCATTTATTAGCTGTACCTACGCAAAAATTTTTGTACGTATGGGTGGGAATTCCGGTATGTGAAAATGGCACCCGGGGCCCTAGGACCAAGGCGAAGAATGGAACGGGGTAGGTTTTTAGTCAGTAAGAGTCTGACACTACTTCCCGCTCCACCCAAGGGCGGGATTTGTCATTGGATGATTTTACCTACCGAAAAAAATAAAAAAATAAAATAAAAAAAAAACCATGTAGCGGTAGCGCAACGAACGCAACTTGCCTTGCGTATGTGTAGAAAGTTACATTCAAATCAGTTCATTCATTTGCGAATTTCGAGAATAAGAACTTCCCATTTTGCTTGAAATACTTACCATAGTATTTTTTCCGTACTTCTCCCGCTCTAATGTGGAATGAGATGGCGTGTAAAACCCACCAGTTTCCTTTAGTTGCCCTTTGAGTTTTAGGACCACGATTTCCCTTTCAGAAATTCCCCGTTACGTATGAAATATCGTAATGTGTAAATTGCCGTTTTCAAACGATAGTTATCTGACAATAGGCGTATGTGGGTTTAACTCCGGCACTTTATTTTTACTGTAATCAGTTCATGCCATTAAACGCAAATAGAGATATCTTGTACACGGATTTACACCTTTATTTGCTGTTTGACTGCGGAAAAATAAACTGGTAAAAACAAACCAGAGCGAGTTTGTACGAGTTACAAAATAGTTCTCATATTAAATCCCATTTAATGATGTCGGGACTATATTAATGGGAACAAGTTATTTAGGTGTATAATTTTATAAAATTGGGGTCAATGTGCGTGGGAGTTTAAGAAAGGCAATGGTTTAAATTGCTATGCATTAAGATTTTATAAACACTTTTATAATAAGAGGAATATTATAATAACTAGCGCCCCAGCTTAGCTTTGCGCGGGTGTTAGAATGAAATTCTCGGTTTGTTTCTACTATAATATGCACGTAATTCACACCTAAAACGTCCCCATGAATCACTATCTTTTGGTGAAAACCGTATGAAAATCCGTGCAGTAGTTATTGGGTTTATCGCAAACAGTCGACGTGGTGGCGATGCCGATGCCTCGTTTGAGCAGCTTTAAAGACCAAGGTGCAGAATAACACGAACCTAATAACGCAAGTTAAAACAAAAGAATTTCGTTTCAGTAACCAGCAGTAGATAATTTGAAATAATGTAAGTGTTAAGTAGTTATCATAACAAATGATTGGCGGAGCTGTTACGATGATTAGTAACGTTTACCAGATACAAATAGCTAAGGAGGTGTTACATATATTTTGTTTGTTAGTACCTACAGTCATATTTCTACACGCCTTCTGTTCTAGTACATTAAATATTCAGCTTTAGTTGAAGCCTCTTTTGAATAGTGCTCTATAATAATCCTACCTAATTTAAATAAAATGGCAGTTATTTAAAATTATATATATTCTGGCTTACATTAATTGAATAGGTTTTGAATGAAAATAATTTTTTCATAAAAACAAAATATAGCTATCATACGAGTCCTATTGTTGTATACAAGACCATTTCAAAGAGCTCGAAACATGATGGATTTATCTTATTACGCCACTATTCGACTCCATCATCAGATCAACTCCATGGTACGGTACCATATTAATACATTATCGACCGATACGGTCACAATAATGTTTCCGACTCTGAAGAAGTTAGCCGTTCCGAACTATGCGCGTACTCGAAAAAATACGCAATACGCATTCGAAAAAAGAATCACTGCGCAGCCAATTTGTGCTAAGTTCGGAGTATTCAAGATATTTCTACATATTTTTTTTAATAATAATAATTTATTGGGCGTGAGTAATGCTATAATGGGTAACTTACAAGGTGTGGATAATGTTATAAGCTTTTGTTTTCATTAATTAAGTAACATAACTTAGTTTCCGAAGATTTCCTGCACTAAGCGAGGCCTGTCCCGCAGGAAATTTATAAGTTTTTGGCGTTACAAATTACTATTTCGGTAGTACTTTACATAGATACACCAAATTTCAGCTCAACCAGTTAGGAATATGTTTAAAAATCCATATGCAAGATTTGTCCTGTCAGAGTGGCATATTTGCACTAGCGAAAAAGCTCGATTTGTCCTAAACAGACATACATACAAACATTGCAAGTTAAATAAAATATTGTAAAAAGGTAAAATGCCTTGGCTAAGTCAATTGTATTTTAATTCCTTACAACAAATTCACTATAATCGCTCTTAAACATGGCATATGTTTAAATATCTTCACTGACCTACATTTCAGTAATTCAGTATCGAACAATTCACCACGTGAAAGCAAACAATTTCTTCATGACCGTAAGTGGAACAGTTGATATAAAGAATGTAACAATGTTTGAAGAAGAACTGCGATAACAGTTTCTACATGAAGAATATAGCATTTGTATTGTACGCGACAACTAAGTTGAACTAAAATGGCCGTCGTTGCTATGATTACGCGCAGCCCCCCGCTGGCCGCACTTCGATCGAGACTCGAATCTGTTAGTGCGCATAAAAGGTCATGGTTCAACTTACGGCTGCGAATAATAGCAAGTTCATTATCTAGCTGAGTAAATGAAAAAGCCCCCTGCGTTGTGGGATAGCTCGAAAAAAATATGGCCCAGTAACGTAAAAGGTAACTTGAACACTGTGTTCTTGGCTTCAATTAATACAGTGGGTTTTAATCAACAAAAGTTGACTAACACTCCCGCTCGTTCTACCTAAGGTCTTTTTTACATAGCATGAGTAGTATTACTGATGATGATGATGAGAAGGATAAAAATATACATCTATAAGATGATAGAAAAGTATAGGTAGTTACATTGTATGAATCCGATAGCTGCCACCCGCACTTTTCTGTAGCAATTGTAGTGTAGAGTGGAATTAGTTATTTGATGATTTCCCACCAAAGAAGCCAGAACATTATCTACGTACCGCAATTAAATCATTATAAAACATTCTGTAATTACGATAATAATCAATAACTAATGTTAATAAGCAATCAAACAGTAGATAACAAGGTGAGTTACAAATTAATCGATTGAACACTTCAATATCTGAAATTGGTTCGAGCCGCACGCGCAGGAGTTTTGTGAACTACGTCATAAACAGGATAAATGGTTGCCGTGCGGTGAAGGTTAGCGAGCAATACTCGATGCATATGAATGTTCCTACATCACCTGCATGTAGGGTTCCCAACTATACTTTATAATAATGTATCTTACTTTATTTTTGGTAAATATACTTTATATTTTCGCATAAAAATAAAGTACCATATTGAAAATACTCTATTTTCAATGTTTTCTGTAATGCGTAAAATAAAACAGTAATATGAATAATTACTGAACTATTATCGATGCTTCTATGTTAAAACAAGTTTCCAAAAATGTAGGGATACCTAATGAAAAACTGTTAGTCAATGCTAGAGAAGCACGTAAACAATTGGATTTAAGAGATTAATAAATAAATAAATACTTTTTTTTTATTCCTACTAAAATATTGTGATGATTTTTCTTCAAAAACAGTTGGTAACCCTACCTACATACATGATACAAGTCGCTCTGCTCTCAAAGGCCACCCGTCAGGCACTATTGCTTCCGGAGTCGACTGCCACTTATCACTTCCGATTATCTGACCTTTTCGTTATTTTTACGGGAATGGAATGCAATTGAATGCAATGAATCGTTGGTTTTTTATTGATTTTGTGTCCTTAGATACTGAAGGAAGGATATAAGAAACAAATGATTAGTGATCCTTTCAGTCGTAACTTCAGGAACCTTGATTACAGCGTTTTAATTAATAGAACTAACTTTAGTACTTACCCATTTGCTTTTAAATAAATACCAGGTAAATATGTAGTTAGGTATTTATTAATTGTTTTATATAGGTACGTACCGACAGTCATTTAAGGAAAGGGCGTGTCATTTACCAGTTTCTATAGAATAACCTGATGGTACCATTAGGATTGATTTTTGCAAAGATGCAATTTGAACCATATTTAGATGGCGAATAAGATTTTTCAACGTCTAAGATATCAGTAAGATACTAAAATGATTATATCATGTAGGTATGAAAGCCATAAACCAAAAGTTTGACGGGCTGCAGTAATAAATTGTGGCCGCCAGAGCATGTTTTTATGAAAAATCATACATGGTACTTCAAAGTACAGGAATATTTCGACACTATCAGCAATAAACAATAGCAATTTATGATATAAACTTAGTTATTTTAGATGCTGAACGATCGAGAACATTGCCACAGATATGCGATGACAGCCTATAACAAATTGCATATCGGGAGCATTTTGCAGCAGGAAACTCATAATTGCATTATTTATAGTTATTTGATGAAATATGCCAAATGGGAAGTACGCTTTACACAATAAGAGTATTGGTACAGTTGGGGGCATTGCCAATATTTTGTGATTGGAATATTGTTAACGCTACACAAAGGTTTCTGAAAGGATCCATTGTAGATTGGAACATTCGTGAGAGTTATTTGTACTCGTTCTTTACTATGGAACTTCAGCATTGCTAGATTCGGAAAGAAAGCTAGATTTTTTTTATGGCAGGTAAAATTATCCAATGACAAATCCCGCCCTTAGGTGGAGCGGGAAGTAGTGTCAGACTCTTACTGACTAAAAAAACTGCCCCGTTCCTTCGTTGCCTATAGTGCCGGGGCTGAGCCTTCCTCTCAGAAAACTGCCCTTGACCCCATCAGACTTCGACCCTGCCTACCTGCAGTTAGCAGGCTGGGCCTCTTCGGTGTACTGACAGCTCCTTGAGGCGCGCGGGAACAGAACGCGCCGTCGACGACTTGGGCTCGGTCCGGTCGGTTACCAGACAATCGGACAGCGTGCTACCCATTGCACGCCGTCCGCAAGCCCGCGCCTACGGTGGCCGGAAATCGGGATTGGAATCCCGGCGGCGGCTGGGGCGAGCGCCCCGTTGCCTCTGCCTGATGCGGTCGGCCTCCTCCTTTGCTAGCATTACTGCTTCACAGAAGAAGGCGACCGCCTGCCATCCCTCCTCACTACAGACCATGGCCTGAACCAAGGCCCAGCGAGAGAGATCGCTGCCGCCGATCGACGACACGAGGACACGGCGATGCTCCGCCCAGGCGGGGAACACCTCTACAGTGTGCTCCACCGTGTCCTCCGGGTGTTCCGCACAATGGCGACACCCGGGCGAATCCTCCGCACGAATCCGGAGCAGGTACTTAGCGTACTTTCCGTGTTCGGTAAGCACCTGCGTCGTGCGGAAGTTGAGAACGCCGTGTGGGAAAGAAAGCCAGGTAAAGGATAATACAACGAGCATGAAGTACAAGTCCTTTATCCATCAGGGGATGGTAACGAAGCGTCATGTGAACAGGAGGAATAAGTTTACTGAAATGCATGTTAATAAAAGAGTTATGAGTATTTAAGTATACATGTGGATGAATGGAGAGAAACAGCCAAGGGTATATAACATAGCATATGAGAGAAAAGGGACAACAGAATAAAAGGTAGGTTTGAAACAAAAAGTGTTGTGCCGACCCCAAATAACACGGTACAAAGGCAGGAAGATGATGATGATGGGAAGGTAACACAGCGGTTAATGACGACGAAGTTTTTAAGGAAAGCCATTCCTCAGTAAGCCCAGAAACGAATAAGGACAGTCAATGGGAAATTACAACACACTGTTCAACATTTGTTTTTAATAACGTTGGTCGCAAGGCAAACCTTGCACTCATAACTCACGGAAATATTTCAATATTTGCTGTAAATGCCAGTTCATACAGCTAATGTTCTGGGTGAAACAGGTCCATTATTTCATTTATTTTATTACTGCATGTGTACAATATACATCTATGTAAACGACCTAAAGTTGGCAATGTTACAAATTAATTAATGGTTATTAAAAAGTGGTTAGTTTTGAACCCAGTCGAGGTTATTGCAGAATGTGACTTTCATGCCAACGTCAGTAGTGAATAGGTCGAGTGGTTTCTTGAATTTCACTTATGTTAACTTTAATGCTCATGCTTAGACCACAGATTACCGAGTAGTTATTATTTATGTAACTTTATGTTTGAGTAACAGACAACGCTTTGAATAATATTTGATGTTTTGAAATTGCTTATTCTCTAGTTTTTTTTTTATTTCAGGCAAAAGCTACCTACATATTATATAACCAGATTCATGAAAAAAAAACTATAAATAGCCTTGATAGTCGTCCAATAAACTCTCCTATCATGGCGATCAATTTAAAACTGTCACAGTTTGGCCTGTCAACAAGCTGTAGGTACTGATAAACATAGGAATTCTCCCACTTATGGCTATAGCAACATGGCAGATGGTTAAAATGATTGATGTCTTTCAAGTGTTCAGTAGAACATTTAGGAAGATAAACACCGAGATGAATACTGAACAACTTATCTATATGTGGTAGCGAGTTCCTTATCTCGCACGTGATTCCCGCCTTGAATTGATCGTTCGCTAAACAAACACCTCAGCCCGACCCACCGCACTCGACATCTAGTCGAGCAATACAATTAAATTGATAGCATAACTGAAACGATGGCCACACATGTCCGATGTCGACTGGACGACTATTGGAAGATTTATGTAATAGGTAGACATGATGACATGACTTTTATTGAATCTAAACGTGCATTTGAAGACCATGTAATGGAAAATTATGAATGTAATGGCTATAAATAACATAAAAGAGATTATGAACGATAATAATATTGTTAGGAAGGAAATGGACACTAAGATTACCTATTTATAGATAGGTACATAATTATGTAGGTTTGAAAGAAAAATGAGGATGATCCTAGACGTGTTTAAGCCGACAATCTCAAAGAATTTAAGACTTGAAGCAGTTTTAACACTGCAATAAAGATTATGATATCAAAGCTATGACAGGAAATGCCCTCGAATAAGTTCCAAGGAAGTAACGATTGTACCTATATTAATTTGTAAAGAGCTCGAATTTAAGTCGGAAGACTATTTTCAGTCAGGTGACTATTTGTCAGAAATCTGAATTGTTCCGAAAAAAATGTTCCGAGCAGGTAAACGTTACCAAGGTCAGACTAAAAGTCGGCAGTGTGTAACCAACCTACTAAACATTAAGGAACATGCTTGTAATAAATAACCCATTCACAAAATAATATGCCTTTGAAATAGTTTCAAATGACTAAGCGTGGTCAACAGTTGATTGTGGCACGTGATTTATTACTAGGTATACCTAAAACTTTGCAAAAAATAACAGCTAGACCGAACTTCAGGTGAATACTACGCAGATTTAGAATTGACAGGACTTATAAATAAGGTGTCGAAATACGTGTAACATGCAGCTGGGCTGCCATAGATAGATATTACACAGACAAATGATAAGAAAATTCTGTAAAAAGATCACTTTATGCTAACAAGGACGGGCGTAGATAAAATATATCTTTTGAACGAGTTACCGTTGAGGGGCAATGTTAAGATAAAACTCTTGGGAGGATTGAACGAGTGCTTGAGTTGATATATATGAACTTAATAATGTAACTGGTGCTAAAGATTTTACAAAGCCATTTTAAATGTTTAGAACACAAATTATTAACTAATTAGAAAGCAGTAGTCAATACAGTCAAAATTGTCACAATAGTTTAATTAAACATTATAATAAACATTCCACCATAAAATAAAACTATTAAACATACAGAAGAAAACATACAAACGGATATCGACTGCATTGATTATTTGAACACACTAACTAATCATACAGTTTCACGGGCATGCACACTATAATCCGATTATCATCGTCAGTTATTTAGAAAAGTTATCATAACACAATTTCCTCACTAATTACCAACAAACATTAAGAAGAAATGCGTTCGAATCAACTCATCAAGTATTCTTAAAGGCTCGATTCGTAGTCAAGGCGGCTGCTATCGCTCCGTACGTTACATTCAATATGCAATTATATACTCAGGAATTTTTGTTAGTTGATAGAGTGCACTGCGGAAATGGACCTTATTAGGTAGAGCATTAGGTTTGATTAGTATTGTTAGAATAAATAGTGAGGTATTGGACGCACCAGTGATCGTGTTTCGTATCGCAGTCCCCTCACGGTAACACGTTTGGCGCGAGGAACGCGCGGTAAGCAACTGACGTTCGTCTGATATTGCCATGTTGGTGCCGCCGAACATGTGACCATGCTAACTTCGTGATGTGATCGTTAAATTGTTGTTCCCTAACTTTGTTATTTCTCGTAAAGATACCTTGTTTACGAATTTTATATTATTTTTATTACAATAACGGATCGTTTTAAGGGATTTAATTATATATGCGCATGCGCATAGAATTAAATTACGTCGATCTTGGCATATAGACATACATCCCGTTTACGTAAACTAATATTATATTATTATATCACACTTTTATTACATCGAACCTATAAATTGGACGTTAGTTAACAGTTTAAACCGCTACGGTTAATGTAAATATCACCGGACATTTTATAAACTATGTACCTACAACATAATTCGAGGGTAATCCGGTAAACAGATAATTTAGTAAAACAAATTAAAACTGATAGGCATAGCGAAAATTAATAATTATTTCTGATTTAATAGCAGGTAATCTTATAAAATTACATAAAAATACTCACGAATGGAAAAAAAGCGTTGGTATATCGCAATAATAATCCACACAAGTGAAGAAGTCGTGTCTGTTTTGTTCTCACATCAGCTGATGATAAGGAAGATGAGAGCTATCTCGTGATCGCGCCGTGCGGTTGGCAGCACTGACTCCTGCGCAGCCTCCGCGGCCTCGCGTCGACTCATCATTGCGTGATTCGTACTGCGGTTTAATAATTACTTTTGTAAACTCTGGTAATGGATTGGGAAAATTGAACTTCAACTTGTAACTAATTTTTAAAATATATCATCAAATGACTCCTTCCGATCTGGGTGGAGTAAGCGGGAGTGTCAGACGTTAAATGACTCCATGGTTTGTCTGAAAAGGAACCTCGGGGTCCTGGGATGCAACGCAAAGAAGAAATATAGGAGTGGGTTTTAGTCAGTAAGCACTTGAGAGCGGGAGAAGACGTTGGATGATTTTCCACCTAAATAAAAGTCGTTTAAAACCCACCTGTGAACCTTAAGTCGCCTTTTGGAGTGTCTTGCCGGTAGGAAACGACCAATTTGGAACCGTGCACTATCTTCTGACGTTTTATAAGTGCCCATGTAGGCCTGTGTGAAATAAAAATATTTGAATTTCGAAGTCAAAACTTCGAAATTCAAATATTTTTCCAGGATTATAGTAACTTTAGAGTAGTCCCGCAGCCCTAGTGGGTCCATCCCAAACGGCTAGACGAGAAATATGTAAAGGTGTCTATATCAATCTTTTAACAGCAGTGTTATCTAAATGACAACATATTAAAAAGTAATTATACTAAGTACTTACATATAAATATCACTTACCTACAGAATTACAGACAGGTCATTCTGATAGCCTTGTAAATACAGCACACAAAGTTTTCAATATAATATAATTATAATTCTATTCTTTCATATTATTTATACGTACATATTAGAAAACAAAGACCCCGCACGTCTGCCTGTATGTTCGCGATAAACTCAAAAACTATAAACCGAATTTTTATGAGGTTTTCGCCAACCGAGTGTGAAAGGTTTTGATGTAAAGTATGTAATGGACAATAATATTCATAATATTTAATACATTTCCTCGACACTCCAGGTATTCTATACATTGCGTAGGTATTGTATAGAATCCCTGAATTATAAAATTGCCGGTAACACAAATATAAAAATCGTATGCTATTTGTCAATCTCGCAGAAGCTTATAAACAGCAATTTGATTAATTTTCTTATAGGATTGGTATAAAAGAAAAAAAAAAATGAGAACTCCCATAAAAATTTATATGCCGATTGAAAATTTGAATGCGATTTTAATTTGCCGATTACGTATTTTTTAGGGTATCAGGTAATCGCCTCGATGGGAAGTAATAATTTCACGAGACCAAAGCCGCAGGCGGCAACTAGTAAAAAATTACATTACCTTGTTTTATAACATGCACAATACACGTTCATCATACAAACATATGTGAGTATGAGACATTAAACAATTTTATACTCAACAGGTGATTATTGCCATTGCCTTCCGATTTGCAGTAATTGAGGCCTGAGCCAAGGTGATGACAGGTACTAAGGTAATTCGAGTAAATTTAGTTTCATTATGTACCTATATCGGTTTATGTAGCGAATAGAACTGTGTAATAAAAAAAACCAGTAAATATTTTTTTTTAATAAAATATATTTTGTTGACAATAAGTACATAGACTAATAATATATAACAATATGCCAAAATACATAATAAAATATATTATATAATTTAAGTAACAAATAAAATGTGTATGTATTTCTAAACTACGAATACAATTAATTAATTTATAAAATTCACTACAGTTTGACTAAGATGGCATCATTTTATGATTAACATATTGTGATTTTATTTTTTACAATTTACAAGTTTTGATAGATGACCTTTCAAATAAATTAATATGCTAAAATTAGTCTAGTTTGTAACCGCGAATGACTTAGCAGGATTGTTAAATACGCGTACCAAGTAAAAATACATATTTTATATTTAAAATAAGGTGTTAAATGGCTATACACGCAGGTATACATAGACGAATTTATTCAAATTTTATTCGTTTATGACGTAGACATCATTCGTCATAGACAAATAAATTCAATAATAGCCTGAACAACAGAATATGTTTTCACTTAATATCCCAAAAAGGTCATTATTATGTTAACTTTTTATATAAACAAAATAAGGCTAAGAGTAGTATTTTTTTGGTATTGATAGTAAAAGAATCTATGCACACACCATTTTGTAATATCACATAATCTGTATCTATTTTAAGTCTATAACAACCTCCGTCTCATCCTTTGAATACTACCCTCCATTAATAAAATTAAAACATAAATAAGTTGATAATGCATGATCCAATGTTTTGTACGATCAGCAACGAAACATGCATCACGAAAAAAAATAAACTTAGTAATTAGGTGAGACGGCGGTCAAACAACAAAAAAAAACAATATCTGTTCTGGTGCTATTTGACTAAATAAAATAAAACATTTTCTTTTAAAATTTATTTTCTATTGCGGACCTTACTAAATTACATTAATAAACTTAATTATCTTTATTTTAATTTAAAAAAGATTCGCTTTACATTTAAAATAAATATAATTATATTTCAAAAGGTCGCCTTGAAAAATCGTCATGCTACTGAGCCGAAAAATTAGAAAAAAATGACCGAAGGCAAGCTACTTAGTGTACAGAGTGATAATACTTATTAAGTATCCTTTTATACAATCATTAAAATTTGTTTCCAATAACACAAAATGACTTCTAAATCAATACCTGAATAAAAACGCATCGTCGGATTTTCAAACTCGGCTCTGTGCCAAGAGTTAACACCCAAACTATGCAATAATGGCAGGCATGATTTAAAAAAATATAATCTATTGACATAGTGGAAAACTATTGGGAATACCACACGCACACGCTTCACTAGAGTTTTACCTCCGCAGGCCACTTTGTACTTTTTAATTTTGATTTTACTTTTCAATTTTGATTGTACTTTTCAATTTTGATAGAGACATGCTGGTAGTAGACAATAGGATAGACAAACTATCACATTGAAATCCTAAAATACATTTATAAGCCTAAGTCACAATTCACACATCCTTTTCTCATACCATAACCAAATAATTAACAAATTATACTAAACTAAATAAGGAACAATAAATTAACAACATGCGAGGTAGAATGGGTTGATAATTTAAATTAATAAACTACATAGTTTACCTGGTAATCACTTTTCTAGAGCAAACTTTCTTCTTTCTTTCTTTTCAAGAGCATCACATGGTCTGTCCACCAAGACATATAGTCAAGTCAAGCTCGAAGTATGGATAAGAACCGTTAACACGACATAAATGTTGATTTACATAGACTGGCGCCAGCATCACTTGATCCCCGCACTGGATCAGCACTGTATCAATGTAAACTGTAACATTTTATTCCAGTCCAGCAATTATTTACATTGATACAGTGCTGATCCAGTGCCGGTATCCATTGATGCTGGCGCCAGATACTGTATCAATGGTGATGGTTAAAATTATTTTTACCATCACCATCATTTCTGCCGAAAGACATCTAATGCTGGACACAGGCCTCTCTCAAGTGTCGCCACAATCATTGGATTCCCGTCACCCTCACCAGATCATCGGTCTACCTTGTGAGAGGCAATCCATCACTGCGTCTTCATTTTAACCATACCCTAGTTTATTAGGGTCAATGCAAAAAAATATACCAATATCTAATTATAATGCAAAAGACCCTTGTGCTGTAAAATATTTCTGATTAAAAAAAGAAAAATATATAATTTTCTGTTCTATAGTAAAGTTCGAATGACCTTTGACATCGCATAATTTTACAATAAATCAGATAATCATACACTTGTTTTTTTTTTTTTTTTAATATAAATAAATCTATTAACATAAAACTTCCAATAGCGGGTCCGAACAAAATAAGGCAGCTCATATTACTCAACTTTTGTCGCCGGGTGAATATGGGCTATAAACTAACAATCAACCTTTGGCCCACTTAACCAACGAGATGTATCGAGAAACGTGTCATCATGTCAAACAGCAACTCGATATGTATTTTTTCGAATACATTTATGAACAATAAGACCCGTGCCTTACTGCGACGCCATTGTGATGCTGCCAGTTCAAGCAACCAAGAAAATGCATGCAGCTATGGTGTGTAACGAATATTCGCACTCGCGAATACTCACACATTTTTTGACATTCGCATTCGTATTCGCAAGAAACATGCGAATGTTTTTGATAAACGTAAATAATATATTGAATGAATGGATATAGAATGACAATACAACTGTTATGATTTTACAATTTTCTATTTACTTTCATATTTTTCTATCACACAACTTGCATTTCACATTTTCAGGGTCACGAATTGTGAAACAATATATTAGCGAAGTTTGGAGTCATAATCCTATGTTCGGTTTAAACTTGGCTGAAAGAAATGTCAAACCTGCAAGATATTTTGCCCGCACTTTGAAAGCCAACATTCGCATTCGCGAATATTGAATTTGAATATTCGCAGTTGCATACGCGAATGTGAGAAATCTAACATTTGTTACATCACTAGTGTTTTCTCTTTACCTTTACTTTCATATTTTTCTATCACACAACTTGCATTTCACATTTTCAGGGTCACGAATTGTGATACAACATATTAGCGAAGTTTGGAGTCATAATCCTATGTTCGGTTTAAAAAAAAAAAAAAAAAACTTGGCTCAATGAAATGTCAAACCTGCATGATATTTTGCGCGCACTTTGAAAGCCAACATTCGCATTCGCGAATATTGAATTTGAATATTCGCATTTGCATACGCGAATGTGAGAAATCTAACATTCGTTACATCACTAGTGTACCACAGTTGGTCACGTAGTCAAAGTTACATTTTTTTTGAACTGGCTACGTAGCCATAGCTTCCAGTAAGGCACGGCCCTAAGAGATGTTCTAAACTAAAATATTTATTAAAGTACCATCTCAATATTATGTACTCGTATTTATAATACGTAATTACAATACATACAATACAATTGTATTACTCAGATATTTTAATTCCGTTCACACGACGCGACGTAAAATAAGTACAACATTTTTTGTCCTATTCTACAGTTTCCAAGTTCACCGTATTGCATCGGTTAATCAATACATAATATCAACTTAATTGCTCATCAGTCGTGAAATAAAACAATGGGAAATCAAATCTCTATACGGTAATAAGAGAAATAAAACCATTAAAACAATAAAAATAAGATATCAGAGTTACAATAGGCTTTGTGTGCACGTGTTTGCACGTTTCGAAACTGATTTAATTATGTAAGTAAACAAGATGAATAAATACTAATAAAAAAGATGAAGGAAGATTCTCTGGTCTGAACTAAGTCAAAGAGATTCAAAGCATTTATTTCAAACAAACCATTTACAGGCACTTTTGAAAAGTACTATAAGGAACCTAACTGCAAAATTATTATAGTTTTGGTGATTTCGTGATTAATCAGCGAGTGGTTTTTACCACTCGCAAAGATTAATTATAAAAGCGAAATCACTTTTCTATTTATAGATTGTACACACCATAATGAGAACAGGACAAAACATTTACAAAAACAAGTGTACAATAGGTGGTCTTATGGCACAGGGCCAGGGCAATGTACCAAAATCATAAATATCTATTAAAATTCGTTGAACGAAACGAATCTCCCTTTTTATATGTATCACCCCAGTAAAGTCGCAGATAAAATACCTGCACTTTGAACCTCAAATGTGTTGTAAAACAAATATATACAATCAGCTATAGATTTATATTTTACGTACTAACCGACCATGATTATAAATCGTACAATACTTTTGTTGATCGATGTCTATCTAACTAAAATGGGGCCAGAAAAAAACAACTTAGGGTGTTTACCACATCGGTTTAGGGATATTTTTGGCACGATTAATCAGCGCGTATTCTTGCCTAATGTTTGTGATAAACAATCTGCCGGTATACATCAATAAGCAAGCGAATTCGTGGCCGGACTGCTTACACTTTGGTATTTTGTAGTTCGCTATGGCTAATTTATCTAATCGTTTCCAGAATCATATTTCTACAGACAAAAATACTCGCAATTGAATTATACTGTTCAAAATGCGTGCATAATGGACAATGTAAATAAACATCAAGTCATTTAGCACTTATAGTTGAACAGAATGTCACGCTCGAAGGGGTAGACAGAGGTAGTACCTACATCGATATTTTGCTAAATTTGTTTTAGTCTTATGCAGTATTTTTGAACTAAAACGAAGGGCAGACACATAAAGGACATGCCACAATCGCGGCGATAAGTCCTCTTTTTGAGAAGTCGTTAGTGATAATTATGCAAAAAACTGGCGCAGGTCTTCGCCAATAACAGTTGTTGCGGGTGTACTATACCATAATTATGTATCGATCAAACCGTGGAAGTCTACCCCGCTCAGGCAGAGTACCGCCGTAGTTCAACGATGGATAACCATATGTTAAATAGGTACTGAGACTCGGAAAACCTGTCTAGAGGTATTTTTTGTAAAGTAAAGACGAATGCGTATACCTACGAATCAATTGGAATGATTTATTGTCACAAACAGCGCTTTTATATATTACCATAGGATATCATACAAGTGGTAATGGTACTGAGGATTATGCGATTTGATTGATCACCAATAGGACATGATCCATTGGCCCCAACTGTAATTTTTAGATCTTGGACAGTCGTTACGGAAGCCAGAAAATCTGACATCGGTCACACCAAGGAAGTCACTCCATGTAAAAAAACTGGTATACTACTACATCCGGTTACACTGGAAGCCAAACTCCACAATGTTGGAAAAAGGCTTGACAAAGGTAGAAAACCAAAATTCCATCTGCTACTTGGAAAATCTTGATAGAAATAACCAATAAAACCCATTATATGCTAAAGCATATGTAGTAGGTACTTGGTGGTATTGGTAGGTAGGTACTTATTTTATTTCACAACCGATTAAATTAACCTACTTGTAGACGAAATTATTCCTCATAAATTTTAGCACGAGAGAGCAAGTCATGGGTGAACACTTACCTATTTGTGTTCTTATACAGTGTTCCGTAGGCATATTTTACATACTTAATTGTTATGATATTTTTTATGAAAGAGTAGGTAATACTATTCTAATCACAATTGTCTAACTTTATACTTTAATTATTAATCAGGTAATCCCTCACAATTATAACATTTAAACAAACAGCTACTCTCATCTAGTTTTTGAACAGGTCAAGAGCTTGGCACAAAACACCGATGGTTCCATTTCAACACAGAACTTCTTTATTTATATAAAAACTTTATGATGGTAGAACTCAAGTAAGACTATGAACTGCCTGGCACTTAACCTGTTTTTTATTACAGTAACATGTATAAAATCTAATAGGATACTTACCAATACTTAATTATGTAGTTTCAGCATTGTGTTTCTATGCCCAATAAAATTATTTTTCTTTCTTTCTTTCTACCAAGAAATGTGGTATACAGTCAAACATTTACGGTATAAAAATCAATTTGGGTTTTTTTTTTTTTTTTTTTATTATTGATAGGTTCGCGCTTGACCGCTATCTCACCTGATGGAAAGTGACGATACGGTCGACGATGGATCGCGCTTACCTAGAAGAAACCTTTGGGTTGTCATATAACACGCCATTTTGTAGACTATCAAGTTTATTTCATATTTTTCCTATAGAAAGTTTTCACAATATTATCCCATACGTCCTATTCATAAAGCTGAAACAAAGAAGACTTGTTTAAAGTAACAGAAATTATTGTTATTGTCAATCTTTTGTCGAAGAGCTGAACCTAAAACATAAACTCAGCTCTTTTTTCCTATGGGAATAGACTGATAGACTGAAAGCCTTGCGATGCGGCGTCGTATGGGCGAAGCCACAACACTGCGTTGCGACGTCGCCTCGTAAAAATCATCGTACAACTGTGCGACGTCGTTTTGTCGATGCGATGTCGCAACGCAGTGCTGCGGCCTCGCCCTGTCGCATCGCGTCGCAGTTTTGTGTGGAAGCCCTTAGGCATACTCCAGCAGTCAACCAATGGTGGTTGGAAAGATAACACCCGTAGCTCGGTCTTCGTCATAATTATTATATTTTAAGTTCTCTTAAATTATAATGATTTGATATTTTAGTTCGGGTCGCTAAAATTCATATATTTTCTGATATTATATCATGAATGGAACTACTGATAATAAAATTATCAGTAGTTCCTACTACTACCCCATTATTTCTAGATTTTTTTAAAATGGAACTAGTGATAACAAAAATCATCAGTAGTTCCATCATGGAACTGTTAATGGTTCTAGTGGCAATGGACCGTCTTTTTTTACCCAAAGATTGACTACTGTACATGAAGTTATGCATAAAAAAGTATAATTAAGAAAAAATATGGGCGAGCCCCCCTATGAGTAATATTTATATCTTACTGTCTTTTTCTCGCAGCTTCGCTTGGTCCATCAGGTATCGTGTTGTTTTTTAATTATTTATTTTCAGCGATTGTGTAACTTTCTATCAGTGAAATAATTTACGCAATTGGATAAAGATTTCCAGAGATTAATACATATTACAATAAACACGTTATATTAAGCTTTCTATAATAAAATTATAACCGTTTGAAACTATTTGTTTTAATTTTAAAGAAATTATTTGCATGTCACCATTTGCTTTTTTTTTTCATACAACTACAAAATGACTTACTTGCTATCATCGGAAGCCTCATGGACCATATCAGGGTGTGGCTACACTTTATTGTAACCTTTTCTGAACCATCGAAAGTATTGGAAGTGCTTACAATTCCACCAAACCGCAGCTGCTGGTTGTCTGCAAAATGAAAACAAATGAATATGGTAAATCCTATCCTATCCTAGTTATCATGATTTCAAACGAAAGATGTCCAACATAGGCCTCCCCTAGCGTCGTCACAACGACCAATTCTGTGCGCCTCGTATCCAAAACACAAATACAAAATACGATTTATTAATTATGAAAAATATATTAAATGTATTTGAACTGGTAGTACTCGTATAAGTACTGGTAGAAGACAATGTTATTATCATTATCAGCTTTGCAGTTATCATAATAAATCGCTTAATCCATTTTAGCGATATAATTTTATAATTCCATCCGTGTTCCGAAAATGTTCTGCACAGTACCATCCGATGATCAAGGTGGGGGGGGGGGGGAATTCTATTGGATGAAAGTAGAGACTAATAATAAAAGTTTTTTTTTTAATAATAATAAAGCTTGTTTTCTCTACAATATAACTCCTAATTGTTAGCCTTATTTCTATGGTAATATGAGGATGAGCATTATATTGTGGGAGACTGGTGCCTAGACTAGGCTCAAGGCCTGTATTTCAGGTCACCATGGCAAAACTATAAATTGTAGTTACAGTCGAGAGCTTTTCAAGCTATAAAGCAAGGGAAAACTGCAACATTTTAGTGCTAATGTTGGTGGAATACCCACTAAAATGTCCAAGGGGACTATAGTCACCACCAAAATTGTTACCATAATAGTGCAAAATCTAGCACTGAAAGTGCTGAGTTCACAAAACCAAATGAAGCGCGTGGTGCCATATTGCCTGCCCACACCTTCCTTAGTGCGTGTGTGTGTACCTTGAAGGCGAGTTTTACTTGTTCAAATTAATGTTCCATTTCATAAATCAAGTTCTTATAAATGATAAGTTTACAAATGGTTAACAAATGTTACGAATGTGGCAGATTAGATAAAAAAAGGACTATTTTTTTTCTCTATTACTAGAGCACCCCCCCCCCCCTGCCCCCCCTTGGCGCCACCCTTGCACTGTACAAGTTGGCTAGTTTAAACATCTAAGGCCGCTATCCTACTGGTGTTTGACGAGCGTTGGCGCTTCTCCGACGTTGCACAAACGCAACGTTAAAGACGCGTCGGGATAGCGTCTTCCAAATGAGGCATTTGTTTTTCCGTAAAAGTAGATAACTCCTTTTCAGTTGAAGGTGTAACAAATTAAGCGTATTTGTTTCATCTTGCAAAATATAAAATAAGTAGCAACGCTATAGCATGCATTTATGATCGCTGAAGCAATTATAAAATCAACAAAAACAAATTGGTAAAGCTCATTATGTCTTAGCCTATGATGGACCATTGTGCGTGGTTGATGGCGACCATCAATTCAGAGTGCTTTATTCAAGGGCTTTAGTGACAGTAGTAAACTTAACTTAGGGGTTTAAAAAAAAAACCTATTCTCAAACCTAACAAATATGGACACAGTTTCATAAAAATCGGTCGAGCCATTTCGGAAGAGTTCGATAACAAACACTGTGTGATACCTACGAGTTTTTTTATATATTAGATACCTATGCATTTTATAAATTGAATTCAAGATTGTGTTTATCGTGATACAAATTTTTGTATGCATCGAAGCCAATATGGGGGTTGCCGCAGGGGCGTGGTACTTACGCCCCTGCGGTCACTCTGTGTGTGAACAGGATGTGTGTGGTTTAGCGTTTTAAGAGTAGCAAAGGATGTTGTGGATTATCCTGTATCCAGGCTGGAGAAATCATCAATTTAGGGTGCTACATCGCTAATAAGCAAAGATACTTACCAAGATTCCATTTCAGTCCAGTAGTAGTAACATGTTGGCAAATATCGCCAACTGGGACCAAAGAACACCAAGCTCTCTTATGCAGCCTGCTTTCTTCAGGAACATAAATGACATGGTCCCCAGGCATTAGCAGCCATGATATAGAATCATCCGAAATTATAAATACATTTGTATTTGCATCTAATAATAACTCCTCTTTTACTAGAAACAGGGTTTGGACATTCGCTATTATCTGGTCAAATCGGCCGGATGTTTGCGCTATTGCAATAATATGGGATAGCTGGAAAAAAATTAAAACATAATAATGCACGCTCGTAACATAACTGACGATGATAATGTTAAAAAAGTTATTGTGCTGGAAACACCTGAGTTACTCCTGTATGATGAGTGCATTCAAAAACATTAACCTTACATAAGTTGACAAGACAGCCAGACCCTACAAATAAGTGTTCCACGTATCTGTGGGCTATACAAATAGTTGTATCGTGTGGGGTTTTTTTTTTATGGTAGGTAAAGTCATCCAATGACAAATACCGCCCTTGGGCAGAGCGGGAAGTAGTGTCAGACTCTTACTGACTAAAAACCTACCCCGTTCCTTCGTTGCCTATCGTGCCGGGGCCGGGTATCCCTTTCGGAAGCTGACCCATGACCCCAGCAGGCTTCGACCCTGCCTGCCTGCAGCTAGCAGGATGGGCCATTACGGTTTGCTGACAGCTCCTTGAGGCGCGTGGGAACAGTACGCGCCGTCGACGACTTGGGCTCGGTCCGGTCGGTTACCGGACGATTGGACAGGGTGCTACCCATTGCACGCCGTCTGCAAGCCCGCGCCTACGGTAATCGTGTAGGGATAGAACCTACAGCGCAGCAGTCAGACTCTCAACGACTATGTCAATCGTGTTGTCATAAAAAAAGATGAAAGTAATAAATAGGCTTACCTCCAATCCAATTTGTTTTCTATACACATTTAATTCTACGAGAGCTTTCGTAAAGTCTGTTCGGTCTTGATCTGGAGTGTGGATAACCTGAAAGAAAAATGTATTAAACAAAATAAGATATAAGAAAGTTAGGGTAAAACACAGGATTAACAATTGTATTCAGAAACTGGGCAGGTAATGGTTTCTATATTTAAGGGCGCTTTCAATTTATGCATTTTTTGACGGCCTGCTGCGGTACAGTCGATCATATTTTTCATAAAATGCGCGCGGTGCGGCAGCCGTACCGCGAACGGGCGACAACAGAACGGCAACGTCATAAGCACCATGTGTTCAATTCAGTGTTGAATAGCGTATCACAGGGAAATTCCAGAGCAGCCACGGACTGCTGCAACACGTATTGCAACTAAAACGTCTAAATTGAAAACGCCCTAATAGTCTAAATGTTAAAACACTGGTTGTCGACGCTATAACTTGAAAACGACTACACTGATTAGAATAAAGTTTGTTTTGTGTGCTGTAAAACATGAATGGTGTAAAAAAGGAAACCCATAAAAACAGACTAAGGGTGAGAACTCACGAAGCGGTTTTCTCCCGCTGCCGCCACGGTAGCGGGCCCGTAGCTTCTATAGAATGCAAATATATATGTAAAAAATTAAATCAGTTTTCACAACGCGGTTTACGGCCGCGTTGTGCGCGGTTGTTCGCGGCTGCCGCTCATCGGCGCCGCGGACAGCTTGCAGTCGAAAATCGCAGCCGACGCAGCGGCGGCGGCGGCGGCGAATCAACCGCCTCATGAGTTTTGAAATAAAATAGCCGTTTTTTCTGCCGTGGCGGCCGCGGAAAAAAACCGCTTCGTGAGTTCTTTCCCTAAGTGTGGGTAATTATTTTGTGGAATCGCTTCATCAAAGTCACAAATACCAATTTCATGAGGGACCTGCATGCGAAAGCTGTATTAGGTAAATTTGCATATGGGTGTGAAATAATATTTAAATCAAGCTTCACTTTTCAACAGAATCGGCTGTATAAATAGGTATTAGTCTATGTTCTCATCCAGACCATAGTCTACCCTTAACATGCATTCAGCAGTTGCGGTGTAATTCAATGTCCCCCTGGGCAAAAAGTTGATAATCGCAAAAATTTGTTCTTTGATTTACTGACTTATTGTTTGGTAATAAAGTTGGTAATTGTTTTTTTTTTTTTTTTGCAATTACCAACTTATTGCCTGGGGATGTTGAATTATTTAACAAACATACAGACTAACACATTCACAATATTAAAAAAGATAAGTACGATTAATATATATAAGCATTTCACCTTACAACCTTTCTTTTTGTATTTCTCTAATATTTCATCAGTGATAGAGTCAAAATCTCCCGAGATGAGGTCTGGATCCTTCATGATGTTTTGCATTTCATTTGGAAACCCACTTATGTACTTGTCCCATTGTCTTGTGCCACCATCAACAGTCATTCTTATACTAGCTGAAATACATCAATAGATTTTTGTTATAGTATTTAAAAAATCAGTAATACCAACTCTTTCTGCTGCAAAAGGTGTAAAAGAACATTTTGGAGAAATTGAATTTTTGTCTCTATTTTAGTGTTTTTGCACTTTTTCGATCTGTATATTTAAAATTGCAGTATGGTGGAGAAATTTATTTTTACAACACAATATTTTCTTAGTTTTTATTTTAAATATTTATTAGTGATTTTTTTTTTTTTGCTCATCGTCAAAATTAGTGTGAGAATTGGAGTATGCCTTTTGCAAAGATGCAATACAATTTATAACATATCTAAAGAACTTCAAAACCACTTGAAGATTTCCACATTTTTCACAGAGAACTAAACTACATTTAAAATTAAATAAATATAAATAAAATAGTGTTATCATGCAAAGTCCATACCTTTATTCCATAAGTTTTTCATAAATCCATGGTTCTGTGTGATTGGTCGATTCAAAATAAGAATACCATACTTGATGTCATTAATAAGTTTATTCATAGTAATTTGGGTTACATCCCATTTCCAACATTTAACAGTACAACATGTTCGTTCAGAGTGTTTAGGAGTGGAACACATGGGATCACATAACATTTTCACCTGGAAATAATATTGTGACATGAATGTGTGGTTAAATTACTGATGAAATACATGGTGTATGTAATGTACTTATTGCATGAGCCTTGAAATAAAAATAAAAATTAATAGCCTTAAATATATCTATAAAGCTATTGCTAACCAAAAAAAACAAAGATGATGATATCATCTGTCTCTGCTAATGTAGATCAATTGAGTCGATCAATTGAGTCAATATGTTGGTCCCTAATTAATTTCTATATGATATTTCAGGAAATTGACTTCGTACTTGAACTTGTTGATTGTGTTATCATTTTTATTCAATGTCAGAGAAGATTTTCGACTGCTGATTATTATTGCGATTTATTTTCTACAATATGCTACGATTGAAAGAATGTCTTCTCTCTTACCCATATTTACTTTCTCTAAACGCGAAGAATTTCAGTAGATTTTTCAAAAAAAGAAAATGATACAAACCATTTCACCCACAGTTCCGTTCGTTCCATTACTAGTCATGATGTTGAAATAAACTTTGATAAATTATTGTTAGTAAAAAACAGCACTGAAGCTATGATATTTTTTCAGAATGTCGTAACACGAAAATATCGGTAGATAATTAAAAAAATATTGTAAACTTCATCACAATCACATTTGATCACATTGATTTTGAATTTTTTCGTTGTTGCCAACCTCACATCTTTCAATCTGTCATTAAATGTTTTTTTTTTGGTTTTGCTTGGACACTGAATCTTTTAAGCTAGGTTTTCTTGTGAATAATCAATTTACCATTAGTATTTGGCAAAATAAATGCCAATCACAGTTGCTAATAGAAATGACATTTATTTTTTTAAACCTTTTATTTTTACGAGTGCACAAGCGCTAAAGTTCGCAGAGCCTAACTTCACCTACCAAGTGAGAACGGCCGTACTGTAATCGACACGTAAATAAAATTCGCAGCTCCATTTTACTAAGATCGCGTCTGTTTAACTGATGCCTCAAGTTGTCCAGTTCGTACACACTTGAGATACAAAACTACACTAATTTTACATCATTAGATCCACTCAGAATCAAAAATTTTATAAACTTAGCTTCTCCCAGCGGCTTCGCCCGCGTGAAAGTCGATTTTTCCAACCCTCGTTTTACCTTCTCCTTACACCACCGATATTCCGCACAAGTTACACAGACTGTCTTATAGTTTACTTCCGAGTAAGACAGGCTAACCCTTATTACACTACGCGACGTCGACAGAACCAGTCAGAATATCGAGTGGTGTTATAGATCCATATGGGTAGAGTTTCGTAAAATTCGTTCTTATCGGATGTCTACACTGTGGGGACGGCTCGGTTGTAATCTTGCTGGTTTATATTGATTTCTTATAATAAAGGTTCATTAATCAGGGAGATGTAGCTCTGATTACACCCGATAGTCCCCAAGGTTATTATAATTAATAAATCTTGTACCTGGATTCCTCCTTGGGTATATCTTGTCACTGGTTATGAAGAGTTCTGCTTCGATTACGATTCCTGTTGTATTCTCCTTTCTCCACCTGTGTTAATTATAGCAACATGAGTACATCTGGGCAACCAAGCAGCCACCGAGTGACGCCCGCCTTACGTCACCTTCGTATCCTTTTTCCGTCATAACTGAAAATGATAAACACACATATATAGCTTCTTTACTTATATAAATCATCAAGTTCCTACCCTCCCTCCACGAGGATCTACGGAACAGTCATCCAGCATCAATGAGCCCATCAAACCCAACGCCATCGCGTCGGGACCATTACATGACCGGACCCATAGATGATAAACTAACCTCTCCTCTGAGAGTCACAGGAGAACATCTCCATTACAGGTTCCTACCCTCCCTCCGAGAGGATCCACGGAACAGTCATCCAGCATCAATGAGCCCATCGTACCCAACGCCATCGCGCCAGGACCATTACACGACCGAACCCATAGATGCTAATCTAACCCAGCCACTCTGTTTAGATCATGACTTGGTGATCACCATAAGAACCCACACCTGGCCTTACCGCGAGGATCATTACGTGGGATTTACTTCTAGAACTTACGGACGATACTAATAGTCAACGAAGACGCCTGCTACACCCGGCGGCCCCGGTAAACCCAAATATACTCAACTTAGGTGACTGCTGATGATGCCGATGAAGTGGTTGCTCGATCGTTGTTTTAGCCGACAAGTCACGACACGTGCGAACTCAACTTTTTCGCGGTTACGGAACTATAGAGTAAACTAGAAGGACAATCTATGGCATCTCTCTTGAGTGTTGCCACATAAAAGTGACAGATAACCTTACTCACGTAATTAATTCGTGCTTGTCACGACACTCCCGGGCGGCGAAGCTTTGGAGTGAAGTAGTGCCGTAGTCAAGTTACGTGTCCATTCCTTGATCTTTTCTGTCGCCTTTACAGCTGCAGCGCGCTTAGTTCTCGCGACTGTTTCTACTTCTTTATCGTTTGTCTCGGTTGTGTTAGGTAGCAGTTCTCCCTTTTCTGTCAATGAATATTCTTTGTCTCCGTCCGGTATATCAGTTTCGCGTTCTTCAATATTAACGTCACGATTCTCAGTCCCTTCTTTGAGTGGGGTGTCATTCGGTTTGATCATATGGTTTGACCTCTGCTCTGGTATAACTGGTGTATCCACTTGGTTGATTTTCTCTGTACCTTGAAAGCTTATCTTGTTAATATCTGATGGGTAAGTTTGTTTTACCTGCTCATAGGTAGGTTCTACTGTATCCTCTACTTCTAGCGGGTAGAGGTGAGCGATGGATCGCGTATATTCCGTTTTTCCTACTTGGACTTTCGCGGCTCTGTACTGTCCATCGGCGCTTGGAATTAGAGATATGATTTTTCCCACTTTCCAATCATTCCTATTTTTTGAGTCGCCTTTGATCTGTACAACTTGACCAAGGCTAGGTGAAAGTTTTGATGTTACTCGTGGTTCTCGAGGTAAATGAGCATATCTCTCACGAAGACTAAGCAAATATCTGTTTGAGAACATATCTTTAAACTCTCCTAGTATAGTCAGCGCTCTCTTCCATCCTTTTACGAGGTCTGTTTTTGTAACGGATGTGCTCGGAAATTCACGACCATCTTCGTTTCCTTCTAACGAGATCACTCTTCCTACTGTTAGAAAATCTGACGGTTTTAGGATATAGTCTATTTCCGAATCGACGCTAGTGAGTGGTCGAGAGTTAACTACGGCTTCTATTTCCTTGATAATTGTCGAAAGTTGTTTATCATTTAACATATGTTTTTGTAGAGTCTTCTTCAGACAATTTTTTACTATGCCAACCAGTCGTTCATAGAATCCACCTGCCCATGGTGATAAAGGGTTAATAAATTTCCATTGTATTTTCTTCTGTATGCAATATTGACTTGATATTATCTCTGCTATCAGTTTGAAGTTTTGGGCGTTGTCTGATATTACTACTGATGGCACACCCCTTGTGGAGATCATTCGTCGTAATGCTGATAGACCTTCCTCAGCCGTGAGATCTTGCACAACCTCAAGGTGTACAGCTCTGATCACAAGACAGGTGAATAGACAGATCCATGTCTTCTTGTTACCGTCTTCATTGTTTACCAAAAGTGGTCCCATGTAGTCTACACCTGTATATGTGAATGGTGCTGTATAGTTTATTCTCTCAGCGGGTAATGCTGGTGCTGGAGGTAGCTTGAATGGACCTCCGCTGTGCTTAGTGCATTCTGGACATTTCTTCAGTAGTCTTTGAACATAGCCTTTTCCCTTTGGGATCCAAAATGACTCCCTTACTTTACTTAGAGTGTGGTTTGCTCCTACGTGATAGTTTTCTTTATGTGTTCTGAGGATGAGATTGCTGGTGAATTCACACTCTCTAGGTATCAGTATTGGGTGTCGTTTGTCGAACGGCCATTCCGCGTTCTTCATACGACCACCGCATCTCAATATTCCATCTATATCTTTAAATAGGTCCAAGTTGATTGCTAGGCTTGTTTTCTTACCGTCACTTTCTTGCGGGAAATATTCCTTTTGTAAATTCTTAATTTTTTGCATAGTTCTATCTAGAACTGTATTCTCTTCTCTAAATGTCTTGTCTGGTATTCTTTCTTCGGTTTTCATAAAGTTAACTACATCCGAAAGACCCTGCCCCAACGACGGACAGGAAAAGTCTAGCAATGAGTGGACTGGCCAATATCTCTTATCTTGGTGTAAAAATTCAGGGCCATTAAGCCACATACTCTTTTTCTTCTTCCATAGATCCGGTCGAGTCGCTAGATCCGCAGGGTTTATTTCTGTATTCACATAACGTACTTTCAGCTGTTTATTCTCTTTTATAGTGTTCACTCTTCTATTAATAAAAGGAGGTAACAATTTATTAGAATGTATCCAGCTTAAAACTATTTGACTATCTGTCCATAGATATTCTTCCTCTATCGGGACACCAATAACACTTTTGACATATGCTATTAGTTTACTACACAAGTAACATCCTAGTAGTTCTAGTCTAGGTATACGTAGGTTCTCTCTCTCTCCCTTTGGAGTAACCTTTGACTTTGCCATAATGAAAGAAATATTTCTGTTATTTTTGTTTTCGGCTGTTATATAAATTACAGCAGCATATGCATGCTTAGATGCGTCACTAAAGCCGTGTAGTCTATATGTTCCTGTGTTTGTTGGCTCTGTGAGCCCCATGTAGCGTGGTATTTCTATACTCTTTATCGCTTCTAAATGCTGAATTATTTCTTCCCACTGTCTTTGGAGTTCGTCTGGTAGGACAGTATCCCATTTCACTTTCAGCTCCCACAACTGTTGAAGTAGTAGTTTTATAGGTAGTATTAATGGAGAACCTAGTCCACATGGGTCATACATAGAGGCTATAGTGCTCAATATCTTCCTTTTACTCTGCGGTTCTTTTATGTTGTCTGCTTTGAAAAGTTCATTCTTAATATTCAAACGTATTGTGTCATTCTTAATGTTCCATATTAGTCCTAATATTTTTGTCTGTTCGGTTTCTTTAGCTTTGAATTCTGTAGGGATAGTTCGTAGAAAAGCTTCATCGTTGGACATCCAATCTCTAATATTCATAGCGATCTCTCCGAAAGTTCTTCGAGTTGTATCGTATAGCTTTATTGATTCCTCAGTAGAGTCTGTACCTGTCACGAAGTTGTCTACATAACATTTATCCACTATCTTAGGAATTAGTTCTGGTGCTTTCTGTGAAATATGGTACTTTACAACAGGTGTCAATAGAAATGGACTTGAAATTATGCCAAATGGCACTCGGCAAAAACGCATGTGTAAAATATTATCCATATCTAGGGGTTTATTTTCGTCTTTTATCCAAATGAATCTGGTAACATCTCTGTCCTCGGTTTGTAATCCTAGTTGTAGGAAAGCTTTCTCCACATCCGCTGTAATTGCGGCTCTATATGTCCTGAACTGGATGAGCAATGCTACTAAATCTCCAATCATTGATGGGCCTCTATACAGGCACTCGTTTAAGCTCTTATTATCTTTTAATTTTCCCGATGCATCGTAAACAATGCGGCCTTTCTTTCCTTCTTGATGCACCATGTGATGTGGAAGATAATGTATTGGAGGGACTCTTTGATTGTATACATTATCCTCGGGGTTAACAACTTCTATGGTACCGTTCTTCAGTTGTTCTTTCAGTATGTCTTGATATTCCTTCATTGAGGCTTTGCTCATTCGTTGTAGTAGGCCTTTTAATCTTCCATACGCTAGTCCGAAATTGGTAGGCATTTCTGGAGGGAAGTGAATCCATGGCCATTTAACCCAATATCTCCCCTCTTTGTATACTATAGTATCATTGAGATGTTTAATGGCTTCTTCTTCTCTGGTTGTTTTCGGGTTGTCTGTTATTCCTATACTTTCTAGAGTCCATAAGAAAGATATATCCATGTTTCTGAGAGGTAAGTCTGGTTCTGTAAAATAAATACAGTTCGGATCATGATTCTGGCAATATGTAATGACTGATAAAGTATATTCCTTTTCTTCAGTATTCAATTTCCCACTAAGTATCCATCCAAATTCTGAGTTCACCAGGTATAGGTCTCTTCCTATATGTATTTTTCCTGTAGACATCAAACTAAAGTAGTAGTCATTTCCAATAAGAATATCTACTCTTTCTCCAAGAGAACCATCGTCGGCTAGGATTGTACCCCTTTTCTTTTCGATTCTGATATCAGGTAATGCTACACCTCTTGTAATCATTGGTACTTCGTTAGCATATAGTGTTATTAATTTGTTCGTTCTTGTCGCCATCTTCAGTTTGACTCGTGGGCTACTATATTCTTGCGGTGCCTCGCTGGCAAAAGTAAAGATAGATAACTTATTTTCTTCTCTAGCTGATAGATTAAGTTCTTTGGAAATCCTTTTCGTAACATATGATCTTTGAGATCCTGAGTCTAATAGTACTCTGCATTTGATGGATCGGTTAGGTTTGTTTTCATTCTCTAGTGTTACTATAGCGGTTTGCAATACCGTGAAGCCACTGTTATCTGATGTGGTTAAAGTCGATTCCTTTTTTACCTTGAATTTTTCTGGACATAAAGCTTGATGGTGTTTCCCCACCTCTTTGCAATAGTAACAATTTTTCTTGTTTGGGCATGACTTGATCATGTGTTCTTCTGAAAAGCAGTTGAAGCAGCGGTTTTTCAGGCGTGTCCTTCTATCTTCTATATTCTTGTATTCTTGGCACTGATCAGAATAATGCCCTTGGTTACAAAATATACAGCTCGGTTTCCTTTTCTTGCTAACTACATGGCCTTTTGTTTTCCTCCTTCTCTCTCGGTCGCTGTCTCTTGTTTGGTCATACTGACGCTTTCTTGATTGATTATATTTTTCAGTTTTAGAGCAATGTGGTTCTTGGAACCAATGCTTTTTATTGTATTCCTTTTTCTTGTTTCTCGTTTGTATATTCTTCTTGTTGGAGTTTATTATCCTTTTGGAGTTGCTATTGAATTTTCCTGCAGGTCTATCTGACTGCCACGGTTTTTTCTCATTGTGTGCTGTATGTAACATTTCTACTGTATGGTTTTCTGTTATAGTTGAGTTATTTCCTTGTGGTACTTTATTTGCTTCCTCTCTTGCAGATACTATCTCTTCCAGGTATGTCCTCAACTCTTCCACAGTATTTTCTTTCATCTTCATCTTAACCTCATAGATAATATCTCCTGGAAACTTTTCCATTATAAGATGTCTCAAATGATTATGGTTAGTATCTTCTCCAAGTGACTGTAAAACCCTGAGATGACGTTCCACCTCATTTAAAGTACTACGACATTCTCCAACCGATGTACTTGCAGTCTTTACTTTGTTCAGTGCACTGTAGTGTGCGTCTATAATATGTGATTGCTTGCCGTACCTGCTTGTTAATACTTGAATGGCTATAGTGTAATTCTTGTTTGTGGTTTCCAATCCGTCCACAATCTTACGTGGTTCGCCTTTAAGCGTTGACTTAAGGTAAAGTAGTTTATCTACGTCTGGCAATGGTCTGTCATGTATATTGGACTTATAAATATCCCAATATTCACACCAAGTAAGTATATCTCCACTGAATTCTGGTAGTGTAAGTGTTGGTAATTTGGCAGAGAAATTACGGATCTGATCCCCATCGTTATTGCCATATGGTTGGACTTCGTTTGATCTGTTCATTAGGATACACCTTAGTTCAGTTAGGATCTCTTCACTATCCAATTGGATATTACTCATATTCGAGATCTCGTCTGGTGACGGATTATTTGAAATTCTAAAATATTCATTGAGTTCACTCGTGAATCGTTTAATCATATTTTCTAGCTTCGATGCACATATCTGTGCCTTTTGTATCGATTCTCGGTCACTGCTATAGCCTGGCAAAAAAGTCTAGAAACGGAACTAATTTTTTGCCTGTTGGCAACATTCCCAAAAAGTTGACGTTTCTTGATAAACAAAGTTCGCGATTAAGTAAAATTTTTTATTTTGACCACTAGACAGTGTTTAATATAGGTAAAAAGTGAATAATAATGAATAAAACAATTCGAAGTGCTGGCAGGGAGGTTATTTATAAAGTGTACAGGCGATGTCTGGCGGAATATGAGGCCCAAACAATTCTTTCCGACCTTAACAATGTTTTCCAAAAAACCGCTGAAATGACAGGTATGTAAGAGTTTGTTTTGGTCTTTTTAGTTTAATCAAGTGTTAATTGATGAATCCAAAGCTGCTTTAATTTGCTTGCATACGGAATAAGTAGAATTTGAAGTAATAAACATCGAGCTCATAGGTTATGTTTACATTTAGTTTGCATGACTCAGATATACCGCGCCTAGATTAATTGATCCTTTAGTGAATTAAACTTTAAGTAAATGAAAACTCTATTTCTATTTAACTTTTGTATACTGTGAATGTGACTACACGATAATGGTGTATTGGTTATAGCATTTGTATTTGAAATATAGAAGAAATTATCGTGTCATAGATTAAATAACAAAATTTATTTATTCTATTCAGGTAAATCTGTTAGCACTGTAAGAAGAGTCGTGCTGGAAGATTGCCGCCCAAAATGTAGGATCGATCGACATAAAGGTATCGATTCAGCCGATCTTGAGTTGTAAATAGTGTCACTAACACGACTTTCTTTTATATATGTATATGGATAGATATGATAAAAAATGTTTTACTTTTAATATTGATAGAGGTACCTATATGACATATTTCGTCTTTACAGGAAGCAGCTGATCGTGCATTCCAAGCTATTACTGAGGAAGATTGGAAGAACTCGTGCCAGCACGTTATAAAAATAGAAAAGGAGTATTGTGAAAGGGAATTAACCCTCTACGAGAATATAGAACGTTTAGTCATAAACCTGGAAGATGATAGCAGCGGCACCTCTGAATCGGAACACGATTCAGATGAGTTTGCGGCTAGCTCTAGCCAAGATATGGATATGGTGGGGGTGGAATATTTAGATGAAGATATGTTGGAATAAAATAGAATGATGTTTTACAATGTAATCTTTTTTTCTATAATTCCTAAAAAATGTTGTGATCTCAGGAGTTTTTCCCTAAATAAATATTTTTAGGTAATAAGTAATCAGTTGCTTAACGAGAACACGTCAAATAATACTTACTGATTTGAAAAAATAATAACGCTTAAAAAAAATATCAGCTAAGTATCAAGATTAGGTCGGTACGCTATTCGGTTGCAGCGGGTTGCCATACGAACAGCACAGTGGCGCCTCCATTATTTTCTACTCTTATTTGCCAGACTATACCTTCTTTACAATAAATTTCAGCTTGCTGTCTATGTTCGTTTATTCTTTCAATTATTTGATAAAGTCGCAACTTGATTGTAACCTCCAACGAGGAATCCTCCTCTTCATGCTCCATCTTGTCTCGAATTTCCTGGAATTGTTTTATTGGTCCATAAGTTTTCCAACTATTATAACTCATTATCATTTATAATATGAGACGAGAGCGAGGTAGTAATCACTTTGTTCTGTGTTGATATATTATTATTAAATTATTATAATTATATATAGTATATATTTCCTCTATATACCTATTGTTTTTCAAATAAATGAAAGTTTAAAATCTTAAGTCCAGTTAGGTAAAATAGTGATAATAATCCTTAGTCATAAGGCAACTTAGTCCTGTACACATATAATCATTATAATATCAACATAACATATGTTGAAACTTGCCCTTGGCATTACCATACATCAAGCCTTTAATATCCTATTTGAGTTTCATAAATATCAGAACTTGGCCTTCGGACTGCCACGCACCATGATTCTAGTATTATGATGATATTTGTCTCTATCCATTTGAATATAATTTCTGAACTCTATTGTTGGATGCTATAAAGTAGTTTTCCCATAATATTAATTGAATATTAATAAAACTCAAGTGAGCAATTAGTTACACCGCACAACTATTTCTGTGTATTTATTTATTTATTTAAAACTTTATGCACTATCAGTGTATACTTGAAAGGAAAATTTTCTATTTTGTGCTTACTGTAAAATTTGGGTCAAGGTGCCCAAATTATCTTGAATAATTAGGCAAATCCCCTTTTGTTTCACTTACAGGGAAACATAGTATTAATCCATTGATAAAGGTAAGAATATTCATTTTAATTCTACTATTCATTTATTTAAGTTTAATTGTTTTATTAATTTTATATTTTTCTTTCTAGAATAACCATATTAAAATGAATAACTTATGTATTTACAATCTATTCATATACTTCACTTAGCCTTTATGATAATGACTAATGTCTAATACTTATTTTGTTTATAAGAATAAGCAAATTTATTTTATCTTGAAGTCATAACTATTTTGGAGAGACTTTGTGTATTTAATTTCATGTAGGATTAGTTAACCTTTCACATGGTATAGTCATTAATCTATGAATTAATTTATGAAATGATTTTTGGTAAGTCTTGACTTTCAAACATTACTTCAACTGAATCCTAGACTTTACTAGGTCTGAGTAAATTGTATGTAGGTATAATTTATAGTGTGGAGGCTATTCTTTGTTTTATCTATAAATTATTGTAAATGGAACTAAATATTTTAGTTTGAGAAACCTTGTTCCTTCATATTTTATTTTTTATTACTGAGTTAACTTTTAGGTTATACCATTATCTTTATCTCGAATGTTATCTTATCTCGGGGGATTTCCCCGCACGATTATGACCGCTCTTTTAGGGCGTGGTCGTGGTCTCGATAATACTTTTGGTCTTACAAGAAAGTGCAAACCTTTCTATAGTGGTGAATAGCTGATATTAGTACTTACTATCGTAGGTATACTCAATACATAAAGTATCTCAAATTATCCGGCGAAGAACCGAGTGCAAGGTACCTACTTGCATTCTTCTATTTAAATCATTTGTATCGGTCTTACGGATTACCCTTTCCGAGTCTCATCGTATTTAATCATAAACCCTGTAATTTTTATGATAAATTAACAAGACGTTCATTTGTTTTATCACATTTAGACTTCTTACTGCTAATAACTTTATTTCGTAATTTAGAAAACTTACCACGTTTTCCTCGAAATCACTCTTTGATAAAGTATGGGCCAAAAATATATATTACACTATTAAACTTCGTTTTAAACTTCAAGTTTTTAATTGCTTTTACGATTTTATCTCTAGTTTTACAATTTATAATTATGATCGTTTCTTGCCGTCGATGTCCTTTGAAGAAAATAAACATGGCGTACTAATTCAGGACTTATTGAAATACTCATTATATTTTATCGTTAAGTTTATCCTATATTTCCCGTCCTCCGAATGTGTATAATTACTTTTAAATTATGTACTACTTAATTAATATTTAAGTTTGTAAAATAGCTTACGTTTAGATTATATTTCAAACTTTTCCAAAGAAGAATTTTATTCGGATTGATACTCCCAACGCCATCTGTCATCGAGTAGCGGACGTTAAAAAACGAGCTTTCTAGAATCACCGCGGGAATTTCAATCTTGACACACTATTGACATGCTCTTGTTCCTAAGATAAGCTAATGCCACAGAATTACATCTTTTAGTAAATACAAGAGTTAGGAACCCAATTAAGAACAATAGTCTTGTCCACCGTGTCACTTAAGGTCGTTTTCACTAGTTTCATGCACAATTTAGTTCATCTCTTGCGTCATAGATGTCCTTAGTAGTCTAGTTGTACCCAGTTGTACCAAAACTTGCTTTCATCTTAATCTAATTAAACAAACTTTATTAAGGTGTTAACTCAAGAATTACAATCACATTGATTACATATATGTGTAATCAATACACAAGCAATACTATGCCTGCAGACAGCTTTACATCCTTACAGGACCCTCCGGAACAGGCGAAAAATGCGTATAGCATAAATTGACCACATATTGAGTGCATTATCACTCCACGTTCCAATATATCTAGTTACCAATCAACAGGTAATCGATACCTATCACTGCTATATACATTTTCATATTTAAACCAGTCTTTATACCCGTGACCTTTTCATAGCATCACTGCCATGTTGTCCAGGTTTCATGGAATATTTTCTTCCATATCTTAGCGCACTCCAGACTATGGGGTCTGTCTGGCCAGCATTGTCACCATGTTGGTGACGCATGTTCATTTTTGTAAACCAGCATCTTCATCATGCCGGTGATGCTTGTTCATTTGTAAACCAGCATATCCATCATGTGGGTGACACATGTTCGTTTTGTAAACCAGCATCTCCACCATGTGGGGACGGCTCGGTTGTAATCTTGCTGGTTTATATTGATTTCTTATAATAAAGGTTCATTAATCAGGGAGATGTAGCTCTGATTACACCCGATAGTCCCCAAGGTTATTATAATTAATAAATCTTGTACCTGGATTCCTCCTTGGGTATATCTTGTCACTGGTTATGAAGAGTTCTGCTTCGATTACGATTCCTGTTGTATTCTCCTTTCTCCACCTGTGTTAATTATAGCAACATGAGTACATCTGGGCAACCAAGCAGCCACCGAGTGACGCCCGCCTTACGTCACCTTCGTATCCTTTTTCCGTCATAACTGAAAATGATAAACACACATATATAGCTTCTTTACTTATATAAATCATCAAGTTCCTACCCTCCCTCCACGAGGATCTACGGAACAGTCATCCAGCATCAATGAGCCCATCAAACCCAACGCCATCGCGTCGGGACCATTACATGACCGGACCCATAGATGATAAACTAACCTCTCCTCTGAGAGTCACAGGAGAACATCTCCATTACAGGTTCCTACCCTCCCTCCGAGAGGATCCACGGAACAGTCATCCAGCATCAATGAGCCCATCGTACCCAACGCCATCGCGCCAGGACCATTACACGACCGAACCCATAGATGCTAATCTAACCCAGCCACTCTGTTTAGATCATGACTTGGTGATCACCATAAGAACCCACACCTGGCCTTACCGCGAGGATCATTACGTGGGATTTACTTCTAGAACTTACGGACGATACTAATAGTCAACGAAGACGCCTGCTACACCCGGCGGCCCCGGTAAACCCAAATATACTCAACTTAGGTGACTGCTGATGATGCCGATGAAGTGGTTGCTCGATCGTTGTTTTAGCCGACAAGTCACGACACGTGCGAACTCAACTTTTTCGCGGTTACGGAACTATAGAGTAAACTAGAAGGACAATCTATGGCATCTCTCTTGAGTGTTGCCACATAAAAGTGACAGATAACCTTACTCACGTAATTAATTCGTGCTTGTCACGACATACACTCTATACGGAACATAACTTCCAAATTATAAGTTTGTAGGTGTTAAGTTTTCTGAGTTATTAATTTATCATTGAGTGGTATTTCGTTTTTTTATATATTTTATATATATAAAAACGAATATATCTATCGTAACGAAACGAACGTATTATTGTCCGTGGGGTTTAGAGGTCCTTGCACAAAATCAATTTTAGTCCGGTCAATTTCAACATCCGAGGTTACAATAATTCGCATCCGCAAAACGCTATCAAAGGTCACAAAAACAATTTTTTCGCGATTTTCGAGCAATACGGTTTTTATCATAAACTAGATAAAATTTGTAAAAAACCCTTGTATATAAGGGAGAATCTTATTTCTTATGCTTAGTTTACATGTGGATTTGGGCCCAGCTTCAGCCAATCGCCATTGTATAAATGGGGTTTCCCCGTTTACACAAGAGCTACACAATGTAGCGATTGGTCGATGGGCCCTAAACTAGGCATTACAGACAAAAACTAACCTTTCTATAATAGTAGAATTTTTAATTAACTACATTGTAACACAAGAATGTCTGTCAATGTCAAATGTTTTTATTAAACATCAAAATTGTTGTGAAATTTTATTGTCAAGCGAAATCGCCTTGGTTTTGAATTTAGTTTGAAATAATTAATAATTCAGGATGAACAGAATATTTGGAAGGGGAAAAGCTAAGGAGCCTGGCCCAAGTATCAATGATTGCATTAGCAATGTAAGTTTTTCAAAAAGATTTTTGTAGAATATAGATGTTAGATTCGTCGATGATTCATGTTTCCGTGATCGTACAAATGTTCAAATGATTGTACATTCCAGGTGGATAGCAGGGCAGATAACATCGAACAAAAGGTCCAGAAACTGGAGTCTGAACTTAGGAAATACAAGGACCAGATGAATAAAATGCGAGAGGGACCAGCAAAGAATTCTGTTAAACAGAAGGCAATGAGGGTCTTAAAGCAGAAGAAAATGTAAGAGCACGTCATTGTCACTATCGCTACTGTAGGTCTTGACCTGCCATTTTTTATTGCAAGAAATACAATCAATGTTTATATGAGGGTAGTATTGTGGTTTGCCAGAGGCCCTGAATATGGTATACATATATCTACATCACATACAGTTTTGGTGGTTTGTTCTTAGGTTACTGTTGATCCATTATTAGTATTTTTCGTTTTCTACTTTAGATATAATAAAACTATCCAGGTCTCAATCTTGATACATTTTTGCTTTGGGCTTTGGGGGTGTTTATATTATCATTACCGATATCAAATAATAGCCTGTTGAAAATAATTTTGTGTAGACTAGGTGAAAATTTACCTGTTTCTTGTTTTTCCTGGCATTATTTATAGGATTTTTTAGCAAATATAATGTTTTATTTTTGTTTTTATCCTTAGTCAATATGTTAACTAATATAATAAACTATGGTCTATATATATACTGGTGTGATACTGGTATGGATATATTGTTTACCATAACATAAAGTAAATGATAACCAGATAATGTGGATAAATTATGTTTGATGTGTTATGTATAATATATGTATGTACTTATTCTCATGTCTGGGTTGTAGTTGTCTGTTTGATTATAAATATGTTCTTATTCTTTATAACAGTTTTAATATTTTGAACTAGCAATGATTCATTTTCTGGATACTTCTTTTAATTCATTATTCCCCGAGAGGACGCCGGCGTCCGCACACCTATTGTCTTTCTATTGTGTCTCTAATTACGGTATTCAACAGGTTAAACATATATTTTAGGAGACAGATATGTTTGGGAATCTAAATGGTATGCTGTGGCCATAAATGAAACACCACCAGTGCTATCAAGGACAAACATTGAAATAAAACTTATAAAATTCCAGGTATGAACAGCAGCTTGACAATCTTAGAGCACAATCCTTCAACATGGAACAGGCCAACTATGCCACTCAAACATTGAAGGACACACACGCCACTGTGGCTGCCATGAAGGATGGCGTCACACAGATGAAGAAAGAGTTTAAGAAGATTAATATTGATACTATTGAGGTTAGTTCCTAAAGCTTATATTATATTTTATTTAAGTTCCTGGCAAGGTTTAAGTTATGTGCATTAATAATAGAGCAGTAAAATGAAAGCTAGTACAGCGATACTTAGAACTATAGTTAGAGTCATGAACAAAGGCAAAAACAGAATTGTCTACGGTGATCTATGGCGCAAATAGGAATTGATATTCGTATTTCTGCATCACGCATTTAGATTTCTCTGCGCGGTTTGAACGTTTACAACAGCCTAAAATCATCTCTCAAGCAGTTGCCCAGATCAGACAAAAATCCAAACTTTTGAACAGAGATATGTGGGACTTTAAACTCTGTTCTGCATACCTCTAAATCAGTATCCAACATCATTCTGACCCGATTCAATAATTACAGGATGTTAACGACGATTTGGCAGACATGTTGGAGCAAGCCGATGAGGTACAGGAGGCGTTGGGCCGCCAGTACGGCATGCCAGAGCTGGACGATGATGAACTTGCTGCTGAACTTGATGCTCTTGGTCAGTTATTTATTTATTTTATTCACACTTCTTCACTCTCTCGACTGCCAACCGTTTTTCATCCCAAGTAATGCTATCTCTGACAGCTTTCTTAACTTTCTTAATGGCTTTGGTTCCTCTTACCAGTGTTCTGCCTTGAACAAAATACGTCCGAAAAGGCTAAGGGTTTCCTTCTTCTACACTGAGAATTGTCAGTTATGAGAAATGTACCCCAGTCTGGAAAGTATACTGATATTTTATTGATAGCTCATGAATGTCTAAATTTCCTCATAATTTAGCAGTTGGACCCCAAGATGTAGGTGTCAAAATCGTTTCTGCTCTAATTTATTACTCTTTATATCAGGATCCTTACACTAATATGGGTGTTGATCTGGTTAATTGGAGTCCAGTCTCGTGGGACTTTTAACTCTTATATCAACCTCACATAATTGCATTTATTAAGAGCGGCCAACCCAAGGTATTTTTTCATACAACCGCACTTACGTGATTATGATGTTATTACACACCTTTCTTCAGGTATCCAAAATCCCTAAAATACCCTCCATAAAATACCCAATTTAAAAATATTAAAAAGTTCCTCTATACGAGCCTTGCACATTTAATCGAATTTCTAAATAATGTCAATTTTTCTCAAAAACTTTTAAGGGTTTTAAAGTTTTGTGAAATATTTGAGTAAATCACGCAAATATCGAATGCCAACAGAGTTTTCAGGCGTTATCTCTCTTTTTTCGCGTTGCCACTCCATCAAACATTGCGTTAGATTGCTTTAGATGAAACAACAAGCTTTTAAACCATGCTGGACGGTGACGATAGGCGATTGGGGAAGGGCCAACTTGAAATAATGCCGTAGGGGCCCAGTAGCGTAGGGGCCCAGTAGGGTCGAGGCCTAGTCTGGGGCTCTGGGAAGGTATGAAAATGCATACCAGGGCCCTGGAACCAAGGCAGGGAAGGAACAGGGTAGGTTTGTAGTCAGTAAAAGTCTGACACTATTTCCCGCTCCGCCCAAGGGCGGGATTTGTCACTGGATGATTATACCTACCATAAAAAAAAAACTTGAAATAATACACGGCACGGTTGGCGCAGTGGTTGAGCGATTGGCTGCTGCGCTGCGGGTCGTGGGTTCGATCCTCGCACGGAGCAAATATTTGTATGGCCTACAGATGATGTTCCGTTCCAGATGAGTTTATGTTTGTGAGCGCACCCACAACAAAAGAGTAATTTCTAGTGTGGGACAAATTCTTACAAAAAAAAAAAAATAATAAGTTATAGGTATTTATTTTGCAAATACGTTTAAAAACATTTTTACACATAAATTTTTCGTCAATTTAAACTAGATGAGGCCGGTGTTTCCTAGCTGACTACGAAACACTGAAACAAAGTCAGGGGTCAGTGTCTTTTAAAGTTGAAAAGAGCCATGCAGATTAGTGTCTGAGATGGTCTTTTGAGGAAAGAATCATACAGATTTGAGTGGACCTGTCCAATCAATGCAATTATTTTACAGTATTCGTAAAGCTGAACTCAGGACTACTAAGGAGCTCAACGACACACGACTAGAGATGGGAAGTGGGTAAAAACCCATCGGGTATTTACCCGGTAAATACCCAATTTGGGTATAAACAGGGTTTTTATCCGGTAAATACCCAAAAGCATGGGTAAAAACAATAAACAGTAATTGATTTATTTCTAAACATTGAGTAACATTAAATTTATTCAATGTTTAGAAATAAATCAATAGAAGAATAAGATTTAGTCGAATTTTAGTTTGCATAGATTTAAAACTATCTAAGCGAACTAAAGCTCGATAGAAAACTTAGGCGCTTAGATAGAGAACTATCTAAGGGAGCTGAAGTTCGACTAAATAGACCCAATTTTATGTTTGACTAGATTCATATTTTTTTTTTTAAAATACCTACACAAAGACACCGCCCCGCAATTTACTGTTTGTCCTACTAGAACGGAAAAGTGTTGGTGCTCACCTCCACTCACCGCCACAAATCATTTGTCACTTGACACACCTTGTCATTTCGCACTTTATTTTTTTCACTTTGCAGTGACTTGGCATAGTCAGGGACTTGGCACTTTCTAGAGAGCAGTGGTGGCCAAGTGGTAACAGCCCCGACTTACAACCCCTACTCTCACAATGGACAACAAAAAACACTTTGTGTGGAAACCGGCATGTCTTAAAACCAAACATTCGAACTCGAAGACATGTGACATCCACCAACCCGCATTGGGCCCTCATGGTGGATTACAGTCCATTCCCTCTTCTGGAGAGGAGGCCTGAGTGGGACTCGGGCGGTGAGAACAGTATACGGCTGATGCTATCCTATGCTACTTGGCACATTTAGCATTTGGTATTTTTCTTTAGGCATTAGGTCCGCTTTTGTACAATGTTTCATTAGTGTGTACTTGTCGTTTTCATATATCATATAATTATTTATCATTAGTCGTATAATCGTATGAAGTCAACCGTCGAATCCGACTCGGCTGGGCGGCGTTTGAAAAGCTGTGCGGCATCTTCTAATCTAACATAAGAGTGTCTCAAGACAAAATTCTAAGACCAGTGCGTTTTGCTAGTGATGATTCATATGGCTCTGAAACGTGGTCGCTTATAATGGGCCTCATCAGAAACTTTAAAGTCACCCAAAGGGCAATGGAAAGAGCTATGCTCGGGGATCGTTTTCCTTGCTTGATCGAATCAGAAATGAAGATATCCGCAGGAGAACCAAGGTTGCCGACATAGCACAAAGAATCGCCAACTTAATGTGGCAATGGGCAGGGCACATTGCTTGCGTACCGGAAGACGGCGCGTTGGAAGGCCTTAAGACAAGGTGGACTTATGACCTAAGAAAGATTGCGGAAATCCGATAGATGCGAGACGCACGTTCATTGTGGTGACATTTGGGGGAGGCCTATGTCTGAGAGTGGACGTCTTTGGGCTGACATGATGATGATGATGTCGTATAATTGTAATTTGTTGTGTATGATTGTAAAAATATTGAATTCTGTAAAAAATGTTTTATTTTTTTTAAGAAATTTGGCAACTTGCGTAAGCGGACTTCCTATTGTTCGTACTATAATACTGTAAGACCTGGGCCTTACTATAAACCCTTGATAGCGATGACGTTTTCGTTGCGAGAGTGTCTTTAAAGTGTAAAAAGTAAATACCCACCATTTGGGTATTTACCCGGGTAAAAACCCTGCATTTGGGTAGATTGGGTATTTACCCGGTATTTACCGGGTAGAAACCCATCTCTACACACGACACACATATTATTTCAAGACATGACTACAATTACGTGTTTAAGTATTGTTCACTTATTACCAGTCACCCTATATAGCATAAGACTACTGTCCACGGAAGCGTAGCTTCATAGTTACGCATTCGTCATTAGACGAAGCAGCAACGTTATGCTGTCGCGTCGTTGTCATATTTTTGTGCTGTGAGCAGGCGTACATCAAGCGTATAATGACGAATGCGCATCTAAAAAGCTATGCTTCTGTGGATGGTAGGCATAAGAAGATAACAATGACATGTAGCCCAATATGAATATCAAAGTGGCGATGTACAAACGACGACAATTTAGTAGCGGTTTGTACCTTCTCGTTGTAACTGCGACAGAGCGAATATGTTTACCAATTTAAAACTTTCACATTGTCCACGTAAAAAATATGGCATACATCTTTTAACTGGTGGCCGATCACTGATAGTAAATAGTTTGATACAATTTCATTAATTTGATTCAACATCATAACACTTGCAAACGTGTCGAACCCGTTTCTTTTTATCTCAGTAACTAAAACAGTAGGAATAGTTTATCAGTACCAAGTTAAGGTACTATTGCGGTCATTTCTGCCTGATCACTTAAAAAAAAATTCGCTTGAATCCTGGGGCGCGGCGCCAAACCAAACTCTTTGTAGTTTTCGTTTCGAGTTCAAGCAAAAATGAACTTAGCGGTGGCAGGCGGAAGTGTCTTTGATGGTACACGTAGTTCTTGTCACTGCGAATCTTCGTTAAGATGCACCATGATGTCACTTCGCATATCAACGTGGCTGTTTTCACGACGACAACAAAATGTATACTGCAGCTAAGCGAAGAGTTTCGTCTGGTTCTTCCATAGAAGAAAGTGATATTCAACTAACACAGATTTAATCGATGCACTTTTATTTTATGAAGAGCTATTAAACTACACCCGGCTCTTAATACGGGTATTGCCGAAAACTCGACGGACCAACACATTTAGTCGCACGCTACAACACAAATTGAATCATTATAATATTGTATATACAGCAGTTTTTTTTATACTATCCTGTTTGGCTTCGATAATATTCAGATATCAATGGCATGACCTTGGGAACTTTGACATTAATTGCGACTTCATTGTGTAGTTTTAAGAGCGCTTTTCGTAGTTGTGATAAGCTCCGAATCGCTCGTTTGTGTGATGTAGCAGTACATATGTCGCAGCTAGTTTAGGGCATTTTTATAAAACGGCGCCATTGAACTAACCGCCCGATGCGTCTAATACAACATTTAATGAACTGCTTGGTTAGTACTTAGAACACTTATGCAAAATGTGACCATTGTAGAGTTGACTGAGATATACTTCGAAAAGCATTTCATAGGAATATTTTGAAACTATCATCTTTGTAATATTTACTATGACCAATGAAAAAAAAATACATATGTCCAACGACTTGGATCTATTTTTTTAAGGTGGGATGTCGTCATATTACTTCTGCTGCAAACCATGTCTGAAAAAACTGAAGGGTAACTTTTCGGACAATCCCGCAAAGTCATTGACCTTATACGATATTAAATTCTTGCTTCTTTTGTTTTCAGGCGACGAGATAGCCCTAGACGACGACGCCTCCTACCTCGACGACGTAGTGAAGGCTCCAGCCGCCCCCGACAAGGAGCCTGGCGCCGACAGCATTCGCAACAAAGATGGCGTCCCGGTCGACGAGTTCGGTTTGCCGCAAGTGCCTAGCGCTGCGCAGACCTCGCGCTGAGTTGTGACGTCACAAGCCATGCGGTACAGGTAGGCGTTTGTAGGCTTGCTTTTTGATTATGTAGTACAGTATCCTTGTTATTTTTTGACTTTTTTTATATCGATTGAGCGCCGCGTATCTACGTGTAAGCATGATAAACTCGTAAACCAAGAGAGTTTATTTAATTATGGTCTCGTATGAGTCGTCTCATGCTTTTCATGTCAACACGTAGCTGGTCATATAGTGTCTCACTTTGCATTTTGAGCATAATAATATCAATTTGTAGTAAATTATATAATGGACTCAGGGTTCAAACAATTTCACTGTGGAACGCAATAGGGAATATGCAATTTATCAATAAATATACAAAAATAGAAGACTAAATGTGAAAATTGGTAGAAAAGTAGATGGCATATAATAATTTGTAACATATAAATCTGTCTCTTTCGCCAAGATGCCTTTTTCTATAGTGGCAGTGATTGACGTCAAAATTCATATTGGATTTCTCTTTTCTAATGCTAATTAAAAAGATAAACTGCTAAACTTTGAAGTGTATAACCTCGTTATTGATAAAGATATTTAAAAAAAAATATATTTGATAGGTACTTGTTGACTAAAGCTAAAAATTATTTAATTTAGCAAATAAAAGAATTGCATGCATATTCCCTGTTGCCCTAACTGCTTTTTTGTATTGCAGTTTTATCTCAATATCAGCAAAAAATCAATAACTTCAAAATGGTACCTGTACTGCAACAAACAGAATACGTTATTTGTATGTTGTTTATATTTAAGAGCTTAAAGCATTACGATTGCACTTTGTGACCACCCAATAAAATTGTCAACGTGGAAGCAGCACTATATATTTTGTTTTAACATTAATCACCTACACTCTATATATAAACACTCGCGTTTATTTCGCCAGGGTCGCGCATCCACGACCAAATACTACCATCTCGTCATTCTGTTACCTATGAGGATTGAACAGCTAAAAGAGCGACCCTGGCAAATAAGCCACGAAATCACTCGTTGGACCAATTTGACGCTTGAGTCAAATTGATCCAACCGATCCGTCAAATTGGACCGCTTGCGGTTAAAGGGTTATATTATTTCATAAGGTTTACCTCACCGATTTAACGGCAGAATTCGAATTTATAGGCAACTGTTTCAAAATACTAAATTGCCAAGATCTTTTTAGATACTTATGTTCAGTGCGAGTATGAAAAGATTAAGCTAATTTTAAATACAGTTTTTCTGTATTACAAGCACATTTCACCTTTTCGTACTGCCGTTTGCATTAATAATAACACAGCACGTAAGAAAAATAAGTCACGCAAAATTAAACGTGCCTGACCTTTTCATTCCTTGGTTGTACATTTATAAATAAACTGCATTCGAATTTAATAGCACACTGTCTACTTAAGAAAATCTGCTTAGATAGCAATAATTTGAACGATTTTTCTGTATAAATCCAGGTCCAATATTTTTTGACCATGCAAGCGAATCTAAATCTATAATATTCTAATATTGTTTTGTGATTAAAATTCTATTTTTAGTTGCCGTAATAATATGTAAATGTAATCTAGTTCTTATAATTTTTATATACTTAAGTTAAATATATTATTATCTTTATAACTATTTTGTTTTATTATCATATTTATTATACACTGCAAAATTGATTTTCAATTAAAGTTGTTGAAAGTGTTCTTAATTATTTTTAGTCTTAACTGTTCCACTCGCTAGGGAAAGGCCTATTCTAGTTATTCCAGGCATGTTCTGATTGGTTTAAAATGGAACGGGAGAAGAATGTCTGGTCCTCACGTCCAAATTATCTCATCGCCTTTCTGGGTCGGCTTCGACAGCTCTTTCTATCGGCTGGAAGCCACTATGTGGAGACTTTAGCTCAGCGGTCACTGTGCATGCGGCTGACGCGACTCCAATCCTACCTTGAGGCAAGCCGTACCTAGTTTTTAAAGCATTGTTTGATGTAGTTTGTGTTTAGAACTTTGAGGGCTCGAGACTACTGCTTCCGAATCCAATTTGTGAACAATTTGGTTGAGAAGGTAGATTTTAAAGTTTAACCGAATTTTTGCGCGAATTGGTCGAATTTTCACTTGAACCTGTCTTTTACTCACATTTCTATTGGGGTCTATCCATGTTTTTTGGAGCATAATCCGCCACGCTGGTCCAATGCGTGTTGGCGGGTCGCCAGAGTATCGATGTTTTATTGGCAATTTCTAGATAGCGTCTACGAAGCTTCGTAGTCAATTAAGCAAAACTTAAGTTTTTCGAAAGCATTTCATAAGTTGTGCAAATTGATAAAGCAAAAAAAAAACATTGCATGGCAATTTATCCTAAGGGCTGTGCTTCACTGGGACACATATTGCAGTGTAACCAGGTCAATATCTAGACTTCATAAAAATGTATGGTTGACTGCGTGACCAACAGTGGCCATGAGAGGTAATAGAGCTGCATGCATTTTCTTGGCTTGGTTGAATTGGCTGCACCACCATGGCGTCCCAGTGAGTCACGGGCCTTGGTGTCCTACTTTTAAATACAAACTTTATCGAAATGATGAAATTCATTATAATTTTGGATAACAAGCATGACCTCGTCATTATGACGCATCACAATGACGGGACCATTCATATCATGAAATTCTGTTCATGCTGAGTGAGGTACAAAGATTTCAGGATAGGTACAAAATAGTACTAAATGGGTACTAAATCTATGTGATAGGATCTTTTAAATGCAAGATTTAAGGAAGAACTACACTGCGCGCACGTGTCGATACATTTTATATAGAAATTGGACTTATAGAGTTACACTTGATCCACGGTACGCGACGTCGTTCTACGTACAAATCGGGCGTGTTACACGTGTGCGTCGGTCTGATGTAGTTCTAGCTTTAGTCTTGAATGACTTATCTTATTCTGTCCTACTGATTAACATACATCTAGGCAAGTGTAAGCCTATCGCGCCTCAAAGCCTGAGATTAGGACAGAGGAATAGATTTATCCCAGTAATATGTTCCTTTGGGATATCTTTGATATTTATCAAACCGGCGAGCAGAAGCAACACAAAATAAAAACACCCATATAATTAAGTAGGTAGGTTTAACCTTTAATTATTTAATATAATCATAATAATAATTTAATTGAATTATATTACACAGTCAACTCTAAAATACTGTTATGTTCATCACTTACGATACGACATTGATTTGCATACTGAAACACAGTAAATCGGTAACGGCACTGGCGTCTTGCGACACAATAAATAAGACTCGTCCATTACATCCTACGTTATGTACAACCACTCTGAACAGTGATTATTATTACTAAGTATTGTAGACAGTCTAATTGTATTATCTATGTATAAATAACCAACTTGTAGGCTTAATCTAATGCTTCCTGTCCCGTCTTTGGCAAGAAGAAGCAGAGTATTGCAGCAACTGTGGATGAAAATAAAATACGTTAGTTTTCATGAAAACCCGTTCTTACAGCATTTAGGCCCAAAATTATCCGCATTAGTGCGGAAAAACGTTCAAGCTCTCCCCCGCTACAATAGATTGTATTTATCTAAACTACTACGCTAAACGACTAGATGGAGAAGAAGAAGAGGGAGGCCGAAGAAGAGATGGATGGATTGTGTGAGGAGTGATATGAAAGAAAAGGAAGTTAGTGATAGTGTGACGGCTGACGGTGTTGCGCCGACCCCAAGTAATATGGGACAAGGGCAGGAAGAAGAAGAAGAAAACTACGCTAAACGACTCCCACGAGTCGCCGGTCAACCGTCGTTCATTTATTTCTTCGTAAGTGTAGAGAAAAACGTCGTTTGATACACGTGACTTGTCATTGCAGCACTCGGCTACATAACACTCTCGCCTGCGGCTCGGGCAAATTCCGCCTTGGTCAAAATGACAAACTTTCTATACTTGTATCAAAATAAATAGGTGGGAATAAAATTGATAGGACTTTTGCTAAAGTTGGTTTAGGTAGCAAACAAGCTAGCGGCTCATCTGATGATACATGGTCACTGATGTTATATAGATATTTGCAGTACGATATGCATCATTGTATAAGCAATGCCAGCCTAGAAACTAGGCAAGGACAAACAGGTCCTACCACGAGCTCCTTAACGCGATTAATTTTTTTTAGGTGGGAAAATCATCCAATAACATATCCGTCCTTTGGTCGGAGCGGGAGAAAGTGTCAGACTTTTACTGACTAAAAACCCACTCTTGTTCTTTCGTTGCCTTTCATACCAGGGCCGAATTTTCCTTTCAGAATCAGACATTTGGCCCCAGAAGGCTTGACCCTAAGACCTAAACTGAACTTCGAATACCGTAATTAGAGACACAATAGAAAGACAATAGGTGTGCGGACACCGCTGCTCTGATGTCCGCTTGGGGCTTGAGTAACTACAGCGATGGACTTATATAGGTTGTTTTGCTGCATCCCTCTTTCTCACTCACACGCATGACATTTTAACACGTCATAGTAAGGCTCCAGGGCGGGTAGCTAATCTAAAATTGTAATAATAATACTTACGGAAAAGGAATGCCGAAAACACAACGATGGGGATGACGCAGTTGATGTCTATGAGGTAGCCGAAGGACAAGTTGCCGATGAGACCGCCACCTCGACCCGCTGTGAGGGACAGTGCGGCTGCCATTACCCTGGGGAGGAAACATGGTTGAATTAGTTCATCATCAAGGGGTATTTGCTTATCTTTTTGATCGTCAGAGTTACCGTAAAATTGTAAACACCGTAAGATTATAATCTATCTAGTGAGATAGTAAACTGTCGAAAGATAACCGTAACATACTGCTTACTAATTTAAAGCATTATTTTTCGGTACATTATAATCTATCGCTGTGAAAACTAGTCAGATTTTCTTGCTTCTAACTATAACGACTGTAAAAAAATTAAATGACAACCGGGACCAACGGCTTTACGTGCTTTACGAGGCATGCAATGAAAAGTATTATACCCTGGTTAGTTAGCCCATTATCTCCCACTGCTGGGAGAAGGCCTCCCTCTTCCTTTTCCACACACGTCGTCCTCGGGGCCAGTCCCTCCGGTAATTATCCAGCTCATCTTTCCACCTTCGCCTTGGTCTGCCGCGATGTCGCCTTGCGTTTAATGGGACCCAATAAGTGGCCCTTTTAGACCACAGCTCATCTCACATGCGGCAGACCTTGGTTATATAATTGAAATGGTAACATGTTTATTTTTACCTGAGGTTTGTAGGGAACAAGTCGACCAGCACGCAGAACACCAGACTGATGGCGAGCGAGGTGAGGGCTTCAAAGATGCACGATAGCACCAAGTTCTGTATGGAGTTCTGTACGAAGTACAAGCCGACCGTCACCACGCCGGCGAAGCCCAAACTGAAGACTGGAATACAATAAATAACGTTTATATGGTGTACAAATTTGATTTTCGGTTACCGATTTATTGTCTGGGCAATAGAGTCGGCAATTGAAAAACAAGCTTTTGCGATTACCGACTTATTGCCTGGGGGCGTCAACTTGAGTATCTATAGGATAGGAAATTATCACAATGTCGTATGAAACTGCTATAGTACGGGGCAAATAAGTTGAACAATTTGCTGTGGCTGCGCGCGGCGCCCCATTTCGATTGGTACCCAAAAATAGATTACTGCGCATTCAAGATCACCCGCCATGATGGGTTAACTTATGTGACGAGGATTATAACTGATTTTTGGGTGTCAGTCGAGGTGGGGGGCTGCGAGTAGCCGTGGCGGATGGTTCAACTTATTTGCTACGTAATATACTGATGTAGTTTTGTAATTTGATTTACAATTTAGTTTCCTGAATGTACATCTGCCGGCCATATGGAATTAAATCACGGCACTGACTGGCGTGTTGGTCTAGTGTTTAGTGGCCCTGACTACTATGCCGGAGGTCGTGGGTTCGATACCTCCCAGGACAAATGCTAGTGAGGACGATCATTTGTTCTGTGTCTGGGTGTAAGCTATCTGTAATTTCTATGTATATAGAAATATATAACTATGTTTATCAGTTGTCTAATACTCAAACACTCGCAAGCTTTACTTAGTTCGAGACTAGATGGCGTTGTGTGAAAGTTGATGAAAAAAAATTACAATGTCACTTACTCAAGAAGAATTTAGCTCCCAGCTTGTGGACGCAGAGAGGCAGCCACAACGAAGTTGGGATACAAGCGAGACCGACGATCAAGGTGTGAATAAAAACGCTATTTTCAATGGTCTTCAAACAGTCGAATTGATCGCCTTCGTATTCGTCAACGACCACAATCCCGGACACGTCGCAGACGGACGCGGACGTGTTGGGGAAACGTTTCTCGAACTCCTCGTAGCGGTTGAATAACTCGGGGAACCAGATCATGAGGGTGTAGTAACTGAAATAGAAATAGCCCGGTTAAGAATACAAAAGGCAGATACAGTACGTGGCAAATTAATTGAACCAAAATGTCTGTCGTTGCCATGGTCTTAATCGACGTGGGGGCTGCGCGTAACCATAGCAAATGGTTCATCTTATTTGGCGCGTAGGTACTATACAGTACCAATTATTTAGTGCAGCCGTCTTTTGTCATGCCACCAACACAATAAAAGTCAAAATCGGTTGAACGGACAGTAAAAAAGTTTTGTTGTCTGATCTTATTGCGATGCGTATGGAGTTAAGCAAATAGGAGATTTTTATTTTATTGAATAGAATTGGTAGAAACATTTATTTATTTATCAATCTCAATCATCGAAGTGGGGGGCTGTGTGTACCCAAAGCAAATGGTTCAACTTATTTGTCGCGTACTATAACCACTATTTTGCTTTTAATGCCATCCTTATGACTGCGGAATAGAAGTTAATATCGCTTGAACGGATAGTGAAAAAGGTTTGTTTAAATGTCTAATCTTATTGCGAATGGAGTTTAAACCAATGGGAAACTTTTATTTTATTTAATAAAGTTGGTAGAAACATTTTTTTTTTTTATTGATATAAACTAGTGCTTGACTGCGATCCCACCTAATGGTTATAAAATAAATAGTAAAAAAAACCTAATGGTAAGCAGTGATGCAATCTGTGATAGTGAACCGCACTAGTTTATTATGAGCCTAATGTTTAATTTCGTGTCCTTAAAGCTAGATTGAACTAGCTTTAAGACCACTAAATTAAACATTTAAGCTTAGAGAATAAAATCGTTTTTACCTTGTGGTCAAACCGAACTGGATGATGCAAGTAAGGATCGTGTATTTGAGGTAGGGCGGCCTGCAGAGAGCCTTGGTCTGCACCCAGATCTCGGAGAACAATCGCTTGAGGTCCTTGGGTTTGCGCATGCTCAATGATCGGATGGACTTGATTGAGGTCTGGGAGCCTACTGATACAGTTCGGACTTTCTCCTTGAGGCTTTTGATCTGAAAATGGAAGATTTATAATGAGTAAGTGAAATAGTCGGCCAGTGGTGGTTCATTTGGGGTCGGAAATCTTGAAATAGCTTCTTCCGTTCTGGGAGGGTGAGGGAGTGTCAAACTCTTACTAACTAAGACCCCTGGTGAGTTCTTTCAATTGGCCTTTGCATTTCAGAGCTTTTTTAAGAAGAGGAAAACCTCATGGAAGTCGTCCGCTCTGGGGTGTCAGTCTGGTCTGTCAGATTCGTACCTACTGACGAAAACCACCCTGGAGCTCTCTTGCACACTTGCATCTTGGGCTGTGGGTGCAGCGTGACTTCTACTGCCGGGCCTTCCAGAGCCGCGATAAATCTTTCGAAGAAACCAGCCAGCTATTAAGGGTTACTAGGTACTGAAATGACTGCTAAGAGATATATGAAACACATGCCGCATAGATGAACCCTAAAGAGGTTGGCATACTGATGGTGATAAATGCTTCAAATAAGGTAAAGGCAGCTCTAAGTAAAAGACTGAAGTCCGTCGTCCGGCAGTCTGATAACCGTCCGGACAGAGCCGGAGTCGTCGACAGTGCATAGTATTCTACATATTTAAAAAAAATGTCAGCAAAACCGTACGGCTACGGGAATTTCTGAAAAGGAAATCCGTCGGTCTAAAACGCAAAGGGCAACTCAATGACACAGTGTGGTTTTAGTCAGTAAAAGTCTGACACACCCTCTCGTTCCACCTTCTCCTTAGAAGTTAAATGAAATCCCAACTAAAAAAGCTATGTTATGAGTAAAACTGGTAAAGCAAATATAGGTAACATTGATCTTACCGGGTAGTTGTCGGGGTCATCTCCAGTATTTTGCTTGTAGATGCTTTGCAGGACCTTGAGGGCTTCATCGTAGTCACCGCACTCCATCATAAACTTGGGGCTTTCGGGGAAGTAGAACAACCAGAAGCCAAGCAGAAGTGAGGGGACTCCGCAGGCAGCCACAAACCAGTTCCATGAGTCGTAGGAGAATGTACCGCTGCCATTCTCGATACGGATTCCTTTGATTGGGATGATACCCCAGGCGATCACTGGAAAAAGAAAACATGATATTGAAAGAAAGAAAGAGAACCTGTTTTTTCTTTGGGTATTGGGTCTTCTGCGTAAGTGTATTGAGAAAGCTTTCAATCTATACCTACTCTACACCTATGAATAAAATTGAAGTGACTGTTTGTAATATCAAAATTACATTTTTTTACAAAATATAATTTTAGTAAATGCATATGAAAGTATATTCGATTTGTTTGTCTGTCTGTCTCCAATGGCGGATAACTTATACTTATTACAAGCAGTAACTTAGGCTACTTTTCATTGTCCCGCGAGAACTGTTATGAGGGACATCTCCGAAATGAATATCATTATTTTAGATTTATGCCCCAAAAAAGGAGAGAGATGCTCTTAAACTCCACGCGAATAGAGTCGCAGGTAACAGCTAGTCCAACTAGAAGATTGCCTAAAGTTCTTGACAACCGAACGAACCAGCACCGTGTAGTGATAGACTGTAAGTCTGACAGTAGTCTGGTCTCCGCCTGTCCGAGGCCAAAAGACATTTTCATCAATTTTCACATGACATCCGATATCTGGGTAGGCATAGGTGTGGTATGGGTATGCTAATATAATATACGCGTAAGTTGTCTATCGTAAAGTATATTTTAGGCCTTCACCGATGACTAAGTTGAGTTAGACTGTAAATTGCAGAAGGACTAATGTACATATTATGTTAACCTGGAAATATTCAACATTAACGCGCACGAACACACAGGCAGACACTAGACTTAGACGTTTTTTTGTAGTTTCATACTGGTTCTTCTCCATAGGAAACGACCAATCGGCACCGTGCACTACGATCTGTCATTTTTTAAGTGCCCGTATAGACCCGGTAACTGACCCGGTAGACCCGGGTATCTGAGATATTATTTTTTGTTTTTTTATAATAGTATTTCTCCTTACATGGCAATAAGATGACTCCAAGTGTCCAGAACATTTCCATCCAGCAGAGGATCTTCTCTCTGTATTTGGTTTGTTGGAATTCACCCAGGTAGGGGAAACAGATACCCATAGCGCCAGCAACACTGAAAATATATAAAAAAATTATTAAGTATAACTCTAACACAGTCTACAATAAGACTACAATCTACATCATAAGCAATTAACTAATGGTAGATTTTTACACGTTTTACAGGTCTAGAGACTCATCTAGGGGTGCGAGAATATTCAAAAGAGTTATCATGACCATGGAACGCAAAGGGCAACTTAAGGAACACAGAGGACTTAAAATCTGACATGCCCTCTTGCTCCCTCCAGAGCAGAAGATATTTGATGAATTCCCATTTAGGAAAAAAAAAGAGCCATCATAACAATAATGGTTCACGACCAACCATTGGAGAAAAGGTTACATATTCAAAACAGACCGTTAAATATACAAAATCTATAGCGAAATACCACTCACTGATTAATCATGAAATCTCAGAAACTAGAGTGTAGACCTCTGCTAAGAACGGATTTTACGAAACTCCACCCCTAAGGGAGTAAAACCGGGGTTTGGAAGTTTCTATGGAGAAACCGACTTTCACGAGGGCGAAGCCGTTAGCAGAAGATAGTAATATATAAAAATCAATTTCTGTTCGTGAGTCTGGCTAAAACTCAAAAATGGTTTGATCGATTTTAATATAGATATTTTAATATAGATTTTCTTATTTTGTTTTGATAGACTCTATTGACATTTTTTTTTGTTAATTAAGTCATTTCATGGGAGCGGAGCCGCGGGAGGCAGCTAGTTCTAAATAACTGCACCTGTCCGGGTATTACATTTTCATTGAGTAGGTATAAACAAATCGATCAAACAGGTTTTCAGTTAATGGCTATCACAATTTTACTCGTCATTAAGTATTGTATTTAGTCCGACAATAGTAAATGGAAGCGTGTGCTTGGAATCAATTGTAGCGTGTCGCCGCATGATCTGTGGCATCCATTGTTTACTTCTAAAGGAGAAAAATACCTTAAAGAGGCTAGGAAACACGTGGGTGTCACGTTAGGGCGTTTTGTTAATATCGCTAAATACATTCATCATATTTAAATTTTTGTTGGGACTGACGTTCCTATTTACAGTAAGGCCAAAATTCATATGAATGAACAAAAATATAGGAAATTAATTGAAAGTTGAGTGTCAAATCTATGACTGATCTAAAATAAATTTCACCAACTGCATCAGATTGCTTCAAGTGACTTGTTTAGAACGTTTTTTGCGGTCGGGTTTTTTGACGTAGTCAACTTTTATATCGCTGTTTTCAGGGGCCTTATTTATGTTTTACTAAAGCTGTCACGTGCGGCGTCGCATGACAGTATCAGTCTTTTTCTAACAAACTATGTGTGACGCGTTTTATTAGATATAGATCTTTATTTACTGATAATTTCTCTAACCATCCTTCCTCACCGTCACCGGATGAATTTGGAAAAAGGACAAGTATTCTTAATTCCGCTGTCAATAACAGGCAAAGCGTTAATAGCGGGCGGGCCCAATTTATGTATAAAAAGTTTGGCCATGCACCTTAGCGAACATTTTCTTGCCCCAAGTTTGGAAAATCCCAAATAAACCAAAAAAAAAATACTTGGATACTCACGAGAAACCATTAATGAATCGACAGACCATGAAGATGGGCAGGATTTGGACGAAGGAGGATACAATTCCGATGAAGCCATCTATCAGCAGGGCTGAGACCAGCACTACCTTACGGCCCTTGGTGTCGGCCAAGCAGCCCCAGAAGTATGATCCGATCACCATACCTAAAGAGAAACAAATTCTATTAACAAACATATAGGTAAGTAGGTTTATAACATGGTTCGTGTGTTCCCGGAACTGATATCAGAAATGTAATCATATTTTCTTAGTTGCTACTGAAAATATAAAAAAGGTAATGTGGTATGACGAGTTGGACTCCTCCCTAAAGGTTTGGCCAGAAGTAGCTTGATAGAGAAGACTGGAAGAATGCAAGGGAGGGAGGCCTTTGCCCTTCCGTGGGGCATACAGGCTCTTAATAATAATAACAATGTTAACTGTAAAGGTATGTAAAAATGTAGGTCTTAATAGTTGTGTAGTAGGTCTTAACCTATATTTTTACATTATGTAGTCTTAACTTCTTTTAGCAAGCAGGGCCGAAGCCTACTAGGGCCAAAGGTTATGTGACACCCGGGGCCCTGGGACGAAGACAATGAATGGAACAGGGTCGGTTTTTAGTCAGTAAGAGTCTGACACTATTTCCCGCCCCACCCAAGGGCAGGACTTGTCATTGGATGATTTTACCTACCATAAAAAAAAGTTCTTTTAGCAGAAAATATGCACGCGAAGGACCAAGTGATTTTGCCAGTAAGTTCAAGGGTAAACACTAATTGACTAAGTAATTTTGAGATACACGGAAGCTGCGTCAGAATTATCTGATCTTCCTTCGTTTCTAAAATCTAGATTTTGCGGGAAGCGGCGGAACTATGAAGTTTTAATTTATAGGAGATCGAGACGAGAACTGAAGGCTATGGCTTCAGTTCTCCTCAGCTGCAGTGAATGGGTGTCTATGAGGATTTTTGCAAAATAAAAAGGTCAAAGATGATAGTGTGAGGAGTGATGTTAAAGAAAAGCGAGTTAGTGATAGCGCGACGAGTGACAGAACAGAATGGAAGAAAATACGTGTTGTAGTGACCCCAAGTAACATAGGACAAGGGCAAGAAAATGAACATGAAAATGATGAAAAAGGTCTTACCCAACATTGGAGCAGCAGTGAGCCAGCCCTTGTCAGCCGATGTCATCTTAAAATCACATGTCGCCGCCGGTAAGACGAACGACACTATAGTGATGCCGATGGCAGTGTTTGCGTAGATCAGCCCCGTGACCGCCAGCAGGCAGAAATGGAAGCGGCCGAATCCTGAAAAAGATAATGGGATTATTAAATTCGTTTTGTGGATGTTATAAAACGATTGACTGGTCTTTATCAATTTCATGATAGGGAATATGCATACAATTTTTTTATTTGCTAAGAACTGGGAAATCATCAAATAACTTCTCCCGGTTCAGGGTGAAAATGACAATTAAAACACATCTATGTTCCTTCATGACCCTATCGGACCGGGTCTTGTAATTAGAGGTTATATTTTGGATAAGTACAAACGTTATTATAGATGGGCTGGGTACGTTATTAGGGATGGGGATGGCTGTATGTGCTTTATTCTTAGATATCAAAATATTATTCTCTAATTTAAGTCGTTAATTTATATTTAAGTTAATCAATAATTTCATTAAACTTGAACTTAGTTTGGTTGTTAATGAGTGCTGTTTTTATTAAAACGATACACACTAATAAAACAATAAATCTATAAATACTTACAATAGTAAAGTAAAGTCAATCAATAGATAGTTCTTACTGTGATGCTCATGATTTGCTCTGTCCTAGAGTATCGTCAGTCTCTTTTGTAAGAAGATTATCACTTTTGTTGGCACACTCGACAGAATTCTAATTAAATTCATTAATTTACCAATGAATCTTTAGAACTATTACCTATATACCTACCTACTTTGTTTGTAACATCTTCATTATTTACTTAATTGTTGTTTGTCTTAAATTTGTCTGTCTGTGTTTTTAGATACAAGGCTACAATACTTGACAGATTCTGGTGCGTTATCATCTTCGTTCAGATCATTTCTAGAGGAAAGTTTGGAACTCCAATGATGGCTTGTTTTGTTCTATTACTGTAAATAAGATAAATCTCTATATTTACCTGTCGCCGAGATAGCATGTTCGAAGTCTGCTCCATGTTCCAAGAAGTCTAGACCTGTACAGAGGATAAAATCACATTATTACAACATGTTTTAATAGAAAATGACTCATATAACATCTTGAAAACTGAGTGATGGCGACAAAATCACCAATTTTTTTTAACTTAACTGATAAAGCTCGCCTAATAACTACGTTGTTTATTGCTAAATGCGTTTCTTTTCTCATATTTAACGTTTTATGTAGCCATTTTCACATAAGCACGTTCCTATTATTATAAACAATTTCACTTTTATATTATTCTACTAAAGCTGTTGTCTTTCACCCGCAAATAACTAAAATATTGGCACAGTTTTGATTGGCTTCGAACTGTATTGTAATACGACTAATGTTGACGTGTGCAGAAATAGTTTCATGCGATTTTAAACTTAATTCTGTTATATATATAATAGAGACCAATTTACCGTGAATGACTTTTAGTAATATTTTTGTCTGAGGGTAGATGGTAGTTCTCGAGTTTGACGTCTGTCAAAAACGTAGAACCGTCAAAATTAATAACGAATTACCCTCATTAATATTTACAATAGGCTTACAATTTGTAGTATGTCCCCGCCCTTCTAACTTATCCTTCTCCAGAACTGCTTGTGGCGTTGATGATCTTCATCCGCCACAACAATATAAAATTATGAGTCATAAGCTCCAAATATTCTGTCTAAGTAATTGTGGTTTACGTGTGTATTTAATGTTTTAACAATTATATTATTTATGTATCTTTATTTTATGTTTGTTTCAGTCCAATACTAACACATCAAGTGCAACTGTACCACTCGAAGGATTTTAAATCTCCAGTCACAAGCCCTTTTATTATTATTATTATTATTTTATTTATACATTACTTGCTTCTCCAATTTACTTCCGACATTGGCAGAATAGTCGACATCGGCTCATTTGCCATTAACAAAAATAGAATAGAATACAATTTGTAGTCATTAATATTACAATAGGGTTACATGTAAAAATTACGTTGCAATTACTTTTTTAAAATCTGTTATTTTTTTTTTTTCATTTTTTCTAATCAGTTTTTCCGCAAAAAAGAACTTAGGCAAGTTTTTTTTCTTCTAAACGAACGTTCTGTTTATTTTTGTTCTACAAAATATTATAATGCGTAACAAAGCCACAGTTATACCGTGGAATTACATATAACAAGCCTGTTTCTATAGAAGGAGTTATTTACTGTTCGTATATACCTAAGCTGTGTCTAATCCCTGTACCAATGTCATTGAGATTGAATGAAGTCAAGTTTAGGATTACAATGGAAAACCGTGGTCGATAAAGATTTCTGTTGGTTTCACAAAGCCGACAACCTGAAGTGTTGATAAACACTACGGATGAGTTGTTTTTATTTTCTTGTTGATAATGTCAGTTTCAAGGGTCCAGTGAGAATTTGAGTAGACGTGTTGATTAGGGTTTGCTAATACCATCATACATAGTATAAAACAATGTCGCTTCCCGCTGACTGTCCCCACGTATATACGTATCTTTAAAACTACGCAACGGATTTTGATGCGTTTTTTTAATAGATAAAGTGATTCAAGAGGAAGGTTTATTGTATGTATAATACATGCATAACAATGAAGCTAGGGCGGGTCGCTAGTCATTGATAAAATCAAAACAGCGGAAGACAGATGACTCGCCACTAGACTGCTAAAATCAGGATAGTTTGTCCTAATTTCACTCAGTCGCAATCGGTGAGTAACACAAACGAGGGTGTTACGAAAATGTTTTTTTTTATTTAAGTGGGATAAGGGTTATCAAAATGCCTTCGTGTGCTTTTATACGTTGTACAAATTATTCAAAAAAAAAAAAACAAATCACATGAAATCACATTTCATTCGTAACACATGAATCGTCATATTTCTAATTTTGCTTATTTTTTTGGTCACCATTTTCCGAAGCGAGATAGATGGAACTCACGTCGTAAAAATTCGGCGGCTAACGCGATTTCACTCGCACGACAGCGCGGGCTCTTATCTCTGTCTTAGTCTATCAGTGAATGTACGTTTGCGACTGTGATGACACTGAATAGATGTGTCATTTTCGAGTCCAGGTTTTCTGATTACGATGTTAGCACGTAACGTACATTCCCCTAAAACATGATTTTTTAATAAATAAAATGTGTTTTTTTTTTTTAAATATTTATTGGTACCTACCTATTCTTATTTCTTGGGTTAATATCTCAATAATTTTAAGTTTACTATTTATTTAGTATAAATACTTAATTGTACCTACTTACATACAAAATGAAACATAAAAGACATAAAATGGGTGGACTTATCGCATTCCGCGATGTATTCCAAACAACTTGGACACAAATTGTTGTATCAGTTGTAGTTGTATGTGTGATATTATTATTGTCAGTAAAATGATAATTGTGCTGTAACATCAATAATCAATAACATCACATACCACAAATTTCATCTAATTATTCATCTCTCTCGAATTTCCTCAAATCATAATTTCTGACATGTCAATTTACTCAGTTGTTTTAGCAGATTTGTTAAGTATTAAGTTATTACATAATGTTCTTTGCTCTATCAGCCATCTCCTCAGCCAACGGATGTTTATTCCTTTCTTAGCTTCTACCTATTTAAAAGATAAAATATGTAAGCAGCAAGTGCGTAAATATAATTACTCAGAAATAGTACTTATGAATATCTTGTGTATACGAATGAATTGCTATTTCACTGTCGCCGGCGTCTCAATGAAGTGCCTACTTTGCTATAACAGCATTTGTCTATAATTGTTGCGGATGGAGCCTGATTAAAATGTCTATCCTTATTTATTAACAATATGGAACCACTCGACTAGATAAGCCAATTTAAAAATAGTTCGTACTTTACATACCTAAATGTACAGGGTGTTTTATCGAGACACGGCTTTTTTTTACAATTTCATAATCTAAGCTTAGTTAGAAAAAATCTGTGCATTATAAAACAAAATAAACATGAACATAATCAGCCTTATAATGTTTCCACAGCTGGCACTCAGGCCTCCTCTCTAAGAGAGGATATGGGCCGTAATCAACCGGGCCTAGTGTGGATTGGTGGACGTCACTAGTCTTAAAATTTTTGATCCTACGACATGCCGGTTTCCTCGCCATATTTTCCTTTATCTTTTTTTAGAGCGGTGGTGATGAAATAAATTACACAAAGTACCCAATATGTCTGAGTGGGTTTAAACTCGTGACCTAAAACTCGTAAGTCAGGATCGTTACCATGGGAAAAGGAAAAGGATAATCTATATATACACCACTATTTTTTAATTAGTTCAAACAATTTAATGGCTTATTAGAAAAGGTCTTGTTATTATTTAAGTAAAGTCTCAATAAATAATATTCATAAACAGCAAAATCTCACTCAATTTATGGAAATATTGTAAGTACAAGTTATTGTTTATGAATGAAAGAATGTCAATAAAAATGGAAAAACACTGCGCTTAGTATTTCCTAGTAGTAGTTGTTATGAATGATGATTCAATTATGAATTTACCAAGAATGAAAAATTTTCGTGGCCAATTTTGAGATTTCGTTTTTTGTACTTTTGACTACACAAATATGATTAGTAACGGGTACTGACTGAGCCCCATTTTTTTTTGTGCACTAATTAAAAAATAGGGGTGTATAAAAGAAGAAATTGACTGACTGACATATCAATGCACAGCCGAAACTATTGAGACAAAACGTTTCTTTTGACGTAGGCGAGCATCAAGAGAGGGATTCCTAAAATTCGCCCCCTAAGGGGATGAAACGTGGGTCCAAAGTATGTATAGAGAAACTTAGTTTTACGCGGTCGAAGCCGCTGGTACAAACTAGTATTGAATATTATAGTAATATCTTATTAAGTTTCTTAGGCATGGAAAATAGACGCAAGCCTTTAGGGAGAAGAAATAGTAGGTCAATGCAGCCTACGTATGTAGACGTAGTACCTAAAGTACAGCTACGTAAGAAAATACGTGTACCTATGTGTAACCAATTTATATTCTACTCTCATATCATAAAATTCCAATTATAAAATCAAAAGTACCTAATATCCTATTAACGGACTTAATCTAAAAGACAACTCTATAAATGAAAACAAGAAAAAATAAAAGTACTTATAATTAAATATAATTTAGAATACTCCCTAATAAAACTGGCGTCATATAACTTTTTAAATATTCATGAAAATTTCGATGACAGTTTTTAAATCATAGGTTGATTTTACTTGACCTTGATGAAAAAATTAATTTATGAAAAAATAAAATTAATTACGCAACATTTAGTAAAAATATGAACAACAACGATGAAATAAAACCTACTTTTTAGGCATATGACCAAATCGTGGTGGATTATGGCGCATTCCCTCTCCTAGACGCCACCTATACGCATAAAGCGTTTTGGGAACACTTTTATTATGCGTACAGCTAAGGAGTGGAATTCCCTGCCGGAGTCTGTGTTTCCTGATGGCTACAACCCGGGAATCTTTAAGTCAAGAGTGAATAGGTTTCTTCTAGGTAAGCGCGATCCATCGTCGAACGTATCGTCGCTTTCCATCAGGTGAGATAGCGGTCAAGCGCGAACCTATCAATAATAAAAAAAAAAAAAAAAAGAGAGGAGGCCTGAGTCCCAGCAGTGGGAACATTATAAGGCTGATGATGCTGCTGCTGCTGCTGCTGAGTCAATATAGATGTAATTTATCTATATTATGTATATATTTAGAAATATATAAGTGTGTTTATCAGTTGTCTAGTACTCATATCACAAGCTCTGCTTAGCTTGAGACTAGACGGCGTTGTGTGATAGTTGTGAAAAAAATTTATTGAAAAATATTAAGGTCAATAGTTTCGGACAAGCTCATTTCCTTTTTTTTATCTTTGCAACGATTCTACATTATTGTATTTTTTTTTTATTTGAAATTTCATGTTACGTGAATTATCGAGTTCGTGCCTGTACATTATAATTTTATATAAAATTAATAAATATTTTCAATACAGTGTTTGATGAGACTGGAATAAAATGCAATAAAAACTGCACATAATTAAGTACTAAAACGGAAAATATTACAACATAGTAGTAAATTAACACTCATAATTATGTTAATAACTTTGTTATGTGACAGTAACATGGATTACTATTAAAGTAAAAGCTGTAAGTATTTTACAAGTCATTTCCAGTTCGGATTAATATACAGACTTGAATCAAACCGGAAACTGATGAAATATAAGGAGAGTCAAAGAATGATGAAAAGGTAAGTCGCTACAGTCACAGCAGCTAGTATGATTACCTTAAGCGTTTTCTGTCTATATGTCTTAGAAACTACGACTGAATTCAGACAAGCTCGTCAAAATTTGACAGACTATGTAAGCACCAATCTGAAACCGTAGTCAACACACGTAATCTTCCCCAATTCTTTTATTTGAGGCTACTGTTATTTTAAAGCTGCAAATGAGGTTAATCAAATACCGCTTGTAAATATTTTAGAACAAGATAATTCAATAGTTAACAATTGTCACCTAAGGGTGACAATTAAGATAAGATAGTCTTATCTATCATAATGAAAGTACAGGTAGCATTGTTTACACGAACCAACGACGTGTGATTAATCAATTTTATAATGAACGCGAGATGAAGGGCTTTACAATCGTAAATAACCTGCCTGACATGACTAAACATAACGGGCTTTTTATCAGAATGCTGTGTGCACAGCGTTTAGAGGTGACAAATATGTATGTGACAATGACATCGAATCAATGCGGTGGCATTGTAGCTGCACAAGGACGAAGTTTCGAAATGGGTTAAACTTCTATTGCCACAGGATGAATTAGATAGTATAATATACATTATAAATATGAGTACAATAGAACTCTATAGTTATACTCCCTCTTGCTTTGTCCAGAGTGACAGAAGTAATTTGATGATCTCACTTAAAAAAAGTGTTTCTTGAAGCTAAAACCTAGGGGTCTAAACTGAATAGGTAGAAATTTCTTCCAGCAGACCTGGAAAAGGAAAAAATAAAAAGAAATGTGAACAATACTGCGTAACAACAGAAGAAGAAGAATACCTGGGAGGAGTATTGAATTAAAGTATAAAATAAAATTCGGATTCATCCACTGACCCAGCAACGCGCGGCCCCTTGGACCGATAACGCTAAAATTTTGCATACAGGTGCCATGTATGATATTTTAAACAAAGAATAAGAAATAATTTTCCAAAATTTACCCCCTAAGGTCATGAAACGCGGGTCCAAAGTTGTTATGGAGAAACATATTACCCCGCGGTCGAAGCGATTGGCAGAAGTTAGTATCAATAGATATATAATTGTCACAGTTGGGAGGAAAGATAATAGTAGCTTGTTATGAATGTAACAATAGGATTGTAGATGTAGTGCCAGATTAATAAGTAAGAACCTATCAAAGTGCTTTGAGCACTTCTTGACTGTAATATCATCTGAAATAACAGTTGTCAAACAGAAATTATATATACTGATTGAAGCAAAAAGCACGTAACTAGAACCCTATTCTTTTTAAGAAAATTTTCCAGAGTTGTCAGCAATCAGTAAGGAAACGTACCCACCTAATTTATACCTTGCGTATACTTCTGGAAAGATGATGTCTACCTATAAGTCAAATTAACTGAAACACAATGTACACATTGTTATATAAAGACCAACATTAACGCCACAGCTCATTGTTGCAAAATTGATGGTTAAGAATGCAAAGTGTATACCACTTTAAATAGAAGTAACAGGATAGCAATGTGAAAATAATATGTTAATGGTGACATTGCGCAGGCCCGAAGGTTGAGCCCGTATATGCAACCAGCACACTAAATAAAAAAAAACTAAATGAATTATCTTTGAACTGATTATATTATACACGGTTGACGAATGGGTTATACCGTCTATTTTAGTTTCCTTTTTTTCATAAAAGATAAAATATTAAAGTTTTTATATAGTTAATAGCTGGTTATCTGTAATATTGTAACTATACTTTCCCTCTAATTTTACGAATTATTTATTAATGGATTTATTTAGTAGCCCCGTGTTAAGTCACATAATATCCCTATAATTTTTTTAATGACTTAAAAACCTCTCGATTCAGTTGTATTTTTTTTTATATTTGTCAACTCAGTACTAACTATTTAGAGACCGATTTGGAAAACTATTTTTTTTTTCATCTAAATTTAAAGTACCAAAAAATTCGCCTTGAGAAAATGCATCAAGCTCAAAGAATTACTTCAAAGGAGTTTTTTTAAGGCGGGTAATCATCTAATGATTTCTTTTCCTTTGACCTTTGTCTTTCAGTTGTCCTTTGCGTTCTAGGATTACGGGGGTTTCCTTTTTAAAAATTTCCCGCGGTACCTCAAAGGGGATAGGATGCATTTCTGGTTCTTGATTTCTAAACTAGCTGACTAGAATCATGTTTACTAGCAAACAAGAAGTTAGGTAACCGTTTAAAATTGTGTTAAAACTAATGACCAGCAAATTCACCACGTCTGACTTATTTTTCGCAACTAATTTCGGCAATCAATCTAATTGCACTAGATATTGTTTGTCCTCATTGTCGAAAACCAATTTTAGCATTTGAATGGTACAAATTAATTAATTGTCGCGTCTTGAACATCGTAAGAAGAAGTATGAAGAATGAGATCAATGGATGCTGTAAAATTTTCATTCGATACGGTTTTCTGACGTAGGTTCACTTGTATCTTATATAACAATACTAGAATACTATATCAAAGTAACAAAAGGTAGTAGCCGGTTAACAAGGAAGTAGTGTTAAGATATATGTGTTGTACACATTGAACGACAGGCTGGATAGGATATATTTGAATGCAATAGGGCTATGTAAGTAATTAGATTGCAGATCTAAAATTTACCATTACATAACGGACCTAGCTGAGCTCAATACGTTTCAAAGATGGACCATTGCCATATCAGGATCGTAGACTAAAGTTTGCAAAAATTATGGACGATGAAATGGCAAAATCAAACTCTTTATTAATTTAACAAATTCGGATTGGTGAAGAAGGAGTCCACGGTAATGGGTCCAGGATCCAGGGTCTTGATAAATTAGAATTATTTGAAACAGTAATCTATATACAACATGGTTATTTTTTATACATCCCATATTTATCGTCTTTCCAATTCTCTTTTAAAGTCCAAACAATGCTTACTGATCAAATCATATGACATTTACGTTTACTGCCTGATGAAATGTGAATCTGAATTTAGTCTATAAGACAATGAAGAAAATCGAAGCACACAATTCTGTCAATAGAGGTAAACGCATAGATAATGTTGTGTTAATCGATGATGATTAAATCAGAAAATAATTAGTATAACTGCGCTTGCACCTGCATAGTATAATAATGAATATTTAGCATATGACGGAAGAGTTAGGTATCTATGTGAATCAGTTAGAGTGGGTTTTGCCAACTCTTCCTCTTATTATAAGATGCTATGGTTGCATAAGATAAGGATGGCGCTTGAATATGCATTATTTGAAATACGTTGTTGAGTTGTCGTAGTCTATCTTGTTATCATTGATAAATATTTTGATGTATGATCGAATCTTTTGATTTATCCATCCCTTAATTAGTAGTGTTCTACTCACAATAGCGTGCTTAATTTTTTTACTTTAATTTTATGTATCAACATAATCTTTTGCAAAAATCGTTTACTATTATAATGTAATATTTTTCTAAAGGTTAAGATAAAAAAACCTTTTAAGCTATTTAACTCTAAAAGCTAAGGAATATAAAGATAACACAGAATCCGAGGTTCGAGCTTAGAATTTTGACAGTATAATAATTTTTCATTCCCATCTCAAAATGCGACATCCAGCATTACGTTGCTAGGCCATTTACTAAACAATAATTTTCGAACAAATTATATTTTTAAATAATGTCCTTACTTGCTGTTAATGAAGTTTTTGTCAAAAAATAACAATTATTGTCTCTGAAATGATTGATAGGCGTGTGGTGAAGATTTGCGAAGTGAGTTGACTTGTGGACATCGTCATAATAGCTATTGTCGAGACAAACTCAACGGCAAAATTGAGCGACATTGATGTGAAGCTTGCTCAAGATCTTGTGACAGGCCTTTTCAATGTTCCAATGTGCATTGAAGACGAGACTTTTATTGAACGTATTTCTCTGACATACCCTTTCGGTAGGTTCATAGACAGTTCTGTAGGTTTCTCTTTTATTATTTTTTACGTTTTTATGTTACGATTAGTTTAAAGGCAATAGTTGTTGGTGTTCGATTGTAATATATAATATTAATAATTAAAAATTGAGTCTGCTTTTGTCTACGCCAATTAATTTATTAATAATTTTAATTAATTTAGAGACATTTCAAATAATTATGAAATATGGGTATTTACTACTTTGATTTTTGCAATGTAGTTTAACCAGCGAACTTTTAATAAATAAATAAATTATTAACATACTCACCCATTTTGTTTAATTCACTTTTTCACTTTTATAAGTCCGATATGAGATCACGTCAAGAGATTAATTCGCGGTCACCTATCACCAACGTTTCATCGTCACCCTGCACTAAAGGAGGGTGCGCTTGGGCACTTGGGCGGGCCGGTATGGTCGGCGCACGCGTCTCTCGCAGCCTCAAGGATGTCGCGTGCTGCCTGCTGAGGCTTCTGTGCGAATGCCGACTCGCTACCGGCTCCCGCCTAAGATTCCTTCCACTCGAGATAACGATAAGGCCGATGCTCGATCGCTCATCTTATGTTATCTCGACGGCCGATGACGGAGACCACGATCGATCTGTCCGCAACATCACATAGTTGTCATGCTCTGAGCGCTTTAAAAAACTATTATGTAAGTTGGAACGTATCTTTGTTTATATTTTCGCAAATAGGAAGATAGTTTAAGATCAGGGGCCATACCATGACGTCTCAAAATGTCAAGCGTGCAAGCGAAAAAGAGGGATAGAACTGTGCACCCTATACTATAGCTCCATCTCATTAACAGTTCATTTTAGGACGTTAAATGGATTGCGTTATGAGCTCGTGGTAAGGCCTCAGCTCTAATTCTTTTCTTCTCATGTTTCAATATCTGTTTAACTGATATCTGTATTATTTGTAGATTATCGTCACAATACTAACAAAGTTACACATACATTTTATCACTCAAACAACTTATCTACCTGTGGATTTTGAGTCAAATATCGATTGTTATGCAACTAAATTGTCATAAGAAAAACCAAATGAGACTTCTACGGAAATTGATTGAGGTGGGCAATTAACTTATTTGCAGGTTTACAAAATTGAGTAACTAAGAAAGGATTTAAATCTAGTGAAGTGCTACTGAACAAATTCTATAGCGTAGCTATTCCCACAGCTCTGCTTCCATTACCTTCCCCACTAAAACCATATTATTATTCTGGAAAATGAGATGCTTATGACACTCAGTGAATTATTGAAATCTATTTAGTCGTTTTTTTTTTAATTGATATAAACCAGTGCTTGACTGCAATCCCACCTGATGTTATAGATCTCGTTTCTGAGATTACCTTGTACTCGTACTTCCAACATTATAAACCTTACTTCATAATTTGACATAAATTAAATTAGATACCTATAAAATCTAAGTTAAATTATGACCACTAAATGCGCTTTTGGACGCTGAATCACTACAGACGCGATCATTACCCAAGTCGGGAGCTACTCAAGTTGATTGTTATTTTTAAGACAAAAGCGTGGGTATGTCCCTCTGGAGCTCAGCAAAGCATTCCGTAATGAGCTGCCTCCGTAAGGCGATTACTTTGATTTGTTTTTATTAATAACATCTTTTAACAAGATGACGTACTAGTACTTTTTGCTTTGATAGGTTTATTTGGGCTAGTTACAGTATAGGTAAAATTCTCGAATTTCGTACATGGTGAAAAACGGAGGGTCAATAGAGATTAGCATATAGGCAGATCACGAGTGTGCACAAACGCTGGTGCCCTCTCTATTCCTTAAAATATTTTTATTTCAATTACATATATATGTATTTTTTTACTCTCGTCCGTGCATCACTGCGTGCTGCGGCGTTAGGCGTCTGACGTCCCGTAAATGCCCTTTCGGTGCGGGCACTCTCAGCGCACTCTTATAAGTCCGATAAGAGACGCTATTTTGTTTTTTTTTTCATTGTGTTGTGTCTGTCCCGAATAAAAGTATTTCTATTCAATTCTTTTCTATTCTTGAATCTCATAGTCTGATGGGACGGCAATCCTACAAGACCGGAGAGGTCAGACGCAGGACCGTAAAGTCGTTGAACTTCACGTGCTTTCCGAGGGGCACCACCAACTTCCAAAGTTCAGGCAGTTATAGAGTAATTCCAAATGGAAAAACTCGATTGCATTTTTGCACAACCTGGGAATAGTGCTTGTGACCTTGGCCGACAGACAATGTACTCAGACAGACATCTTGGAACGGGGTATTGGTTAGTTTTAGTAGTAGTGTAATTAATTATTTAAAGTTAACTTTAAAAAAAAAATCTATTCAGGTGTTCTAAGTTTCTAACATTGGACTGTGCTCATATCATAGTTATCAATATATGGGGCGACGTTTAATTCATTAGCAATCATTTAGTGCACACAAAAGCCATAAACCATTTTTTCTAGTGAGAAATAATAAAAAATCAGCTCTAGGCCCAGCGAGAGCGTCAGACTTTTACTGACTCAAGCTCACCTATGTTCCTTTAGTTGCTTTATGCGTTACAGGGCCATGGTATAGTACGCGGTAAATAAGTTGCGCCATTTACTATTGGTACGTGTAGCCCCATTTCGATTGAGACCCGAAAATCGGTAATAATCCTCGTCACACAAGTTGAATCATCATGATGGTCGACCTTCAATGCGCAGTAACCTATTTTCGGGTCTCAATCGAAGTAGGGGGTTGCGCGTAACCATAGCAAATGGTTCAACTTGTTTGCCGCGTACTATAGCTCTTTTCACGATTCAGTCATACCCTACATTTAGTTCATGCAAAAAGAAATACGGCCCTTCCTGAAATATTGCTAATTAACCTTTTAACGACCTACTTTGGACAAATACTCTAGCGTTTATACCACCTGGGTCGCACATCCACGACCAAATACACCATCCCGTCAGCTCTTCTGTCACCTGTGGTGATTGAAGAGCTAAAAGAGATTGAGTACCCAGTCGCCAGCACACGACCCTGGCAAATAGAACACGAAAACTCTCGTCGAACCAATCCAACTCAAGCAGTTAAGTTTTTTCCGGGACTATTACTAGGTTTAGGGAAATACATTATGTCGATGAGTATATCTACTTGGGCCAGTTAGTATCTTTCGAAAACAGGCAGGAAAAGGAGATCGATCGACGCATCTAGAACGCCTGGAAAAGCTACTGGTCCATGAAGATGGTAATGAAGGGTGGTCTGCCGATTTCCCTGAAGCGTAAATTCATCGACGTGTGTATTCTGCCCATCCTAACCTACGGTGCTCAGACTTGCTTACTTACAGAACTACAAAAGTTCCGCCTTAGAGTTTGCCAGAGAGCTATGGAGCGCAGCATTCTGGGCGTAAAACGAACAGACCGAGTACGGAATGACACGTTGCGTTCCATGACGGGCATAATAGACGTAGGCAGAAAGGCTGCTAAGCTTAAATGGGATTGGGCGGGTCATGTCAGTCGCATGCACGGAGACCGCTGGGCAGGGGTCGCCACACAGTGGGTACCTGATGGAAGAAAGCGTCGGCGAGGCCGGCCTAAAAAGTGGTGGTGGGATGATCTGGACGCGTACCGCGAGGACTGGTTTGAGACGGCGCGGGAGAAGAAGGTTTGGAAGGACTTGGGGGAGGCCTTTGCCCAGCAGTGGGACAGAAAGGGCTAAAAAAAAAAAAAAATTACTAGGTTTATTTGGCATTAAACTTAGTAATAGTCCCGGAAATACATTTAGATTGTGTTTAGTTGGTATTAAACTTAGTAATAGTCCCGGAAATACATTTAGATTGTGTTTAGTTGGTATTAAACCTAGTAATAGTCTCGGAACTACATTTAGATCGCGTTTTGGAATAAGGCGTGTAGCGTTTGAAGTTTAATTTAGATTCTAGACGAGAACGTAATTTCACTTACCACAAAAATATGCACGGCCTGCCCAAACAAAAGCAGGATGTAGGTATTCCCGTATACTTATATCGGGGAAGACTGATGTGTCATGTGGTTCTAGGGAGAGCGGCTTGGGTCGAGGTCCTATGCCCCATTCAGGAATTGCTGGCTCTTCTGCCGTTTCTTCTTCTCTTACTGGTAATTTTTTATCTTTGATTTTGCTAGTGGTCGGTGCTTCTGTGGGTGGGTAAATCCATTCCAAGGCGGCTTCCAGTTCCTCAGCGACACCTGATAGCGGAGTACGTGGTTCAGTGGTAACCGGTGGCTGAGTGGTAGCCGGTGGCTGTGTGGTATCCGGTTGCTGAGTGGCAGCCGGTGGTTGAGTGGCAGCTGGTGGCTGAGTGGCAGCTGGTGGCTGAGTGGCAGCTGGTGGCTGAGTGGGAGCTGGTGGCTGAGTGGCAGCTGGTGGCTGAGTGGCAGCTGGTGGCTGAGTGGTAGCCGGTGGCTGTGTGGTATCCGGTTGCTGAGTGGCAGCCGGTGGTTGAGTGGCAGCTGGTGGCTGAGTGGGAGCTGGTTGCTGAGAGACATCCGGTTGCTGAGTGGCAGCCGGTGGTTGAATGGCAGCTGGTGGTTGAGTGGTAGCTGGTGGTTGAGTGGCAGCTGGTGGCTGAGTGGCAGCTGGTGGCTGAGTGGGAGCTGGTTGCTGAGAGACATCCGGTTGCTGAGTGGCAGCCGGTTGCTGATTGGCAGCCGGTTGCTGAGTGGCATCCGGTTGCTGAGTGGCTCCTGGTTGCTGCGTGGCATCCGGTGGCTGATTGGGATCCTGTGGTTGATTGGGGTCTGCGGGTTGATTTGGGTTCCGTCGTAGAAAAGGGCGCCGTGGTCGATTGGGGTCCTGTGGCTGATTTGGGTCTTCTGGTTCATTGGGGTCCGGTGGTTGGTTCGGATCCGCTAGTTTGAACAAAAAAAAAAACTATTAGCTACTACTTATACACAGGCGGACTACTTTTTATATTTATTTTCTCTCTCTCTGTTGCGGGTTATTATTTGTATAATTTTAATGCATTTTATTTATTACTAGCTATCCCCCATGGTTTCAATTGCGTGTTTAGTTGCTGCTCTGCTCCCATTGGTGCTAACGTGATTATAGTCATTCGATTTGAACAGTACTTCTTGAGATTAGCGCTTTGAACCAAACAAAACCAATTCTAACTATATCTTGGTATCAACAAATTTATGGAGTTTACCCCATTAATGATACTATGCTAGCATACATATATCTATATTTTTTGTACGTGTGTTTGTCACTAACTCCTCCTAAACGTCTTGACCGATTTGGATGAAACTTTGTGTGTACATTTGAGTGTATCCCTGGATGGTTAGTTGTTGCTGCAATCAGGTTCTAATTTATTTTTCTGGCGAAAAGCCATCTTTCTGGCAAAACAACGCCTACCGGGACTGTTAACACCTACTCGTATACACCGTTAAATTATGATCATTTTAATCCCGTGGAGGGTCGATTCGGTATATGAAACACTATTGATTTGTAAAGATATAAAAATAAAATACTTTTTTTTTTAATTTGAATTAATTTACGCACGTACGAAATTAATTTCTTTAAGTAAACGTCAGCTGGGCGAGTTTAATGACCTGTAGGTAGTTAGTACGCAACGACTGACAACTACTTACAAGGTTATTGACTCGTTTACTTAAAGAAATTAATGTCGTACATGCATACCTATATTAATTCGAGTTACCACTCGGTCGCCATTCTTCTCCAAAAATGTTAAAGTTTTAATGTACTTAAACAATCTTTCGAACGAAGTCGCGGGCAAACTTATATTGGTGACAGTGATATTCACGTACTACTGGCACGAGACAGGGTCGCGCAAGGCGCGTCTTTCGGTCAAGTGCGACCACACGCCATGTTTGTATGAACGACTAGTGTTGTGCACACTCGCCACGTTTTATTTATTAGCTTAGTCTTTTTGGGACACAGTGATATGAAAGAAAAGAGAGTTGAAAGTTGTCAAAATCATCAATACTCTGGAAATATGAAAGATAATTATTATTTTTTTGTTTCTATCAGTTTCCTTCCAAGTTACATTCTAGGAACTTTCTCAAATGTCAAAACCGGCTTTTTATTTTTTAACGAGTTTAGTAAATAGTCTGACAGGTGACAGGAAAGAGTGGAAGAAAGAAAACGTGTTGCGCCAACCTCATGTAATATGGGACAAAGGCAAGAAGAAGAAGTAGTGATGGGATACACTTTAACGCCCTAGAAACAAACTACCGATATTCAACTTCTCAGAAAAGCCGTTCAAGTGTTTTTTTATCTGATTAAGTCAAGCACATACGATAACTTGGTAGTTAGTTCTAAATAATTAAATAACTTGAATTTTGTTCAAGTAATGACTTTTGAGAGGGTATTATTTTCCTGGACACTAACCTAACCTAACCTAACCTAACATTTCGAATGTAAACATGTTTTGGTAGTCGCTACGCATTCTCCGTAAATTGTCACTTGCGTCCTTTGAGGTCGCGTTCGACATTTAAGTGAATTTACTGATGGATGGCCATCAATAAGAAAGATAAATCTTTTGGCTGATTTAAAAGGTTTCTTTTTACGTGATTTTAAATCAAAGGGATTTTGACCAAGTCTCGGCTTAAAACTTTGTTTAGCAGTTTTTTCTTATTGTCTATCGAAGTGCGATGAAGGCGTGTTTTGTGCATTCTGTCACGAAAATTATAAAGAAATTATTTGTTTTTTTAATATTTTTTTTGCCCTATTACTCTCACTCCCATTTTTTTCTTTGTTAATTTATATGGGAGAACAATATTTGCCAAATCAGCTAGTAACATTTTGTATTAAAAAAAAAAACAATTGACTAAAAATAAATACGATATAATTTACAATATTTTGCGAGGGAGACAAGTGACTGCCGATAAAAATAAAGAACGTCCCATTGCAGCTCAAATATTTCAACCGTAAACTGCTGGGCCAAGGTTACTTTCATACTCTATTCTCTGCAATGCGTTGCTTTCTCTAGCCAATATCTTGTTCTAGCTACTGTCAGCGGATTCAACCACGGGAAAGTTGGTTTCTCTATACAAACTTCCAACCCCCGTTTTACCCCCTTACGGGTAAAGTTTCGTAAAACCCGTTCTTAACGAGTGTCTCCACCTCATAAGGAACCTACCTGCCAAATTTTAAGTTTTTAGGTGTTATAGTTTCTGAGATTTCGTGATTAATCAGTTAGTCGTATTTCACTTTTATATACGAGTAGATATCGTAAAAGTCTAGTGCTTACGACTAGACTTTTTCTGTACTCAATAATTTTCTTCCGCAGGAGAATTAAATTTAACATTATCCGAAGAATCGTCAAACTTAACCGGCAGTGAGCAGGGCTTGCAGAGCAGATGGTCCTTGGGGCCGAAAGGGCCAAGAAAAGCGACTGCGTGCCGGAAGCCGCAGCATTGGAAGGCCTCCCACAAGGTGGACCGATGACCTAGCTAGAGTCGCGGGAATCCGATGGATGCAAGACGCACAGGACCGCTCATTGTGGTGACATATGGTGGAGGCCTACGTCCAACAGTGAACGCCTTTGGGCTGACATGATGATGATGATAATTTTCTTTAAATACTTAGGACTTAATGGTGTGAAGATAATTATTAGGTAATAAACAAGCCACGTAACAGTCTGTAGGGTCGGTGTCGATCGCCGCTTGAATACTAAAAGCCGATAAGGAAACAAATAATATTTATGCGAAGACCTCGACCTCCTTGTATGTTACGAAACACATTTTTTTCCACCTCACAATTATTTATGTCGATCGTAAATTAACGCACGTCTTTATCGAAATTGTTGAAATTGACAAAAGACTTTTGTGATCAAAAATATAAATGCAAAGGTACAGAGGCGGACTTATTGCCTGAGGAAAGAAAAAGAAAGAAAGAAAAATAGTTTTTTTACACGAAATGACGCAACTAAAAACTAGACAAAATTCATTCTATAGGAAAGATATGCGACACATCCGTGTAAAACGCTCAGCATAAAGCTGTGCCCTTATGCACAATGCGATGAGCACACAGCACTGGTTTTCGGCGTTAGCCGGTGTTGACATTAAGACGCCGGAACGGTGCAGTGTGCAAAAAGATAAAAAATAAATTAAAATAAAAAATGGTGATTTAAAAAACTAAAAAACCCGACTGCTTTTCTGAGTATTCATGAAAAAGCCCTAAAACAAGAAAGTCGTTGTAGCAATCGGGACCCATTACATCATAGATCTACTGACTAGACGGCTGAGTTTCTAGAATGGGTCCCGACTGCTACAACGACTTTCTTGTTTTAGGGCTTTTTCATGAATACTCAGAAAAGCAGTCGGGTTTTTTAGTTTTTTAAATTACCATTTTTTATTTTTTACTTTTTTTTTTACGATATCACTTTCACAGTAATTACGAATCTAACGACACCTCGCAAACTAAAATCCATCGAGCCGTTCAGGCCACAGAGCGTGCCAAATATTTGAATTTGGCCATTTTGTTTTTTTTTTTATTTTGATATACCCAGTGTCACTCTCACAGTAAATACGAATCTAACGACACCTCTCAAGCTAAAATCCATCGAGCCGTTCAGGCTGCAGAGCGTGCCAAACAATTATACATACATACATACATACATACATACAAACATACATACATACATACATACATACATACATACTCTCGAAAAACATAACCCTCCTTCTGGCGCAGTCGGGTAAAAATATAGATGAGTTTTAAATAAGTGAAATAAAAATAATAAGACATAAATGAAGTGACAACACGCTAGTCAACTATAAAGGGAAAGAGGGGGAAGGGGGTGTTCAGTCTTCTTTTTTCACATTTATGGTAAACTTGTTGCTGAAAATCATCTCAAGGGAACATGCTCCGGAGATAAAAAGCCACGTCCTATGTGCCTATCAACCTGTGAGCCTTTCATCCAAATTCGTTCATCCGTTTGATAGTGAAGAAGTAACAAACATACATTCATCTTTATAATATTACTGATATTAGATTGATGTAATGATATATTTATTTGAGTTAACAAATAAAACTTTTTTCCTGTATATGGGTTAGGTTTAAAGAAACTTTATTCTCAATAAAAACATTACATGTCGCTTACTTGAGAACAATAATTATGATTTAAATATTCACTAATTTAGGTTCGACAACATCCGTCACAAACTTGATTAAATCAAAACAGCGGTTAACAATAGTCACAAAAACATTAAAAAACTACCCGAAACTCCTACTACTCCTCCTACCCGAACTCGGGTTCCATTCTACTTTAGACAACATCGCAGCCGACGAAGAGATTTAAGGAGATAAGTACCATGAGCGGCCATGAGAAGAAATGTTTTAGAAAAACTGTCATCCTATGTCATCTAGCTTTCAATAGTGAACATGCGAATTAAATTTGTAATTTATATGTTTTTACGCTATTTTCTACAACATTTGTGAAAATTATTGAATTCTAATTAATTACAGAGTAAATACGAAAAATATTTACGAAATGAAACTTAGGTCCAGTCGTCTACATTAGACTGAGCGACTTACTACCGCTATCTCGGCTCCTACCAAAATTACTAAACCACTCTAGTCTAGCAGTCGACATCATTTTATGGAAAGGAGGTTTTTACCCCGCAGTGGACTAAGAAAATATTGGCTAGATAAAACACATTACCATTGACCGAAGCATTTCAAGCAATAAAACATTTCCAACTTAGTTCTTGTATTTCCTGATAAATGACTTATTTCCATCTTTATTTACTGTTTTCCCGGAAGCTAGCTGAACACCTTAGTACCTCTCTAGAATAACTCTGCAGTTTGTTACTAAATATGGGAGACGGAAGATAGATATTTAATTGTATAATAATTATCTCTGTGTGAAACCAATCAATAAAGAATTGATCTTGTGATCCATTTTCGGTTTTTTCCCATCTCTATCCTCCATGGAGGTTTTACTACTTTACAAAATTACTTTGTTCGCTAAGCATAGACCAAATAAAATTGTAAATGACAATCATGATATGACAACTCCCATACTCCCACTTTCTATTTCCTATAATTATCACGAAAAATTATTTTACTTACGGTTAGACATTCTGTTATCCTATCTGCAGTAAGTCTGGTGGTTAACTTTCTCAAAAGTCTGTATATTCGCAGCCTGTTCAAAGTTTATCGGTTGTACTTATATTTGTAATTCGGTTACTAAAATCTTGATTACGAGGTACAGTTGTCATAATAGCTTTACCTGTAGGTTTTCACGAATTCAACACTAATCAAAATACCATGCATGTTATATATAAAAGCTATATTTAATTGTAAAACAGGCAAACGCAAGCAATGCTTTAGTATTTTATTGTTTTTGTTGTGCAGATGCATTGACGCTGTCTGATACTTCAATCTGACAGTGTCTGATACTTCAACTGTCAAGAATAACGTGTAAAAAAAAATACACCCATAATCATCTGCTTTGCTTTCGGTCTAAGGGCGCTTTCAAATTAGTCGCAAAGTGTTTATAGTAAATAGTTGTTATTCCTTAAATCTAAAAACGTGCGACTGCCGCGCTACAACCGCGCTGCGGCCGCACGTTTTTTATTTACATAATTATTTTTTATTTATTAAATATTTTTTTTATTAAAAACAAAGCAGCGTGACGGCAGCGCCAATTGACAGGCCAGGCAGGATAAAGGCAGGAAGATGATGATATACCTAGCATAGCATAACACAGCATAGCATCAGCCTTGTAATGTTCCCATTGCTGGGACTCAGGCCTTCTCTCTAGGAGAGGGAATGGGTCGTAATCCAACACGCGGGTCGGCGGATGTCATATGTCTTCGGATTTTTGGTTCTAGCACATGCCGGTTTCCTCGCGATGTTTTCCTTCACCGTTTTGAGAGAAGTGGTGATAATATACATTAAAATTGATACATTTTATTTCAGTAAAATGTGTCGATACGATTAATGGATCATTATTTTAATCTGCATTCAAACCGCTAACCACTTTAGTTAAGTTAATGAGTATGTTTTTTTGAGCTGAGATAAAGAAAGAAAAAAAAAATATTTGGACACACACACAGATACACAAGAAGCCTACTAGGGCCAGGAGTTTTGTGAAAGAGAACCCCGGGACCATAGAGCGAAGGCAAAGAAGGAACATAGGAGAGGTTTTAGACAGTAAAAGTCTGACACGCCACACTCACTGATTTAACATGAAATCTCAGAAACTAATACACCTACAAACTTAAAATTTGGTAAGTAGGTTCCTTATAGGGTAAAGACATCCGCTAAGAACGAATTTTAAGAAACTCCACTCCCTGAGGGAGTAAAACGGGGGTTGGAAGTTTGTATGGAGAAACCGACTTACAAGCGGGCGACGGCGCTCGCAGAAGCTAGAAATAATATAACATCCCACAACTTTCACACATCGTGATCTAGTCCCAAACTAAACAGAGCTTGTGCTATGAGTACAAGACAACTGATAAAAACATAATTATAATATATTTCTAAATACATACATGATATAGACATACTAATACTGACTGAAGACCCATCTGTGTTCGTCATTTGCCCTTTTTAGGACCACGATATCACCTTCACACGTTTCCGCAGATGAGTAATGTCTCCACAAAAAAGAAGTCCTAAAGATAATACCAAAATAAATCTAATATCTTTGTTACATTTGACAACTACACTTGCGTGCAATAAAATCGGCCCACCCGTTAACGTAACGTTTTGGTTTAAAACACGATCTAACACGACAGATAGAAAACGAAAATTAATTGAATAAAGATTTTGACATTACTTTATTTTTACGAAAGTTTCATTGTACGTGTTTTAAGGGTCACAGAATTTTTATTATTGTTCTTACAGACTTAAGAAAACAAAAACAGTCAGAATAGCTTACATTTTTACTGGTGAAATTTAAGGTTATATGAAATAACTAACGACCCGCCCCAGCTTCGCACGGGTACAATGGCGATATTAGATATATTATGCATATATTAATAAACCTTCCTCTTGAATCACTCTATTTATTAAAAAACATATATAGTGAATCAATAAATTGGTAAAAAAAAATTAAATCAATAATTTGTATTGAAAAAAAGATAAGAAATCTACCCCTTGCTCTTATTGCAGCTTCCATCCTGTTTTTCATCAACCTTATGATGAATTTTTAGGTAGTGCTTTCTCACTCCTCTTGGGTAATCTCCGTCGATTCCTGGACTAAGTCCTGGCCCTAATCCTTCTCTTAAGTTCGTCTCAAAGATGTTTAATAGGATTAAGGTTAAGGCTACTTGCTGACCGCTGCACAACCTGTATTTCAACCTCGCGTAAATACTGGGAGACCAATAGTAGTATGTGGCCGTGCATTATGCTGCATAGGCATGAAATCTTCGCCCACAAAACCAGCGTATGGCAAGCAGTTCCAGTACCTTCTGGATGTGTCGTTCGGTAGACAGAATGCCTAAACAAGGCCCAGATACGAACTCAAGATCTGTTTTTCCTAGCACAGAAATATCACCCCGAACAGTCCAAGAACCTCCGCGATATACCACTCGTTCCTCTATACAGGCCTGTGCAAATTGCTCTTCATCTCTTCTGTACAATTTTTGCGTCCATCGTTTCCATAAAGATTAATTTTACACTCATCCGAGAACAGTACACTCTTCCAGTATTAGGTGACCAGTCAACGTGAGCACGAGGAAATTGAAGCCGCGCTTAGCGATGTGCATGAGATGATTTTGAATCATTGGCAGGCTTTTGCGGATATAATCTCCTTTCTGCAAGACTTTGTCATACAGTCCACTCACTGTGACTCCACGGACATTGTGAAGTCTTTGTTGCACCTGACGTCCAGTGAGATGTCGATTACGTAAAGATATTGATACCATAAAGCGGTCATCGCGCTCTGATGTCACCCAATTTCTTCCTGAACCCGGTCGTCTATTGAAATCTCCAGACTCCAAAAACCTTTGGCACACTTCTACTGCAGTACCTCTACCATAAGTTTTAAGCAATAGTATTCGTCGCTACTCGATATCGACGCCGTCAATATTTTGTATGGCAAATTTTGCAGCGCCTCTAGCGGTCACTTGCAGAACCAAAATTTGCCATACAAAATATTTACGGCGTCGATATCGAGTAGCGACGAATACTATTGCTTAAAAGTCATGGTAGAGGTACTGATCTTAAATGGATCTTAAATGTAAATTTGTAGTCAAGACGCGTTGACTCAAACCAGGCTGAATTAGTGCCACTATTTGAGCGGCCTCTGTTGGAGTTTTATCCATTTTCACATTAAGTAAACACGCTTCGATGGTTTAAAAGCCAAAAAAGTTAAGCAAATTCCAAATAAAGATAAATATAATTCACTTTAAATACGGAGCGAAATGAGAAAAATATTTTTTTGAAAAATGCCAATGGAGGCGGGGATTTGAGTCTATAATGTGAATAATGGTTTTTTATGGTAGGTAAAATGTGAATAATGGTTTTTTATGGTAGGTAAAATGTGAATAATGGTTTTTTTATGCTAGGTAAAAATGTGAATAATGGTGCATTTACTAAAATCTAGTGTATGTGTAAAATAAGCTTATAAACCTACCTTCAACAATATTACAAGCAATTTTCAAAATATTTTTTTTTTTGTTAATTATTGTATTCCAAAGCGCTGTCTATGGGTTGCACTTATTTTTTTCACGCAAATGTACGTAATGGAAATTTTTTAACAGTGATACATAGGTGGATTATGCATTATTCCACATATGTACCACCATAAATACAAGGCATTCTCTACTAGTCTACCTTTAGATTAAAGATAAGATATGCAACAGTAAACAATATTTAAAATTGAAATAGGTATTAAATTATAAATAATTAGTTACTCTCAACATGCAGTAAATAACGACAAACGTTCCCTCGTTTTATAAAGTGAACTTATTTCTATAACGTTTTTCTATAAAAACTGTTATATCACACTGTCAAAAATTATCTTGACTTACGTAAAATTTAAATTTACCTTGAGAGTTATGTTGTACGTTTATAAAAATATAATCCATTATCTTGAATGACAGATTTTCTATGCATGGCGCTGATTCCTAACACGCTGGCCCGACTGGTTCGGTAATAAGGTTTAATAATTTAATTATTATTGTAGATATTATATTGTGTTGTATTGTATTAAATGTGAAATGGATACATATCTTTAGTGCTTTTTCGTGTTTGATATCAGTTCTGTTGAAATCAGTAGTTAGAGTTCTGAATTCAAAAGAAAATCGAAAAGTCTGCCGTTGAAGTAGCATATTTTATGAAAATTATTATTAAATTTATGTTAAGAGAAGGTCCCTAATTTGATGTTGACCTTAATAACCACGAGTAGAAAATACCATCCCGATCTCTAGCTGTTTATTTTATCTGTTACTTGTGGGACACAGGTTTCAAAGTAATAGAAAAATTAACAATTTCATAATGCTTAGTATTTTTTTTTTTGCCTTTCATACCGGGGCCGAAACTTCTTTTCAGAAAACGATAATATACTAACTACTATATTAAGTATAGTAGTTAATTTCATAATACGTAATATAGTAGGGGTAGTGGTCAAGCACTAAAAGACTAATTCCCAGATGGACCAAAATAGGTGTTTTCTTTTTCTTATTGATATCACTAAGAAGCGGAAAACCCCTTATACAATTTGACGCGTGTCAAACCTAGGACAACTCCACAGTAGCGCTTATAACCATTGACCTAACTGGGCCATATTATTACATACCTACTATTATCATAAAAAAACATCTTTATGGTGTCAATGGTGTTCTAATTTCAAACCAGCTCACGTATCACGATGTATTGCGTGCGAAATTGCTTAGTGTATGCGTGGCCTTACCGTTCCGTATGACCACAGAGTTTGGAAACACCTCAGTGGGTACTGTTAAAAAAACTGTCAACACTTTCTATGCGAACTAAGGCTAAGAACTCACGAATCGCTCGAATTGAAAACCGCTTCGTGAGCTCTTAGCCTAAGGCCTACTATTCACTGACGTGCATCTTCATAGACGATTCAAAATATGCCAGGCAGCTTGAGCACATGAGCAGCACAGCGAACTAAACTCTGTCCACGAGGCATATTACACGTGTACGTTTTCAATCATTTGTGAAAATGCCGGTGGACAACGAAGACGTTTTCACCATTTAAAAAAAAAATATAAACGTGCTTTCACTCGATATATGAGGCACGATGTTGCCGGTTCGTCGACAAAGTTTCATAGTTTTGTATATGTAAGCTGTGAGCAGACTTACACCAAGTATATAATGACGAATACCCTTCAATGAAGCTACACATCCGAGAACAGTAGGCCTAAGCAAAGTGCCGTAAACTCACACAAAGAACATAAATGCGGTAAAGTAAAAAATGTGTATGGATATATTATATTTATTTATTTATTTAATCTTCCTGCAACCAAAGGTACAAAGGCGGACTTAATGCCTTAGGCATTCTCTACCAGTCCTAGGGTGATGGAGAGACAATATGGCAGGTGCATAAAAAAAAGGAGGAGGGGGGATTATACATCGTTGCTTTCCAAAATAAAGTGAAGCATGGTGCGCGAAAAGAAATTTTCATTTAAATCTGTTAGGCATAGTTTTTTTTGAAGCATCATGTTTGTGATTGCTCGGCGACCAGAAATTGACAATACTTATCACGGATAGAGACCTATGAATAGGTATATGAAACTAGGGATATCATCTAGAGACTTCTCCTACTCTAGGGTAGAGTGTTAGTTTATTTTTTTTATATTATGCTATTGTCAGACTTTTACTGGCTAAAACCACATCTATGTTACTTCTTTGCCGTTTGCGTTCCAGAACCTAGTGTAAAATACACCATGTTGCTAACCTGAAAGTGGTAGGGACAACTACCATCTACCATACAGGCGTATGGTCGTTGGGTAGGAACAAGAGCGAGTTTCCAAATAAGTAATTAAAAAATTGTATTTGTTCTGCCGTCTCTAGTCGCTGCCGATGCGGTGATTCTTTACTCTGTGGTTAGTTGTGACGATTAATACGTCGGCACGACGCGACAACGACGTGTGCCCTTCGTAACTATTCGGGGTTTCACCGTCTGTTGGTACGTCGAAAGGAAGCACTACATGTGTTGGGTAATTAAATGAAAACCTAACTTTAAGTTATTGGAGCGATTTTGGAATTAATAAGGCTGTTGAACTGTTTTTATGATTATACTAGCTTCGCCTGCGTGAAAGTAGAAAAAGATCCCGAGGAAACATATTCCCGGGACATAAACCGCCTTATTCCAAAACGCGATCTAAAATAGTTCCTGGACTATTATTAGGTTTAATCCCGATTAAACGCAATCTAAATGTAGTTTTCGGGATTATTACTAAATTTAATACCAATTAAAAGCGATCTAAATGCATTTCCAGGACTATTATTAGGTTTAATGCCAATTAAAGCTAGTAATAGTACCGGAACTATTTTAGATCGTGTTTTGAAATAAGACGGTAAGTGTCATAGTTGCTAGTTACTATTAAATGACAGTCTACTCTTTGTTGAGTCGTTGAACGTAAAACGATTACAAATATACACACACGTACATACAAACTTTCATCGTTATATTTAAGTGTGAAAGGTAGCTAGCGGTTAAAATAAACACTGTCAGGTATGTTTCTATAAATCCACGGCTACTTCCACGTGAAGAACCTAAAAGATGAAAATATCCTGCTAATATCAAAACTTACGCATTCTTTCGTCTTTTTTTATTTCTTTTTTAACCGCCCAATTGTTGCCTGCTGGGGTCATGGGTCAGCTTCCGAAAGGAATACCCGACCCCGGCACGATAGGCAACGTAGGAACGGGGTAGGGTTTTAGTCAGTAAGAGTCAGACACTACTTCCCGCTCCGCCCAAGGGCGGGATTTGTCATTGGATGATTTTACCTACTATAAAAAAAACCCGCCCAATTGTTGGGCATAGGTTCGGTTCCCGCATGCTTTTCTATTCAATTTTTGTCGGCTGTTGTTTCCAGACTATGAGGCTAAGTCATGAACGAGTCTAACACCCGTATTTATTATGAAGTAATTACTTGTTGCTAAGTAATTTCCTATTGAGCCATTACTTGAGGTTAAATATCTTCATTAAAAATTTAAATTTTTCTTAATTAAAGAATACAAATTGTTAGGTACTTAAGTAGTTATTTTTACACAAGTAGGTAATTAGTTTGACTTGTTTATAAATACCTACGGGTGTAAGGGTCGTAGCGTCAGGCCGTGTTTACAGAGACGGCGCGTTGGGCGTTCGTTGTACATTGCAGCAGCGGGCCGCGTAATCGCACGCGCAAACACAAATAAGTATATGGCAAGGTACGACGGACTGCCCAACGCGCCGCGCAACACGCCGCGTCTCCGTAATCGAGCACTCAGTGTTTTCTAGACCTCCCTCGACGCTGATACTTTTGACCATCTGCTTTGATAAAGATCAAAGAACAACTAAAGGAACACAGGTGGGTTTTAGTCAGTAAAAATCTGACACTACCTCTTGCTATAACCAGAGCGAACAAGTTATTTAAAAATATCCCACCACAAAAAAAAAATATTGTCCTTTTTAAAGGTTTCTGTATAACCTAATGTGTCTATTTAATGTAAGTTGTTTATGTGTCTATGTCTATGTCCTAATGTGTCTATTTCCTAATGTGTCTATGTCCTTTGTGTCTATGTCCTAATGGTCTATTTAATGTAAGTTGTGTTTCTACTTTATCTAATGGGATATTTTTTAAAGAATTCTAATTACATTATGGGAAATCTCTTCAAAGCTCTAAGCTAAGAAAAGAGTTAATTAGAGGAAAAGTAATGCAAGAGTCGATGCTAAGCAATACTAGATATGCTAAATATGTGCTACACTTGAGTTAAGGGCCGGTTGTAGTCACTGACTATTTTGTATGAACTTCGCCCGGGACTATATGTCGACTTCGCGGCCTCGTAACAGCAGTTTTATTTTTATAAAAAAAGAAAACAATAAATATTCAAGATTTTGGTTTTTCTGAGGTCCTTTTAAGAACAAGCTTTATTATTTTTTGTAAATATCAAATATTTCCGTGACGTAATCTCATGGTTGAAATCGTTAGTTAGGGTCACATTCGCGATTGTTTTTTATCGAGCCAACTAAATCCAACCAACTAAATTTATATCGTGGTTTTGAGCTAAGCTCGGCGGTTGGTCAGTTATTCAATTTTAATAAAATATTTAAAAAACTGTTGGTCACTTTACTAAGTTGAAATTAGGTACATGATACTGGGCTTTCACAATCGGGAATATTCTGTAAACGTATAAACCTACTTATATATTATTTTCTTCTACTGACAAAATCAGTAATGAAGTCTAAATAACAAAAAAAACGGTAATTTAAAAAACTAAAAAACCCGACTGCTTTTCTGAGCATTCATGAAAAAGCCCTAAAACAAGAAAAATCTGGCAGTCGGGACCCATTCTAGAATTGAGAGCACATACCTATATTACATTGCAGATTACTCCAATCTATTGACTAGACGGTTGACTTTCTAGAATGGGTCCCGACTGCCAGATTTTTCTTGTTTTAGGGCTTTTTCATGAATGCTCAGAAAAGCAGTCGGGTTTTTTAGTTTTTTAAATTACCGTTTTTTATTTTTTATTTTTTTAGTTTTATTTTATTACGATATCACTTTCAAAATAATTACGAATCTAAAGACACCTCTCAAACTAAAATCCATCGAGCCGTTCAGGTCGCAGAGCGTGCCAAACATTTGAATTTGGCGCTAAAAATCCGCCATTTTGTTTTTTTTTTATTTTGATATACCCAGTGTCACTCTAACAGTAAATACGAATCTAACGACACCTCTCAAGCTAAAATCCATCGAGCCGTTCAGGCTGCAGAGCGTGCCAAACAATTATACATACATACATACATACATACATACATACATACATACATACATACATACATACTCTCGAAAAACATAACCCTCCTTCTGGCGCAGTCGGGTAAAAAAAACACAAAATTACGCTACAGTACTTTATTTCGTGTTGAGATGATGCCGGTGTCGAGCAACAGGAAAGTGACATCTGCGAACTCAGAACGATCCATTGTCTTCTAAATAATTAGCATACAAATTGAACTAATTTACAACTGCTAAGTCGTTCATTAACAATTTAGCCTTGTACTTGAATTCTGCAAAAATCCTGACGTATACATTTTGGATAGACAATTTCATTTTTGCTGTCATGCTTTTTTTGCCCCCCAACCGTCAATTAAGGCTATGTAAACCCGTAACTAATATGATAATAATTGGGGACATTGAATAAAAAAAAAAAATACTTTATAAGACAACATAATATAGAAATAATTTTTAAATCGTACTGAAACGGAAAAATTGTTCTACATTTGGCATCACAGTTAGCTGTTGCGTATCGTGTCGCGGTTCGATTACCGCACTAAAAAACTTTGTATTTTATGCGGCGTATAAGTTGAACTAAAATGTGAATCCATGTGCGGAACAGCGTGGACTGCGCTTAATAATAGCAACGACGACCATTTTAGTTCCATTTATTTAACACGTGCAATACAGCATATCTATAGAGTTTATATATTTGCAAACGCACAATACATACAGGCTCGGGCCGAGCCATGGTATAGGCCATGCTTCGGAGCGAGGAGGAGTGGCAGGCGGTCGCCTCCTTCTGCGAAGCAGTAATGCTAGCAAAGGAGGAGGCCGACCGCATCGACGATCCCGATTTTCGGTCACCGTAGGCGCGGGCTTGCGGACGGCGGGCAATGGGTAGCTCGCTGTCCGTCCGTCCAGTAACAGACCTGTCCGAGCCCAAGTCGTTTACGGCGCGCACTGTTCCCCCCCGCGCCTTAAGGAGTTGTCAGCAAACTGTAGGGGCTCAGTAGGGCCGAAGCCTACTGGGGCCAAGGATTTGTTATTTGATGACTTTACCTACCTTAAAAAAAAACCATACGAGAAATTCCTACATTTAAAAAAAAATATCATCCAAAAACAGTTTCACATTTTCTGAACATGCATCCATTTTTTCAGGTGACGCAACAGACCAACATGTGCCTATCTAAGTATATAGTCACGTCAGCGCCACCACCCGTGCGTGACGTATGCAGCGCAGTTGAGCCGCGTCTGATGAAGCCGTAACAGCGATCAATCCTATTACCAGTCACCTCTTACCTAACTTTGTCAAGAATATCAATACCCGGACGATGGCTAACACACTGGTACGTGAAATGTTGCCGTCTTTTGTATTTAGGTGTTAGTTTACTAAGAAAATGATTAGATTAGCTACTTTTTACCCGACTGCGCACAGAAGGAGGGTTATGTTTTTCGAGAGTCTACTGACTAGACGGCCGACTTTCTAGAATGGGTTCCGACTGCTACAAATACAGTGCAATCGAGTAAAACAACTTTCTTGTTTTAGGGCTTTTTCATGAATACTCAGAGAAAAGCAGTCGGGTATTTTAGTTTTTTAAATTACCGTTTTTTTTATAATTTATTTATTTATAGTACTGCCATAACACATTTTAACATTACAGGAAAAACAGTTATAGTAAAAAAAATAGATCATTTGTTTTCGTTTTGGTACAGACAATATTAAAATAAATGGAGTGGGGCATTCCTGTATTTTAATTGCTTCACTATTGGTCTGGTGTACGATGACAATAATGGCAAAATAAACTTGAGATGCTAAATATATAATCAAAACAATACTGAAAGACATAAAAGAAAATAATTATCATAAAACAACAATAATTTCTAAATTAGTAAGTTCTCCTGTTCTGAACGGAGCGAGATACCTGTTGTCAACTTGTACTGACTAAAACCACAAAAGATTTTCAGATTTTCTTTTGTGCTGAAACCCAAAGTGTTCCATTATTTGTCTTTTGCGTTCTAGAGTCGCGGAAAATCTTTGGAACAATCTATCAAGTTCAAATTCATTTTATTGACAAGGATGTCTACATAAGAATCAAATTGAGATTTTCTTCCTTAGAAGTCGAGAAAATTCAAGATGATGTTTTTGGGCCTATTGAGGCTTTTTCACGGATTCTCGCCACGGGTTTCTTGGATAGCACGTGTGTTTTTGAGAGTTTTGACCGTTCTTGAGTGATTGTTGTAACTTTTTGTAGTGTTTTTATATAATTGTGTTGTCCTTGTGTTTGTAAACAGGTTTGTACTGTGATTGTCTGTATATAAATAGTTTTATTTTAAAAGATGGATAAAAATAAACCCCCTGATCCTGACCCCCCCGACATTTCAGCTTCTCCAAACTTTTTGTCCCAAAACCCACTTTCCCAATTTGCCGACGTTGTATGTAGCGTTTCAGAAATGGACGCGACCCAAGGTTCACGTAAACGCACTAGTGTTGTAGAAACTCTTGATCCCTCTCCACCTAGCAAACAACCCAAGAGCCAAATTGGCCGCCTCAAATACTCAGCTTTGGACAAGGGCCCCTTCATCGTTCACGTCTCAAGAATCGAAGTTACACCAAATTCAGGCACTACACTTCATCCTGTTAACTTCGGTAAATTCCTCATTAATAACAATGTTGCTAATGTGCTCCGGGATGGTGTCAAACGAGTTGGCCGTAACCGTGTATCCGTGGAGTTTACTTCCCCCCAAGACGCTAATGCATTTCTTACTAACAATCTTCTTACAAAGTACAGCTATACAGCCACAATTCCCACATTTAATATCACAAGGATGGGCGTGATTACAGGTGTACCAGCTGATATTTCGGAAGAAGAAGCTCTCACTATCTTGTCAGTTCCCTCTGGATGTGGCCGAATCCTTAAAGTCCGCCGCATTAATAGGAAAACACAAATAGACGGTGCAAATGAGTGGAAACCCACGGAGACTTGCGTCATCACTTTTGATGGCCAAGTTCTACCACAACGGGTCTTTTGTTGCTACACATCCCTTCCCGTAGTACAATACATCTACCCAACCATCCAGTGCCGAAAGTGCTGTAGATTCGGTCATGTGGCTAACATGTGTAGATCCAAACCACGCTGCAGTAAGTGTGGCCACGATCACCCCGGTGATGGTTTTTTTTTTTTTTTTTTTTTTTTTTTTTATGGTAGGTAAAATCATCCAATGACAAATCCCGCCCTTGGGCGGAGCGGGAAGTAGTGTCAGACTCTTACTGACTAAAAACCTACCCCGTTCCTACGTAGCCTATCGTGCCGGGGCCGAGCATTCCTTTCGGAACTAACCCATGACCCCAGTAGGCTTCGACCCTGCCTGCCTGCAGTTAGCAGGCTGGGCCTCTTCGGTGTGCTGACAGCTCCTTGAGGCGCGCGGGAACAGAACGCGCCGTCGACGACTTGGGCTCGGTCCGGTCGGTTACCGGACGATCGGACAGCGTGCTACCCATTGCACGCCGTTCGCAAGCCCGCGCCTACGGTGGCCGGAAATCGGGATCGGAATCCCGGCGGCGGCTGGGGCGAGCGCCCCGTTGCCTCTGCCTGATGCGGTCGGCCTCCTCCTTTGCTAGCATTACTGCTTCGCAGAAGGAGGCGACCGCCTGCCATCCCTCCTCACTACGGACCATGGCCTGAACCAAGGCCCGGCGAGAGAGATCGCTGCCGCCGATCGCCCCCACGAGGACACGGCGATGCTCCGCCCAGGCGGGGCACACCTCTACAGTGTGCTCCACCGTGTCCTCCGGATGTTCCGCACAGTGGCGACACCCGGGCGAATCCTCCGCACGAATCCGGAACAGGTACTTAGCGAACTTTCCGTGTTCGGTAAGCACCTGCGTCGTGCGGAAGTTGAGAACGCCGTGAGGTCTTTCCAGCCACGCCTCAAGGATGGGCCTTATCGCTCCAATTGTGGCGCGCCCCGAACGAGGTTGCGATAGTCGTTGACGCCATTTCGCCATGAGATCCCGCCGGAGCTCTGTCCGCCATGCCTCGACTTGTCGTGGCAGCGGAATTTCGCCCCGGCGTTGCATCTCCATGCGCTTGTCGTGCATGTGTGCAAGGACTGTTGCCTCCAGATCCCACGGCGGTTGGCCAGCAAGGAGGGTCGCCGCCTCGCGGGAGATCGTTCGGTACCCTCGCACCATGCGTATTGCCATGACCCTCTGGCACGCATTCAGCTGGGCCCTCGGTTGCTGTGTCAACGTCGGTGCCCACACCGGAGCCCCGTAGAGAGCCATGGACCGAACGATTCCCGCGTAGAGCTTCCGGCAGGAGGCGTCTGGTCCCCTGAGGTTGGGCAGGAGCCGCCCGAGAGCAGCCCCAGTCCGATTCAGTTTGGGAGCCAGACGTCGGAAGTGCTCCTTGAAGTTCCACCAGCTGTCGAGGACGAGTCCCAGGTACTTCATCGTCGACCCGACGCTGATGTGAACCCCTCCTACCGTTAGCTGGGAACGCGGTGGTGGCGCACCCCGAGGGCCGTGGAAGCACATGGCCTCGGACTTGTGCAGTGCCACCTCGAGTCCCAACTGCTGGATCCTGTCAACGACCATCGCAACCCCGCGTGTCGCTAATTCGACCGCCGTCCGGTACGACTCTCCCCGCGCTAGGACCAACGTGTCGTCCGCGTAGCAGACCACGCTGACCCCGTCGGGGAAGTCGCCGCGCAGCACGTAGTCGTACCCGATGTTCCACAAGGGTGGTCCTAGTACCGATCCCTGCGGAACACCGCACGACATCTCTCGACGTTTCCACTCTCCCTGGTGACCGGGGTAGATGATATACCTCTCCGATAGGTAGGCCTCGATCACACGACAGAGGTAGTCGGGCACCCGGTGGTACCGGAGTGCCGTTCCAATGCAACTCCAGGGCAGGGAGTTGAAGGCTTTGGAAATGTCCAAGGACACTGCCACGACACACCTGCCCTGGGACACCGCATCCCCCGTCGTGAGGGCTCGCACGCGCATGATGGCGTCCACCGTGGAGCGCATCCTGCGAAAACCGAACTGTCCGTCCGACAGGTCCGGCCCCACCCTTGCAAGGCGCGCGACGAGGCGGTTTGCAATGACTCTTTCAAAGAGCTTGCCCACCTCGTCGAGCAGCACAATGGGCCGGTACGCGGACGGAGAGTCCGCAGGGCGCCCAGGCTTCGCTATGAGGACCAGTTTCCCCGTCTTCCAGCGAAGTGGGAACTGGCCCCTCTCCAGACATGCGCTAAAGAGCCCCCTCAATCGAGGCCCGAGAGCCTCCATAGCCAGGACCCAGGCCCTCCCAGGCAGGCCGTCAGGTCCTGGGGCGGTATTCTTGGCACTCAGCCTTCGTACCGCCACTCTCATCTCTACCTCGGTCACCTCTGGAACATCGTCGTCGTCGTCGTGGTCCGCGTCAGGTACTGCCGGTGTTGGCGGAGCCATAGACGGGGGGGAGTGTACCCCCCGCGTAGGGAACAGAGTGCTGACCACACCCTCCACGAGCTCGGGCCGGAGACTCTGAGTCAGTGGGGGAGCCCATGGACGGAGTTTCTCCCGTACCATCTTGTATGGGCGTCCCCACGGGTCTGCATTCAGAGACCCCAGCCAGACGTTGCGGGCCTCCATTTTGGACCGCTTAATCTCCGCTCGGAGGGTGCGCTTCGCTACCCTGTAACCCTCGTACAGCTCCGCCTCAACAGCCTCCGCATCCGGCGGGCGGTTGCGGCGCTTGCAGTACCTGGCGTACCGGCGTCGCGCGTGGTTGCACGCATTGCGCAATGTCGCAATCTCCGGCGACCACCAGTACACCTGGCGCTTGGCACGTCCTGGACGGACTCGGGGCATTGACGCGTCGCAGATTTGCGACATGCCCTCCCGGAACCACTCTGCCTCGACGTCAATGTCGACAGGCCTGTCCGGTGCTTGCACCCAGGCCTGTACCGTCGCGGCTTCCAGGAGGAGCTCCCGGTCCATCTGCCTCAGCGCCCATCGCGGACCACAAGGGCTCCGCTGGACCGGCGCGGTCGAGGTTTGGGCGGAGACGTCAAACCGGATGTACCGGTGGTCTGAGAACGTCTCCACCCCCTCCATAACACGCCAGTCGACGACACGCGGTGCCAGATCGGGGCTGGCGAACGACAGGTCCACCACTGATTCGCCCCGCATCCGCACACACGTGGAAACAGAGCCCCGGTTTAGGAGGGCCAGGCCGGACTCCTCAGCCCAGGCCTCTACCAACCGACCCCGCCCGTTCGTGTAGCGGGAACCCCAAGCCTCGTTCCAGGCATTGAAGTCCCCGCAAACGACCACGGGGAGGTCCCTAAACCCAACGACGACGTTTTTCAGCTCCATAAGGGAGATGTGGAGATCGCCGAGAGATCTGTTCGGGGACAGGTAGACGCCTACCACTGCAATGTCCCCGAACCGTGCTGCCACGCAACCCCGGCCCCTCGTGACGCGCTCGAGGGGCGGGGTACCGGCGGCGGTCGACGAGATTAAGGTCACCGAGCCGTCCAGGTCCTGAACCCAGTCTCCACTGGGCAGGACATAATACGGCTCGGAGACTACGGCGATGTTTATCGACCACTGCGCCATGCTCTGGAGCAACAGATCCTGAGCAGGAACGCAGTGGTTGATGTTCGCCTGGAGGAGACGTAATGGTGCCGTTATTGACAGTCCATTACAGTCTCCTCCGGAGCCCTACGTGAGGGCACTGCCGCGGCGGTTGAAGCGGCGATAGCGGCGGCGGCCACAGAGGTGGCTGCGGCGGTGAGGACGCCACCGGGGATGGGCCGGACCCTGGCCTTGACCTTGGCGGGGGGGTCGCAGGACCTGCTCCCAGCCTGGTGGTCGGCCGTCTTGCCTGCCGCCGCACATGCGTAACAGTGCGGCTTTTCGCGGCATTCGACGACCCTGTGACCAGACTGACCGCACTGGAAACAGCGGTCACTGCGGTCCACCTCCGCGGCGCAACAGGCCCCGGCGTGGTGTCCCACGCGGCAGCGGTAGCACCGCAGAGGTCTGGGCTCCAGCAGTTTAACCTGCGCGGAAACCCAGCCCACCAAAAGCCTTCGGCCCTCCCCCGTAATTGCTTTGGCCGCCGACACGGGGCAGCTAACTGTAACAGCTTGCATGCCCGTGCCGTCAGTGCGGATGGTGCCCGCCCGGACCTGGTCGGCCGTGCACCCTCCCGCCCTGACGATGGCGGCCACCACTTCATCCACCCCGACGGAGTCGTCCAAGCCCATAATGCGCATGTCTATGCACTTCGTGGGCCTGGACACTCGGGCCTCCTCCACGTCCAGGGACTCCCTGAGCCTCTTGGCCAGGGCGTCTGCCGCTGGGCCACTGGACGCGCCAGGAACCTCCAGCATTTGGGCACCGGTCACGGTGCGCCTCATGCGGAAGCCCTCGGTGGCTCCGAGCTCCTCGAGGTGGGGCAACACCGCCCGCCTCGCCTTGTCCATGACGGACTTATAGGTCACGCCCCTCTTTTCCGCTTCAGGCTGTAGTGTGATCACTACAGCCTCGGATTTCGGGGCGCGAAGCCTTGCCGCCATGGCGCGCTTCTTGCGCTCTCGGCGCCTCGCGTTCTTTCTGGCCGCCCTGGCCGCCTTGCCCGCCTTCTTCTTGGCGCCGACAACCGTCCAATCGGCGCCAGCCGAAGGTTCTTCAGGCAAGGGAGGTGGCAAGCGAGGCCTAGTCACCGCCACGGCAGGTGGACCCGCCGGTTTTTTGGCAGCCGCCACTTCGCCCTTTGGGGAAGGAGTAGGCTGCCCCTGTCGCCGCTGCTGTTTAGCCGCTGGAGCCGGCCTCGCGTGTCGCGACGCCACGGCCTCGCGCCCGTCTTGCCTCGACGGGCCCGCTTTGGGTGCAGTAGCCGTGGCCGCAGCGGTGGCATACGACGCCGCCTTTCGCTGGCCGGAGGCCGCGATTGGGGGACGCAGCACTATTCCTTCCAGTACGGACAGCTGTTGCTGCATCCGTGACTGGACCTGTTCCAGCTGCTGCTGCTGCTGCTGCCTGAAGGCAGCGAACTCCTGCCGCATTAGCACCAGCAGCTGGCTCTCCGGCTCGGGCTGGGGCTGGGGCTGCTCGTTCCCCTGCCCTTGCTTGCGCCCCCCGATGGTAGGCTCCTGACAGCCAGCTTTCTGGGCTCCCACGAGCTCAGCCCGGATCTTTGCTAACACCCCGGTGATGGTTGCAACATTGCTGAAGGCGAGGCTTTTTGTGTTCTCTGCTCCGGGAATCACTTTGCCAACAGCAGGTCATGCCCCGAGCATGGTAGACAGAAGGCCATCAAAACAGTTATGGCAGAAAAATCGATTCCTTATGTGGAGGCCAGCAAACTTATCCCCGTATCTTCCCGGAACTATGCCAACGCTGCCAAAACACAGTCGTACCGGAAAACCGTTACTCTAAAGCCCAAGACTCATGCTCCTCTTTCCCCATCCTATGATAAAACTGCCCATCACCAAATTATTAGCTCCCCCCTACCCTCACAACCTAATGGCTGTGCTCTCAACCAAAACAATACTTCCCCTAACAACACAGTTTCCATTATAGAACTTCTCATTAAACTTCTACCATCTATTATTCCTACTCATCCTAATAACTCTCAATTACCGTCCAACGTTGCCGATAAACTTATTAAAACTCTTTTAGACATTAAAAATGGCGTCCAGTCAAACATTCTTACAGTGGAATGTGAGGAGCGTGTGGCATAAAAAGCACGACCTCATATTCCTTCTTAATAAATTTAAACCCTTAGCTTGCTCAATAGCCGAGACTTGGCTCACCCCAAGTCTTAGCTTCCGTATTCCACAGTACAATATTCTCCGTTGTGACAGATCTGACGGCTATGGAGGGTCGGCTCTTCTTGTCAACAATCGAGTCCCACTTTCCCCCTTATCTTTGCCTTCACTTACAGGTGACATGAACATTGTTTCTGGAAGGATGGAAGGCATAACTGTATTCTCCATATATATTGCTCACCCTAGTCATAATTTTATAGGAATTTTAAAGAATATTCTCTCCAATGTTCAGGGTCCCATACTGGTCATGGGCGACTTTAACTGTCACCATTACAGGTGGGGATCTGAGCGCTGTGATGTGTTTGGTGTAGCTTTGGTTGAGATGTTGGACGACTTGGACTTGTGCATATTAAACAATGGTTGCCCAACACGTAGGTCACTTCCCGGTCAACAAAAAAGTTGCGTTGATTTAACGTTTTGTTCTGCTGAATTAGCCTCTTCAACCTATTGGGAATGCACATCCTTATCGCATGGTAGTGATCATTACCCTATTGTTATTTCTTTGATCAACAGGACCTATTTAGAGAAAACTTCTCCTCCACTTTTGAAATACAATTTGTCCAAACCAGATTGGACAAAGTTTGCTTCATTACTGGATCAGAAAATTGATGTTCTTCCAAATTTAAATTCAAGTTTATTCAACCCTTCTGATCACTGCCATGCCAAAAGCTGCTATGAGGGATTTGTTGCAGCTGTTACATCCAGTGCAGATTCTTGTTTCCCTCTTAAAAACAGTGCCCGGAACAAAATCCCTTCACCGCCATGGTGGGACCAAGAATGCACTTCAGTGGTTAAGTTACGAAACGAGGCTGAAAAACAATATAACAGGGAAATGACCACACAAAATTTGTTGGCTTATAAGCAAGTCTATGCACGATCCAAACGTCTTCTACGTAGGAAGAAACGTGCTGGTTGGGTCAAGTTCTGTACATCTCTATCTCCCTCCACCACAATTTCAGTTGTGTGGAAGAACATTAATAGATTTAGACGTGGTTGCTCACCATCAATATCTGCACCAATCAGCAGGGAAACAGCTGAATTTTTCTTTGACAAAATTGCTCCACCCTATGTCCCCCTTCCTTCTGAATTTTTTAACATTCCCCCACATATTGTCTCTGATGACCCTTTTGATGTGCCATTTACTTTAAAGGAATTAAATGCGGTGCTCAGTCATGTCCGGGACTCAGCACCTGGTATTGACGGGGTGCCATACTCTTTTATAACACATTCTGGTGATAAAACTAAATTATATTTCTTAACCATAATTAATTTTTGCTACAATCGTGGTTGGGTCCCAGACCAATGGAAAGTACAAATCATTATCCCCCTGTTGAAACCAGGAAAACATGCAGATGATCCGAATGGCCTTAGACCTATTGCCTTGTCTTCAGTCCTAGCCAAATTAATGGAACACCTAATTAAAAACCGACTAGAGTGGATAGTCGAATCCAGAGATTTGCTGCCGAACTACCAATTTGGTTTTAGAAAAGGGCTCAGCACAATGGACAGTGTTGGAATCTTAATAACAGACATTCGTCTAGCATTCTCCAAAAACGAATCCGTGGTTGCAGCATTCGTAGACATTTCCTCTGCATATGATAATGTTCTTCTTCCTGTTCTCAGGCAGAAACTGCAACAGCTGAGTATCCCAGCCAAGATGATCGAATGCATATGTGGACTAATGCTCTGTCGCTCATTGGTTCTGAGAGTCCAGGGTGAGGATTTCGACAAAAGACAGACTTGGAGAGGCCTCCCACAGGGCTTCGTCCTCAGTCCTCTACTTTATAACCTGTACACTGTTGATATCGGCTCATGCCTAAATAATAACTGTCACATCCTTCAGTATGCTGATGACTTAGCCCTCTATGTGACAGATACCTCCATCGCTGACGCTGCATCGTCTCTATGCCTCTCTCTGGACTCTTTGAACCATTGGCTTTTAAACCACGGTTTATCACTGTCTGCACCAAAAAGTTCGGCAGTAATATTTTCTCGGAAAAGAACTTTCCCTCCCATCTCAGTGACCATTTCAGGGGAAAATATCCCATTAAGAAGTAAGGTGAAATTTTTAGGCGTTACCCTTGACTCAAAATTAACAGGTAAGTACCATATAAATTCATTAATCCAGAAATGCGAACGCATCATTTCTATTTTAAAAGTCCTCGCAGGTGTCTGGTGGGGTGCACACCCCTATACCATGAAACTGGTTTATAATGCCCTAGTCCGTAGTATATTAGACTATGGTACGTTCCATTTTATTCCATGCAACAAAGGTGCTTTGGTTGGACTGGATAGGATCCAGTCTAAATGCCTTCGGATCATCTCTGGGTGCATGAAGTCTTCTCCGATCAACGCTTTGCAGGTCGAATGCGCTGAACCCCCCCTAGCCTTGAGGCGGCAATATCTAGCTTCCCGTTTCCTGTCACGAGTAATTTGTAGATCTTCCCATCCTCTCATTGCAAAACTGAACGAGTTAAATACCGTATACAGAACCTCAAACTATTGGAAAAATAAAGAAATCCCCCTAATCCTAAAAAACTTTCGCACAACTCAAAATTTGGAATGTCCGCTTGTCCAGTATCCCAAATTACCCCTTTTTAATTTCGATTATGATGTTCTATGCTTTACTCCTAAAATTTTTTACAATATCGGCATATCCAAGAACTCCCCCTCGGCGAATTCGGCTTTCAATGTGGCGGTAGGCGAGCGTTGGAAGGATTTTCAAAAATTTTTCACTGATGCTTCAAAATTCACTGATTCTAGCTACACTGGAGCAGCAGTATACTACCAAAGCTCCAGTATCATTTTGCAATTTAAATGTCCCAAGGAGTCCTCTGTGTTCACAGGCGAGTGTGTGGCATTACTAGAAGCATGTCGTTTTATAGAATCACACCATAATATCAATAAGGCCGTAATTTTCACTGACTCCCTTAGCTGTCTTCAAGCTTTAGTCCAGAATCCCTTCAAAAGTAAATTACACAGTTCACTACTTTTAAAAATTAAAAAATCTTTGTATTCATGTGCTACTAGTCAAAGAGAAGTTCAGTTAGTTTGGATACCTAGTCATTGTGGTATTAAGGGCAATGAACGTGCCGATGCCTTGGCCAAAGACGCTTGTTCTTCAACTACAGCTGACCTTTCGCACAATTTTATTCAGGGGTATGACTTGCTGAACCTACCAAAAGCAAGTCTTCAATGTGCATGGCAGGAACAGTGGAATACCTCTGGTAAAAAAAAGGGTAAGTTTTACTATGCAGTACAGCCAACCATAAAAACAAAACCTTGGTTCTACACTCACAAAAAGATGTCTAAATCTGTTATCTCCGTCCTTTGTAGGATCCGTTTAGGATTCTGCTGCACGCCTGTTTTTCTGGAAAAGATCCGTGTTCGTGACTCTTCTTTATGCGAGTGCGGATTGGAGGAAGGTACGCTTGATCACATATTTTTTGAGTGCACAAACAACATTCCACCTTTAGACTTATATAGTCGTCTCCCGAAACTCAAAATTCCTCTCCCAATTAATGTCCCTGCCCTCCTAACCTATCCTTCTCCAGAACTGCTTGTGGCGTTGATGATCTTCATCCGTCACAACAATATAAAACTATGAGTCATAAGCTCCAAATATTCTGTCTAAGTAATTGTGGTTTACGTGTGTATTTAATGTTTTAACAATTATATTATTTATGTATCTTTATTTTATGTTTGTTTCAGTCCAATACTAACACATCAAGTGCAACTGTACCACTCGAAGGATTTTAATTTCCAGTCACAAGCCCTTTTATTATTATAATTTTTTTTTTAACAATTTTTTTTTTATACACTACTTGCTTCTCCAATTTACTTCCGACATTGGCAGAATAGTCGACATCGGCTCATTTGCCATTAACAAAAAATAGAATAGAATAGAGGCTTTTTCACAGCTGGCGGGGACCTTGGCGGGGGGGTCGCAGGACCTGCTCCCAGCCTGGTGGTCGGCCGTCTTGCCTGCCGCCGCACATGCGTAACAGTGCGGCTTTTCGCGGCATTCGACGACCCTGTGACCAGGCTGACCGCACTGGAAACAGCGGTCACTGCGGTCCACCTCCGCGGCGCAACAGGCCCCGGCGTGGTGTCCCACGCGGCAGCGGTAGCACCGCAGAGGTCTGGGCTCCAGCAGTTTAACCTGCGCGGAAACCCAGCCCACCAAAAGCCTCCCCCGTAATTGCTTTGGCCGCCGACACGGGGCAGCTAACTGTAACAGCTTGCATGCCCGTGCCGTCAGTGCGGATGGTGCCCGCCCGGACCTGGTCGGCCGTGCACCCTCCCGCCCTGACGATGGCGGCCACCACTTCATCCACCCCGACGGAGTCGTCCAAGCCCATAATGCGCATGTCTATGCACTTCGTGGGCCTGGACACTCGGGCCTCCTCCACGTCCAGGGACTCCCTGAGCCTCTTGGCCAGGGCGTCTGCCGCTGGGCCACTGGACGCGCCAGGAACCTCCAGCATTTGGGCACCGGTCACGGTGCGCCTCATGCGGAAGCCCTCGGTGGCTCCGAGCTCCTCGAGGTGGGGCAACACCGCCCGCCTCGCCTTGTCCATGACGGACTTATAGGTCACGCCCCTCTTTTCCGCTTCAGGCTGTAGTGTGATCACTACAGCCTCGGATTTCGGGGCGCGAAGCCTTGCCGCCATGGCGCGCTTCTTGCGCTCTCGGCGCCTCGCGTTCTTTCTGGCCGCCCTGGCCGCCTTGCCCGCCTTCTTCTTGGCGCCGACAACCGTCCAATCGGCGCCAGCCGAAGGTTCTTCAGGCAAGGGAGGTGGCAAGCGAGGCCTAGTCACCGCCACGGCAGGTGGACCCGCCGGTTTTTTGGCAGCCGCCACTTCGCCCTTTGGGGAAGGAGTAGGCTGCCCCTGTCGCCGCTGCTGTTTAGCCGCTGGAGCCGGCCTCGCGTGTCGCGACGCCACGGCCTCGCGCCCGTCTTGCCTCGACGGGCCCGCTTTGGGTGCAGTAGCCGTGGCCGCAGCGGTGGCATACGACGCCGCCTTTCGCTGGCCGGAGGCCGCGATTGGGGGACGCAGCACTATTCCTTCCAGTACGGACAGCTGTTGCTGCATCCGTGACTGGACCTGTTCCAGCTGCTGCTGCTGCTGCTGCCTGAAGGCAGCGAACTCCTGCCGCATTAGCACCAGCAGCTGGCTCTCCGGCTCGGGCTGGGGCTGGGGCTGCTCGTTCCCCTGCCCTTGCTTGCGCCCCCCGATGGTAGGCTCCTGACAGCCAGCTTTCTGGGCTCCCACGAGCTCAGCCCGGATCTTTGCTAACACCCCGGTGATGGTTGCAACATTGCTGAAGGCGAGGCTTTTTGTGTTCTCTGCTCCGGGAATCACTTTGCCAACAGCAGGTCATGCCCCGAGCATGGTAGACAGAAGGCCATCAAAACAGTTATGGCAGAAAAATCGATTCCTTATGTGGAGGCCAGCAAACTTATCCCCGTATCTTCCCGGAACTATGCCAACGCTGCCAAAACACAGTCGTACCGGAAAACCGTTACTCTAAAGCCCAAGACTCATGCTCCTCTTTCCCCATCCTATGATAAAACTGCCCATCACCAAATTATTAGCTCCCCCCTACCCTCACAACCTAATGGCTGTGCTCTCAACCAAAACAATACTTCCCCTAACAACACAGTTTCCATTATAGAACTTCTCATTAAACTTCTACCATCTATTATTCCTACTCATCCTAATAACTCTCAATTACCGTCCAACGTTGCCGATAAACTTATTAAAACTCTTTTAGACATTAAAAATGGCGTCCAGTCAAACATTCTTACAGTGGAATGTGAGGAGCGTGTGGCATAAAAAGCACGACCTCATATTCCTTCTTAATAAATTTAAACCCTTAGCTTGCTCAATAGCCGAGACTTGGCTCACCCCAAGTCTTAGCTTCCGTATTCCACAGTACAATATTCTCCGTTGTGACAGATCTGACGGCTATGGAGGGTCGGCTCTTCTTGTCAACAATCGAGTCCCACTTTCCCCCTTATCTTTGCCTTCACTTACAGGTGACATGAACATTGTTTCTGGAAGGATGGAAGGCATAACTGTATTCTCCATATATATTGCTCACCCTAGTCATAATTTTATAGGAATTTTAAAGAATATTCTCTCCAATGTTCAGGGTCCCATACTGGTCATGGGCGACTTTAACTGTCACCATTACAGGTGGGGATCTGAGCGCTGTGATGTGTTTGGTGTAGCTTTGGTTGAGATGTTGGACGACTTGGACTTGTGCATATTAAACAATGGTTGCCCAACACGTAGGTCACTTCCCGGTCAACAAAAAAGTTGCGTTGATTTAACGTTTTGTTCTGCTGAATTAGCCTCTTCAACCTATTGGGAATGCACATCCTTATCGCATGGTAGTGATCATTACCCTATTGTTATTTCTTTGATCAACAGGACCTATTTAGAGAAAACTTCTCCTCCACTTTTGAAATACAATTTGTCCAAACCAGATTGGACAAAGTTTGCTTCATTACTGGATCAGAAAATTGATGTTCTTCCAAATTTAAATTCAAGTTTATTCAACCCTTCTGATCACTGCCATGCCAAAAGCTGCTATGAGGGATTTGTTGCAGCTGTTACATCCAGTGCAGATTCTTGTTTCCCTCTTAAAAACAGTGCCCGGAACAAAATCCCTTCACCGCCATGGTGGGACCAAGAATGCACTTCAGTGGTTAAGTTACGAAACGAGGCTGAAAAACAATATAACAGGGAAATGACCACACAAAATTTGTTGGCTTATAAGCAAGTCTATGCACGATCCAAACGTCTTCTACGTAGGAAGAAACGTGCTGGTTGGGTCAAGTTCTGTACATCTCTATCTCCCTCCACCACAATTTCAGTTGTGTGGAAGAACATTAATAGATTTAGACGTGGTTGCTCACCATCAATATCTGCACCAATCAGCAGGGAAACAGCTGAATTTTTCTTTGACAAAATTGCTCCACCCTATGTCCCCCTTCCTTCTGAATTTTTTAACATTCCCCCACATATTGTCTCTGATGACCCTTTTGATGTGCCATTTACTTTAAAGGAATTAAATGCGGTGCTCAGTCATGTCCGGGACTCAGCACCTGGTATTGACGGGGTGCCATACTCTTTTATAACACATTCTGGTGATAAAACTAAATTATATTTCTTAACCATAATTAATTTTTGCTACAATCGTGGTTGGGTCCCAGACCAATGGAAAGTACAAATCATTATCCCCCTGTTGAAACCAGGAAAACATGCAGATGATCCGAATGGCCTTAGACCTATTGCCTTGTCTTCAGTCCTAGCCAAATTAATGGAACACCTAATTAAAAACCGACTAGAGTGGATAGTCGAATCCAGAGATTTGCTGCCGAACTACCAATTTGGTTTTAGAAAAGGGCTCAGCACAATGGACAGTGTTGGAATCTTAATAACAGACATTCGTCTAGCATTCTCCAAAAACGAATCCGTGGTTGCAGCATTCGTAGACATTTCCTCTGCATATGATAATGTTCTTCTTCCTGTTCTCAGGCAGAAACTGCAACAGCTGAGTATCCCAGCCAAGATGATCGAATGCATATGTGGACTAATGCTCTGTCGCTCATTGGTTCTGAGAGTCCAGGGTGAGGATTTCGACAAAAGACAGACTTGGAGAGGCCTCCCACAGGGCTTCGTCCTCAGTCCTCTACTTTATAACCTGTACACTGTTGATATCGGCTCATGCCTAAATAATAACTGTCACATCCTTCAGTATGCTGATGACTTAGCCCTCTATGTGACAGATACCTCCATCGCTGACGCTGCATCGTCTCTATGCCTCTCTCTGGACTCTTTGAACCATTGGCTTTTAAACCACGGTTTATCACTGTCTGCACCAAAAAGTTCGGCAGTAATATTTTCTCGGAAAAGAACTTTCCCTCCCATCTCAGTGACCATTTCAGGGGAAAATATCCCATTAAGAAGTAAGGTGAAATTTTTAGGCGTTACCCTTGACTCAAAATTAACAGGTAAGTACCATATAAATTCATTAATCCAGAAATGCGAACGCATCATTTCTATTTTAAAAGTCCTCGCAGGTGTCTGGTGGGGTGCACACCCCTATACCATGAAACTGGTTTATAATGCCCTAGTCCGTAGTATATTAGACTATGGTACGTTCCATTTTATTCCATGCAACAAAGGTGCTTTGGTTGGACTGGATAGGATCCAGTCTAAATGCCTTCGGATCATCTCTGGGTGCATGAAGTCTTCTCCGATCAACGCTTTGCAGGTCGAATGCGCTGAACCCCCCCTAGCCTTGAGGCGGCAATATCTAGCTTCCCGTTTCCTGTCACGAGTAATTTGTAGATCTTCCCATCCTCTCATTGCAAAACTGAACGAGTTAAATACCGTATACAGAACCTCAAACTATTGGAAAAATAAAGAAATCCCCCTAATCCTAAAAAACTTTCGCACAACTCAAAATTTGGAATGTCCGCTTGTCCAGTATCCCAAATTACCCCTTTTTAATTTCGATTATGATGTTCTATGCTTTACTCCTAAAATTTTTTACAATATCGGCATATCCAAGAACTCCCCCTCGGCGAATTCGGCTTTCAATGTGGCGGTAGGCGAGCGTTGGAAGGATTTTCAAAAATTTTTCACTGATGCTTCAAAATTCACTGATTCTAGCTACACTGGAGCAGCAGTATACTACCAAAGCTCCAGTATCATTTTGCAATTTAAATGTCCCAAGGAGTCCTCTGTGTTCACAGGCGAGTGTGTGGCATTACTAGAAGCATGTCGTTTTATAGAATCACACCATAATATCAATAAGGCCGTAATTTTCACTGACTCCCTTAGCTGTCTTCAAGCTTTAGTCCAGAATCCCTTCAAAAGTAAATTACACAGTTCACTACTTTTAAAAATTAAAAAATCTTTGTATTCATGTGCTACTAGTCAAAGAGAAGTTCAGTTAGTTTGGATACCTAGTCATTGTGGTATTAAGGGCAATGAACGTGCCGATGCCTTGGCCAAAGACGCTTGTTCTTCAACTACAGCTGACCTTTCGCACAATTTTATTCAGGGGTATGACTTGCTGAACCTACCAAAAGCAAGTCTTCAATGTGCATGGCAGGAACAGTGGAATACCTCTGGTAAAAAAAAGGGTAAGTTTTACTATGCAGTACAGCCAACCATAAAAACAAAACCTTGGTTCTACACTCACAAAAAGATGTCTAAATCTGTTATCTCCGTCCTTTGTAGGATCCGTTTAGGATTCTGCTGCACGCCTGTTTTTCTGGAAAAGATCCGTGTTCGTGACTCTTCTTTATGCGAGTGCGGATTGGAGGAAGGTACGCTTGATCACATATTTTTTGAGTGCACAAACAACATTCCACCTTTAGACTTATATAGTCGTCTCCCGAAACTCAAAATTCCTCTCCCAATTAATGTCCCTGCCCTCCTAACCTATCCTTCTCCAGAACTGCTTGTGGCGTTGATGATCTTCATCCGTCACAACAATATAAAACTATGAGTCATAAGCTCCAAATATTCTGTCTAAGTAATTGTGGTTTACGTGTGTATTTAATGTTTTAACAATTATATTATTTATGTATCTTTATTTTATGTTTGTTTCAGTCCAATACTAACACATCAAGTGCAACTGTACCACTCGAAGGATTTTAATTTCCAGTCACAAGCCCTTTTATTATTATAATTTTTTTTTTAACAATTTTTTTTTTATACACTACTTGCTTCTCCAATTTACTTCCGACATTGGCAGAATAGTCGACATCGGCTCATTTGCCATTAACAAAAAATAGAATAGAATAGAGGCTTTTTCACAGCTGAGAATCATTCACTTCCTTACTGGAGTTTGTGTTTACTGATAGCTACAACCTGGGGGTCTTTAATACCCGTATTTATAAAGAAGAAATTGCTTGTTGTTAAGTAAATTCTTATTAAGTCATTACTTGAGGTCAAAAATCTTCATTCTTTCAATTTTTCTTAACCATTGCATATTTTTATTTAGTTGTTTATGTACACACAGACGCTTTAAAACACATACAGAGAGAAGAGGACAAAAGCGCTGCTTATTTCAAATGCTTCCAGCAGACCGCTACAGGAAAGTTGAATGAGAGAAGTTGACACACTGTACATAAACACGTTCAAGAAAAAGAGAAAAGAGAGTCAAGTGGTCAAAGAGAGTCATAACTTGAGAAAGATTATATATAAACAAATTCGACACATTCCTATAGGCTTAGCAGATTATATCGTGGCAGAACATAATCCATGAATCATGAGGGTTTTAGGGTCCCGGATCGCAAAAAGAATATGGAACCCTTATTATGTTCCGTGCCAATAATATGTATATACCTACGACCGATCATACAATATCATGTTTTGGTCTCTAAGAAGTATCTATGCTCGATAAAATAGTGGCCATATCCGAACAGTAACTGATATTTACATTGACCAATGGGGAATAAAATGATCCTATTGCTAGAATGTGCACTAAGGGAGAACATGAGGCCTAGTCTGGGGCTCTGGGGAGGTATGAAAATGCATACCAGGGCCCTGAAACCAAGGCAGGGAAAGAACAGGGTAGGTTTTTAGTCACTAAGAGTCTGACACTATTTCCCGCACCACCTAAGGGCGGGATTTGTCGTTGGATGATTTTACCTAGCATAAAAAAACATTAATATTTTTTACGTCAAAGTTACGTTTGTAGGTTTTTCATCATTTTTTTCCAAATTTCTTAATTTATGTTATGTTGGGAGATTTTCGATGCATGGCAATTGTTATTGCCATGCATCGAAAATCTCCCAGGGTTTATCTGTGTGATGGCGAATTTTCTAAAATTCATATCATTTATGAAGGTAGTGTTAATTTGTCCGGTTTCTCGGTATATGTTACGGAACCCTTTAAGTCCAAATTCGATTCGCACTTGCCAGGTTTCTTTTACTACAGTAATACGATAAGATTGTGTAAGATTTGTACAAACATGAATACATTACAATTTATCTAAAATATGATCCACACGTGATTGATCATATATTTGCGCTCACGCAGGAAATGTAGTATGTTATCAAAAGTAGGCAAATATTATTGGGCATTGTTCTTGAAGAATCTTTCGGTTCAACGTTTGCATACGGCGGATACATAATTAGTTTGCATAATAGGAAAACACACGTTATGTATTTAATTTATATACCTATCGAATTATTGTCGCTGTAGAATGTCGAAAATTTTATTTTAATGTAGGGATTGAAAACTTCTTAGGTCATTTCTCTGGCATAATATAGTTAAGTATAGCTAGGTATGGTTAATAACATAAATAGTTCCTTTTTATCATTCAAAACATGAGGCAAAAGCACATAAAAATACCGCTTTTTTTAGATAGGTAGATAAACCGTTTATTTGTTACAACACAGAACATACACGAAACCACAATTAAATTGTTTTTGTTCCATTGAAGTTTGTTTTATTTTTTCTTACGAGGTTATCATTCTACAGCGACGTTATGTATTTGTATGTGTGTCTCTAAGGGCCTTACTATGACGAGTTAAAATGTCACGCGTGCGAGCGAGAAAGAGGATAGCTTCATCCCTTCAACAGTTCAGTTAAGGCCCGGTTCTACTCATTTTGACATTTTTTAAACCTATGGAAATCCACAAATATAAAAGAGAACACCGTGAAAATTTATTTTTATTAAAATTGACTATATGGCCAAGGGCTTGGCAAAAATGAAAACACGATATAAATCAGTTGGCTCGATAAAAAAAAATCGCGAATCTGACCCTAATTTATGATTTCAAACGTATTTATCTACGAGATTACGTTACGGAACTATTTGAAAAATACAAAAAAAAAAAGCTTGTTATTTAAAAAGCGCTAGAACAAAAATCTTGAATAGTTGTTTTTTTTTTATATAAAAATAAAACCGCTGTTTTTGGCCCGCGAAGACGACATAATCCCGAGCGAAGTTCATACAAAAAAAACAGTGACTAGAACCGGCCCTTAAGCTCGTAAACTGGATCGCTTTAAGTGTTCTTGGTAGGGCCATTTTTGCACATCATTCATGTCATATTACGTAAGTTTTGCTTTCTTCAAAAACGGAACCCTTGTTGTCCAACTGTCTGTCTGTCAAGATCTTTTATCTCGGGAATACTTAGTTGAAATTAATACTATACTATGCTTAAGTCCGTGGTCCGTGGCATCTGAAAAAAATACAAACTTCTATGTTAACGTAATAAAAAGATACGGCTGTTTATATTTCTCACTTTTAGTTGTAGTAGGTACCCCTTAGCCAAACTTAAATAGATACATTCCGCCATTCGGTTCCATAATCAAATCATCATGCCAATTCTAATAATACGAAACACGGCTAGGATACACTGATTTCTTACATAATACCAGTACTTACATAGATCTGATCTGAGCCAGAAGGACTTACCTTCCGGCTTCATCATCAGATCAGTTCCATGTATAAGGGGAGGGGTCCTCCTCCTTAGCTCAGTCACTGATTACATGTATAAACAAAGTAATTTTACTTTTACGACAGGTTTGAAGAGTTCCGATCTATATCGTCGAAGTTCATCATCAGATCAAAACAATAATTTTCAAAATAGGTCCACAATTGACCGAGATATTGGTGGTGGACATACTATAAAAAAATACATACAGCCGAACATAGAACCTCCTCCTTTTCGAAGTCATTAAAATTAAGAATTAAAATTCATAGGGCATGTCCTGTTGACCTAGAACCCTGCAATTTAGCATGAAGCAAGGTCTTATAGCACAAGTATAGGAATTTGAAGTTTAACTAACTACACTACTAATACCTATTTATAATTACATATATAACCACACATGAAATCAAAAAGTGAATAATATGACGTATGAAATGTACTAGACAAAAAGCCTCACGACGATAATTCACTACCTACCGTAATTAGGAAAAACCAAATGGAAAAAAATGTTACTCAATTTAAGTAAGGAGAGTTTGGTTAGTTAACACTCGCTAGTTCAATGTCTTATCTTGTGTTAAGAGTTTGTTGTCACCCGTCAGCTCATGATTGATAAGCAAGGCTGATTGGTGGAAACCGCCTTTGAGAGTATCAAGGTTGGAATGCGGCCTTGAAGTTATTTTGCGTATGGGATAGCCCATTGAATGCGGTGTTTCATAACTTTGTGATGGGTAATCATGAGAGCACAAGATAGGTTTTACAATACTATTTTTTTTAGGTAAAAAATATCTAATAACGACCCCGACTTACAAGTTGTAGGTCGCGGATTCAAACCCAGCCAGGCACATTACTTTGTGTAGTTTATTTCATCATCACTGCTCTCAAAACGGTGAAGGAAAACATCGCGATGAAACCGGCATGTCCTAGAACCAAAAATTCGAACCAAAGATTCGCGTGGTGGATTACGGCTCATTCCTTCTCCTAGAGAGGAGGCCTGAGTCTCAGTAGTGGGAAGATTATGAGGCTGACGCTATGCTAAGCTATGCTATGCTATCTAATGGCTTTTCGCGCTCTAGGTTGGAGCGGGAGAGCGTGTCAGAGTTTTAATAAGTAAAACCCTAAAACCCATTCCAATGTTACTTCGTTGCCTTTGCATTCCAGGGCCCTGGGTTTTCCTTTCAAAAACGATTGTTATTGATGATACGGTTTCAATAGATATACTTTCCGTGTTGTGTTTTCTGATAGCTACAAACTAAGGGTCTTTAAGTTAGGAGTGAGTACATTAATTCTAGGCAACCTGCTCCATCGTCGACCACATCATCGCTTACCATCAGTTGAGATAGTGGACAAACGCGAGCCATTCGATATGAAAAAAAAAAATTGAACTTACGAACTTTCTGAGACCTTCTTTTTCCTTGGCTCTGATTGGAGCAAGAGGGAGTATCAAAGTTTAAAACACAACTGTGTTCCTACAGTTGTCTTTTGCGCCCTAATGCTTGGTTAAGTCTATCGGAAATTATTGCAGCCCAGGCATACATCAGTTTTGTGCGCGTAAAACACGACGCGAACATAGGTCTGGTTTTTGAACGGGGAGCTATCTATTGCTCAACTTCTGCAAACCCAAGTGTTAGTATTGCCGAATACAAGGCAATGGTTTTAAAATTCCGTCCGGAAGTAATGTAACGAACAAATAATTATGAAAACTTCTCTAACTAAACTAAACTAATTCTCTTTACATAATTTGATCATATGTAACTTGAGTTCAGACAAGATCATTAATTTTATCTTAAAGAATGCATTTGTGCAAAGCATATTACTCTTCCCAGATATGTGTGTGCAAATCCGACACTAGATTTAAATCTGGTCAGGAAAACCGCACAAATCACGGCTGTCAATTTTATACGCTACATCTATCATAGTGAATGTCCTTCCTGGCGTTTCTTCCTTTAATTTTCACGGTTGATCTCACAAAAGTTTATTTAAATGAGCGATACGAAGATAGGTCTTGTTTTGTTCGAGTCACGAGGGTTGTTCGGCGCCGGCGCATCGTGCGGGAACTAGCCTTGTTCATTATGATATTATACTTCCAACAATACTGTATAAATAACCCGTGCAAACAACTAGTCCACATATTAATGTCTCATTATTTATCGCACCTTGTAAATTATTTCACAAGGCAAATAGATACGCATTTGTGTATTGTCAAGTGCAAGTTGAATCGTTCACACATGTAGGTAAATATTATGTTATTTTTAGTTGGGAAATCATCCAATGACTTTTCCCGGTCTGGGTGGAGCGTGAGGACGTGCCAGATTTTTACTGACTTACACCACATCTGTGTCCTTCAGTTGCCCTTTAAGGACGCGTTTACAAAACTGACCAAATTAAGCAGTTTTTCGGTACATTTTGCAGCAGAATTAAACTGAACTAAATGTAAATAATAATTTCCACAGATAGATTACTCCTTCATCTTGAAATCGCCTTATATTTTTATTTGAAAAATTTGGTTTATAACACTGTAATAAATCATTTCCCGTACCTCTTCACACAAAATTGAAGATTTTGTATTGAGTTCAGGAACATTTTTCTTCCGTTTGATAAAAGATTTTGTTTATTTAAAAATATATTATGTAAGGAGACATAATCAACTAAAAAATGCGTTAAAAAAAACTACCAAAATGTTCTAATTAGTCTCAGAAAAAAATCAAATCAATTTTAGTTTTTCAACAAATTTAGCTCTATCGCGCGAATCTTAATGCATTGAACATAAGGGTTATTTTGCTAGTCACTGTCTTGAATTATTGCATAAGAATTGAAATAAAAATTTTAGACTGCGCTCGGCCGCCGTCGTGAGTGGACACTGTGTCGCTTGTAAGCAGAAATTCGTGTGGAATAAGATCGCTGTACGAATACAAAATATTTGATAAACCTAATTTGATACTTCACGTGTTTTGTGCTGACTAAAGACTATCAATAATATTTATTTAGTTTCTTTTATTTTTTCTTGAATAAAACATTTGATTTCGAACTTGATGGAGCGACCTGAAGGTATACCTCCAAGATTGCTGATGGAACTAATAAACGAGTAGAGCTAGGTGTACCGAGTTTGGGCTCGTTGTGTTAGTTATGATGAGACCTTACCTTAGGACTTGATGGAGCGACCTGAAGGTATACCACCAAGACTGCTACTGGAACTAATAAACGAGTAGAGCTAGGTGTACCGAGTTTGGGCTCGTTGTATTAGTTATGATGAGACCTTACCTTAGGACTTGATGGAGCGACCTGAAGGTATACCTCCAAGACTGCTACTGGAACTAATAAACGAGTAGAGCTAAGAGTACCGAGTTTGGGCTCGTTGTGTTAGTTATGATGAGACCTTACCTTAGGACTTGAAGCGACCTGAAGGTATACCTCCAAGACTGCTACTGGAACTAATAAAAGAGTAGAGCTAAGAGTACCGAGTTTGGGCTCGTTGTGTTAGTTATGATGAGACCTTACCTTAGGACTTGAAGCGACCTGAAGGTATACCTCCAAGACTGCTACTGGAACTAATAAAAGAGTAGAGCTAAGAGTACCGAGTTTGGGCTCGTTGTGTTAGTTATGATGAGACCTTACCTTAGGACTTGATGGAGCGACCTGAAGGTATACCTCCAAGAATTCTACTGGAACTAATAAAAGAGTAGAGCTAAGAGTACCGAGTTTGGGCTCGTTGTGTTAGTTATGATGAGACCTTACCTTAGGACTTGATGGAGCGACCTGAAGGTATACCTCCAAGAATTCTACTGGAACTAATAAAAGAGTAGAGCTAAGAGTACCGAGTTTGGGCTCGTTGTGTTAGTTATGATGAGACCTTACCTTAGGACTTGATGGAGCGACCTGAAGGTATACCTCCAAAACTACTGCTAAGAATTGATTAAGATTTTTTTATTTATTAAATAGGGTTAGTTCTGCTTACCTGCTTCTTATTTTTGTTAGTGTTTATTCATTGCATCATTATCTTGCTTTGTACAGCATCCTAATTGCGTAGTGATATACTAGGAATATTGTCAATCGATTCCAGTTGGACAGTTCAACAACATCTATAGAGTTGACAATGTATAAAACATTTTATCATCATCATTTCCACCCAAAGACTGTCGGACATAGGCCTCCTCCAAATGTCGCCATAATGAACGGTCCTGTGCGACTCGCACTCTAATTTCTCTTCTTCTAATTACGCTTATTGTTTTGATCGCCATTTTGCGAAGCGAGATAGATAGAGCTCACGTCATTTATAATCGTAAACATTCGGCGGCTAACGCGATTTCACTCGCTCGACAGCGCCGGCTCTTAATCCTTGTCTATCAGTGAATATACGTTTGCGACTGTGTCGACACTGATCATAGATGTGTGAGTTTCGAGTCCAGGTTTTCTGATTGCGATGTTAGTGCGTAACGTATCTTCTCTTATAATATATCAATGGGATAAACAAACAAATAAATACATGGTACACACGGCGACATGGTACACAGGTACATTACCAGTATAACATTCCCTCGCTTTGTAAGTAATTCCCGTACAGTGAGAGATGCGCTTAGATTGCTTACCAACCAATGACTGTTCAATGGTAACTACTGTTTTTTACTATTTCACAATAAATAAAAATGAATACAAATCACCGTAGGTAAGTTTAAAAAAAATACATTTCTAAAATATAAATAATAGTAGGCTCAAGGATCAAGCCGTGTCAGTTCACTCATAATTTCGCCGCTTCGCGCTAGTCGCTGTGTGTGTGAGCCGTGCACGTGTAGTAGTAAGTCGAAATACCTAGAATTGAAGCGCGCAAATTCGTAAATACGTCCTTAAGACAAAGGGTTTCCTATTCAGAAAATGCCCGCGGCCCTATTGGGCATCGGCCCTGCTGGGCCCTTACGGTTTGCTGACGTCTCGTTGAGAAGAGACTTGGGCTCGGTTCGGTCGATTACTGGACGGCTGGACAGCGAGTTACCTATGGCTTTTCGTTCGGAAGCCCGCGTCTACTGTAGCTGGTAGTCGGAGTCTCGGCGGCTTGTCCGTAAGGATGTTCGTTCTGAAGGAGGCGACCGCCATTACCATTCCTCCTCGCAGCAGCAGCTAAAGCATTATTTGTAATAAATGACTTTAAATGCTCGTTTCGGACCGTGGCCTGAACCAGGGCCCGGCGTAAGAAGCCGCTACCACCAAACGTCAGGTAAATATTATGGTGGGATGCCAATAAAGTATAAAGTAAGTTCAATAGTAGATACCGCTGGTATTCATCCATTATCGGGATTTCATTGCGACATGTTTCACGAGATTATTTTGTACTATTGACATATATGATAAGATCTGTCTGTGAACTTGAAATACAGATTAATGTCCAGGATATGTGACGAGGCATTCGAAATCTCGTCTCAGTTTTTATTTAAAGTCTGTATACCTTTTAAGTTATACCTAACACAAGTAAATATTTATGTCAAAATTGAATTTAAAAAATAAATATTTAGATCTGTTACGTGTATACTTAAAGGAGGCATGGCAGAAGAACCTATCGGTATTTGAGTATATCCACTGAACTTCTAAGTAATTTAAAATAGCATAATTTTCTTGACTTTTTGACAATTTAAACGTGTTAAATGTTTTTTTTTGTAACAACTGTTTTGATTGATTGATTGATTAACTGGTTTGGATTGAGAGCTCATTTTAAGTTCAGTCCGCGTACGTTATCACGGTGCTGTGAACCGAATAGCACAGCTCAGCATACCTTGATGAATTGTGATTTTTTTTATTATTATTGATAGGCTCGCGTTTGACCACTACCTCACCTGAGCTATCAAGAAAAACAAACTCCGGCAGGGAATTAGTGGAATTCCCTGCCTGTCTGTCTTCCTTAGCAAATGTTTTCTTACTGACTGATTTTTGACATTTCAAAAGTGCTTGAAAATGGTATAACTAAACTTATATTATTTCTTAATAACGATTTGTTTTTTTTTTGTTTTGCTTGTTTGTGTTACGATTTAACTCAAAAATTACTTGATCAATTAAAAAAATTCTTTCACCATTATATTAAAAAAAAATCGCGAACGAAGTCGCTGACAAAGTAGGTACTAGTTCAAAATAAATGCTTCTAATTTTGATTTTTACCAGAATGATATCTTTTACAGCCACGACAGACAGAGAATTACGTTAATTAACAATTTGCAAAAGATATCTATGTGCCTATGTGACTGACACAAACATAAAAGGTGACTTTTAAAGAATTACAATTAATTTTTAGTCTTATCAAATGTACATATTAGTCTTTTAATTTACTAGAAATTTACTAAATTATATTCAAGACTAACGTCCTGCATTAGCTTAGCATAGGTGTTGGAAATATTTCAAAATTCTCGGCTTTTTTTTTACTGTAATAACTTTCCTCAATCTAGTAGTGACAATAAAATTGAAATAGCTATAAAAAGTGAAATAATTAACTTAATATATTTGGTCCTTCAGATTTTAATAATTATCTCCAAAGGCGGGATTTGTCATTGGATGATTTTATCTACCATAAAAAAAGTCGTCACTCTATCTCTTTTGTGGTCCACCTTGCCTGCGCATTCTGCCCATAAGGTTCGTGATAATTTTCGTCCACCTTTCGTCTGATTCTCCAGTAATCTATTCATTAAAATCCGCATGAAATTCTTTTCAGAGGTTTTTAACCCCCGACGGAAAAGAGGGGTGTTATAAGTTTGACCTGTCTGTCTGTCTGTGTGTCTGTCCGTGGCATCGTAGCGCCCAAACAAATGGACCGATTTTGATGCGTTTTTTTTTTGTTTTAAAGCTGGCTTCAACGAGATGGTTCTTAGCTACAATTTATGAAGATCATCAATTAAACACTTAATGGGTGTTTACTTTATTTTAAACATATGTGTGACCTAATATTTGAAAAATTCGTGTATAATCGGTGCCATTTAGCTGGTCTGATGATGGAGCGCGAAGATAAGAACCCTGGATTGCTTATTAATATAGTAAATCTATCGAGTTTGGACTCAGATTCGCCTTAACTAGTGTTATACATTACTCATGATGACAAGGACCTGATACTAGAACTGGGAGCTGACTGATGGAACTTTGGAATACCTATTAGTAAACCCATCGAGTTTGGGCTCATTAGATTCGTCTTGACCAGGTCTATACAGTTCATACTGATGACAAGGACTGTCGGGGGTTTTCTAAAATTTTACATTATTCAGTTTATCATGAACAGACAGACGTTTTGTTTTATAATATTTAGGAATGTAAGGATGCACACATTAGTCTTTCATCTTACTAGAAAATTAATTATTAAATACTAGTGGTCCCAGCAGACGGTGTCCTGCCCAAAAGCTGGCTTTTCGTCAAAAAAAAATATTTAAACCTGATTGCAGCGCTATCAAGTCTAATTATATTTTCAAACCATCCAGGGATCTATTCAAATATATACACAAAGTTTCATCCAAATCGGACAAACCATTTAAGAGAAGTTAGATGACAAACACACGTCCAGAAGAATTATTTATATAGAGATGATAAATGTGCAAAACGCTTTTCTCACAAATCCTAACATAACACACTTCGATTTACAAAATACATTCACAGAAACGCGAAAAGTATCCGAGACATAATCAAATTCCGATAAGGATTTGCACGCAGTAAACGGTTTCATCGGGTAAATCCGGGCGTAACTTTCAATTTGATCGTCAGTCTAAAGATAGAGAAGAATCGAAAAAGCAATAAGACGAACAGACAATCAGTTTGTTTATATAAGGCCGTATTGGAGGATACAATCAGTCGGCGACTTCGAGGGACGCAATAAGCGTAATCCCCGAGGCGGGGAACCGGGAGATATAATGTTAGAAGCGACTTTTAAAATGAGTTTATTTGCTGCCAGACCAAATGGAAGAAGCACTTTGATTTAAATACTGTTATTGTTTATTTCTCTCAATATCATAGCATGGGAAAAGATTTAATAAAATCCTGGAAATATTTTCTTTTGCTTTTGCTATTCCTTATCCGCCTGCGTCAGAAAGAGGGTTATGTTTTTCGAATGTATGTCTGTATGAATGTGTATTTCTTTGGAACGCCCTAGAACTTATGGTTTTTTTGCATTTTAATTAGTTAGATACGTTTTATCTGTGAAAGTGACACTGGGTACATCAAAATTGTAAAACATTTAAAAGGGTAGTGTTTTCATGTTTTGTTTTCAATGTTTATTCGAAACAAAGACATGTATCAAAATAAATGGCTTGAAAAGACTATTTCAATGATTAGCCACCTACTTAAATGTTTAGAGGGTAACTGAAATGTAAGGAATAAACAAAACTTGGTAGTGTTAAAAAACCCGACCGAACGAAAAAAAAAACCGCAAAAAAATTAAAAACTAGTCACTTTAAGCAATCTGATATACTTGATGGCATCAAATCTGTGATTGAACTAAAATAAAGCCCACTACCACTTTTTTGAGATCGATGTAAATAATTAATTCTCATTCAGTAAGCTAAATTGTTTTTATCTGAACAGATTTCTTCATCGGGATAAAGATAAATCTATTAGCATTAAATCTGAGCTTTATTCATACCATGTTACTGAAGCCGCATAAAATCCTACCCGAGTTTTCAACTTTTGAAGTATATACATATATACATTTCATCTATTTTTCTTTTTAGGATTCCATACCGACTAAGAATCCTGAAATTTGGCATGAAGAAAGATCTCATAGCATACGTAGGTATAGGAAACAATCAGAAAACTGAAAATTTGTTGTTACGTCACAAAATAAAAAATATTTTGCGATTCGGAAAAGCCGTCGAAACTCAATTCGGGAATTGAATTGTTTTCATAGGTAATTTTTGTATGGAACCCTCAGTGTGCGAGTCCGACTCACACTTGCCCAGTTTTTTTATTATTGATAAACTCGAACTTGACTATTAGCTCACCTACCTGATAAAAATGACGGTGTGTTCGATGAATAAGCACGTTTGCCTAGAAGTAACCTATTCACTTTTAATTTAAAATACCCCAGGTTGTAGTTATTAGGAAACGTAGACAAGAAATTTTACTCCTTTGATGTAATATAATCAATGTGTTCCAAAAACGTTTTGTATGTGTGGGTGGGATGTATCTTTCTATGATTAATATTTTTTTTCACCGATCTGTAGGCCATAATATATTTGCTGCATCCAAACAAAATCCAAACTGAGACACGCAGCGCAGTAGCTTATCACTCAACTACTGCCAACCATATCGTGTAAAGTAAAAAAAAATAGTTGCTCAATCTTAAAATTTTTTTGTTGCCTCTTTTTTCCACTTCTTCCAAGTTTCACGAGTCAGAGCTTCCTACCGAATTTAAATTACGTTTATTTAAAATTACTATACTTATCAAAATCATCGCAACCAACGAAATGTTGAATCTACCAATAAATATTAAAAAAAGGTTTCTTCAAAGTATCTCTTCTAGTAAAAAATATCGACATCGGTCAGCAGATGCTGGGCGGGCGGCTACGAGCGGGGGCGGCGCGCGCGCCCAGTCAACTTCCGCCGCCCGTGGCCGCGGTAACTGCCCACTAACAGTGCCCGCTGTGCCCGGTCTGCCCGCTAGCCGACAACTTTGCCACAACGTCTGTGCTGAAAACAACTTTGCCACAACGTCTGTGTTGGAGCTTGTTATTTATTTAAGAAGTTTTAAAGAGTGTTAATTGCATTATTACAAAGTGATCAGAGGGATTTTAAGTTTAATTTGTGTGTGTTTTTTTTAATAAGTATGTGGTAAATTTTAAAGTGATTGCGACATCAATTATTATTAGACACAATACATACACTGTCTTATTTTCAGTGTAATTTAATAATGCATCCACATTTTCAATAATCTAATTTTAGGAGTGACCGCAAAACCAACTAGGAGACATTATACTGTCTCATAGTCAGTTTCATTTGATTCCAAATTTAATAAACCACATTCACAATAATCTACTCAAAAACACACTTAACAGAATGTGATAAGTCCAACGCCAGACTAAAAAAAAACCCATCACTGATTTCATCATCCAAAAATCTGAGGAGACACGTACAGTTCATGTCCAGATAATCACCCAAATCGAAGAAGTTCCTTGCATCCTATGACCATCACCACCTAACTCAACTATGGCAGACAAGCTCCACGAGTACCAAGGAGTGACGGGTCGGCTGCACGGTGCCCGGGACCGCTACCGCGAGCGCTGGTCTAATTGGAAGGAACAGCATCCTCGAGGAGTCAGGGATGTGCTTGCTGAGACGCTGTTCGGTATACCCAACTCTGATGAGCCGAGGGAACGGGTCTGGCAAGATAGTGCTTATAGCGATTTATACCGGTAAGATTTTTTTTATTTTTATTATGGATAAGCTCGGGTTTGACTTGTATCTCACCTGATGATAAGCAATAATGTGGCCGACGATGGAGCACGCTTACCTAAAAGTAACCTATTCACTCTACTTATAGACTTCTAGGTTGTAGCTATCAGGGAACACAGAGTACGGCAGGAAATCCCACTCCTTAGCTGTACGCACTATAAACAGCTGCTTATTTTTTTGACCTTTGTTATGTTTTTTTTTTTGTAAAATTTTAGTGTTTACATACTTGTTTGTTCATTGAGTGTGTCTGTGTGCCAAATATATTTGTGTCATTCTTACTTTCTATTTTCGTTTGACTACTTTCTTTCTTGACGATAGGCGATGATAGAGATATGAGAAATTTAGCTCATTTTACTCTTCACATTTCATTTAATCATTTATTTATTTCATCATAGCCTGCTGTTACAAAATTCCCAAGTCTTAAAACATTAAGTAAATCTAATCTATTCAAACTATCTTATTATGTCTCACTGCTGGGCGAAGGCTTCCTTCTCTCTTTTTCACACACGTCTGTTTTCTGCCATTGCGATCAAGGTCCTCCGGTAAGAGTTGAATTCATCTTTCCAACTATGTCTTGGTCTGCCGTACTGTCGTTTTGCTCTTAGTACCGAAAAAGTAGTTCTTTTAGCCACAGCTCATTTGATATAGGCTTAAAATAATTGGGTCATTATAGGCCAATAATTGGGCTTAGGAGTCAGGAGTAGTCAATACATTCATCATAATGGAGGTAAATATTGCTTTGTATTTTTTGAGTGCTGTTGATGATTTTTTTCACAGATATGTACGTTTTATGTGGGCAACACACCTACATGGGGCATTTATTATAAAATATATGAAGCTAGGGCCCGTACCCTCGTGGATCCGTATCCAATTGATATTTTACTATAAGGAAGAACCAGCTAGAAACTTCACGGTTATTCATTTGTTAAATGAGTGATTTTTAGAATTTTTCCACATCACATTATTATTAATTATTATGAAGTAATAACTGTGTTATGTTTTGGAAACATGGTAGCAGAGTAATGTCATCATTAAATGATTGAAAGGTAGCAGGGAATCGAAATGATCATCTTATAGTCCATCCTAAGGTTAGGTAGATATCGCTGTCAGCGATAAGACCGCCAGTGTAGGTACCCATAGATATAAATTTCTGTGTAATTGTTTTTTTTTATTACGTTTGGTGTACAATAAAGTTTATTCTATTCTATTCTCTCTAGCCTTTTCCCAACTTGCTTGGGGTTGACGTTCAGTAACCAAATGCGGTTGAATACCTGTGTTTACATGGAACGACTGCCTTTCAAACTTCCACAAACCAGTAACTGGGCGACACGATACTCCTTGGATAAACTGACGATCCTATTATCTGGCGTCTTACTAGCAGAGAGTCGAAATGTAACTGGGTTTTATATTCTCTTCTACAACTGATTCCCACGTATGAGACAAAACAAATAACAACACGGCTCGGTACGATAGATCGATAGACCAATACAGCAGAGCAAACATTCTAAGATGTTTACTTCGTAACTTTATATATAGGACAAGTTAATATTTTAATTAGGCTAACAAGCACGGCTTCAAAGTTTTCAATCATAAAATAATTGCCCTACTTCGGCTCTTCAAATATCCATTTATCAAACGATAATATTGATGTTATAGCTACGAGTAATAAGCCGTTAATCGAATTAGTTATCGATAGATAATCCTATTTTGTTGTCAACCCTTAAAATGATTGAGAATGCTTCCCAGAGACCACAGAACCTTCCAGCAGTGTGATTAATAATACCGTAGTCATGGGCTTGTGGCAACTCGTCGTCCGGTCCTCCAGCAACCGTCCGAACCGAGCTCGAGTCGTGGACGGCGCGTTACGTGTACCACGCATGCCTCAAAGTGATGTCAGCAAAACTCTAGAGGCCCAGCAGGGTTAAAGCCTACTGGGGCCATGGATTGACTTCCGAAAGGGAAACACTGGAATAGCATAGCATAGCATTAGCCTTATAATGTTCCCACTGCTGGGACTAGGAGAGGGAATAGGCAGTAATCCACAACACGGGTCCAGTGCCAGTGCAAGGTAACCCTAGATTGCTAGGCAAGAAAGGAACATAGGTCTGGTTTGAGTCAGTAAATCTTACACACCCTCTCGCTCCACCCTAGAGCAGGAGAAATCATGAGATGATTTCCCACACACTCATCAAAAGTTCACATAAAAAAGATATACGTGTCAACTGAAGGAGCATCATCATTTTCTCGTTATTTAAAAATGATACATTTTCAGGAGGAAAAGTCGTATCGAGCTGATGCGCATATCAGCAGCGGTCATGGGGATCGAGTTCTCGTACGCTGGAGAAACTGCCTTCGTATCCCCCACCCTGCTGCAAATAGGAGTGCCCCATCAACAGATGACGCTGGTCTGGGCACTATCACCCCTGATCGGGTTCTTCATGACCCCTTTATTGGGTTCACTCAGTGACCGCTGTCGTTCAAGGTTTGGGAGAAGAAGACCTTTCATTGTTCTCATGTCTGTTGGAGTATTATTAGGTAAGTCTATTTTTTATTTTTTTGTAAGGTTCCGTACTTTTAGGATCACTTGGTTGTCCGTCTGTCTGTGTGTTGGTCAATACCCTTTATCTCGTGAACGCGTGGAGATAATGAGTTGAAATTTAAATCATATACGCAAGTTTGGGGTCTCTTGAAGCTGTGAAGAAATCAAACTTCTAAGTTAACTTAAAAAGAGATACAGCCGTATATGTCGTAAAAAGCGTATATTAATAACGTAACGACCCTTCAAAGGAATCAAAATTCATAGGGTACTCCCGTTAACCTAGAATCCTGAAATTTGGCATGAACTAAGGTCTCATAGCACTAGTGTAGAAAAAATCTGAAAGTTACAGCTTTCAGAGTTTTTCTACGATTGCGATTCGGAAAAATCTTCGAAAATCGATTCGGAAACTCTATCGATTCGGAACTGTTTTTATAGGTAAGTTTGTACAGAACCCTCGGTGTGCGAGTCCGACTCGCACTTGTCCAGTTTTTTAATATAATAGAATTCTAAAGGTATTTTTAATGGAATAAACTAGTATTTGACTGCGATCCTACGTGATGGTAAGCTGTGATGCTATCGTTGATGGTGAAGTACACTAGTTTATTTAGAGCCTTTTCACTTTAGCCTTGAAGGCTCCTAAATTATAATTAGACGGGAAGATCGCAACAGGCAAACTGTTCCAATTTTCCAGTCACTTAAAGCACGTGCTAAATTTCAAAGCATATTTGTTTCATGTTTCGTAACCAAAAAAAAAAAACTGCAAATAAACTTGGTGATTACTATCATTAAATTCTCAAAGGAAATAAGCATGAAAACTCAACACAAATAACGTCATTATTTACTTGAACATCGTTTACCAACTAAGTATCTGTTATATAGAAATTAAGTTTAATGATTTGTCAGCAAAACCTTTGTAAACAGAGCCTACCTGTTTGTTAAGAAGTTGAGTACCAATTTACTGAAAGATCTGGGCCCTTACCATGACAATTGAAATGTTAAACGTGAGAGCGAGAAAATGTGTTGGCGTTATACGGTCAAAGTTATTTATTTTTAAGAAGAATTAAAATTTCGGAAAAAACAGGCCAGGTACTGACCGTAGCAAAAAACAGCAAATAAATCAAGTTTGTTGTATCGGAAACAAGTTTTTTTTTATTTATTTTTTTATTTTGTTCTTCTTCTCCTTCTTCTTTTCGTGTCGATGGCAAACTCGCTAAATTGGTGGGGTGCAGTAGGTGGCTACGTTAACTGCAGCATCGGTGGCACTTTATTCTGTTTTTAGTATTTGTTGTTATAGCGGCAACAGAAATACAACATCTTTGAAAATTTCAACTATCTAGCTTTAACGGTTCATTTAATACACAGAGCCCGATGATAGACGGACAGATGGACGGCCAGCGGAGTCTTAAGAAATAGAGTCCCGTTTTATGGAACCCTAAAAATGATAAAACAATGTTACATGCCATCTATACACACTTTAAGCTTCATCCCTTTATCAGCTCAGTTTAGTTCGTCAAATAGATCGCATAAAGAGCAGGCTCATGGTAGGGGCTTTGAAGGCTTACATTAAATTTTGTAATGGAGGCGTCCACAGTAGGGGTCCTGGAATCCTAAACAAACAGTTATTACTTCGGAAAATAACTAATTGCCCTTAATTATTGCTTTAGAAAATCAAGTGGAGTAATTAAGGTTTATTATATTGTCACGTGGGAGAAATGCTTGGGGCAGGAGCAACAGGCCGTCGAGCCAAGTTCGCAAACAAGGACATTTTGTGAAGGAATTGTGGATTAGCTCGTCCTTTTTGTTTATAATAATCTTGTTTGTACCCCAACTTGTTGATGAGAGTGACAGGTGATTTAACTTTACCTCCGTTTATTTTGAAACAGGCTTTTAGACATCTTAAAAATAAACTAACGCCTACTCGGTCACTGACGCGTAGCTTCATAGACGCGTATTCGATATTATACACTTGGAGTACGCCTGATTGTAGCTTACATAGAAAACTATGGCTTACTGTCAACGAACGCGTAGCTTCATAGACGCGTATTTCTCATTATACACTTGGTGTACGCCTGTGTGAAGCTTACATATAAAAATAACGCCTACTGTGCACGGACGCGTAGCTTCATAGACGTGTATTCGTCATTATACGCTTGGTGTACGCCTGCGTAACGCTTACATACAAAACTATGGCCTATTGGCCATGGTCGCGTATCTTCATAGACGCCTATTCGTCATTATACGCTTGGTGTACGCCTGTGTGAAGCTTACATACAAAACTATCGCCTACTTTCCACGGACGCGTAGCTTCATAGACGTGTATTCGTCATTATACGCTTGGTGTACGCCTGCGTAACGCTTACATACAAAACTATGGCCTATTGGCCATGGTCGCGTATCTTCATAGACGCCTATTCGTCATTATACGCTTGGTGTACGCCTGTGTGAAGCTTACATACAAAACTATCGCCTACTTTCCACGGACGCGTAGCTTCATAGACGTGTATTCGTCATTATACGCTTGGTGTACGCCTGCGTAACGCTTACATACAAAACTATGGCCTATTGGCCATGGTCGCGTATCTTCATAGACGCCTATTCGTCATTATACGCTTGGTGTACGCCTGCGTGAAGCTTACATACAAAACTATCGCCTACTTTCCACGGACGCGTAGCTTCATAGACGTGTATTCGTCATTATACGCTTGGTGTACGCCTGCGTGAAGCTTACATACAAAACTATCGCCTACTTTCCACGGACGCGTAGCTTCATAGACGTGTATTCGTCACTATACGCTTGGTGTACGCCTGCGTGAAGCTTACATACAAAACTATCGCCTACTTTCCACGGACGCGTAGCTTCATAGACGTGTATTCGTCATTATACGCTTGGTGTACGCCTGCGTGAAGCTTACATACAAAACTATCGCCTACTTTCCACGGACGCGTAGCTTCATAGACGTGTATTCGTCATTATACGCTTGGTGTACGCCTGCGTGAAGCTTACATACAAAACTATCGCCTACTTTCCACGGACGCGTAGCTTCATAGACGTGTATTCGTCATTATACGCTTGGTGTACGCCTGCGTAACGCTTACATACAAAACTATGGCCTATTGTCCATGGTCGCGTATCTTCATAGACGCCTATTCGTCATTATACGCTTGGTGTACGCCTGCGTGAAGCTTACATACAAAACTATCGCCTACTTTCCACGGACGCGTAGCTTCATAGACGTGTATTCGTCATTATACGCTTGGTGTACGCCTGCGTGAAGCTTACATACAAAACTATCGCCTACTTTCCACGGACGCGTAGCTTCATAGACGTGTATTCGTCACTATACGCTTGGTGTACGCCTGCGTGAAGCTTACATACAAAACTATCGCCTACTTTCCACGGACGCGTAGCTTCATAGACGTGTATTCGTCATTATACGCTTGGTGTACGCCTGCGTGAAGCTTACATACAAAACTATGGCCTATTGGCCATGGTCGCGTAGCTTCATAGACGCGTATTCGTCATTATACGCTTGGTGTACGCCTGCGTGAAGCATACATACAAAACTATGGCCTATTGTCCATGGTCGCGTAGCTTCATAGACGTGTATTCATCATTATACGCTTGGTGTACGCCTGCGTAACGTTTACATACAAAACTATGGCCTATTGTCCATGGTCGCGTAGCTTTGTAGAGATGACACACGGCACGATGCGGTCGCTTCGTCACCGGAGTTTTATAATTGTTTTGCATGTAAGCTTCACGCAGGCGTACACCAAGCGTATACAGATAATTACGCGTCTATGAAGCTACGCGTCCGTGACAGTAGGCCTAACGGTTCCTATCAAATCTGAAGGGCTTTGGACTAAAATAGATAGTGTTTGTAGACACTTCAATATCAATTTAACTTGCAATAATTTACTAGTGAATAGGTGTTCTTGTGGCATTGTAATTTCCGACGAATTTCAGTTGTATTTCAATAATATGATGGCATCAGGAAATCGAAATCTGTTGCTTTAGAGAATACATTATAAGTTAAGTAGTTTAAGATTATTTTATGTATTTCATATTTGAGCCTCCGAAGCCTAAAACTATTACTAATTGATAATTATAATAATTAAACTAAATTAGTTGATAATTATTTTATTATTATTAGAATTATGTGGTCCGATTTCCAATTTTGAAACTTCTTTCTGTAGAACAAAATAAACGTTTAAAGCGAATAATTGTTATAACAAATTTGAGAAATGCTGATTTTTAGCGTTTTCCCTAATCATTTGGGAAAGTTTTCAGTTTCATATCATTAAACATAAAGAGGCCGTATTAACATACGTTGATGAAAATATTTGCTCTAATTTTGGTTACAAGGGCAAGATGACTCGTGTTTTACAATATCATTTTTGTATAGTCGCGTCTTTACGTAAATATCTATCGTCCATTTTATTTCATAAAATCTAACGATAGAATAGATCTACTTATTTTCTATTTTTAACACAATTTCTATTGTTTTCTAGTTTCATGATGTTGCTGGTTATTTAATTACATGGATTTAAAATATAGATCAGCTTATATGACAAAACATTTTTGGTAACCAGCAATTTATTGAGATATCTTAATGAATATTTCATTTACTGAAATTTTTCATAATTCATCGTCACCTTTCTGCCCTTGTCCCGTTTTGTTTGGGGTCGCCGCAACTCGTTGGTTCCATTCTGTCCTGTCACCCGTCACGCTACCATTTATATCTTTTTATTTCATATTATTTCTCACACAATCTATACACATGTATACTCATAACTCTATAATAACATGCATTTCATCCCTCTCCTTCTCACGGCCATACCAAAACAAACGATTCCCTTTCAACTTTTCATTCATTGGCACCACGTTCATAATTAATAAATAAAATACAAACTTCTCTATTATACTTTACAGGCTTAATTTTAGTTCCTAATGGAGAAGATATTGGCTATGCTCTTGGCGATGAGTTACCAGTGAACAGAACAGAGGTGCCCACCGTATTAGGACCCCGAAGCTCAGCTTTGGACAAGGAACACAGCAACTATCACCCCTGGGGAGTCCTCTTCACAGTTCTTGGCACAGTCTTCTTGGACTTCGACGCAGACGCCTGCCAGAGCCCCGCCCGCGCTTATCTGCTCGACGTGACAGTTCCAGGTCAGATTTGTTTTAAGAGAAAGAAATATAGGTTTTTTGCCATAATATTTGCTTTGTGTACCTGGCCTAGTTGCCTGGTGATAGTAGTTAGTAGGTGCTGTTTACAGGTAGAGGTAGACCAAATTCTGTTTTCTGATTCAGTTTTCAACCATTAAAAATTTTAGGCAAAAAATTACCTTACTATTCTAGGAGTTTAAAAAAAAGAAAAATTATTCTTTTATTTATAAAATACCTAAAGATATTTCAGGCGTTATAAAACAACATTTTTCTTTGAAAAATAACGTTTTTTTATTTAAACTTCTGAAAGTTTTAAAAATCTTTAGGTATTTTGAGCTAACCTGTCTTCTGCCAAAAAATTTAGTGTTTACTTTTATGTCTTATACTGCGGGAAGGTAAAGACTTTGCCGTAACCATAGAATGCAAAGAACACCTGAAGGACACAGAATTTAGTTAGAAAAAGTCGGCCATGCTCTCACGTTCTACCGTCAAGAATGAAAAGTAATTTGGTGATGGATTTTCCTCCTCAAAAAATAAATCAATAAATAACTACATAGACATAGTATCCGTTTTAGGTTAGTCTCAATTTGCAGGGGCTACGTAGTCCTCTAAAGGTGAACAACACGTCTAACACTTGAGGAACCGATTCGTTCAAGTGCGTAAACAAGGTATCTTACGTTATTAACAGATTTTCACATTAAACAATGTCTACTTGACTGGATGTTACTATTAATAGAACAGTCATACTCGTCATGATAGATACGAGATAACAATTTGTGTTTTCCAGACGTTTAATCCTAGTACACTTGAACTATTTATTAGATTAATTAGTCAGAAACTGACGTCAAAGTGATTCAGAATAATTTCTCTGAACAAAAATTAGTTATAGTTGTTTGTGCAATTTTACAAGAGGTTGTGACGTACGACCCAGGTTATGTTAGGTAACATCTTTAGCTACGGAAATGTTCGAAATAGTTTACTGTATTTCTAGAACGCAAAAAAAAAGTGGGTTATAGTCAGTAAAAGTGTCATGCCCTCTATAAATTATATATTATAATGAGTGCATGATTACGATTATTAATTATTATTTTAATATATTATGTTCACATTTGCACGCCGAAATTAAAGGCAGAATAAGAGATCAATTTATCTATGTTGTCAACCTTCCTGTACCTTATTTAATACAAATAAATGATTTATTATTATTATTTATTATTATTAAAGTTTGGTTCCGCACTTAATCCATAGTGGACCAATGTGCGCGAGTCTTGGCCGCTATCATTTTACAAACTTTGGGCTGATTTGTAAATTGAGTATTTTGAGTTAAGAGCTACTTTAATGCACAGTTTTAAAAGATTTTCAGGCGAAAGTAGAGTTTGAGAAATACTCAACTTCAAAATTGAGCCCACCAAACGGAGATTAGGCTATCTAACCAGCCTTCTCGCTCCACACTAGAGTAGGAAAAGTCAGTTTGATGATTTTTCCACCTCAAAAAAAGGTAAAATCCTTCACCTACTTTATAGAAAAATGAATATATTTTAATATTTGCCCGCGCTACGTCACAACATGTGACTATGATAATAAATGTTTGTCAGTTTTTCCGCCGTTGAGAGTGATGAACCACAAAACAGGCTCCTTATCAGCTTACGTCTGGCCGTGATTGATTTATCTCGCTGCCAAGCGTTCATATTTGAGTTTTTTATAGATACACCTTGACGACATGATTATTTTAACAATTCTTGGTAACAATGACAGTGTTCTTTTTCGAATATAAGTACATTTTGTTGTAACTTTATAAATAGGTAGATTAGGATACAAGTATCTAAAAGCGACGTAAGTTTTCTTTGATCTTTTTCTTTTATTATGAAAATTATAAAGATTGATTGAGAATAACAATTATCATAGTTTATTTCGTCTGTTTTTTTTTCTAAATCTTGTAACTTGCGAGGTGTTTTGCAGGTAGCTCAAGAAATTTAAAGTAGGGGAAGCTTATGTTTATTAGGTACGTATGCCATGTTCATCAAGGCACTTCCACGGGCTAATGCGATTGGGCACGCTATAATCACTGCTGTAAGTCTCTTTGAGAAAACACGCCCGTGTGTCACCATTGTGAAAAAAACGCCCGTGTGTCACCATTGTGATGACCACCCGGAGGACACGGTGGAGAATACTGTACAGGTGTGCCCCGCTTGGCGTCTTGCCGAGATTCCGACCCCGACTACCAGACACGGGCTTGCGGACGTCGAGCAATGGGTAGCTTGCCGTCCGGCCTAGACCCAGTCGCCAGCAGCGCCTAGTGATTCCTGAGCGCACGCAAAGGGCAACTGAAGGACACAGGTGTGCTTTTAGTCGGTAAAAGTCTGACACGCCCTCCTGCTTCTACCACAGCGGGAGAAGTCATAGGATGATTAATTATGTTATGTTTAATAAATTAATAAAAACAAAATTTTGTAGTAATACCCACACCCTGTAAACCTTTTTAAACCGACTTCAAAAAAGGAGGAGGTTATCAATTCGGTTGTTTTTTTTTTGTTCGTTTCCTCAGAACTCAGTCGTTTATGAACCGATTTGTTTTTTTTTTTTGTTCTTGAAAGGGTATGCTTCCAGATTGGTCCCATTTTTTTTCAAAATCCATTGCTGATGATGGGATCCATGAGGAATCGAGGATATCCTCAAATATCATAGGCAACTATATGGTGATTTTGGTATTTTCATCGAGAACTTAATGATGTATAAGTTAAACTGCATTTATAGTCAAAAAGTAACATTTGATGAAGTGGAACTGATGAAGAAGACCAGAAACGGCCAACGGTACTTCATTCTCACATAGATATCACAATGAAGAAAGTTAAGCGACTATGAGATTACAAATAAATAAATGATTGTGAATATGTATAAATATGTAGAAAATAGTATCATCGATGATGATGATGGAGCCGGAAGACAGGCACCGGAACTCTGTACTTTATCAATATATCCTAGCCGTGTTTGGCCTTATTAGAATCGTCATGAGATGCATTTTGGCTATAAGGTACCATCAAACTGATCTGATGATGGAGACGGAAGGTGGAAGGGAGAAACGGGAACTTCATAATAAAACGACGTATCCTAGCAGTGTTTGGGTTAATTGAAATTGTCATGAGAAATAGGCACTCTGGCTATAAGCTTTTACAAAAAATAAAAAATAACCGATTTCATTAAAAAACAGAAAGGATTCAAATAACTTTAATTTCGGAAGTCGGTGTTAAATGAGAAACAAACAATACCAAGAAACACCGACTGCTGCGTGAAAACAACCGCTAAAATTTCACGGTGATACTTTTTTTTTTATTTTTTTTTTTTTGATAGGTTCGCGCTTGACCGCTGTCTTACCTGATGGAAAGCGACGATGCGGTCGGAGTATTTAAGTATCTATATTTAACAGATGTGGATATGCAGTTCAGAGAGAAATCATCGACTATAAACTTATCTACCAAAATAATGTGTTGAAAATAATAATATTACAAAATAGCCCACATAAATACCCAATGATTATCATTGGGTAAAGCTAAAGCCATAAAAAGTAAATAAACACTAAAGACGATCAAGTACATTTGATGACCCGGTTACGAAGACTTAACATTGTATACAAACATTTAACAGTAAAAGCACGTGCTATGTACTTCAAAGTAAATAACGGCAAACGTCCAACCTGAATAAAAATGAATTATGACGTTTAAATCACTATAAGAGCACATTAACAAATATTGGCTTACAACTTTATTTTTTATTTTTCTTAGTAATTCATAAAATACTAACTTTTGCCCATGGCTTCACTCAATTCAATGAATTAAATACAATTAAATAAGTTCAATTGACTTGACATGCAGGTAGCTAGGTAGGTAGGATTCGTAGGTACAGGAGGGTAGAGAAGTACTTATCTCTACCCTCCTGTACCTACGAATCCTACCTACCTAGCTACCTGCATATCTACCTACCTTACCCTACCTATTTTTTTTTTCTTTTAAATCTGCCCCGTATGCTGGTGAACAAAAAAAGTATGATTAGAATCGGTCCAGCCATTCTCGAGTTTTAGCGAGACTTACCAACAGTTATTGATTTTTATATTAGAGAAGACTAGTTGACCCGGCGACTCTCGTACCGCCATATAGACGGATTTTTTTTCGTGAATTTTTCCATATTTTCTCGCCGTTTAAACCTTCCCTGGAGTATCACGAATATTTCAAGACCAAAATTAGCTAAATCAGTCCGGCCGTTCTCGAGTTTTAGCGAGACTAACGAACACCTATTCATTTTTATATATAAGAAAGATAAGATTTTATAGTTTGGTTGGCTACAGTCTACTTGTGAGAATTTCATATTATTTGCATGTGACTACTGATTGGTATATAATATTCATTATATATTTATCTATGTACTATCTATGTGGAAGTCTGTTTGACTCTTATATACATTTTCATCTCTGAGCCAATATTTATTCGTTAAATATTTGCCGTGAGAAGTGACAGGAATAACGTAGGGTGTCATATACGTACGTACGTACATGGCGACTAGCTAGGTACATATATACTTAGGGGAGAATGCGATTTTATCTTTCCATTTATATGGGTTCCCGGTTCGATTAGTTGTTTTTTTTTATTATTGACAGGCGTACATTTGACTACTATCTCACCTGATAGTAAGAGATGATGTAGTCGACATAGACCACGTTTGCCAAGAAGTAACGTATTAATTCTTGACTTAAAGAGTTGAAGGTTTAAGCTATCAGGAAAGAGACATCAGCAGGGCATTACACTCTTAAGTTATAAGCATAATCAATGTGTTTCCAAAATGTTTCGGTGTCACATTGCCGTACCTATGTAATACTTGTTAATTAATTGATTATTTCCTTGTACGGTTTCGATTTCCGATCTTCTACGAGTGATAATCTATAAGGATCGAATTTAATAGAATAGAATAAACTTTATTGTGCACCAAAATAGTAAAAATTTCACAGAAACTTATATCTATGGATACAATGACGGTCTTATCGCTGACAGTGAAATGTACCAGACAACCTTAGGATACTTACAAGTTTGCTGTTTCTGGTTTTTTTTTCTTTGGAATTCATGCTCCTAACCAAATCATGCTTCTTCCTCAGAGGACCATGCGAAGGGGCTGAGCACGTTCACGGTGATGGCAGGCCTAGGAGGCTTCATGGGATACGCCTTGGGCGGCATCAACTGGGACGGTACCCGATTAGGTAAATGTATATCAGAAAGCGTCAGAGTTGGAGGTGGGTAGAGAGGGGAGAAAACGCTTTTGTGTTCTGAATTACTACGTTTATTGTTAAAAACTCTCCTACCTGCCCACATAAAAAAACATTACATTAAATCGGCCTAGCAACTGGACTCCTCTGACATTACCAAACAATTCCATTTTTCTTACTATCAAATTCAAACACCTATAAAATAAATATTTACCGATAGACTATGTGCAGGATGCGAGATTCACCGGAACTCCTTGTTCGGTTTTGGTCATCTTTCGGTTTACTTGATGATAGCAATGAAGCAAGAACTATAATTAAGTTGCTAAGGCCCATTTGGAATTACATACTCTCGCTAGATGGCACTGAACTCAACATTATTACTTTACTTTGTTTTTAGTATAATAGCTCCACTCGCCTATCGTCAACGTCGAGCATGGTTTAAAAACTTGTTGCTTCATCTAACACAATCCAACGCGATGTTTGATGGAGATGGCAAGGAAATGGTATTTAATAAAATTGGACATTTCACTTTAATGAATATAGTCAAATGATCGCATCATTATCCACTAAATTCACCAATAATATCTAAACAAACATCTGATTTTACTACCTATATGCTTGATTTGAGAGCAGTGGTGGCCGAGTGGTAACGGCCCCGACTTACGATTGGTAAGTCGCGGATTCAAGCCCGGCCAGGCGCATTACTTTGTGTAATTTATTTCATCACCACTGCTCTCAAAACGGTGAAGGAAAACATCGTGAGGAAACCGGCATGTCCTAGAACCAAAAATTCGAAGACACGTGACATCCACTAACCCGCACTGGGCCCGCGTGGTGGATTACGGCCCATTCCCTCTCTTAGAGAGGAGGCCTGTGTCCCAGCAATGGGAACATTAAAAAAAAAGGCTGATGATGATGATGATGCTTGATTTATAGTCGGAGAAGCCGAATATAGATCGAAGGTAGGTCTACGCTAGAGGGCCCGAGCATGAGCGGAGCACGAGCCGAGCTCAAATTCATGTAGTCTCGCTCGTGCTAGACCCACCTTAAAGAACATTGCAGCTGTTGTTTTTTTGAAGATACCTAGATTTAAAAAGCTTTTGCGTGTCAATTTTAACTAGATGAGGCCGGTGTTTTCCAGCTGAGTACCCTGAGAAAAAACCGATAGAAACCCAGAGGTTATGATTTTTTTTTATTCCGAGTTTCCTTCAATATGAGGGAAACCACTCGGCTTATAGATTAAACGTTTTTAATCATTCCTAGCTCAAGCCAGCCTTAAGAGCGTCCAAACTGAGATACATTTACATCGAACCGCCTTTACGTGATTATGACGTTATTACAAATCTTTCTCTAGATTTTTCGGAAACACAGATATCTTGTGAATATTATCTAGGTTTCTATTTAAATCAAATCGTAGTTGTAAAACTAATTCAGTAAAGACCTCTGAAAATCTGCTATTTTGCGTGAACTATGGTCCTTCACAATGCACTCATAAATTAAGAAACCTTGCAAAAATCAAGATTCTGGAAAAGGAAAATTATTATTGCAACAACTTTTATAGTTTTCAAAAGAACTCTTTTCAGGAAGGAACAAGTTTTGTGAAATGATGGAATTACCGAATGCTAACACAATGTTTAGGTCTTATCTCTCTTTTTTCGCGTTGCCTTTTAATCAAACATTGCGTTGGATGGACCAACAAGCTTTTAAATCATACTCAGGTTGACAATAGACGGGTTGGGTAGGGCACTCTTAACATGATTTATTCAGCTAAATATGAAATGGTGACCGCGCAGTTTAATTTTTCTGCGACGGCTAACTAACCAAGTTATGCTGGCTGCCGGGGTTGACTGATTATGGTTAAATATTAAAATTTAGATTAAGCTGGGTAATGAAAGTGGGATTATTGTGATTAAAAGATTGCGGTTGGTGGTTTGGTACCTAGTATTCAATTAGTTTTAATTTTTCAGGCTGAAATTATTATTATTCAATTTATTTTGCATATGTGCAAAAAACAAAATGTCCACTGGCATCGGGTCAGGGACCAAGCTACCGGTGGTCAGAACAATTGAGAGAGGAATTTCGGAACAGTACCAACATGCTGTGTCCAGGAGTACTACCTTCTGGATCAAGTGTTTAATCCAACTACCCAACGAGTCTCTTTAGATGTTATTGTTATTTTTGTAGAATTTATGTCGCAATCTATACTAATATTATAAAAACTCTGTAAAGATTCAGATCAGAAACCTGTTGCTGGGGAGTTTGTTATACGACTAATCCTATTTAGTATAAGACTTGGCAGGGTTAAAGGACAGCCTTTTTTTGTAACTTTTAAACTTCTTAGTGTACTAATCCTCAGCCAACCTCAGGCTATTTTGAATAAAGTAAATCTTTATAGGCTTTTTTAAATCTTTAACCCTATTTCCAGGAGAACTATTCGGTGGCCACGTTCGTGCAGTATTCTCTCTCATCACCATAATCTTCGTTGTTTGCGTCTCTGCCACCATCACCAGCTTCACAGAGATCCCGCTCATGGAGCTAACAGAACAAGAAGAGTTCAGGAGACAGGCGGAGACTCAGAGAATACAGGAGAGCTTCGATGAGGGCCCTGATGGCCCCGAGAAGAACTTGAAGAAGGAAAATGTAACTTATGGTGCATTGAATCAACCTGAGGTAAGGTTGAAGTCAATTTTAATATTACAATTAGCTTCGGTCAGCGATTTTGCCAGTATTCTAGTTGTTAGCGAATTTGTCATTTTAAGTTGACATCTTGATAAGTAGACCTTATGTGAATTTGTCTTTATGAGAAATGGCTATTATGAGAATTTGACATTATGAGAATTCGACATTATGAGACTTGACATTATGAGAATTTGACATTATGCAAATTTGACATTCTAAAAAGACGACGATACTACTTTCCGCCTAGCTGTTGCCCTTCGCCTTGGCGCTCCTTGCTGTTCTCCTCATCGCTGCCACTGTGGCGAAGTTGTCAACAGCCTCGGTCACCACGGTCTGTCATGCTGCCGAAGCGCGGGACGCATAGCGCGGCACGCGAATATTAACGACATTATCCGACGAGCCCTTGTCACCGTCGGCGTCCCGGCTGTTTTGGAACCGCATGGGCTGGCACGCGACGATGGTAAGAGACCGGACGGTATGTCATTATTTCCGTGGAAGATCGGTAGACCTTTAGTGTGGGACGCTACCTGTGTCGACACTCTTGCGCCATCCCATCTTCCTAGCTCTTCGTGCTGTGCTGGTGCTGCCGCTGCGGCTGCGGAGAACCTCAAGCGGCGGAAATATAACAACCTTGTCGGCAGTTATATTTTTGAGCCGTTTGGGGTTGAAACTCTTGGGCCGTGGGGACCGAGTGCTCATGCGCTTTTTAAAGATCTCTCTAAACGTTTAGTTGACACTTCGCGTGACCCAAGGGCTGGCTTTTACCTCGGTCAGAGATTAAGCATTGCCATTCAACGTGGCAATGCCGCCAGCCTTCTGGGCACACTTCCAGTCGACAGCGATGCGGATGAGTTCTATGACGCCATTTTTTAGTTAGGAGTAGGTTTAAGTGTATATATAGTTTTAATTTGTATTTTATAAAGTTGTCAAAAATTACTATACAAAATATTTTAATTAAAATTCTAAAAAGTCGACATTGTGAGAAGTGGACATTTTGCGTCCGCTTGACATGTTGAGAAGTTGACATTAAGAGCTGTTACGCTGACCCTGCTTAGACCATATATGGATATATCCGTAGCCGTCATTCAATGTGTTAAAATTAACTAACGGACAAAACATGTTTCTAAGCTTTGTCTTCTCTTTTCGATTGCTCGAAGCAACGAGCGATCCCTTGTGTCTAATAATCCATGTTTATTACTAAAGGTAAAGGTAACTCTACCAGCCTGCCAATTAATTAGCAAACGTATATTATATCGAGAATAAAATACTTTCTACATATAAATTCGCTCATTTGTGAAAATTTTCCATGTTATATTAACGTGTAACTGGTAAATTAGGGCATTATCTTTTAATATATAAAAATCTTCTATCACAATGTTTGTTACAATTGTAATGTATTTTGGTTTTGTATATTTGGTAGGTATAAATCGTGGAAAGTTGACTAACTGTTTTAAGAAACTTTTTTTCTTTTAAGAAAACGCCCTACATTAATGCTGGCCATACACCATCCTTCCTATCGTCCAATCGGTATGACGCTACTGATTGGATCAGTTAGAATTGTCAATTGACCGTGTGTGGGAATGTATTGGTATGACCATTGATTTGTATGGCAGACAAAGACGGCACAATCGAATTTCAATTCTTTTAGTTTGATCATATCGATTTGATCACGCCGATTGGACCGTGTATGGCGGTCAGCGATCGTCAGTTAATTCTGGTCGTGAATTTTGTTTAGTTAAATAATTTAATTTGTTTATTTTTGCTCAATTAGAGGAGTGACTTTAACGTTAGAACTGATTGCGCCATTCTACACGATCTTTCCTTTTTTTGTATCATTTTATAACGGGTAAAACATAACTTAACGTGTCGCTACCAAATGGACAATCAAACTGATCGTGTGTGGCGTATATAGACGAACTAAAAATTGGATCAAACCTGCAGCATCATACCGATTCGGCAATAGGAAGAATGGTGTATGGCTAGCATAAAAATAACTCTTGTGACATGGATTCGGTTACATTTAAATGCTATGCTACACACACACACACACACCATACAAATATACACCGTTAAATTTTGGTCGTTTTAATCCCGCGGAGGGTCGATTCGGTACATGAAACACTATTCATTTGTAAAGATAAAATAAAAAAAAAAAGTACTTTTTTTCTAAAACTCGAATTAATATACACATAAACGACATTAATTTCTTTAAGTAAACGAGTCAACGACTCAATTGTAGGTAGTTGTCGGTCGTTGCGTACTAACTACCTATAGTTCATTGGCCTAGCTCAGCTGACGTTTACTTTTTTTTTTTTGGTAGGTAAAATCATCCAATGACAAATCCCGCCCTTGGGTGGGGCGGGAAATAGTGTCAGACTTTTACTGACTAAAAACCTACCTTTCCGTTCCTTGCCTTTGTCCCGGGGCCCGTGGTGACACTCTCGCATAACCTTTGGCCCCAGTAGGCTTCGGCCCTGCTGGACCCCTACAGTTTGCTGACAACTCCTTGAGGCGCGCGGGAACAGTGCGCGCCGTAGACGACCTGAGCTCGGACCGGTCTGTTACCGGACGGACGGACAGCGAGCTACCCATTGCCCACCGTCCGCGAGCCCGCGCCTACGGTGGCCGGAAATCGGGATCGGAAACCCGGCGGCGGCGGCGGCGTGTGCGCCTTTGCCTAATGCGGTCGGCCTCCTCCTTTGCTAGCAAGCTGACGTTTACTTAAAGAAATCAATTTCGTACATGCGTAAAAAAAATTGATTTAAAAAAAGTACTTTATTTTTCATTTTTTTTCATTTCCCGACCCTCCGCGGGATTAAAACGACCAAAATTTAACGGTGTATTTTAATCCGTGCGGGATTCGAGCCTACGACACGCATCGCAGCAACCAATTACCTATTTGACATTGCTACTGTTTTATAGGTGTGTCTATTATATTTAGGAGAAATGTAATAGTGTGTAATAGTGTAATAGTCACACTTCAGGATAACGTGTCGGTGAAAATAGGCCCGATAATAAAATGACTCGATGACTGCCGAAAGTGCAACAAAACATCAATTATTAAAGTCTTTTTCTTAAAATCAACTTAAAATATAAACACCTAAAGTCGTTATTTGAGTTGGTGGCGATGGAATAAAATGATCTCGAAATAAAAATACAAGTGTAATAAAAGTTTACCCGTCTTTGAGAGCTGTATCTTAACCGCTTAACCGCTTTGATACACGGTCAAATTTTAAGTGTACTTATTGATAACCAATAAAAATTTTGACACGTGAATATCCATTGGATAATATTATGCAGTATAAGGGCAGCTTTCGAATATTCATAATAATCTCGGGCAGAATATCAAATACTCATCAATTCAATAATCATCACTGAAGTGTGCTAAACAGTGGAGTAGCTAGTCCCACAGGGGCCCCGTATCAAAATTCCCATATAAACAAATGGTGTTTCTTTTCAATTGCTTGGTTTATCCTACGAGGCGGTAGTGGATAACATGTTGCGAATTTTTGCCTATTTCGGGTCCCCTGTTGTGTGGGGGCCCCGTATAATTGATACGGCAGATACGGCGGTAGCTACGCCTCTGGTGCTAAATGAAGTTCTCAGCTTACTCCTGCGGATTAGGAGCAATGGGTAACTTACCGTCCGGCCGCCCGGTAATGACCAAGTCGGAGTCGACGGCCTTTATGTTCCACGCGTGCCTCAGAGGTGTCAGAAAAACTATAGGAGCTGTTACCTGCTAAAGCTGCGGGAAAGTTTGAAAGAGTTACCGCAGCCCTAGGACGCTAAGGGCAAGTGAAGGAACACACGGGTTTAGTCGGGTAAACTGTCGTAACCAGTAAAATTGCTTTGTTGAGACATAAAGTCGATGGCTGACTAAGAGAAGAGAAAGAGATTCTCTTCCCTTAGCCATTTTACTTATTACCATAGTTCAGCTATGATCCTATGAGGAGTTCTGTTCCATATCTCCGAGCTCATCTTCAGATGATGGACAATATATCTATGGGATCATTTCGAAAGTATACAATATTAAATAAAAATAAATAATTCAACATGCGTCCATTATTAAACAAGAAATCAGTGACCATAATTGTCTTTTCCTACAACACCTATTTAGGTGCATATCTTTTTTCTCCCATGGAATTGAAGGTCGTGCCTATAGTAAAAATTTAAGTATAAACAGAGTCCTTTACAATGGTATATGTCGTAAGGCGGTTGAACAATGAGCCCAATTTGTCTCATGGTCCTTTAAATGCCACTAATCTCTACACTAGACTATATATATGACCAAGCGCTTGGTAAAAATTAAAACATGATATAAATTAGTTGGCTCGCTAAAAAAAAAATCTCGAATCTGACCCTAATTTACGATTTCAAACGTGTTTATCTACGAGATTACGTTACGGAAATATTTGAAAGTTACAAAAAAAGCTTGTTTTTTTAAAAGCGCAAAAACAAAAATAGTTGTTTTTTTTTTTATAAATATAAAACCGCTGTTTTGGGGCGCGAAGTCGACATAAGTCCCGGGCGGAGGTCATACATAATACTCAGTGATTACAATAGGCCGTTAAACTAATACTTCACCAAATCCTTTATCCGTTCCAGAGCGTCGTTCCCATAAACGTGGCAGAAGCTGGTCACGGTGGAGGGAATCTCTCCCTGAGCCACTATCTGAAGTCCATCGTGATGATGCCCAGCTCCCTGCGCGTGGTCTGCCTCACCAACCTGTTCTGCTGGATGGCACATGTCTGCTATTCTCTGTACTTCACTGATTTCGTTGGAGAAGCTGTGTTTGGCGGAGATCCAGCGGTTAGTATTACCTTGTTTAAAAACCTGGAAAAGAGGGCAATAGGAAGGGAGGTCTTTTCATAGCTATGGAACAGAACAGAGACATGACAATCGCACTAATATTATAAAGGCGAAAATTTTTGTGTGTTGGTTTTTGGTATAAGTTCTTGTGTTCAAGTACGGTTTGATTTTATCGCGGAGTTCATACAGGTTTTTATTAGAAAATTCAGATCTGGCAAGGCGTTTCATTACGACGTATCATATTCATGTGTTTCACGTTGCCAACAATGTTTTTGAATGGCGCTTATCTGCAACTGGCTTTATCTGGCCTGACTTCAGAGGTACCTAAAGCCGGTCAGTTACTTGAGATAGTGGATTATTTTATATCGATGATTCATTGATTCATTTGTGTCAAGTGTATTACTATTCGATTCTATGGAATCGTTCAGGTTAAGTGGTGTCGTCACTTCTACGTAGTGACTCAATGGCCGTTATTCAAGGAAAGTTTATGACCTGTAAAAAAATTCAAGCAATTCTATACCGCGAACATCGAAGAACTGGTACAATTTGCCTGGTGTGGTCTTCTCGTTCGATTACCATTAGGTGAGATCGCAGTCGAGTACTAGTTTATTATTTAAAAAAAAAACTTCATAGCGGACGATTGCTTACCGTTCACTGAAATCCTTCACATAAAACGGAGCGCCTATACAAAAGTAACTGCGAATAATAACATCGTTTATTATCGCTATGTTAGTTCACAACGGCGGTATCGCAATTACTGCTTAGTAAATATTTAACGAACTGAAGACTGATAGCTTGAAGAATCTAGATTTAACGTGTTATTTGGATACATCTTTACCAAAAAGTTTTATCGCTATCACACACTTACGAATTTATATGAGCAACGAAACTAAAAACAGCAATTCTACAACATTGCTATAATGTTAATTGCAGGCGCCGGTTGGTAGTGTAAGTCGCTCGGACTACGAGGAAGGCGTTCGATTTGGCTGCTGGGGCATGGCGATGTACTCTCTCTCCTGTGCTTGCTACTCCACTATAATTGAAAAACTAATTAAAAGAATTGGGTAAGTATGTTAAAGTTTAACTCGAAATTCAGCATGCAGAACATCACAAATTTTATAAAAGAGACCAAACGGTAAGACTGTGTTTAAGAAGACTTTCTCAGATAAATAGAAGATAATAATCATAAATTTGAGCAGTGGTGGCCGAGTGGTAAAGGTCCCAGGTTCTAACCCAGCTAGGCGCATTACTTTGTTTAATTTATTCCATCACCACTGCTCTCAAAACGGTGAAGGAAAACATCGTGAAAAAAACCGGCCAATTATAAATATAATGTTCTAGAACCAAAAAAATCCGAAGACATGTGATATCCACCAACACGCACTGAGCGCGCGTGGTGGATTACGGACCGTTCCCTCGCCTAGAGAGGAGGCCCGAGTCCCAGCAGTGGGAACATTATAAGGCTGATGCAATGCTATGCTAATCATAAACTTTGAACAAACGCATCTTTTACCTATTTGGTGAGTTTATTGCCAACAGCAAATATTTTCAATGAATTGAAAATATATGCGCATTAAGCACTAAATAGGTAGTAGAAATTTTGATTAAATACGTTCCCAGAGATACGACAAAGCAGAGATTGTCCGTGAGTTCTGAATAAACTTTTAAACGCAATTTAGTGAAGTACTTTAATGAAATAAGCTTTTAATATACGAACACGTGTTAAAACTGGAGTTAATAAACTATTTTAAATTTTATTGGACATCAAAATAAACTCTTAGACTAGATTAATAAAATTAGTCCATATATAATGAACATTAACATTATAAATGCACATTCTGAAAATAAGATGATCAGTTAGTTAGTAAAAGTCTGACACTCCTTGTTCCACCCAGAGTGGTTCTTACCGGTTCTTCTCCATATGAAACGACCAATCGGAACCGTGCTCTAGCTTTTGACGTTTTATTAATGCCCATGTGTTTTACATGGCCTTATAATAGTGCTGGACTGCGATCTCACCTGATGGTAAGCAGTGATGCGTAAAATAAATATTTTCGAGTTGGATAATTACCTACATTTATCCTGATATATAGCTCTGGCATTCGCTTCCTTTAAATCTTGTAAGGTGCAGTTAGATGGTTGTGATCCATGTCCTGTGAAAAGGCTCTACACTGACGTTGTATTTGGGATGGGACAAGTATATCCATTTGACCAGATTATTTCAAAAGCGACTAACCTGGGCCTGCAATCGGTTTAGGGATTTTCAAAGTGGCCACTGCGGAGAATTCATGTGGTAAGTGACGTGACAGGTAATGTCATTGCCATACATTTTATACTTAGCGTTTGGCGAGAACGCTAACAGTAAAGTCATTTGTCTAAGCCTGCAGTTCATTTATTAACTGATAGCTTATTCACGAGTACCGTTACCAACATTATAATAATCTTTCTTCTACAAAGATTACATCACGTTTCCCATATCAGGCGATCGTTCATACAATCATCTTGGTATCTGTGCTCTTAGCCTTCAACTTGACAGCTAGCTGTAGGTACTTCTAGTAAACAGTATCTCGTTGTAATGAGATCAACGGATCCTTGACTTTGCGCCGTTCTTCCTGGCTAACACTTTGCTGGCTTCGTGGTGATTTAAAAATCAATAACTTTACAAGCTTAGCTCGTCTAGAATCTATGAGGGGAGGTTTACACTGTAGGCTTCTTCCTGGATTTAAAGCTTAGGGGAGATTTGAGCCACCACCACCCTTCTTTTAAGGTGCGAAAGTATCAAATGACTTCTTCCACTTAGGTTGGAGCAAGAGGGCGTTTGAGACACCTGCGTTAGTACCGCCGAAAACACGGACTTGTGGACGGCGATCAATTCGGTTCGATTCAATCGGTTTGCCCTCCGGTAAGGCTGTCCGTCCGTACAGAAAATCTGTCTGTCTGTTCGTCTGTCACCAGGCTGTAACTCATGAACCGTGATAGCTAGATAGTTGAAATTGTCACAGATGATGTATTTCTGTTGCCACTATAACAACAAATTCTTAAAATAGAATAAAATAAATATTTAAGTAATATTTCCCATACAACAAACATGACTTTTTTGCCGTTTTTTGCTACGGACGGTACTGACTCTGTGATGAGCCAGTGCTACTCGCACTTGGCCGGTTTTTAATAGTAAATATAGAATAACCAATGTGGTTTCAAATTGTTAATTTTGTTATACTATAACTACTTACTGAATTTTCCGAAAGCAAAACAAAACACTGCGGTCTTCCCGTCCGATTATAATTTAGGTGTCTTCAAGGCTATAGTGATTAGGCTCTTAATAAACTAATGCGTCTCACTATCAACGATTGCATCACTGCTCACCATCAGGTGGGATTGCAGTCAAGCCAGTTTATATTAATAAAAAAAAACTTACATTACTAAAAATAAGAAACCTAAAAGGTTTTCAATGAGTGTGGTCAAACTTATAACTATAAAAAGTCTAAAATTATTGATAAAAAATCTGTCAGCGCAACCATGTGAACCTAGCTTAACACTTGATAAAATTGAATTTATCGACAAATGGTGCGAGCAAATCGGGGACACTCCAATTTGGATCACACGAGTTATATCTTGGATTTATTTACTGAGAAAATTTTCGATGAAGAGTCTATTCCCTTCGTCAAAGATTGATGTGCCCAAAATGTGTGTATTTCATCAAACTGTGGTGAGACAAAATACCCAAGAAATATTGTAAATTGACTTAGGTTGTATAGAAAAATCGTTTTTCCTTTATCAAAACTTTGCATCATAGGAATTTCTCTTGAATCGCGGGTGCGTTTACAATTATTCGAACTTAAATTTATTAACAGTCTGACCTGGAATAATTACTATTATCTGTAGACCATACAAATATTTTTTTTGAGTTTGAATGGAACCTGCAACATACAGCGCAACAGCCTCATTTGATATTTCATTAATTAAGAGGGTCTCGAGGCCTCTTCAACTGCTTCATTGGTCTCGAGGTCAGAAGCGCGACTGCTGAGCATGACACCCTGGGTTCGATTCCCGGGTCGGGAAAAAAGTGCTATTGGGTTTTTCCATTAGGAAATACTCTGTAGCTGCCTGGAATTTCGGAGTTGGTGGTGTGACACCCCCTTGCCTTGGACAGTACGTAAAGCCGTTGGTCCTGCACCTGCCCCACTAGCCAAGTTACAATAGTTTCGCTTAGCGTGAATGCTTGGAGTTGGCCACGCCTCCAATTCCTTTGTTCTGACCACGTGACTGAGCGTTAAGATGTCGTCAGAACAAAGGAATTGGGGGCGTGACCAACTCTAAGCGTTTACGCTAAACGAAACGATTTTAACTTGGCTAGGGGGTTGATCTCTCTCCGGTCGTGTCGGAGTGCCGTCCAATCAGACTATGAGAAAAAACGAACAGAGATTGTTTCACCTGTGTTTGCTCACACACATGTGCACTATAATATCTCTTGCGTACTTGGCTAAACTCTGTTGAGATTGGCAACCGTGTTCAAAATTCGGTCGGGAGAATTATTTTATTTGATAGGCCCACCTGTTATATTTTGGCGAAATGTAGATACCGCGACACAAAATATCGCAGCTATCGGACAGCCATTGCGCGAACCATACCACCATACCATTGCTAAAATTCATTCACCGATATGAACATGAACACAGCAGGTACAGTAGGTCTATATACATAAAATTTTACACAGAAATTTCTTTTAAAACAAAGGAGAAGAATGGAATCCCCAAAGAAGAAAAGAAGGCCGAAATTTTTGCGGATAGGAAATCCCTTTAGGCTTTGATTAAAGAAATATCATCATCATAAAGTAACAAGGGATGTTTGAAATTGAAGGACACAGGTGTGGTTTTTGTTAGCATAAGTCTGAAACGCCCTCTAACTCCACCTTAGCGTGGGACAAGTTATTTGATGATTTTGAACCTTAAAAAAAACTACAGTAATAGTCCACAACCGTAGATGCCCAACAGGATCAATACCCACTAGGATTTTCTAAAGAGGAAACTCCTGGTCTTAAAACGCAAAGGGCAACTGAAGGATACTCGTGTGGTTTTAGGCAGTAAAAGTCTGGTACACCCTCTCTCTAAACCTAGAATGGGAGAAGCCATTACATAAGTTCACATCTTAAAAAAGAAGAGTGGTGGCTGAGTGGTAACGGCCCCAACTTACGAATTGTAGGTTCCGGCTTCATACTCAGCTAGGTGCATTACTTTGTGTAATTTATTTCATCACCACTGCTCTCAAAACGGTGAAGGAAAACATCTTGAAAAAACTGGCATGTCCAAGAATAAAAAATCGAAGACATGTGACATCCACCAATCTGCACTGGGTATGCGTGGTTGATTACGGCACATTCCCTCTCCTAGAGAGGAGAGAGTCTCCTGAGTCGCAGCAGTGGGAACATTATAAGGCTACCACCTGCACCTTGACCTTGAAGAAACAATCCACTACAGGACATTGAACTCTCCAATCGCGCACCATTTAAAATACAGTACGGGATTAACTGATGACATAGTTACCCCAAGTATCCAAGCCGCTTAAAAACGAATAAAAAACGAATTTACTAGTTAGCTAATCTGCATGCGTACCATTAATCTCACTCAGCATCAGCCATCTGTCAATTAACAACGAGCTCGGCCATAAACCACTAATTAGCGGTTTGAATCCATTTAATGCTCTTAAAGACCTCAGCATTAATACTAGGTCTGGGGAATGTGGCTTTTGGGGTAATGGATTGACGCTTAAATTATTTGTTAATGCAGTTTGGTATTGGTTGATGGACCAAGGTTTTAAGTGCCGTCATGATTAATGTCTGGAACGAGGGGGAATGGGCGGTGATCGCTTCTTTTAGTGTCTGGTCGCGGAGGGAATGGTTATCACGACCTAGCCGTCGAGACTACAGATATAGATATATACCTAGATAACGCAAGAGCAACTACTTCGCGTGCCTAGCTTACGTACAAAAATCGTAAGTGGTCACTTTCGCGCTCAGTCTGCATCGGTACAGCGCTAGTCGGGTGCAGTTAAAAATATAAAAATGGTTAATTGTGCTGTTGGTGTGGGGGTGGAGCGAGGGGGGCGCCGTACGCGGCGGCGTCTTCACTAAATAGTGCTTGTGACGTCATAATAGGTAGTCAAAAAATGGCACGCTTGGTTTTCATACAGATCGTGATGCTTGCGTTATCTATGTCTATCTATATCTGTGGTCGAGACCTTGACCTTGTCTACCAGCCACCGTAGGTGTAGGCTTGCGGATGTCGAGTAATGAGTAGCTCGCCGTTCAGTTATCCAATAACAGTCTGGACCGAGCCCGAGTTGTCGTCGGCGTATATAAGAGTTCCACGCGCACCTCAAAGAGTTGTCAGCAAAACCCTACTTGGGCCGTGGGTTGACTTCTAGAAGAGCTACCCGTGATCCTGGGTCGCAAATGGCAATTGATGGAATATGGGTGTAGTTTTATTTAGTAAAAGTCTGAGACGCCGTCCCGCTTCGCCCTAGAGCAGAACAAGTTATTAGATGATTTGCTTAAAAAAAGCAAAAGCTATCTAAGGTTGTTGTACAAAATGTGATAATAGGCATAATTATAAAGAAAGAAAGAAAGAGATTTAATACACTTGCTAGAATACCGCTCTACTAGTGCAGAAAAGTGCTCGTGCTCTCCTCGGCCATTACATTTATCGTACCAGGCTAGGCGCGTGTCCACCCCCAGGAGGCGCAGTTCAAACCCCGTTTACTCATTTTTTCGTAAGTGTATTGAAAAACGTCGTTTTAAACGTGCAAATTTGTCACTACAGCCCTCAGCTCCATAACACACACGCCTTCGGCTCGTGCGAATTCCGCCTCGGTCGTAATGACAAACTTTCTGCACTTGCATCAAAATGTACTATTATTTGGTACAACATAATGCACTTACACAACATTTACGTAATCTCTTTTTTATTCCAGAGCTAAACGCGTCTACGTCGGCGGTCTGTGCACCTACAGCTGCGGCATGGTCGCCCTGTGTGCCATCCGCGCCAAAGCTGCTGTCCTCCTCTGCAGCTGGACCGCTGGAGTCATGTACTCAACGCTATTCACCATGCCCTACCTACTGGTTGCGCACTATCACGCTACTGGCATGGTTAGTTTTGTGATTTAAATCTTTCTTTAACACTCTCACGACAACTCATATATAACATTAAATATTTGAAACAAACAAAAAAGAATCATTAAAAAAATAATAATTTAGCATATACGAAATCTGAATAAAGTTTGTTCAGAATCAATAAATAAATCGATCCCAATCATTTATACACCATGTTATATTTTTTACCACCAATTGGACACCACCTACCAACCAGGTGTGGGAGACCGGTGACTATGTATTTGTGCGGACGACCAGGTATCATAAGCTTATAACTTTGTGATTTTCTTGATACAGTTATGAAATTTTGTACATAGATTATTTACCTACATAAAAATACTAGACGCGTGTTTCGGGTTTCGCATATACTAAATCTGATGTTGTATAAGAATTTACAAATCAAGGAAGCCTTGCGGGCCGCCGGCGCATGCACATCTCTTCATCATCTTGAGATATCTATGATCTTGACCCATCCAGAGTGCAATTTTGATAGATTTTTAGCACGAAAGTTACGACCCGTAGGCCGACCACATGGTCATGAGTTAAACATATTTTTTTAAAATTTTTAAATACTCGTACTTTCCCCACACTGGGAATGGCTTCTATATCCTGGGTTGTGGGTACGTTCAAACATATAAACTCACATACACAAGACTATAGCTTATTCGTATACATATAAATATTTGTACCGTGAATGGAATCGAAACCGCGGCACCTAGTGCTTTAGCCAGTAACTCAATCTCTGCGCCAACTGTGTCGTCAAACGTCAGTAAAAGTCTGACATGCCCTTCCGCTCCGCCCTAAAGCGGGAGAAGTCATCGGATGATTTCCACATAAAAAAAACCCTTGTCGTCAAAACGGAATAGAACTAAATTGATTTTTATGTAGGTGTTGTATAGAGGTACGCAGAACAGCGTTTAAAGTCCCACAAACCTCCATTGAAAAAGAAGATCCTCTGACGGGTATTGTGTCTGGTCTGGGCAACTGCTCAATATTTGATTTCGAACTGTCGATGCTCTAATTACGCGGAGAACTCTGATGCAGTGATGTAGGATTACGATTTTAAGAGGCATACTAGTGATGAATCTATTCCGGAAGGTCTCTACATAAGGAAGGATTTGGAATAGCAACGTTCCTGAAATGCTTATTATTAATGCTGTTGTCTAAAGGCATGTCACATTTTTGTATGTGTGTGTAGGTGTTTACGGCACGGTTGGCGCAGTGGTTGAGCGATTGACTGCTGCGCTGCGTGTCGCAGGTTCGATTCCCATACTGAACTCATATTTGTATGGCCTACAGATAGGTGTTTCGGGTCTGGGTGTCTTGTATATCTGAGTTTACATGTTTGTGAATGCACTCACGTTAAAGGAGTAATTTCCAGTGTCGAGCAAAGTATGTAAAGGAAAAATTTTTGGGTGGGATACAAGCAGACAACTCTCCACCATCACCATTACCATCCACTTAGGATGTTACGTCTAAGATGTTCGCATAAAGTACTCTTGCGCATCATAATTAAACTGTTCATCACCTTAAATTCAATTATTGTAGCAATTATGCGTTTAAAATAACCTTGATGTATAATCCTCGACATACAAGTTGAACCATCATCGACCTTGAATGCGCATTAACCGATTGTCGGGTCTAAATCGAAGTGGGGGGCTGCGCATAACCTTAGCAATGGGTTCAACTTATTTGCCGCGTGTCATTTTGCTCTGGGTGTCATTTCAATGAAATCCACGGTCCACGGTCCACGCTCCACGCGCCACGGCTGCTACGCCACCACGCGGACAAAGCGTGGCCAAAGGCCAAAGGGTGGCGGTGGCTTCCACGGTCTGGACAAAGGGTTTTGCCTCGTCGTTTATACCGCATACATCGAGGGACTGGAACAATTTGTCTGCTGCGGTCTTCCCGTCCGATTATAATTTAGGTGTCTTCAAGGCTAGAGTGAATAGGCTTTTAGTAAACTAGTGCGCTTCACTATCAACGATTGCATCACTGCTTACCATCAGGTGGGATCGCAGTCAAGTACTGGTTAATAAAAATTTAAAAAAAACCAATCCGGTTTTCGGCGGGATTTCTTCGAGTGAAGTTCAGTGACTGTTTTAATTATTCGCAATTTGATTCCTATTGGATATTGAAGTTGTGATGTAAAATTGATGTAATTTTATATCTCAAGTGTCTGCGCAACTGGACAATATGTGGGATCATTAAAATAGGCGTTATCTCGGTAAACTGTAGTAGAGAATTTTATTGTAGTGTTGACTACCTACCTCAGCGAAGTTTACCAAGAAGGTTGACTTGACACATTTGCTGCCAAATACTACCTGCTTAAAACGTTAGAATGTGTACGTACATCCATATTCTTATGGTAAACAAATTAACAATTCATACGGCGACATTGCTTAAAGGACTTAGTAGCCAAGCCAAAAACATTAACCAAAAAAAAAAACTAAGTACCGATCACTTCAGGAAACAGATATGTTTAGTGCTAATAAATTATGCGAATTTGCGTCAAAAACACATTGTTGAGAATACTGTGGCTATTTACCAAATCGCTACGAATGAAAAGTCTTTCGCAGGGAGTTCAGTGAATGTTATAATTATTCGCAAATTGGATGTTGTGATGTATTATTCCTTGTGGATGTTGTGATGTAAAATTGGTGTAGTTTTGTATCTCAAACGTCAGCGCAGAAATGGCTTAAAACACTTTGTATTCAAGCCGAAAACATTAACAAAAAAAAAAAAAAAGAAATGAAGTACCGATCATTTCAGGAAACAGTAGATTTTCTTTACAGATATTTTGTGCAAATAAATTATGCGAATTCATGTAAAAAACAGTGTTGAAAATACTGTGGCCATTTACTAAATCGCTACAAAATGTCAACTCATCATGTTCCCAATGTGTTTTAGCTTCGCCCAACCGATTATAATTTCAACGTATTAATCCTTTGATGTGAGGTTTTCATGGAACTTCCAACAGAACTTGCCCTGTAATTCATTAAACGGTCGCTAATTGCAGTTGAGAATGATCATGCATCATAAATTACTTGTCAATCGACTTTGAAACTGTGTCCATTTGTAAAAACAATAATATAATATAAAGTAGTTATGATTTATGGCTGGCGATCTCTCAATACAATTTCTTATTACATGATTAGGTACCCAGACTTTTTTTTTTGGTGGGGATTATCATCCAATGACATCTCCCGCCCTTGGGCTGAGTAAAAGATAGTGTCAGACTTTTACTGACTAAAAAACCCTCCCCGTTTTTTCGTTGCCTTTCATATCAGGGCTGAGCTTTCCTTTCAGAAGCAGACTCTTGGCGCCAGTAGGCTTCGACCCTGCTGGGCCCCTACGGTTTGCTGACAACTCCTTGAGGCGCGCGTGGAATAGTACCTACGCACCGTCGATGACTTGGGCTCGGTCCGGACGGTTATCGGACGGTCGGACAGCGAGCTACCAATTGCTCGCCGTCCGCAAGCCCGCGCCTGCGGTGCCCAGCGGTGCCCAGAGGTGCGGTGGATTTCTTGGTACCACTCTACTTAATTTAGCTCAACGCTTCCACGCGCTTCTCAAAGAGTTGTCAGCAAACCGTAGGGGTCCAGAAGATTGGAAGCCTACTGGGGCTATGGGTTGTGCGAAAGAGACCTCCGAGGCCCTGGAACGAATGCAAAGAAGGAACAGGAGTGATATTTTAGTCAGTAAAAGTCTACCACGCTTTCCCGCTTTGGAGTTTCTTGCAGTTCTTCTCCATAGGAAACGACCAATTGGAACCGTGCGCTAGCTTTTGAAGTTTTATAAGTGCCCATGTAGGCCTATGTAAAATAAAAGATTTTGAGTTTGAGTTTGCTTTGCCCAAAAGCGGGAGAAGTCATTGCATGATTTTCCATCTAAAAAATAAGATAATATGTATATCTCTATATATGTTATTTTTCAGACAGTATTATTTTGTACTAAAGGTATAAAAACTGCTGCAAATATTCCGCTACGCTTCATTCCTAAGCTGATTTTGAAAATTTCTATCATCCACCCTCTTTAATTTCAACGTATCCGGGATATAAATAAGCTCATAAGCGCAAAATCGTGATAATATGCAAGCCCATCAGCCAGTATATTTTGTTAAAATATTAAATTGAAAATGTAGGAAAGTGAGTGTGAAGTAAACTGCCGTTCCACCTAATAAAAAAAAAGAAAATTTGTAGTTTTGACGTTTTACTAAGGGCCAAATTCACCAAGAAACTAATCGCGATTATATAAAATAAAACGCAGTTTGAGCGCCTAATCGAGATTATAGCTTCATTTTGCGTTTCACCGCTATGAATTAAACCTAGTTTACGCTAAACTCAGTTTCAATTCTTTTGTTGTCGCCCATGTTTACGACACGGTTCTTTAAACTAGATTACGCTGAGCTCAGTTTAGTTGAACTGAGTTTTTATATTGTGAAATCAGCCCTAAATAAAGTACGTAAAAAGTGCAAAATTATTGTTATATTGTTCTCTTATTATAAAAGCGACAATAAATAATGTAATCGAGATATTTGTGTTACAAAACCTTTCTTCTCCATAGAGATTGGGATGTGCAACTAGGACCATTTTTTTGACTAACCCAATCCTTGATAATTCAAAAGTGCCTGTAAATCATGTGAAATAAATGATTGGTATAATGCTATGTCTTGAGAGATCACTTCAAATTCAGTCCACCTAATTTATAACAGGGTGCTATGTACAGAATAAAGTTGTCAAAAAATAAAAGGCTCGTTTTGACATTTGATGTTTTTATTATTTACGTTATGTAACCGTCTAGGTATATTACATTATGTAACTATTATGTAACCATTATGTAATTACATTAAAACATATTATGTAAGTAATTATTATTTTATGTTCTCTTTTAGTTTCGTTCCAAGTTATATTCTAGGGTCTTTCTCAAATGTCAAAACAGGTTTTTTAATTTTTAATGAGTTTAGTACAAATCATCACACCTTTAGCATAGCATAGGATTCATCAGCCTTATAATGTTCCCACTGCTGGGACTCAGACCTCCTCTCCTCTCAAATCTTTACTATTTCCCTTTTTGCCCAACAGTGGGACAGCGGCGGCGGTGGGTGCGGGGAGACTCGCGGCATCGGAACAGACGTAGCCGTTGTCAGCAGCTGCGTGTTCGTGGCACAACTGCTTGTGTCCTTCATTATGGGGTTCGCAGTCAAAGCCATGGGTTCCACCGCTGCAGTAGTCGCAGTCGCTGCCACATTGGCTGCTGCAGCTGCAGTCACTGCTACTAAGATTACGTACCTGGATCTGTAGTCTAATATTGTTGTAAACTTAAATGTAAATTGCTGATCGTTGTTGTCAACTAGATGTGTGTTTTTGGCACAACTATTAACTGGTATGCGTTTGTGTGGTTGTAGTGATGTCAATGTCTATAATGTATAGACTGTCAGTGGTAACTGTTGCAGCCAATATTTTTTTGTGTTTTGCTTTTACTATTGATAGGTTTGCCTTTGTCCATTATCTCACTTGATGAAGAGATGATGTGATTGACGATGGAGCACGTTTGCCTTGAAGTAACCTATTCAGTGTTGAAGATCCAAGAAGAAGGTTGTAGCTATCAGGAAACACAGATTCCGGAATTAATTGAACACTTTAGCTGTAATATGAGAATTCCCAAAATATTAAGTATGTGCGTACTGGTGGGGTATACCGTCATATGGCCGTACATCTTTTGGTCCACACTTATCAAAATTTAACCGATAGAAATCCGACAGGCTAGCAAATTTTCTTACAATATGTTTAGCTTACAATTATTTTTAACAGTTTCAGCTATTTCTATGACAGCTATAATAGCCTCTAAGATTACGCTACATAATTATTTTAACATCAGAACACTAACCAAAATCCTGAAACAGGAAAATTGAGAGTTTACAAAATAAAATAAAAATTCTTATTTATTACTTTTCTACAACTGTTTGCAGTCGTTTTCAGCAATTTTATGTCGGCAATGAACTGGCAGGTTCGAATATTTACTGTATATCGTAAAATATATTATATATTCTTGGAGAGTGAGCTATTTTACAGAAAAAATAGATATTTAGTGTAACAACATTGTACCACAGCATGAGTGACTGCTATTATATTTCTCTGACCTGTTAGTCTAGTGGTTAGTGGCCCTGCCTGCTATACCGGAGGTCGTGGGTTCAATTCCCACCCAGAACAAATGTTTGTGTGATGTGCACGAGCATCTGTTCTGTGTCTGGGTGTAATTTATCTATAATATGAATGTATTTAGAAATATATGTTTATCAGTTGTTTAATACCCATAACACAAGCTCTGCTTAGCTTCGGACTAGACGGCGTTGTGTGATAGTTGTGTGGAATATTATTATTTATTCGAAAGCTTTTCGATTTTAACAATAAACCAAATACAAATTGGAATGTCTCTATTGAATCTCAAGATTTATAAGTCTTATAAAATAATTTATTTTTATACTCAAATACGTTTAGATATCTAGAAACCGAGATTATAAAGGCTTGGGAGAGCAATCGAGAATATTGTCTCATAAACCTTTTAAAAGTAAATACTCTGAGTTAGATTCCAGTTTATTTCAAGATGTTACTAAGTAAAAGCTTAAAGTATTTTCAAACTTTGCCAAATATAGATATTTTATTGAACATTATTATAACAAACCTAGTAATTAATGTTAATAAAAAAAAATGTGCTATTTTATCTTCTAGTCTTATTTGGTAAACAGTAATTAAAGTTTAGGTTTCTATCAGGGTTGCAGAATTATTCGAAAGAGTTACCGTGACCTGGAATGCAAAGAGCAACAATAGGACCACGGGCGCGTACAGTCAGTAAAAGTCTGACACTCCTTTTCGTTCCACCCAGAGCGGGAGAAGGCATTTGATGATTTTCCATCGAAAATCAATATAGTATTATCTTCACTGTTTTTTTTTGAAGTTGAAGAAGTGCAAACTAAGGTTCACATAGTTCACCTAATGTATAGGGGAAAAAACGTCTTCAAATATAGATACCGGCACGAATCTTTAGCGCTCGGTGAAAGAGCGAGGATCGCTTTGCACATCATACACATCGGCGAGCCAATCACTAGTACAAGGATTGCACACCCAACCCCCGCGTCTCACTTCATTCCACCAAAGAGGTCCGATATTTCACTTCTGAACAAGTGAAGCAAAAAGTGAGCGCTCAAGATCCATGCCGGTATCTATATCACGCGCAGCACTCGACGTGATGCTGCAACATTTTCCAGTGCAACTTACAATTCAACATTTTACGATCCATTTGATAACCTAACCTGATCTGTTAAAGGGTTTATAGTTGCATCCCTCTTTCTCGTTCGCTCGACTGACATTTTTACAGGTAAGGCCGAAAAGTTGCGGAAAAAAGATAAGATATGTAAGGGGCCATTCATTTATTACGTAAGACAATTTAGAGGGAAGGGGCGTCATTCATGTATTATTGACCGACTTCGTTTTGTATATATCGCGTATTTTTAGTTCGGTTGGGACAAATGTGTTATTCGAGCCACCCCAGCTCCTCAAGAAAGACCAGCAGAGCCTTGATGTTACTGACCATTTTACGGAGGTTACCTGGGTTTCCAAAGTGTTTTGCCCTGTACTCAGCGACAACTGTGCAGCTTCGAAGCAGATGTGCTGCTATCTCGTCCTCCTCCATGCAGGCTCTGCTCAGTGGGCTGTCTGTAACTCCTATGACAGAGGTGCTTATTAAATGTCTCGTGGCCAGTTGTAACGGCCGTCACTTTCTACAACTGAGATTTAGTCAGTCGTAGGGCCTGTTTCGTAAAGCGATCATTAATGGAGGGAAGTGCCTCCTTGGCCTGCCTGCACTCATTATGGTCTATCCATAGTTTTTGATGTAGATCTCTTGTTCGTTTCCTTACCAGATCAGAAGGGGAGCGGCATAATGCGTTTAGGCCCTATCGCTGCCATACTCGATCTTCTTCTGGCGAGTTTGTCCGCTGCATCGTTGCCTCGGGAATCACTGTGCCGTTTGATCCATTAAATGGTTACTTGGTTGTGTTTACCCATCTGGTTAAGGCATCCATGTCTTGATTTTTTTTAAAAGGGGGTGGGAGGGTCTTGATAGTTCTTTAAGCGAGATTACAAAAATAAGCAAAGTTAAGGTTTGAAAAAGAGCGCGCAACCGCGCGATTTCTGATGTGCGTTTAGGTAATAAATTGTCTTGCGTAATAAATTAATGGCCCCTAAGAATAAGTAAACTGTAGTTAATAAGATCACTGTGTATAATGAGAAAAATAATTAAGATAATTTAATATTAAGACTGTAACCACAGCTCTCGATGTTTGTGATATATTCAGTGTTGTATAAATCAAAGTATATTGTCTGTTATAAATCAAATAAATCATTCAACTTACAACTGTTCATTTTATTTAACGACAATAATTGTTGCTAATGGTTTTTATTGTTGAACGGTTGAACATAATCGGATTATAATACATGGGGTGATTTGAATAGTTTTCAAACCTTTATTGGTTTTGTTTTCAATGGATAACGAAATATAAATAAAGTTACCTATAACAATTGTATTCGTGTGAAGGTAATTTAAGCTAATTCGAGATTTCAACAAACGATCCTCAAAGTAAATTAGTTGGAATAATTTGCGGTATTGTAGGATAATGTTCTAAGTAATGATTTATCTTAGCATAATTATTATTTTGTGTCCATTTCATTCATAGGTACGGTATGTGGTTTATATGGAATCCTCAGTGCACGAGTCCGATTCACACTTACCCGGTTTTTTTATTATGTGGATCATCCGGGATTGTCTGGGTGGAGCGGGAGTAAGTTTCGGACTTTTGCTGACTAAACTGTTTTTCTTTCTTTTCTTTCTTTCTTTCTAAAAACCAGTATTTCCTCAGTTGCCGTTTATTACGAAGGCTGCGATAACTCCATCCAAAAATCCGTAGCTTACTTGGGTCACAGGTTGTGGGAAAGTGAGCCCTGGGGCCCTGGAACGAAGGCAATGAAGGAACAGGACTGGGTATTTTTTTTTTACACTACTATCACACAACGCCGTCTAGTCCTAAGCTAAGCAGAGCTGGTGTTTTGGGTACTAGACAACTGATAAACATACTTATTTATTTCTACAAATACATACATATTATAGATTATTACACCCAGACACAGAACAAATGATCGTGGTCATCGCACAAACTTTTGTCCTGGGTGGACCTCCAGCATAGCAGTCAGGGGCACAACCACTAGACCACCAGGCCAGTCACTAGTTTGTACAGCACCCTCAGTGCGTAAGTCCGACTCGCATTTGCCCGGTTTTTTTATCTAGCGCTGATATTCGTTCCCAACTGTTCTGCGTGGAGGTTCTGAAGTGGCGATCGCGTACCTGAAGACGCAGCCTTGGTAGGCCTTCCACAAGGTGGACCGATGACCTGGTCAAGGTCGCTGGAGTCCGATGGATGCAAGACGCACAGGACCGATCATTGTGGCGACGCTTGGGGAAGGCCTATGTCCAACAGTGGACGTTTCAGCTGAAATGATGATGATGATGACTGATAATCAGTTACAAACGGTATCGTTATATCCAAGTTTCTAACAAGCAAGAACAAAGCAAATATTAGTCTACCAATATAGCCTGATCAAACTTTATTAAAGGCTAAAGGACCATTGGACAACTCTTCAAAATCCAATCGAATCTGCTCAACGATAATCCGCATACAATGGAAACGTACCGACAATTAATTCACCATTCAATCAGGGCCGTACTTGCGTCTACTAAGAGGGGCTACCGAGGCATGACACTCAGCCATTATCAAAGGAACCTTCCAACGATGGGTCTCGTCAAAAGTCTTTGGAGAAAATTGAGTCATACAAAGGCTTTGGACCAATCAAGCGGGATATTGGAGACTCTCTTCTTTGAGTCTATCTATAGGATTTCTTACGTTGCAGGTAAATGTTTGTTGGGGATTTGGGGTAGCTACCGGGTTTTCGATGACCTTTATTTGTGTTATAAGATTGGTTTTCTGATAATGCCTTCGTGCGTCTTAAATATTGTTACGGTAGACTTTTTTATAGTTGGTTTTACTCGTATGCGGCCCATTTTGTGTTTTTTGAGGTAAGATTTTTTTTCCACAACTATCACACAACGCTGTCTAGTCCTAAACTATACAGAGCTTGTAAGTATTAGACAACTGATAAATATAATTATATTTTTCTAATTACATACTTGTTATAGATAGATTACATCCAGACTCAGAACAAATGATCGTGCTAATGACACAAAAATTTATCCTGGGTGGGTATCGGACCTATGACCTCCAGCATAGCAGTCAGGGGCACAAACCACTAGACCAACAGGCCCGTCAAAACAAATGCTCAAATAACTTCTCATATACCTACATGTCATACTTTTACCGGCTAAAACTCACCTGTGTTTCTTCAGTTACCCTTTGCGTTCCGGATCTACGGTAAATCTTTCGAACAGCCCGCAGTCTGAGTAGGCATCAGCTCTGCTGGGCTCCGTCAATCTTGCCAGACATCCCATTCTTACGTGAAAAATGCAAAGGAGTGGAAATCCAAAAAAATAACTTTGGCCTAAGTTTACTTATGCCTATTGAGTCTTGCATTACCTGCAATTAGATTCCTCGAAATTATTAGTCAAAAGTCATTTGTAAAACTGGGTAAAACTATCAATATCGCAGTTATCGAATGTCCAATCTAGGTGAGGATTTGAAAGCAGAGCGTACTTCAACGCACCATGATTTCAAAAATTTGCAGGTTTGTTCGAAAGGGTCACCGCAACCCGGGAACGGAACAGAAAATTGAAAGAGCATAGGTGGGTTTAAAGTCAGTAAAAGTCTGATACTCCCTCGTACTCTACCCAGAAGTATTAAAGATTACTAAACACTAAAAAAGGTGCTATTCATACAATTTAATCATCCACCGCATAACCTTGCTTTATTGTAAGTAAGAACTTTTGTCTCCAAGGACGAGACACACGAATGAAGGTGTTTCTAAGCAAAATGTTTTGTTTAAATAAGCAGTCCTGCGGACACCGGTGTCCCCTTGGGGCTTGAAACTGTCAAACCCCTAAAAGGACACCGGTGTCCGCACACCTATTGTCTTTCTATTGTGTCTCTAATTACGGTATTCAAAAGGTTAAAGTTTCTTTGTCTTTATCATAACCATCTGTTAAATAAAAGGTTAATGATTGCCACTAACAATAACGAGCACGGACCAACTCATACATTACACATACCAGTTGTATCAACAGGCGCGGTAACTACGCATTTGTTCACATTAATCAACAATTTCACACTTCAGGCCATCCAATTCATCTTAATGTACATTCTACGAACTAGTCTAGTGCCGAGGAGCAACTTGCTCCTTGGCACATAGTTTAAAGTTGTCACAGACTTTGAACGATCTTGTTATTTAAATGCTCGTTTACACGGGATGAGTTACTCGCTCTTCGAAAGGCAAGAATGTCCGTAGTTCTATGTCCAAGCGAGTATCTAAAGTAAGGCCCTTTAGGCGCTTATGGTAAGCGCCAGATACCATCCTTTTCCTTAGCCTTTTCCCAACTGGTTTTTAGGATATACCTAAAAACCAGTTGGGAAAAGGCTACTTTACTTAAAGAAATTAATTTCGAAAATGCGAAAATTAATTCGAGATTTAAAAAAAAAGTACTTTATAATTTTCTCTTTACAAATGGATAGTATTTCATGTACCGAATCGACCCTCCGTGGGATTTAAACGACCAAAATTTAACGGTGTACACGAAATAAATGTTGTGTTTCTGTTTGGGATACTTCACGCGACTTGAGTCACGATTTTCTGAACTGTTTAAAAACTTGGAATCTTAAAAATGGTTCTCAGCTTTCGGCATGCGCAAGTCTGACTCTTATTTTACAGGCAAAGAGAATAGTCATTGATTACACGAATCAACATTCTATATCCCCTTCATAAATCGTCAATACAAGACAAGAAACTCTTCCCCTATAAATACGCCTTAACTAAAAACTTCTGCTCCACCAGGTATGTCCACTTCAGACAACGACGTACTCTACCTGATATACAGCAACATGGTAAAATTGATGATAGTCCTCCTGGTCTGCGGTGAAGTGTGGTATGGATTCACGGAGACCTCAAGTTTGGATGAAATAGCCGCCAGCATCAACGCAACAGTTATACAGTTCATCACCATTTATAGATACAAGAATATGGTAAATGGAATGCCTTTGTTGTTTAAAATGGTATCTTAGAATCGTGAGCTTTTGTTGCGTCATACGCCATTTGTATTAGGGAACGTTTAATCATTGTGTCCGACATTTTTGTTCGTACTTTTCCATAACTTAACATTCCTTTTTTTAATAATATAAACTAGTGCTTGACTGTGACCCACCTGATGTTAAATAGTGATGCAAGCGTTGATGGTGAAGCGCACTAGTTTATTAGAGCCTATTCACTCTAGCCTTGATGACATCTAAATTATAATACTCATAAAATTATTCATGCGTAATTTTTTATTTTGGTATCGGTATCTATGGTGCGTTTGCATTAAATAGTGTCAATCACTATCATATTCTAGCGCCTATCTTTTCAATTCGTTTATAACATTTTTTTTTTAATTAGTTTTAGTGACAAAAAACTGTGAGTGTGACAAAAAACAACAGTTATAACCAACATAATCAATTTTATCAAATAGAAACTTCAAAATATTACGTATTACACCAGCAACGCTTCTATACGTATCTTCGTTCGGTTACGGTTTAAGGACCTGGTTTTTTTTTGCTATTAGTTTCTTGTATTGTCCTCTAAAATAATTAGGCCCCTAGGTTACATTTCTGGCAAAAGAAAAAAAATAAATCATGCCAAAAGTTTGCATTGACATTTAATAGGTTGGTTTCGTAAATAATAAGAATAAACAAAAGAAAACACAACTTAAGTGGAAACAACGCAATAACAGTATCTACTGTAGAATGGACAACAACGCAATAAACTTAAGTAGTATGACGAATTTGTGACTAAACTAGTATTTAGTCATGTCTCTGCTACAATCGCCCAGAAAGCCTCATGTAGGCAAATCTTTTTATAATCCGAAATCACATTTGAGGAAAATAGATTTTCCTCATTCAAACATTTTTTGCTTTGTTGAAAGGGACGACTGGAATGTTTCTTTGATGTTTCAATATGGCGTTTACCTTGAAACCTATGAATAACAAGATTGTCTTACGTTTTTGTTTCTTTTATTTTAGATTCAGGTGCAGATATTCAATAACTTTGTCATTACTCATGGTCAGAAAGCAGGTCTGAAGTTGCCTGAGGATCGGGTTGAAAGTAATATTTTTTAGCCTAAGGGAGAATCGCTTTCAACTGACAGCTCTACTAAATTATTAAATAACAACTCTAGTTCGATTTTGACATTTCTATCCAACCATGTCCCAACTTTATAAACAGTCACTCAATTATAGCGTGAAGTACAATGAATTGAAATTAAATATAAGTATTCATTAATGTTTTTTTTTAATTATTTAATATAATTTACTTTTAACTATTGCTTTAATATAACATATGTAGATTTGGACAACAAAAATACCATTTTTTTCAATAATCAAAATGAAAAATAATGGTTGACTAGTCGCCCGGCCGCAGAAAAATAGTACATTGTTATCCTAGGGATGAAAGTAAGTAGTTATCTAGTTCCGAGAGTTTGGCGTCCGAGCGTAGCGAGATCGCCAATAGTTCGAGGACTAAATAAGTCTTTAGCCCGAGGTAAACACTGGGTTTTTCATTACGAATACAAGAAAAGTAAAAATAAAACAAAAAGCTTTTAAAACCTTAGTCGTCGTATGATTTATAAGGCCTGCTTTCACAAGAAAAGGGGCTAAAGCTGCAGTGAAAAAACCTTTTACCACCTAAATCAAAAGCCTATATATATTATACCTATATATTATATAAATGCCTAAAAACATAAGACGACTCAGGTCTTTATTTTTATTTTCCTGGTATTCGTAATGAAAAGCACAGTGTTTACCTCGAGATAAGACTTACTTATTCCCTCGAACTAATCGCTACACTCGGACGCCAAACTTCTTCTTGGGGCTAAGTATGTACACTTTCACCCCTCGGGTAATAATGTACATTAATCTATGTTCCGTGAGTGTGTCTGTGGCATTACCAGGTCCTATCAGAATACCAACTCTGAGTTATTTACTTTTCAATACACTTACTCGAAAGCTAACTCTAATCGCACTACGATTAGGGTCTACATGCTATTTATATCACCCTTGTGTTTTTCTTTTAATTCATCACAACAAGGGCTTTCTTCTTTCCAATTTCGTCCCGGTAAACGGTTCTTTTTTTAGTTTTCCAAATTCAAAAATATTTTTCAATACACTTACTCGGAAACCTTCGCTTTTAGGCACGAAATGGATTTTTTTCCGCCCTAGTGTGGAAAAAAGCGCGTGCTCACCACGCCTCAATTTTATTGTAATAAAATTGTTTATCGCATAAGGTGCGCGTCGACCCCCACGAGGCGCAAGTCAACCTCCACGAGTTGTTAGTGTATTGAAAAATGCCCTCGGCTCCATAACACACTCGCATACGGCTCGTACGAATTCCGCCTCGGCCGCAATGATAAACTTTCAACGTTTGTATCAAAATGCTTTGTTACTCCTTCAACCTGCAAAGGTTAAGCGCGAGAAAAATAAAAAAATTAAATACTTATTAACTTATTCATTTGTGTCTACGCTGCCAGATATAGTGATTGAGGTAAAAGATACTTGTGATAGCTTGCTGCCATCAAATCAAAACTAAAATGTATAGCAAATTTGAAAAATTTCCTTCAGTTCAAAATGAATAAAAAAGCGTCGTAATTTTCCGTCATATTTCTATGCAAGTGTATTAAAAAACGACGTTTGATAAATGTAGAAATTTGTCATTGCAGCCCTCGGCTCAATAACACTTCGAATGCCGCGTCGGTTGCAATAACAAACTTTCTCCACTTGTACCAAAATGTACCTACTATTTTTCTTACATTTCTTTTCATACAGGTCTTTTTTTATTTTATTGTTTTTTTTTTGTCCTGTGCAAGTCACAAATAAATGTTTTTCTTCTTCTTCTCCAATATATACAACGCTCTTGGTACATCAACTGCGAAAATAGACTGGAATTTTCCTCCCAATAAAAGGGACCCTTAATAATTCTGACCCTGCCCTTAAGACACCCTTGAACCCAATAAAACTTATCCTTTATTAAAATCATATTTTATCTGATATATTTTAGATGGCACATAAAGACTTTTACAAGAAATTGGCGAGTTCTATGGAGTCTCCTTACTTCGATATTTCAACGGAAGAAAGGAAGAAGTTAGTGGATTTCTGGTATCAGACAAACGAGAGATATTTGAAGCTTTTACTTGCTTTGGGGAACTGCACTCTGGCAGCTTGGTAAATAAATGTTAAATGTAAACCAAAAAGTATCACATACCACTAACATTATAGGTAAGAGTGTTTTTAATATCGTGCGAAATCATCATGCATGCGCATTCGCTTCGCATGCGGGGCTGTGTATTCCACGTATTACAATAAATACTTGTATAAAAGGGACATTTGCGGGGGCTACACGTGCGGAGCAATCCCGTATGCGTGATGAAATCCGCACGGTATTAAAAATACCCTTAAGACAAAAGTTTGTGAGTGTACTCGTATGTTTGGTACTTCTTCACGCGTGAACGGCTAAATGGATTTGAATGAATTTTGGCTTGTGGGTAAACTATGTCCTGGAATTGCAAATAGGTTACTTTCAATTCCGAGAGTATGTTCATGTGGAACAATTTTCTACTTTCATGCGGGCGAAGCGGCTAATAGTACAATCACACTACTATTATATAGACGAATGTATGTAAGTGTATGTACATATGTTGTTACTTCTTCACAATCGAACGTCTGAACGGATTTGGATCAAATTTGGCACACGTGATTAGAGATTTATCTCTGGAGTATTTTCCAAAAGGAAAATTTCCTTGGTATAATTTTTCGCCATCGCAGCAAAAGGAAGTACCACTTTACCACCACTGTACTACTATATGTACCACTTCCTCTCCGTAAACCTTCACAGCAATGGGAATACTGGAATGACAGCCGCAAACGAAACATAATGCAGTGTTGGAAGATCTCTTACAAGGTGAACCGATCACGACGACTGATGCGAGACGCACAGGATCATTCATTGTGATACCACTTGGGGGAGGCCTATATGTGGACGTCTTTCGGCTGAAATGATGAATGGTAATCCCAGTGCTATAAATCGTAAAATCTCTTCCAGGTTTATCTTTCCTTTACTGGACGATGAGGAGTACAACCTCATCGTGGGGATCCGTCTGCCATTCTACTACATGACGCCTGCACGGTACCCTCTAGCCTATACAATCGTGGTGATATCTTTCTTCTACATCTCGCACTTCGTCATGGTGACGGACTTGAAGACGCAGACTCACCTGATGCACCTGCTGTGCCAGTTCGCTGTACTGGCTGACTGCTTCGAGAACTTGCTGAGAGACTGTCGGGCTGGATTTGAACGTATGTTGTTTGGATATTTTAATATCATACTGACAAAATTTCATTATGTGGTGATAACCGTCCTGATTGTGTGGTGTAATGGTAGCCAGAATACTTTTATAGATCAAGTCAGCAAAATCAGAACCCTTATAGGACCAATCTTTCCGTCTGTTGTGACCATTTTCTCAGTAAGGCGTGGAGGTATGAAGCTAAAATTAATATGAAATTCTCAAGTTTGCAGTGAAAATACCGACTTTTGAAAATGCGATTTAAAGATAAGGTCACTTACGCTTATGTTTAGGGGCATATTTCGATACTTGCTAGAAAATTAAAACTAACCTACTAAAACCGAGTAGCTCCTGTTGACCTAGGATCCTGAAAGGTCTCATAGAAGACTCGATTGGGGAATTGAACGGGAACGTACGAGTATGTAGGTAGATTTGTACGGAACTCCAGTGCGCGAGTCCGATTCCGAGGTTTTGTTTATCAGTGATATGCGCAGTGGTAACCTACATTTTATTGGCTGTTGGTAAGCGATGATGTCGCATGTTTGCATTAAATACTCCCAAGCTAAATACTCAAAAATAACGCAAATTGCAGTAAGCAAATTCCACTGCATTTTTTTTCCAGTGGGCAAATCATGCAATGACGTCTCCGCGCCCTTAAGCGGGGCGGGTCAGACTTATATTGACTAAAAACCCACTCCTGTTCCTACGTTGCCTTCGTTCCAGGGCCCTGATTTTCACTTTCAAATTATTCACAATAGGCTTCAATCCTGCTAGGTCCCTATGTTTTTCTGACAACTCCTTGAAGCGCGTGTGGTACACTACGCGCCGTCGACGACTTGGGCTCGGTCCGGAAGGTTACCGGACAATCGGACAGCGAGCTACCTATTGCTTGCCGTCCGCAAGCCCGCGCCTACGATGGCCGGAAATCGGGATCGGAATCCCGGTAGAGTCACGGGCGACGCCGCCGTTGCCTCTCATGGTCGGCCTCCTCCTTTGCTAGTTAAAATTCCTCTATGTCTAGTTAATCCGATTATCTAATTGCAGCTTAACTTGTTATTATTGTTGTGTATATTATTTGTTACATACTTGCTCTTAAGGTTGGGATTCCCTTGTCAATGCTTTGGTCAGCGGTGCATCATACTGTTGTTAACAGCGGCGCTTAATAAATCCTTTAATTAGTGGAGTTCTTTGTGGGCCATTGCAAAATTAAATTTCTGAGCAAGCCGAATATTTTTGTACTCATTTTTCCGTTTTCCACCAAGCTCTGGTATCTTTACGACCTCCATAAAAAACCCGATAAAACCGTTCATTCATTGTGAAGATGGATTCAGATTAAATAAATGATAACAATATTTTTTTTATAATTGTTTGGCTCGTATTTGACCACATTCTCCAGATGTTAAGCGATGATGTGGTCGACGGTAAAGCACGCTTGCCTAAAAGTAACCTATTCACTCTTGACTTAAAGAACCCTAGGTTGTAGCTGTTAGGAAACACAGACTCCGGCAGGGAATTCCACTCTTTAGCTGTACAGTGTACACATAATATTACCGGTGCTGGGGCCGCAGGAATTTTCTGAATAGGAAACCCGTGGTCTTAGAACGCATAGGGCAACTGAAGGACACAGGTGTGATTTTAGTCAGAAAAAGTTCACGCCCTCCTGCTCCACCCTAGAGCGGGTAAATTAATCGGACCATTTTCCACCCTAAAAAACTGAACGCACAATTAATGTGTTTAAAAACGTTAGTAAATTAATAAATACTAAGATCATCCATCATTCTAGCTTGGGGTAGGCTTCCAGTCTTACCAGTTGCGGCTGAATACCTTTGCTTTACATCGAGCGACTGCCTATGAGACCTCCACAACCCAGTTACTGGGCAACACGATACGCCTTGAATAGACTGATGGTCAGACTTTCTGGCATTTAATCACCTGTAATGATTGTCAAAGATTTACGAATGTCAACCAGGATCAATGGCTTAACGTACAGTCAGGGGACAAAAGTGCAGTTGCATTCTACCGATAATAAAGTATCTAGAATTTTTTTATAGAAGAGGATCAATGGATCATCACTCAGTTCGTTTGTACCGTAGAACCTAAAGAATTAAATAAACCAGTTGTGGCCCAGTGGCCCTCTTTTATAAATAAATTTTATACACTTTAGCATTAGTAGAGTGCAATTGCACTTTTGACCCCTGACCGTACATTCCGAGGCGTGGGGTGTTAGTAATGTCCTAGATAAAAGAACAGTACAATCCTTTATTTTCTTTTTTCCCTTTTTCTTGCTTTTTTTTAATAGTCAAAAGCCTGGCAAAAGCAAATGATGAAGTGTATTTATTTCTCCTTTCAAACAAACTCACAACGCTGAAACTTTTAAATGACTGTTTCAGATGTTGCTGAAAACAATTTAGTTTACAACAAAAGTTTCGCAGATAAGTACACAAAGAGACTAGGCGAGCTGGTACAACAACACAAGCAAATTTTAAGGTAAATGTTATTAACATAATCAAAAGTTTTACAAATGTTTGTATTGAAAAATATAACAATAGGTATAAGGCAAGTAAGCTAACAACTAAGTTTTCTTGTTGTAATGACGGTTCAAAAGAAAATAAAATTATGGGCTTTTTACCAAAGGTTTTGCTAGAGTAAAATCGGAAACTATCCTAAAGATATGTCAGTTTTTCTTTTTATATACACCGTTAAGTTTTGACCGTTTTAATCCCGTGGAGGGTCGCGATTTGTAAACGATTTGTAAACATCAGCTGGGCGAGTTTAACTACCTGTAGGTAGTTAGCACGCAACGACCGACAACTAACTACAAGGTCATTGACTCGTTTACTTAAAGAAATTAATTTCTTACATGCATATATTAATTCGAGTTTTAGAAAAAAAGTTACATTATTTTTAATTTTATATTTACAAATCGATAGCGTTTCATGTACCGAATCGGCCCTCTACGGGATTATAACGATCAAAATTTAACGGTATATATAAAAAGAGAAACTGACATATCAACGCACAGCCGAAAATACTGGGACTAGGACCGTAATATTTGCACAAAGCCTCCTTTTATGACGTAGGCAAGCACTAAAAGAGGATTTTCTAAAATTCATCCCCTAAGGGGATGAAACGGGCGTTTGATCCTACTAGTTCTACTGAACAGTTCCACGGTAGAACTAATGGGAGTTTTTGTTCTCTCTAATACTACGATATACTATATTACAAAATAGTACAACTAGTGGGAGTCTATTCCCACTTGTTCTACCTGTTCCATAGTATCGCGCGCGTTCCTGATCTTACTCGGAGCGCATTGTACACTAGGGTGGGTCACCGATGTATGGGAAAAAATAAAAGTTATTTGATCATTTTCTAATAGTGATATTATGCTGTCTTAAGACTAAACAAATAATAATTGGCTATAAAAAGTTAAATTAAGTCATATCTTTAGCCCGCGCATGGGAATCAAAGTTTCGGGAATTTTTGAAAAAACAATGTTTGGTTAAAAATATATATTTTATTAAAGAACAATTATATATTCATAGAAAATAAAGAAATAATACATAAAATGCATGAGCAATCAAAAAAGTTAAAAAAAATAGTAACGGAAAACCTTAATTAACTGTAAAAAAATAATTAAATTATAATGTTTTGACCACAAAATCTCGTTTACTCTCAAATCGCGGCATTAGTTTTCTGGATGCAAGTTTGGCTAGTATTAAACCTTCTCTTGATTTTTTATCGCATAAAGACATAGATGCTTCTGTCACTACTTTCACAGAACGTTCGACTGCCTGTGTATGACATGGTAGCTTTAAAAAAAATAATTTATCGGCGCCCTGAGACTCAATAACGTCGTTTATTTCTTGATTAGCGATGTGTCGAAGAACTGGCGGATCGAAAAAGTTTTGTTGCCAATCTATGAGGTCAATATAACTATCGGCATCAAAATTAATTTGCGGCACCTCAAACATACGAGGGAGCTTTCCTGTATGGGGTGAATCTCGTGCTTTAAGGATCCTCCTGGCAGCGAGTTCTCTTACTGTTTTGTTTTCATCAGATAACATCGCCAATAGCAAATTTTCAGGATGAGCAAAATACGCATTGCGCTGAATTACGGGATCTATTATCAGTTTGAACTCTGCTGGCAGGTATCGAGAACTTTCAATTAATTTCCAAAAATTTTTAGGCCCATCCTTGCACGTTGAGTTTCTTTTTATTTCAAACCAAATTGGAGCGTATACTTTAACACAATATTCAGCTAATATTTTTAATTTATTTGATGGATTTGATGTAGAAATATATAGTCGCAATCAGAGATTTGATGAGGTTCTTGCACTTCAGATGGTAAGCCTTTAATTGCTGAATTACTCTTGTGTGTGATACTGTAGGAAGGGATGATTTTCTCCATACTTCTTCTACTTTTTGAGATACAAGCTCAGCAATATCTAAAAAGGATGGTTCTTTGATAGTGTTTCTTCTAATTTTAAGTTGTAATCTATTCCACTCATAACATTTCATGACGTCTTCATAGGTCGGCAATAGATTGTCCTTAATATCTTCTACACTCCCGAATATAGGGCACTGATAACTTTTTCGTCTAGTTTCCATAATATTTATTTCCATTATTAGTTAAGTAAGAGAAAATAGTGTAATGAATGTTAAACGCGTAAACAACCGTACTCTTATAATATTTTTGTCGCACTAAAAGCAAACTGAAACAAATGAACGCGATACGCCCGCGGCCACTTTCGACTACCCTCTCAAAGTTATAAAAACAAAACTTTTATAAACAATAACGGACTTAATAACTCTCTGTCACTTAATAGCAACACAATAATATGCGATCAGTTTACAAAATATTATTTTATAAGTGGTTTAAGACGTCGTTGTTTAACACCACTATTTTAACGTTTTTATTAAACTTGGGGATCGATGCGCGGGCTATTACACTAAAAATAAATGAATAATATTTTACAGGTATTTAATTGACCTTATAAGACAACATATTTTCACTATTACAAATGGATTTGAGAAAAAAAAAAATTTCGACCCACCCTATTGTACACGTTTTGTGTCCTTGCGTCCATAGAGTTACTTTAAATACTTAAACATAATCGCGATCTAGCTAGCTACATATCAGTAATGTGTCGCGATCTTTTGGCACAGACGCGTCGTAATGTTGCCACTGTATTTTTATATTTATTTTTTATCTATTTTTTAAATCGTATATTTGTACTTCCCATAGATTTATTTAAATTTTATTTTATTTTTTTCGATTTGCATACAAGACCGTGCCTCATCTCAACCGTACATCGTCACCGGCCCGCACTGAAAACCAGCGTCGTAGACTCGTCGCATTCTGCGTGGGGTCACGGCATTAAGCTGAGTGCTCGGCCGTTTTGCGCGAACGTGGCGCATACTTCTCACAATATTAATTTATCCTTGTAAACCTATTACTTGCGCCTTTATCCGGCAAATAAAAAGTTTTTCTTTCTTTCTTTCTAGTATATCTTAGTACTAGAACTAATAGAGAGAACAAAAACTCCCATTAGTTCCACCGTAGAACTGTTTAGTAGAACTAGTGGGAACAAACGGAAACAGGGATGCAACCAAGGTGTGTTATGGAGAAAGCTACTTTTACGCCATTGAAGCCGCAGGCAGAAGCTAGTCTATAATAAATATTCAGCCAATGTATCTATCTAGATATATTAACTGAGTCCGGTGCTTTATCATAATATGTTGAAAAGGTATGCGTACATTGAAACTCGCTACCCTTTGTGTGCGCGGAAACCGGCGATACGTGGAAATATGAAGCTTTAGAGGTTATTAATATATCACAACAGGAGCAGAGCAAAATATGTACTCCGTTGGTGCTTAATACAATAATAATAATAATAATTTTCTTTTGCCTTGATTAAACAGATTCTTTTATCTACGACACATTTATCAAAGAAATCAATCAATTTGCCTAGCTTTTTCTTTTTTTAAGGTGTGAAATCAACCAATAACTTCTCCTGCTCTAGGGCGGAGGGAGAGGGCCTGCCAAATAGGAGGTTCCTTTCTCTGGAGCCCTGACCGCCGGTAGCTTGGACCCTGTTCCCGATACCGGTGGGACACTATTTTTTATATTTTTAAATTTTTTTTTTTGTATGTTTTTTAAAAAATATTTAAAAATGTAATCAGTAAGTTTATAAAATGAATAAATGGAATAATAATTTTATTTCAGGAAATGATTCCCATATCTTCTTCTTTTATATAAAAATGATGCTGTTCGCTAGTCTCGCTAAAACTCGAGAATGACCGATGGAGCGATTTGGCTAGTTTTGATCTTCAAATATTCGTGATGCTCTAGGGTGTTAAACGGTGAGAAAATATGGAAAAAATTTCGAAAATAAATCCGACTATTAGGCGGCAAACTTTGTATAGCCAGCTAGTTAATACTAAAAATAACAATACATTATTCAGAACAAACAAATAAACATGCAAATTATATTGTTCCCCGACTGCGATTATAATTTTATTGTGCTTTTGGGTAAGTATAAAGCTGGCCGGTCTACATTATCCTCTTATATGTATAAATATTTTAATATGGAAATTTAGAAAAAATATAAGTATTTTTTTTAAAGAATAACCATGAAGTTTCTTGCCGGTTCTACTTCATAAAACGACCTGTTGGACCCGTGAGCTAGCTTCTGAAGTTTTATAATTGGCCATGTCGGCCTTTGTAAAACAAACGCTTTTGAGTTTGAGCCACATTAGCGGTGGGCTTGCGGACAACGAGTATGATGTAGAGATGGGTAGTTCTCCGACCGGCCGTTCGGTAACCGTCCGGACCGAGGTCGAGTCGTAGACGGCGCCTAATATTTCACACGTGCCACCGGCCCGCACTGAAAACCAGCGTCGTAGACTCATCGCATTCTGCGTGGGGTCACGGCATTAAGCTGAGTGATCGGCCGTTTTGCGCGGACGTGGCGCATACTTCTCACAATATTAATTTTTCCTTGTAAACCTGTTACTTGCGCCTTTATCCGGCAAATAAAAAGATTTTCTTTCTTTCTTTCTTCTTTCAAATAGATGTCAGTAAAAGGATTAGGAGGACTTAGGAGCCCAGTCAGGGCCGAAGCCTACTGGGGCCATGGGTCAACTTCTGAAAGAGAAACCCGTGGTCCTAAAAAGCGAGGGCAACTAAAGGAACATAGATGTGGCTTTAGTCAGTAAAAGTTTGGCAGGCCCTCTCACTCCGCCCTAGAGCAGGAGAAGTTATTGGTTGATTTCCAACCTTAAAAAAAGAAAAAGCTAGGCAAATTGATTGATTTCTTTGATAAATGTGTCGTAGACAAAAGAATCTGTTTAATCAAGGCAAAAGAAATAAATCAAATCAACAAAACATTTGTTAAAACGAAGCCAATCAACCTTATTAAAATAACTGCCACGACTTTTTTCAATTTCGGCGCGCGTAAATTACTTCATTACCTTGAGGATCGAAAATCGGAGACCGAGCCAAGAAGATCGGTAAGGTCAGAAAGAAACGATGCTCCCTAAATCTGAGGATACTGAGCACAGTATCCTCTTCAGTAGGCTTATGAGGGCAGTTGCCCCCATAAGCCAAAAACAGGCAACTTAATGAGAGGAAGTTTCGAGAAAAAGAGAAGAGATTTATATATAGGTTAAACCAGGCTTACGTGTCTCAGTCGGAAACGAAAAACGCATTAAAAATTACATAATCTATTATAGCCGCCATACTTATAAATTAACCAGATCGACTCAAATATGCACCAAATTTTAAAATGCGTGTCTTAATTTTGTAAGTGGAGCAAGTTACATCGACTGGGGCATGTATGCCTGCCACACTCGTTTCGTTTTGCGTGAACGCTTGGAGTTGGTCACGAACCCAACTCCTTTGTTCGAACAAACGAATTGGGGGCGTGGCCAACTTCAAGCGTTAACGCAAAACGAAACAATTGTTACTTGGGTAGGTGGGCTGGTTTACCATAGAGAACAATCATTGCTGTCACTTTTGTGACCTGTTCAATAAAAGCTTCTACCCATAGCTTAACCCGTGTGTGTGTATGAAATAAAAAATATTTGAATTGTTTTCTATGTCGTAGACTATATTAAATTCCAGCGGTTTAGGCGTGAAGACTGAACAATCAAACAAAGTTACTTTCGCATTTATTATATTACTAAGTACGGATTTTTTTTTAAAGTTTCAATAAAGATACGGATTTTTCGAGTAGCTTTTGTGTTGTGTAGAGTTTTAGACATTTCGATTAAAAAAAGGGAATTATTGAAAAAAAAAATCTGCCGACCGTTTTTTGGCTTAATATTATCACGTTCCACGTACATTATTCTTAACTTCTCTACGTGACCACAAACAAAATAATGAGAGCATAATTTTTCTAGATTTATGCTGGCATTGTTCTACTATTCCACAATGGGGTATCATTTATCACCTTTTTGTTGTTTTAAGCACATTATTCCACTAGATATAATCCTCAGACTCATTATGTATTACGCTCCGATTAATATGATGAGATTGCTATTTAGCCGCTGGTTACAATTTAGTGGTCTAGGACATTTTTTAAAAGAAACAAAACATGTTTGGCGCGTGGGAACAGTGCGCGCCGTAGATGACTTGAGCTCGGACCGGTCTGTTACCGGACGGACGGACAGCGAGCTACCCATTGCCCGCTATCTGCGAGCCAGCGCCTACGGTGGCAGGAAATCAGCGTCGGAATCCCGGCGGCGGCGGCGGCGTGTGCGCCGTTGCCTGATGCGGTCGGCCTCCTCCTTTGTTAGCATTACTGCTTCGCAGAAGGAGGCGACCGCCTGCCACTCCTCCTCGCTCCGGAGCATGCTTGAACCAAGCCCCGGCGCGAGAGATCGCCGCCGCCGATCGCCCCCACAAGGACACGGCGATGCTCTTCCCAAGCGGGGCACTCCTCATTGTGTTCCTCATGGCTGCGCCAAATTGCGAGTCAAATAAAATTATGCATATTGATGTACTTACATATATGTGTAGTAAATAATAAGTAATAAATATGATTTTATTGATAGATAGGTTTATAGAAAAATAAGAAAATTGTCATAAACCCATCCGCGAAAAATGACTAAAAATTTCAAAACAAGCCAATTTAAGCAGTCTGATGCAGTTGGTGAACTTTTTGTCTTTTTTTGCGGCCCAGGTTTATGCCAAAGATTATGTGAAAATGAAACCCGGGGCCCTGGGACGAAGGCAATGAAAGGAGCAGGGTAGGTTTTTAGTCAGTAAGAGTCTGACACTATCTCCGGCCCCACCCAAGGGCGGGATTTTTCATTTGGTGATTTTACCTACCATAAAAAAAAATGATACTATCAACTTTTTTCCTACTTATGTGCGTTATCTATATACTTTTTTTTTCATACTCCTGTCGCAGGTATACAGAAAGAGATTTCTTTAGAAATAAGTCTTGTATTGTTTGAAAATGTTTTCAAGAATAAAATTCCCCTTTGTCCCTCTGTAGCCACACAATGAATATGCGCGACACGCTAAGCGGACCAATGTTGGGCCAGCTGGCAGCCAGTGGCACACTCATTTGTTTCATCGGCTATCAGGCCACTACGGTTAGTACACACTCCAATAACAATAGCTTGGTACTCGTAATTCAATGCGCTGAAGCTGATCAATGTTTCCTCTAAAAAAATTCCACGAGTCGATCCCAGATTTATTGCGGAAAATTTGCGAATATTCACGAACTAAAATAACAAACTGAATTCAATACAAATGAATTGTCGAAATTCTCTGCGACATGTAAAGGTGAATTGGCAATTAGGCGAATTTCGAATTGGCCTATCTGTGAATTAGGCGTGTAGAGAATTGGCGACTTTGAGAAGTAGACCTTTTGCTACTCGGTTGCCATTGTGAGAATTAGGAGAACTGATTGTTGTGGCAACAATTAGGGGAGGCTAATGTCGAGTAATAGTTTTGGCTGAAATTGTGAAAATGATGATTATGAATCGTCAGATATAATCAATTCAAAATATAGATAAGTCAATGCAAATTGCTACAGATCCATAATTAATATTGATCTGAGGTGACAAAAAGATAAATAAAATAATATATGTATTAAATAAATATTAATAATGTTTATCTCAATTTTGCCAATTTTCCAACCTTACAATTTTTTTGAAACTAATCCAAAATGAATACTTTTATATGCTTTTAAAAGGTTTATAAAAGAATCTTATAGGTATAGCTTCGAGACAGAAAATTATAAATGAAGTAACTTTTAAAAATCTAATTCAATACGATTCAAACCCTAACCCACGATCATCAAATCTTGTGTCGTTGAAGTGCTGAAGGGCCAAAATTGTGTAACGTAGCCGCAACTTGGCACTTACCACAAGTATTAACAAAGTCATAACTGATTTTCAGACGTTGGACGACATCGCAAAATGTTTAATGAGTTGCCTGTTCCTGGGCTACAACCTTTTCGATTTCTATATCATTTGCCGCTGGTGTGAGGAGATTACAAATCAGGTAACAACACAAAATAGTAGAGTAGGCTAAAAATGCCAAATAAAAAGCAAAAAAATGTAAAGCTCAAATTGTCAGACTATATTGAAAAATACACTTTTTTGCATGTACTCAACTTACCTTAATGTCTTTATCTGACGCTCGAGGATCGATTTTTTTTTTCTATCCTGACGGGGTGCGTTGAGGGCAGCCCATCAGGCTATATTATATATTTACAATGTGTAACGTTAAATGCGCAAAACCTGAAAATAATTTGCTCAGAATAACGAGCATAATCAATTCAACCACTTTTTAATTTAGGTCACATTTTTCCAAAATTCTTCATTAAAAATATTGCCGTGTCTATTTATATTTCATAGGTATTCGATCTTTTCAGAGCGCCAAAGTAGGTGAGGCCATTTACTGTTCCGGATGGGAGTGTGGCCTCTCCAAACTGCCGGGAGTGCGGTCCACCATCTTGTTTGTAATAGCGAGGGCCAGCAATCCCCTGGTCCTTACTGCAGGAGGGATGTACGACCTCTCCCTCACTTCTTATACGACGGTACGTTGAATTGAACGGGAAAGCTCCGAGCAATTTTAAAGTTTGACAATTTACTTTGTTCAAACTTCTTTCGAGTCTTACTAGAATGTAGCTTTCAAGAAGTTTCGAAATAAATGCGGTTATTCTAAAGTAAAATCCCTAGGGTTGTTAGGATTCTTTGAAAAGAACCACTTCGTGCACGTGACTGAATAAATTCGCTTGTTCAGAGAATTCATACTTACCTTTCTGTGAATTTTCCAGTGAAACTTTTATTTATTTCATACTAATTAGTGGCGGCAACTTCGTCCGCATCAGACTTGCAAAATAGGCTAGTCATTTAGTCATAATTTCAAGATTTTTTTCTACTCGAAGCTCTGAAACTTTTTTTCTTAAATAAACGTTGCCTAAGTTACTACTCATCAGCTATCTTCCAGTGACAGTTTCGTCAAATCAGATCAGCCGTTTCGTAGTAGCCGGAACAAACAGATAGACAAACAAGCAGAGAGACAGACAAATAAATAGACAGAGAGACCAATAAAATTGCATTCCTGTTATAGGCTGTGACTGTCATTTATTTCATGTCATGTGAGCCTGGTGACTGTCACCAAAGAAATATATTTTTTTTCTTTTATATATTACAAAAAGACAACAATTACGAAAGATATTGGGAAAAAAAAAATACAATATGTTTTTAAAACAATTACACTTTTATGTAGACATACGGCCGGGGCACATTGCTTGCTCAACTCAGTTTATTGTGGTCGTACCCGCCTCGCCCGAGGCAGACGGTGGGTTCCGACCTTAACATCTTAATTAATTTATTGACCAAACAACTGGTTGCTGTTTAATTTGTTTGTGTTTTATTTGAGGGTCACCTTGTACGAGGAAGTTTGAAACTTCTATGTGACTTGTGCCTAGCTGAACCATAGCTTGGAAATAATGGTAAAATAACTTCTTTCCGCTTCATTTCGATGCGAGAGGGAGCGTCAAAATTTTACGGTAAAGACCCGTCCATATTCCTACAATTTCTCTTTGGTTTTTGGGTTTCCGAACCTGAAAAGGAAAAAACGGATCCCTTATAGGATCACTATGTTGTTCGTCTGTCTGTCAAGACCCTTTATCTCGGGGACGCGTGGAAGTATCGAGTTGAAATTAATACCAACTCAGGTCTGCGATCCCTTGAAGTTGTGAAAAAATCAAACTTATAAGTTAACGAAGCAAAAAGCGTATATTTTGACACTCTCAGGGGAATCAAAATTCATAGGGTACTTAAATTCCCGTTGACCAAGGTCTTTTTTTTTTTGGTGGTGGGTAAAATCATCCAATGACATCTCCCGCCTTTGAGCGGAGTGGGAGATAGTGTCAGACTCTTACTGAATAAAAATCCACCCCGTTCCTTCGTGGCCTTAGATACCAGGGCCGGGTTTTCCTTTCGGAAGCAAACCCTTGGCCCCAGTAGGCTTCGACCCTGCCTGCCTGCAGTTAGCAGGCTGGGTCTCTACGGTTTGCTGACAACTCCTTGAGGCGCGCGGGAACAGTGCGCGCCGTTGACGACCTGGGGTTAACCTAACCTAACCTAACTTGACCAAGGTCTCATAGCATAAGTATCTTAGGAATAAATCTGAAAATTTTTAGTTACGTCACAATAAAGAAATACTTTTTTCGATTCAGAAAAATCTTCGAGACTCGATTCAGGAATTGATTTATTTGCATAAGTTAGTTTTGCGATCCTTCGGGCTATGTCGGTAATTTTGGTTCTCTTGCGGACATCTTCGATTGTAATTCGATTGTGAAAGAAAACAACATATCCATTACCAAAGTACCTCCCAATATCTTCTTCAAGTATTTTCCTGCTTTATTTTTCCATATTGATGGTTTTTTTTTTCTTTTCAGCTGGTGAAGACGTCCTACAGTGCTTTGACGGTGCTTCTTCGATTCCGGCACGACTAGATGCATATATATAGCACTATGAAATATTTCTTAGTTAAATGTATGGTATTACATGAATACTTCTTATTTAATCATGAATTATTTAGCTTTCAGTATCTAGTAGATATTGTTATTTTCTTTCTGGTTCACAAAATAACAGCAATTAAATGAATTTTGCACACAAAATTGAAATTTTATTATCTAAATGTTTATTTACCTCGTTTTTTAGTCTGATAGTTCGTTGAGCAATTATTTTATTTTTTGTAACTAGCTAAAGTAATAATATGTATTTTTTTTTGTGAGAAGCTTTCAAATAATTTTTAGAGATAAGTATACTTACTACGGAACAAGGCGTAAAGTCCCGCAAATCTTCTTTGAAAAGGGAGGATCCTGCGAACAAATGGGTGCTGGTGTCTGGTCCGGGCAATTGCCTGATAGTTGATTTTGGGCGATAATACCGCGATGTTGGCAATAATACCGCGATGTTGGATTTTACATTTTAGTTATTATGTGGCGACATAGATGTGGTGAGAGTCGCGGAAATCCGTGGCTTGAGAGATGCATAGGACCGTACGTTATGGCGACACTTGGGGGAGGCCTAAGTCCAACAGTGGACGTCTATTGGCTGAAATGATGAGGATGATGATGACTTATGTGTTGTTACAAACATCTCCTGGTTTAGGTCACTACCTGAGAGGGAATCTCAGACTTTTTCTGACTGATACTGACCTGAGTTTCTTCAGTTGTTCTTTGCGTCACAGGGACACACTCTTTCGAACATTCCCGCTGTCCAGTATGTTTTATCTGTAGTTAAGGTTTTTTTTTTTAGCCCTTACTGTCCCACTGCTGGGCAAAGGCCTCCCCCAAGTCCTTCCAAACCTTCTTCTCCCGCGCCGTCTCAAACCAGTTAAGTTTAAAAAATAATAATCTTAGGGTGTTTTTATTATCATGCGGATTTAGAGGTATGCAGAACAGTGAGTAAAGTCCCGCTAACCTACATTGAAAAGGGAGGATCCTCCGACCAGACAGGTGTTTTGTCTGGTGGGCTATTGCCCGATAGACAATTTCGGGTTGTTCTATATTTTCAAATCGCGCGGAGAATCTTACTTGCGCGATGCAGGATTAGTTCTTATGTGACGACATAGATGTCGCTACACGGATTTCATTACGCGTGCGGGATTGCCCCGCCTTTTAATAAACATACAATACAAGTATGTATGAAAAAGACATACGCATGCGGAGCAAATCCGCATGATAACAAAAACACTCTAATAAGATGAATATTTTATTAGATTTGTAATTAAAAAAAATCTAATTACAAGTAAACTCAAAAGATTAACAAGTATATTTTCTTTAAAACCTTTTAACTTTCGCATAATACAGTTAGCTGGAACTAATAATTAGGAACGGGACATCTTTGAAATATGTCTCGTACAAGAGACATGTCACTGTCTTGTAATTAGATACAAAGAACAAACGAACAATAAATATTAATTAAATACTTCTAGCAAAGACACCGCCCACAGCCTACTGCATGGGTCCTGTGTCCATTGCACACAGGTTGATGTTTTAATATATATATTTATTTACGATAGAGCGAATCGCACCATTTATTTAATAATGACAAATATTTATTTTGCAAATAGGTTTTGAAAAACACTTTTACATGTCAACATTTTTTTTTAACCGACTTCGAAAAGGAGGAGGTTCTATGTTCGGCTGTTTTTTTTTTATGTATGTTCACGGATATCTCGGTCAATTGTGGACCGAATTCGAAAATTTTGGTTTTCGTTGATAGATTATACTTCCGAATTGGTCCCATAAAAATATCTTTTTGATCTGATGATAAACTTCAAAGATATACGACGAAACTCTTCAAAAAATCATAGCAGAACTGTCTTAACAAGTAAAATTGCTTTGTTTATTAATTGCCATGTAGACGGTGAGTGACTGAAGGAAGAAGGGGAGGGGATGCATAGAACCGATCTGATGATGAAACCGGAAGGTAGGTAAGAACTGGAATTCTGTAATAAATCCGTGTATCCTAGCCGTGTTGTGTATTATTAGAATTGTCATGATGATTTGATGATGGAACCAAATAGCGGAAGGTATCTGTTTAAGTATGACTGAGGGGTACTATCACAAAAAAAAACGGTTATTTAAAAAACTAAAAAACCCGACTGCTTTTCTGAGCATTCATGAAAAAGCCCTAAAACAAGAAAGTCGTTGTACCCGATTGCACTTATCTATATAATATTTTAAATACTGGCAGTCGGGACCCATTCTAGAATTGAGAGCACATACCTACATTACATTGCAGATTACTCCAATCTATTGACTAGACGGCTGATTTTCTAGAATGGGTGAAAGAACTTGGATAAAATTTGGTGCACGGGTAGACCTTGTCCCAGAATAGCACATGGTATATCGCGGAAGTAGGTTTTCCTTGGGATATTTTTCCAGGTTTTAATTTTTTAATTTAGATTGTACATAAATATACAACAAAAATGCTTTTGTATGTATGGACCCCCTAATAGTTAAATAGTGTAACTAACACAACTTTCTTTTATATATATACATAGATATGTTATGGCCATATCATAGAAATTGTTCACTTCACGATATGGCCAAGTAAAACTGGCCAGATCGTTTTAAACGTTAAAGTTTGATAATATTTTAATACGCGTTTAGCCTACTTTCTTTAGACCTTTTATTAGAATAGAAGTCCTACATCAACGATATGGCCAAACGAGGATTGACATGTCATCAAATGTTTACGTTTAAACGATGTGGCCAATTTAACTTGGTTATATCATGAAGTGATCAATTTCTATGATCTGGGCATAACAAAATAAAAACATAGAAATAATGAACTCCAATTCTCGGATTCAATTTAAGATAATGGAAACGAACACAAACTTGACATGCACGTGTACTCGTCAACAAAATGTTTAATTAAAAGCCTACTTAATTGAAACAGGAAGATACACATAATATCGGCTGAAAAGATCACTTGCCCATATCGGATAATTGCGGATACACAATGTTACGGTTCTTAAAGAATATTTGGATGAAATTATCCCTAAGCCATGCTGTAAAAAACGCTGGGCCTAGGGAAAAGGCCTTCCATGAAATCGTTTACCGGCTCACCTTTATGGAAGGTAAAGTACATAGTAATAAGCTTCTCACGTACTCCTTTTTTGTTATCTTCTAATACTATCAGTCACTGCGGTTGGGTAAATGCGCTCGTCAAGCAAAGGCGTTGAAGGTCATAGTTTACAACTACTGTCTACACAGATTGAAACTAGCAAGTTCAACTTTATTGGGACGTTGGTTTGCAACCACCTGGTCCACCTTTAACTTTACTAATTTATCATTCTTACCAAGGAGTATTGTATTACCCAGTTACTGGGAAGTGTAAGTCAGTTAAGCAGTCACTTCATGCAATATATTAGTTATCATTTCAGCCAAAAGGCATAATAAAAATAACTACTGGCCCTGTGTGTCATCTGCCCACCTTGTGGGAGGCCTACCAATGCTGCTTTTTCCAGTACAAGGTCATCACTCCAGAATCTTTGGCGCTCTTCGACCATCTCTTTTGCGAGCAATGTGCCCTGCCCACTGTCACTAAAGTTTGGAGGTTCTTCGGGCTATGTCGGTAATTTTAGCCTTCCTGAGGATATCTTCAATACTGGAGAATACAAGTATCTTTAAGTATTCGGTTAAACTAGAAACCGACATAATCAAAATTAGAAAAAGGCTAAACTGATGCCAATAACTTTCTAAGAGACTGTTTGGAAATGTGAAAACGATTTAATTTTAAGACATCGCTCAACAAATGATTTAAAGGTATGCGAAATATGGTGTAGGGTACCACATATCTCTGTTGAAAAAGGAGTATTCTCCGACTAGAGGGGTTTTATGACTGTTCCAGGTAACTGTTCGGTAATTGTTTTCTGTCTGTTGTATATATTCTAAGCGCACGGAGAACTCTGATATTGCGATTCAGGATTCTGAATTTTGTAGTTTCTATGTGGCGACATAGATGTCGCTTCAGTCAAACACAGGAATAATACTGAATTCAATTTCACGTATTATTATAGAGAATACCATTACCTTACTTTCGCTCATCTCAAGTGTTCATCATGGGTTCCTCGGAATTAATATGAAGATAGGAGAATTAAGATGTAGATCGGAGAGAAGATAGTTTTATATAGCTATCTAAGAACATAAACTAGAGAACAACATCTTAATAATATTCATCGACAATGATAGTTAATTCTGATATAAGAGGGAACATTTCATCATTGTAGCCGAGGCATAATAAGATTCCGGAGTCAAACGCAAAGCCGTTTTAGAACATTATAATATTATAGTAAGAAGTGATTTTTAGAATTTTATACACCTTGATGGAGCTGTGATAAATAGTAGGGTAGGTGTTGAAAAGATTATTTTGTAGATATTTCTTTAATCTGACCTGTTGGGTAGTTTTTTTGAGGTGGGAAATTATCTAAAGACTTCTTCCACTCTGGGGTGTATCGAGAGGGCGTGTTTTTACTGACTTAAATGCACCTGTGTCCGTCAATTGCCCTTTGCGTTCCAGGACCGCGGTATAGCTTGCAGAAATTCCCCGTGGCCTGCGTGTTCATATCTACATTAATGCTTAAAGATGCCGTTCATCCGCCAGGTATCTCAACATCTGACGACTACCTTAGCTACACAATATTCAGTATTATCACAAGGAGTCTAAGCTTCACGGTGGTGTGCCTCCAGATTTGGCACTTGTGTTGCGACGATCTGCTCCTGGATGACATGTTATCCTGCTTCAACGTCTGCATTATACACTTGATCACACTTTGGAAACTTACTATTATGGTAAATGATAGATATAATGACCAAAAGCCTTAGTACTAGACCTTTTTTTTTAATTTAGAAAGTGTAAAACCTTTTTGTAGTTTGCTGTAGGCTCATGATAAATATTCTCTTACTAGGTAGCTTTAGCAAGGCAAGAAAAGGATGTCTAGGACGAGGTTTTTACATAAGCTAATATTCTGGGAGAAAAGGCAGACATTGTGATAAGAACAATGTACATTAAAATTTCATATTTATGGACTCAAAATAATGTAGTTGGTAGCTGCATTACATTTATGCTGCTACATTTTATTCGGCTTGTAAGCAAAGCAAATATATTTATTACGTTTTTGTTTTATAAATGGTCTTTCTGTTTTTGTTTCTTCTTTGACAATAATTTATTAGTATTTAAATTACTTCTACAAAAAGATCTTTCGGAATCAATTTATAACTACTTGGAAACTTTTTAAAATGGGTAGATATTTTATTGGCTTCCTAGTTAAGGCAGAGTTATAATATTTTACGTCCTTTACAAAATTTTGTGTCACCATCTACTTATGGAACCATTCATCTCTTTTAAAACTGGCAAATGAATATGGTTCCTTTGAGAAAAAAGTAGACAACTTTCTAGAGGCTTTGGCACTTTTGCAGATACTATAGAATCCAATAAGAAATAAAAGTTCAATTCTTATTTCAGGTGAAAGATAAAGAAGTGTTCAAGAAACTGGCAAAGGCTTTAGATTCACCTAGTCTCGATATATCGACACAAAAGCGAAAGGATATTGTACAATATTGGGTTGATACTCATATGAACTATTTGAGTTTTTTATTGTCGATAGCCTATGGAACCCTATTTGTTTGGTAAATATGCTTGTTATGATGTCCATTTTATATTTAACATTGATAAAATTACTTTTATTTTACTGTTATTTTGATTTCTATGACAATTACTGATTTTTGTTTTAATTCTTATGACATTGTTTATTTTATTTTATTTTGATTTGACATGTTTTATTCAAGTTTTAATTTTTACTCTTTTGACATTTTATTTTTATTTTTTGTTTTATGTAAATTTTATGACATTTTAAAGTTAAATTTAATTTAACTCCTCGAATGTACCAGACACTCGGAATCTCCAGTGTAGTTTGTACTTTGCATGCCTTCTGGTTAAATATGGCTGATGCTTATTATCATTGATATATATGTACTATCGCAAGAATATAGGTCGATGCTTATTATATTTTTATGTAACCATTTTTGTACCCAAATATCTATTTTATTCCATTCTATTTTGTAAAGTGTTACATTTTTGTTTTATTTTATTATTGTGAATGTGGGAACTATGTGGATTACTTTTCTTTTTCTGTAATTTGAACATAAACTACTGCACTACTACTACTGCTGCTACTGTGGAGTACTGCAGCCACATATGGGCTGGTGCTGCAAAATCCACCTAGCGGCTTTGGACTCGGTGCAAAGGCGTGCGAAGAGGCTAATTGGTGATCCAGATTTGGTCAAGTCCAATCTTCAAAGGCTTGAGAACAGGCGTAAAGTATTTCGATTTTATACAGGATGCAGAGTGTGCGTGGGAATTGCATGACTTAATTCCGCCATCTCCGTTCTACCATCGGACAAACCGACGTACGGCGAATATCCACTCTAACGTTATTGTCATTGGATGATTTTACCTACCATAAAAAAATGCCTTACGTTGTTGACACTTCTACGGTCCGAACTAAGCGTTTTGCCTAGTCGTTTATACCGCGTACATCGAAGGACCAATAAATATCTGAGAGAACGTTAGGGTACGTAGTCAGCCCTAATTGTAACTTTTATTCCTGGGTATAGTTTTTTTCTATTCAGCCATAAATCATCCCCCTTCGGTTTGATGCATGTCGTGGCAGCCTTTAATAAAGGCTGCCAAAATGCAAAATGAGGCAAAATAAATCAAAATTCAACTCGACTCAAAATGCAGTTTTGTCGGCACTCGGCAGTTTTGCGCGGACATGGTGTATAATTTTTCATAAAGAATGTTTGTAATTTGTAAGTTAGTCCCAAGATTGCATCTTTTCTGCCAAATAAAATGTTCTTCTTTCTTTTTCTTTCAAAATTTTGCTACATACTGACCTTAAAATTATGAGTCATCATCATCACTTTCCTGTCCTTGTCCCTTATTAAGAATAAGTACTTAGGGTCGGGACAACAGCTTTTTATTTTCCATCACCTCGAAGCATTGTCCAATGTTGTCTTCCGGCACGCTGTATTACTTTACTCATCATAAAAATGATGAGTTATTAAACCTTTACAGGCAAACATACGCATTGCTAGACAACGTGGACTACAATCTGATGTTGGATGTGAAGGTCCCCTACGAGTACAACGGCTATCCTCTACGCTACATGCTGACCTACGTGGCGGTGGGCGCGATGTTTCATTACGCTTCCATGATGACCGTGTTGGCTGACGTGATCACACAGTCTCATCTAATTCCGCTTATTTGCCAGTTCCATGTGCTTGCAGACTGCTTTGAAAATATCTTTGAAGAATGTGCTGTAGAATTCCATGGTAAGTCGCCAGTCAAGAGAGAATAAATAGTTGTGTGTTTTTAAATCATGCATTCATGGTTATAAATCATGGATTTGCTCCGCATGCAGAAAATTTTAAAAGGCAAAATAAAGTGCTCCGCTTGCGTATTGCACGCATTATAATAAATACTTGTATGAAAAGGACATTTGCGTCAGTTATATCATCGTTTACATCGTTACTTATCCATGTGCTGAGTTTGAGTTGTGTTTAACGTTAACGTCATCGAAACGTTTACCGCATTTGGCTCTCTGATTGGTTAAGAGCTTGGAGCGAGCCAATTGGAGCTTCAAACATCATAAATGTGTCAATCGCGTTAACGTAAAACAAACTTGCACTAGACACTAAACTGGTGAGATCATATATTTTATTGCATTAATATTTAATGTTAAAGTTTTTATCTGAATCTGGAGATCTTCCTGGAGCGGCCTTACTGTCCGATTATTATTTAGGTGTCTTCAAAGCTAGAGTGAAGAGGCTCTTAATAAATTAGTGCGATTCACCATTAACGATTGCATCACTGCTTACCATGAGGTGGGATCGCAGTCAAGCACTAGTTCATATAATTAAAAAAAAACTCATAGTAATAGAACATTCTAAGGTCTACCTATGAAATTGCCGTTTTTTTAATTAAACAGGTTGCTTTGAATTGTTATATCTTTGGATTGACTTGGAATTATAAGTTCAAATAAGCTGTATATTAAAGATATGTTATTCTTTTTTCGAGATGAGGTATTTATTGGTTTCTTTGTGTTTCGTATTTTCTGTAATATTGCAGTACTTTTAACCATGAAACTATCATAACTCTCCACAAACGCTCCGAGCTTATGCAAACAATGTAAAAAGTTTACATAATCCTACTTTAATACCATTTAGTTTTCAAGTACGTTAAAAAACTCGCACTAGGCCGTAAGAGTACTTTCCCGAAGCAAAGTTACCAACATTCAATATTTGTTTTGTTCAGCGTCTTTTCCAGATATCAGTAGACAGGAATTGGTCAAGAACAATTTGTTTGTGGACATATACTTGAAGAGATTGAGCGACTTAGTGGCACAGCATCAGGTTATTTTGGAGTAAGTTTCAGTGAGATTTTCTTAGATAAACCAGCCGTAGACAAGAGGCCTTCTCAGTAATCTAAACATGACAGACGGGAAAGTTTTTTTTTGTCTTTTAGGTTTATTCGTTGAGATTTCATTGCCCTCTGGAGAACTGTATTCCGTTTTTGAATTTATAGTACTTCTAGGTGTAAGAACTTATAGTTCCTAAATCAATTGTGAATCGTAGAGTTGACAAACAAACGCAAACAATACGCTTTTTTTATTTAATTTTTTTTTTATTTCACTTTTGTATTTATAAAACGTCAGAAGCAATACACGCTTCCAATTTATTGTTGAAATCTCCATGGTTACTCTTTTAGAAAAAATGTTTGGTTTTACAATATTTCCATATTTTTTTTAGCCAAACTATGAACTTAAAAAGGATTTTGAGCAATCCAATGCTGGGACAATTAGCCTGCAGCGTCATAATCAATATCCTGGTTGGATACCAAGCTACAACAGTAAGTAAAGCATCCAACATTAAATTGAAAACGGCGAAGCTTTTCCGATGAAATATGATTAACTTCATACGGCTTAAAACCTGAAGGGCGATTATTAGAAAGGTTTTTATGGATGTGTGTATTGGGACTTTGGGGTTGTACAGACTTTGGGAGCCATATTGAAGCTTTTCAAATAGGTAAAGGTTTGAGCTTTTGTTCGCTTAAGTCATGTATAAGTAAAAAAACTAGCCTTTTTACTTAGTGACGCCATACAACTAGCGGCCCGAATAATATTCAGCTATACAATCGGCTTCTTGTATTTGCCTTGCCCAGATATTTGACAGACACTGGCAAGTCGCAAAAATAATTTTGTTTTGCGTTTATCCAGCAAGTGCGTCGGTAAATGGACGGAATCTTATTTCTGTCTGAAAGTATTAAAAGAACCTAACATGAAGGAGATAACGGGGGCCCGTAATTCCCTTGGGACCTAATCTGTCCATATTGGGTTATCGTTAGTTTTTTTGTGCATCGGTTGAGTATAATTAAGGCTGCTAGTGATACGGCGACGTTAATTTAAAAGTTAGGCTGGGCTGACAGCTGAATGACTGGTTAAGCTCGTTTGCTGCGATTAAATATACAACATTAGATTCAGTATTTGCGAAACCCAAACCACGTGTTTAGTATTTTTATGTAAGGAATCTATATACAAAACATAACTGTATCATAAAAAATCATAAGCTTGGTATGTTACCTGGTTGTCTGCACATGGACAAATACATGGTCATTGGGCAATCTGGGCGTCTCAGGGATTGTTTTGCTCTCGCACCCAGCTGTACGCTGTCGTCTAATGGCCGCTATAACATTTAGTTAAATACCTAAGCAGATGGAGTTTAAGTGAATATTATGATCATATTCTGAAAACTAATATTTTTGTGCTTACTGTTCTTGATAGATGCCTCGTTGGTATTGTAGTTGATAAAATATGTACGGTGTACCAATTTAATAGTTTTGTTTATTTCGCAGACTTTTACGCAAAGCTTGGGCAAGTTCTTCCAGTCACTACTGTATTTGAGCTATAACATGTTAGTTCTGTATCTTTTCTGCCGATGGAGTGAAGAAATCACCATCCAGGTAACGAACCTCATCATCTTTCATCTTCACCACCGAAAGATTTTTACTAATCGCTGGCTTACCCCTACATCTACAATAGTGTCCCTTCAGGATAACCACGATAATCAGCCAGCACGCTGCGTCCATCCTTGAACAGGAATAATAATATGTTTAAAAAATAAATTATGGACCAATTTGACTGCATCGTCGCTATCCATCAGATGAGACAGCGGTCAAGCGCGAACCTATCAACAATAAAAAAAAGTTTGGCAAGTCAAATTACAATTCTGACAAGAACTGCAATGTTTTGGGTTTTGTTAACCTAATTCTAGTTCTAGTTCTAGTTGTGCTCGAGTACATAAGTTCAAGAAGAGTTCTTTATTTTATCTTGCAGAGTCAGAACGTTGGCCAGTCAGCGTACTTCTCAGGTTGGGAGAGTGGCATATCACAAGCACCAGGCGTCCGTGCCACTATCATGCTGGTGATCGCTCGGTCCAACAAGCCGCTCGTATTCCTGGCGGGCGGCATGTACCCTCTGTCGCTGTCGTCTTATACCACTGTGAGGATTATAATTTAAGCAGTGGCGTAGCTAGTCTGTATCTAAAGTTTCAATGGGACCCCATATAAAAAATGGTGTTTTTTACAAATGTTTGGTTTACCCTACGAGACGATTAAGCCTAATTTGGGGCCTCTGTCGCGCGGTGGCCCCATACCATTGATATGGCAGATACAGCGGTATTTACGCCCCTGAATTTAAGGCTCCTACAGATATGCGCGACAATGCGTTATTATATAATGGTTATACAGTAAAGAGCTTTCGCACTGTTGCGTTGCGCCTATTTGTGGAACATTTATAAATCATACTTAGAAAATCGGTTGGTCACATTTCCCAATCTTGATGACACAAATGTTTAAATGATTACGTCAACCAATCCTTCTATCTGACTCGGTTTAATATGTAGTTTATTGCAAAAAATATTATAAATCTAACCTTTAATGACGATTCATTTTGCAAACTTTAGAGACATAATTTTTTACTTAACTCTAAGTGAAACTGTTTTCTTGGTAATTTTATATTCTACGACTTTTTTCAATAGCCCATTATTAAAGGTTTGCGTTAGATCAACACGTTTGCCTTGAAATAACCAAAACATAAAGACCCGGTTATACCAATCAGGAAACACAGACTCCAGTAGAGAATTCTACTCCATAGCTGTATGCACAATGAATCAAATGAATGTGCTCCCATAACGTTTCATGCGTTTTGTGATTAGGAGGTCCGCCGCTGAGTTTGAGAATTTACCTAATAATTGATATTTTATTATTTTTCAGCTGGTGAAGACTTCATACAGCGCTTTCAATCTTCTTCTTAAGACGGACGAGTAGATGAAGAAGAATTTATCAAATGTCGTAGGCAGACTAGCACATTAGTACCTTCACATGTAGTAAGAAAAATAAATCTATGTTTTTTTCAGTAGGTACGTTTAGTAGACCATTAAATGAACTTAATAAAGTATATATAATATTGTGTTATTTGTTATCATCAACATTTCAGTCGAAAGTCGTCCACTGTTGGACATATTATGGCCATGAGGACCGGTCCTGTGCGTCTGGCATCCATCAGGTTCCTGCGACTCTTACCAGGGGCCCAAGTCTGATATTTTTATAAAGTCGTCATTCCAACACGATTCCATTGTCATTTTGCTAAAATTTCGTAATCTGCGAAATTCATAACGACTGACATTGGTCGGCCAGTGGTCTTTTAGCTGTCAAAATTAAATGTGACATTACTGCTTACTGTTTAATTAGAGCGGCCTCTGCCCGGCGTTTTCAGTGTTTTGATTTTGTTGTGATTTATACAACATTCATTTGTCATTATTTAGGTAGTACGAGATTACTATTCTATGCCATTTCTTTCAATGGAGTGTTAGTTGTTGATCATTGGAAAGTCTTAATGACGCCATTATATTAGTGGATTACCAAACTTATCAAAATCATCAATTATGAAATCAATGATAGGCCATTCCGACACTATTGTAATAATAGACTTGAGGCCCAGGTCGTCGGTCTACAGTGTGAGGCAACACGCACTAGTCCACGTGCCGAAAGAGTTACGTGGACCAGTGCGTGTGCCAATGATGACATACGACTCTGAGACATGGTCGTACACAATGGCCTTCATTAGAAGGCTTAAATTCACTCAAAGAACACAGGAGAGGGCTATACTCGGAGTTTCCTTGCTTAATCGGATCAAAAATGAAGATGTTGATGAGCCAAGATTACGGACATAGCTCGAAGAATCGTGAAACATCAAAAATTAGATTTGTTTATTTCAAATAGACCAATTACAAGCACTTTTGAATTGTCAAAGTGTCGGTTAGTCCAAAAAAAGTGAAGTTAAATTGCACGTTCCAAAGCGTAGATCACTTTGGATAAAAACGTGCAAGACACTTTATGGCACAAGTGGCAGTGAGCAGGGTACATTGCTCGTAAATGGTTCTGAATGATTGTGTTATTAAATATACATAATAACTTCAACAAAATACCAATAAAATGTTCCGTTTTACCTTACATTAACAAATTGATGTAGCCCATTCATCCGAGGCTGTGGCTTTTTCAAATCAACTCCAGGAAATATAAATGAAAAACAAACAAGCGCTCTCTCAGAATTTTCCGGCTCGTCTTATATATAATATATTTTATATATTCCCGGAACGACGCCAGTTGAAGAAGATTTATCGGTTTTCACTTCAGTACATATTTATCTTGCAGCAATTAATACTCGTAATAACTATTTATTATTGGTTGCATTTAAAATAATTCTCTTATTTATTACCTGTTGCTATCATTACCGGTTTTCGTTACTTATATTTTTGCCTATAGTTTTAATATCCCTACATATTATAAAATTCCTCCACTGTGCCTCTATATATGAAAGTGATGAACTCAAAAACTACTAAACATATTTTCTTGCAGTTTTCATCAATATATAAAATTATTCTTAAAAAAGGTAAATGTATAAAAAGATAATTTCAACGATATTAAAACGCTAGTGTTTTATATATGTATCTGTTGTATAGCATATTCGTGTATCTATTGTAATATGTTTAGTATTGTTGTGACAATACCAAATATACAATGACGGCCCATTTCATGTCCAGTCCATTACAGTGCATTATTAACGTTTGCTTGAGATCATTGAGATATAAGTAGCTGTAATTGCTTGAAGATTGTTATTATCAAAAAGGTAGAAAACGGCAAACAGTCGTTGTGCGACTGACAACGAAGCGAACATTTTTCACATTTTTTAACCAACTTCGAAACGGAGGAGGTTCTATGTTCGGCTGTACGTATTTTTTTTTTATGTATGTTCACCAAATATAACATATCTCGGTCAATTGTGGACTGATTTTGAAAATTGTTGTTTTCATTGAAAGTTTATACTTCCGGATTGGTTACATAGAAATGTTGTTTTGATCCTAATGGTAAACTTCGAAGATATAGAAGGGAACTCTTCAAAAATCAAAGCAGAACTGTCGTTTTATGTATCTTCACCGATATCTCAGTCAATTGTGAACCGATTTTGAAATTTTTAATAAAAATGTTTCAAATATTATATTTCCGCATTGATCCCATAGAAATATTGTTTTGATTTGATGATAAACTTCGAAGATATAGAACGGAACTCTTAAAAAAATCAAATCAGAACTATCATAATAAGTATAAAATTGCTTTGTTTATACATGTAGTCGGTGACAGACTGAAGGAAGAAGGAGAGGGGATACATAGAACTGATCTGATGATGCAGCCGGAAGGTAGGTACTGGAATTCTGTAATAAATCAGTGTATCCTAGCCGTGTTTGGTAGGTACCTATCATTAGAATTGTCTTGATGATTTGATAATGGAGCCGAATGGTGGAAGGTTCAATTTAAGTTTGCCTTCGGTCACATTGCAAGGAAGGACGGTGGCAACCTAGAAAGGCTTATCGTGACCGGTAAAGTGGATGGGAACAGGCCTCGTGGACGCAGCCCAATACGTTGGTACGACCAGATCCGCACCGCTCTTAACTCTATGGTATATAATGCCCTCCACACCTCCAGAGACAGAAACAGATGGAGAAACGTCGAGCGAATGAAAGTGATGAAGCAGGGAGGTCACGACCTTCAGCATTGAGGAATACGACGCAAGGAGAGAGGGGTATTCCAACCAAAAAGTGTGAAATATAAAACTTAAAAAAAATATACAACCGACTTCAAAAAACAGAAAAAAGTACCAAATAACTTTAATTTCGAAAGTCGGTGTTAAATAACGAAGAGACCAAACTATTATAGAAACACCGACTTCCAAAATTAAAGTTATTTTGCACTTTTTTGTGTTTTTTTGAAGTCGGTTGTATTTTTTTGTAAAAAGTTTTTAGAGTAAAAAATTACCTGTTTTAAATCTAATTTTTTTCTTTTCGGGTATGGTAAAAAAGATGGAAGACCACCATGGCCCACGCACACAACTAGTCCACCACAAAGAACTAAGTGCGGAAACCAGACCACAAAGATGAGTTAAGACTTAGGTATTTTAGAAGCAGCTTACTCAATTCTTAACATACTAATTTCAGATGGAGCATTTAAAGTATTACATGCTGTAGATATAATACAAATAATCGTGGTAAGAAACAGGGAACGTCAGGGATTTGATCCCATTTGTCCCTAATGATGGACCAGCCACAATAAAGCCAGGAATTATAGATCGCAGTTGACATGAATTGACCCAAATTGCCTGTATGATTACACACGTGCTGATTTCCGTGCGTCATGAGTTAATAACACAGATTCCCAAGTATAAACCCTATTGAAGCGAATCATTTTAATGAGAACCATTGTCGTTCTGTAGCTATTATTATAAAGCTACAGAAATTCGGTGCAATGTTGTATAGGTACTAAATAAGTGAGTACAGCAGGACAGTTTTACACAACAGGCGAAAACAGACGCATTCACACTTAGCCCCACTTTTTTTGAGGTAGAAATTAATCAACGGACTTCTACCACTCTAGGATGGAACAAGATAGCGTATCAGATACTCAGGGGCTAAAACTCACCTATGTCCGTTGTTATTTGCGTTCTAGAGTTTCGCTGATAAATTATTGCGTTGACCCTACTAGGCCTTAGAGTCATTACGCACTATCGACTTGTCGGCGACTTTAGTCTCTCGGCGACCAAAACATAGGGAACTAGGGCCGGAGACCAAGCCGAGCGCCAGTATTTCAAGTACATATATTCATGTAGAATGAACATTGTTATTTGACGTTTCTTTCCACTTCACGACGTCCGGTCGTTACGACAGTTGCTCGCAGTGTGAGTGCGTAAACATCTATTTGAACTAATGAAAGCCACAGTCACTGTCGATCGAGTCGCCGGCGACAAGTCGACAGTGCGTAATGAGCTTTCAGTTTTGTTGACATCTCTTTGAGGCTTGTGTGGAATACTATGCGTCGTCGACTCGAGTCTGATCCTTACCGAACAGCCTGATGGCGAACTACCCATTGCCCTCGCGCTTAGCGGTAGCCAGAAATGGCTCTCTGACTCTCTACACCTGAAGATTTTCTATCAGTGATTGCTGCAGCGAGAGCATTGCCTCACGGTTGCGCCGATAGATAACGTTGCGAACATCTCCTTCGCTTGCATTACTGTTTTGTAGAACACTTATGCAACAAAACACTTAATGCAGAAACGAAAAATGATCGATCCATCCCTGTGAAATGTTTGAAGGTTACAGAGACAGGTAGAGAGACACAGGCTAGGCTGTCTCACACACACAGGCTGCCACAGGCTACTTGCCTATATATCTACCTGCTAGGGCTGTGGGGGTTATATGAAAGAGCCACCTGGAATATAATGGCAGCTGAAAACCTACCCGTGTACATTTTAACCTTTTGAATACCGTAATTAGAGACACAATAGAAAGGCAATAGGTGTGCACCGGTGTCGTCTTTGGACTTTACAGTTTAATCAGTAAAAGTCTTATATTTCTTTCATCTCACTTAGAGTGGGAGAAGTTATTAAATTATTTCACAAACTCAAAAAAGAGACAAGAAAGAGCCAAATACAGCGAGCGCAAGAGCACCTCATTCACTCGCTGTTTTAGTATCTGTTCTCTGTGCGAAACTGACCTTCTGTACCAATTTTTTGTGGTTAAGGGTTCCAATGCAAAAGCAAATTAAAAGGTAGTGACGTTAAAAGCGGATGCAAGCCATTCCTTTGACCGGTTCTAGTGAAAAGCTCATGTAAATTCGTCAGGAACAAATGCTGGGTCCGGGAGTTAACTCCGTTTGTGTTTCCCAGAGTTTCATCTATGTACATAAGAAATTCTTAGAGTTAATTAATATGGGATTATACGGGTCATACATAGTTAGATATTCATTGTGACGACAGTTTACAATCGTAAAATCCGCCTAAGGATCTATCAGCAAACCGTAGGGGCCCGACTATCTCCTGTCCCGCCCAAGGGCGCGGAGATGTCATTGGATGATTTTCCCACCAAAAAAAAAAGTCCTTTTTAATAGAGAAGCAAACAGGCCATTGGTATTGTAAGTTCAATAAGAATTTGATAAAAATTAAAATTCATATGATCTGTTTGCTGTTAATCTCACCACGTACGTAGATCAAAAACAATAGCCAAGTTACCTAGACTATCGGCGGCAGTGACCTTTGCGCGTTAGTGCGTTAGGCCATAGTTCAGGCCCTGGTCCGGAGTAAGAGAATGGGATACGGTCGTCACCTTCCGCAAAGCAGTTTTGGATGTAAGCGGAATAGACAGTAAGGTCCCACACACCTCTTTTTGAAAAGGTAAGATCCTCCAACCGGATGGGTGTCATGTCTGGTGGGCTACTGCCCGATAGTTGATTTCGGTGGTTGTATCTATTCAAATCGCGCGGAGAACTTTAATTGCGCGATGCAGGATCCTCTGTAACGACATAGATGTCGCTACATAGGCGGCGCTTAGTGTTTCACCCGTACCTAAAAGATGACAGTAAGGTAACCCAACAGGGCTGATGCCCGACAAGGCTATAGATTTTTTTGATAGAATTACTGTGGTTCTAGAGCGCTAAAGGCAACTGAAGCACATAGGTGGGTTTTAGTCAGCAAAAGTCTGTCACGCCCTTTTCCACACCAGAGCGGGAGAAGTATACATTGATTAAAGTATTGAAAAGACCGAATATTCTGAAACAAACGGACACAAATTCAACCACAAAATGTTAGTGAATACGAACATTTTTGACATATAGACAAAAAAAAAACCAGCAACAAAGGGGAGAAAAAAACCTTGGTCAGTTCTCAACACAAACAAATACACTGACAGCCAACAGAGCTTTTTATAGTGTATCGTGCATCCCAGAGGACACTTGACTAACTAAAAGCCCTGAAGCTTTATTGAGATTTGTTTTAGCCAAAATGACAAATGACATAAAAAAAAATTAAATTCCGTTTTAATTCACCATAAATAAAATAAATAAATAAAGTCGTGGTATAGTCCCTAGACATAAAAGTATTTAATTAATTTTCTGTTCGAAATACCTTTATTCTGTTCATTTTATTGCACTTGCGATAAAATATCTACAGCAAAATTCGTCCCCGACCGTCCATAATTCATCAACAACTCTTTTTATTAAAATTTTATTATTGGTGACCCGACTCAGCCTTGAACGGGTGTTACAAATCTTTGGAACTCTTATCTTTTTCTATTATAACATTCTTATATTATACATTTAAACCTTCGTCATGAATCACTCTGTCTATTGGTGTATACCCTATGAAAAATCGATCAGTAGTTTTTGAGTTTATCGCGAACAGACAGACCAGCGAGAAACTTTGTTTTATAATATTGATTTATGGTAATCTGAAAGCTTATAGTGTAACAATATGTGTTTATTTTTAGGGTTCCGTATCTCAAAAAGCAAAAACGGAACACTCGAAACGGATAACTTTCTTGTTCGTCTGTCTGTCTATCAAGACCCTTTATCTCGGGAACGCATGGAGATATTAAAAGCTGTGAAAAATCTAACTTTTAAGTTAACAAAAAAAAGATACGGCCGTTTATGTCGCAAAAAACGTACTTTCGACAATCTCAAGGGAATCAAAATTCATAGGGCCGTTCCGTTGATCTAGAATCCTGAAAATTTGACAAGAAGCAAGGGGAAAATCGAAAACCTGTAAATTTGTGGTTACGTCACAAAAAAAAAAAAATTGCTATTCGGAAATATCTTTGAAACTAAGTTGGTAAGAGATGATGTGGTCGACGATGGAGCAGGCTAGCTTAATAGTAACTTATTCTACTCACTCACACACAGTGAATGAGTTTCCAAAACGTTTATCTATACATACACTTATAATAACATAAAGCGGATAGATTTGTATTTTTGGATTTTTGTTTGTAATGAATAAATTCAAAAGTAATGGACCATTTAAAAAAATTCTTTTACTAATCTATCTTATCACTGATATTGTAATATTGTGACATAGTCTATTATTATGTTTTCTACTATCATGCAGGCAAAGCCGCAGGCAGGAGCTTGTATTCTAATAAGATGAAGGTTTTAATCGAAACAATAGACTTAAAGACAATACTAAGCTGCGACAGTTATCTTCTTTAATTCTTTATTGTACACCAAAACAACATTATCTAACAAAGTGGATTACATAGTTTATGTATGTAAATTATTGTACATAGGCGAGCTTAACTCAAAATTAAGTTTTCTTCCAGCAAACCGTTGAGTGATAGAGAACTTACTCATTTTTTTTTTGTATTTACTAACAATGAGTAGTTTTTACGTACTTATAGCCTGTAAGATACCTATATATGTAAGGGCCAAGATGCCTGATATTAAATGATTTATTCATAATATTAAATCCTATTAAATCGACAATGACGGCGAAGCTTTTCCGAAATATGATTTTTATACGAAATTCAGACATAAGCCACGAGTTCAATCAACTAGCAGTGAACTGAAAGACGATTATTGGAAAGGGCTTATAGAGTGGATGTGTATGGGGGTTGGGGTAGTACAGACTTTACAACCTATGCCGAGGGTCCCCAAATCAGTAAAGGGTAAGGCTTTTGTTCGCGGAAGTGAGGTACATAATATATGAGGTTCAGGATCGTGTCAATTAAGGATCTCTCGATTATTGGTAACAGTTCTGCTGGAAAATGTCAGGCATCTATCTCAGCAACCCGAATCAAATCTTGGTATAGTTTCAAATGTGTCAATGTGTGTAATTAATACGATCTTTATGGCAAGAGAAATCAAATAAAGTTAAATTTTAATTCCTTTTTTTGGGTGTCGTACCTCAGTCGGCAAAAACGAAGCCCTTATAGGATAGTCAGTAAAAGTCTGACACTATCTCCCGCTCCGCCCAAGGGCGGGGGATGTCATTAGATAACAACCTTATAGGATCAATTTTTTATCCATCTGTCAAAACGAATGTACTCAGAAACACATGGAAGTATTAAGCTGATATATGTTATAATTCCTCAGGTTTGCTACCCCTTGAAAACAGCAAAAAAAATTAACTTCCAAGTCAACGCAATCTAAAGATGAGGTCGTTCTTGCTCCGTTAGGTGCATATTTTGAAATCAAAACCTATAGGGTGTTTCCATGTGTTTCCCATTGACCAAAAAATTGTTGATGTAATTATTATGGGTTACATACAGTCACCAAGATAGATACCAAAGAAATAATGTACTAAGTTCTAACAAATTAAGCCAGTAATGCCAGTCAATATCTCGCAAAATATCGTCATAATCAGGAACTGAATTAACTAGACATGGAAGATAAAGTCTAACACCCGTATTTATAAAGAAGTATTTACTTGTTACTAAGTAAAATCTTATTAAGTCATTACTTGACGTTTGAAATCTGTATTCAAAATTCAAATTTTCCTTAACTATAGAATACAAATAGTAGTTACTTTTACTCAAGTATTTATTTTATTTAGTTTCACTTGTTTATAAATACGGGTGTATAGTGCAAGTAAAGGGAAGAGTCTGAAAACCGTCTTTCAATGAATGATGATAACTTATTTTCAAATGCAGGTGCCAATAAGAATAAAAAACTCAACTTCGCACGACCTAGTTAAGTTTATAGCATGAAATAAATCTAACTTTGATTTACGGTTCATTTAGCAAACTTCATCGACATTATTAAAATTTATCTAGCTCTACGACAAACTGTTTTCTTTGAAAACTTTATATTTTATGAAAAAACTTTGAGAATTTAATCTATGATACTTTATTATTTTTCAGCCAGTGCTGAAGTGCTGTTCGAAAGATTTCGAACAGCGCTTTAGATATTCTTCTAACGATGATATGAGCTACGAATACATAAACAAGAAATTGTAAGTTGAAAAATAGGTACAATCGGATTTTAAATTGTGAATTTCTAAATTATAATCGTGTCTTGTTAGCACATTAAGTCTGCATTATACTTCCAAAGATTGACGGTTTATGATGCTAGAGCTTAAAAAGTATTGAACTATCTTAATTCAGAAACCAAGGGTGTATTTGGTGAGCTGCAAAATTGTTCAAATGAGACACATATTTTAATACATATATACAAAAGGTTCGCCTTTATAATTTAACTAGCTGCTGCCAGCGGTTTCTTATATATGTAAGTAGAAAATTGTTCCGAGGGAACATATTCCTGGGCATAGACACATGAGTACCTCGTCCCGAGGGGTATACTCTGCCGCACCATCTCTTCTCTTCTCCTTCGTACTCCGCGTCATTCTTCTAGCCGCTATAATGGCTCCTTTTCTGTAACTGCAGTGCGTCTCTGGAACTCTCTGCCACACTCTTTTCGCGACAGCCCTTCGACCCTCAAATGTATTCTATCTATAACTCAAAAGTTTGCCGTGAGAAAACTCATTGCTGAGTTAAGCTCACCTTTGTACATGAAAAATAAAGAATTAAGAATTTAAATGGTATACCCGTGGGCCAAATTTCATCCAAATCCGTTCAGCCGTTCGATCGTGAAAAACTAACAAACATACATACAAACTTTCGCTTTTATAATATTATTGTGATAACTATTAATTATTATTCTGTCCATGATTCATAACTCCATTATTCTAACCCAACAAATCAAAACGTCAGTTCATGTCAAGTCATGCAAATCTATTTTTTATAGACAAAAATGTCGGCTTAACAAAGGACTTGAAAATATATTAGCAATAACAATTCTGCTGGTGTAGTGATGTTCTTTGTTGTCCCCTGTGCTACTCGCTTACCATAACAATGGGATGAGCACTGAGCAGTTGTTGACACGCAAACGTCAACGGCATAAGATATGAGAGGTGTCTTTAGAATGAACTGTGCAAGTAATGAAAGAATAAAAGAAAAAGTCATCTACTTAGAAATACACATTTAAACTTTAAAATAATGTCCAACTCCAAACGTCAAAAGGCTGATAACCTTTACAAGAATCAGCCAATAAAAGGGTCAGCACCCCCTCCCCTCCCCTCCTGAAATATAATCCTAGCCAGATACACCAATGTTTATTTCAATACACTTACTTACTCGAAAATCAGCTGTTATCCCACCGCTTTTAGTCACGCAATTGACCGTTTTCCACACTAGTGCAGAAAAATGCGCGTGTTCGCCCCGCCACAACTTGATAACATTTATCGTGTCAGGTTGGACGCGCGTTGACACCTACGTAACGTCTTTTGATACACGTGCAAATTTGTTACTGTAGCCCTCGGCTCCATAGCACACCGCCTACGGCTCGTGCGAATTCCGCCTCGGTCGCAATGACCAATGACAATGACTTGTATCAAAATGTACTATTTCGCTTCGGCTTTATTACTGATAACTCTTTCAGGCGCCAATTCTTGCCTCGGATCATGGCCTGAGCCAGGGCGCAACCAGACACACCAATGAGTCCAGAACTGCAGAATTGTTCAAATGGGTCAACATGACCCTGGAACGCAAATGGCAACTGAAGAAACACGGGTAGGAAACTTCTACCAATTTATTTTTGACTTTCAATTTGGATGCAGCAGCCATGATTACCAAATATAGAAAGTGAATCAATAAGAAAAGTAAAATATAATAATGTAATTTACAAAATTAACATTTGTGTCTCAACATTAAGATCAGTTTAATTTCCTTTGCAGTGCTAATGTTAATAGGGTCCTAAATTTATTTTAGTTTTTAGTAACTGACTAACTAAATGATATCAATTATCTCCGCATCTTCCTTAGAAAAAGGGTTTTAACAGACAGATAGACGGACAGGTGGACTAAAAAGATTTTATAAGGGTTTTTCAGAATGAGGTACGGACCCTAAAAATAATTTAGTGACACAAGTCAACTGCTCTCTCTCTCTCAATTGAGACATTGACAGCTACTTAGCTTCACAAATAAATTATTTCCAACTTTATTAACTAATAAACAAACGTAGTAGTTCACTCTATTTGCGATTAATTATTCTGTAAGGGAAATGGCACTGACCGTTACGAACTCTGCGTGATAAAATATTCAAGCTCTTCGCTTACCCTGCTATCGACAACTCACGACTTGTGCATTTTTAATGTCTGTGTGATATTTCGTAGAGATATCTAACTTGTAGGTCTTGGTTTACGGGACAAGAAAAAACCGGGCAAGTGCGAGCTGGACTCGCGCACATAAACTTACCTACGAAAAAAAGAAACTTAAAAAAGAAATACAACCGGCTTCAATGTGAAAAAAACACAAAAAAGTGCAAAATAACTTTAATTTTGGAAGTCGGTGTTTCTATAATAGTTTAGTCTCTTCCTTATTAAACACCGACTTCCGAAATTAAAGTTATTTTGCACTTTCTTGTGTTTTTTTTTGTCAATATAGTCGATTGTATTTTTTTTTTGTAAAAAGTTTTTTATTTCACACTTTTTAGTTAGCCTCAGCCAAACTTAAACAGATTAATACCTTCCACCATTCATTCGGTTCCATCATCAAATCATCATGAAAATTCTAATACCTTCTGGCTTCATCATCAGTTCTATGTATCCCCTTCCCCTTTTTCCTTCAGTCAGTCACCCCACTGCATGGCAAATTTACTTGTTACGACAGTTCTGCTATGATTTTTAAAGAATTCCGTCCTATATCTTTGAAGTTCATCATCAGATCAAAACAATATTTCCAGAATCGACCGAGATATCGGTGAATATACATTAAAAAAATACATACAGCCGAACATAGAACCTCCTCCTTTTCGAAGTCGGTTAAAAACGACAGTTATGCTATGATTTTTTGAGGAGTTTTAGTTTATATCTTCGAAGTTCATCATCAAATCAAAAAGATCTTTTTATGGGACCAATTCGGAAGTATAATCTTTCAATCAAAACAAAAATTTTCGAAATCTGTCCACAATTGACCAAGATATCGGTGAACTTACATAAAAAAAAAAATCATACAGAAGAACATAGAACCTCCTCCTTTTCGAAGTCGGTTAAAAAAGTTCAATTCCCTAATCGAGTCTCAAAGATTTTTCCGAATCGCAAAAAATGTTTTTTTTTTTTTTTGGTGACCTAACTACATACCACCTGCAAGAGCTTTGAAAACGTTTGATAGAGTGACCGTGGCCTAGACAACTGAACTGACTAAAACTTACCTGTATGGTAGGTTTTAGTCAGTGAAAGACAGACACGCCATTTCCCATCTCAAAAAGAAAACCGGTTGGAAGGTCAAAATTATAGAAGTCATCACCATGCCGCTGTAAACGTGGCAACCTACTGGGTCCAAAAACTTTGAGGGAAAAGAAAACCATCGATACGATAAGAAGAAGAAAGAAGTCATCTTAAATTACTGACTACTTTTATGTATATTGTTAAAAGAGGCCAACCCAAGGTAAATTTTCATATAACTGCTCTTACACGAATAAGATGTTATTACAAATCTTTCTCCAGATATTTTGGACACACATAAATCTTGTAAAAATATAATTAAATTTGTGTAAAACTAATCCAGTAAAGGAAGTCTTTACTGGATTACTTTTACTGAAAATCTGTTATTTTACGTGGACTTTGGCCCTCCATAATGTATTCATATATTAAAAATATAAAAAAGTACGTTTATAGAAGCCTTGCACATTTATTCTAGATTCTGAATGATGACAATTTCGCTCAAAAACTTTTAAGGGTATGTCTTTCCTGGAACAAGTTTTGTGAAATATTCAAGTAAATCACGGAATTACCGAATGGCAACAGAGTTTTTAGGCGTCTTCTCTCTTTGTTCGCGTTGCTCATTCATCAGACATCGCGTTGGATTGGTTTAGATGGAGCAACAAGCATTTAAACCATGCTCGACGTTGACGAGTGGGCAAGGACAGTATTAAGCTTCCAATTATTCATATTCTAACTTAACATCTTACACGCTATAAATACAATTGAAACTAATATTGTAAACAGATTAAATAGCGGGTGTGTCGTAAAATCGATTTCGCGGCAGACCAAGAAGGAGACGGAGAGATATTCTTGACTCTTACCGGAAGGACTGGTCCGCAATGGCCGAGGACAGACGTGTGCAAAAGGGAGAGGGACGTCTTTGCCCAGCAGTGGGACCTAATAGGCTAACTAAAACTAGGTTACGGTGTGACGGAACAAACTTCCTCACGCCCCAGCCGCTGGGATCCCGACCCCGATTTTCAGCCACCATAGGCGTGGGCTTGCGGGTAGCTCGCTGTCCGGCTGTCCGGTAACTATCCGGACCGAGCCCGAGTCGTCGACGGCAATTAGTATTCTACGCGGTCCTCAAGGAGATGTCAGCAAAACCGTATGAGCCCAGCAGGGTCGAAGCTACTGGGGCCATAGATTGTGTGAAAGAGCACCCTGAGGTTCTGAAACGGCAAAGAAGGAAGATAGGAGTGAGAGTGGGTTTTTTATTTCCCCACCTAAAAAAGGTCACAAAATATCTAGTCACGACATAATTTCACGTCTACAAGGCATGTAACAGTTTACCCTTATCCTCCTCGCCGAAGACGATCCGAGTCTCGGTTACAAAAGCCGGCGCTCAAGAAGATTATAATAGATGACTCATCCTGATATATTATCATCGGAGAAAGCCAATTTTGAACCCTATTCTTACGTCCTAAATGGGTATTATGGTGTGGCGAATTAAGTAATTCAGTTAACTAAGATATATTAATAGTAGGTATATAAAGGAAGTGGTTATACACGTATGTATATCGGAACCCAATTGGATAATAGTCACCTAATAGTCGGATACCGTAGAGCCCAGCTTGCTAGCTGCAGGCAGGCAGGGTCGAAGCCTGCTCAAGTCAAGTCAAAATGTTTTTATTTCATATACGTCAGAAGCTAGTGCACGGTTCCAAATTGGTCGTTTCCTATGGAGAAGAACCGGCAAGAAACTCCATGGTTACTTTTTTTTTAAATGGTTTGTTGTACAATATTTCCAAATTACAGTATTTAATAATTATGTAAGGACAGTGTAGACCAGTCAATATTGTGCCGACGCTCACGATCTAACTTGCGCTTAATAAAGGTTGAGCAGCTGTTCCAGCGTGAAGTACCATCTCTCCTTAGCCAAGATCCCCAATTTTATGGCAGCCTGTTGAGCTTTTGACTTGATGTAACAGAAGTCATTTAGCTCCTTAGTAGTCTTGAGTTGAGCTTTGCTAATACTGACAAATGCTTGCACTGACTGGACAGATCCACTCAAATATGTATGGTTCTTTCTTCAAAAGACCATTCTGTATGGACTTTAAAAGAGACTTTGACCCCTTTAACCTTTTGAATACCGTAATTAGAGACACAATAGAAAGACAATAGGTGGCGGACACCGGCGTCCTCTTGGGGCTTCACAGTTAAAAGAGCCTTTGGCTTCATCTAGTTGTTAACAAACAAAAAAAAAAAAACAAAAAAAAAAAGTGTTTTTTTAAACCTATCTGCAAAATAAGTATCATAATCTTTTATCATCAATTATACAATAAAGAATTTTAGATATAATTGCAACAGAGTTTGTAAGTTCTGTATCTCAGTGACGACGACCTCTCAGTCTTCAGGCACCCTCTACAAGTTTACTTTGGCCCATCATCATATATATAAAATATCGTGAGTAGGTACTGTAAAATAGATTTTATTTTCATCCCAAACCTTTGTTCGACTTTTAGATTGTTAAAAGTTTCAGTGAAGTTTCGCCTAACAATTTGGGACCATCCGTTTTCCGATAAGGTGTTTGAAAGTTACAATAATAAACGGAGAGCGTTTCAAGTGATTGTCTATTACAAAGAGTACCTTTCTGTAAAAATGCTGAGGAATAAAAACTTAAAAACAACGGGTTCCATCTGTCTGGTAAAATCTTGATACTCCGAAATTTATTGGGCATCACCATTTGTATATTATAAGGGAACATAGGTTATATTATGCGCTAACATCACAATTAGAAAACCTGGAATCGAAACTCACACTTTTATGATCAATGTCATCACAGTCGCAAACGTAAATTCACTGATAGATAAGGACAGAGATAAGAGATGGAGCCGTAGTGCGAGTGAAATCGCATTAGCCGCCGAATGTTTACGATTATAATTGACGTGAGCTTCATCTATCTCGTTTCGCAAAATGGCGACCAAACCAATAAGTGAAATTAAAAATATCATAAGAAATTTTAAGTTTTCATGTACTTACAAGTGAAATGTGATTCCATGTGATTTGTTTTTTTTTTTATTTGAATAATTTGTACAACGCATAAAAGCATACGAAGGTATTTTGATAACCGTTACACCACTTAGAACAAAAAAAAATATTATTATATTTTTGCGTAACACCCTCCGTAAGTCACTCGCCGTTTGCGACTGAGTGAACTTAGGACAGATTATCCTAATTTCAGCGGTCACGCGCTAAAGGCGAGTCACCTATCTTCGGCTGTTTTGGCCATCAATGGGCATAACACTTTTGACATAATTTCCTTTAAACAAATTAAGGCATGAAATTTTCTAATATCGCACATATTTGCGCACTTATTGTTTGGGTTGTGATAGTCAGTAGTTCCATGTGAAAAGTTTAGTTGCATTTGGTTAGATTGGAGATGATTATGAATTATTATTGTTTGTCCAAATTTTAATGTTTATGTCCGAAATACATTGGCATACCTACTTTTAAGATGGGAGATTTTTTTTCGCGTTACATTTTTGTGTAGGTGCTCTAATATTTATGTTTTTTTATTAACACTTCGATCCACAACTACCCAACTTGTTCATACAAAAGTAGACTTTAAACATCGGAATTAAGGCCTATAGTGGCGTGGATGTGAGAGGACACCGGTGTCCTCTGAGCTAGGACAGATTAAAACAACAATCTTTAGGCTGATTTTTTTTTACAGTATTCGTTATTAAAGTTATTCTACTATTACGTTTCTATAAATAAAGTAATAGACTAAGTGCTCCATTAAATCACAAAAGGTTTTAAGAAAATCAGTTATTCGATCACAAATTTAATTAAAATAACTAAAGTTATTTATTTTTAATCAGAGCACAGAGACCGACGTCAGAAGGTCGTTTGCTGAATAACAAAATTCCTTCTGGATAGTGACTTTCAAAGTGATATATTTTCTTACTAGGTAAGTAAAAGAAGTTTGCTTCTGTTATTCATGTCGTATATTACTTTTCATGCTTAATAGGTATGCTTGTACACATTTATCAGCTCGGATTTGTCTATTATTATTATTTCAGTCACAAGTATATCCTTCAAATACTCTTGGTGTTTATGACGGAATTTGCTTAGATACGATGTATTTTCTAGAATTAGAACTGTTCTAATTTTATTACTACCTGCTTAGGAGTACAATATACAAATATTTCAATCTATACTATCCTCTTACACACACATTTATACAATAATAATGTAATAAATATCATAAAGCTGAACAGTTGGTTTGGTGGCACTAATCTCAGGGACTGCAGGCTCGAATTGAATAATTATTTTATTGTTAGATAGCCCATTTATCTAAGAAGGTTATAAGCTATATAACACCACACTACAAACTACCGGCGCGGAGCAGTAACTAAAGACACAGGTGAAACTTCGCAATGAATTTGATAAACATACTTACATATTTCCAAATACGTACAATGTACAAATTATAGATAGATTACACCCAGACACAGAACAGATTCATTTGTCCTATGTGAAAATAGGACCCACGACCTTGGGCATAGTAGTCAAGGCCACTAACTACTAGACCAACAGGTCAATCAAACATGTGAATGTTTCATGTGAACCTTCGTCGTTTATTGCTCTTTCTGTTAGTGATAACAGAAAGGACAATAAACGACGAAAGTTGTGTATATAAATTGCTATAGTATATCATTTAGGGAGGCTAGTATTTTTAAAAACTCCAAAAAAAACGCTTTTCATTTGCGTTAACGAATATAGAGCGAGCGCTGCCCACAAAAAGTCTAATATTTTGCCAAACAGGCCATAGCCATTAGGAGCAGACCGCCATAATGGCCAACATTGGCGCTTTGCTAAGTCCCTCGATAAATTATTACGAGGGTCACTTGTTCACGATATTCGGGCTAGGACAAACTTCCAAGGTTTGCTCAACTTACGACTAGATATTAAAACTAGATTTGAGTTTTATTGATTTGATATGAACACTTAACAGCGGCAAACCTGAGGTACATTTTCACACAACCCATCTTAAGTACGTGATTATGAGGTTATTGGTACATTTTTCACACAACCCATCTTACGTGATTATGATATTATTACACATCTTTCTCCAGATATTTTGGATATACAGATATTTTGTGGATATTATCTAGGCTTCTATAGAAATAAAAACATAAATTTGTGTAAAATTATTCCAGTATCTGCGATTTTATGTGAACTTTGGTCCTCCATAATGTACGAGTGCGAATATATTAAAAACATAAAAAGTACTTCTATAGAAGCCTTGCACATTTAAAAATCGAATAACGACCATTTTTCTGAGAAAATACTAAGGGTTAAAAAAACACATATGTACAATTTCTGCAAAATATTTGAATAAATTATGCAATTACCGAATGCCAGTAGAGTTTTCAGGCGCTATCTCTCTTTTTTCGTGTTGCCTCTTCATCAAACATTGCGTTGGATTGCGTTAGATGAAACAACCAGCTTTTAAACCATGATGAGTGGGGAAGACCTATCTTAAAATTACTAACTCACCGGGGCTTTACTTAGTAAGTAATTGGTGAAATTAAGTATAATTTTGTCTACATTATGAGAAAAGCAGCCATATCATTCATCATCATTATTTGAACCAAAAGATGTCTACAGTTGGACTTAAATCTCCCGCAAGAATCACCAGAACAGCTGGTACTGCTCCATCTTATGGGACGCCTTCAAAAGCTGCATCATTCGGTATGCGGTCACCACTCGTTTCAGCGCTATCTACCAATTGTTCTGCGAGCAATGTGCCCTTCCCACTGCCTCTTAAAGGCAAAGTTAAAGTCCACGTCGGTAACCTTGGTTATCGTTAACTTTTAGAAATTCCAATAACAATAGTAATTAACTTTAAGTGAAATCTATTCTACGAGACTTTGCTGACGCAACGCGTACGAGACTGCAGTGTTCTTCAAACGAATCGTCGGGTAGGCGTATCGTTTTGTATGTAAGATCGTCGAAATCATGGCGTCAACGGTACCGTGATGTGTTGGGTGAATTTATAGACTCGACTTTCTTTTACAATACTTAGAAGTGGAGTCCGGATTTATGTCCACCAGTACCTCTACCATGAGTTTTAAGCAATAGTATTCGTCGCTACTCGATATCGACGCCGTAAATATTTTGTATGGCAAATTTTGCAGCGCCTCTAGCGGTCACTTGCAGAACCAAAATTTGCCATACAAAATATTTACGGCGTCGATATCGAGTAGCGACGAATACTATTGCTTAAAACTCATGGTAGAGGTACTGATGATAGTAGACTCTCCTGTATGAGATAATATTGGACAAATATTATGTAATTATTTTAAAATATTTGTTTTTATTCAATATTTCACTTTTAATATTTTGATTTTTCACAATATTTATTTATATTTTTAGCCTATTTTGTTTTTTTTTTTGTTTTTAAATAAAACAATGAATGAATCACTGATTTTATTAGATTTGTTATTATGTATATTGTGTTTTAATGTGTTCCTGTGTCTCGTATATTCTTTTTTTTTAAATTTATTATTCTTTTAATCATTCATTTATTTGAGAGCAGTGGTGGCCGAGTGATAACGGCCCCAATTTACGAGTGGTAGGTCGCGGTTTTAAACCCAGCCAGGCGCATTACTTTGTGTAATTTAATTCATAACCACTGCTCTCAAAACGGTGAAGAAAAACATCGTGAGGAAACCGGCATATCCTAGAATCAAAAATTCGAAGACGTGACATCCACCAAACTGCACTTGGCCCGCGTGGAGGATTACGGCCCATTCCCTCTTAAAAGGCTGATAATGATGATGATAATTCTTATACTCCTGAATCTCTTCGGCAAGCAAAGGCGAGTATATACTCATATATATATATCCTGTATGTTTATACGCTGACTCAGTAAGTTGCTAAAGAGTTTCAAAAGCTTGTCACTTGAAAGTTACGATAAAGTCAGAGAGCGTTTTAACGATGTTTCGTTTCAGCTGTTAGGGTTGTGTCGTTTTTTTTTACGAAGTTTAGTATCACTTATGTGTGTGTTAAAGATGAGCAAAATAAAAGGACAAAAAGACCTACAGAGTGTCATATTCGCACTAGCGAAAAAACTCTATAAATAGAGATTTAAAAAAAAGACGAAAAGGAAATCAAACTGTCTCATTCATAATGTTAATGAACTCTTAAGTCAGCATGAGATTTAGCTTAACTAGAATGAATGAATGCTTATTATGATGCGCGATGAGTCTTGGAGGCCCAGTAGTAACGGCCTCGAATTATGAGTTGGTAGGTTGGGTTCAAACGTCACCACGCGCATTACTTTAATTAATTTATTTAATTGCCACTGCTCTGGAAACGGTTAAGGAAAACATTGGAAAGAAACCGGCATTTCCTAGAATCAGAATTCGAAGACATGTGACACCCAGACATCCGCAGTGAAAACATTTATATTTATTTTACACTATCAGTCAACCTTTGGGTGATGCAGAGAAAAATAGTGGCTGTTATTGTAAAAAGAGAGAAAATACGGTGAATATAAAAATATATACAATTGAATCGTAAATACAATACAATTATAATATAATATATATCATTTTCAATTTAATAAACTAAATGTATAAGCATAAGTACTCATGAAATTACCAACGGTTAGACATGAAATTACAATTGACTAAATCGACTCACAGAGAAACTACTGCTAACTGCATACGAATATACTCGCGAACTTCAATCTTGAATTTTAATCGATTTGTAGCCATCCTGACTTCTCTCAAAGTAAGAACAGGGAAGTAAATCAGTATGATGAGTGGGACATACATCCGAAAGCTAATTGTGTTCTATTATCGATACGACAAAAAAGGGAGAAAACATTTTCCTTTTACGAATTAAACCTTCAAACACTGCTATAAAATAACTGGTAGTCGACCGACAACATTTAAAATAAAACTTTTGAGTACCCAGTCTACCACACCGTCGCTATTAAATATTCAGGCCGTAACACAGTGGCAGCCCTACCTGAAACTTTGAAAGGTATTCAGTGTTTGTTTTTGAAGCCTTGTCGGGACCTACACCTGGCGCCTGACGGTAACAAGTTCTGGAAAAATCGATGACTCATAAAAAGCGAAGTAAACATTTCGTAGATATAAACTACATAGACAATAGACGATATACACTGTTTACGCAGTGGTTACGCTTTTGTCTGCTATGCTGCGAGTCACTGATTGGATTCCTGCACGGAATAATAATTATTAATAGGATATAATAGTTGTTTCAGCTCTCAGTATCTTAATATGTATGTGTTTACATGTTTGTGAATGCACCTACGATATGAGCCATTGGAAATCGAATGAAAAGGTTACGTGTTCGAACGTTAAATGCAGCTGAATAAACATAGGTTTTGTTTTATTTAGTTAAAGTTTGCCACGCTCACCCGCTCCACCCGTGAGCGGCAGAAGTCTTTAGATGATTTCCAACCTCGAAAAAACTCACGTTATGGGAGTAATTCATTTAATGGGACAATTTTCTTCTTCGTTGTTCTTCTTCGAAAAGAAGATGAAGAATACTTCTTCTTTTCGTGTCTATGGACTCAAAAATTTTTTTTTCTGACCAGTGTTAGGTATTATGCCTGTATTATGTATAGCTCTGGCCTCGAATACATCTTAAAAGCAAACAGGACAAAGAGGCAACGTTTAAAAATAATATTAATAGTTTGATGAAGCGTAACCTTACATCATGGAATTGAGAATACGTATTTAAAAACGTCGACGTAATTTCGGTTAACAATGACAAAACGAAACATACGCACTTGTCGTCCTATAGTGCGACTGGTTAAACAAGGGACCAGTACCTCTACCATGAGTTTTAAGCAATAGTATTCGTCGCTACTCGATATCGACGCCGTAAATATTTTGTATGGGAAATTTTGGTTCTGCAAGTGACCGCTAGAGGCGCTGCAAAATTTGCCATACAAAATATTTACGGCGTCGATATCGAGTAGCGACGAATACTATTGCTTAAAACTCATGGTAGAGGTACTGTTATTTTAAGTGCTCGATTACGGAGACGCGGCACGATGCGCGGCGCGTCGGGCGGTACGTCGTACATTGCCATATAATTGTATATTGCGCGAGCGATGACGCGACCCGCAGCTGCAATGTACGACGAAACGCCCAACGCGCCGCGCAAACCGCCGCATCTCTGTAAACACGGCCTAAGACTTAATAAACACGTCTACATCGTAGACAAAATTTATGAAAATAATTGTAATGAATTTCTTGAAGTATAGTGAGTGACTGCACAAAAGAGAGGTAGTACAGATGACAATCTACAAAGCGCGCTCAAACAACGCACACATAGACACCGCTCACTGCGCTCACGGGCACGATATCTTGACTTCTGTATATATCTATTTATTTTGTGGTGACTGTATCTTTGATCACAAGAGAGGCATAGTCCAATTTTATTTCATAGAGTGGCTTTGTACATAATTATGTGTTTTATTACAGACTTATAATAGTAAGGACTGGTAGTCGCTCGGTTTTAAATCCGATGATTTGGTGGTATCCGCTGGAAGCTAGATGCACAGGACAGGTGCAGGTCAATGTAGCGTCACTTGGGGCAGGAAGGTCTATATTCAACAGTGGACGTAGTTTGGCTAAAGTTATTATTAAGGATATTTTTTTATTCTGGATCATCATTATCATCACCATCGGGTCATCTAAGGGTTGTGCGAAGGTGTACTTTGGGGCTCCGGAACGAAGGCAATGAAGGAACAGGGTAGGTTTTTATTCAGCACGAGTTTGACACTATTCCCTGCCCTACCTACCATAAAAAACCACCGGATCGTGAGCGTGAGAGAATACGCTCTAAAAGTACGTATAACCTCTGAAAGACTCTTTGCGATCCTATGTTATAAAATTATAACACACAGTTATAAAATTAAATATAAATAATGTCTAAGTGCGATAACTGTAAAAAAACCATAACTAAGGCTTCGCCAGGTCTGGAGTGTAGTAAATGCGAAAGGATTGTGCATCTGAATCCAAAGTGTACAGGATTAACAAATAAGCAGATCGCTGCGCTAAAAGCTGCATCCAGTCTGGAGTGGACATGTAACGAATGCCAGCAGGAGTCCCCAAGACGTAACTCATCCATCATTACTCCTGACGACGATGATGAAGACGATGAAACACCAGTCCAAATTAATGCTAAAAAGTTACTTTCCAATGTTAGTAAGGAGGTAGAGAAAGCGATCAAAAGGGAAATGACACAAGTGAGTGATTCCTTGCAGTTCCATAGTGCAAAACTTGATGAAGCTGTAGAGTGCATCGAAGCTTTCAAGAAAACTATCAAGGCCCTTGAGCGGAGGAATATGGAGCTGATAAACAAAAACAACAATTTAGAAACCCGTGTAGGTGTACTGGAACAACGCCTGCAAGAAATAGAACAAGAGAAATTAGGAAGATATGTGGAAATTGCAAACGTGCCTAAACAAAACGATGAAAATGTTAGACTCCTGGTGAACAAAATCGCGCTTCACTTGAAACAGTCATCAGAAGAGATCAAAAGTGCACGAAGACTTTACGGACGAAACGACCAGTCGACCAACATACTAGTGGAGTTCAAGGATGAAAAAGTCGCAGGAAACTGGATTAATGTTGCAAAAAATATGAAACCTACCGTCGTACAAATCTTGACTAATGAACTAAACAACAACAAAATCATATATGTGAGGGAAGCTATGACAAAACATCACAAACAATTATTTTGGAACGCAAAACAGGAATTAAAAATCAATCATAACTTCAAGTATGTATGGTTCAAACAAGGCCTGGTTAAAGCGCGTAAGGATGACGGTGAAAAAATTCGTACCTTGCGCTCCATGAATGATTTACACGAACTAATCAACAACAAGGATTAAGATGTTTTTATAGATGTTAACTTATTACGAACTTCACACTTAAAAAGTATGGATAATTATCTCAATGATATAAGTGAGGTTAGTAACTGCTCAAACGTTAAAGATTTCCTAAACTGTATCCCTAATAGTCAATGTAACCTATTATGTTTGCATATTAATATTCGTTCCATTATTAAAAACTTCTCTGCTCTTGAACAAATGCTAAAAACTTCAAAAAAATGTATAGACGTTGTTATTCTAACTGAGAGTAATATATCAGAAAACAATAGTGTTTTGTATCATTTATGCGGGTACCGAATGTACACGGCTTTGCGAAACACCCGAAAGGGTGGTGGTATTATATTATATGTCAATAATAAACACAAATGCTGTATCAGAAATGTTAAAACCACATTTTTTGAAAGTATTTTTTGTTCTATCACCACCCAATCGAACTATGTTGCAAATTTGTGTGCGGTATACCGACCACCAAGTTATAATAAAATCTCATTTATTGAGGAACTTCATACTGTACTAAATATGTTCACTAATACTACTGATCTATATTTATTAGGAGACACGAACATTGATCTGAAAACTAATGACCCTGTAAAGCATAAATACAACAATATGTTGCATAGTCACGGGCTTCTGTGCGGGATCACTGAACACACTAGGATAGCAATAAGTAATGGAAGATTAAGTAAATCTTGTATCGATCACATTTATGCGCGGTCCCGCACACAAGACCTATTTACGGCAACACTCGGTACCACACTGGCTGACCACCGCGCTGTCATACTCGCCTGCGTTGGAGCGCAGATACAGGTTGCTCCTAAATTTAAGACGAGCATTAATTATAATACCTTTTACAAATGTCTCGATGAAGTTCAGTGGGCAAAATGTCACGAGATGAAATGTCCTACAACCCTATATAATTATATACATAACCAGTTTAAAGAGTGCTATAAAAAATCAGAATATAAGACTAAAGTAAAATGTAGCTCAAATCGTAGTGCAAATGAATGGACAAATAATAAAACTACCAAAGCATGTGAATATAGGGACAAATTATTCCATAAATGGATAAAAGACCCTAGGAATATAATACTAAAAAATAAATATAATAAAGCGAGAAACTATGCAAATATTTTAATTCATAATACTAAAAATAATAAAATTAAATCTGATATTTTAGCAAACAAAAGTAACATGAGACTGCTATGGCAAATCCTAAATCAGATCACAGGAAGAACAAAAAAGTCAATTGATGATTCTATTCAAAATACATTCACTAAACTCAACACAACTTCAAAAGATATCGCCAATAATTTTGCACACGCGTTTGATAAAAGCGTTAAACTTATTATTCCTAAATGTTCCCAAAAATTGCTGAACAAATCAGAGTACAAAAGTCCAGCGAATGTTACTATGCGCATAAAGCCTGCAAACCCGGCCAGTATAAAGAAAATCATTATGTCCTTGAATAATAATAAAGCCCCAGGCATTGATGGCATTAGAGCAATGGATTTAAAAAGGATTTGTGATGCAATCACGTCGGTGATTTCTAATCTAATTAATTTAAGTATACAAAAAAGTAAATATCCAAAATTGCTAAAAACAGGGATCGTCAGACCGATCTACAAGAAGGGAACAAAGACGGACTACAATAATTATCGACCAATTACTTTATTGCCTACCATTGATAAAATTATTGAAAAATATATATGCACACAAATACACGAATTCTATAGTAAAAATAAGATAATAACGCATAAACAATATGGTTTTCAACCAAAAAAGAATACAACGCAATTGCTATCAAAGTTCACAGATAGTATTCATAAACACTTAGATGAAAAACATCACGTGTTAGTAGTGTTTATTGATTATAGTAAGGCATTCGATACTCTCAGACATGACAGACTAATTGAGTTTCTTCATGACAGCGGCATTAGGGGTAAATTACTGGACTGGTGTAAAGATTATCTAAACGAGAGAAAATACATGGTCAAAGTCAATGATGCATTGAGTGACTCAGTTAGGGTGACGGAAGGTACGGCACAAGGCTCGGTCCTCGGTCCCCTGCACTACCTTGCATATGTGAATAGCCTCGTCAATGTGATAAAACAGTGTGAGATTTATCAATTCGCTGACGATACCTGCCTTGTGGCTGCTGGCAAAAGTGTTGAAGATGCTCAACAACAGCTACAAAGCGATTTTGATCGACTCACCAAGTGGTCACATGACGCGGGTCTCGTGTTAAATGCTGGGAAGACAAAATTAATATACATCAGTTCCAGTCAAAATAGAAGTACAACCTTGCCTAAATTAATAGCCCACTCGCATGAGTGTATGCATGCTAACTGCTATAAAAAAGTTCCCAAACCTTGCAACTGCGGCTCAATAGAACTAGTGGATAAGCAAACGTACCTGGGTTTAACTATTGATAGCCGGCTCAGTTGGAAAGAACATACCGATGGGGTCTGCGATAAATTGAGATGTATCCTAGCCAAATTTTCTCTAATTAAATACAAAATACCATATAAAATACTATTAATGTTGTATAAATCTCTGGCCGAGTCAATAATATCGTATGGACTGTCGAGCTATGGAAGGACATATAAGACCCACCTTGACAAAATATACACACTACAACTACGTATATTAAAAACTATCGTTCCGTACAACATTAAAATTAAATTGAGAAATGATTACCATAAGCTGTTTGAAGTCTGTAAAATTATACCCATCCATGAAAAAGTTAAATTAACACTTCTGAATGAGGAATTCTTTAATGAAAATTTTAAAATATCAAGAACCTTAAGTAATAGCCAAATAAATACCCGTAGTATAATCAACGCAAGGCTTTTACTTCCTAAGTATAACAACTTACATGGCAAAAGAACACTAAAATATATGATACCCTACCTCATAAATAGTCTACCAAAAACATTAATAAATATAATTACACATAAAAACATAAAACAAAAGTTAAAACAACACTTCTTAAAAATCTGAATATCTAAAATAAACCGGAAACTAAAACAAAAAAAAAAAAAAAAAAATCTTATGTATTTGTGCCCATAAATCGATTATGCGATGAGGGACACACAGATAGATGTTTTGAAATAAAGGAACAACCTGTATCACTCTAAATAGATTTACTGTGTGAATGATACGCGGCTAGCTCGGTCACTGATGTTACGCCCATACCGTTCACTCGTCAATGTTGTATTTATTTATACCCTCTTCGGAGATATGTTACTGATCTAGTGGAATGTATGGATAATAATATTTTGTTATTTTTTTGCTGTGTTTTGGTTTAGTCAAAATTGTATGTCGATGATTATGATGCACGGTAAAACTCTAATGAGTTTATGATTTGCATCATCTGTAATTTAACGACTTGTATTAATGCTGAATAAATAAATAAATAAAAAAAAAAAAATGTCAAGGTAACTCTTCCAAACAATCCCGCAGCCGTTGCAAGTATCGGCTCTAATAGGCCCCTTCAGCCTTGCTGACTTATTTTTCAGATTGAGACTTAGTCCTAACCGTACAACTGGACGCCAATAATAATTAGCCTCGCTATTCGGTCTGTCAAGCCTAGTGGCTGAATTAGTAACTGGGGCGTGAAGATGTCCTTTTCCTCACTAATTTGCAGAAGAAGGTACTATTTCCCATTCCCTCTTGCCCCACACCATGGTCCAACACGGCATTGATGATTAAGGATCAATTTTAGATGTTTGATTGTTCATAGTCCCCCTACGATTCGGCCTCGGCTAGTAGGTCTCGACATGGGAAGGTGGAGGAAAAGGGTGAATACCTGGTTGGAGAGTGACGAAATGCCATTCGAACCTCGGCTGCAGGCAGCACATGCGGCGGTGCAGCCGCAGCCGCGTTAGGAATGTTTTCACAGAAATCCTTACTAATACATAGAAAATCAGTCGTGCAGCTGCAGACGGCTTTGTGGATGCGCTGCATGTGCTGCCTGCATCCGCAGCCGGCAGCCTAGGTTTGAATGGTACCTTAAGAGTCTGAAAGTCCCCTGCGCCCATCTCGGGGTGGAGGAAATCCATGAAGATCACCATATAACTTCGGTGATTGATTGAGCATGAAGAGTGCGGTATGGAACAGTTCCACCAAAAGGATATTATGTATTGTGTACAAACCCTATGTCCTTAATTTATGTAGCCACTGTGTATATTATTATGTTAATTTACATAGGTACATTGTTACTGCCTTATTAACATTCGTACAAAACATTTGTACCTGTAAGTAGGCAGCTGGAAAAATTATTCAAAGCTGTGTTAATATTAATTATTAATAGTGTGAAACTGTGGCGGGCCTCAGACATTGTATATAAGTGTACGAAGTGAACGGACCGATGTGATATATTTTATTGAACATTGTATTAATTTGTGATCTAATATTGTTATCAAAGTTTATCAAAATGGATGTTTTGGGATATTTCTTAGCGTTGACTAATCTTTACGTAAGTTCAGTGCAATATTGTATTAAAATTCATCTATATAAATAAAATATTTATAGGTTATCGGCAATCTGTATAATTCAGGTATTCTAAGATAAGAGCAGGGAAGGAGGTGATATAATTTTAGGGCACCCCGACACGGACAGGTTAAGTTAGGGTTTTTTTTTTATCACCGCCTGAAAATAAAAGCGTTACTTTAAACCGCATTCTATACATTGACTGTATTGTATAGAATACCGGATTATATAGATTACCGATAACATATTATATACAATAAAAGGGTCTGTTTGTAATATAAAAATAACATTATTTAATTAGTATATACTCATAAAACCTAAAAAAACGCAAATTTTAAAATTTTGGTCTGTCTAAAGAAAGAAAGAAATATATCTTATTTGGCACGCATGGATACACACACTGTAAAACCAAATTAATAAAACTTAAGATAAAAACAGCAAATTCAAAAACCGAATCCAATCTAATCTCCGAAACTGCTGAATAGATTTTGATGAGACTTTAGATTCGGGAGATTTTCACTGATAGCTAGTTTTTTTTTTATGGTAGGTAAAATCATCCAATGACAAATCCCGCCCTTGGGCGGAGCGGGAAATAGTGTCAGACTCTTACTGACTAAAAACCTACCCCGTTCCTTCGTTGCCTATCATGCCGGGGCTGAGCCTTCCTCTCAGAAAACGGCCCTTGACCCCAGCAGGCTTCGACCCTGCCTGCCTGCAGCTAGCAGACTGGGCCTCTACGGTTTGCTGACAGCTCCTTGAGGCGCGCGGGAACAGTATGCGCCGTCTACGACTTGGGCTCGGTCCGGTCGGTTACCGGACGATCGGACAGCGTGCTACCCATTGCACGCCGTCCGCAAGCCCGCGCCTACGGTGGCTAGAAATCGGGATCGGAATCCCGGCGGCAGAACTGGAGCGAACGCCCCGTTGCCTTTGCCTGATGCGGTCGGCCTCCTCCTTAGCTAGCATTAATGCCTTCGCAGAAGGAGGCGACCGCCTGCCATCCCTCCTCACTCCGGACCATGGCCTGAACCAAGGCCCGGCGAGAGAGATCGCTGCCGCCGATAGCCGCCACGAGGACACGGCGTTGCTCCGCCCAGGCGGGGCACACGTCTACAGTATGCTCCACCGTGTCCTCCGGGACTGATAGACAGTTGATATTATGAGAGGTTGTATGCATTAGTAGGCTACTTCTATTTTTTTTTTTTAATAATTAGGGATCCGTGGAAATAATTTTTTTTTGGAACAGTGACCAAATGGCATTGTGGTGTTTTACGGGCTTGACGCGGATGAAGTCGCGGGTATCAGCTATTAAATTAAATATTATTAGTCAATTTGCTCAGACTTTCCCAAATCACGTTGGAATCGAGTTCCAGTGAATGAAACTTCCTACCTTTTTTTTTTAATTAGGAAGTCATCCAATTACTTCTTCCACTGTGTCAGACTTGCTGACTAAAACCCACTCCTTTTCCTTCTTTGCCTTCGTTCCAGGGCTCCGGGGTTTACTTTCACATAACCCATGGCCCCAGTAGGCTTCGGACATTCATATCCCAGTAACTGGTTAATACGATAATCCTTATATTTTCTGGCTTTTTATTATCAGTAAAGACGGTCAAAGACGGATACAAATGACAACCGGGTGTAACGGATTGACGCGCTTCCCATCCTCAGACCGACCTCAGCTAGTATTACTTAACGTTGGGGATCGGCTCATGCAGTTTTTATTACAAAGCCACGAGTTTCTCTAGAGTATACCCCAATAAGTTTATAATCACACTAATATTTGCACAATTGTGTGTGTATGTTTGTTACTTCTTTACGCTCAAACGACGGAACGAATTTGAATGAAATTAGGAACACGGATAGACCAGGTCTTGGAAAAATACATAGGATGCTTTTATCTCAAGAGTAGGTCTCTGGTTAGACTGGAAGCTGACCCCAAGCTGGTTGAAAAAAGGTTAGAGAAATGATGATGATGATTTTAACTATATACAGCCTCATTTTTAGTACTTATATGCGAAACCTGACACACGTGTCTCGTATTTTTATGCAAAGAGTCTATGTACAAAATTTCATAACTTCATTATAAAAATTCACAAAGTTATAAGCTTGTTATATTATCTGGTCGTCTGCACAAACACATGGTCACCGGGCCATCCGGGCCACTGAGGGGTAATTTTGCTTCCGCACCCAGCTGTGCGCTGGTGTCTAATACCCACTATAACCAGCCGAGACTAAGTACAATAAATTGTACTAACACCCGTATTTATAAACAAGTAAAATTAAATACTTGAGTAAAAGTAACTTAGACTTGTATTCTATAGTTAAGAAAAATTTGAATTATGAATGCAGGTTTCAAACGTCAAGTAATGACTTAATAAGATTTTACTTAGTAACAAGTAAATACTTCTTTATAAATACGGGTGTTAGTCTCGGTAGTGTCCAACGTGTGACCTTTTTTAAATATTTTTGAGAAAAAATGTTACATGTAAAAATTATTAGTTAATTCTGAAAAAACTATACACAAGTTTCGCATATGCTAAAAATAATGTTGTATATTACTTAGCTCTTTCAGCTCTCGTATCTTTGATACTTTAAGTCGATTTCATTCAATCACTATACTTGGGTGATTCTTTAAAACCGATAGGATGTCTCATTCATCTGGCCTAGTTTTCGTACTAATCAATTTTGGGTCGTAAGCCACTGGGCGTAAATGAGTGCCGTTGATACATTGAGTGATCGGAGAAAAATAATATGCGAATAAAAATATCAAATTGTAAAGAAAAAACTAGGCCAGACGAATGAGCCATTCTTTCGGTTTCAAAGAATCACTCTCAATCATTCATCTTAACATTTCAGTTCACTAATCAGCTCATAACGCTCCTTGAATAATGTATTATACATCAGGTAATTGGAATAATGCACACCGTTATACACCCCAACTAGAAAATAAGGCTACTGGGCTACACACACTATTCATGCATAGTTTTACTTCAATCCACATCTTCCTCCTCTTTGCGTCGTATTCCTCAATACTGAGTATCGTGACATCATCATCATAATAGGAGCGAAAGTGATGAAGGAGGGTTCCTTCATCACTTTCGCTCTTATGATAGTCCTCCATCTATTCCTGTGTTTGGCAGAGTCAAGGCCTCATATACCGTGCGCCAACGAGGCCTTTTTCTATCTATTTTACCGGTCACAATGAGGTTTTCGAGGTTGCCATCGTCTTTCCACATAAGTTGTGTTAAATTGGTTAGTCTAATTTTAGGTAATGTTTAGGTAACCTTCATATTATGGGAATGAACGCACTTCAGCGCTTTGGTATTGGTAATAATTGGTATCTACATATTATACGTACGGATACACAAACACTTTTGTGACACATTCGAGATTTAAGAAGAATTTATCAAATTAGATCATTTCTTTTTTTAATAAATCAATAATTTTATCAAATTTACTTATTTAAAAAATAACTGAAATCTATTCAGTAACTGATTTTGAGCACACAACTTTCAGGATATGTTAAAAAAAGAAAAGAAAGAAAATCAGTTTATTTACACGGAATGACGCAACTAAGAACTAGACAAACATAAAATTATATAGGAAAGATATGCGCCACATCCGTGCAAAATGGCCGAACGCTCAGCATAAAGCTGTGCCCTCATGCACAATGCGAACGAAATGCAAACGTTGTATAAGTACGAGTATATACTCGTAGCAGTTCATTTGCATCGTTTAGAGACTAAGTTATCAGATACTCCTTCTGCTCACGACTCCGTGAAATTACTGACGGTCTACGATACATCACTTTGATTAATAGCAAGCGATGTGTGAACCGGATCCGAAGGTTATTCATGCGACATTTGGCACTGTCGTCATCGTTTATACTCGATAAACATATGCAGTTATTGGCTTTTACTATTATCTTAACAATCAAATATTCTGTTATCGGTTTAAATTCTATGGAACCTTTTATTTTGACGTTGGATATTATATCAATAAGTCCTCCTGCTCTGCGTGCAGTGGGAGTGCTTGCCAGACTTTTACTGACTTAAAACCGACATGTGTTCCTTGAGTTGCCCTTTGCCTTCCAGGTAACTCTTTAGGTCTATTTATGCTTCCCTCTCAATTTTAATTCTGATACTATACGTGAGGACTTGTAATCGTAATAGTTTTTTTTTTACAAGCTGAAAGTCCTCCTGAAATAAATAAATAAGTTACACTGAGTGGGAGAAGGCATTTGATAATTTCTCACGTAAAAAAATGGATACAAGATAGTTAAATTATTTAAGCTATGAACACAATGTACAATTGTACATACAACATCATATTTTGAGTTTTCTAAAACTGCAACTTTTTCTTCTTTTCAGGCATTAGGTAGCAATCCAGATTTATACGATATATCAATGAAGATAGCTGACCTAGACACCTTATCGACTTACCTAAGGAGCTTCCCAGAATTTAAAATAGAAAATATCAAGAAAGATCGCGTCAATCGAGTTGGAGATATGGGAATGTTTTTATCGAACAATTTACGGTTATATTGCCTTAAAGGTGACGGAAAAGCTGACGATGAAGGTGTAGTTATAACCTTTACTAATAAAGTGAAGGGTTCAAATGAAGAAGATAACACAAAGACAAGTATCCAAAACCATTCATTCCTATTCCGCAGTGAAGGATTATCAGAAGATATGGTCCGTCCATTACTAAGAGAATTAACGAATCAGCATTCTCAATATAACAGATTTGTTGTTATTCATAAGCTCAAAGAAGATGAAACAAATAGATAGATTGATTTGATATTTAGCAGAAGATTTACTGACAAAGCTGATGATAAATTTACGAACAAAGATATAAAGCCACAAAATTTTGGCTTTATCACTATCACTAAATAGCAGTGTTTGCTAATAATACATTTTTAAACATATAACTACTGTGGTTTCAATGATTTTCCTTAAATTTATGTTAATTTTAACAGATTTGTAAACTGCTGTAGTATAAAGGCAGACTTAATGGCGTTATTGAATTCTCTGTTCAATAGTATCTTTATTAAAATTTGTTAAGAACACGATTGTTCTTTTAATATTTATTTTAATATTTATGTACTGACCCAAAACAGAAAAAGATAATACATAATAGACAATAGTACAAAAACTGCTTATTTCTCCAGAAAACCTGCGAAAAGAGATATTTAATGAAATGTAGACACCAGTATTTAGGAAGCAAGAGAAAAAGAATGTGTGAAATCTTTTAAATAATTTTCTTGGTTTTTTTTTTCTGCAATTAGATTTTGATGGCTATTGATTTTATGTATTTTTTTTTTTTGTTGTTTCCAAGTATTGTCACGTCATAACAAATAATAAATTATAGTCATACTGGAACCTTCCGAGGTGCGGTAAATGTTAACAATGATCTATTAGTGATGGTCTGTCGCGAATTTCTGGTTATTCACGCCCATTGACGTCATCATAACCATCTGCACAAGCTACTATACTACTATCTGTACTATATATCTACTATAATTATGTATTTGATTTACATCGGGTTTTCGAATTGTGAATTTAAAGTTTGAACTTTGCTTTTATGGTATTTTTTTTAAGTTAATGTATTAAAATACAGTTGACGAGACCTTAAATTGAAAAAACCGGGCAAGTGCGAGTCGGACTCGCGTACTGAGGGTTCCGCACAAACTAACTTATGTAAATAGTTCAATTCCAAAATCGAGTCTCGAAGATTTTTCCTAATCGATTTTGACGGAACGAGAAATTTTCTGTTTTCAGATTTATTCCTATGTCTATGCTATAATAGCTTGCTTTATGCCTAAGTTTAGAGTTCTAGGTCAACGGTAAGCCATCTATGATTTTTTATTCCCTTGAGAGTGCCGAAATACACACATTTTTTGCTTTTTTTTCACAGTTTCAAGGGACCACAGATTTGAGTATATAGTTTTAATTTAAACTCGATACCTCCGAACCTAATTTAAACGCGTTCTTAAGTTAAAAGGTCTTAACAGACGGAAACCAAAGTGATCCTATAATGGTTCCATTTTGTTCTTTTCGACGTACGGAACCCTAAAAAGGAAGCTAACTAGAGTAACATAAAATAAACTGAAGTGAAAATAAATCAGCTATTATGATTTGGAAAATTGGTATCCGTGGTAACGAGAACTTGCCCCAAAGAAGAGAATTATCAATTCCGCTTAGTTTTTCCTCTCAATGTTAGGATCTGCTTTCAGTGTAGCTGGATGCAGTTAGATGATGCTGTATATACCAGTATCCTTCACAACGCGATTGTCAAATTGAGGTCAGTTACAACGAAATTACGGGACAGAACAATATAGAAAGAAAAACCAACCTATATTTATTATTTTTATTTACTTTTGGACGCCGCGACAATCAACACTTAATTGATACTGTATAATGGTTGAGCTCCTTGGTAGTCCTGAATTGAGCTACACGAATACTGACAAATGCTTGCACTGATTGGAACAGCCTACTCAAAACCTATGTAGGTATTTCCTGAAAAAATTATCTCAGACACTACAGTGTATGGTTCTTCTTATATGATTTGACCATTACATGTTTGCTGTATGGACTTTAAAATAGACTTTGTCCTCTGAGTTTGCTTCGGTGTTTCTACTCTAGATATTTAGCTTGGAAAGACTGAACTCATCATTCTATTTTAAATTGACGGAAAAAAAATTACATGCAATAATATTGTCATGTCATTTATATTTTTTATCTATAGTATGTATGTATTTAGAAATATATAAGTATGTTTATTAGTTGACTAGTACCCATAACACAAGCTCTGCTTAGCTTGGGACTAGACGGCGTTGTGTGATAGTTGTGGAATATTATAAAAAGAATAAAAAATAAAATTTTTGTATCACACAACGCCATCTAGTCCCAAGCTAAGCAGAGCTTGTATTATGAGTACTAGACAACTGATAAACATACTTATATGTATACTTTTAAATACATACATTATTATCAGTTGAAACCAAACTACATCCTTAGACAATAGACACACAGTTGTTGGTTGTTCTCTCAACTCAAAATGGATATTGATCATCAGCATCACTTAATTTATTATTCTCCTCTGAATTTTTAAAAAAGAACAATATCTTTGTAATAGATCGCTTGACCCTGAATTATTCTGACAACAACATAATGCAGGGTAAGCATATGAAGACATAGTTATTCAAATATCCACTGCATTGTATAATTCGCGTGCGAAACAAGATATTATATTGTGTCAATAACATGACAACTTTGTTGTTGCATATGTAATGCCATATCTACACTTCGGGACACGTCGAAAGCTTTGACGTGAACAAATGACATCTGCGACTAATTAATGGAAAATAAATAACCGTCCATGGACGTTAGAGGAATTAGATAAATCTTCTAGTTCTAATAATAGACGGGGTCCCACAAGGCAGTCAACGAATGGAAGCGGAATGAATAGAGTTAAAACTTGGTATTTTGTCATTTTTGTTTGTCTTATGGCGTCATATATTGCATATGTGAATGCACCTTAGTTTTAGTGTTACATGTTAGTATTTAAGTCAATATTGTTAAGTTAGTTAAGTGGCAACCAGGGGTGAGAATTTGGGGCGCTACCCTTAGCGTCTCTCACTCTCTTGCCTTTCAACCGTCTCGATATACGGACTAGATTGTTCTGTCATATTATAATTAGTCTGATCAGACAAACATCGGTTTACTATTGATTGTGCCTAAATAAATTCATGTTAAACACCGCAAATTGGATTTTTACTTTTGGTTCCAAACATCACCTCATCGCAAGACACATAAAAGGGGACAGGCAGAATATCTTCCAAGTGCGTCCCCAAACGTCTGTTTGGCTCCAATTACAACTGCACGTGAAGTCTTTGATTCGAAAAAGTAACTACGGTCTTTTTTTTTAGGTTAGAAATCATCCAATGACTACGCTCTAGGGCGGAGCGAAAGGGCGTGTTGACTTTTTCTGTCTAAAACCTACTCCTATTTTTCTTCTTTGCCTTGTGTTCCAAGACCCCAGGTTTTCCTTTCAGAAGTAGACAGTAGGTTTTGCTGTCATCTAATTGACACTCGCGTGGAACACTACGTGCCGACTTCTCGAGCTCGGTCCGGACGGTTACAGGAAGGCCGGATGGCGAGCTACCCATTGCTTGCCGTTCAAAGGACTGCAATTGTTCGAAAGAGTTACCGCGGCCCTTCTTTTTAGGTGGGAAATGATCCAATCCATCAGGTGGCCATGTCAGACTTTTACTGACTAAAACCCACTCATGTTACCGCTTTGCCTTCTTTCCAGGGCCTCAGGGCCCCGGGGTTCACTTAGAACGCAAAGAGCAACTGAAGGAACAAGGTGGGTTTTAGTCATTAAAACATGACGGTCCTTTCGCTCAAGGTCTGTCTTTTCGACAAAAAATATATATTTTATAATTTTATTATTATTTCATCCCAGTGCTGTGTAGTGTTTTCGGATTCTACCTATAAGAAAACTCAGTCACAGTGAAGTCTTGACCTTGTAGTTGAAGGACTGCAGACGGGTCTTTCCACTGCTCCATGCTCCTGCAGATCCCATCTCAGGTCCGAGCGGAAACTTATCGCTGCTCCATACCTCTGCAGGTCTATAGAGGCCCCTACGGGTTCTCTCTGCTTGATGTACGCCTTCACAGGCTTTGGCGGCTACTTGAAGGGCCTCTTTATGCCTTCAAATCTTCCATCCTTCTCGGACATCAGTTGAATTTTTTCTCGTAGTTATCTAACAAGCAACATTTTATTATTTGCTATTTTCTCTCTTCTAAATAAATAAATACACTGAATTACTCTTCAAGGAAAGCTTGATGATATACCTATGGGAATCAGGGCAAAGCCGAGTAATTAATTATGTTACAGGCTTGAGGCTATATGCCAACGTGTGGCTGCAGCACAACACAATACACGCAGAGTGTGCCTACTATGTATGCAACATGCATCGTCGCTACACGTGACTGAAATATTTTCACCGGTACGCGGGTGCATTTTCGGAATTCGCTCGAAAGCCTTGTATGATTAAAATTGTTTCGAGTTAGCAGGCTTTAAATATGACAAGGTACGTTGATCTAAATATGTGAGAGAGCTCGTTCGAATAAAATCATCAATTATAGAATTTTGAAAAAAAAAAAACAGCTGATTAAAAATAAATACATTACATCTGGACAACTAAACGACTTTATTTCCATTCTATGGCATATTTTTTGAAAATCACGCGAGCGAAGCTGCTGACAAACCCTAGTATAGCTAAAATTGCTGCAGAACAAACGTAAATTGTAAATAAAAAACAAAGTTCAATAAGCAGTGATCTCGAACAAACTCGGTAGTTCCGAACTGCATGTGTGCCGGGTCAGTCGAAAGCTCATACACAGTGTGGCAGTGACGTAACTTATCGCAAAATAAATAATTGAAAAGAATTACTGTTGCTCTCCAGTGCACTATCAACTCAATTAGCGGAGCAAAAGTTCATGCACTTGACATTTATCGCGCAACTCTTATCAATATTTACTACAAACTTTGCAATAACTGTCGCAGCGAGAGGAAACCATCCATCGTATGCATTGCATGGGCTGGAAAATAAATAAATATCCTAAAACGAATCAATCGGAAGTTCCACGTGTACACACACAGATATACCGAACGCTACTCGCTAGGCGATAATAAAACAAAAACAGGCGCTCGCCCTTTGTTTACAAATGACGCATGAGGCATGAAGCACATGCAATCTATAAGTCGCGGAGTCGTTTACCTTCCGCGCGACGAGACGCCCGCCATGTGCGTAGATGCGTGAGCGCAGCGCGTCGAGCGGCGTCGGGCAGAGAGGCGGAGCTCGCGGCGGCGCGCGGACGATGTCGCGCTGGCTGTGGGCTACCCTGCTCCTAGCGGCGGCGGCCGGCGCCGGCGCCCAGCCCGGGGGCCCGCCGGCCCGCACCCGCCACCTCCAGCTGCTCGGCTGGCGCCTGGAGCTGCAGGAGAACACGCAGATACGATCTCCCTACTACAACGAGTGTCAGTTCTACAAAGGCAAAGTGTTAGATGAGGAGAACTCTTCCGCGACTGTGACAGACTGCGATGGCCAGCTGTACGGGCTACTGCAGGTTGGCAGCGAGGAGTTTGTGCTACAGCCGACACGGAAGGAGAGCTCAGCGCATGTGTTACGCAGACGAGACGTGGAACTGTCGGAGTGGGCAGCTGCATACAACCTCACGGGTGACACGGTCGCCGACCTTGAACTTGACTTCGGCGAGGAGGACGACCCGGTGCCGGAGCCGCACGTGCGACCTCGACACAGTGTTTATCCCGATCACGACTACTTCCGAGCACCGTTAACTATCAGTAGACCAGTATCAGGTGTGGTTTTATTGATAAAAACTTCGTAAAAAATCGTTAAGTTGTGTCCTGGACGTGCAATATCGTGATTAATGTTCCAGGTGTCCAGGGTTTGTGGCTCGAAATGGCCATCGTGGCTGACCATACTATGTTAAAGTTCCATGGCAAGGAGAGAGTGAAGCACTACATTCTCGCATTAATGAACATCGTGAGTATGAAAGCCCGCCGCAGAATGGATGCGCACGGCTGTTTATTTTGGTACAACGCTGTTTGATGCATGGTTTAACTCATTGAATCTTTATGTAATACATTATAGGTCAGTGCCATCTTCAATGATCCCTCTCTGAACTCAAACATGACGCTCGTGATCAACAAACTGTATTTGTACGAGGAGAAAGATTATGTAATTAAGTATGGGAACGTGAGGAAGTCTTTGGAAGCGGTGAATAAGTGGAACTACAGGCATCTGATGAAGTTGCCGGCAGGTGCTGTATATCTTCCTTCTTAATGGTATTTTTTCTATTATCAGATTCCAATATTCATGTTTTGACGGCTTTTTTGTCGCTTATTCCATAGCACGTTAAAATATGAAAATTGGAATCTGCCACTTATCTTCTATCCATGTCGAGGATCAGCAGTAGCGATGTATGGCACATGTTACGTTTTATTCTAAGATTTATTTTACTTGTAGCGTTATAACAACTTCCTGTGCGAGCTCTAAATCACTGCTCTGATATCATGCTGTAATGACACATGTCCCACTTTTTTCTTCACTCATTTATTTCGCCTATGATCGTATATTATACTTTTTGGTATAAAACATAGAAAATATATACGTATATTTCAAAATTTATGTTATAACATGTGTTGAATTTAAATAGCCCTTAAATTGTTAAGCAAACAAAATTTCATAAATTTTAAACTCTATTAGCCACGTTTGTCATGAGAGATAACATTAAAGATTTATTTACAGACATTTTAATTTATTTTATTACAAAGTTGTTATATTCAGCGTTGAACGTAATAAATTTTAATAATTATGTTCGTCTGTCTACCAAGGTTTGTGCTAATTCAAGATTTCATAACATTGTCCTGTCTTCCTAAATGTGAGTTTCGAAGATTAAAATATATTTCAAGGAAGCTGAATTTTCTTTATAACGATGTCAACGAAAATATACCTAATAATAATTATTTATTCTGCCTTTCGTGATGTATTTCTTTCACTGTTTGTAATCAAATTCCTAACATAGATTTGTGTAGATACATAGAAGAAATGATTACGGACTTTTCAGTTTGTGATTGTGACAATATACGGCCTTATTACTAAAGACATTCTTTTAATGATAAACTTAAGATGGAGTACGAACTCCTTATTCTTACGTTTAACATTAATCACGTTACATTTTTATAATACTAGCCTATTCGCAGGCAGCACTGGATGGGACGCTGCAGTATGGCTGACTCGGGCACAGCTAGGCGGGCCTTCGGGCTTCGCCCCCGTCGGAGGAGTCTGTACAAAAACCAGATCGGCTGCCATAGATCGAGATGAGGGACTCACCAGCGCTTTCGTCATTGCACATGAGCTGGCACATCTGTGAGTAGTATTTCTCTCAGTTTACCTAATTTTAGTCACTCATACTAAGTCGACTGGCAAAATAGTCTACTTGATTTATTTAAATATTTTGAATAGTACCTACTCTCTAAAAATCAAAGACGGAAAACATTAGTAGTACATAGAGAGCAAAATGAGATAATGATTTTTACAAAAGTGGAAAGATTAGCCTTGCGCTCTCTCCATCAATCAACCAAGGGTGATAGAGACACGGCTTTTGGCAGGGGCATTATTAAAAAATTTAGAACAGAAATGTTGCGTTAATATTACAATTACATATAAATGCGTACACAAGTGCTTATCTGTTTAGGATTTAATCATTCAGGCTGAAGAATCCCGCAGTTCAAAAGGCCGTAACGCAAAAGGTAACAAAACAAAGATTGATTTTAGTCAGTATAAATCTGTTACTCCACCCGCTCAACACACATTGAGAAAGATTATTTGATGATTTCTTACTTCAAAAAAGAAAACAGGATTTATTCGCTCATCCAGTGACCGCAACAATACTTGCAACACAATTTCATCGACTCGACTAAACCTGTATAAATTACGTTAAGTTACGCTCGTCCGACTCTACGCATATAAATTCTATGTTTATGAAGAATCGTTTGAATACATTCAGCAATCATTCAATCAATGAATCTCTATCGTAAACAACAGGTGTGAAGGAACATACTAATCATGGTATGTCGACGGATGCGCCCGTCTGCTATAACTTCCACGAAACTACAGATTCATATTAATATCTACGATATCCTCACGACATTGAATGATGAATGGATTACCACGGTTAAATTCACATTCTTAAGCCCATACAGGCTCTTTCACGAATTTTGATTTGAAATTAGATTTCAGTAAAGATGAGTATGGGTTCTGTCAGTTTTAAAACGTGACACAGCTTGTGTACTTGAACATCAAGGCTATGTCGGTCGTTGTTTCATCTACGATACGTCCAGTATTGTACTCATCTCAAATCTAATTCCAGATTGATATTGATGGCAGAGCTTGTAATCGATCGATTATATTCTTAATTTTCTGTATTTTCTCATTACACTTATGGACTTGCGTGTGTTACCCTGACTTATATCTCAGGAAACTCTCTCTTCTAACACTTTAAACTTGTTTCTTTTCTAACAAATTAGAAACACATAGCTGTTCTTTGAAGCCCATCGATTAGAATTTAAAATTGCCAATTACTTATGTAGCCACTCTCTTGTCTCATTACAATTTCGAAAGTCGAAATAAATGGACAATAACAGGATATCGTATTCCTTATTAAATTAATGTTCGGAGAAAAATTTATTAAAAAGGAATTGGTGTCCGTCGCCTATCTAAATATTCATGTTTTATGAATATTTTTTGTTTTTTTTTTTTGCTTTTAAATTCAAGGAGTGCGACGCTATGACTGTGTATTCTTTATAATTTTATCAGAATTTTCATACTTTCTCTAATGATACTCTTAATATTGGCTGCTCAAGGAATTTTTATTATAAAATGGGATTGCAGATTGAATTATTTTTATATCGTATTGTTAGCAAAAAAACAAATTTTTCCTTTAATAGGTTTACGTTTTTTTTTGGCGCATCTAGATATACTTTGGTGCTGCATATTTTCTGAACTTCTATTTCTTATAAAGCCCATAACCTACATGGGCACATAGAATGTGAAGTAAATAAGAATAGAATAAAACTTTTTTGTAGGAGCAGACCCTAGTGTAGGTATAGGTATATATACGAAATCATTTAAAAAAAAACATCAATATTCCAGCTTTATCGATATCTAGATGCTTTGTAACGAAATAAATTTTTATAAATCAATATCTACATGCATAAGCTTTCACAAATCCGTCACAAATCAGCCCCAAAAATATCACTCCACCCAAATTAAGCTTCGTCTGAAAAAGCTTTCCCGTTCTGTTACATACGAGCACATTTTTCTAACCCATTTACGTCGAGGGCGAAAATATTTTTATGAGCAATGCAGAAATGGCCACACTTAGCCCGGGCCGGCAAAATGGCGGCCGTTAGGGGGCTACTTACGTATGACCATATGAAAGGCCCAATCGACTAATACTGGGGGTTTATTTATAGAGGGCTTCTTGGTAAGCTAAATTTACCTATTGACGTGGTTAATTGAACGAATGAATGGATTTCGTATACCTAATGTCGAGCCTTTTCAAGAAGTTCACAATTATTATAGGAAGAGGTTTTTACCCGACTGCGCCAGGAGGGTTATTTCTTTCTTAATTAAACCTTTTAACAAGGCGGTTAAAAGGTAGGACGTAGGCACATCGGATGTATTTGACATATATTCCCGCGTTTATTCCGCCAGAGTCACACATCCGCGACCAAATAGTCCATATCGTCAGCTTTTCTGCCACCTATGGTGATTGAAGAGCTAAACGAGCAAACACACGACCATGGCGAATAGGACACAAACACACTCGTCGGACCAATCCGAAGTAAGGGCTGAAAGTATTTATGATAATACACCAATAGTGCCTATTGTGATAGATCAGTAGTTATATGAATAACAAGTCTTGACATGTTTAGAATGATATTGACTACCTATATTAGAAATACTTTTAATTTAGGGAAGTAAATACCCATTCCTGCAAAATACGTGCTCTATCGTCGACCACATCTTCGCTATCCATCAAGTAAGTGTGGTCAAGTGTGATCAAAAAAAAAAAAGTGTGAGCAAAAACATTAAAAAAAAAACGCAATCTGTCGGTTGCGATGTTCTTTCCGATAAGGCTGTTTTCAATTCTCATTTACAACGTACTAGACTGTGATGGAGATTTGCTAGACTACATATAAGTTGCGGTACATCATTTCATTTAACAATTGCGTTATCTAAAATGAGTAAAAATCACTATCTAATAAACTAAAAACGATCTAAAATGTGGCATCAGATAACTCTTCCACAATTTAAAAGTAAATTTATTCGACCCCTTACCTTACACAGTCACATATTTTTGTCTATGTATTTTGCTAGGTTCTCAATAACAAGATTTCAATTATATTATCTCTGACAGATTTTCTGCGCCGCTCTCCAATAAATCAAAACTATAAATTTGGTGGAAAGACAACGAAAAACAATTCTGTTTTTCTCAGGATATCTAGCACAAAACAACCATATATTATGGTAGCTATATCAATAACTGTCATCGAAAACAACTGGTTTAGATCACTTTATTATCCTTTGTCAATAAGTTGGTACAGTCAAGCAAATTATTTGTTAAGCGCCATATTTTATAAGCGTTTATAACGCATAGGTACATCGAAGGACTGGAACAATTTGCCTGCTGCGATCTTCCCGCCCGATTATAATTTGAATAGGCTCTTAATAAACTTGTACCCCTTACCATTTACGATTGCATCACTGCTTATCATCAGGTGGGATCGCAGTAAAGTATTAGATTACATAAAAAAAAAAAATGTCACTTGCACGACATTAAACTAAGAAGATTTTTGTACATGTGATTTTGATACAGGTTTCATTTCCTTGAAAATTTATATTAAAGCAAGTAAAGAATACATTATAATGTGCTCCAAAACATAAATCGTTGACGTAACTCTGAGTGCCTAATTATTATATTAACTTTGTTTTAACGTTAACGCGATCGACATGTATATGACGTTCAGCATTCCGATTGGTTCGCTCCAAACTCTTAACCAATCAGAGAGCGAAACGTGGTAAACGTTTCGATCGTGTTAAGGTAAAAACTTACAATAAGGTTTCAGTAGGCTGACCAGCTTGTCTATGTTTGATGCATGCCTATCGAGCGATGGGACCGTAAAACAAAAATTGTTGCCCTGAAAGCGCACGACGCTGAAAGGGACCAAGCAAATCAAGGAGATGGCGGGACGATTTAGATGTCTTCCTTAAGAATTGTCAAAAAGTGCCACAGAGCCGGGAACAATGAGAGGAATAGGCTTTTGACCAGCAGTTGGATAGTGCAGGCCTGATATAATATAATAAGTAAAAGCAAACTATTATTTTCCCTGAGTGATTTTTTTTACTATCGGTCTCTTGAATCATAACACGGAAGTTAATTTAAAACAAAACCCTTTGTCCATGTGCGAAGGAATGACGCATTCTGTGTTTACTAGAAATAAAATAAATGTAATAGACATAAATTAGAGGAGGCGCCTGTCTCAACTTTAACTATTTGTCTAATGTTAGTCAGACGTCAGATTAATGTTCTAAGACTCGATTTCGACGAGTATTTCTTATCAAACTTTAATATATAAATCTAAGAAACTAAATCTAGTCTGTGCCTGCGTCTAGGGTCATACTTTACCTGAAAATTTATACAATTGTCGTATTTTAAAAACTGGTATTCCACATAAAAATGAACCACTGCCTTCAAAAAAACTTTTCATACAAAGTCGTCATTAGCTGAGTCAAATTTTTGGAATTTACTATGACTTTAAGCTCTTACTGTACTTTTTATGGCGTACAGAAAAGTGTATAAATGTCTATCTATTTAACTTTCTTGCAAATAGGCAACATGTGCTCACATCACTATCGTCTTCCTATACTATGTATGGGCACTTTAAAATCAGTGTTTTATTGGCACTTCAAATCTCAAGACATGGTTCGGTAATTGATTCGCTTAATTAAATACATAAAACATATTATTACGGTGACCGTAAAACGGTTTAAGAACTTTTAAGAGTACGTCAATACGTAAGTGTTCGCCTTTTGTTGTGGCCTCCTAAAATATTTTATGTCAGTACAGTCAGCGCAAGAGTTAGGTGTACACAAATAAATATAAGTACTATTCTTGAACGCCGTCAATTTTTCACATTTCCAAGTTCAGTATTCCAATGAAAAGGTACGTTCCCAGTAAATTGGTAGAAAGACAGGAGAATCAATTATTTTCAAGTTAGGGAACATGCTTAAAACATTGATCTAAAAGACTTGGCATTTCAGCACCAAGAAGTCATTCTTTTAAAGCTGCCTCTGTACTTAGGCATAGGTTTCTTTTTGTTTAAGTGTACACGAGGCCGCGGCCCGCACGGCCTCGTCAGTAACTCGATTGCCCGTTCGCATCATAAAATATCTTTTATCCTAACATAGCGGCCGACGATAAAGTAGTGAATCAGTGTGAGACCACCGGACTGCGGGTTCAAAGTGTACTGAACCCCACAAAGAACCCTACAGTCCGCCTCTTAATTAGCACCCGATTGGTTCATTTAAGAACCCTAACACAAATGAATGAATGGTATTTTTATGGCAGTAACACCAAGTTATGGAATTAAAGAACGTTTTCCTTAAAGTGAATAATTGTTGTTCGGGGAAAAGTTTACAATTCCGTTTTTTCATTAGCAACGTGTTTGCGGTGTTAACTTCGTGATAATGGCACTAATTTGTCGGAATAATTCGTTGTTGTTTGGAAATAAATTCTAACAAAGAGACTGGCGAATCGGTTTATAGACCGTATCTTTTGTTTTTGTTTACTGAAAGGAAAAGTTAGCAATCTTATAATCTGAATAGTAACACAATTATTTTTTATTTTTTAACCTAAACGTTACCTCACACTAGGCACTACTATTACTTAATAGATATAATTTGTAATAAAGCGGAGGAAAGTGTTTCTTTTGTTTATACGCGCTTATCTTTTGAATCACTGTTGGACTGAAGTATTTTATTGCTGTATGTGCTAGTCAATTTAATAATGAACAGTATATTTATCATTTATAGGCTATTACATTATTATTATACAAGGGTAACTTGATAGAAACACTTAAAATTATAAATTTAATGAAATTAAATTTTACAAGATTTTTTTTTTTGCAATTTGCAGCTCATTATTGGATAGTATGGTAACAATTGACATTTTACGTTGTTGCTAAGTTAGAGAGTCATGGTGATGATGATTTTAATGAGTATAGTTGTGTAAATACATGTCGTAGGAATGCTAAATATCCAAACTCAGAACCACTAACGGAATAATACCGTGACACGTGCTCAGCTCAGCGTGCATCTATGGCCTGGTGAGAGTTGCAGAAATCCAATGGATGCCAGACGCACACTATTGGTCATTGTGACAACTCTTAGGGAGGCCTAGATGTACAGCAGGAGACGCCTGTCGGCAGAAATGATGATGATGATGATGACGTAACTCAGCTGCCAAACCAATGCGCCAACCATGCCGAAACATACATTGTATACAAAGTTTAATTCGCAAGCATATTTAAATCAGATTTAAATGAAACTATCACTGTCAGTGCCAGATCTATATTTACTCCATCAAATAACATCTACATTTAAATAAATCTCGTTGATCGAGTCGGCTGATCACTCTTGAATCTGGAGCTTTCATCTATTTTGGTAGCGATTGCTTCCAGCTGATGGATATTGACGACCAAGGTTAGGTACGTACTCTGACCGGCTCATAGATACTTATAATCATTACGCTATATCAAGCCGGGTAGATCCTTGTTAAAATTGTATGACAGCTTTGTTTAGTACAGTTACAATTAAGGCCAAAAGACATAACCGCATTGCGGCGCCACGCCGCTCAAATCGGCAGTGCAGCTCGCTGCAACGTAGAATTTCGCGTTGTGCACCGCGGCGCGAATACCATAACTTTATTAAATGGATATAACCAGTATCTTCTTTGTCTTTTATTTAAAAATCATAAGTTTACTAAGACACATGGTAGAAAAACGTCTGTCCATACTCAAAAATCTCGAAAAACTTGTTATCCCTGCAGGATACAACAATAAACGCTGAAAGTTGCGTTGCGGCGACGCGAAAAAGACCGGCGGGTGGCACTGCCAATTATAGCGGTGCGGCGCCGCATCGCAGCTATGTGTATCAGCCCTTAACCAATCATGTTTTAGTAGGTAATATGTCGCATGCTCAATATACTGATACTAAAATCTAGATAAATTTGAGCGGACATTTGTCGCACCCGTACTGTGATCGCTAGGTTAGATTATGGCCCATTCCTTTTATATTCATACAGACAAATATCCTATACAAAGGAGGCCTCAGTCCCAGCAGTGAGAACATTATGGAGCTGGTTTGGCTTATACAAACATAGCACTTGTTAAAACTCGAGCTTTTTTTGTCTGACAATCTGTAAAGTTTTGGCATAACTCAATCTCAGATTTTCAATTCAATAACCAGCCATAATGGTGTTCCATCATATTTTTTTTTGCAAATAGGTTTTTTAAAGACACTATTACCTATTAGTTTAGTTACTTATTAGTTAGTTTCCTAGCTGACGACTCCGAGGAGAAGCACCGAAGCAAAATCAGGGTTAAATAGTGGTTCTATAGAGTAAGTAGCTCGTATTGGAAAATTCCATTTTCCCGAACTAATTGAACACAAAATCAAGCTCCAATCGCGCTTCCAATCGGAAGGCAGATCCACTAACTAGTTTTAGTATTGACATAGTTATTGTCTCTTGTGTATTTTTTTTTAAATTTAATAAAAACTTAATTACAGATAAATGGACCTAAGTAAACCAATCAATAACAGGTATAGGTACACATAATTTATAGATAGTACTTACTTGTACAAAGTTAAACCAAATATTGTGTTTAAATGAAATCAAAATAAATAAAGTAAGTAATTAGACAACTATTTAAATCACAACATAGTATAAAACAAAGTCACTTCCCGCTGTCTGTCCCTATGTATGCTTAGATATAAAACTACGCAACGGATTTTGATGCGGTTTTTTTAATAGATAGAGTGATTCAAGAGGAAGGTTTATTTCTATAATACATGCATAATATATTTAAATTTCACCATTGCACCGGGGCGGGTCGCTAGTTAATAATAAATTAAAAACAAGCAATTATAAAAAAAATTAATTGGATATTAAAGAATTTTAGTCACAAATTAAATCTTATTTATGTAACAATAATATTTTATACCTTATAGTTGTCATTGGGATAGACAGAACTGTTGTAATCACTATTAATGTAGGTCACGGAGCTTTATCGCCTATAACAGACACAATACCAACTTTGGGCCATTAAATATATTAATTGGCTTCAGATTCGACAACCCACCCATAGTAATAATTTAACTTTGCACATAAAATCATTCAGATGTCATACACCAAACAACGAATGACTTGGAAATAAATGCTGTAATCATTATAATTGGAAAACGTTTAGGTATTATACGACGTTATTAGCATAATAGAAAGGTGCTATTGTTGTGTTACTTGAAATAATCTCTTAATAGCTTTATATCCTTATAAAGCCTGACATCAGTGTTTTCAATTTAATCCGATTAACTACTAAAAAGTTAATGATTGTCGGTGTCGATCACGTAAACGTAAAACGAACTTGCTCTAAGCATTCTGTGCGCTGACTGCTAGTTGTTTTTAACGATGAAAAAAAGAAAAACATTTTTCAAAAAGAAATACAACCGACTTCAATGCAAAAAAAAAAAACTAAAAGTCGGTGCAAAAAGTTTATTCAGCAAAACTTAAATAAATAATTACGTTCCGCCATTCGGTTCCATCATCAAATCATCATGGCAATTCTAATAATACCAAATACCGCTAGAATGCACTGATTTATTACAGAATTCCGGTTCTTACCTACCTTCGGGCTTCATCAGATCAGTTCTATTTATTCCTTCCCATTCTTCCTTCAGTCAGTTACCGACTGTATGTATAAACAAAGCAATTCTACTTGTAACGACAGTTCTGATATGATTTTTTGAAGAGTTTCGTTCTATATCTTCAAAGTTTATCATCAGATCAAAACAATATTTCTATGAGACTAATTCGGGAGTATAACCTTTCAAACAAAGCCAAAATGTTCAAAATCGGTCTATAATTGACCGAGATATCGGTGAACATACATATGAAAACGACATTTCTGCAATGAATTTTTGAAGGGTTTCTTTCTATATCTTCGAAGTTCATCATTCTATCAAAACGATATTTTTATGGGACCAATTCGGAAGTTTAATCTTTAAATCAAACCAAAATTTTCGAAATCGGTCCACAATTGACCGAGATATCGGTGAACATACATAAAAAAAAATTATACAGTCGAACATAGAACCTCCTCCTTTAAAAAAACGAAATCGATTAAAAAAGCAGGAAAAAATCCCGTTTCTATCCAATTCCATTGTTTTATTAAATGACTCAATCATTTTTTTCCTGAAAAAAGAAAACCAATTGCTGTTTTCGCAATTTTCAACGTTAGTTGTTTTTACGGTAACGCGACCGAAACGTTTACCGCGCTTGGCTCTCTGATTGGTTAAGAGCCCGGAGCGGGCCAATCGGAGCGCCGAACGTCATAAACGCGTCGACCGCGTAAACGTAAAACAAACTCGCACTAAGCACTCTGTTCTCCCGGCGCCAATGACTTTCATAAATCACTGAGAGTTTATTTATTTATGGAAACTTGTTATCTTGTATTAACATCGAGGTTGAAGTTCCTGAGCAACTTTAATATGAATAATAATTAGTTTGACGATAAGACATGAACATAAAAATTGTTTTTGTAATAATCAATATTATTTATTGCACTCTTTTTATATATACATTTCTAACTAGCTCTCCACCGCGGTTTCATTCACACCTTTGGTTACGGCTTCGCACCCGTGGGTTAGCGTGATGTTATATAACCATATTCAATAAATAGGCTATCCAACACTAAAATATTTTTTCAATTCGAGCCAGTAGTTCCTAAGATTAGCACGATCAAACAAACTTTTTAGCTTTTTAATATTATACTTAACTTATTTACTGCACTTATTCTAGTTGATGGTTAAGTTTAAAAAATATTTTATAAATAATTTATTCACAATTATGAGGACAACTCCGAACAAAAATAGGAAATATGCTTAAACAATGTTTGTTAACTAGACAGTCTATCAACAAATATAAATATTTAGAGTGCTAATTGAGAAAACAATATCGAAATTGGTAGGAAAGTAATATAACAATTTTACACAAATATATCTATCTTTTTCACCAAGACGCCGTTTTATATGGTGAATTGGTGACCGAGTCTCACCGAGAGGCAATGTGGCATGGCTTTTGACGTCAAAGACCATGTCGAAATTCTCTTTCATAATAGCAGCTTTAAAGCTTAATTGATAATATTGGAGCTAAAAAGTATTAAATTTAGCAAATGAAAAAAGTGCATGCATATTACATGAAACCTCTTCGTTTAGGTCTTGTACAATCTACAAGTAACAGTTCCAAAAACCATGTAGAGTAAAACAATTCGTATTAATTACAGGCACTCGTGTTTACATAAAAATAAATGAGTTATGTAATCAGAATTTTAAATTGCCCAGCAACGTGATTGTAATGTGTAACGTAGTAGTTTCAATACGCGCTGATGTCACTACCAAGTAAAGCAGAATGCCTTGCATATGTATCGCTACATATGTATGTGTCTTTAGGAGACAAGCCAATTCAAACGGGACGCAAATGCTAAGTGTTAATACCGTTTCTAGCTATTTGGGTTCCGGACACAAAGAGTAAAAACCATATAGGTAATCACGTTTGCCGTCCCTTGAAGCTGTGAAAAGATTCTCAGAACTTCTTAGTTATAGACAAAAAAGGATACGGCCGTTTATGTCACAAAAAACGTATCTTTCGACCCCTCAAAGGAATCAAAATTCATAGGGTACTTCCCGTTGATCTAGAATCCTGAAATTTGACATGAAGCAAGGTTTCATAGCTCAAGTAATCTGAAAACTGTATATTTTGTAGTTACGTCACAAAAAAAAATCTTTTTTGTGATTCGGATAAATCTTCGAAACTCGATTCAGGAATTGAACTTTTTTCATAGGTTCGTTGTACGGAACCCTACCCTGCCCTGTTTTCTTGTTTTTCAAGTTGTCTACTGTTGTATAGATATAGTGGTACGGAATCCGGCAGGCACGAGTCTGACTCACACTTGGCCGGTTTTTTTCATTAATTATGTGTTTTCAACCGTCTCGATATCACTGCCTGCTTTCTCTCTCATATCACTCCTCACGCAATCCATCCATCTTTTCTATTACCACCTCTCTTTCTAAATCCATCCACATTGTATGCTTGCAATTCTTTTAAGAAAATGTGTTTCATCCCTCCACTACAAAAATAGTATGGTATTGTTATATACCAAGACATACGATACCTTTCCACTTTTTGATCACGGGCACCTTTCAAAAGTCTTATTAGGGCCTGTGCACACCATGTTTTTTAAACGGGCCATTGACGCTCTTTTTAGAAACGCGCGTCGACGGCGCTCATTTATCCCATAGAGGGTCTACAGCATGCGCCTTACTCACTCACTCCCCTTTTATACACATTTCTCACTTTATCCATTCTCGTCACAGTGACGAGTGACAGGACAGAATGGAAGAAAAAGTTACGCCGACCCGAGTTACATGGGGAAAGGTGATGATCCATTCTCGTCACTCCGCACATTATATCCCACTTAATGTCTTTACGAAAAAAACCAATTCAAACGGGATAAAAATGCTAAGTGTTAATACCGTTTCGAAGCTTTTAAAAGTACATTAACGGTAACAAAAATGTACTCAGATTGCTGTAATTGTCTTAAATGTGATGATACTTTTCCGGCAGTTACTCTTTTGTGTCTCACGGTTTATATGATTATTGCTTCCTCTCGTATTATTTGTGAACATCGAAATAAAATGATGTTAGGCTATATAATGGGCCACCCAGAGCATCGGACTTGTTTAAAAAAAATCACTTCAGTGCTGAAACGCAAAAGGCTACTGAAAGAATACTGGTGGAGTTTTGTCAGTAGAAGAAGAGAATTTATGATAATTTCCTAACCTCTAAAAAAAAAAGAGTATAAACAATAGTGTAGGATTTTCACCAATACTTACCATATTGGACATATATGTGGTGAATGCGAGTTAACCCTACATCGAAACTCCAGCCTCCATTGGAGTTACACAGTGTGTGTATTGGAGTTTTACTTGTACGTTAAGTTGGAATTGCTTCAGTAATTATACTTTTTCTGTGAACAAAGCCACATACCATATAACCATAATAATATATTAAAAGTAGTCATTTTAAAAATAATAGTTGTATTTTATCCCTCCATTACAATATCAGTGCGCTGAGTGCGAGTGGTTTTAACGTCAACGCGATCAAAATGTTAACCGCATTTGGCTTTCTAATTGGTTAAGAGCTCGGAGCGGGCCAATCGGAGCGCCGAACGTCATAAACGCGTCAATCGCGTAAACGTAAAACCAACTCGCACTAAGCACTCGGAACATACGATTTCCTTTCAACTTATTAGTCGTTGAAAGGAAATCGTGTTTCACTTTTAGATGTCTTCTAATTAATCAATTTTTCACTCTATCCATTTTCGTCACTCTTCACATTCATGTTCAATTCAATTCATCAATACTTATAATAAATCTGTAGAAGTAAAAATTGTGTACATTGATAATATTAAAAAAATAAATAGCAGGGGGTGTTACCAGACCGACACCGAACCCAAAAATGTGATTAAAAAAATTTTTGTCGGTCTGTCTGTTTGTTCAGGCATCACGCAAAAACTACTGGTTCCATTACGATGAAACTTGGTAAAACCGATAATTATTCTTTAATATCCTGGGCACCACACTGGGTACTTTTCATCCCGGAAAAGTATATACAATAAAAAACAAACTTAGTATTGCGGTTCGATCCCTAGACCCGATTACTGTACCAACCGCAAATAATAAGTTTGTCGTAACGTTCTATAAAAATAGCAGTTTACACAAAAAACTCATTGATAGTTTCGTCGTCCATGCGAACGAAGTCGCGGGCACAGTTAGTACTGAATAAAATTACGAAAACTTTCAAAACTGTTATGTTGATATATGAATTCTACAACTATAATCGTTTTCACTAAGTCATTTCAGTCATCTCCCTCGCATATCTAACTGCTGACGAGTTCGGAAGCCCGAGTGTTCCGGCATTTAATTAGTCCGTAAATAGCCCACTTGCTACTCGAGGAAGACACGGCCGTCAGGTTGTGTCCTATTCCTGTATAAATAGAAACTAGGTGGAACTAATTCTGTTGGCTGTTGTTTTAATTAAAGTTTAACAAAGGAACTAAATCCTATGATGGTTCTTAGGACGAATCCGTACTTGAGTGATGTTGTAAAACATATTATTGTTATTCCGGAAACATGTTCCCAGTTGCATACAGTAGTGCTTACAGTAGTTACAGTATTTACATACGTATGTATAAGCAACATGATTAAAATAACAGAAAAAGTACGCAAGTTATGAATGCGGCTTTTAACTTCAAAATGTTGGCGAAAACTAAACCTTTTTACAACTTGCCATAATCAAGTAATTATTCCTACTATGACTAGGTTTATTGTTATTATCATACCATATACAGAGTGATATAAAAAGCAACATTCAAATTATGGACTTCATTTGAGTGGGTAGTACTTACATTTCCAAATAGAGATTGTACTTAAACTTTATTGAAATAATCCTTTTCGTAATTAAATACTTTGTTCCATTTGTCTCGTATTTGTAAAGGTAAACCTTAGGATTTTTTGCTGTGGTGTGATATCATGATGTCATCCTTATATTGTCACCACATTGACATGTTTGACATAGCATTGTGCTGCCATCGGATACCCTGCCTTTATCGAGTACTCTTAGATCAATGACATCACTTATATGGATGTTTACCTTATATGATTTTATGCTGGAATCATGTATCAGATGTCTGCTAACTTAAAAATAGAAAAAGCTGTCTTGATATATGCCTACTCCATAAAAAAGCCATAAGACTTCCTAAAACACAAGGCTCATAAAAAAATATTGCCCACTTATCTAAACTGTTTGTTGTTCACATTAAGCCAAATAGATAACCTCAGGTCGTCAATCGCTGAGTCACAAAGGATTCACACTTGTGTCTGAATGACGTAATGACAGTCCGAAATAAAGTGACGACATGAATGACTAGGTACTAAGACGTTAGCTATCGCTAGGAGTTAGCAGTTAGTCTACGTACCGTCTCATGCATTATGCAGCCGGTTCGCGTATTTTGAGCTCATTTAGCGCTCAGTTCTAAATATACCGCGTGTTTCCACACATGCCCTGACCTTTTGATGTGCGCCGTATGTTCAACAAATGTATTTCCGTTGCGGTCATCTGTCACAGTTTAGAACAAGGGTCCCGGGGGCGCACAAAGTACGCGCCACGATTATTTGTACGAGCTGTTTATTTTAGTACCAAGGATTTGCGGAGAAAGTAACCTATACATAATTATATTCTGTTTTTTTCTCATTTATTTTAATCTTATTGCTTGATCGTGACCTTGTGCCCGAGTGATTTTTTAACGACTGCGACCCAATTAACCAAAAGCGTTCCATATAATTTATCATTACGAAATAAGCCGCACGTCGACACGAATTTTGTAAAGCCCGAATTAACTTATTGAACAAAATTTATTTACTTTTCATATTGCACTTGTTAAGCCCTTGGCCCAAAAATTAATTTAACCAGAGTAACGTTTGTGGTATGAAAGATATAATTATAGCTTGCCTGCTCCAAATGCAGCCACGAAGGCATTCTCGGAGATAATTCTGCGGCACATATACGGTGTTGTTTGTACCTCACATAGATAGCATAGAGGGCACGAACATAATGATTTATGATTTATAAGGAAACTTTGTCTAACCTGATTGTTTGGGCTTGTGGAATAAAGATAAATACGGTCAAGGCATCAATGTGTCAACAATGAACATTTGTTGACATAATAAATATCGGCGTCGCTACAAAAAACCTCCGGCCTCTTGGGCAGAAATGTCGTTTCGTTCTTGACGGTTTTTGAAAACACAGTTGAACATCTGTACAAAATAAAAACAGTGATGTCGTTGATAGATATCTTCCTTAATTAATTTGTGATAGTGTTGTGGGAATAAGCCGCTTTTTATTCCCAAGAAGGCACAACTAAAAATAAACTGACCATAATTTTAGTCCTTCTTTTTTTCTTATGAAGATATCATCATCTAATGACATCTTCGGCCCTTGAGCGGCCCCTGAGCAGGAGGGCGTGTCAGACTTTTACTGACTAAAACCCACTCTTGTTCCTTCTTTGCCTTCGTTCCAGGGCCCGGGGTTCTCTTTTGCACAACCCATGGTCCCAGTAGACTTCGACCCTGCTGGGCCCCTACGGTTTTGCTGACATCTCCTTGAGGCGCGCGTGGAACACTACGCGACGGCGAAGACTTGGGCTCGGTCCGGATGGGACGGTGAGCTACCTATTGCTCATCGTCCGCAAACTCTACGCGCCTACGATGACTGCAAATCGGAATCGGGATCCCGAAATTTAGGTCTTTTTTACATAGCAAAGGCAAGATGACCGTAGGACGAAAATATGCATCTTTAAGACGAGAGATAAGGATAGGTAGCTTTTATATTTCTATGGTAGCTACACTGTATGAATCCGACAGCTGTCAGCCGCACCATCTTGTAGTAATTGAAGTGTAGTGCTACATTAGGAGTTTGATAACCTTTTATCTAATCTGTCTTGTTGATCTAATGATGCGCACGCGTGGCTGCCGTGCGAAGGTCTACTGAATTTGATCTTTGCAGACAGCATTGTAGTTAGATTAATATAGGCTTATAATGGGCCTCATCAGAAGGCTTAGTCACCCAACGGGCAATGGAAATGGCTATGCTCAGAGTTTCCTAGCGTGATCGCATCAGGAATGAGGATCACATGGTAAATATGGATCAATTTTTTTTTTTTTTTTCAGTTTTTCTCTTACATTTTATAATTATATTACACCTAATATCTAGCCTATTTCATCCCACTTTCGGATAAAGGCCTCCTTAAATTGCATCAATTATTGTTCCCGGCTCTGACAATTCCCACATTATAAATGGTACAAAAATAGTAGATCAGTAGATACTTACTTATCTAAATAGTGGTTTACTACCCCTCGAACGACGACTATAATATATACTTTTGTACAATTTGAATGGACTTGAAAAAACGCTAATTGTCATATCGTACCTACACGCGGGAGTACGAAATTCATTCGGCCGAGAATTTTGGTGTCTACGATTATTAATTTATATCTTCGTTTTTTTTGAAAAAAAATCCGGATAAGTTTTTTTTTATTCTTTTTATTTTTATTACTTATGTATTTTTTTTTTTAAGTGCGCTATTGCATAATAATAATACCCCCTACGGGCGAGGGTTTAAGCTGAGAATAAAATTTATCAAAGATAATTGAATCAACTTCAATTTCAGTCCCTAAAATCATGATAACTATAATGTTAGCGTAAACTTCTAAAACCGTAAACCGATAAAAGACTCAAAAATATTCCAGTAAATAAATTAAAGTTTCTTCTATGGGCTGCAGGAGCCTTCGAAATAATCACTGGGGCAACTGGGGCCAAGAAATAAGGGTAAAATTTTGTTACTCCTTACCTAGAGCGGGAGAGATTCCTTTCATTCCACATACGACCCACACTAGTACCTTATTGACCACTTTGACAGGCCTGTTGCTCTAGTGGTTAGTGGCCGTGACTGCTATACCGGAGGTCGTGGGTTCGATTCCCACCCAAGACCAATTTTTGTGTGATGAGCACGATCATTTGTTCTGTGTCTGGGTGTAATTTATCTATAATATGTAAGTATGCATTTAGAAATATATAAGTATGTTTATCAGTTGTCTACTACCCATACATACCCATACACAAGCTTTGCTTACCTTGGGACTAGACGGCATTGTATGATAGTTGTGGATTATTATTATTATCAAACTAAAACGTTTACCACACGTTTACTTCAATTTAACCTCTTACTTAAAGAATCAGTAGGAAAGCTTAGTTTATGCTTAGTTTATTCTCAAACGTTTGTCTGCACGAAGTTCCATAGGTACTAGGTAGCTCGCACAGGTTGGGGTTTTATCATTACGTAATAGCGCGTTGTTTTAGAAAAAAAACAAAAAGAAAATACTTTTTCTTGTTCTTTCTAGGAAAAATGAAGATATAGAAACCAAAATTTTCAGCCCATTAAATTTCGTGCACTCGTGTGTACGGTACGACAATTAATCGTTTTTCAAGGTCATTCAAGTTGTCTAAACGTTTGTCTATACAAGGTTCCATAGGTGTACTTAAGTACAAGTACAAAACATAAAATATGAAAGAAATTAACCCCCATCGACTATATAGCCACCACTTATGTCATAATTTTACATTAATGTGGGTAAACGGTGTACTTTATTTCCCAAATCGTTCTCTCCATTAATCCGTCACGTCGTCGTGTCATCGTGTCGGTTGGTACAGTCGGCAGAACATGGCTATACGACGTGCCCCGTTCACACGCGCAATTAACTTCGTTCTCTAGGATTAATTGATTCGCCCGAAGGAAGGCCTTGAGTAAACATATAACGATATTAATCATTATAATACTCGAAATTTTATTTCTATCTTAACCTGAGGTGAACAGATTTTATTAGGCTTAGATATTGAACATAAATTAGAAGTAAACCACAAGCAAAGCAAGCTGGAACACAAAAGGCAACTGAAGGACCATAGGAGTGAGTATTTGTCAGTAAAAGTCTGACACGCTTTCCCGCTCCGCTCTAGAGCGGGAGAAGTCATTGAATAATTTCTCACAAAAAGAACATTAATTTCAAATTAACCATTTAAACCTTACCTGAATTGTCAAAAAGTCAGTCATTAAGAAAAATGACGCTAATTGTACATTTCGTAATTGAAACAAAAAGGAACAAAAAGTTTTTACTATGCAAGTCACAACTCATAAAAAGTTACTGGCCGAAAATGGTTTAACTGATTTAAATTTGGATCGAATATAATTCGAACAAAAAGAACGTCAAAAATAAAAAAATTGGAACTTTGGCGGCAATTTTTCGAATAAAATTTCAGTGACTGTTTTAATATTTTTTTCAAATTGATTCTATTGATTCCTGTTGGATATAGTGATGTTAACTTGGTGTCAGAATCAGAATCAGAATCAGAATAGTTTATTTCAAATAGACCAATTACAGGCACTCTTGAATTGTCAAAATGTCAGTCAGTCCATAAAAAAGTGAAATTAAATTGCTGGTTAAATTGATGTAGTTTTTTATATCAAATGTCTGCAGAACTGGATAATATGGAACCGTTGAAACAGGTACCATTTCGGCAATTGGAGCTGAGAATTATATTGTAGTTGGTATTGACTATCTGAGCGAAACTTGCTAAGAAAGCTTACTCTATTATATTTGCAGCCAAATAATGCAAAAGCATCAGAACGTACTCAATAAATCCGCATTATAACGGTAATAGTGAGACTGCATTAAAAATGAAATACATTCTAAACTGGAAACTGACTAAATGAACAAAATATGCGAAAAAAAAATCCACGGTAGTTGTTAATATGGAATTAATTTTGACAGTTTAATACTTAAAAGCGTAACTCGTGATATGAGAAAATTCTTCAGAACTAAAACTTCACACAGATTAAAGTATGTCAGTACAATAATCAATTTATAAACAATCCCGACCACTCAAACATTTCATTGGCATCATGAACCGCTTCCCGTATCGTTACATTTAGTAACACCCGTCTAAAATGGCGGCTAGCTACATGTTACTCAGTTTGGGTGGTTGTTGAGTCATGTTGAAGCCCGCACGAGTTAATTGCCGACATACTCGTAAGTTTCATAAAAGGCCGCTTCAAAGCAATCCGCTCCATTTGAAACTAAAACTAACCCGCGGGCCGACAGCGGCAAATTGAAAAGGCTTTTGAAACATTCATGGTGTAATTGACACCTAAGTAGCTTTTAAAGGCGATGGTAATAGTAGTAGATTTTGAACAAGTGGAGAAAGTTTGTTATTACGGCTGAGGTGGAATTCGCCCGAGACGTAGGTGAGGGTATTTTGGGAGCCGAGTACTGTAGTGACTAATTTCCATGTGTATCAAACAATATTTTTCAACACACGTAGGATAAAATAAATAAACAGATGTTTACGTGCGACTCGTGGGGGTCACTTAGCGCCCAGCCCGATATGATGAATGTAATAAATTGTGGCGGGGCCGAGCGCCAACACTTTTCCGCACTAGTGCGGAAAAACAGTAAATTTCGTGAAAGCATGCTAAATCTGTTAAAAGTCGATAGGAATAAGGGCGGGTTTTAGAAAAAATATTTTTTAGATATCTCATTTTCCTCGGGTGAACTTGGGTTAGATTTTTTCTATTTTCAAATAGAATTATATAACGAATTTTTAAAAGCATATCTCAATCACTAGTGCGGAAAAACAGTAAATTGCGTGAAAGCATGCTGAATCTGTTAAAAGTCGATAGAAATAAGGGCGGGTTTTAGAATAAATGTATTGAAACTTTATTAGGCTGCTTTTTGTGATATCTACAGAGAGATTTGTGCATTTAATTTCCGCACGCTTTAAAAATATCTATGAGCTACAGACAGTTAAATTGTTTCAGGTCTTATTGCGGCCGGAACAAATATAAAAGCACATAACTGAATACAATATATTATTGGCTTTCATGCAAATATTTCTGCATACATAAAAATATGAGTAACAGCTAAATAGCTTTTAGAGGCAATGGAAAATTTGTTAGTCTGCTTGATGTGATATCTAGTGAGAGATGCACGGTTGGTGCAATAGTGGCTGAGCAATTGACTACTGTGATGTGTGTTGCGTGTTTAATTTCCGTACAGAACAAAAATACATATGCCCTAGAGGCCCTAGAGGACCTAGGGGACAAGGTTACTGACATACCTCAAAGAATTGCCAAACTTAACTGGCAGTGGGTAGGGCAGAACGGATGGTCGATTGGGACGGAAGGTTCTCGACTGGTGATAGGAAGAAGCAGCGTTGGACGGCCTCCCAGAAAGCGGACCGATTACCCGGTGAGGGTCACGGTAATCCCATGTATGCGAGATACTCAGGATCGGTCATTATGGTGACACAAGGGGGAGGCCTATGTCCAACGGTGGACATATCCATGATTACAGACAAATCTCTAGAGTCCAAGACGTATTAGATTTTGAACTTTGGTATTTCTCAAACACTACTTTAGGCTAAAAACCTGTCATTTAGCATTAAATAGGGTTTGACACATTCTTATCACAATTCAGTAACCCGTCCTATTTAATTTAATGCTATTAAATAGTTGACTAGGCACGTCTAGTAAAAGTTACTTTGAAACATTGCATCGGTTAGAGAAATAATACTATTCGTTTAAATGTCACTATCACACTTCAAATGCACGTGAGCACGTCGCTGTCCTCATAAAACAAGAGAAAAATCTAAATATAGAATTCTGAGTTTATGTCTGCATTCCAAGAGTATAATCCTTTGTTTCTGCATCTCTGGAATGTCGTGATTAAGGAAACCATTTAATTTATTTTTTTTAATAAATTCTGCCCGCGACTTCGTCCGCGTGACGCCGAGAATTATCCCAATGGTTTTCCCGTGGTAATCAATCAAATCCGGTCAGCTAAGATACAAAAAAGGAAACAGAAAGACAGACAGAGTTATTTTCGCATTTATAATATTAGTATGTACGCATTTATAAAAGCTCCATTGTTTACTGGATTTTCAATGGACAATTTTACATTTTTTATTTATTTAATACCAATATTTGGTAGGGGTTTAAATTCGTAACCTATTTGGAAACTGAAAAGAAAGAAACAAAACTTCTTTATGTTTTTCTTACCTTCTTCGTCACGTTAAAATATATAAGTAGGTATAGATATGTAACTGGACTGGACCCATAAGGGGTGTAAAGATATACAATTAGTTTAAAGTTACAGTCATAAGAACTTAAATTTTTACCACTGAAGTAATGTTTTTTTTTTTTTTTTTAAGAAATTAGTTATCCTAACAGTAGAATAATATGGGCATCCACGCACTATATTGGTAGGGTAGGTATCGGTATGCGATCTATGCACGCTCATAAACACGCTAGTGATGAAATCCAGATTTATCATGAATTTTTCCTAAAATAATCATGAATTAGTTATTAATCTGGTCTACTAATTTAAAAATAGTTGTAATCGATTCAGTTGCTCATTTTGAACACACCTTCTTTCAGGATGTATGTTTATTGTGTAACATGTAGTATAGGTATTTTTAGAAAAACCATTTCTAAACAAGGAATTGCCACTGCAAGCTTGATTTAACCTACTAATTTAAATCGACGGGTCCCAAGAGCAAAATCGTATATAAAGAATTATCGATTTTGAGATTTTATGAGATTATAAAGTTCTATGCATAAGTAATAAAATACGAATACATTGCGTCTTATTTTTAGATAATATTTTGTTCTTGGGATCAATCGAAATTAATTCGAATCTTTAGTTCCTATAAAGCTCTAGTAATATTTCTTTCTTTCTGCAGGTTAGGATTGACTCACGACGGAGACAGCCAGTGCCAGAGTGAGGCAGTCAAGGGCTCAGTGATGGCACCGACAGTCCTGGCCACTCTTCACAACTATGCGTGGTCTTCGTGTTCTAAAGAACAGTTCCATGAGAAGTCCAAGTGAGTGCGAATCTTTACTTAATATAATAAAGCGGAGAAGATTTTTTGTTGGTTCAAAAGTAGCAACTAGTCGGATTGGATAAAATCTGTATGAGATAGCCAGATTCATAATAAATAGGTATAACATCACGTTACGACCCAAAGAAGCAAAATAGTATTGTATTGTATGTCGGACTGATGGCTGCAACACGTACTCGTACGTGTGTGACAGATGCGTCATTCGATCCACCTCAGCTCCTCATGTTAAGCCAGCAGCAATTTTGTGTTACTTATTGACCATTTCGGACGGAATCTTGGTTCTTGAAGTACTTTTCCTTTATATGCAGTGACCACATGGCAGTTTAGAAGGAGATGAAGCTGGTGTGCTCCTCCATGCACGCTCAAGTAGGTTTTATTTATTTATATAAACTTCATGTACAGTATTGGTACATAGGCGGACTTAATGTTTTGAAATGGCATTCTCTACCAGTCACACACCACATAGACCTGGTAATTAAAGACCCCGTGGCCAGTCGTAAGGGCCACGACGTTGCGCAACTGAGGTTTAGTCAGACTTAGGGTCTGTTTCATGACGGGGCCATCAACAGTAGTATAGGTAGTATGGCATGCCTGTATTCACGAAAGTCTACCAGTACTTTGTTTGCACAAGTCCGAGGCCATGTGTTTTCACGGCCCTCGGAGCGCGCCACCTCCGGGCTCCCAATTAACGGTAGGAGGAGTTCACATCGGCGTCGGGTCGACGATGAAGTACCTGGGACTCGTCCTCGACAGCCGGTGGAACTTCAAGGAGCATTTCCGACGTCTGGCTCCCAGATTGAATGCGACCGGGGCTGCGCTCAAGCGGCTCCTGCCGAACCTGGGGGGTCCAGACGCCTCCTGCCGGAGGCTCTACGCAGGCATCGTTCGGTCCATGGCCCTTTACGGTGCGCCGGTGTGGGCGCCATCGCTACGAAAGCGAGTGGCGGCCCGGCTAACCGCCTGCCAGAGGGTCATGGCCATCCGTATGATTCGCGGATACCGTACGGTGTCCTGCGAAGCGGCGAGCCTCCTTGCTGGCCTACCACCGTGGGATTTGGAGGCAACAGTCCTTGCACACATGCATGATTTACGCGTTGAGATGCAACGTCGGGGCGAAACTCCGCTGCCGCGACAAGTCGCGGCATGGCGGACAGAGCTCCAGCGGGATCTCATGGTGAAATGGCGAGAGCGATTGTCGCAACCTCGTGCTGGGCACGCCACGATCGAGGCGGTAAGGCCCCTCTTTGAGGCGTGGCTGGAAAGGCCCCACGGCGTCGTCACCTTCCGTTTGGCGCAGGTGCTGACCGAACACGGCAAGTTCGGTCCGTACCTGTACAAGATTCGTGCGGAGACGACGCCCGGGTGTCGCCACTGTGCGGACCGCCCGGTGGACACGGTGGAGCACACAGTCGAGGTGTGCCCCGCTTGGGAAGAGCAGCGCCGTGTCCTCGTGGGGGCGATCGGCGGCGATCTCTCGCGCCGGGGCTTGGTTCAAGCCATGCTCCGGAGCGAGGAGGAGTGGCAGGCGGTTGCCTCCTTCTGCGAAGCAGTAATGCTAGTAAAGGAGGAGGCCGACCGCCTTAGGCAAAGGCGGACACGCCGCCGCCGCCGCCGGGTTTCTGATCCCAATTTCCGGCCACCGTAGGCGCGGGCTCGCGGACGGTGGGCAATGGGTAGCTCGCTGTCCGTCCGTCCGGTAACAGACCGGTCCGAGCTCAGGTCGTCTACGGCGCGCACCGTTCCCGCGCGCCTCAAGGAGTTGTCAGCAAACTGTAGGGGTCCAGCAGGGCCGAAGCCTACTGGGGCCAAAGGTTATGTGAGACTGTCACCAAAGGCCCCAGGATAAAGGCAAGGAATGGAAAGGTAGGTTTTTTAGTCAGTAAAAGTCTGACACTGTTTCCCGCCCCACCCAAGGGCGGGATTCGTCATTGGATGATTTTACCTACCAATAAAAAAAAAAAAAAAAAAAACCAGTACTTTGTTTTGTAAGTTTTTGGAGCGTTTCCTTACCAGATCACATAGGTATCCGACGGAGAGCGGTACAGTGGGTTCAGATGTTCTTGAATCCTGTAATAATCTCTATTGCGCCAAGTAAGAAGTAAAAAAAATCGCAATCTCCTATTGTTCTTGGGACTAGCACAACAGACTGTCATCTTAGTAGCCAGCCAATTTCTAGTTATGAATCAAAGTTCAAAGTTCGACTTTAGCAACTTGTAAAAGCAAAATTAAACGCCGTTTACGAGGAATAACTTATACTTACTTGTCTTAGCCAGTCTCCATTAAACGTACAATTTCATGTTTATTGTGCGTATTTATATTATGAAATTCGTTTCTAGTTTTGAAAAGAGCCAAGTGTTTACAAGTATAAAAGATACTTTCTAGTATATAAAGTGAAGGCAGAATGAGCATATCGTTTTCATTGTAAATAATTTCTAATTCTCCATTTTATTTTGTATAAATTAAATACGAAGAATAGACAAGAAGAAGGAAACAGAAAAAAGGTACAAAGGTGATACTTATCATCACTACATAGTATAAAACAAAGTCGCTTCCTGCTGTCTGTACCTATGTATGCTTAGATCTTTAAAACTACGCAACGGATATTGATGTGTTTTTTAATAGATATAATGATTCAAGAGGACGGTTTATATGTATGATATATGCACAATATCACCATTGCACCCGTGTGAAGCTGGGGCGGGTCGCTAGTTTTGATACAAATCTCTTCCAGTATACATACTCAATACTCAATACTCAATATTTTATTGCAATACATAAGTATACATAGATGGTATTAAAAAAGATGTCACAGACCATTATGGACCCTGTCGGGCACAGCAAAAATTAGGAGAGAGGAAGAGGGTTAAGTAGCAATTCATGGAATTCACTAGTACTGTAGATCTAATGGGTCGCGTTTAATTGGGTTTATTATAGTATGTATATTCATCGTTATAATATGTATAAATAAAATATGTCAGGGATTTTGTGTCGTCATTACTATTAAATTATTCAAATTAAATTGTTAATTATGTCAACAATTTTTAATTTTTAGCGTCATTATTATTAAATTATGTTCCTATTTAAATTAAATTATGAGTGTATATTATTATTATATTAATTTAAATTAAATTATATATGCAAATTATTATTATATCTGTGTAGAAAAGTGAATTATGTCAAGTAAATTATGTTAGATATTTTGAATTTATATTTGCATTACATGCGAAAGGAGAGTTGGAAAAAATAGAGATGAAGACACAATGTGTGTAAGAGTAATAGAATTTAAGTACACACAAAACAGTCATAAATAGCATAGAGAATTTCACGCAATCTATTTTCATAGTCTTCCTCTTTCCATAAACCAGTCTAAGCAGGAAATACAAAATGTCAGAAACACGGAGTGATTGTAATCTGACCGCAACCCAATTACGCCGGAATACCGATATCCTTATGTTACACTGACTGTCAATTTATCAAGCTGAAGTAACATATAGGCTCGAACTATCAGGATGTGTATATAGCTGGGGTGGCCAACTTAATTAGACCTATGATCTATTGTTTACTAACTAGACTCTGTGATGTCTACCATTTACAAAATCAATTTAATAATAGTAATAAATCAATTAAAACATAATTTCAGCACAACTCTTCAAACAGGTTCAAATTATGTTAATTTTCATATCAAATAAAAATTTTAAGGTAACCTAAAATTATGGAGTTGTACTTACCCGATTGTACTCCTAAAATGAAAAAAAAAAACGAACGAAGTGAGCTCGAAAATTTGAGCAACCTGTCTTGAAGTTACAATTTTTTTTTTTGACAAACAAGAAGTTACGTGGCGACAAGATGATAGAATGTGATAGGGCCTAATAGTCTGCCATCTTATGCCATAGTCCTCGTGGCCTAAAAGTAAATACGCTACTGCTTTCTGAGATCGACTGGATTAACAGCCGAAATCGACCACTTGATCGCGATTTACCGGTTGGCCACCCCTGGTATATAGCATTTCAACCACATATTGATTGAGGGTCTGTTATATTCAAGCGTCAATATACATATAACTGATTCGTGCCCACTTTCCTAGGCGTCTAGCATTTTTACTTCGTCTAGCCACTTAAGACATTACTCTTCATTTTTGGGGCAACCGAGTAAAAACAATGTTTGTTTAGTTCTCAGATTTTATAAAATGTCTAATATCAAGCTATCTGTTAGTGAATATCGTCAAAATCTGTTTATATGGATTCATCCCCCTGCCCGCGCGTGATGTGTCCCCGTTACCGCGCGAAAATAAAAAGTAGGTAGCTCAATATAATATTATCTATTGAATGTCCCATCGTCTTTTATTCAAACGTTTCGAAGACGTATTCCGTTGTTTGAAAGTCTGTTCCCACGGAAAAATTAAAAAGTTACTCTTTATAACATCAGCTATCTGTCAGAGAAAGATCCGTTAAAATCGGTCCAGTCGTTTGGAAGACTAGTCGGAACTAATTAACAGACTGACAAAAATTATAAAACTTGCATTTTTGTAATAGGTTCAAGTGATATTAGTAAAAAATGCTATTTTGATATTTCAAACTGACATTTCAATAAACACGGCTTTTAGATCGTTTCAAACCCGTGGAGAGTCGATTCGATACATGGTTTCATGTATCGAATGTAAGAATAAAATAAAAAATAAAATACTTTTTTTAACCTCGAATTAATTTTCGCAATTACGAAATTAATTTCTTTAAGTAAACGTCGAAGGTAGTTAGTACGCAACGACCGACAATAACTTACAAGGTCATTGGACTCGCTCAGCTGACGTTTATTTAAAGACATTAATTTCGTAATTGCTAAAATTAATTTTAGTTTTAGAAAAAAAGTAGTTTATCTTTTTATTTTATCTTTACAAATCGATAGTGTTTCATGTACTGGATGTACCCTTCACGGGATTAAAACGATCAAAATTTAGGCGTGTATAAATATGTATAGGATATAGATTGTATAGAATGATGTATAGATAGATAATATATTTTAGAGCAAACAATATACAATAAATTCCTTCCAACCTGATCCCTTTTAATTATCTTTTGTGTCACCCGCGCTATGCGTATTCATTTGCAGCAACATGGCTTTATTGGTCCCTATATTCATAGCACGTAGGCCACCCAGGCGCGTGAACAAATCTCCAGCATTCCGCAACAGAAAATATTATTTTAGGACCATAATATTACCTGGGTAAAAGATTTTCTACGAGGGTAAAGCTTGGTAAATTGAGGTTTTAGATGGTTAAAGTTGGAGGAGCAAATGGAACGTATCTACCGAGTGAAATTGAACACACATAGGTACAATAAATGCCGGCGTCCAATTGCCTGACTTAGTTTAGCTGGGTCGTCAAATTGGTAGAAGCGCCCGACTGTCTAGAAACACTGAATCGTACGTTGTCCTCCCACCTAACGATACAGTTGTGTTGCCAAGACATTTGTTACCATATTATTAGCTCGCCGACAAATCAAACGTAGGTAATTGGTATTCAACTGTTGGAGTATAGACGCCATCTGGTAAAAGACTTAGAAATACGGCGAAAGTTATTGAATGTCTCTGAGTATGTTTGTTTCTTTACATTCTGTATATTATATTATATTTATTATTATTTATTTAGAGCAGTGGTGGCCGAGTGATAATGGCCCCGACTTACGAGTTGTAGGGCGCGGGTTCAAACCCAACCAGGCACATTACTTTGTGTAATTTATTTCATCACCACTGCTCTCAAAATTGGTGAAGGAAAACATCGTGAGGAAACCGGCATGTCCTAGAACCAAAAATTTGAAGACTTGTGCCATCCGCCAATCCGCACTGGGCTCGCGTGGTTGATTACGGCCCATTCCCTCTCCTTGAGAGGAGGCCTGAGTCCCAGCAGTGGGAACATTGTAAGGCTGATGTAATGCAATGCAATTATTATTTTATTCTTTATGTCCTGAAATACGATATAAGACTTTTTATCTCAGGAGTATGTGTCCTATGAGTCTAATTTTCTATTTTCACGTGGGCGACGCCATTTGCAGAAGCTGGTAATATGTATTACAAAACAAAGCTTCCTACTGCGCCCATCTTTCTTTCTGTTCACGTTAAAGACAAAAACTACTAAACGTATTTAAGAGAGGCCGTCCCCACTCGCCTATTATCGAGGTCGAGCAATGTTTAAAAGCTTGTTGCTTCGCCTAACGCAATCTAACGCGATACTTGATGAAAAGGCAACGCGAAAAAAGAGATAACGCCTGAAAACTTTGTTGGCATTCGGTAATTCCGTGATTTTTTCGAATATTTCACAAAACGTTTTTGAGAAAAATTGTCGTCATTGAGAATCTCGATTAAATGTGATAGACGTAGTTTTTTTTTTATTTTGAATATGTGGTAACATTATGGAAGGCCGAAGTTCACGTAAAATAACAGGTTTCCAGAAGTTTTTACTGGACTAGTTTCACACAAAATGTTATGATTTCTATAGAAGCCTAGATCATACCTACAAGATATCCGTGCATCTAAAATACCTGGAGAAAGATGTGTAATACCATCATAATCACGTAAGAGCGGATGTATGAAAATGTACCTCGGGTTGGCCGCTCTTAATACTGTTGTCACCAATAATCAGAGTAGTTTTATGTAAATGGTTTAGTTGTATAAATACATGAATTTTACAGTAGAGAAAAGCCAAGAATTTCAAAGATTAGTTGAAAAGTTGGGACGGGACCCTGGTATAAAAACAAAGAAAGCATTTTTATACTTAGTTATAGCGCAAACTAAACAATCTCACCATTTTCTTCAGCAATAACGCTCCTTCCAACTGTGCCTTATAGCCGTATATTCCCTTTCTTATTTCTTTCACAAAACTGAAACCCTCTTTATTTTGTTCCCATAAATTAACCACATTATTTGAGCTTATTACAAAAGAACCAGCTTCTAGTTGGCAGATGTCCTCATACAATAAATGTTGCCAAATAACTTTGCTTTTGTACGAGGAATTTTAGATCAGGTTGACTTGTTGAGGCGAATGAACTGCGGATTTACGAGATCAACAGGTGAATGATATTATGGAAAGAATATTTCTGTTCCAAGTTAAAGAAAGGGAATAAAGACGAATAAAACAATCATGCTGGGACTGTCTACGTAGTTTACACGTTTTGAACAATAAGATTCATAAACGATTTGCTAATATTGATTGAATAATCACATATGTATAGTACGCGGCAAATAAGTTGAAGAATTTGCTATGATTACTACGCACAATTCCTCATTTCGATTGGACATTAGCCACCTTGAATGCGCAGTAACCGATTTTCTTATTTGTTTACTAGAACTAATAATAATTTAGCAAATAAAAAAATGCATGAATAAGGAATGTCTCTATTTATAGACGAAAGTTTGTGTATGTTTGTTACTATTTTACGCTCAAACGACTGTACAGATTTGCATGGACACACGGGTAGACCATATCCTGGAAAAGTACATAGGACAATTTTCATTCCAGGACTATTTTCCTTTGGGATAATTATAAGAATATATTTTAGACTAGTCTTTGTTCACGAATACGTTCGCGTGAATATCGGTTAGAGCAGACGCAAAGTTTAAGTTGAAACCAAATAAAAAGTTGCCTATCTAACTTATTGGGTTTCAAGCTTACTCCGTATCATTTCTTCAAAATTGTGTCAGTAAGTTAACCGTGAAAATGTTAGTTTTCCTATTGAAATATTAGTATCAAAATCATTTCAGCCGAAAGGTGTCCACTATTGGACACAGGCTTCTCCCATGTGTTGCCACAACGACTGGTCTTGTGCGTTTGGCAGCGGATTCTCGCGATCCTCACCAGGTTATCGGTTCAGGCGGTCGCCTCCTTCTGCGAAGCAGTAATGCTAGCAAAGGAGGAGGCCGACCGCATCAGGCAACGGCGCACACGCCGGCGCCGCCGCCGGTGTTCTGATCCTGATTTCCGGCTAGCGTAGGCGCGGGCTTGCTGACGGCGGGCAATGGGTAGCTCGTTGTCCGTCCGTCCGGTAACAGACCGGTCCGAGCCCAAGTCGTTTACGGCGCGCACTGTTCCCGCGCGCCTCAAGGAGTTGTCAGCAAACTGTAGGGGCCAAGTAGGGCCGAAGCCTGATGGGCCCAAGGGTTAGGTGAAAATGAACCCCGGGGCCCTTGATAGAAGACAATGAATGGAACAGGGTAAGTTTCTAGTCAGTAAGAGTCTGACACTATCTCCCGCCCCACCCAAGGGCGAAATTTGTCATTTGATGAACCTACCATAAAAAAAAAACAGGTCATCGGTTTATCTTGTGGGAGGCCTTCCAACATTGCGTCTACCGGTATGCGGTCACCACTCCAGTTCCTTTTGTTCTACGAGCAATGTGCCCTGCCCACTGCCACTTCAGTTTGAGGATTCTTCGGGCCATGTCGATAACCTTAGTTTGTCTGCGGATATCTTCATTCCTTATGCGATCACGCAAGGAAACTCCGAGCATAGCCCTAAAATATTATTATGAAGTACGGAAAATAACGACGTGGCTATTCTAACCTTGGTTTAGAATAGGGTTTTATTGTGTTATTCACAGCAAATAAGGTAATATTTGAACAGATTGAATGAATTTAGACAAGTTAGCTAGTTTGATTATCCAATTATCACTATAATGTGTGACGTAATGCCTTCCTAAACCACCTGTATTTATGGTTAACCGTAGTTAACCGCTAAATGATACACGGTAATTATGACGTATTTGAATGCTCATTAGTACTATTGTTATCGCTGTAACAACCAATGGCGTAGCTACAAGTGGGGCAGTGCCCCGGGGCCCCAAAACCTGATTTTCAAACCTCTTATTGAACCAAAGTAAAATTTTCCCACTTTCAAAAGAAAAATAAAAAAGGTAGCAACACTATATTAATTATGCCAACTCGTTTAAAAATCTGACATCCTCCCGCTCCATTCAGAGCAGGAGAAATTATTATTTGATGATTTCTCACTTAAAAAACCGGGAAAATGAAGGTTACATTCAAACGTACTTATAAAAATAATACAATTCTCAAAAAAAAAAAAAATCCCAAAGATTTTTCCAAATCACAAAAAAGTTTTTTTTTGTTGACGTAACTACAAATTTACAGTTTTCAGTTGTCAGTCAGACGGACAACAAAGTGATCCTATAAGAGTTCCATTTTTTTTCCTTTTAAGGTAAATAAAAGTAAAAAGAATAAAAAGGGGTAAAGAAGCCGGCAAATCTCCCACCACCCATAATTTCATACATTTTGACATGCTCGAGCTACCCCCACCACGAAAATTTATCCATTTGGTTTTTTTTTTTGCCCCAGGGTCTTTGGTCCCCTAACTACGCCACTGATATTAATGTAGTATTACTAAATAAATATAATAAATACATACAGCCGTATATTTAAATACAGATCTTAGTTGTAGGAATCAATTCGTTTCCGAGTAGGTCGGTTCTATTGAAATAATCCAATTTGTCAAACCGACATTGAAAGAGATACGTAACCTTACTTATTTTTTCGGGTTCCTACCTGTGCCTAACTTGAGATGGGATTTTTCCGTTTTCGTTTACATTTTCCTGTAACTGACGTAACAATTGACTGCCATTAGAAAAATAATTGACAGCAGTAGTCTCTTTTTTTGCTTACTGATTTATTACGGCAAGGTGCAGTAGGGGCAATAGTGTTAGTTCGAACTTGGTACGATGGATTTGGTCTGTCCGTACCAAGGTCGAGCGTGACTCTGCGTAATTAGTGTTAGGTTGAACTTGGTACGACGGATTTGGTCCGTATGTCGTAAGTTGCCATTTGTGTGTAGGTACGCATATATAGGGTGACTGGTAATTAGTGAACGATATTTAAACACGTGATTGTAGTCATGACAAAAAACAACTTTTACTATGGGACCAAACCTGAAATCGCGAAAAATCTACTAAGTTCAGTACATTTTGACCAGTTAGGCGAACAAAAATGTACTGACTAGCAGATTTTTTTTTTGCGATTTCAGGTTTGGTCCCATAGTAAAAGTTGTTTGTTGTCATACCTACCAGGGCAATTATGTATTGTAACTACTAATTGTTATAGGTAGTATGCGGCAAATAAGTTAAACGCGTTGCTATGGTTATACACAGCCCCCGACCTCGATTGACACCCGAAAATCGGTTACTGCGCATTCAAGGTCGACCACCATAATGGTTCAACTTGTGTGACGAGGATTATACTTGAATATAAATAACTCGATTAACAATTTTGTACAGGCGCTGGTGGTGTTTACATGAGAGGAGTCAAGACGAAGGCGTGGTGCTGGGTGGTGCCAAAGAGATATCCCACTACGTGTTCACGATGGACGAGCAGTGCCGGACGGAGTTTGGAGAAGGGTATGTCGACTTTTTTTTATATAAATTCGGACAAATGGTTTAAAAAAGTGAGAGAGAGGGCTAATCAGCATTCTCTTTCATTTTGCGTTTTTTTTTAGTTTGAAAATCATCCGATGTCGTCTCCCGCGTTTTCCCGTGTTATCCCGTGTCAGACTTTTACTGACTAAAGCCATACTGTATCCTCCCGTTGCCTTTTGCAATCTAGGACCACAGGTTTACTTTTCAGAAATTTGCCGTGATTTAGCAGCTACGTAGATAATGCTGAGTATCAGAGTTTTGTTTTTTGAAAAAGCACGTCATCAATAACTCCTCCCGCTCTGACTGAGTGAGAGAGAATGTCAAACTTTTATTGACAAAAATTGACAAAAACCCATGTTCTTTTAGTTGCAGTTTGCGTTAAAAGGTATCTTCGAAAAATCTCTTCGGTAAATGTAGACGCACACATGGGCCTTGTACGCTGATCTGGGCGCGTCGGTCTTCATACATTTTATATGGAAACTAGACTTGTAGAGCTACATTAGATCCATGCGACGCCACGCGACGCCTTTACGTTCTACGTACAAATCAGGCGTGGTCCACGTGGTCTAATGTAGTTCTATATGATAATCCTGTGAATTAGCGGTGCATGGCAGTTGTTGTAGAAAACAATCAGTTTATTTTCCTTGACTCTTTTGAAATATCCCTTTGCCACATGCCAGTTTCTTGTTAACACGATGCATTATTAATTCTATCTATCCTCCTATTCTATTATCTTCTATCTACCCAAGTAGCAAAATTTGGTACTATAAAAGCTCAGAGAACGATTTAGGACGTGCTAATTAGTATTCATGGTTAGTACTATAACGATGTTGTAAACTTTTACAAAACCCCAAAAAGGCCCTAGTTTTATCACTGATTTATTCTATAAACTTTATATAAAAGCTCTCACGGTGATTCATCAGCTCTGTAGTTGAAATGTAAAAGTGTCGAGAACCGCTTTTTAGTACTAAAATACTGCTGTCTGCAACATTTATGTTACAAATTTGCACTATAAAAGTAACCAAAACCTGTTTATAGTGTTATTTTGCACCATAAACGATTCCAGTGATCTTTCATATCACACTTGTTCGTGTTGTAATCGTATCATCTTGAGTGTTTCTCAAGAATACAAAATATATTGATTGGAAGTTATGCTTTATGTCATTTGCCATTGTTGCAAAAGGAAATACTAAAAAACATTCATAAATCGTAACTTTATCATAGCTTGCACTTTCGAAAATAGTTTTATCGATAAAATCATTATGCTGATTTCAAATTTGACAATGCGCCCTCATAATTTTCGTGTTTTAATTAAATTTTAATTAATAAAATAAGGTCTCGTTCCGAAAATAGCTTCTATAGTACACATTGATTCCAGCCGTGCTGCTAACGTGCTATCATGGCAGAAAACAGCAGCCATATTTGCATAGAAAACGAATATGTCACACTTTAAGTCTCGTAGCAGAAGCACAAACTCATTTATAGAGCTATTTAAAATTTAAGTTACTTAAAAACTGCGCTAGGTATCGCTATGGTACTATTTAGTACTATAGAAGAGTTTTCATGACTTTTACAGAACTAGCCCCATAGCGATATTGAGGGAGCGTATAAGAAGCTAAAAGGTTACGTAATGGTGGTGCAAAGTAGTTTTATAGCACAAATTGATGCTGTAATAGTGTTTACGATACTCCTACCATACTAGTACTGTAAAAGTTATTTTGACACATTATTAGTGCAAAATAAATACACAAAAGTGTCAGTAAGGTCGTCTATAGTACTAAATAGTACCATAATCGCTTTTTTCATATCTGTTACAGTGCAATACTTTAAAGATTCTTTTGTATGGTCCTATAAACATTTTAAGAGCTACATTTTAGAACTTAAATGCTCTTTAATCTTAAAGAACCAAAACACTCTCTTGAAAACCTTTATAGTACAAGCAGTCACAATGGTTACCATTATAGGCCTACTGTATCACTGTCTGGTGATAAAACGCCTGGGTTATAGAACCTTTTGTTACTTGGGTATTTATCTAATTAGTTCGTTATGTCTCACTGCTGGGCAAAACCCTCCCATTTTCACACACGCCGGTGGAAAAAGGCGTGTGTGTGTGTATATACATATTCTCTGCGGAACTGCCCCCAGAGAATATGTACCTAACAGGTAAACATGCACTATGGATTTTTTGAGCAAATCTCCATTGAAAAGGAAGGATCCTCTGACCAGACGAGTGTTGTGTTTGGTCAAGTTATTTACCCAAGTAACTAAAATAAAATTAATAAAACCTAAACAATACAATATGCGTTGTATTGTTATGTCTTGTCAGAGGGAGAGGGAGGCCAAAGAAAAGATGGATGGATTCTGTGAAAAGTGATACGAAAGAAAAAGGAGTTAGTGACGGATCACAGAACAGAATGGAAGAAAAATATGTGCTGCGCCGACCTCAAATAAAACGGGACAAGGGCAGGAAGATGATGATGAAATCGAAAACATCGTTATTATGTTGCTATTCGATTTCAGAGTGTTATGAGAATTGGGAATCGATGTAGCTAATCGATTTTACTAGTGAGATCTCTTTTTTAATTTGGTATATATAAAAGCAGACACATGTTTACTGTCAATCTCAAATGTACGTAAAGCTTTTAAAATATTTCCGATCTCCACTGTTACTGTTTATGAATTAAAACGTAATAATGTAAACGGTTTGATCCAGTGAGGTCAATTCCTTCTACATAAAAGTATTTTAATCCTGTCCTTGAGTTCATTACTCTATATTTATATTAAACAATGGATTAAGGTTTTTGCACCTAGTGAGTCATTTAAAACCACAAAAAACCCGATAAAATTGCTTTATGGCAACCCACACTAAGTATGTCATGATGTTCTTGAACTAGAGGCTCGCATAAAATGTTTGAAGACTCATAAAAATATGAGATTGATGTGCCAATCCAGTTGGAAAATAAAACTGTAGGTATAAATCTTTTTTACAAAGAAAATTATGTATTGTCATTTCTCGCTTAAGGTGGAGCAAGAGAGAGTTTCAGACTTTTACTGACTAAAACCCGCTTGGGTTCTTTCAGTTTCCTTTTGCGTTTAAGGGATACAGTAACTCTTTGGAACCATCCCATAACCCTGGGTGAAATTCCAATACCTTTTAACAAGTAGCACTAACATTTCACCTTATTATTTATGACTGCTATGCCGATTGTCGTGGGTTCGATTCCCACCCAGAACAAATGTTTGTGTGATGAGCACGATCATTTGTTTTGTGTCTGGGTGAAATTTATCTATAATATGTATGTATTTAGAAATATTTAAGTAAGTTTATCAGTTGTCTAGTACCCATAACACAAGCTCCGCTTAGCTTGGGACTAGACAACGCTGTGTGATTAGTTGTGGAATGTTATTATGTTATGTTATGTTATCTAGGATTTATTATCTGTAGATAGCAACGTGCTCACTGTCTTTACTAATAACAATAAGATAATTTATTGGCATAAAACAAATTTGCCTGTCTTTTTAACGATGAATATTAATAACATTGTTTAGGCAGGAGCCATAGTTTTAAAATAGTTCCTAGTAACCAGTCTACTTAAGACTCCAAAAACCATAGCCCTATTCTCTTTTTTTCCATATGCCACAATAGTTTTCACCAACCGGTGGTTGTCCTTGGATGCACTAGCATTGCGTGTACCGGGATAACCGTCGGTTAGCATCAAAAGGGCCTCTGCTGGTTGGTTTCGGCCCCTCGTATGCCAAAAACCATGACTCCAGGGTTCTGAGATATACCTAGATAATTTATTGGCATAAAACAACTTTAATATCTATAGGTATCTATAATTAACTTTAATATCTATAAATTATCGAAAAATATGAGTATTAGGATATCTATGAGATGGGCTATGGGATTAATAGCAGGAGTTACCGTAGCCCTGGAACGCAAAGAGCAAATAAAGAATCACAGGTGTGAGGTGGGGTCTAGACAGCAAATGTCTGACACTAACTAAGATTGCATCTGCTTACCATCAGGTGGGATCACAGTCAAGCCCTATTTTATATCAATTAAAAAAACTGTAGGGTGTACGATAGTCAAACCTCGGTATAAGCATTTGGGGCTTTTTTACAGGCATGATTTTATTTTGAATCTTATTAAATTCATTTCAAAACTTCAGTTTGATTAGATCACATCGAACTGTGAAGGCAATACTGTTACTTGTATGTATAAAGAGACTATCTTCATGTCAAACAACAAGTAATACCTAACTAACACCTAGGACGCGAGTCTGAGAATATTGGATTCAGAATTTCCCCGAATCAAATCACAAACCTGACACGCTAGCTGCAATTTACCGTAAAGGGAGACATTTTCTGTACAATAAGGTACTTCAATGCTCTCGTGGAGAACTGTGGTCTAGTTAGCTGGCTTCAGACTTGTCTATAAATAGGTCGGAACTAGATAGGTACGTAGCTGTAGACAGGTAGTTAATACAAGTAACTATACACCGTAAAATTTTGGTCGTTTTAATCCCGTGGAGGATCGATTCGGTACATGAAACACTATCGATTTATAAAGATAAAATTAAAAAATAACGTACTTATTTTCTAAAACTCGAATAACGTTATCTTAAGTTCTTGCAATCCATCTAATCTTACGCCCGGTAACCGAAAATCTCTGGAATTTGTCGAGTCATAAAGTTTAATGGCCATAAGCCCCTTCTATTGCCATATGGTTTTTTTTTTTTGTGGGAAAAATCATCCAATGATATCTCCCGTCCTTGGGCGGAGCGGGAGATAGTATCAGACTTTTACTGACTAAAAACTCACCCTGTTCCTTCGTAGCCTTTCATACCAGGGCCGAGTCTTAATTTCAGCAGACCCTTGGTCTCAGTAGGCTTTGACCCTGCTGAGCCCCTGCCATACGGCCTTACGTCATTTCACACTAATGAATCGATCGCCTATGAGCCGACAATGAGCAATGACATCTATCGACAGATAACATTGCTGGTCATCGTTCGATAGGCATTGTAACTAACACTTTAGTTGGTTGTAATAGTAGGAATAATGATATATGGGTATACATCTGCGTTATAACAATACTTGGCCTGCCCAAGAGTACTGCTTTCTGGATTAACCGCTTGATCCAACTACCCAACAACAGCCTTCTTAGGTGTTGATCGAGTCATGACTGCTCTGTCGACCCTCCAAATGTCGAGAGCCTTCGGTGCCAAGTCAAGATACTTAGTTTTGTTACATATCTCAGTTTTTACAAAGTTCTCCTCATGATGGAACGTTATAATAAAATCATTGTAAATCTATCACTACTATATCAGGATTATTTGCAACAATAGCCCTGTCGGTGATGATAGATCGATCTCAATACAACTTAATATTGCCAATCTCGAGAAATGGGAAGGGCACATATATAACTATAGAAGGTGCTTTCGATTATAAAAGATTATGTATTATTTAATAGTAATTTGCTGGTAGTTAACTTTGGCTACAAGGTTCTGTCTATGCAAATAGTCTTCGTTAGCTAGATGAGAACACCAAATAATGTCAACCATAGCCCTTCACATTTTATTTCCGGTAGTAATACGTCACAATAACTTCGTTCATAATCGTATAGACAAAACCTTTGGTTATCCGGAAGAGGTCACCAAAGCGTATCAAAGCTATCTGATTCTGCGTCATATTTAGGTTTAACAATAAGGAGCTTAACTAAAATAATAAGTAAAATTATAACATAAAGCGATCGAGCATATCTCAGATGTATTTTTATTTTTTGTTTTAATTACTGCAAACGATTACTATCCATAATATTATTTGATACATTATTATAAATGTGCTCCTTCATATTATGATAGCCTTTTAAGCTGTAGTTAGTTTTTTGCCTTCATAATTTAATTTGGTTAGTGTTTCATAAATTATGACAGAATGATTTTTTAGTAAGTTTTATATCATCTTTCGTACTGGTACGCACATTGGAAATATATGTTAAGCTGTAATATATGTTAGATTAAATGTATATATTTGATATATAAATTATGTTTGTGCTACGTTAAAAATCTTTGTATTACGGTACAATGTACGCGACTCTGTCAGCCGGTTATACTTTAAATAATACTTTTATGAATTTGTTTTGTGAAAGTAAATCTTTAGGATTTGCCTTTGCAGCACATCCCCTTAATTAAATTAAGTACTCCAGATGTGATTTTACCAGAGATTTGTATACCTATATTCATTCTTACTTTACGAGGAATACATCTTGACGCTCTCTCCAGAATCCCGGTGAGTGACGAAAGTTTTGATTTGCTGCTGATGTTACTAGCTCAGCCACACTTACCTGTGATATTTGTATTTATAAAATGCCATGGTTTCCGCATTTCTGCGGTAAATGGAGCCTGAACACCAATGACCATATCTGTAGAGGATGCACGTCCGTTGCTGAATTAAAATTCAATTTTACTATTAGCGGGAAAATTTCGCTGACAGTCAACTTGATTACCGGACCACAGATTATTATTTATTTATGAACCTGGGCCTTTTATTTTTTTCTGCTACGATTTTGGTCCAGACCATTTCTGTCTGGGGCATATGGTCATTACCTTACCTCTGGCCTCCACTGTATGGTAATCTTCGCCCATTGCTTCATATGTGGAGTAGTACCTTTACCTTACTCTTAGGGATTTAGGCAAAGGCGCACAAACTACATAGAAATACATTCTACGTATAAGGCGAGATTGATATCATGTTTAAAAAAAACAAGCTTCTCCATTATTTTGATTTATTATGTATTTGTTATTGCATATGAGTAGGCGCTGTTTGAACGTTGACTTGATTTCATTTCACTCTTCATAAAATCATTTAACCGACCCAAATGATTTTATGATTAGTACTCATTTACACATTTCACGGCCAATAAAAGCAATTTCCCCCGTACATAATACAATCGTCGTCACAACATAAATTGATCGATTTTGTCAAACTAATAAGGGAATCAAGGTTCTTCATAACTTTGATGAATGAAACAAGATACAGCGGCCAGCGGGTCAGTTTATTGACAACATGTCAAACTGTCAATTAAGTCATTTGACTTTTAGTAATTGTGGTCGGTCCTGGATGCGGGCTCGATTGTAATAAAAATCAAAGTTTCACAAATCATAATAACAAATGGATAGTCATAAATAAATGATTGCACATCTTAATCTGTACAAACTAAAATAACTGGAAAGCTCATTAATAAATCTATATACCCATAAAATATAAACATCGCTTCAGTTATTGGAATAGTTAATAAGTCGATGCACTCGAGCGTACTCCGAAACCTGAAACGTTAATTAATAATTAATTAGGAGCTTTCAACTGTGGGTATCACGTTTTAATCAATCGATCCAGATATAGCGTACAAAAACTCGTACCCGACTACCATGATGCAATACTGCAATCAGGTGTCATATGTCTTTACACCAGTTATTTGTGTAGCGAAAACAGGCCAGCCTTTATTCGTCGGAAACGTAAAAAAATCTTCAAATAGCAACATGGTGGTGGTAGCAACGCTGGGCGCGTTGTGCGGGCGAGAAGTGCGCCATAGATACGAGTACATATAGAATTTTTCCGATAATCTGTTTACGTGTAATCGAATCTGTGCAGACGGTGCGAAATACATTTGCGGCGGTGAATTGCATTATGAACATACGAATATTCGGGAACCTAATGGTAACGAGACAATCAAAATATCTTGAGTTAATTGTTGCTGCAAAGTGAGGGAACGTTTTCACGTAGATACCTACAGTCTAAGTCAGGCACCTGTGGAGCCGTTTTATTTCTGTTGCCTCTGAGGTGGTCGTAACGCTGCAACATTAAGCGATGCCTCTCGTCCCTTGGAGCATTAAACACAAATTTAAGTATGTGTTTATTGCAGACTGTTATGCGCTGGTTGTTGCTAGACAACTTAAAATTTCATGAACACAACCAAGTGTTTACGTTTAAACACTAAGTTGTTGCCATAAAACAAATTAATAGATACACCACACAAGCACTTGTAGACAATTAAACAATTATACCGCTTATTGAGATTAATCTTTGATCGTGTTTTGCTACAAAACAAATAAAAATAATCAAGCACGTTTCCGCATAGTTTGATTACTCGAGTCGAACAATATTCCTCAAAACAGTAGCATATTATCCGCTATGGCTGTTAGTGTATATCTACTCTCAACGGCGGCACGTGGTTCCAAAAATATATTTAGAAATACCCAGTTTAACAACACGTTATATTGTTATATAAAACCAAAACATATGACTCGGGTAATGTGTTAGTAGAATTTAAATCCCAAGAATAACAATAATAACGCTTTTGAATATTACACAGCGGAATATATAACAATACCGAGAAAAACTTTGCGTTTCACAAGTTTCAGAACAATAACCATTTGCATTATATATGGTAGTGAAAATTACAGTGTCCACGTTTGCTACCTATGTCGTCAACGCCTTAGGTAATTCGAGGCAGACAATAGTCAATAGCATGCCTAGACTACAAACCGAATAGCACTATTTAGCATTAGTTGCACCACCCCACTATTGGTGCTTTTATTTAACCCTATGAACGCCAGGCGCAGCGCATGGGAAGTTTTGTCTACACAAAGCCTTTTAAATACCGGAAAAATTATAGTCAACGAAATAGACTAATACATAATAGAAATCTTTAACTTTCAACAGTTCGACAAAACACAAATATTGTATGTTGATGCAATACTTCGACCCTAAAAAGGGTTTCATACCCAAAGCACCCAAAGGGTAAAAACGGCACCCTATTGCTAAGACTCCGCTGTCCGCCTGTCTGTCACCAGGCTGTATCTCGTGATAGCTAATTGAATTTTTCACAGATGATGTATTCTTGTTGCCGCTATTACAACATACAAAAACAAAATAAAATAAATATTTAAGTGGGTCTTCCATACAACAACCGTGATGTTTTTTACTACGTACGATACGGAATCCTTCGTTGGTGAGTCCGAATCGCATTTGGTTGGTTTTTTACCTCTGAGACCCAAGCTAAGATTGAACTTGTGTTATGTATATCGGGTAGCTTGCTGTTTGGCCATCCGTAGGGGCTCAGAAACGTGTATCCCCAGGTAGCCCTGAAAAACAAAGTGTAACTGAAGGTAGTTTTAAGACAGCAAAAGTCTGACACGCCCTCTCTCTAGCCTAGAGCTGAAGAAGTCAATTGCCACTTCAAAAAAGGACTCTATAAATTGACAATTATATCAATTTATTTGATTTAAAAGCTTTCAAACCAACTATGCTGTAACGCTTTGGAACCCAGCATTAAACTTAAAAGAAAAGTAAATAAAAATACGATCCACCACCATAACATCATTGTAATACGTAGCTTCATTTTATGTCTCTCGTAATAATGTTTTGTTAATTCAGTAACTGCCATTGTTTTTTTAATCATATGAAAACAGTGGTTGGTAACAAAGGGTAGGCACGCTTTGAAGGCGAGCTCTCTCACTGCCCCGAGCGAGGATCGACATTGGTAACTCAAAGGACGTACCAACATGATTCTTTTAACGAACAAACTCAAACAGTAATGTTTTAGGCGGATTTTTGTTTTGTTTCAAACAAATATCCATACTTAACATCCTAAATATTTATTCTAATTAATATTATAAATAATTTATTTATTTTACAATTTATGTACACACAATAAAACAGAAAAAGAAAACACATAATAAATAATAGTACAAAGGTACCGCTTATTTCCAAAGAAATTTCTTCCAGCAGACCTGCGAAAGGTAATAAGTATGTGAGTTTGGTCGTTTGTTTATTACACTTTCACGCCTTAACGGCTAGACGGATTTGGATGAAACTTGGCACGGGGTAGACCATTTCCTGGAATAGGACATGATACTTTTATAGCGGGCATATAATATAAAATAAACCGTTAAATGTTTATCGTTTTAATCCCGTAGAGAGTTGACTCGGTACATGAAACACTATCGATTTGTAAAGAGAAAATTAAAAAATAAATCTTTTTTTAACTCGAATTAATTTACGCATGTACGTAATTAATTTCTTTAAGTAAACGTCAGCTGAGCAAGGCCAATGATCTGTAGGTAATTAGTAGATACACAACGACAGACAATTACCTACAAGGTCATTGACTCGTTTACTTAAATAAATTAATTTAGAAAAAAAAAGTACTTTATTAAGTACGTTAAAAGGATCAAAATTGTAACGGTGTATATTCTTTATGAGATAATTTTCGAATTTCACGTAGGCGAAGCTGCTGGCATAAGCTAGTAACTAATAATGTCGTAAGGGTGTTTTTAATATCTTGCAGATTTCATCACGCATGTGAAATTGCTCCGCATGCGTAACCTCCGAAAATGTCCTTTTCATACAAGTATTTATTGTAATGCGTGCAATACGCACGCGGGACGCATTTTTTTGTCTTTTGAAACTTTCTTCATTTATTAAAAACACCCTACATGCAACAGCGGCCGCCGTACCAATTTTGATACATCTTGGTATAGCCAGGACCTTTGCGCCTGGAATACTTTTATATCGTGAATGCGTTCACTTGGAATAATTTTCGACGTTCATGCAGTCAAAGCTACGGGCTGGCAGTATCTCGTTATTCGATATTGTATACGTATTGTGTGCACAAAACTGCTGTCTACACCTGTCGCAAGAATAACAAAACCCTATTTGCATGACACGGGTTTGCCTAAAGGATATAAAAAATGGAATGGTGTCCATATCTCGTGCGATATCGGTATCGCATGCATAAGGACGAGGAACACGGAATACCTCACTTTGTCGCATAAAATGTGGAAATGCGACCCAGACACGGAAGTTTTCGTTCTTTACAGTGTTGGTAATGAGTTAATCAGATTAACGATTGAAAATTTAACGATTGAAAAGTAAAATCATGATTGACGATTAAGATTAATTAATCGTTATGGATTTTCTTGTGATTATGACTATTATTAATAATTGTAATTGGGATTTTTAATCACGATTAAGTTATTTAAATTAAGCAACAATTTAAAAAATGGTATTAATTAAAATTAAATGGTGTAGAAAACGGTTGTATGTGTTTGTTTTATGCATTTAAGAAACTATCACATTTTTATTAGCGAGCAGTTTTTTTGGCGACCCAGTACATGTAGGTACCTATTACCTAAAAACCCCCTCAAGCGTTTGTGAAGCCGTCTCCAAAATATTTTACTAATTGACCTACGTAAGTACTATCGCAGTCATTTCTGCCTGATCACTTAAAAAAAATTCGCGTGAATCCTGCGGCGCGGCGGGCGCCAAACCAAACCCTTTGAAAATTTCGTTTCAAGTGCAAGCAAAAATGAACTTAGGTCAGGCGGAAGTGTCTTCGATAGTACACCCTATTAGTAGACTTGCTTGTACATTAGTTAACTTTATTAATTACGAACTTACATTTACGCTACAACAAAACAAACAATGACAAATCATTAGTTCATTTCATAACTAAATTACCTAAAAACTTTTCAGCCATTATGACTATAAATGTAAATGTTCTTCCGGCTACCTTTTAACGAGATTATCAGCCCTGAAAATGTTTTCCTTTGTTGTTTGAACACGAGCCGACCAGCCTTGACTGACTAATGTAGGTAACTACGCTATGCCTACTTACACTGAGTAATGTATTTTAATACTCATATAATAACAATCAGTTAGCTCAGCTACTCATTTATATTATTTATACAATATAAATAGTTATCTTGAATACGCCAATGAATTAGGTAATTGAGTAGTGAAATTAAGGGTTTGTTTCATTCTACAGTCCATCCTTTTTAAAATGCCGTATTCAAAAGGTAAAATGGGACCCTATTACTAAGACGCCGCTGTCCATCCGTCTGTCTGTCTGTTGTCTTTCCGTCTGTCACCAGGCTGTATCTCATGAACCGTCATAGCTAGACAGTTGAAATTTTCACAGCTGATGTATTTCTGTTGCCACTATAAGAACAAATGCTAAAAACAGAATAACATATAAGTGGGGGGCTCCCATACATCAAACGTGATTTTATTGCCGTTTTTTTTATCTATGAATGTTACTGATCCCTTCGTGAGTCCGTCTCGCACTTAGTTAATTAGTTTTTAGTTCTAAAACATGCTGGTTTTCTCACATTGTTTTCTTTTACAGCTTTAAGAACAGTGGTGATGAAATAATTTTATAAAGTAATGTTTATTTTAGATATTTATTTATTACTTATTGTGTGCTGGACCATATACAAAATTAAATGCTGGTATGATAAGCATTTATGGAAGAATACAACTCATAAGTCGGAGTCGTTGCCACTGCGTCACCCCTGTGCTCTCACTTTTTTTGAGGGTGTTTTGATATCTTAAGGGTATTACATCGCTCAATGACCTTCAAGAATTTACCTCTACACTAGTAGAGAAGAATTGACCTCTAAACAGGCATTGCAGGGGGTGCTGCGCGCGGGGTGTTAGTACTGATTCGAGTTTTTTCTTGATTACTTATCGATATTCAATGAAATTCGAAAAAAAAATCAATACAAGTTATTCAATTTATCGTAACATATATTTTGGTATAAATTCAATGTATAAATATAGAGCCGTTTTCGAGAAAATATGGAATTAATGTTCAAAAAAGCCTATTTACCAGATTTTTTTTCTAGAGTTAGGGTATTTTTTTGAGAAACGTAATCAATACAATTTATTAGTAATGTCCTTAAGTATGCCCTTCATTTTTTATATGGTAATCGTACATAAGGAATAATCTATAAACTTCAATCAACCTAGGTGTTTTTTTGGATTTGGGCGATGTAATCCCCTTAAATAAGTATTTGTATTTAAAACTGAAGTTGCATAATGTTCATATCACTTGATTAGTTCACAACGATACGTTCTGATATGCTATCCAGTAATTGGGTCGTTCATTAAAGCCGCTGTGCTCTAATTATCGGACGCACCAGATGATAGTTTATTGTGTCGTGTAACAAAAGTGATTCGAGAATTAACTCAATTTGATTATCATTCAATGGTTCTTTTATTTACATTTATGAAGCGTGAAATTACGTTGTTTATACAAATTGGGTTCAATGACCGTGATGAATGATCGTCGCTGATGAATGGCAAAGCAATCGATCATCTCACAACTGAATATTTTTCTCAACAGTTCCAAGAATTAATATTAATAATGGTGGTGGTAATATTTCTGGAGCCCCGACTATAGGCAGCTTCAAAGCTCGTTTGAAAAAATGGCTTTATCAAGCAAGCTTTGTATATTTTTGACGAATTTAAAATTTATTTTTTATTTTACTATCATTATTTTTTAATATAATTTAATTTGACTTTGAATAATATTCGTATATTAATTTGGACTGAAAATTATTGTGAATTTTCTTATGATTTATTTTTAATTTGTGACTTGACTTCTATCAATTTTTTTTCATGTATTAACTTTTTTTCTTTTTTTTTTCTTTTATTGTATGACATTGTATTGTAACTAATTTCTACCTAAACATTTGTTGACTATAATGTAACATTCTGTTTATGACTTGTTAGAAACCCTTACCAATAAATTACTATGACTAATGATGATGATGTACTACTTACTTACTGAAACAATGCAGTGCTCCTATATTATTTTATCTGAAACCATACTTTTCACAGTTTACATCGCTAAAATAAATCTGTCAGATTTAAGGAGAAGTGCCAGAGCATCCCGTAAAATTTAGATTGATTCTTTGTCTATGAAAGACTTTTTCATTATTATCCATTAAATAAGAATAGCGTTAGACTAGCGATACAACTGAATGAGTTGTATCGTTAATTTTATTGATTTATAATACCGTAAATGAATACGTATTACGGCTGCAAATCATAATTTAATAAATATACTGTATAACCTGTAAAACGCATAAAACATCTACGGGTTACCTTGGCACTTTTTCGTTAAACAAAATATGTTTTTCTATAGCTCACTATTCTAAAATGGCATGAAACTTCAAAAGTAACCAGAATCAAATTCTGCTAGCGTATACTGCAAATGTTCATTACCTCATGCGAACTCCTCCGGTATCACAGTACTTACCTGCCCCTCTAGTCAAGTCACAATCGTTTCATTTAGCGTGCAAGCTTGGAGATGACCACGCCCCCAATTCCTTTGTTCTGACCACGTAACTGAGCGTTGAGATGACATCAGAACAAAGGAATTGGGGGCGTGACCAACTCCAAGCGCTCACGCTAAACTAAATTATTGTAACTTGCTCCACCGTAGAGCGGGAGAAGTCATTGAATGAATTTCCACTACCAAAAAAAACACCATACGCCTATATCAATCAGTTTTGAGAAAACGTGCAAGAAAATATAATACGAAAATGGAAACAACATCACTTTTGAATTATCCGCTTCCCATTTCCTGAAACCTGAAAACCATATTACTAACAAAACAAACATCTTCATATTAAATTGAAGCAAAATGTTCAGCTGAAACAACCGAAGCGGCTCGTGACTCATATTCAATATTAACTGTAATCTAATCATAGTGGAACTTGGTTTAGTACACAGACACACATCTCTGTGGTGAAGTACATTATGTACTATGGCAGGGGTGGTAAACCCATGCCACATTTCACGTGACAGATAATTTTGGGAACGTGTTCCTCTATTTGGCTTCATTGTTAACCTAGTTAGGGTAGTCAGCTAGGAAACACCGGCCTCATCTAGTTTAAAAAAGTGTATTTAAAAACCAATTTGCAAAATAAATATCATTTATCATTATTATCATTTATCAGCTTTAATTCTGTAAGGCCTTTCATTTTACATGCATACAACCTCCTAGGTTGAAGTTGTAGCTACTATATATGCACAAGCTCTGTCACATCATTTTGTCAGATTCTCAGTAGAATGTGCATATATTTGGCAGCAAGCAGCTTTTTCAACAAGTTTCGTAGAAGTAATCAATACTACAATAAAATTCTTAGCTAAATTTTATAAAGACCGCGCCTGTTTCAATGATTTCACATATTTTCATCCATAGCTACAGCAATTTTACATCACAATATCTACTAGGAAACAAAATAAGAGTGTAATTTCCATATAAAATGTATGGAGACAGACGCGCCCAGATCGGCTTGTGTGTCTGACTTCACTTTTTTATCTATTGCCACGTGATTTTCAAAAGTCCAAATTGGATCAAGAAATTGATAGGGTTAAATCTTTTCGATTCAATTCTCCGATATCGCTGTTACATTAACAGTATTTTATTTTTACAGTTGAAACGTCAAACAAATATAAAACGGTTCACCATCCCTGCGTTATATACTCGTATACTATGAATCGTTGTATCTGTATTTCTGTAGCCCGAAGCACAATCCCGCTGTCTTCACTTATTAGTACCGACCGTCACATCCTTTGAACCCGCTCTGAGATCCTAGCTTGTAGCTTGTAGCTAGGATCTCGGATCGGGTTCAAAGAGTCTGTGTCTGTATTGTCTTGTTACAGCGTGAACGACCAATCTTAATTATACACTTCGGACTTAATCTATTAAACTGCTGAATTTATAACACGGTAGCTTTTGGCAGCGGCTTCACTCGCTTAAAATTGGAAAATATATTGCCTTTGTCACTCGGTGATAAAGAAGTTGATAGTATTCTACTGGCGAAAGAATGTAAAAAAAAATATTTAGAAGTTTTTGAGTTTATTTATGACAAACAAAATACTTTCCTATTTTATAATATTACTATAGTGTAGATTTTGTTTGGTTAGATCATATGCTATGCTACAGTAGCTCATAAGTAAATGTGAGGTGAACACAAAGATGTATCTTGGTGATATAGTGGTAGATAGTATGCTAATGGTGAAAGAATTTACCCTGAAGTTCTGTTTTTATCTGATTTTCTGTAATTATCTGATTTTATTTATTGCACAAAAAGAAATACTTTCCTCTTTACAGTATTGCTGTACAGAATTTGTTTGGTTAGAAAGTGTATTCATAATAGGTGCGTATACGCACCTATTAAAAGTAGCTAAAGTAGCTAAGTTTGGCTTTGATGGAGCGTCATAGTCATTATAGTGACCAATCTCCCTAATTTAGATAAAAAAAGTAGGTAAAAGGTATATGTGAGATTAAATTTTCGCTGAACAAATTGACGCGATGATCATTTTTCTTTCCTTCTGATAGCTACAAAACCGGCTTCTACAATAAATAGATCTTCTTTAAGACTCTACAAATTAATCTTCATACTTGTTTCAATTGATTACGCTGTTCGACATTTGTTTTTTTTTTACTTTATTAATTCCATGATCATTCTTCTCGGTATGACGCCCCAGCTAACGCAAAGGTATACTTTGCGTTACACTAGGGCAATTACGGGATGATACTATTTTTAACTTAATTATTTCTTTTTCTATATGAATACTGGATGACCTGGCAAACTTTGTTCTACTTATAAAAAAATATCTAAGAAAAAATGGGGTATAGAGAAGGAGGGTTTAAAATAACCTCAACTTTTCTCAAACTTACCAAAAAAAAAGACATAAATAACGGTCAAGCCGTTTCGGAGGAGTTCGATAACAAACACGAGATGTACTCGTAGATAAATAATTATTATAAATTGTAGTCCTTAAAAGACTTGCATTAACAGAGATTTTATAATGTAGGATTATATTCGGCTATATTCCAATATTCTTGTTTCATACTATACATTTCTATTCATTATTCGGGAAATACAGTATTATGTTGAGTATTATATATCTAATTTACCTAAAAACAAACAATAACAATAACAACAATAGGTAGATCTCTCTACAAAGGGAACAGAAGAAAAGAAACATTATATTCCTAATTCATTACAGCGTCTTCTCTATTATGGCTTGCGAGGGTCTAATCAGTCCTTTTTTTTTATGGTAGGTATTATCATCCAATGACAAATCCCGCCCTTGGGCGGAGCGGGAAGTAGTGTCAGACTCTTACTGACTAAAAACCTACCCCGTTCCTTCGTAGCCTATCGTGCCGGGGCCGAGCATTCCTTTCGGAAATAAACCCATGACCCCAGTAGGCTTCGACCCTGCCTGCCTGCAGTTAGCAGGCTGGGCCTCTTCGGTGTGCTGACAGCTCCTTGAGGCGCGCGGGAACAGAACGCGCCGTCGACGGCTTGGGCTCGGTCCGGTCGGTTGCCGGACGATCGGACAGCGTGCTACCCATTGCACGCCGTCCGCAAGCCCGCGCCTACGGTGGCCGGAAATCGGGATCGGAATCCCGGCGGCGGCTGGGGCGAGCGCCCCGTTGCCTCTGCCTGATGCGGTCGGCCTCCTCCTTTGCTAGCATTAAAATTCGCTTAGCTTCTAAATTCCAGATTATATTTTATTAAATACCCTCACATTTCCTTCAAGCATCCACCAAACCTTTCACAAGTACCGTCTTTGACTTCTCTTTGAATAAAATACTTGAAACCCTAAAATTAGCTCAGCTTTTCAATTTCTAGGGCTCTTGACGTAAGAACCAATAAAAGTACGATAAATATATTATTCAAACATTTTCAATGCATAATAATGAGCGTATCAACAGCCTATCATCCCGCTCAATGGCGTTGTTTGTAAATAAGTCATGAGAATTTTAAGATCTTGTAACTCGACAGCGTGTTTGATTTATTTTTTTAAAGTTTTTTTTTATGTAGGAAATCGTCTGTTTATTTTTCTCAATCTTGGGTGGAGCGAGAGAGCATGTTAGACATTTACTGACTAAACCTGTACCTTCAGGTACTCTTTACGTTCTAGGGCCATGTTTAAAAAACAAACGAAAATTCCATCTTTATCTTGTAACTAAATAATAAGTGCTTATAAAGATTTAATTTATAATTAAACTTAAAAAATAAAACAAAGGCGAGCGAAAACTTCTAAAAACTAAGCAAAATCTTTGTTCGCAGTAATTTTCTCAACTTGGAAGGTAAAATAACTAATTAGGGAACTAAGACAGCCACGGGATTTATTAAGATTTAATAATAAAACCAATAATAAATAATGTTTGTTACATTTTTTAATGTTTTTTTTAACCGACTTCGAAAAGGAGGTGGTTCTAGTTTCAGCTGTATGTATTTTTTTTATGTTCTCCGATATCTCGGTCAATTATGGACTGACTTCGAAAATTTTTGTTTTTATTGAAAGACTATACTTCCGAATCGGTCCCATAAAAATATCTTTTTGATCTGATGATGAACTTCGAAGATATACAACGAAACTCTTCGAAAAATCATAGCAGAAATGTCGTTTTAATATGTATGTTCACCGATAACTCGGCCAATTGTGGAACGATTTTGATTTTTTTTATGTTATTTGAAAAATTATACTCCCGAGTTGGTCCCATAGAAATATTGTTTTGATCTAATGATGATATACGAAGATATAGAACGGAATTCTTCAAAAAACGATAGCAGAACTGTCGTAACAAGTAAAATTACTTTGTTTATACATGTAGTCGGTGGCTGGCCAAAGGAAAAAGGGAAGGGGATACATAGAACTTACAAAATAATATCCCACCGGTATCGGGAACAGGGTCTAAGCTACCGGCGAGGCGGTCAGGGCTCCAGAGAAAGGAACCTCCTAACAATACGAGCCGAGTCCACGAGTTTATGGAAGAAAAAATACATTTAATTTTTTGTTTGTAACGAAACTCAAAGGTAGAGTAGGGTAGAGTAGAGTAGAGTAGGGTAGAGTAGAGTAGAGTAGGGTAGAGTAGAGTAGGGTAGAGTAGAGTAGGGTAGAGTAGAGTAGGGTAGAGTAGGGTAGAGTAGGGTAGAGTAGGGTAGAGTAGGGTAGAGCGAGAGCGAAATCGTGGGCAAAAGCTAGTCATTCACAGACACCTAAAGAAAACCACTCTGTATATATACAAGATTTACCTAACACGAAGCCTACCAGATTCCTAAAATCTCATCATCATGTAATTTGAATACAATTTCGTGACGATTCACAATCGATAACTACAGAATTGTGTATATGCGCATCACTTACCTACTCCATTTCGGACTATTTGCATGCAAATTGGTTCGTCAGATTATTTACTACAATGGATATGGAAGGTATCGTGGACAAATGAATCTCTGATAGGTACAAACAACATCAGGTAATGAAAAACATATTATATGTCTTACAAAAAATAATGTGACATATGTTTGTGAATATACTACTGTTCAATAACGTCTTTTTTTGTTGGGGAAAAATATCCAATGACATCTCCCGCCCTTGGGCGGAGCGGGAGATAGTGATAGACGTTTACTAAGACCCTTTATTACGGGAAGGTATCGAGTTGAAATTAAAACAATACGCTCCAATGTACGGTCCCTTGAAGCTATGAAAAAATTAAACTTCTGAAATAATAAAAAAGAAAATACCTCCGTTTATGTCGCAAAAAACGTATATTTCGACGCTCTCAAGGGAATCAAAATTCATAGGGTACTTCCCGTTGACCTAGAATCCAGAAATTTGGCATGAAGCATGTATAGAAATAAATCCGAAACCTGTAAATTTGTAGTTACGTCACAAAAAACAAATACTCTTTTCGATTCGGAAAAATTTTCGTGATTCAATTCGGGAATTGAACTTATTACATAAGTTAGTTTTGTACGGAACCCTCAGTATGCAAGTCCGACCTGCACTTGCCCGGTTTATTTTGTAAAGTTGGTTATTTTCTTTTACTGAACACTAGTTACTTATTACCCCGTAAAATTTTCAGTTTTATATAGGTAACTACTTACCAATACCAGCAAAGCTCTCTAGCCAAGAATTCAATTTCAGTTCTGTAGGACCTAATCGAAACATGATTGGTATAAACGTCGATTGGAATAAATAAAAAGAAAGAAACTGTTCGTCCCTAGCAATAACGGTTACTGGGCGGATGGAAACTTTCGGATTACAAGCTGGCATGTGCCAGATGGAACTCCATGTATCCGAATATCAGTTGGTAGGTTTTGAGGATTTTGTCCAAATATCTTTCGGATTGAATAGGTACCCTTATTTTGGGGCCTTGTTTGATTTAATATTTGAAATATTTGTAGAAGCCACTGAAGGAAAAACTAGAACGTGTGTTACAGACTTTTGTGGATAAGATTGAAGGTTTGTATAACATTACCCTGTAGCATCGTCAGGATATGATATTCTTTTAGAGAGATTTTAATCAGTACCTAACAGTATGACACTCCCTCCCACTCTTCTGAAAGCAGGAGAATTTGACTTGGTGACGACTCGGACATAATGTAATCGGATACATTTTTATTTCGACATTATCTTCGCTGAAAATTCTGTCACATAGTATTTAGTACGTTCAGATAAAAACTTTCAAAATACAATTTATGAAAAAAAAAACTTACAAAAATGTTTACAATTTCAGGTATTAAATTTCTGTATATTATATTTTAAAACTTTATTTATCTGGCTGTATTAAACAGCATCAATAAATTTGGTAGTGTTTCAATCGTCAGTGAAACAATATTGAAAACTAAAATGCGGACACTGTGTCCGAATCGTTAGTACTTAAGTCGAAAATGAATTTGATCATTTTCCACCTCTAATAAAAAAGGATAAGTATGTTATTCCTATTTCTAATACTTCCTTTTCGTCTTCTTCAGATTCTCAGTATGCAAGTCAGTGAAGGTGCGGTCCGCCTGCTCGCGACTGTGGTGCGCCCACCGCGCCAAGCCACACGTCTGCCACACCAAGCGCGCACCGCCGCTCGAAGGCACGCCCTGCGGTCAAAACAAGGTATCCTATCAAATCGCTTAAACAATTGGGCCTAATTTACATTAATTGTACAACAACACAATGTAACACCACGTTAGAGACACACTTGTAAACAATTATAATAGAAGTTACGTCCATTTTGGTAGTCGGAAATGGCCGTATTTGTGTGTTCTAGATCTCGCTTATAGGCTCATAATTAGACAATAACCGCAATAATACACATATTGCAGTTATTGTGCAAGTATCTGAATTAGAAATAGGTATATTAGAGTAAAAATAGGAAATCTGACAACAGCCGATATAGATTATATATATATATATAATCCCGGCAAAGAAAGAAGAATGTTTAGTGAGAAGAAGATTGATTAATTTTTATTAATTCAAATATCAACGCTGCGCTGTTATGAAAATGAATGTCATACCTAATGCAACAGCATTAAAATCACAATTTAACGAGCAATATTAACACTTCCAGGAAATATAGAAAATGGTATTCGTGTTCGCGTGTCGCTCTCGCATACCTTACTAAGGATTCTTCGGTCGCGCACGAAGGGCACGTGTGAGCGCATAAATTCGATGAAATCCTTTGTGAATATGTTTTTCAAGCTATGCAAATGACGAGTGCTGGCACCGCCAGATAAACACCGCCGATGCAAGCGCCATTGTGCGCAGTCGTGGAATAACAGCAATCCTAGAGCGCTTTTATGCCAATTCGAAATTCAATGACAATTTAAAACCAATTTCAATCCGAGGACATTTCAATAAGGACTGCGCCCATTTCATTTAAAACCAGCCTGTTTTATTCTGAATAAAGAGTAAGATTTCTCATTGAACTTCTGAGAAAGTAATTAGCTTTAAGAGGCCACGCAATGCGGTTCAATGTTGTTCTTGGAATTGTTGAAGATGCTTAGTATATTCGAGCGAGTTGAAAGCTTGCGTGACTCGTGTAGAAATATTAATGAAGCTTTATTAATCATATATCAAGTATATAGTAAAAACGTCTACCTTAGAGCACCCAACCCGAGATATATTTCCAAACAACAGCTTTTACGTGATTATGGCGTTCTTACACAGTACACATCTTTCTCTAGAAATTTTGGAAAATGCTGTGGTAGGTTTTCTACTGAAATTGAAAAATAAAGTGGTGTAAACTAATCCAGTTACGACTTCTGAAGATCTGCTATTTTACGTGAACTTTGGTCCTTTAATGTACTCATAAATTAAAAATGAAAAGAAATGACAATTTTTACCCGACTGCGCCAGAAGGAGGGTTATGTTTTTCGAGAGTATGTATGTATGTATGTATGTATGTATGTATGTATGTATAATTGTTTGGCACGCTCTGCAGCCTGAACGGCTCGATGGATTTTTGCTTGAAAGGTGTCGATAGATTCGTATTTACTGTGAGAGTGACACTGGGTATATTAAAATAATAAAAAAACAAAATGGCGGATTTTTAGCGCCAAATTCAAATGTTTGGCACGTTCTGCGACCTGAACGGCTTGATGGATTTTAGTTTGAGAGGTGTCTTTAGATTCGTAATTAATTTTAAAGTGATATCGTAATAAAATAAAACTAAAAAAATAAAAAATAAAAAACGGTAATTTAAAAAACTAAAAAACCCGACTGCTTTTCTGAGCATTCATGAAAAAGCCCTAAAACAAGAAAGTCGTTGTACCCGATTGCACTTAACTATATAATATTTTAAATACTGGCAGTCGGGACCCATTCTAGAAAGTCAGCCGTCTAGTCAATAGATTGGAGTAATCTGCAATGTAATATAGGTATGTGCTCTCAATTCTAGAATGGGTCCCGACTGCCGGTATTTAAAAATATTATATAGTTAAGTGCAATCGGGTACAACGACTTTCTTGTTTTAGGGCTTTTTCATGAATGCTCAGAAAAGCAGTCGGGTTTTTTAGTTTTTTAAATTACCGTTTTTTATTGCAATAACTTTCAAGGGTTTTTTGTTTACCATACATTGCATTGAATTTTGTTGTATGGTTCCATCCACAAGCTTCCAATCTATGCTCACGTTAACGATTGACGGATTGGGAAGGACCCTCTTAATAATAAATACCGAATTTAAAATAAGAATATTTTAAAACTACCTTCCCGCTTAAAAATTCAAATAAATCCAAAGTAGCTACATTATTAAACAAAACAAACATAAAATTGCCCCTCAGATTGCAGGACTCTCAAATCCCCTTATAATAAAGCCGCTTTGAGGCTATATAGAAAAATCGAGATAGTAATAATTTTATTGTTCTCCATTATATTTTGTTGGACCAAAGAGAGCGAACGAACTGAACTTAAAATCTAAGTATTATTGGCTATATCAATTTCCTTTGAACTGAAATCTTTATATCCAATAACAGACACATTTTGCGTTTTATAACTTTTTTGTCCGTTTGGACCGTAAAAGATATGGCGGCGAGGATTGCACGGATTGATAAATCGAATTTGAAATTTGCTGAATTCGGAGATACCAAAAGTTTTGTAGCGCATTCCCATGATTATCATTACCTTTCTTAAGCTAAAGTCGTGCCGACGAATGAAACCACTTTACTTTGACTTGTCTTATAAATATTTGATAGTAAGCTTTTCAGCTTTCATCCCTTGGCACATGCCACAAGATTAAAGCTTATGTTAGTAAATAAGTAACTTATTATAAATTACTGTGAAGAAAGCTCATCTGTCTCAACTATAAATATGGATAATCACACTATCACAATGTATAATATTATAAAGGCGATAGTTTCAGTCAGTGGCGTAGCTAGTTCTGATGGGGCCCCTTATCAATAAATATAGAGAATTTGTTTTATTTCTTTACAATACAGGCCCCAACAGTACAGAAATGACACTCTAGGCCGCAAAAGAGATTGACAGACTAACTGGACAGATCTTGATTAAAAATAACCTCGTTTTTACAATAGGGAATATGCATGCATTTTTTTTATTTTTTTAAACGTTACTACAAGTTATTACATTACCAAAAAAAAATATAATACATCCAAAATATAATCCATTAAGCTAGAAAAAAATAGTTAAAATCATTATCATTTTCGCGCGATTTAAACGTGGCCATTTGGGCGCGCTTATTCTGTGACGTCAGGTTACACGAGTTTGTTATCAACAACAAAGCGTTTCGCTCTTAAAGTTAAAAAAGTGACTGATCATGTGAAATCAATCGATTACCATGGAAAAGCACAGAAAAGCTTACTAAATATATTGTGTCGTACCCATGTGCGAAAATAACAACAAAACGGCACCTGAAAAAAAATATATTTCCTTATGCCGAAAGATATGAGGAAAAAGTGGTGTAGGGCAATGAGAAGAAATAATGTATCATCTTTGAGCTGTTTATACTGTTGTGAAGATCATTTTAACGTAAGTAAAGACATTAAAAAAGTGATATAGGTACCTCTAAGAATCATTTTTACTAAGTGTACTTGTTTTGTTTACAAACTTTGACGAAAACATACGTTTGACTTGCACGTATCCAATGGCTGAATCTCCATATAATTCTCGTTCAGATCTGACAAAAACAATAAAAATAGCTGCATATTTTAGGTTATGTTTGTTATATTTACAAAACTATGAAAATAATCATGTATTAAGTGATATAGTTACTTATTTACCTCGCAGCTTTTACTCCTCTGTGTTCAGCAGATGTAAAATCTAAATTAGTTGCAAAATACGTGGACATCATGAACACGTCTATTCTAGGCACAATATCTGATTGCGCTTTGACAAAACCGGCTAAAATCATTGTGCTAAGTCTTTCTTCTTAAAAATTTAATACTTTTAACTCAGAATAATATGCAAAAACCATGAAACAATATAATTATTCACCAGAAACCATCTAAACAATTTGTTGACAGACGACGTCAGAGTGTAAGATGTCGTCACAACTTTGTCTGCCAATAGCGTTGCGTTTTGTAAATTTGCGAGGGAATTTCAAAAAGGCTACTTTTTGATGATTAAATTTTACTATTAAATTATGAAAAAACTTAAAAATAGTTGTGTAGGTATGTTTTTTTAATAGTAAAGAATACGAATAAAAATATTTTATTCATTTTGATGTCACGTGCATATTCCCTATTATTCTGGACTACGATAGGTTCCGTTTTTATTAGAATCTTATGTATGTAATGCTAGAACCAGCAGAGCGAGTCATGAAATTGAAACATCCAATTACATAGTCATTATCCATTCACTGCTGGCTTCTTCTCAATGAGAATAAGACGTTAAGAATTTATGCACCTTTTGGGGCCCCTTTAGCCCAGGGGCCCCATATCACTTATACGGCTGATATGGCGGTAGCTACGCCTATGGTTTCAGTGTAGGTGTGTGTCTGTTTTTACTTCCCCACGCTCGAAGAGCTTAGTGGATTTAGATGAAACTTGGTTCACGAGTGGACCATGTCCTGGAATGGTCTGCTGTTCGTTGTGATCTCGAGAGTATGTTTCGTTGGGATAATAATAATATAGAGTGCAACTATGCTTTGTTATAGAATAAATTGGCGGGACAATAATTTGGCCAAGGGATTTTTTGAAAGAGTTACCGTGGTCGTGGAACGCAAAAGGCAACTAAACGACACGTGGATTTCAGTCTGTAAAAGTCTGACACGCCCTCTCGCCCTACCCTAGAGCGGGAGAATAAAATTTACGATTTCCCGCTCGTGGAAATACCGCGTTTCTTTTTCTTAAAATTATTTATTTTTCTTTTGCAGTGGTGCGTCGACCGCGTGTGTGAGCCGATGCCAGGCCACGCTATAAAGACTGAGTCAGAGAAGACGCAAACAGAGGTCATTGAACATAAGGTTGATGACAGAGAAAGGGACAATGAAAAGCCCGAGTGGAGTGATTGGGGCAAATGGAGTGATTGTAGTGCTGACTGCGGGTATGGCTTACGAACACGGATCAGAAGATGTAGGTATAAAGGGTGAGTTGATTTTTTATTTATTACACAACTTACTCGTACAGCTATCCGTTTTAAAAATCCAATGCGATAGATTTAGACAAATATAAAGTACAATAACATTCCGTTCAATTAAAAAAAAAACAAAAAAATAATCAAAATTAATCAATCAATGTAAGTAAAAAAAAATTTGTGTTCTTAAACCTCGGACACATTAAGGGACAAAATGACCCCCAACATGACGCGCAACGCTTTCAAATTGCCCATCAAAATGTTCTTCGACATGTGAATGCGTTGTAAAAAGTTGGGGGCAAGTTATGGGGCACTGGTCAATGTTGTAGCGTCATGTGGATTTAGCGTTGTACGTCATGTTGAGGGACATTTTGTTTCTTATGTATCTCAGGTTTGTTCCAATGACATGTCTCACGTCACAAACACGCGTTGTAAAATGTTGGGGGACAAGTTGCGGGACACTGGGCAACATTGCATTGTCACGTAGTTTGAGCGTTGCACGTTGCATATTACAATCTTTTACTTCGTTTCACATATCCAGTTTTCGGTCTCTTATAAATTCTTGCAAGTTTAATTTAATCTATTTCTCGGTTTCGTATTGAATTTTTGGTTTTGATAAAAAAAAAAACGTATTTTCTCATAAAATCAAGTTTACCTATATTATATACGTTAGTATAAGCAAATAATTTGTTGTTTTGTTTCTTTGATATTCATTTTATTAATTCCTCCGTCATAAACACGCTGCCTGTAAACTCATACAAAAAAAGTATATAAAATGTTTTATTTTCAGAACCAAATATTTTTAACAATAGTTTGTGATTGGAGCCTTATTTTAGGCAAATAATGCATGTATTATTAAAATACTCCGCTCTTCCTTAACTTAACAATACTTCAATATTGCCTTAACTTTATTTTTTCACTTACAAGCCGTTTAAAATAACCGTGACAATTCAACGTTCCAGGGTTTTTTTTTTTCTTTGGTAGGTAAAATCTTCCAATGACAAATCCCGCCCTTGGGTGGAGCGGGATGTAGTGTCAGACTCTTACTGACTAAAAACCTACCCCGTTCTATTCTTTGCCTTGGTCCCAGGGCGCCGGGTGCCATTTTCACATACCCTTTGACCCCAGTAGGCTTCGGCCCTGTTGGGCCCCTACAGTTTGCTGACAACTCCTTGAGGGCGCGGGAACAGTGCGCGCCGTTAACGACTTGAGCTCGGACCGGTATGTTACCGGACGGACGGACAGCGAGCTACCCATTGCCCGCCGTCCGCGAGCCGGCGCCTCCGGTGGCCGGAAATCGGGATCGGAATCCCGGCGGTGGCGGCGGCGTGTACGCCGTTGCCTGATGCGGTCGGCCTCCTCCTTTGCTAGGATTACTGCTTCGCAGAAGGAGGCGACCAACGTTCCGGGGTAATGAGTCGATAATCGCAAAAAAATGTTAACTTTATTATCGGACAATAAGTCGGTAAATCAAAAAACAAATTTTTGCGATTACCGACTTATTATCCAAGGACGTCGAATTATATTTTACGCACTACATACATTTGACAGCATAACATCGGAGAGCGCTTGCGAGGGCGCCGGCTTCCAAGTGCGCACGTGCTGGGCGGGCGCCACGTGCGCCAACACGCGCGACGCGCGCGCCGACATCTGTCTGAGGCAACATGCGCGGTTCATACCCTACCTGCATCCTAATGGTAAATACTGTTTTTTTTTTTCGTAATACTGTAGCTTCCTGACTTTTGGACGTGTCCCATACTCAAAGAATGGAAGTTTGCGATTTAGGACAAATTAACGGTCTCGACAGATGCTTTACTGCACTCCTAGCCAAATTACGTCCGTTTCGTTTCAAATCCTCTCTATCCCTTTTGTTGTGATGTCATCTCAACCCTCAATCACGTGGTCAGAACAAAGGAATCGGTGGCGTGGCCGACTCGAGGCGTTCGACGCAAGAGAATCGAAACAAAACAGTTCTAACTTGGCTAAGCCTTCTGTCCCTAAACTAGCTTTTCGTCAGAACAAAAATTCAAGAGTAGGGTGGGTGATGCTATAAACTATTTTATTACAATAAAATTGTAGCGGAGGCGAGCACGCGCACTTCTCTGCACTAGTGCGGAAAACCATCCATTGCGTGCCTAAAAACGGTGGGATTAGAGCGGGTTTACAAGTTTGTTGAAAACCATTTTTCATATGTTCATTATATTTTATACTTCACCAGAATCCCAGCACTGTGAGGTATGGTGCGTGGACTACGGCGGTGGAGGTCCTTCCAACTTTGGAGCTCTGCCAGACGGTACACCGTGCAGCTACAACAGACCTTTTGATGTCTGCTTCCAGGTGGTTTTTTTCCCGTATCTATAGATACATAGGTGTAAATAAAATTAAAATGTTTCTTAGTAATATCAAAACTTAATACAAAAAAAAAACCGACCAAGTGCGAGTCGGACTCGCGCACGAAGGGTTCCGTACCATTGACTAGGTAAACAACAGAACAACAACAAAATAGGCAAAAAATGGCGTTTTTTTGTAAGGGAGCCCCTCTTAAATATTTATTTTATTTTAATTTTATTATTTATTATTAAAATAAAAATAAAACTGAGTATTTTGTGAATATCACAAGTGCCTACCTGTTGCCATTATTGATATCGAGCAAAAAAGTTTTAAGTATTTATTGTTATAGCGGCAACAGAAATACATAATTTTTGAAAATTTCAACTATCTAGCTGCGTGTATTCATTTGTTTGACAACGTGGGTCTACGTTTCCACTGGAGTAGGTACACGAAGACCCACGACTATGTATAGCGTGGCACGGCGCACGGAGAGGCTACGCAAGTGCCACTGCAGTCAAACTGCGCTGCGATAAGCGAGCTGTACATAGTCGTGGGTCGTATTCGTGTACTCCAGTGGAAACGTAGACCCATGTGGACAGCGTTGAGCTATGTAACCGCCTATTCGAGCAAGCCACACATGTATCAATGATGTCAATTCACGCGTAGCCTGTCCGTGCTCCGAGGTGGGCCCGCTCCTTTAAAACCACTTAATATTAAAACAAGTTTCTGTTTCGCCCAAAGGAATGTAGAAAATATTTATCATTCAGTCACTCAATGATAAAAAAGCATTCCATTCTATAATTTTTTAGGGTTCCGGACCTCCAAAGGAAAACCCTTTATCTCGGAAACACGGAACCAAACAACCATATACTCAGGTCTACGATTCCTTGAAGCTGGGAAAAATCAAACTTTTAAGATAACGAAAAAAAAGATACGGCCGTTTATGTCGCAAAAACCTATATTTTGATCCCACAAAGAAATCAAAATTCATACCGTTAACTCAGAATCCTGCAATTTGGCTTGAACCAAGGTCTCATAGCACAAGTACAGGAAAAAATCTGAAAACTGTAAATCTGTAGTTAGGACACGAAATAGTACATTTTGATAAAAGTTCAGAAAGTTTGTCATTGTGACCGAGGGGTGACGTTTTTCAATACACTTACGAAGAAATACTTTCTTTAAAAATTACAGTGCATTTTTGTTCATTTTGTACTGAAGAAAACTTTCAAAGTTATCATACATTTTAGTTTTGATTTAGATGGCAGCAGGCTTTCACAAGTACATGTTTACCTTAATCACAATATCTGGCGACGACGGCGTAGCATCTAAAAAAATCTCTTCGAATCTTAAATTCAACATTTTTTTCACAAATAACACCTAATAACACAAATAAATAGGTTAGATAATACCTAGTATTTAATAGACTTTTTTTATAGAAGAGGCAAAGGTATCAAACTGTTAAACATCCTAATATTAATAAAAATATTAATTCAAATATATTTTAATTTAGAACGCCGATAAATTTTAATTTGTTGGTAATAACAAATTATTGTGTAAGTAATCATATTTATTTATAACTGGCTGTTCAAAAACATAATTTAAATTTTCATTAAATACTAAAACCTTAAAAATATCCGCCTATTTGCTTTAAAAAAAACAAATAATCACCTTTGACCGTGACCAAATAGGAATGAAAAAAGCCCTTGGTGTGATAAATTTTAAAAAAGCACGCGGGTGATATACATGCCATGTCGAACCTAATTGTAGTGCGATAAGAGGCAGTTTTCGAGTAAGTGTATTGAAAAAAAACTTTCGATTCGAAAAAAATCTTCGATACTCGATTCAGGAATGAATAGTTTTCATAGCTGAGTTTGTACGGATCCCTAAGTGCGCAAGTCCGACTCACACTGGCCCGGTGTCTTTTTAAATCAGTCCAGTAGTTTTTAAATTTATTCATTAAAACAAAAATACAAATTTTCATCTCAATAATATTATTAATATAGACAGGTAAAACATTTTTTTTACTTTTACGAAATGGACTATCTCACTGGTGTGACTAATATTCGATTTTCTCTCGAGTATGTACACTAGTAAAAGGAAAACGGTGTCACAAGCTCAGAATTAAACGATGAAAAATTAAAAAGCATTTTTTTGGGGATATTCCGTTAAGAGTTTTCTACTTTGCCCTAAAAAGTGGCTCGAGGTTGGGGACCCTTAATTAAGTTGATATTATAATTACTGCACTTTATTATAAGTGAGTGGTGTTTAATTAATCTTACGCTTTCATAATTTAAAAAAATGTCCATTTGGGCTAATCTTTCATTACAAAATTAAGTTGTAGGTTGGTAGGCTGTCGATGCTATTACGCGCTTTTTTTGAAAGGAAGGTTCGGCCCCGTTATGAAAAGCAAAGAAGAAACAGTAGCGGGTTTTTAGCCAGTAAAAGATCTTTTTGAGGGTTCCCTCTTCTTAACCTAGTATCCTAAAATTAAAGCAAAGAAGTGGTTACAGTAACAACTATTAATGCAGCCAAAATGTATGATTCCTTCAACGCAATTAAGGTCAAAATCGGTTAAACAGATAGTAAAAAAGGGTTTGTCCAAATGTCTAATATTATTTCGAATAGTTAAACGACGTCATTGAACTTCTCCACTGTACTCATAGTATACTTTTCTTTTTCTCAGGGCACATGTGTCCAAGGTCACTGCAACTCTTCGGACAGCGTCTGCAACTGGTGTCCAGACGGCTACTGTAACAATAACACACACATCTACACACGACAGCTCGGCAATGGTAAGCGTGCTCATTAATCTAATTCGTGACACATAAATGTGTGCCACACACGCCGATCTGGGCGCGTCGGTCTCCAATTCTCCACACATATAATATGTTAACTAGACTTGTAGAGCTACATTAGATCTGCACCACACGACTTTGTTCTACGTACAAATCAGGCGTGGGCCACGTGTGCGTCGGTCTAATGTGGTTCTAGCTTTATCAATACATATAAAAGGAGAAATTGCCTGACTGACAGATAAACGCACAGCTGCAACTGCTCGTACTAGGAACGTGAAATTTTGCACAAGGCTTCTTTTTATGACGTAGGTGAACATTAAGACAGAGCTTTTGGAAACTCAACGTTAAAGAGATTGAATTGAAGATGCATAATCTCCTTCTTTGCAACCTATAGAGGTATAGAAGTTAGCACAAATAACATCCAAAGTGATTACATAGCAGTTTCAATGTTTTTTGAACGCACCCCATGATACAGTACGTAGTCCACGGGGAAATTCTGAAAAGCAAATCTATGGTCTTAGAACACAAAGAGCAACTGAAGGACAAGGACTCAAGTGTGGTTTTAGTTAGAAAAAATCTCACACTCCTGTTCGCTATACCCTAGAGTGGGACAGGATACCTATTGGATGATTTTACACCCAAAAATGATAGTAGTAATTATTTATGTAAGGTAAAGTTTCAAAAATAAAAATTAAGATAGGTAACTTTAGTAATGTCGCGACATCTATGTCGTCACTAATGAACTAATACTGCATCGCGCAAGTAAGATTCTCCGCGCGATTGGAACATATAGAACAAACCCGAAATCATCTATCGGGCAATAGCCCACCAGACATTACACCCGTCTTTACGGAGGATCCTCCCTTTTCAAAGGAGGTATGTGGGACTTTACTCTCTGTTCCGCATACCTCCAAAGTAACTCCCTAATAAATTGATTGAGTATTACTCAGAAGCCTAAATACACAAATTTCTTAGTCAATAAAACTCGTAATGAAGTTAAATAAAAAATTAGCCCAACTTCAAAACCGTTTCCTAAATGATTATTCAAATAAGCTAGGCTGAAACGAAACGCCATCAAAAAGACAATTAACAGCTAAAACAATTAAAAGATTTTATCGCCTCGATAGTAAAAACTTTTCCTTTAAACGCTGACGAACAGAACGAACAAGTTGAACCCTCGATTTTATCTAGGAGAGAGATTTTAGGGAATAAGTGAACGAATGAGTAATTCACTTAGATTTCATTCAGAAAAGCTCAGTCGACGAATCAGATAAACTACGTCTGACTGAACCTAAGTTCTGTAAAGCCTGGTACAGACTGTCTTTGACGTAACATGAAAGGAGCATTTCATATGTGTATGGTAAGTGGGTACCGCAGCGTGCGCACAAACCTACCACTCACATAGTTTCCTTCTGTGAAACAGTAATGCTAGGAAAAAAGGAGGCCGACCGCATCAGGCAACGCCGCTCACGCCGCAGCCACCGTCGTAATTCCGATCCAAATTTCCGGCCACCGTAGGCGCGGGCTTGCGGATGGCGGGCAATGGGTAGCTCGCTGTCCGTTTGTCCAGTAACAGACCGGACCAAGCCCAAGTTGTTTACGGCGTGGACGGTTCCTGTGTGCCTCAAGGAGTTGTCAGCAAACCGTAGGGGCTCAGTAGGGTCGAGGCCTAGTCTGGGGCTCTGGGGAGGTATGAAAATGCATACCAGGGCCCTGGAACCAAGGCAGGGAAGGAACAGAGTAGGTTTTTAGTCAGTAAGAGTCTGACACTATTTCCCTCTCCGCCCAAGGACGGGATTTGTCATTGGATGAGTTAAAATGCTCTGTTCGCGTGTGCAAGACATACACACTATGAAAATTATGTTACATTGCATGATATTACTGGAGAAGGGTGCTCTGTATCCATTGGACAGCATTTTGGACCAACGTATCCATTTTGCAAGAATTCAAAATCTCCCCACGGCTGTCGTCTGAGTGTCTTCGCATGGTTCTGCAATACTTCGGTCACATTGCTAGGAAATATGGTAGCAACCTTGACAGGCTTATTGTGACAGGCAAAGTGGATGGGAAAAGGCCTTGTGGGCGCAGCCCAATACGTTAGTCCGACCAAATCCGCACCGCTCTTGACTTCACGGTATATTACCTCCACGGTACACGGAACATCACAGCCCCAAAGACAGGAACAGGTGGAAGAACATCAGTCAGGGAAAAGTGATGAAGCAACCCGGTCACAACCCTCAGAATTGAGGCATACAACGCAGGGAGGAGCATGATATATTGTGTCAATGTGGACGGCAAATTCTTTCATTGCGTTTTACATTGCATGTTACGTTACAGCAGTTTGTCAGCATCATCATGTTGATCGGTCAACTGTTGGACATAGGCCTCCCCCAAATCGTTTATTGACTGGTATTATTTGGAATCCTTCATGTAATCTACCGAGGTCGTTTTACGGTTAATCGATCTCACCCAGAGATTCTTAGCTCCCCAGACCCCAGGGTTCTTCTGCCCACGCCCTTTCACGACAACACAACTACTGGAGTCGCCGGGCACTCGGGGCCTGTCTTTTGTCTATTTATTGTTTCATCATCATCATCATCATTGCGGGTTTGGACCATAATCCGCCACGCTAGTCCAGTGCGTGTTGGCAGTTAGTTGCAGATGAGGTTGGCTTGAGTCCCGATAGATGTTGATTGAGACTCCGTATACATCCCGTCAGTCGTACAGCAGTTTGTACCCGTCTTTATATTTAGTGAAGTTCAAAGACCGGGCGACTTTCAGTTGTGAGAAGATTAAAGTATGCCTGTGGTTTGTAGGAATGGAATTAATACGCCTCGCCGATTGATAAACTAAAACTTGTCTAGGGATAAGAAACTTTCAAGGTGGATGGATAATAAACTTTGGCACTTAAATTAGTGCTCACCACAGGCTACGGTTTACCAAAAACGTTTTGGAGCAGAACAGGCTTAGACTTTGGAAACCATAAACATGTCTAGTTTATGCACCGAAACCTTAAAATATAGCACAAGTAGCCCTCGAGTGCCGATTGTACATACGTTTATACAACTTGAATGACCTTGAAAAACGTTAATTGTCGTACTGTACACACGGGAGTACGAAATTCATTCGGCAGAAAAGTTTTGGTTTCTATGTCTTTGTTTATCCTGGTAAAAAATAGAAAAAGTCTTTTTATCTTTTTTTTATGTGATTTTCGCGGGCGAGGGGTTAAGGGGGGTCTACGCTAGAAGAGCAGAGCACGAACTGAGCACAAACCGAGCCGCTTTAACGCGGTTTCAAGTGTGGATGTAAAACGAGCCTCCAATCCAACGATCACTGCCCTCGAACGTGATGCGTAATCCTTTGTGTTCGTCAAAAAACCGACAATAGGCGGATCATAGTCGAGAACGAACCAAACGTTTGAAGCACGCTCGTTCGAGGCTTGTAAGTGCTTGTTTAAGGAGAAGCATCGCGTTGGGCGGTCCGTCATACATTGCCATATGTTTGTGTTCGCGCGTGCGATGACGCGGCCTGCTGCTGCAATGTACGACGATCGCCAAACGCGCCGCGTCTCCGTAAATAGGGCCTAAGTCGGTACACACAACACGAATTTGTGCTTCGCTTGTGCTCCACTCGTGCTCAGCTCCTGTAGCGTAGACCACCCATCTTTAGGTTATATGCCAGGAGAATCCACGAAAGTCACATTTTCTATTTGTTTTTTTTTTTTTTTGTATTTTGTAGGTCAGTGTTCTGACACTGACTTGCAAAACTGATTTTCGATTTCAGGTTTGGTCCCATAGTAAAAGTTGTTTGTTATCATGACTACATTCGCGTGTTTAAGTATCGTTCACTAATTATCAGTCAATCTATATTTACAGAATATTATTATCATTAAACCTGTTCTATTCTTCCTTGTTCTGTTTCGTTTATGAAGTTGTAACAAAAGTATTAGTTAATGCCCAGTCCACACATGGCCCGACAGTGAAACTGGTTTTTGTTTGTTTTACTCGTAGTTAGTAATCTTTTATAATTTAATATGCGTCTATGTGGGCAGAATAAATATGTTTTCTTTCTTTTCCGTTTTAGTTTTTCTTTCTTAAAATCATGAATAGGTACAACTTTCTTAGTTCAGCTACTGAATGGCTATTTCATAAAAAATAATACAATAGGGTTAGCTGAACTATTCACTTTAAAGGGTTTATTCGTGTGATAGGCCGGTGAAGGCAAAATAGATTATGTCTAGAGGACAGACAACGTCATCCTATAATTCTTTTTGCGATTCGTTAACTCTTACTTCTTTTTCTTGTTGTCAGCTAGACTAAGCTAAGAAACCATTGCCCTGATATCACAAGGGTTGCTACTTTTTTGTGAAAAAACATATTATATTATTAGCCAGTATTTTCACTAAATCCATTGTAAGAAAGAGAGAATATATTTTGGAGAAATATTAGGAAAATAAAAGTACACATTAATTTTAATGTGGATTTTTATTTTTCGTCATTTATTTTACACAGTTCGTGCTTTCGCGTAACATCATATATTTATGCACAAAATAATTTTGACCAACGGTGGAGCCCAGGTACTCAGAAATCCTGCTTCAACACCACAGAACGGCCTTTTTTTTTTCCTTTCATCATAAGTAAGAGTTATCAGGTTAACAATTCAGAAAAGTTTGAGCAAGATGAAAGTCCCTGATGCTATTTTAAAAATTGTAGTTCCACCAAATTGTGTTTTGCTAACAAACTAGTATTTTTTTGAGATTTCATTAAAAATCAAATTTTAACTAGCGATAAAAAATTATAGTCTTTTGCATACATAATATATTGTTTTTCTATAATATGATGTAGGTATAGTACAATTGACGAAAATATAGTACGATACTATAGCATAATGATGATGATGCCATCTAGCCGATTTCGGCCACAGCGACCGCAATCTTTGGCTCCTCATGGTTGTTGTGAGCTCAGGTGTGTAACATAATATAGTACAGGTGGCTACCCTATCATCACTGTCTTTGTAGAACTTAATTAAGTATGCATTTTGGGGCTGATTTTCCAATAGTTAGATACACTTTTTTGTTTTTGTTATGTCTTCGCAAAAACATCTAGCCAAGTTTGGAAAGTATTTAGCTACCGATACAAAATATAGTCACTTCTACTGTTTTTCACTACAGTGTGGATAACACATTTAATCCTATTGCAGTATTTGATAGTATACAATGTATCAAATCAGCCTTCACGGTAAGGTAGTCAATACAACAATAAAACTGTCAGCTCCAGTTTATCCAGATTACTTAGGCATGTTTAAATATTTCCACATATTGTCCAGTTATTAAGACATTTGAGATTATAACAACGCCAAATTTAGCGTCATAATATCCACTTAATAGGAATCAATTTTGAATTATTACAACAGCCAGTGAACTTCAAATCCCGTCAAGAACACCGTCAGATACTTTCTACCTAAATCAAACGCCTGATTTATTTTCAACATAATATTTCTATATTTTGAAAACTGTCAAAACCACACTTTCATATCTCCGAATTGACCTTTACCCATTTTATACAAAAACACGGATTTTGATAATGTTAGCGGAAAAATAGAAGATGATACTGTAATCAGTACTTACCCCTTAAAATTTCCGCGCATAATATGTATTGTTTGTTTTTTTAATTAATTTTTAATTATTGTTTTATATTTTATTTTATTGTTCTGTCTTTTATGTATTTATATGGCGTAAATAGTGTTTTTTTTTTCCTGTAGGTTGGACCCGCATGACAATGATCCCGCACGACGCTCACCAGCTGTCAGTCCATATCGTCACTCCCATTCCTCTAAGCATAGCCTTGCGAGAAAAGAAGCGAGACAAACAGATGCTAGACCTGATGAAACACTCCAAGCGTTACGATCTGGACTCTAAACAGGACAAGTACTTGAAGTATGATCCTAATGTGCCTCAGAACCTACAGATCATTGAAGTGGATAGTCATGTCATAGATATAAAGGTAAGTTTATATTGAATCATTAACATTTTCACATCTTTTTTGTAATCTAACATTCTTATGAATACTATCACACTGTAATCATACTCATACTGTATATCCTTGTATGTTATAAAAACAAAGTACTAACTGCGTCTGTACGTCTGTATGAACGCGATAAACTCAAAAACTGATGAACAGATTTACATAAAATTTTCACTAATAGACAGAGTGATTCATAATGAAGGTTGACCGTCGTAATAAATGCATAATAAAGTAGAGAAAAGCCGGGAATTTAAAAAAAAAAACAGACACCCGTGGGAAGCAGGGGTGGGTCGCTAGTTATAATGATAAAAGCGAAAGTTTTCATAATCCTGTATGTTACTTACTCTATCACGCCAACACAGCTGAACGAATTTAAATATAATTTAGCACTCAGCTAGAACATGTCCTGGAATAGCACCCGCCGCTGACAGAAGCTGGTATATATCATAGCATAGCATAGCATCAGCCTTATAATGTTGCCACTGCTGAGACTCAGGCCTCCTCTCTAGGAAAGAGAATAGGCGGTAATCCACCACGCGGGCCTGGATTTAGTATATATTATATTAATTAAAAGAAAAAAAATCTGTAAATAAATGATAATTATTTTGCAAAATGGAAGGAAGCCCATCTTTTTTGATACGAACTTGATGTGGCCGGTTTTTTGTAGCTCAGTTCTCTAAAAAGAAACACCGAAATTATTTCAGAGGTCAGTCTCTTTTAAAATCCATAAATGTCAATGTAATAATGTGTTCAAATATGAGATCCTGTGTATTGTAACGCTCTTGCTGATGTTCGATACAGTGTTCAAAGTAATGTTCACAGCGAATATGCATTTGTACCTGTAGCATTTCTATTTTGTGTTTACTCATTGAAATGTCTTTACTGTAAAATGATAACGTGTTACACAATTTCACTCGCTTGTTTACAAAATAACAAAGCGTCAAGCGTCGCTCTCATTGTTCTGTTTGTAAAAAGGTGAAACTTGATGCTGGGTACAGATTGGCGAAACGTACCATGTAATGCAATACACTTTGTGTACTGTTACATTGTAAGTTGCATAATATTCATAGAGTTGTTTGTGTTCCATTTCGAGATCCTTTACCAGTACCTATTGTATTAGTAAAAGCCTTAGGGTCGGTATCTTATCTGACGGACAATGAGTCGCGTATTATCGGTCGCGTAACGCCAGAACAGACAAATATGTAATAAAACATTCGACCTTTCATACTTAACCGATGATGCGTTAATGCGTCGAGCGTAAAGTATAGTATAAACTCGAAACGCTCAACGCATTTTCCGTCAGAAATGTACCGACCCTTAGATTAGGTCGAGAGTTAGGCTGTACTGCAGTCTCTCTACTAGTGACCAGATTGACTACCAATACATTTAAGTACTAAAGTTTCTGTACGAACCTACCATCATATCAGTCTAACTTTAGGACCAGATCTCAAAACCTATACTCCTGTAGCGGGGTGTCAGGCAGGGAACCGTCATTTCTACAAAACTTTTCATAGCCGCAATGGAGGATGTCTTCAAGATTAGAGAAAACTAGGTATCAATATCAAAAGAGACTACATGACTAACCTTTGATCGCCGACGATATAGTATTCTTAACTGATACTATGGGGAACCACAGAACAATGCTCGATGACGTCAATAGAGCTTTTAAAAGAGTGGGTCTTAAAATGTCTCCTGTATTTTTTATGGTGTACAATAGCATTTCTATCTGTATATCTTGCAGAAAGTGTGAACGCGGTTTTAGTCTATGACTTTGTCTAAAAGAAATGTCTATTCTTACCTTATAGGAAGGGTCTCGCTGGGAGGGGGAGGTGGTCGCGGGGGGGACGCTCCTGCGCTGGACGAGGACCGACACAGATGTCTTTATATCCTCAGACTCGAGGCTCCAGACCGACTTAATGATAATGGTGAGTTTGAATTTTCTTTGTGTTCGTCCAAAGTTTGACTGTGGTGACACAGTGAAAGATACGCTATTGGTGGATTAAGCTAAGTTTATTATTTGAAGAAGTAAATCCAAAGGCACTTCCCAGTTTTGCAAATAAAATATTGTACTAGTTTTTCTTTAAAGTGATTTCAAAAAGTAGGTTTTTTTTATACCGGTCTTACTCTACATACCCTTATTGACTTTTCATTATACTTAGACATATTATGTTTGAGAGCTATAGCTTCACAGATCTAAAATCACACTTCAATCGAGAGGTATTATTAACATCAAAGGTGAAATTGAGTGTCGATTTGAGAGACATGAAATAGTAGGTATCGCACATGATTTATGACAAACCAGTTGTTTAAACTGAATACAAACATACATAGAAACCTAAAAACATGGCTACAAAGAATAACTTAAAACCTGTGGTGCTCCAACTTGTGTGACTAGGCAAGGCTCTTCTTTCGCAGGCATGCTAGAAGAGATTTCTGTAAAAATAAGCATCACCTTTGTGCCTAATTTTTTCCTCTTTCCTTCTTCTTTTTATTTGTATTATAATATGTGTGAACAAGAATTGTTAAATAATAAAATACGACAAAAACCAGCTATCTCTATTAACTGCTCTCGATTGAAAGCTGATCCGAACCAGGTCTAATTGGCGGAGCATTCTTAGTTTAGTCGTTATTCCATTTATTTTGCATCTTACAAGTTTAACACTTAAAAATAAAATAGTAACCCACCAGCTTCGGGAACAGGATCAAAGCTACCGGTGGTCAAAGTTCTTGAGAGAGGCATCTCCAAACAATACGCGCTGTGTTCAAGAGTGGCCGACAAGGGCTTCCTCAGAAGTTGTTTGAGGCTCTTGTCTATTAAACTATAAGTCGTCACTAACTTATTAAGTATTATATCTAGCCTGTACTGTCCCAAAGCTGAACAAAGACCTCCTTCACTTCCTCTCATTGTTCCCGGCTCTAGGCCACTTGTCAAATACTAAGGAAAACATCAAAATTGTCCAGCCATCTCTTTAATTTTAGAATAAAAATTATAAATCGCATAGCTTCCAATTTTTCGCTCAACTTCAAATGGATTCAGAGCGTTTATTAACGAGATACCTCACTTTGAAAGCGGTCGCTTCTGGCTCACTGCGAATAAACTTGGCTGTGCTGTAGCGGATTATGGCAGGATTTATATCCGACTATAGTTGAATATGTTCACCGTTCTAAAGAAGCAGAGTGTATTGCGAAGTAGCTAATTTAAATGATATGTGGAAAAGGGCACTGAATAATTTTACCCTTATTTTTAATAGCTTTTTCTAAACGTATCCAATATTCGACTCATTTGAAGACCCATGTGAAGATAGCGAGTCGTACGTAGCGGGCCTACTAACTGGCATGGAAGGTGGAAAGAGTGGAGGGACGTCTTTGCCCAGCAATAACATACCCGACCGAATTTTGGCTACGACGATCAATCTTACCGGAGATCAGACAAGTAAGCAGAAGATATTATAGTGCACAAGTGTCTGATGGGACGGCAATTCGACACGACCTGAGAGATTTCAGGCCTACGATCAATGGCGCTTCGTGCGCTCCGAGGCACAGAGGTATCACAATATGGACTTCCAATGTCCAGGCTGCTATTGAATAATGGAAAATCCTAATAACACCTAGACATCGAACTAAGGATCTCACGCGTAACAGTCGTACTTTGCGACCATTACACGAACGACTCAGTAAAGAGGATAATATATGAGCTGATATAATAATATCCAACTTTGAAGGCTCTTGTGTAGGACAAAGGTATAATCGACCCCGACACTATTAAATTCTGAAACAATCTCCTAGAGTCTACCCACGTTATGAGCCGTTTCTATTCTCATCCTACCTATTTATTTATCTTTCAGTCTCCACCTAACACCGCTTTATAATTTAACTTCAACATAAACCCCGAGTTTTCCACGTGGAAATAATAAATGTCAGCGTTTACGTGGGTAATTTTTTATGTAAGGTCCCTCTTCACAGCCGGCCGCCCATTATCTTCATTCTCAGCAATTATTTACAGAGATTTTGAATGAGAGAGAAACTAGCTATTTACGTGATTGTGTATACAACCAATCAATTTGTATAGCCTGTTCCCAGGTATGTTAGAACAACATAGCAGCAGCGGTTACAGTTGAATTCTAGTATTTTATAATAATAATTCTTTATTACCAGATAACTAACGTCCATAGAGGTATGCGGAATAGAGTGTTAAGTCCCGCAAACTTCAGTAATAAAGAGAGAATCCTCTAATTAGACGGGTATTTTGTCTAATCTGGGCCATTGCCCGATAGATGATTTCGGGCGGTTGTAATTATTATGTTCAATTTACGCGAAAACCTCTGCACGATGCAGGATTTTGCTACAATCTTATTACAAAATAAACTTACATACATAGGTACAAGTATATACACGAAGTGACGGCGCGGCGTCGTGTTTAGCTGCGAGGTCGGTCCTATCCTTCCACGAAATCGTCGATACACCCTTCGGCCAAAACTCTCCTTTGAAGATGGTTTTCAAATACTGTGCAGGCAACCGCACCACAAGCGGCTCTCGACTCTCTCTCCTATGTGGCTTCCTAATTCCCTATCCTAACACGACACCTCTCAGCAAGGCAAATTATCCAGCTTCTGACTATCCGAAACGATTGGCAAAGATAGACCTCCAGCTTGACAAGTTTTCTGAGGCATAGAGTAGTCTCAATATTGAATAAATGGTTGCTTAACTTTAAGGTGAAAGCTCCAGGTTGAATTGGGAAATTAAAATTTTAGTACATTTTTTTACAATTTCCAATTAAATATCATATTATAAGTACATTTGCGATCATAACATGTAGGTCCTATTTACACAATTATACCTAACAAAACCATTAACATAACTCTCTAACTTATAAAAAAGCTTAAAAATTTGCCTTTTTAATAAATACTTACCTTGTAAGTTAAACAGTTATTACGATAGTTTTAATAATAAACAAGAACAAATATAATTCTTGTAACTAATGTATCTAATACTGATTTGAAAGTTTCAAAAAATCTTTCAAATAATTGAATTTCACGGACTACCCTGGAGCATTCACCAAGCCCGAGCTCCAACGCGAAAAGAAACTATCTAATTCAGCTATTGTTAGCTAACGCAACACGTTATACGGCTATACAAAAAGGAATAAACTATGAAAAGTGTAACAAAGCAAAACAGTGGATGATAAGGGTCGGATCCGCGCCCGGTTAATTATTCAACAACGCTTTCAACTCTGCCGCCGAAGCTAATTGGGACTCACGCACGCTACTCACTTATATCACATTTTTCATCATCGTCTTTTATTCAAGAACGTTCTATAACAATTCATGTAAACGACGGAGGTTAAAGGTCTATCCCACATATCAGTGCCGTGTCAGTGACGGGGCAGGAATGTGCCCGTGCCGAGACCGGACATCCGTGCCATGTTAGTGGTTGTCTATTAATAAAGTCGACAAACTGCAAGGAAATATTATCAACACGAGCAAATTGGAACGCTTGCACACTGACGCTACGTTGTCGGTTCGGGCACGGACATGTGTGATCGTATTCATAGAAATTGTCCCTGACACTGCACTGATGTGTGGGGATAGACCTTTATAAAACGTGAATGTTCCAGGGTGTCCTGCGAAAGTTTTTATTAAAACGGCACATTTTAGCTTTTCTATAAGTTAGAGAGTTATAATTTTAATGAGTATAACTGTGTGTGTAGTGACATGTATGTATTTACATACATGTATGTATTTACATACATGTCACTACCGCAAATATGTTTGTTTTACCTTGCTATCCGATGCTAAAGTGTAAACTTATGAATATTTGAAATTTACGGGCTACCAGGGTAGCCTGGTTTACCCCTAAAAGTTAAAACTGAGTCCAAAAAAATCACCTCTAAAATGGCTACCCTATTTTCAAACGTAATTTTATCGTTTTAACTTCTCTTTCGTATCGTTTTACATTGAAAGAAAAAGACAACGTCGCTTTTCGCGTTTGTCTATCCTCTATATCCTTCATAACCTCGCAACGGATTTTGATTCAGTATTCACTAAGATAAAGAGCAGTAAAAAAGAAAATCTATGTTTATGTCGCCGCCCAGGCCGTTTATTAAACGACGGCATCCAACTAAATAGCTGAAAGGCATTCAAATAACTGGCTAAGCTAACCAGATGCCTGTGATATTATAGTTTCAAGCAAAGCTGGGGCGCATAACTAGTTACACATCTTTTTATTTTTGTTCAAGTATTATAAAATTACAGCACATACACTGTTTTAAGTTACGTTTACGTTTTCATAATAAGTCGTAAAAAAAAATAAAAGTGAAGACCAAAAGAGTCCATTATGTGCACGTGACAATCTTTACGGTAATGTGTTTAATGTTACATAAAGCGTTATGAAACGTTGATACCGCCGCCGTTATATTGCTATAACTTGCTACCAGCTTTCAGAGTTATAGATACTTAGCTCGGCCAAGTGTAAAAATCCACGTGTTCGCTTGAAATCAAAACTTTTAACTGTATTATAACAATATCTACGTAGATTTACAATTTTTACATGAATAGATATGCAAGCTCTTTAGCTCTCCCTTTATTGTTTAACCCAACTCTAAGACAGCTATATAATACTACTTTTCAATACACTTATTAGAAAACTCGCTCTTAAATATATGTCGTATCAGACTGAGCGCTAAACGACCCCCACGAGTCACGTGTCAACCCGTATTTATTTCTTCGTAAGTATAATTTTAAAACCGTCGTTTGATACACGTGGATATTTGTCACTATAGCACTCGGTCGCACTGACAAACTTTCTCAACTTGTATCAAAATATACTATTATCATCGTTTTTATTTAAAAAAAAATCTTTTGTAAAGAGAAGAAACCACTAAATTTGGAGTATGAAATAAGTAGTAATTCAATTCAAAACCAGTATTTTTTACTTTCCACAAAATTGAGCAAATTTCATAGGCTTTAAATTAATCGGCTTAAATATGATTCGCAGGCATATCCTGAACATCCAGTGGTATCCGGAGAAGTGATAACGGTGGAGGTGTCCGTGAACTACAGTACCCCCGCCAGTCGAACGAGGCCCTTGGAGTACAGGTAAATAAGTAATATATCTTTCTACCGCTTTCTCTCTTTGGTATGCAATATTTTAAGGATGGAGTGTGCCGTTAACCTTCCTTAATCATTTTCTACTCTTAACTCATGTTTCTGTTCCTCGAGGTCGCCATAGCACGTTTTCTTTTTCTTTTAAGTTCTCTCAAACGTAACACTATCACCCCACATTGGTTCATGGCTTCAGTACAAGTTACAATGGGAGCAGTAAGAAGTCGGTTTCTGGCAAACGATATGGAATGGAATAGAGTAAGCTGCCAACTCTACTAGGGAGTGTGATTATTATTTTCTTTATTCGTTATTTGTACATATTTTTTATATTTCTAAACATTTCTTATTACAAATATAAATAAAAAAAAAAAACATTTAAAAATACAAAAAATAGTAGTCCGCCGGTGTCGGGAGCAGGGTCCAAGCTACCGGTGGTTAGGGCTCCAGAGACAGGAACCTCCTCACAATGCGAGCCGTATCGAGGAGTACTGCCTTCTGCACCAGGCCCTTGATCCAACCGCGCAACGACAGCTTCGACAGATGGTCGTCGAAGCTTTTGGCTATAAGGCCATTAGCGGTCACGACGATCGGCACAATGACAGCCGAGTCCACATTGATTATTATTATTATTATTCCCTTTATTCCTTATAATACATATTTTTTACATTTTTAAATTTGAACACTGACGGGGAACAGAGCTCCCACCTCTCTCTTGCCTTTATTGGCTGGTTTGAGTGGAGATTCGCAAGAGCAATCGTGCTCGGGATAAGGATGTATAATCCAGTAAGGTGTTGGTGAGGAGTGGCAGGCGGTCGCCTCCTTTTGCGAAGCAGTAATGCTAGCAAAGGAGGAGGCCGACCGCATCAGGCAACGGCGTACACGCCGCCGCCGCCGCCGGGTTTCCGATCCCGATTTCGGGCCACCGTAGGCGCGGGCTCGCGGACGGCGGGCAATGGGTAGCTCGCTGTCCGTCCGTCCGGTAACAGACCGGTCCGAGCTCAAGTCGTTTACGGCGCGCACTGTTCCCGCGCGCCTCAAGGAGTTGTCAGCAAACTGTAGGGGCCCGACAGGGCCGAAGCCTACTGGGGTCAAAGGGAATGTGAAAATGGCACCCGGGACCCTGGGACCAAGGCGAAGAATGGAACGGGGTAGGTTTTTAGTCAGTAAGAGTCTGACACTACTTCCCGCTCCACCCAAGGGCGGGATTTGTCATTGGATGATTTTACATACCGAAAAAAAAAAAAAAAAAGTAAGGTGCTGGTAGGGATCTTGACCGCACTTCCGGAATTGTCCTGATAGCCGTGGTATACCTCTCCACTCCTCAAGAACCTCAAGATATGTTGAAAGAAGAAAGAAAGAAAGAAAAACTTTTTATTTGCCGGATAAAGGCGCAAGTAACAGGTTACAATGATAAATTAATACGACACTTCGTGCTAGCGACCGTTTTTGGGGGCCCATTTATTGAGTGTGCAAGTCACCCCTTGCCTGTTTACCGATGGATATTAATAACATTGTTTAGGCAGGGGCCATAGTTTTCACATAGTTCTTGGTAACCAGTCCACTTAAGACTTCAAAAACCATAGCCCTACTGTCTTTATTTTCCATATGTCACAATAGTTTTCACCAACCGGGGGTTGTCCTTGGATGCACTAGCATTGCGCGTACAGGGACAATCGTCGGTTAGCATCACGTTCCATTAAAAGTACCTAAAGGGCCTCAACGAGTTGGTTTCGGCTCCTCGTACGACTTCCAAAGGTCCAGGACCTCAGGGTCCTGAGATAAATAAATTCATAAAAATTATTATTATTATTATAATTCTATAACAACTATAGTATCGTGTTTACATGGCGATATTATCGTCCTATCATTTCATTTCTATAACAACTATGGTATCGTGTCTCTACATGGTGATATTAACGTCCTGTCACTTCAATTCTATAACAACTATAGTATCGTGTCTCTAAATGGCAATATTATCATCCTGTCACTCCAATTCTATAACAACTATGGTATCGTGTCTACATGGCGATATTAACGTCCTGTCACTTCAATTCTATAACAACTATGGTATCGTGTCTACATGGCGATATTATCGTCCTGTCACTTCAATTCTATAACAACTACAGTATCGTGTCTACATGGCGATATTATCGTCCTGTCATTTCATTTCTATAACAACTATAGTATCGTGTCTCTACATAGCGATATTAATGTCCTGTCACTTCAATTCTATAACAACTACAGTATCGAGTCTCTACATGGCGATATTATCGTCCTGTCATTTCATTTCTATAACAACTACAGTATCGTGTCTCTACATGGCGACATTATCGTCCTGTCATTTCATTTCTATAACAACTACAGTATCGTGTCTCTACATGGCGATATTATCGTCCTGTCATTTCATTTCTATAACAACTACAGTATCGAGTCTCTACATGGCGATATTATCGTCCTGTCATTTCATTTCTATAACAACTACAGTATCGTGTCTCTACATGGCGACATTATCGTCCTGTCATTTCATTTCTATTACAACTACAGTATCGTGTCTCTACACGGCGATATTATCGTCCTGTCATTTCATTTCTATAACAACTACAGTATCGAGTCTTTACATGGCGATATTATCGTCCTGTCATTTCATTTCTATAACAACTACAGTATCGAGTCTCTATATGGCGATATTATCGTCCTGTCATTTCATTTCTATAACAACTACAGTATCGTGTCTCTACATGGCGATATTAATGTCCTGTCACTTCAATTCTATAACAACTACAGTATCGTGTCCACATGGCGATATTATCGTCCTGTCAATTCATTTCTATAACAACTACAGTATCGAGTCTCTACATGGCGATATTATCGTCCTGTCATTTCATTCCTATAACAACTACAGTATCGTGTCTCTACATGGTGACATTATCGTCCTGTCATTTCATTTCTATAACAACTACAGTATCGTGTCTCTACATGGCGATATTATCGTCCCGTCATTTCATTTCTATAACAACTACAGTATCGAGTCTCTACATGGCGATATTATCGTCCTGTCATTTCATTTCTATAACAACTACAGTATCGAGTCTCTACATGGCGATATTATCGTCCTGTCATTTCATTTCTATAACAACTACAGTATCGTGTCTCTACATGGCGATATTATCGTCCAGTCATTTCATTTCTATAACAACTACAGTATCGTGTCTCTACATGGCGATATCATCGTCCTGTCATTTCATTTCTATAACAACTATAGTATCGTGTCTCTACATGGCGATATTAACGTCCTGTCACTTCAATTCCATAACAACTATAGTACCGTGGCTCTACATGGCGATATCATCGTCCTGTCATTTCATTTCTATAACAACTATAGTATCGTGTCTCTACATGGCGATATTAACGTCCTGTCACTTCAATTCTATAACAACTATAGTATCGTGTCTCTACATGGCGATATTATCGTCCTGTCACTTCATTTCTATATCAAGTATAGTATATCGTACGTTTACAAACAAAACGTAAATTTTCGTGGCGTCTAATTGTACTAATTTTACCTGTCATGTCGTTCTCGGGGAGTAGATGATGCGGTCTTCTTAGGTTGGTTCAAACTTTCTTAATTCTTATAAATCTACTAAATCAAAACTACTTAAAACTTACTAAGACTTAATTACGAAGCTTCTTTAAAACTTTTCTTGATCGTTTTTATCTTATGATCTAATTAGAGACTCGTGTAATTCGTTTTGATCAAACAGATAGAAAAGGTCATTGACTTGACAGGCAGATATTTTACCTTGCGTCTACTCAATATTATTTTTATATTTTTAATATATTTCCACAACTACCACACAACACCGTCTAGTCCCAAGCTAAGCAGAGCTTGTGTTATGGGTACCAGACAGCTGATAAACATACTTATATATTTCTAAATACATACAAATTATAGATAAATAACACCCAGACACAGAACAAATGATCGCGCTCATCGCAGAAACATTTGTCCTGGGTGGGAATCGAACCCACGACCTCCGGCATAGCAGTTAGGGCCACTAACCACTAGACCAACTGGCCATTCAATTATTTCTCAAGTGTATCGTTTTATACCAAAAATATCACATTGTATTATTTATTTAACTAAGCTATAATGCTGCTATTAATGATAAAATCCGACAAAGGAACTTTCTCTTGTGAAAAATAAAGGAAATAGCATTTTTTTATTCTCTTTAATTTTCAAAGAAAGGTACCAATAGGTTTTTATGAGGACAGTTTTAAGTTTTTCCTCCGTGCGATGTTTTAATTTTATCCTTCTTTCATTGTTTCCATTTATTTCTGTATTTTTATTTAATAGTTTACTCTAGCTAATAGTCGTTCCCAACCTTTTCGATCTTGTCACCCCTATTATTTAGCTAAGGATAATAATATCTAGATAATAATATATAGCAAAATATAAAAAAAAAACATATCATATAAAATAGATTCTATTAGACATATAAAAATTGCAAAATTATTGCGGAAAATTATTGCGGCAGCTTACATACATACTCGTACATAGGTACGTAAGCACTTTATGCACGCTATAATAAAAACACGGCTTCAAATTGCCATTTAATTACACAGTTAGAGCTTGAAATTAACTAATGAGTTAGATTCGGTCCTTTTAGTCTGTTATAATTGACCAGTATTACCCCCGCAGGGGTAATAACCCCCAAGTTAAGGATCGTGACGCAAAAAGATAAACAGTAACCTTCAAGCTTCATAGCCTGACCCTTAAAGATTTGACATCTGAATAAAACATTCTCAGCAAACCCCTTCAGTACAAATAACTTCACAAAGATACGGCTCTGAAGAATACTTGTAACAAAAAGTATATATATGTACATAAATATTGTAGCATACAAGTTGAACAAATCCCTCGCCGTATCGCTGAGAACAAGCAACCTTAATGTATCTTATAAACTTTGTGACAGACTCGCTCAGTACTACTGAGTGAAACAAAAGTTACCTTTGTCTGGCCGTATCGAGCGTTCCCGGAAAATTCTTTCTCCAATACGTCTTCAGTACTGATTGGTTTACGTAGAGGGTGTAACTAAAATGCGTGGGTATATTTTAGAAGCTGCTTCTATCCATTGAAATATATCATCAACTAAACACAATTAGTATTATCCCAACAAAAAAACTGAGAACCTCCTCTTTTTGAAGTAGGTTAAAAAGAAAAATTAACAGAAATAGCACTAAAATAAAACAAAATTGGTGGTCCTATTTTGTAGAAAATCTATATCTGTACTATTACTATCAAGAAAAAACAGATTTGTATGTGTGTATTTTTATTTATAATGAATAAACTCAAAAACTAGCGGAATGATTTTAAATTTTTTTCACTGAGTGATATAGGCTATGTATTTACTACCTTCATACAGGCAAAACTACTAATAGAAGCTTGTAATTAAATAATGCTGTCAAATGAGTTTAGGTACACCACTTTTTAAAACATTTTAGGTGAGAAATCATCAAATACCTCCTCCTGATCTAGGTGGAACGACAAATCAAATCTGACACCTGTGTTCCTTCAGTTATCCTTTTCGAACTAGGATTACGGTCACTCTTTTGATCGCTACCGCAGCTCAAATTAGACCTGCCATTTGGTTCAGTTTTTTAGTTTTTGAACTGTGATTTTTTTGAAGAATGTGGTTTTTTTTATGGTAGGTAAAATCATCCAATGACAAATCCCGCCCTTAAGCGGAGCGGGAAGTAGCGTCAGACTCTTACTGACTAAAAACCTACCCCGTTCCTTCGTAGCCTATAGTGCCGGGGCTGAGCCTTCCTCTCAGAAAACGACCCTTGACCCCAGCAGGCTTCGACCCTGCCTGCCTGCAGTTAGCAGGCTGGGCCTCTTCGGTGTGCTGACAGCTCCTTGAGTATTTAAAATATGACCATCTATTCCGTTCCTCCTTCTTGTAGACGCACGGTTTTATACAGTATGTATTCGACATATGGACAATAAATGAAATCACGAGCAATACTCGTCCACTGAAGTATAACTAAATTGATTATTAAACAAAAAATAAAAAAATTGACAAACTTAAATTTTCAAACAAAATAAATATAAAATAAATTCAGTAAAAGTCAAACACTCTGTTTAGAATACGTAGGTACAATACCTACTTACCTTGAGTACAGAATGGCAACAGCATTAATGCAGACGAGACAGCGGGGCGCGGCGCTGTGCGGGGCGGCGTTTTTATTGTAATTTCACAATATTTACTTCCAATAAAAACTCAATTTTTTGTCTAAACTATGGGACTGATTTCTTTCATTTTTTGCATATCGTTAGTAAACGCTAAAACAAGCATGTGATTTCATTTATTGCCCATATGTCGTATACATACTGTATGAAAAGTTGAGCCTATACATTCTGATTATACTATAGTTTTACGATATGTATTATAGTACTGTAGCCACTTATACGCAATTTTCGCTATTGTTTGGCTTGCTTTATTTGTCTGATAACTAATTGGACCTAGTTAATAGTCCTCATTAATCTGTCCCGGGTTGAATTCCCCGGCTGAGAATGTTTGGTATTACAATTTTCATTAGTAAGTTGTAGTTAGTTGGGTACTTAACAATCGAGAACAGTTTTACGGCTGAAATTACACTAGGTACTATCTAAACGCCTAAATGATGATTTCATTTCATTGTGTACTTTCGGTTTGATTATAAGATTATTTAAAAAATTCATCGCGGTTCTGGAACACAAAATGTGGAACTAAAAGAACACGGCTGGTGGGTTAAATTTCCTCTCGCTCCTCCCAGAGCGGGAAGACGTGAGTGTACCACGTGAGATCGACAAATGGATGTGCGATTCGCTTGTACGACAAAACTGTACTGCGACTCATCATAGTTCGAATGCACGCTTGTTCGACACACTGAAGCTCGACATTACTCTAGTGCGACATAATAAATTAACATTTTTATTCATAATCTTAGGTATATCTGATGACCTCGATCAATCGTTTGTCGTGGTAATGTCGAGCTTCAGCTTGTCGAACTGCGGTAAGTCGCAGTATAGTTTTGTCGCACAAGCGTTAATCTGTCCTAGCTCAGAGGACACCGGTGTCCTCTCACATTCACGCCACTATAGGCCTTAATTCCGATGTTTAGAGTCTACTTTTGTATGAACAAGTTTGGTAGTTGTGGATCTACGTGTCGCACGTCCATTTGTCGATCTCACGTGGTACACTCGGAAGAAGTCATGGTTGGCGCAGTTATTGGGCGATTGGCTGCTGCGCTGCGTGTCGCAGATTCGATTTCCGCTTAAAACAAATATTTGTATGACCTACAGATAGTATTTTCGAGGCTGAGTGGCTTGTCTATGTGAATTCACAAATTTGTAGACACATCTACGGTACAGGATCCTAATATGCGGCATTTTTTTTATTACCAAAAAAAAATAATTGATGATTTCCTTACAATATAAAAAAAAATGGTGTAAACGGTTTTTACCAAAATAGTAATATAGGTATATTTTACATTTATAGTAATCTCCTTCGTCAATTAAGAGGTGTGTTTCTGAAATAATTACCTACGTAGAACTGCTATATAAAAACTTGTGCTAATGACAAAACTTAGTCACTTGACAAGCATTTGTTTTCACATGAGCGATGGTTAAGGAGACTTCTCATGTGGAAACTTCAGGCTCCCTTTTATCACAATTGAGTTCTTTCGCTCATTTCGCTTCCATTGTGCTGCGTGTCGACTGAAGTGACTAGGAAATTCTTTCAGGAATAAAATACATACTGCAGATATATGTTATTAGATGCTGCATTTTTAATTAAATATTCTGCCTTCTTTTTTAATTCATTTTTGTACAAAATACTCTAAATATTTTTTTTTTAAACTTTCACACAACGCCATCTAGTTCCAAACTAAGCAGAGCTTGTGCTATAAGTACTAGACAACTGATAAACTAAAAACTTATATATTTCTAAATACACACATATATAGAGAAATTATACCCAGACACAGAATAAATGATCACACAAACATTTCTCTTTGATGGGAATCGAAGCCACGACTTCCGGAATAGCAGTCAGGACCACTAACCACTAGATCAACAGTCCAGTCAAAATATAAAAAATATAATACAAAAGAGATTTTTTTTTCTAAAAACAGCATCTAAACTATTCTATGAAGCAACAATTAGCATTTTAAATAATGGTATTAGGAAGAGTGGGGGCGTGGTGGGTCTATCTCGCTATTTCTCTTGTACATTCGTAACCTAATGGCGGTGACGTCACATTTCAGTATGTGTATCTTCATTCTGTACCTTGACAGTCTGGTTCCTCTTCTACTTGGTTTGAAAGGTCTGCTAGATTTGTACTTACTGTATATGAAAAATTCTTTTATAAAGTAATCCAAAAAGAGCGACCCAATTAATGATGGGGCAATTACTGCCTACAAATATAGAATGAAGTATAAAATACAATTTCAGGAATTTTAATTTACAATCCAGAATTTTTGTGCGCATTCATTTATGCAAAACGAGTAGGTACTCCTGTCACTGGTCGGGTCGCACGAAAAATATGACTGCATTACGACATCCTTTTCGAGAATATTTCATTTATACGATATCACGTACTCGCCGGTATATCACTGTCACTATTTAAGTAATGAGCGTTTCAAATTCATGGCTGCGCTGGTATAAATCACGATTTATTGTAGATACAGTGAAACTTTGCAATGGAACCAAACTGAACTGAATAAATACGTATTCTTTGTATCGCTCATTATTATTATTATCTTTATTTATTGTATCACATATTTTTTTAAATTTTTAAATATTTTTAACATATAGCTACATATAAAAAAAAAACAAAAAAAACAATTATTATAATCATTATTATTATTATTTAATTCCAGTAACAACACCTTAACAGTTAACGCCAATGCAATCCTTAGTTTTTACTTACTTCTCCGGTTCCATGATTCTTAGCGTGATGCTATTTATATCTATAGTATAGCATAGCATAATATCAGCCTTAAAATGTTCCCACTGCTGGGACTCTTCTCCTCTCTAGGAGAGGGAATGGGCCTTAATCCACCACGCGGGCCCAGTGCGGGTTAGTGGATGTCACATGTCTTCGAATTTTGGTTCTAGGACATACCGGTTTCCTCACTATGTTTATCTACACATAAAGGTAAAAGGAGAAACCGACAGCCGAAACTCTGACTGAGAAACGTTCCACTGACTGTAGAAACGTGAAATCTCGCACAAGGCTTCCTTTTATGATGCAGGCGAGCACTAAGAAGGGGTTTTTGAAAATGCAGCCTTTAAATAGGAATTTTGTTTGCGTGCAAAATTTTACTCATTGGGTCCATATAATTAGAACATTTCATGAATATTAACCCAAGTAAATAAAGAAGGTTAGAAAACGATTTAGGAGGCCTTAAAGATATGGGAGAATCTTACTCCTTGGGTTAATACAGTTGAAACTTAGTGCAAATTCTAATCAAAATGAAATATAAAAACTGTTTTTCAAAACTACCCTCAAAATATGGTTTAAGTGTTAAATACGGTTCATAAATACGGTGTTATTTTTTTTTTAATCGAAATATTCTAGCTAATGGAATCGCTGGTATAGTGCTAGTAGCCTTTATTTTTAGCCATGAATTTATTATCCAATACAAAAAGAAGTTTTCAATCCAACTAGACATTAATTTATTTCTAGACATTAACATGTTTAAACGAACAAAAAAGCTCTTTTGCTTTATTATATTGAATACTAACTTCTGCCAGCGGTTTGGCCACGAGAATATCGGTTAGAGCAGATGCTAAGTTGAAGTCCAAGCCAGATAAAAATAGCTTTTGTCCTTCCTTACCAAAATGCATCAAAATCCGTTCATTTGTTTAACCGTGAAAGCGTAACAGAGTCATTTTCATATTTATATTTCCCGCGTCATTAGATATTGCTCCACTCCCGTAGGTTGTTGCGTAATGTTATGTCGCATAAGAGCCTTTGTCGATAAATGTGCTATGCAACACTAAAATATTTTTTTTATTTGAACCTGTATTTACTGAGATTAGCCCGTTCAACCAAACAAACTCGTGAGCTTTATAATTCACTCACTGTGCACCCCTGGTTTCACCCGCGTCTTTAGATACTGCACCGCTCCCGTGGGTTGTTGCGTAATGTTATGTCGCAAATAGCCTTTGTCGATTAATGGGCTATGCAACACTAAAATATTTTTGGTAAAAGAATTTTCAAAATCGGTTCAGTAGTTTTTGAGTTTACCGTTACAAACAAAAATACAAATCGTTTCCTCTTTCTAGTATAGAGTATAGATAGTATTGATTAGTATAGATAAATAATATCCCCTAACTTTGAATTGAAACCTTGTACAAATATTTGAATTGTAGCAAGTTCTGTACACGCCCAAGTTTAGCTACAACTTTCCTTTTTGTAGACAATAACTTACCCTTTACTTTGCCTCGCATTTGTATTGTGAGCTTTGGGTATCGTTGCTGTTAGAATGTGTAGATATACAAGACATTACTTTTGTTTGTTGGAGCCATTATTTAGTTGCCTTCCCATTTACCAATAAATGGAGTTACTACGTTTATGAATTAGGGTTATTAGGTCGGTACATGTAGGCTGTGGGTTAGTTTGAAAGAGTTAGCTGGACCCTGGAACATTAAGGGTATCTGAAGGAACACAGGTTGGTTTTAGTCAGTAAAAGTCTGACACGCTCGTAGCTATTTCTAGAATTAGAAAAACTTTTTGTCAGTTTTTTTAATTCCCATACCACCACAATGTTTACAAAGTTAAAGAGAACAAAATGTGCCGAACGTGACCGTACCGAAAGGGTTATGACCTTATTATTTATTTGATAATTTCCTACCTGAAAAAAGGTAAAATTGTAAATTAATTTTAACTTTTATTACTCGAAAACCCGCTCGCAAACGATAGGGTTATCCCTTCCGCTGCACGCAGTTTACTGTTTTCTGCACTAGTGCGAAAAAATGCGCGAGCTTGCCCCAGCCTCAGCTTATTATATGTATTTACCATATCAGGGCTAAGCGACAGGTCACCGATCAACTCCCATTTATTAATTTCTTCTTAAGTGTATTTAAGAACGTGAAAATTTGTCTTAGTACTTGACTCCGTAAAACCCTCGCCTGAAGCTCGGGCGCAGTGACAAACAATTGTATGAAAATGTACTTACTCATGTCTTAGGTTACTCGTTCGGTACACAGAGGCACTTCAAACAAGCGTGATCAAACAGTTCACCCTTTAAAGGTCACGCTTGTATCGGCTTGGTATAATTTATGTATAAATCTGTTTAACACAACATCGGGTTGGCTGAGCCGCCGTCACGTGTGGTTAATGTGCACTGCGCACAGGTATTCATGTCATTACTGATTAATAAACCAGATAACAATTTATTTCAGTAACATTGTACGTTATTTCGCTAACGATAACATGAGGCGAAGGTAAATAAATAATGTAGTACATATGTAACGAGTACAATGAAAAAGTGTTCAAGCTCTTCAATTTTGCCTTTTTCGCATTAGTTTTAACTGGTACGAGAAAAATCCTTGTTTATTCTTAACCGAATTCATAAAAAGGTTATCAATTCGGTTATATTTTTTTTATGTTTTTTTAAATATAACCATCACCATTTTGAAACGACTCTAAGTTGTAAACGCACAGTCCCAAGAAAATTAAAGAATATCCTGTATCAATCCCATCACTACTTTATTTTTGGAGGTGGTAATCATCCAATGACTTCTGAATACATGGGTCAGACTTTTACTGACTAAAACCACACCTGTGCGTAATTCCTCGTGGCCCTAACGGGCATCGGCCTTACTGGGCTCCAACGGTAGGTTTTTAATCACCACTACCATAACCAATATCCAGCCTATTTTACCAACTCATAAAGCCACGTTGTTCTCCTGTATGTACCAGATGGTCGACGGAGCGCGGGCCGTGCTCGTCGTCATGCGGCGGTGGCGTGCGCGTGGTGCGCCCGCGCTGCCTGCGCGACCACAAGTGCGCGCCTGTCATGTTCGAAGCTTGTAATACGCACAGGTACGCAACATATACTGCATGCCTCCGTTTTAAGGCTTTCTCAGACCGGTAAATTGTTTTGTCGTTTAGGCATTATCAGTAAAACAATTTCTGTAAAAAAATTGTGGTTGCATCGTCCCTTCATACCTGCCTGGCTTAACTAAGACGGAGTCTAATGAGTTTTAGTGGACATAAGGTCACCAAACCGTCACAAACGCGGTGCGGCCGCGTAGCAACCTCAGAACCGTCTCATTAAAACGATATGCTAAAGGATTCTGCTAGGAAAGTATCAAGCACGGAAAAAATCACATCGTGAGTAGGTATCCATTAAGCGTATCAATAGCGTACCATCTCTATACAATGGTTTAGTAGCAACCGCTAAGAATACTAGACCCCAAATTGATGGTGAAGATATTTCTTCTTTTTGGATAGATTTTTTTTGTAAAAATGTCAGGGATAAACCTGATATTTCCCATTTTTCGGAAGCTCCAACTAGAACACGGCATGCAAATTGCACACAAATAGCGTGCATGTAACTTTCAAATATTTTTTTTTACCATATTAGTATTTGCTGAGTAATAACAGGAAGGCAACGAGGCAGGCGATCAATGTACTGCACCCGATGCAGCACGCCACTACGTCATAAAAGTTCAGTGACGTCTGATTAATTTCCATAAGTGTCACGTGCCAGCTCTATTGAAAAATGTATATTATACCCATTCTTGCTCGCCGCTGCCGTACCAATTTGGGAACGCCTACAAATGAAAAACCCTGTTTATAGAAAATCTTATTTCAAAAATGATCACTACTACCACCACCACAGTACCAACTCGGGCACAGTAAAAAATCAAATGCAAGTAGGTTAGAAAAAAAATATTGAACTCATTCGTTTGAATAAAAAGAGCATTATAATAACGACGCTTCTTATCGCTTTTAAATTTAATTAATAAAGTAGACCTTTTGCACATAATAATTCTTGCGTACCTACTTGACTGTTTTTTTTTTCTACGTATTTTCAACAAACACATCGATCCGTCTGGAGTGGACTCGGTATTTAATTGTGGCTTCCGACCCGATCCTAAATTAATAACTCTTTACAAATATTCCCCAAAAAGGTCGTATCGTTAAATATTCATAAATCGCAAATCTATTTGCTCTTCCACAACTTTGTCATTATCTTCAATTTGTAATTTAAATTAGGTAGACTGGAGAACAAACTCATTTGAATTTCCTGTTTTCTGTATTAATACTCACCTGTAAAATTGACTGAAAACATTAGGGAAGCAAACGATATTAAGTAAAAGCCAACTTTGTGAAAATTATCTCTCTGTTGTCAGTATTCTTCCTAGCATTATTTTTGCTATATTAATATAGTTCAAACAGTTCGTCATCATTTTCTCACAACAATCATACTAAAATCTAGCTCCTTGCAAAGTGCAACTAGATTTTTCCAATCTGAATATATTAAAACACTTGGTTTTAAGTTATTTTTATTATTCAACATTCCTTGTAAATCGATTCAAGCAATCAACCATGTTCAAAATACTGCATACTCTCAAAAAACAAACTTTAGTAAATCATTCTGAAATGTCTAAAAAGCAGCCAAAAGTGTGAAATTTCTTGAGACTAAAAGAAAGCAAAAATCAACTGAGGATGAGGTCCAGTTATGAAATAAAGGTACAAATAACCCTTCCTTGCATGGCGCATTCGGGTAAAAAAGTTAGTTAGAGAGGTTCCTCTCTCTTCGTGTAATGCTCTTCATAATGAAATGTTAAGCCACCTCGACTTTTGCTCGACGCTGCACGTTTTCGACACTCAACGCCTACTTGAAGCTTGTTCAAATCAAATTAGTTTTCCATTGATTGATGTGATAGCACTGTACTCCCGTGACCTTCTTACCCTAATCCTGGGAAAGAGTTATAGGGCAGCCTTCACGGTATTTATCTTCCATGAGGGTTGTTGCTAGCCAAAACTCCATGCGCTAGTATGCAATCTTGACACTTGGTGGATCGCAGGCCTTTGGTATTTTCTATGTGTCAGCGTGAACATTTTCAGTCGAATATTAGTCAGTTATAATATATATTTTGTAGTCAATTTATTATTTCAAACGTGATTGCTTCATAACAACTCGTTCAAAAAATTACCCATTTTTTGTCGAATTACTCTAAATGCTCACATTCAAATGAATCTGTCTCCCCATAATAATAACCTACATACATATGCAACAGATTTTTTTACTGACAATTATCAGTACTTATTGATGAATATGGTACTATAAAATAAAAAAATACGTTATTTCTGTGCAATAACAAATGTCTTCACTACGTTATAGCTTCTCCCGACCATTGTCATGTAACTAGACCAACTTTTGTATCAACGTGCCATAATATTTGTTTTTCACACAGTTGTGAGTTCACATGGGCGAGCGGTGACTGGGAAGAATGCAGCGCTACCTGTGGAGACGATGGCATGCAGGAAAGGCAGCTATTCTGTGTGCCGCTTAACGTCAGGTCAGTATCTTCTTTACACCACCGTGGTACCAATGAATTCAACAAATAAAAACCAGTCAAGTGCGAATTTGACTTGCATACGAAGGATTTCGTACGATTTTTGTCCCTTATTGGGAGAAAAGGAAAAAAAAAACATTATTTATCTACTAAATTACGTTGACAGGCAGTTTTGCACTAAAAAAAATAACTTGTGAAAAAGCTAAACAAGCATAGGACTGTATTTTAAAAATCCAGGCTCCTATTACATCCTGCCAGGGCTACGGCATGCCTGGGCTTAGGGATTGTTCAAAGGAGTAACCGCTACTTTGACAAAAGGTGCAACTAAAAGAACACTGTAGGCTTTAGTAGAAGTCCAACACGGAAAAGTCATTTATGAATGAGAGGTTCATTCATTTCAGACTTACTGACAAATCATCTGATGATTTCTTCCACTCCGCTCAGAGCAAGAGGAGTCATTTGATGACTTGATTTTTCACGTAAAACAAGGGTCCCCTTTACGCCATGAATACAAGTTGTCAGAATGCAAACAGAGCGAATAAGTGAGTTATACTCACCCTGTGAAAATTTGATTTGACAACTTATTACGATTCATGAGAACCCCCTGACATCAGACAAACTTACAGCGGGGACTTAATAAATAGGCTTCGGGTACCTGGAACCCTAAAAACTAAAACTACTGCCATGAGCAGGAAATATTAGAAGCTCTACAGCTATAAGATCAAAGGTTTATTTATTTTTACAAAATACTTCAGAAATCATTTAGAGTCATTGACGCAAGCTCTCATTGAATCTTATTTCCGCAGCACAACATCAAGACGAGAACTAATCAAGAACAGCGTATCTCCAGCGCTGTGCACATCGCCCAAGCCGGACACGCGGCAAGCTTGCAACCGCTTGCCTTGTCCTGTCTACTGGAGAGAAATGCCGTGGACACAGGTAACATAATATGAACACCTAGACAACGTACCTTTTCTTTATAACTGGGGAAATCAGAAAACGGAACTGAAGGAAATTATCTCATTCTTACTGATGATTATCATCAGCACATAGGAACCCTGTTACCTCTTCAAAGACCAAACCCGAAATCCTGCTCTAATCGGCAGCTCAGAGGTAATCGTATCTCTGAACCTCACTTTGCATAGCAGCACGTATAGGTAGGTATCATACAAAGCCACCGTATGCACCGGCTTGCTAACGGCGAACAACGGGTAGCCCGCTGTCGAACAGTCCAGTAAGAACTAAACCCGGGCGCGGAGATATCATTGGATGATTTTCCCATCCGGAAAAAAAGAATCGACGGCGTGGTGTGTTCAAATTGGTCCAAAGAGTTACCGTGACGTAGTAACACATATGGCAAGGGAAGGAACACACGTGTATTTTATTCAGTAAGTTTCATAGCAGCATGTGCCTTTTTATAGTCGAAAACAGCGCTAAATTTTATGTAGGTAAGTGCTTTTAGGTATACACCATACGACAGTAATGGCTATTAAAGTTGATCTCTTGAATCGGTATCCTTATCAAAACTTCGTTCTATGTCTAACTTTACCAAAAACGAACTAATTAAAACCGACATCAAGCTACACTCTAACGAGAAACTCGTATTCGGTACACAATTTGTTGAACAGCCCACAACAAAGAAACTACAAACCACTGCGGCCATCAAATATTCTCTGTTGTGAGTAAAAGCTTCCAAAGATTAAAGCTGTTCTAATATGTTACGTGTATCTCCTCTAAAAATGAGAAGACGAACAAATTCCGGATTTTTTTCTCCGTAAATATGTATGTTGTTGCGTATCTACATAAGGCCCGAGCGTAACCAACCGTAAACATGTAGAGTTGCCCGTATATAAATGTAAATGGAACCTTCATGAAAAAGTCATGAAGCCATGAGTGGCATAGTTTGTATTGCCGGGGTATATTTTACACAAAGAAGCTTTCAAGCTAAAAAAGGCGTGAAAAGGATAATGTTCACATATCCGAAGCATCTATTGGACATTTCATTGCCCTAGTACTTGAATGGTCAACCGACCATTTTTAGCAAAGTTGACTTTCTTATTACAAATTATCTCTACAGTGTTTATTATTATTCAGATATACTACCTTATTTTCATTATATGCAAAACCCGAAACATGTGTCTAGTATTTTTATGCAAAGAATCTATGTACAAAATTTCATACCTGTATCATGAAAAATCACAAAGTTATAAGCTTACTATGTTACCTGGCAGACCTGGCAGTCCACACTAACACATGGTCATCAGACCATCCGGGCGACTAAGGGGTTATTTTGCTCCCGCACCCGGCTGTACCCTGGCTCCTAATGCCCGCTATGACCTGCCGTGACCTGTGTTGTGCAAAGTATGGATGGTGTCCAACTTGTAACTTTTTATAAATATATTTGTGAAAAAATATAACATGGTGTAAAAATCATTGGAATCGACTCAGTTACTGATTATGAAAAACAATATTCAGGTTTCGCATATAGTAAAAATAATGTTATAAAAGAAATACTACATATTTCTATCGTGTAAAAGATTATAATGAACATCCGATAGTATAATGCATAAGTTTCATGAAAAAAAATGTGTCTCCTGTAAAATTTGCGCATTAGTCGATTGGCCACTCAAGCACTAAGGCGGCGATATAATATCGACGTTTGTAAAAGCACGACTGTGCTCAACGGTACGACACAGTCGCCTAGAAACTTTACAACGCATTTCATGCAAACCGAGATATTTGCAAAGTAGTTTGATTTACTAGTTCGCGGAACTATTTCAATCGGTGCTAATTGGCGGTTTGCTAATTAATTAAAGACTGTTATTATGGGTTCAGTAAACATCTGCAATGTTTATTATAATAATACCTTTGATGGTGAAAGCATGGTTCATATTTACTTTGGGTGTAGATTGGAACTTTGTCGGATCTTTGAGCATGCATGCAGCTGGTTCTCTAAATGAATAGAACCTAACCTCCTGTATATTCTTAAAACCGAATATTGAGGGCCCTGAAATATCTATTACCTTGCTTGTGCAATGCTATGTGCTTCGATTGGAAAATACGAGCGTAAAGTATTGCCATAGCGGTATGTGAGTTGTTCTTGCAGTAGTCGACTCCTGTTGATAGTAGTTAGTTTGATAAGTTTTCTCTTAGAAGACGTTTATATCCTTGTGTGAAGATTCTTATAATTTTACGTTCTCTTTGCAGTGTTCAACAACCTGTGGCCGCGGCATCTCCCGTCGTCCGCTAGTCTGCCCTGCATCAGACGAGCTGCTCTGCGGTCCTAAACCGCGCGAGCGTCACCGCCGATGTCGCGTGCGACACTGTGGCTCCCGCTCCCGCTTCATCTGTCCTCTTGCTGACACCACGCAGTACTGCGAGCTGTTTGAGAGTGAACAGTTAGCCAGGCACTGTCAAATACCCCCCTTCAGGAAGTACTGCTGCAACGCCTGCCGACTGCTCGAGCGAAACCACTTCAGGGGTCACGGATAAATAAAAGAAACCATCTCTCATCTTTACCACCACATATATTGGTGTGAAGTCCCGGATTTTAGGGCAATTTTCTCTAGGAAAGTCTCACCCGGGTTGCGACAGTGATCTGTCTACGAAGTACTAACGCATACCCCTTTATAAGAAGCGCTGTAGCAAAATCTAAGGACTACTGGGATAAAACGACTTCTGAGGCTGATTTGAGACCTCATGTTACATGCATTGGTGTGAGGTTCTTTCAAGAAAAAGTCCACCCGGGGTTGAAACAGCTGGAAGAGTAGTTCGCCTCTATTTTATGGAAGATAGGACTCAATACCGTCGGAGGATCACAGGCGTCTTACATAATGTTGTTCATTCAAATGGAGATTCCGTGTCAGTGTAACCAGTATTTTGTACGTTGTTTTTACATATTTATAAGCTTTTAGTTAAGGAATATAATATCTAATAATAATGCGCAACGAAGTGCCATAATGTATTGTACACTACTTCACGTAATAAATGTGCTATTCTTGTAAAAATATTGTGTTTTATTCTAGTTTGATAATTTATAATAATTATTTTGAAAATTGGTTTTACACGTCAATGTTTTCCTCAATTTTAGTCTGCTAAATTGGGCCTTTAGCTAAAACACCGAAACATATACTCAGGTGTCAAAGTCTCTTTAAAGTCCATACAGCAAACATGTAATGGTTAAATCATATGAGAACCATGCAGATTAATGATAAGTGTGTATGGACTTGATTAAAAAACCACACAGATTTGAGTAGACCTCCATCCAATCAATGCCAGCTTAACTCCAGACTACAAAGGAACTCAAACTCTCGACGAATGATAACAATAAAGAAAGAACATTTCGGTAAGCCACATAAAGTAGCTGTACTAAAACTGCCAGACAAATAATAAAATTACCTAAGAAAAGAATATTCCACATTCACAATAATAAATTGATTACTATACATTGCTAAATTAGTTAGTAGGCAAAGACCGACACCTACCTACAGGTCATTGGACTCGCTCAGCTGGTCTTAACTTAAAGGACTTAATTTCGTACATGCGTATATTACTTCGAGTTTTAGAAAAAAGTACTTTACTTTTTAATTTTATCTTTACAAATCGATAGTATTTCATGTACCGGATCCACCCTCCACGGGATTGAAATGATCAAAATTTAACCGTGTATAGAGCAAATACTGATTACAAATTTAATTTATCTAATGTCAAACTGTAAAATAAAATATTCTTCAATGTGGTAGACAGAAAAATAAACACATGTTAGAAAACAACAAAATAAAATTACAAAAATTATAGTGTATGTTACTGAAGCAGCTTAACCCCAACCTGTTTTTCCTCGTGATACTCTTTAACAATCTTTAGTACTAGTTTATAAATAACCTGAAGAATATGCTCTTAATTAATTTTAAAGGTTACAGGGAAAATTGGATTTGCGTGAACCTTACATAACATCTAGATTAACAAGCTAAAATATTCCATCTTCATTTCATGACTAATTAAAAACTAAAACAAAAACAAACTAGGTTCCAATTCAGGTTAAAAAAAACTAGGTCAGCTTTTTAGGTTATCCAAACAGGTGGCTGATGAAAACACATCGCGTTAGTGCTATCTTTGATTGTTTTTATTTGTTCGATCGTTTGTCCTCGAGCGTCCCATTTCATTAATGACGCAGTAGCTCGATATTTCATGGATATTTCAACCTTTGCATTAGGATCTGAGGCTATACCACGAGCTCTGAATTGAGACTGGCCTGTTATTCTAGTGGTTAGTGGCCCTGACTGCTATGCGGGTTCGATTCCAACCCAGGACAAATGTTTGTGTGATGAGCACGATCATTTGTTCTGTGTGTGAGTGTTATTTATCTAAAATAAGTATATTTATTAGCTGTTTGGTACCCATAACACAAGCTCTGTTTAGCTTGGGACTAGACGGTGTTGTGTGATAGTTCCAGAATATATAAAAAAATCATTTGATTACCTAAACCGAACACTTAAAGGGATGGAGCTACTTAGCAGTGGCGTAGCTAGTCCCACAGGTGCCCCGTATCAAAATACCCACAGGGGCCACGTATAAAAAAATGATGATTTTTTAAAAATGCTTGGCTACGAGACGTTTGTGGATAACATGTCGCGAATGTTTGCCTATTTCGGGGCCCCTGTAGGGTGGGGGCCCCTTTTGATACGGCAGATATGGCGGTAGCTACGCCCCTGCTACTTAGGTGTATAGCTATTCCTCTTTCTCGCTCTGACGACCAACATTTTAACACTCAGGGTAAGACCCCTGCAATACTTTGACGGGGCCTACTAGGACCAATGCCAGCCAGGGGTTGTATGAAAGAGTTACCTGGTCAAAGGGCTCGGTTGCCCTTTCTATGTTTCATTTGTTTCTTGCTGTACCCAGAAAGGCAGCAATTTTTTGATGACTCGGGAAAAAAGACGAAGATGTCAGGCATTGCTTTATAGACGCTCAAAGGAGCTATTATCTTTTTAATAATGTATACGTCATCGGTCTTTTGAACTTTTTATTCCACTGCACCAAAAAGAAGGTTTATGTTCAAGGTGGCCATAAAGGGGTTTTTTTTTAAACACAAAAATGCTTGAAGCAGTACTAGCCGTCGCGCATTAGTGACCAATATTTAAATTATCTGCTTACTTTAAAACTTGCCAAATCGCGCCTTAAGAAGGGTTATGTTTATCGAGTGTATGTATGTACACTTATTTGGCAAACCCTAGAGCCTAAACAACTTACTACAATTTTGCTAGAAAGTTGGTCTTGGATTTGGTTTAGTTGTGGGAGTGCACTTGGTAAACCACTATTTAAAAAAAAATATCAGGCGGATTTTTTGCGCAAATGATGTTTTTTCGTGATTAAAGTCATGGGGGGTATTAAAATAAACGACTCGAGGAAATTATTAGATAAGTATTATAGAAATAGTCGGTGGTGTCAAAAAACCCGACGTTCTGAAGTTCAGGACATTCAAGAGTTTGATGCAGATAAATGGCGTCGAATCTATGATTGAACTAACATAAATTCCACCGACTAAGTACCTAAGACTGATTCGAACTTTTAAATTCTACCGTATAGTTTTTTTACAGTCCTTTTTTAACACTGTCAACTTTCTTACTAAACATAATAAAAATCTATTTTGAAACTAAAAAATAAACATGACATAACATTTTATGTAAGTAAGTACCTACAATCATTTTAAATTGCTGGTAGGATCGTCAATTTTATCGATAGCCTGATTCCTTAGCATAACACGCACCTACGGTACGAAGAACAGGCACTTAAGCCATGATACTTAGTCGCATCTGTTGAGTACTAACATAAAGTCATACTAAGCTATGAAAATGCCAGGCCGAGAGAGAATAATTGCTTACTCGTGCAATCTGTGAAGCTAAAGGACTAAATAAAGCTTGAGCTGAAGAAGAATCGTGTCTTCCAATTACGTAAGCCTCGTAAAGTCTCAAAGAATATAGGAAAAAAAGAGATCAGCTATGATTTATTTTGTAGACCGTGACGAAATCGGTTGCCTAACTTTTAAGATAGAGAATCAGCTGAGTGAGATCTTGAACAGTATTATTAGATAGATAGATAAATCTTTACTAACATTATTTAGAGAAAATATTTGTATTTTTATTTTTTATTGAAAAAACTCAAAACACGAATGGTTAAGTGATTTTCGAAATTTACGGGACTTCAGACGTGAGTTACGGTTTAAATTTCAACTCGATACCTACACGCATTCTTGAGATAAAAAGTCTTGACAGACAAACAGACAGGCAAACAGACGGAGGGACCACAAAGTGATCCTATAAAGATTCCTACCCTACTACCCTACTCTTTGGCACAATTCTCACTAAAAAACCTTTATATCTATATAATAAACTGACTTGGTCACGCGACGTTAACAGAGTCAAAACAAGAGCATCGTCTTACCTTTTGTTGACCTTGACCCACAAAACTGCAGCATTCCGTGGAAGTTTCAAATTCATGGCAACCAAGTGTTGGAATAGTCTTCCACCACCTCTGCGTGCTATAAAGACAGTTGGTGCTTTTAATCATAACTACAAACAGCATTTATTGCGCAACCAGAAAGAAACCACCACATAATTTACCCAGAGTTTCTGCATGGGCTGTATTGGTGGCATTGTCGCTCGGCTGGTTTGCAGCATCTTTTTCTTGCGTCCAACACAACATAACATTCCACATCACCGTCAAACAGTAATATTTCAGTCAGATACACTACACCCAAATCACTTTTGTGTTGTTTTGTTCTAAATTTATCTGTTAACAATATTTACGCTTAACTTTTGTTTATTTGTTAAAAATGACTTCAACTTCAACTCTTCATTAATGGCCTTTGTGGAAGAGACACCACAATTTTGCCAATAACACGTACGAACTATTAATATACCGTCAAACGCTGGATAGTATTTAGCGAGAATTAACAGTAAAATGAATATAAATATATTTTTAAATTAAAGAACAAAATAAAAGAAAAAAAAAAAAAAATGAAAATAGCTATCTATTTTTTCTTTTGACAGTCGATCGGTAGATCAAGCCACAGAACATAAATATCACAGAGTATAGTAGTTTGTTATTTGCTTTAAACTGATAAATATCCGTGAGCCGTGCGCCCGCGCTCATCCGTTTGTCTATGGCATTGACAAATGTTGTTGGAGCGCGAGAGCGCGCGTGCCTGGCGCCTGAGCTGTTAATGGTTTTATTGTATGCACTATTTATTCTCTTTTCAATATTTATTTAACACTTACACGACACACATTAATATGAATTTTACGCTTTATATCAGTGTTCTATTTATTATTAGTTTATTATGAGATCTAGTTTATTTTAACATCCGGGAGTGTTATCGTGACATCACCGCGGGCCCTAACAGAATACCAGCGCTGCGTTATTTAACGTTCTTAAATATCGCAGCATATGCTGAGTTAGGCGCCTTTTTGGCCTTGCACAGTTTTTAATGTTGTTTATTTTTTATTATTTTTTTTTTCTTTTAATATTTTTTTACTGTATGTGAGAGGTCTAATAAACGATTTTTCTTCTTTCTTTCTTTTATTCCGTTTTTTTCTTTTTGACGAACGGAGCCCAAAAAAAACATCTATGAGAAAAAAAAACGTAAATAATCCAGGCTCTGCATTTTGCTCATTACTATTTTCCACGAGTCTTGCACGAGATACGAAATATTTACGGGAAAAATATGCTCGGCTACGTTTTTCCAATATGGCTGCATACATTTTACTCCTCATATTTTTACTTACTTAGTGGTTATTATATTTAAATTAGCTAGATAAAGAAACTGCACAGTTACTCCTATATTTACTAAGTACTTAGCCAGCGACTTCGTTGGCAAGAATATTTTCATAAAAACTTGAACACTCCTGAGGGTGGCACGGGGTAGGTTGAACACTCCTGAGGGTAATTTTGTACAGCTAATAATGACAGCCTTTATTATTCATTTTGATTAGAATTAGTACCAATTTGTGAACTTTATTTTAAAATTCATCCAAACAACCTTTAACACCCCCTAAATTGTTTTGGATACCTAATTTTGAAGAACAAATATTTTTTTTTTTTATTATTTACTTAGTTGTCTATTTAATTTTTAAGTCGAAATAGGGGAAAGAAATTGCGTATAAACCAATTTTTCCCTTTTTACCCCCTTAAAAGTGGAATTTTCAATAACTACTTTTTATTGCTCGCTTACATCATAAAAGGATAATATTTCAGATTTTTAGGGTTCCGTACCCAAAGGGTAAAAACGGGACTCTATTACTGAGACTTCGTTGTCTGTCCGTCTGTCTGTCTGTCTGTCACCAGGCTGTATGTAGAGAACCGCGATAGCTAGACAGTTGAAATTTTCAAACAAATACACACAAATTATATATTACTGTCAGTTGCCGCTATACCAACAAATACTAAAAACAAAATAAAATAATTTTTTACGGGGGACTTCCATACAAAAAACGCAATTTTTTGTCTATTTTGTTGTGGTTTACCTAATGGTACGGATATATGATAAACGATATTTATTAAAAAAGAATAGGTTTTAAAAAATCTTTTACACGTTAATATCCAGTTAGTACACGTCAACCCTTCGTGCGCGAGTCTGACTCGCACTTGACCGGTTTTAATTCAAAAGATTCAATTTTATATTTACAACTAATAACATAGCAGAAACAGAAATAACAAGGCTCGTGTAGCGTCGCAAACTTCTCGAAGTTCTGTCCTATAAAATAAACGGTGTATGTTTACGAAACTCGCTTTGTCCGAATATTCAAAGTTGGAACGTTTTAAGTGCGGACTAGAACTCGAGCCTGACAGCCCGACAGTCCGGACGTATCCTCAAATTTTACATCACCCAGTTAAAACTTCAAATGGAAATTGGCCATAAATCTACATTTTACGCCTGAATTCGTTAAACCTTTGATTCGATTAGCAGACAAAGCTAATGCAGTTAATGTTTTAAACAAACAACAGTCCATTATTTGATTAGGTGCTGTAATTAGAAATCCAATATGTCATGTACTGGCGTCGCGTAGAATCGAACATGTTGTGTGCCAATATCATATCTCTAAGTGTTCGATTACGGAGAGGCGCCACGTTGCGCGGCGCGTCGTCCGTCGTCGTACATTGCCACATGTTTGTGTTTGCGCGAGCGATGACGCGGCCCGCTGCTGCAATGTACGACGAAACGCCCGACGCGCCGCGTCTCCGTAAACACGGCCTAATGTTTGAATGTTGTATCGTTGTTAACACTTAATTTTTACAGGCTTATTTGGATCGATTAATTGTAATATTTGTCTTTTTGTTACTAAAAGAATTATGAATATACATGTTGTTGAACGGATTTGCAGAGGGAGGGCAAAGAAAAGATGGATGGATATGAAAGATAAGGGATTCAATGACAGCGTGATAGGTTAGAATGGAAGAAAAAAAAACATGGTGCACCGTTCCCAAGCAACGTGGAGCAAGGGCATGAAGATGCTGATGATGAACGACGCAGATATGTAGATATGTTGAATTTACAATAATCTTAGCTCTGTATATGTTATAAACCAAAACTTAGCTAACCACAAAGTCTCAGAAGCACATAAGTGAATCAGAGTAAGGTACCGTCAAGATCGGAACTGATTAAATTTTCACCACACCAAACGGCCGCGCCGGAGACAGACTGAGTTGAATACTAATCGCTAATTCGCTTCAATTCGACTAAACCCCTCACATACGTCGTATTATGTAATCGACGAAAGGCTTTAATTCTCTGAATCTAATTAGAAAACGTAATTGTCGGTGATGTCGGATTGAAATATTCACACTAGGGATGTAACAGAAATAGTTATATCGAGACCGAATTTGGAACCGGAGTTTTTTAATTTTTTTCGTGGGAATTGTAACCGAAATCGGAAGCAGAGGCAGAAACACCAAATCGACAGTGGGAAAATAAATTAGATAACTCATTTTCGATCAAAGTGGCTGCTAAGAAATTTTACCTTTCCACTGTCGAATCGAAACGAAACAACACGTCAAAGAACAATCGCAAAGCACGGAGAAAAGGAGGCAACAAGTATTAACTTGTTTGTACCTCCGATATAATCAAAGAAGCAAAATCAATTGCAAGTTCCGAACTTTCGTAATCGGAATGAAACCTCCGTAACATCTCTCATTCACGCTTAAAACTTTTGAATTACGTTTTAGTTACCAGCCAAATAGTAAGTAAACAAGTAGATAGTCTGTTTAAGGAAAAATCTGACTAAAAGCTCAAACTTGATGGAAGTTCTCAGAAAAGCTATTTTTGATACGAGACAGTGCCAAACATTGGGAAAAGGTAAACTAACGGATACTTATCTACCTGGCATTTCGTGTGTATCTGAGTATAGTTACTTTCGCAAAGTCGCAAAGGTAAAAAAATTGACCTATTTGATTTTGAGATTGGAATAGAATAAAGTCACCTCAAACTTTAACCTTGACTTTCAAGTACAACCAACGAACAAGAATAAAATGTATAAAAATGATATCTAGTGAATTGAATCTTAATGCCAAACATAGTTTATTTATTTACGTATTTATTTATAGAAACTTCATGCATTTTTTACCAATCGACCTCAGGATGGTGCAGAAACATAACAAAGTAGGTGCAACATAAAAAATAGGCAACTGAAAACAGAAAAGAAACAAATACAATAATAAATACATACTTAGATACATAGGTACATACAAATAAGCAATGTTACTGAGAATCAGTGCTGTGATAATTCAGTGTTTGATAGTAATTTTGTATTTTTAATAACTCTTAGCAATTTTTGTATAAATCGATGAAATGTTTCATATTACAAACATTGTGTTACCTTTTTTTATTCCATGCTTTCCAGCAGAAACCGCGCTATAGGTCATGTCACGGCCTTAACTGGTCTTATGATTCAGTAATTAACGCTAAAATGTTGAGTTTGTTACTTATGGTTGTTTACAAATGTCTCGCTTCTTCCGACACTAGGACAAAAAAAAAACTAATAGAACTAGTCAAAGAACGTATGAGGAATTTCATTCGATTACTTGTTGACACAATTCAATTATGTTTGATTCTCTGTGACGCGACCGAAAATCGGCCAGCTTCCTAGACATTATGAAAGATTTTGAAGTGATGACATATTGTCTCTCATTTCGCAGAAAATAATAAAATAATATGTTGTAATTAAATAAATTAGGAGATTAAAACTTATTATGATTACTAATTTATTATGTTCTAGCTTCTGCCAACGTCTTAGCTTGTGTGAGAGTAGAATTCGCGCGTCGATTTTGAAACAGCGGAATTCAGCCGAGCCGTAGACGAGAGTGCTATAGGGCCGAGTGCTGCAGTGACGAATTTTCACGTGTTTCAAAAGACGTTTCAAAACACTTACGAAGGAATAAATAAACGGGGGTTGACCAGCGACTCGCAAGAGCTGCGCGCATAGATATCCGGCAGACGGTTACGATAAATACAATAAATTGTGACGGAGGTGAGCTCGCGCAATTTTCTGCACTTGTGCAGAAAACAGTACATTGCGTGCCTAAAAGCAAAAGAGATTGGAGCGGGTTTTCGAGTAAGTGTATTGAAAAATATTATCCTAAGACACTCATCGACAAACTACATTCTACTTACTTTCAAACTCAGTCCAGTAATTTTTGAGTTATTTATTTATTTATTTATTTACAACAGGTACTCTCTGCACTAACAGCCGAAACCAACACGTGCAGAGAGTCATTATTTAATTACAATATAATATAAAAAAAAAAATCAATATAGAAATCATTATCATTATCATTAAGGAAAAAAAAAAAAATAGTTAAAAATTAAATAACAACATAAAAAAAAAGTATAAAAATAAAATAAAAAGAACCAAACACAACTAAATCATAAACCATAACTCGAATCAACCGCCAAAACATTCTCTGCACTTCTCTAAAAACAATCGCACACTAGAATGGAACATATCTACATCCGGATGCTGAGCAGTCAGGGTGTTGAGTAGTGACACCGCCTGATTTGTTGCCGCATATTGCGCGGTACGAGTGCGGACCCTGGGAGTCGCTAGCAGAGGGCGCGAGCGCAGTCGCGTGTATTGCGGCGGCGCAGATAGACCACATCGTGAGAGAGCCGCAGGGTTATCGATTTTGCCATTGAACAGCAAAAAGTAATGGACAAGAAGTGCACATTTACGTCTCAGCTCGAGGGTATCAATACCCACCATTCCTGAGACGAACAGAGAGGGATACAAGTAGGGATAATACCCGTACATTTTCATGTAAAGGTACCGACAAAACTTACGCTGTACTCGCTCCAATAGAAGATTATACTTTGCTTCGTGTGGATCCCATACAATCGAATTAAACTCAAGCTTGCTACGAACAAATGCAAAATAAATAGCAACAATCGCATGCTTGCTAGTGAACCGAGCCGACTGTCTCAAAACGAACCCCAGGGATTGGTGTGCTCGCTTACACAGACCGGTAATGTGGTCATTGAAGGTCAGCTCGGTGTCCAACGTGACACCAAGATCGCGGATTGTTGTGACGCGCTGGAGCGGAGTGTCCGATATTTTGTACGTATACACGTACGGCGAGCGACAGCGAGAGAATGTGATAGCCTTACATTTAGATTTATTAAATTCTAAGCAGTTTATTTATTACAAACAAAAACATAAGTATCAAATATCTCCTCTTCATAAGAATAGTGTAGGGTAGATACGGGTTACCTATGGGACGTTGTCAAGTCCCTACGTTCACAAACGAATAGAAATAATATGGAACGGGTCGACATTCATCAGATCGCTGATAACCTTTTGTACGTGGTCCATTATTTTGAGGGGTCACTTCAAACGAACTCTGTAATTACACTACATAACGATCCCTCATCCTAAATCACGATATTTCCAAAGTAACGACGTTTCAGAAATCACGATATTTCCAAATTGAATCAGGGAAAAGTGCCGTCTACAGATTTTATACAGAGAGATTTATCGAAAGATTATGACAGCTATCGTAGTTACTTTATGAAAGCTGACCTTAAGAAGCCATTTTCTGTAAAAGCTTTATTTATTCTTGAGTTGATGAAACAAAATACTTCACTTAGCAGTAGCTGTCGGTTCTCCAGCATCTTTGGTTACTTCTCCGCTCCAATTGAACGTAGCGTCATGTTATATAATATGCAGCCGTCCTCGACAAATGGGTTTCCAACAAACTTTTCGGCTTTAAAATCTAAAAGATACAACGTTAAATTTAGATCGTTTTAATACCGTGGAGGGTCGATTCGGTACATGAAACATTACCAATTTGTAAAGATAAAATTAAAAAGTAAATTAATTCGTAAATTAATTCGAGTTTAAAAAAGTAATTTTACTTTTTTAAACTCGAATTAATTTACGCATGTACGAAATTAATTCCTTTAAGTAAACGTCAGCTGGAGCTGGGCGAGTTCAATGACCTGTAGGTAGTTAGTACGCAACGACCGACAACTACCTACAAGGTCATTGACTCGTTTACTTGAAGAAATTAATTTCGTACATGCGTATATTAATTCAAGTTTTAGAAAGAAAAGTACTTTATTTTTTATTTATCTTTACAAATCGATAGCGTTACATGTACCGGATCGACCCTCCACGGGATTAAAACGATCAAAATTTAACGGTGTATAATAATTTCGTGTGTGTTTGCTATCGAAATTCTCTGAAAGGCCTTGCCCGTTTTTTATGCAATTTTTTGTGTATATTTGATAGGTCGTAGGCTATTTTTGACTCTCTTCACAGCGTTTTGTTTGTTATCAAAATCCTCCAAAACCGTGACTGATTTTTGTTGTTGTATATTTTGGATAGGTATGAGAACAGGTCGTAAGTGTTTTTTGTACTTCTAGGTGATAAGAGGAAAATAATTTATATGGCAAAACAATATTTGCCGGGACAATAATTCACGTTTTCGGATAGGAAAGCCTAATTGAGCTCTACTTTTTCTTTTCTTCCTTTTAAATCTTATATTTCGTTTTTTTTTTACATATGACACTAGGTATTGTAGTTAGGTTGACTATAAACTAGCTGCTGGCAGCGGCTTTGCCTGCGTGTTAGTAAAAACGTATCCACATGAACATGAACATACTGCCGGGATAAAAAGTATTCTAGGTCGTATTCATACACAGTTTACCCATTCGCTAAATTTCATCTCAACCTGTTTAACCGGGTGTCACTGTGTGGACCGCCCGGAGGACACGGTGGAGCATACGGTAGAGGTGTGCCCCGCTTAGACAGAGCACCGCCTTGTCCTCGTGGGGGCGATCGGCGGCAATGTTCTATCGCGCCAGGCCTTGGTCGGAAGCGAGGAGGAGTGGCAAGCAGACGCCTGCGTTCGCGAAGCAGTAATGCTGGCAAAAAAGGCGACCTCACGCGCGAGACAACGGCCCTCACGCTCACGGAGGATTCATTGGATGATTTACCACCTAAAAACAAATATCAACACATACAAAATTTCCCCTTTATAATAAACTAGATTTCATTTTTTTTGTTTTCCTGTTCTATTCCACTCCTGGGCAAAGGCTTCCCTAGACTCCTTCCATTTTTCAGTTCTGGTAAAATATATCTAGTTCGTTCCGCCTTCTTCATGTGGTCTGCATTAACGGTTCGAGTTCGGAACTGTATTGCTTTGAGATACTCGCATTAATTATCCACTTTCACAAGGGACAAAAGCTAGTTTAAATATAAAAGCAAACCCAACTTTTTTTCGAATGATTTTATTTAACTTTTTAAATCTAACATTCCACAAAAAAAGGGGAGCGTTTTATCATTCCTTTCTATGTATAAAGTTTAAAACTGTGATAGCTACGGATGAACAAAATTCACATTCAAACAAGCGCACGACAAAAACAAACTTTAAAAAAGAAATACATTGGGAATTTTTTTTAAACAAATGTTACCTCATTTTTAAAACGAAATGTCCTTTTCACACTGTGGCAGAACGAATCAACAGATTGGACAGTAAATTATCCCTTTGACAAACATCACAATGTTCGTGTATTTTTTTAGGAGTTAATTAGATTCAAAAATTTTCAAAAGAGTGTTGTAGACCTTTTAGGGACCTATAATCACACTAATACTATAAAGGCAAGTTTGTGAGTGGGTATATGTTCATTGTTTCTTCACGCTTGAACGGCTGAACGGATTATAATGAAACTTGGTACATAGGTAGATCGTGTCCTGGAAAAGCACATATATTATTATTTATCCCCAGAATAGGTATGTACCCTTAGGATATTTTATATAAGGATCGGCCCTAGTATAAAATATGTAATGAAGGAACGGAGTGGGTTTTTAATCAGTAAAAGTCTGACACTATCTCCCGCTCCGCTCAAAGGCGGGAGATGTCATTGGATGATTTTACCCACCAAAAAAAAAAACTGTGTCAAGGCCATCCGGACGTTCGGTCTGCCGTGAAGTGGCGGGCCTCCTTGCCGGCCTGTCACCATGGCTCGAAGCCTAACTGGGCCCGTGGGTCGAATTCTGAAAGGGAAACTTCGGGTAAGTATGATTTTAGTCAGTAAAGTCTGACACGGCCTTTCATCCCTAGAGCGGGAGAAGTCATTACTTACATTATTTCCCAACACAAAATAAAATATAAACAAATTTTACTTTTTATAATATTAATTTAAATAGAAAGCTTTATAATAATAATAGAACGTTCTGTTTCTACGATGAAAGAAACAAGAATAAAATGCAGTCGTTATTTTAAGAGCTTGCTGTAACTGCATAATGGTGTGAAAATCTTCTGCGACACCTTTCCCTTCGCATTAATGCTGAAAGGTGCTTTTCATTCATTTCCTTTTAAAGTTTACAACAAAACATCGCACCTGAATTCTGAAAGGATAAGCAGAGAATACAATAGAATAAACTTTATCGTACATTAAAATGCGTGGGTCATACTGAAAGTCTTTGGATCTGGCCACTTACAATAAAAGAATGAAAAAAAAAATTACAGAATTCTAAAATGGAACTCTGCGAGCATGTTACTTTTTAATTTGCGAGACTGTCATTTGTTTTTTCATTGTGGCGTCCTTTCGAAGACAATCAAAATGATTTCTGTCTCTCAGCACAGAGTAGTTTATGGGTTTTTTCACATGCACACAGTTGCCGTCTAAACGGTACGGTGCTGTGCCGTGCAAGCTCTTTCACATATACACGGCTTACGCTCGGTCGCCCGGCGCTGGTGGTGAGGGGTGATCGCAGTATTATTGAGGTGCCTACTAGAGAAGACATCGTCGTTTGTAATTAATGGAACGAAAAAAGCAAATTGCCTTACTCCTATTGTCTCGATGTCGTCTGCGTCGTCGACTTCATGAGAGAATATATTGGATCCATCCATCCAATAATAACGGACGAATGACCCCCTGCGCTCGCCGCCGTGCCGTTTTGCGCCCGTGCATGTGAATGAGTCCATATAAGAACACATAACTGCAAGACGGTTGCCGCGTCAAACCGTGCTTATAGTAGATAGCACAGGTGATACACGATCACGACACGGTCGCCATGCCGTACCGTGTGATAGGTATCTATGTAGCTCATACATTTCTGCTTTACACGGCACAGCGACCGTGCCGTGACCGTGTCCATTTGAAAAGGGCCTAAGGGCTACAAAAACGGCTAGGACTGCGGGAACGTTTGAAAGTGTGATCGTGGCCCTAGAAAGCAAAAGGCAACTGAAGGATACAGGTTGATTCGAGTCAGTAAAAGTCTGACACGCCCTCTTGCTCTACAAAATCACTCTCGAAAACATACAGTCGAACATATTTATAACCGAGTGAATTCCAAGTCGGTTAAAAAAGGACATTTTACCTTAGTTTTAGTTTCAATTACACTTTAGGCTCTACATTAATATTTCATTATTTCGATTAGTTACTAACAGACAGAAAACATAATTTAGTTGTCACTTCTCCGACCGAAAATCGACATTAAGTTACAAATCAAATGAGCGGCCCATCGAGATTTCACATCCTGAATTTGAGATTTATTACGACCACATTCACTCTGGTAACTGTGTTATTCAGACGCCTCGTTTCTCCCGTCCCGCCTTTATTATAAGCATATCTGGGACGCAATGATATTGGTTCTATTCCCTGCTATAATTTATACGGCGATCACATTATGATAATGTCTGTCTGACTTCATTACGTGTCTATACTTTATGATATATGCCGCTGAAATTTCAAGTCAAGCTCTGGTGTCAGTGCTTTGTTATAATCATAACAAAACAAACAAAAACTTAAATAAAACAACTGGTTTCAATAAACATACTAAAATCTCTATAATTATAATAATATAGTGGTAGGTAGCGGATTAAAAAAATGTATAAAATAAAAACAATAATAAATATGATTTTAAAAAGTTAATAAATATTTATAATTTGCAATTTTATATTACTTTTTATTAAAAAAAATCTTACAATACACAATTAGGATCAAATGGATGTATGACGCACAGAACCGGCAAATATGATCATGTCTCTTCATATCGGTCGCTTCTAAACTGGTTGCCCATACGCCAGCGCAGAGAGCAAAGAGCTCTTACAACCTTGTTCTCATTTTTAGTCTCTCCTAATTCTCCTAGTTTTCTAGCCCCTCACTTCCAATACATTTGCGCCAATCATAACAAAAGTATACGGTCATCACATAACCGTCTACTTCATTGTCCCACTCACTGTACTGACTTCATTCACAACTCTTTTCATATCCAAGCTATTTCTCTTTGGAATGCACTCCCCCAGGAAATCAGGATGGCCACCAACCGATTGACCTTCAAAGTGAAGGTTCGCGAGTACATTCGTAAGAAGTTGGCAGCAGTATCGTCACAGCGCTAATTTGATTCCTCAATATTTCTCTGCACTAATGTAAAAATAGGTTCGTGTATTCTCTTTTTTTTTGTCTTTTCTTTTTTGTTTTTTTTTTTCTCTCTTCTTCATTATAGTTTGAGTACATATAGATATATTATGTAGGTATATTGTGTTTATAGGATATAGGTATATATTTATATAAGATAATATGTAATGCTTAATTTTGCACCTACCACAATTTGTCTCTGCATCACCCAAAGGTTGACTGGTAGAAAATGCCTTAAGGCATTAAGTCCGCCTTTGTACTGTTTGTGTGCACAAAGAATAAATAAATAAATAAAATAAACCGGCAGTCGTTATGGCGTGATCCACAAAACAAAAAGAAAAGTCATAGTCACACGTTATTAAATTGTTATGGTTGGTACCTATACCTATATAACGTGTGACTACGGCTTTTCTTTTTGTTTTGTTCTTGTTTCTTCAGTAACCTTGTTTATTTCAGTGTCCCAAAAATCTTGTTTCATACTTTTTTAGCGTTTTTTTGGTCGTAGTCGTGTTTTAGTTTTTTACTTTTTTTATATTTACAAATCAATAGTGTTTCATGTACCGAATTGATCCTCCGCGGGATTAAAACGGCCAAAATTTTACGGTCAATAAAAGTGAAGCTTTATCTTGAAATACACAAAAGATATTTCCAGTCCCATCTTCTGCTGAGAAGGGGTCCAATTAAGCTGATTTCCAACTAGTTCGAAATTCATTAATCAGGGATAACGACGTTGAATTGAACTTCTTAAATGCAAATCCTGAACTCAAGTTTTTGTAGGTCGGCTATTAAAGCTGATGGTTATATGAACTGAAAATAAAAGTGCTTAACTTGGCGGTTTAAAAAGTTATCATGGTACTTAACTATTTTCTGCTGTTAGATAAATCTGGAGACGAATACGCACGTTTGGATAGTAAATATGTTTGAGAATATGATCATTTAGCGATAACGAGACACTCAATTGAGTTACTTTTTGAATTTGGTCGAACTTTCCGTTCACAATTAATCACTAAGCTAATATACCTATTGGTGCTAACAGTGAAATTGCTTAGGTGCTCAAACCACAGGTACTCAAAATACTGATGTCTAAAGAGAAAAGAAAATTTTCTTTCTAGCGCAACATTCGGAACTACTGCTTGAAGGACTCTAGTATTAATAGGTTTATAATTTTATGGGTAATGCTAATTCATTCTATTTTTACCATAGTGCAAAATTTTTGAACCCAAAGGTTAACTGGTAGATAATGCTTTGTTGCAGTATTTCCGCCTATACACCATTACTGTACATGACGTTTAAATAAATAATAAATACTTCGAGAAGTCAAAACGTACTCAGACTAAACATTCTGTTATAAATGGTTGCCCTGGAGTTCTATCCGATGACTATAACTAATTATAATATCTTTATATTTAGTTATATCTATATTATACTAGCTTTTGCCCGCGGCTTTGCTCCCTTTCTACCCTACTCTACCCTTCTCTAAAATATACCAATAAATGAGCAGGTATTAAATATTTTATTATTATTATTTAACGGGATAAAAAATATTCTATGTCTTTCTGGTTCTAAGCAACCTTCCCACCAATTTTTGGCCAAATCGGTTCAGCCGTTCTTGAGTTATAAATAGTGTAACTAACACGACTCTCCTAAAGGTATATAGATAACTAAATATAACGATGACTATAATAAACCGCCAAATATCAACTAGAGCGATATTGTTTGCCAAGTGACAATATGCAGTTGCAGAACAGAACAATACCACTTAATTTATTCACGTTTGTTCCGGGCTATCAATTTGTGCCTTTGTTTGGCGATAACGTCGCCGCATGCGTTGTTTGCACATTTGATTTATAGCCAGGTGACCATCGCTACAGAGCTGGGAGTTGAATAAGCTGCAACTAGGTAGGTAGAATAATGTGATGGTAATATGAAATTAGTAGGTATATGTACTGTGTAGAGAAGAAAAGCTTGGAACTCTACACGCTGCCGCCGTCTTTGGTCCGGAAGATTACTGGACGGCCGGATGGCGAGTTACCCATTGATCGTAGTCCGCAAAGTCAGGGTTGGGGTCGCGGCGGCCGGGGCGTGAAGATGTCCGTTCCCTCACACGTGCGGCCGTCTCTTTCGCTAGTATTACTGCTTCGCAGAAGAAAGTAACCGCCTGCCATTCCCCTTCGCTCTAGACTATAGTCTGAACCAGAACTCAGTGGGAAAGGTCCCGCCGAACACTTCCACAGGAACACGACGCAGCGATGCTATGCCCAAGGCACACCTCCACCGTATGATCCACCATGTCCTCCAGGTGGATCACACAATGGTGATACCCGGGCGTTTACGCCGCCTGAACCCGATGCAAGAACCTCCCGAATTGACCATGTTCGTTGAGGACCTGCGTCAGGCGGGAGGTAAGGACACCTTCACGCCTCTACAGTTACTGTAACAAGATTGAAAAGAGTATCCATGGAGTTTATTGTATATTCTTCTCCATATAAATATACGCATTGGAATGTGCAATTAGCATCATTTTTCTTCTTCTTGACCTTTCAAAAGTGCCTGTAAATGGTTTATTTGAAATAAAATGCTTTGAAATACCAAAAATTAGAATCTATAGTCAGATTATTTGCTGAAACGACTGCAATTAAAGTAGGTACACTAATGATTGCCATAATTTTGTTTCTCCTTTTAACTTGTCGCCTAATCAACATAATGAACCACGCACATATTTATATTTGTGACGATTAAAAAAAACATGAAATTACCGAATAGCCAGCCAGTAAAAATAGTGTCTCTAACAGAAATCCCTGCACAATTGTAATTTGTACCTGGAAAAAAAAATGGCTGCCCCACTTTGGCGCGAATACAGCTGTTTGCGCTGTCAGAGCGAGTAGAGCCATAGCCGCTGAGATCAATACGGCCGGCTGGCGGCTACACCATCGACTTTCTATGACTGCTGTTTTATTGAAACCGAAATTGTTTTATACGGCACTCTTATACACGGATAGAAGGGCAGTTTTGGTCTGACATAGTGCCCTATCTAAAGTAATATTTGCATGCTATTGAAGTGTTTATAAACATCCATTTCAATTTAAACTGCATTATTGTAAAACACTAACTTACGTAAGTTTGGTAAGCCCAATTGTGAGCATAATTAAATAAATATTTTATTTTTAAAATAACCTAATTATGCCATAATTATGTATTTACACACACCTGTACATTTTTATCTATTAATGGTAATTTATATTCTTTAGGCTATGTACTCGTATAAAATATTTTTTTGATCAACACTTCGCAATAGACATTCTATACAAAGCTAAGTAAAGATACGCCACATGGAACTCTAATTTGTAACACGAAAGGGCTAACGGGGGTTTCATTTATCTCCTTTGAGCTTAGCCTCTTTGAATTGGAGGAGGACCTAAGTTTCTGAATTCGTTTCACTAGCTCTGGTTCTAGAATGGTCGGAGTCGAGTGATCACCCTCATAACATACACTTCCGACATTTCAACAAAATAATTATGTTTTATTTGTTCTTCATTTTACACTTAGCCTAACAAATAGTGGAATTATTTATAATGTCTAGTCAAAGCATACTGTAATATTTGACTAGCCAGGATTTATAATGATAAACGATAGAAAAGATGTAAGTATGCCTATAAAAGCTCGGCAATACTTGGTCATTCTATACAAACCCCTGATTTACCCGTAACCGGTAACATTTCTACCTACATAATATTCCCATATCATAGCAGCGTTATGAAAGCTCATAGAAGTTACGTGGCGGAACACGGTTTTCCAATATTAGCTGAGCGCGGAAGGTTTCTATAAATTGATATTACTGTGATAGTTTTTATTGACCCAGGGCAATGAGTACCTTTTGTAGTTGGGTGCACGATTTAGAATATTTTTATGCAACATTATTTTTAGTAAATGCGATACCTGAATATAATTTGTTCAGAATCAGTAACTGAATCGTATGTATCCAATAATTTTTATACCATTTTATATTTTTTCCCAAATACATAAAAAAGGTCACAAGTTGGGCACCACCGAGACTAAGCACAACACAGGTCACGACAGGTCATAGCGGGCATTACACACCAGCGTACAGCTTGGTGCGGTAGCAAAACAACCCCACAGTGGTCTGGATGGCCCGGTGACCATGTGTTCGTGTGAACAACCAGGTGACATAACAAGCGTATAACTTTGTGATTTTTCATGACACAGTTATGAAATTTTGCACATAGATTCTTTGCATAAAAACACTAAATCCGTGTTTCGGGTTTCGCATACACTAAAAAATAGGTTGTATAAGTGTTGAAAATCATCGATTTTGTGATACTACCTAGTGCTTAAAGCACCAGCCTCCCTTGTATTAGGTTGCGGGTTCAAAACCGAACAAGTACCAAAGTCACATTTTCAACTTCAATTTTACAAAAAGAGCACTTCGGATGATGTCGTTGATATTCGCGTGCCACGCTAAGCAATCCACACTTCGGCTACATGACATACCGTGGTGTCCGTGACTGTCGACAGCTTTGCCAAAGAGAACAACATGGAGCGCCTGGACGTAGGAACGCAAAGGCGGAAAGTAGGATCGTCGAATAAAATGGCTCGTATGTTCGACAACATTAGTGTGTGATTAAATTTTAATTAGTTAAGTGTCTTTATATTTATTGATAAAAAGTGCTCTAGATCTCTATTTTACGTCATCCTTTAAAGCCATTTTATAAATAGAAGATGCCGCCAAATAACCATTAAAATTGCCATTTCAAAGTCAGAAGTGTTCTAATTCGTTTCAATAGCACTTGAGAAAAAGGTTTTTTAAAAAACGAATGTATATAAGTACCGTCTGCAAAGCTGCCTGTAATCTCAGTGTTCCGGACAGAAATGAGAAAACGGGACGAAGCCTTTGTCCCAACTCAATCTACAAAAGTACCTATCGAAGTTAAGGAAAAAAAAACAAAATACAAACTAAAATAAACGGTAGGAAAGTTTTCGCAATTTTCTTCACTCCACGTTCACAAAACGTTTGCGCTTTTAAGTCTTCTTTGTAATTGGGAGCATTTGTTTATTTAATTGGCCCTTAATATTTCGTACACTTATTACCCACCAGACAGCCAACGTGGATTTATGTAATCATTAGAACCGTAATTTGAAAGTTATCTGCTTCAACGACGCGCTGGGGGGTTGTTTCAGTAACTTGTTTTATGAAGAGATGAGGAATGAGGGTCCTGCACTTTTAATTTTAATGATGTGGAATTTTTTCCTACCACGAAAGCATTTTTTTTAATGAGATAAACCAGTGCTTCACTTGCTTGATGCGCGATGAATTTAGATTAAAAATTAACAAAAAAAAAACCGGTTCAGTGTAAATCGGACTCGCGTATCGAAGGTTCGTAAATGTAAATAGTTCGATTCCCGAAGATATTTCCGATTCGCAATAAAATAAATTTGTGACGTAATGACCAAGTTACGGTTTCCAGATTTTTTCCTTGTGCCGTAAGCCTTAGATTTTTGGTAAATTTCAAAATTCTAGCTCAATGGAAAGTATCCTGTATGTTTTGACTTCCATGCAAACGTCCAAAGACGCCACAAACGGAGCAAATATGGCCATAATTATGTTTAGATTACGTTAGAAGTTATTTTTGACTTCTCTAAGAGGTGAGAGCAGTGGTGGCCGAGTGGTAACGGCCCCGACTTACGAGCTGTAGGTCGCGAATTCAAACCCAGCCTGGCGCATTACTTTGTGTAATTTATTTCATCACTACTACTCTCAAAAACGGTGAAGGAAAACATCGTGAGGAAACCGGCATGTCCTAGAGCCAAAAATTCGAATATATGTGACATCCACCAATCCGCACTGGGCCAGCGTGGTGGATTACGGCCCATTCCCTCTCCTAGAGAGGAGGCCTGAGTCCCAGCAGTGGGAACATTATAAGGCTGATGCAATGCAATGCAAGAGGTTGATTTGAGTATTTGGTATTGATTTCAACTTAATACCTCCACATTTTCCTGGGATAAATGGTCTTGAGAAATGGACATTGTAACAATTATAAGAATACCGTTTTTCCAGACTGAGGTGCGGAATCCTAAATATGTAAAGTTATTTTAAAGAAATGTACAGAAAGTCGTTCCCTAAGTCTTCAAGGTCTAGAGTGGGACGACCCAAATAACCATTAATATTTACGTCTGAAAAACATTTCGATTATTTATCAAGCGAAATATTTATGCCATTCAAAGTACGCAAACCGAATTAATATGCCATTAAGTGTTAAGCCCGTCTTCTCTGAAGAAACCAGACAAGACAAGACTGAATACAGAATTAACATAGTCTGTGCAAAAAAGATGGGCTGATGAGACAATTTAAGTGGCCAGCCAGAAATTGCTTACAGTGACAAAAGACTGCAAATCATCATCATCATCATCAGCCTTTTTAATGTTCCCACTGCTGGGACACAGGCCTCCTCTCCAAGAGAAGGAATGGGCCGTAATCCACCACGCAGGCCCAGTGCGGGTTGGTGCTGTAAAGACTGCAAAACATGGTACAAACTGGAGAAAACCTTTACCAAAAGGAGACCCATGATTGAGAAATATTAATTCAGTAGTTGCCTGTGTCAATTTTTTTACAATATTTTGTACTATGAAAAAAACCGGTCAAGTGCGAGTCGGACTCGCGCACGAAGGGTTCCGTATCATTGACTAGGTAAACAACAGAACAGCAACAAAATAGGCAAAAATGGCATTTATTGTATGGGAGCCCCCCTTAAATATTTATTTTATTTTAATTTTAAAGTAAAAATACAACCGAGTATTTTGTAAATATTTCAAGTGCCTACCTATTGTCATTATTGATATCGCGCAAAAAAGGGCAAAAAATCGCGTTTGTTGTATGAGAGCCTCCCTTAAATATTTATTTAATTTTGTTTCTAGTATTTGTTGTTATAGCGGCAACAGAAAAACAAAATTTGTCGGTTCTTGAGATACACCCTGGTGACAGACAGACGGACAAACAGCGAAGTCTTAGTAATAGGGTCCTTTTTTTACCCTTTGGGTAGGGAACCTTAAAAATAAAAATGTTTTTTTTTGTCCTGAAAATCGCATCACAATTGGCTATAAAATGAAGCAGAAATTAAAATTCCAAATATTTGTATGAGGATAAGTAGGCGAGGTGATTGGAACATTTCGCTATCACTTTTCGACGCGCGTTACCTACTAGCGGTAACGTCATATTTTGTGGTTGGTGCATCCTTTTACTGTTAATTGACAGTTTCCCCTTCCACCAGACTTGAAGAAAAGTTCCGAACTGATTTCTAAGTAATTCTGAAAGCATTTGGATATTTTTTGTTCTATTTGCGAAGTTATATTGTCTTATTAGTATTTTAGTTCTCGTTACTACTACAAAAAATGTATCTATCGTTCAATTCTCTAAAATATGAAATGGCCAATGTAATTTATTATTAAAGACAGCCACTTTTATTTTCTTTTTCATCCAGTATATTCAACTTGTCCAAATAACTCCGATAGACGTCAGACCAATTTGACTGGAGTACTGTATCTGTATTTCGACTTTAATTTCCGCTGCCCCTTTTTTTCATTCCCCGAATCGTGTTTCAGTTTCTGAATAATTATCGATAGATATAACCGTTTAGGGCCAGGCCACATTATGGGATCGATATAGTTGCCATTTTCTGGTACAAATAGTATGCAATAGTGTACCAAAATAAGTTCTAATTGTTGCATGTCACTTTGGCATTCAAACTTCTTGAATACTTCTTCTTCTGTTTTGATTCAAATCAGCGGGGCTATTGCGTAACTCTTCTGACAGCTCAAGTGAAGATCACTTGCTAGAATGTACATTATATAACTGTCAAGCAGCTAGTTTCGTATTGCCTATCTTTAGTGACCAACTGATATGACGTCATTATCCACCGGTGCCTTTGATATCCACCGTAATACGTTTTGACAGATGTTAATGTATCGATATTTTTAAAATTGTGATTGTGTAAGCTTTAAGCTGAAGATACGATATTCAACTTAGCTGTATAATAGTCGATAAAAACTAGAGCCGGGACAATATGCACCGTTCATTTTTGTTAGCCACCACTTATCTATCGTAGTTGGTTAGCCACTTGATGTCATACGTAATACCAAAGTTATGAAATTGTTAGTTGACAACAAAGTTTAGTGTACATCAAATGCCAGTTGTTAACTGATTTGAAAAAGTTAGCCAATATCCCTGCTGGTCCTGTCAACATTTAGCCATCTAGTTAGCTCTGTCGTTGGCCTCGTAAGTCGTGGAAGATGCAGGCAGTTGTTGTGCATGCTTTGCAGGAAAGGAGGTGACGCATATCTTGTTAAGGGGCTCCACAGTCAAATTGTATTCGCGATGGGCCAAGGATACTTACAAACATAATATATATGAGCTAGCTACAGGCATGTGTTCCGCTGCCTTAACAATGAAACAGAGTGATCAGCACTGTGGCTTTTTATTGCACATGAGTTCCAGCATTTTGCTGTACGCTGATCGTTTTGCGCGAATGTGACGCATATCTTCTTGTATACTATTTATTATACAGAGTCCTTGTTTTATTTTTAAGGTATGTGCCATGTTTGATTTATCACTCACGACTGCTTGGTTTAGCGGTAAGGGTTTTGATGCCTTGTCGTGCATTTCTTCACCACGCGGCAGTCAGTTGCCGCACCGTGCTAATGTGGCCACGCTCCACGGCGTAACAAACAATTCAGTACAAACAAACTTTGACAGTCTATTGCGGTGGCATACGTGAACAACCGCACGTGAGTGGGGTGCGACAATGAGCTAAGCGAAACGGTCGCTTCAGTTGGTTTCATTCAGTTAGTTTTAATATTAACGCGCGAATTTATGTGGTACTTGTTTTATATAAATGGCGTCTAAAGCGGCACCTTCACGTGCACGTAGTACAAAAGATCAACTTTACAACCCCAATCGCATCGAATCGCCCACGTAGCACGCGGTGATAGTCGGCCGGTCTATAGTGGTGACGGCTGATAAAATAGTCGATAGAACCAATCCATATGAAATAGGTTTGTTATTTGTTTCAAACTACTGCATATTAATGAATGTGTTTGATAGCGGAAAAAGCTTTTAAAATCATAGTTTTTTAGAATTGATGTTATTCGAAGTAAGTGTTGATGGATCGAGTGGAAAGTTGAATGTTAATGAATGTCGTTTGATTGTTTTTTTCTTTTTTAGTTTTGTTGTAACAACGGCACGTTCGACACTATATTATATTCGACTATATTAAAATTTATGAAGATAAAAGGTTACTTATTTTTACACTATTTACTAAACCGACAACGTTTGCAGTAAAATAAATACTGTTATTTAATTATATTATTATTAACAAACTTACATCTCTTTTTTGTGATATAAAATCGTGAAATCATCACATGACTTCTTTTGCTCTGGGGTGGAGCAAGACCCACTTATGTTACTATTTGCCCTCTGCTTTCAAGGCCACCATACCTCTTTCAAATGTTTCCGCAGATTCTCTTACACCTAAGATTATAGAATTTTCTACGGTCCTATACTTATTTAGTTTTCAAAAATTATGATTAGGTACCCATTAGGTACCCACATTACTTACTGTAGTGTGTTGGGGTAAGATCGACGCTGGGGTCTTCTTCTTTTCGTGTCGAACTGACTCATATCTTGTCCGACCAATATTTAGCCACCTGGACAGCTCTGTCGTTGGCCTCGTACAAGTCATTGAAGGTGCAGGTGGTAATGCACGCTGGGCAGGAATGAAGGTGACGCATATCTTGTGAAGGGGTCCCACACTGCCACTATATTTGCGATGGGTCAAAGAAACCCCGTTTGGCCAGATTAGCTCTGCAGTGGCCGACCTGAGCCCGCAGTCGGTTCTGAAATTGTCGTATAAGTATACGACACCTTCAATTTATTTTTTAAACTTATATAATGAGATACATGATATATTCTGTCTATTTTGCTAGTAAGATGAGCGATTTAGAAAAATTTGGATCTTTTAGTCAAGGGTTTTTTCAATAATAGGTTAATTTCAGGCAAGTGTGTTCCGTCGTCAACCACATCAACAATAATAAAAAACATATATTATTAAATATTTTATTTCGACACGATACACAATCATATCACCTAATCATAGTATAAATAAAAAATACATTATTCTGTTTACTTCCGTTTGAGCTCCAATACAATTCAAAAGCAATTCAGCGACATTCCGTTTGACGATAACAGCGCTATTTGGTTGAATGGTCCGAAATGAGATAAGCATTTTATTTTGACTGATAGCTTAAAGAGACCGGTCGGTTCATCAGTACTGATGAAGTTGGTAAAGCGTATAAAGCGATTTTGTGTGTACAAGGTAAACTGTTTCAGCGCAGGACCAGCCGCTTGAGGACTCAAAGCTGTTAAGCTTACAGACTGGCGAGTAATTGACCAGCGATCTGTGACCAGCACACGTTTAGGTTCACTCAGAACAGACGCTATTCAGTTCAGCTTAAACTGAGGAACCAATTAATATTCTGTATACTATGTACACTGATAGTACACATGTAAAGGGTTGTATGTTTGTTAATATTTCATTCGCTTCTTCTAATTAATGGAAATGGACGATATTGGGAATATGGGTAGGCCTAAATTAGGACGTTTTATGAAATAACTAGCTGCTGCCAACGGCTTCGCCCGCGTACAAGTAGAAAATTGTCTTAAATAAACATACTTAAAAAGTATTCTTTGAGCCATTCCCAGATTTGGTCAATTTGTGTAGGTACACAAATAGATCTTATCTAGGATAAAATGTTATGAAAATGTAGGTACGTTTTTATCAAATATTATCCAAATCCATTCAAACGTTTGGGCGTGAAGAAGCAACAAATATACACACTCACAAACTTCAATAAAAATTATAAAATTAGTGAATTGTCAGTAACTAAACTAACACTCCCATAGAATATTTTTTTTGCGTTTACGTGAGTGGAAACGTCAGTAATAGCTAGTCTTCAATATATTAAACAATTAAGTCATGAAATATTCATTCAATCATGTAAACCAAAAATCTCGAGTCGGTATTCTCAGGACATGGCGAATCAAATGTTTTCGTTTACCCTTCAACCATCCGTTTTTACACACAATTTTCACGTGATTGAACATGAAAGGAAAACCCACGAGACACGTGCCATGGCAGGAAAAAGAAGTTTTGTAATGAAAATTATGGTGACACACGAGGCAAGAAAAATGAAAAAAAAACAGCCTGTTATACGCATGTGTCCATCTTAGACACGGGTTTGCGGACATCGACATGTGGGTAGCTCACCGTCTGCAGGTCCGGTAAGAACCAAGCTCGAAACTCAGTTAAAAAAAAAAAAAAATCCGTATGTATCAAAGTATGCTAACGTCGGACTATGGGACGACTGTATTAACATTACTTGTTAGGGTTCCGTACATCAAAATGAAAAATATGAAGCTCTTATAGAATCACTTTTTTGTCTGTCTGACTGTCTAATTGTCAAGACCTTTTATTTCGGGAACGCGAGGAGGTATCTAGTTGAAATTAATACTATATACATAAGTTTGCGGTTCCTTTCAACTGTAAAAAATTCAAACTTCTAGGTTAACGCAAAAAAAAATACGGCCGATCTCAGCCGGCGGAGGTTATGTCGCAAAAAATGTAAGTTTCGACACTTAAGGGAATCAAAATTCATAGGGTACTTCCCCTTGACCTATAACCCTGAAATTTGGCATAAAGCATGGTCTTATAACACAAATAAGAATAAATCTGAAAACTGTAAAAGTTACGTCACAAAAAAAAATGTTTTTTTGTTTTTAGAAAAATCTTCGAAATTCGGTTCGGGAATTGGACTCTTTACATAACTAAGTTAGTTTGTACCTTAATGTGCGAGTCCGACTCACACTTGCCCAGTTTTTTTTTATTACCTTATATTTTGCTTTTTTCAGAAAATAGCCGTTAAAGACGACACTGACGTCTTGTAAAACACAAAAAAAAAACTTAGCAGAATTTGAAAACTACAGCGTCCCGTATGAGTATATTCAAACAGAAATACATGATGCATTTTATATCATAGCCCATTTTTTCTCTGCTACTCCGATGGCAATGTGCACTAAATGTAACTTCATCGTCGCTTCCTTAGAGCTTTTAGGAGTGTTGCAAGTCGTGACAAGGGTGCTTAACAACGTTACCCGATCGCTGGCCAGTTGGTCACGCCGCCTCACTCAATAAAATAGCATTTCATGCGATTTTCCACGCAACATTTCTTTGCCAAAGTCTTTTATGTGGTACTTAGCTTTTACGGCTCAACTTGATCGGACCATTTGTATTTTTGGCTCCAAAGTATTTCTATCCTGCTTATTGTTTTTTTTATTAATTTTCAAAATATTCCATTCTCGGAATTTATTAAACTTTTTATATTTCTGGAAAAATACCGGGAATCGCATATTTTACGTATAAATACAAACATTCGAATACGAGTAATCGAATTCAACGTTTATTTTGTGTGGGGCGGTATTCATAATTTGAATTTTCGGTCTGGTTGGTCATTCGGGGTTGCCAGTTCATTGAATTAGCAGTGACACGACGGCTTTGTTCGCAGATATCATTATATTTCTGGAATAATTAATGGCGGCCACATTTCCTGTTACGTGACATCTAAATGAACCTGTTATGAAAGTGCAAATCCGTTGAATCTAATGGACTTAGTGTGGGATTGTTATTTTGAAATTATTAATAATTATATAGAAGAGAAACTTACATAAATATAGGAAATTACGAAGATAAAACTTGCTAATCTACAAACATAAAAATTGTTCAATCACTAACAATTTTTCTCTTATTTCTGTCTTCATAAAATAGCTATAAACAAGTAAAGTTCTAGATTAATATGTATTAAAGGACTCTGTAACGCGAAATTAGCTAAGAAAACAATAAATCCACCGTCGCATAACTCCGAAGTTTGGAAGTAATTACGAGAGCGCTCTGAGCTCCAACTGAGAGTATATACTCGTATTTGATTGTCGACAGCTAAATTAATAGAACCCATCGACCTTCAAACTTCCCTACGACGTACAAAATAAACGTTAGGAACCCGTGAAGTAAATCTTCAAATCTTCGACTATTCCCATGAACACGTCAGAGAAAATTGTAGAGATATATGACTTTTGGTGATTTCAAATCCAACGTCAGCCGTCAGTTCTAATAGCCGGCTAGTCCTTATGTTAATAAAATTTTGCTATATTTTCTATTTGTCTAATAATTGGATATACGAATACTTTAGAATTTGGTGTAATTTATTTTCTAATGATGTCCAACACACACAAAAAAGTGAAAAACCATTGGATGTATTTTTATGAACTTTCACAGACTAAAAGATAATTTAATTACGAATCTTTTGATATACGGCTTTTATTCATAATGTGTTTAATAAATTAAAGACAAATTATTCGAAAAATCTTGATGCGGGGGGAACGACGCTACCTTTGTTGCTTGAGCCTTTGTACCCTTCGAGCTTTTCTTTGTTCCCTTAAGATCCCTGGCCTTTAGTGTCGCCTTAAATAGCATATTTGCATGGCAGCCAACTGGTTTTCCGGGAGTCGTAGGGCGATTCCTGGCTACCGTAAGAATGAGTAGCTCGCTGTTCGATAAGGACCAAGCCTAACGGCACTTTTAGAGGTGAATTGAAGGAGCCGAGTAGAGCTATGCTCATACCCCTGGGGGTCGCGGAATGTTCGCAAGAGTTACCGTGGCCCTGGAATGCAAAGGCCAACTGAAGGAATACAGGTGGGTTTTAATCAGTAAAAGTCTGACACGCTCTCTCGCTTAACCCAGACTAGGAGAGAGTTATATGATGATTATCAACCTAAAAAAAAAAATAAGCTGATTGAGAACAACTTGTGCGTCAAAATCTATACCAACTCGTACATGTCCATTTTTCTTTTAAAGTCAGTGCTTCACAATTGCTGCGCTACAATTGGAATAAAAGCAGTGGTTGCCGAGTGGTAACGGCCCCGACTTACAAGTTGTAGGTCGCGGATTCAAACCCAGCCAGGCGCATTACTTTGTGTAAATTATTTCATCTCCACTGCTCTCAAAAACGATGAAGAAAAACATCGTGAGGAAAACGGCATGTCCTAGAACCAAACATTCGAAGACATGTGACATCCACCAACCCGCACAGGGCCTGCGTGTTGAATTACGGCCTATTCCCTCTCCTAGAAAGGAGGCCTGAGTCCCAACCCTAAGTCCCAGCTGTGGGAACATTATAAGGCTGATGTTAATTGGCATGAATGCGCCAGGTGAAAATTGTACACCAAACATTGATTTACAAAAAAATCCTTGGTTTTTGTAAAAGTAAATGTGGCTTGTGCAAAGCTATAATCATTTTCAGGGCCTACCTATTTAAGAATCAATAAGACTGGGTTCCGTTGTGATATGTTTTAAACTATATCCTGAAGATACAATAGTATTGAAAGATGAAGAGACGATATGTCTCTTTCATTATAGACATCATGGCGCTCTATTGTTATACTGGTGACTAGCTCTTTAGCAAGAACAGAGGTCCTACCACGAGCTTACGACCTAAACTGAACTGTCAAAGTGATTTATCTAAACCGGGTGTATAGCTTCATCATTACGCTCGCATTGTGACCATTTAACATGTCCTGGTAAAGCCCCAGGTACCTGGTAACCTACTATTAGGTTTAAGAGCAGCCAACCCAAGGGACATTTTCATACAACCGCTCTTACGTGATTATGATGTGTAATAAAATCTTTCTCCATATTTTTTGGAGAGCTCTTGTAAATATTATCTAGGCTTCAATCGAAATTAAAATGTAAAAATGTTCGTCTACAGAAACGTTGCACATTTGATCGAGATTCTGAATGAAGACAATTTTTCCAACCAACTTTTAAAAGGTTTTAAAAAAAAACTCGTATGTATTTCCTGGAACAAGTTTTGTGAAATATTCGAGTAAATCACGGAATTATCAATACAGTTTTCAGGCGTTATCTCTCTTTTTCGTGTTGCCTTTTCATCATAATTATCGCGTTGGATTGCGTTAGATGAAGCAACAGGCTGGCTAAACTATGCTCGACGTTGACTATAGGCGATTGGGGAAAGGCTCTCTTAAAAAACAAATAATATAAACTACAAAAACGTATTAAGTTTCTCGGCAACTCGCATACAAAACTGCTAAGGTCATCAGAGAACTTGCGACTTAAAATGCCAATCCATTCCAGTGGTGCTATTCTCTAAGAAAACGCAGCGCTGCCTGAACGACGAATAGCCAAAGAGGATACATTGAATTAACAATCCAATGTACAGGTACATTAGGTTGACAATCCAATCAATTCTATTTGGGTGTTCGTCGTTGAGGCAGCGCTGCGTTTTCTTAGAGAATAGCACCACAGTACTCTCTATGATAAATCATTTACTGTTCAGGCTGCTCGTCTGTGGAATGAATTGCCAGATGCAATTAAACGCGCTCAATCGTTGCCCGTTTACAAAAAACTTGTTAAGGAACATTACCTATCGCTGTGAATATCGATAATCATCATTTATATTTCTGTCTATGTATATATGTCTGTGTATATAATTTTCAATATGTATGTATATATGTATCTATTATAATATATATGTATGATACTGGTTTTGTCACATCATTGACAGCCCCATTTTTTGTCCAGGCAATTACTGTCCATTCCAGGTTGCCTGGAAGAGATCGCTGAATGCTATAAGGCCGCCCATTGTATATACCTATGTGTTTTAGTTTTTAGTTTCCTATTGTATATGTAATGGTGTACAATGAAGTATATATTAATCATAATAATAAACTAGTGCTTGACAGCAGTCCCACCTGATTGTAAGTAGTGATGCAATCGTTTATGATGAGGTGCACTAATTTATTAAGACTCTCTAGCTTTGAAGCCGCCTGAATTATAATCGGACGGAAAGACCGCAGCAAGCAAATTGTCCTAGTCCTTCGATGTACGCGATATAAAAGCGATGAGGTGAGAATACATTTATTCAATAAAACATAAAAATAAGCTTTCAAAATATACTTTTATAAATCTTTCATAGATCCTTAAAATACCTTGAATGTTAGACTGGTACGGATGTCGTTATTCACAGAGAGTGCTTATTTTCAGGACATAAACTTTAACGTTCCCGGCTCGGAATAGGATTTATAAATTTTCGCTAGTTTTGTTTTTAGGTGGAAAATCATCTAATGACTTCTCCCGGTTTAGGGCAGAGCGAAAGGGCGTGTCAGATTTTTACTGACTAAAACCACTTATATGTTCCTTCTTAGCCCTTTGCGTTCTAGGACAATTGGGTTTCCTTTTTGGACGTCAACCCAAAGATAGCCCCAGTAGACTTCGGCTCTGCTGGGCCCCTGTGATTTCATCTCTTTGAGGCGCGCGTGGAACACTACGCGCTGTCGACGACTTGGGCTCGATCCAGCCGGTTACCAGACGGCCGGACAGCGAGCTACTCATTGCTCGTCGTCAGTAAGCTCATACCTACGGTGGCTAGAAGTCGGGGTCGGGGTCGCGACAGTAGGGGTACAAAGACATCCTTTCCTTCACATGTGCGGTCGCCTCTTTCTCTTTTTTCGTCGATGTTGAGGCGCATTAGTTTATTATGAGGCCTTTCGTGGGATTACTGTTTTGCAGAAGGAGGCGACCGCCGCCCATTCCATCCTATTTTCCTCTAGTTAAAGACACATTTGGTACCTTGTTGTTTGAGTAAATATATTTGTTTTTATTTACTAGAATACCACTTGCCGGGAACTATGTCCATATAGGAGATAAACATTATTTTAGGAACAGATTGTCTTACCCGCAAACAAAAACAAATCTGAAAATCCGATTTTATCGCCGGAGGGATTTCCAATGGGATGTATTGAATTTCTGATCCAACTTTTTTTTGTTTCCTATTCTTCAGTGACCTTTATCATTTGACCTATATGGATCTATACAACATAATTTGACTGGAATAATGCTCACCCTTATTTATACACCCCAATTATAAATTTCAGTTGCCATCATAATTCAAACTCTGATTTTTTTTACGAATTAGTTTTTTTTTATTAATATAGACTAGTGCTTGACTGCGATCCCACCTGAGGGTAAATAGTGATGCAATCGTTGATGGTGAGACGCGCTAGTTTATTAGTAGCCTGTTCACTCTAGCCTTGAAGACACCTAAATTATAATAGGAAGGGAATAGGAAGGGAAGACCGCAGCAGGCAAGTTGTTCCAGTCCCTTGTTGTACGCGGTATAAACTACAAGGTGAAAGGCTTGGTCTGGACAGTAGAGGTTTCAAAAACGTAAGGGTTCGTCGTTCATTCGTCGTTCGTCTAGTTCGTTTATTTATCCTAATTTAGCAGTATGCGGTGTAAAACCCCACATACTTCCGTTGGAAAAGTCGGATTCTCCACCCAGACGGGTGTTATGTCTGATGCGGGCAACAGCCCGATAGTTGATTTTGAGCTGTTTTTGTTCCAATCGCACGGTGATATAGGAATTTGACGTGTTATATGACGTGAACGTCGCAAATGTCGCTATAGACAAATAATATGGGAATCGAAGCACTACACCAGTAACGTATAGGTATTGGTAGCTAAGGGTGTTTTTAAGTTCGTGCGGATTTCCTCACGCATGCGGTTCTGCTTCGCATGCGTAACCTCAGCATGCATGCTGGAAAGACCTCACGGCGTTCTCAACTTCCGCACGACGCAGGTGCTTACCGAACACGGAAAGTTCGCTAAGTACCTGTTCCGGATTCGTGCGGAGGATTCGCCCGGGTGTCGCCACTGTGCGGAACATCCGGAGGACACGGTGGAGCACACTGTAGAGGTGTGCCCCGCCTGGGCGGAGCATCGCCGTGTCCTCGTGGGGGCGATCGGCGGCAGCGATCTCTCTCGCCGGGCCTTGGTTCAGGCCATGGTCCGTAGTGAGGAGGGATGGCAGGCGGTCGCCTCCTTCTGCGAAGCAGTAATGCTAGCAAAGGAGGAGGCCGACCGCATCAGGCAGAGGCAACGGGGCGCTCGCCCCAGCCGCCGCCGGGATTCCGATCCCGATTTCCGGCCACCGTAGGCGCGGGCTTGCGGACGGCGTGCAATGGGTAGCACGCTGTCCGATCGTCCGGTAACCGACCGGACCGAGCCCAAGTCGTCGACGGCGCTTTCTGTTCCCGCGCGCCTCAAGGAGCTGTCAGCACACCGAAGAGGCCCAGCCTGCTAACTGCAGGCAGGCAGGGTCGAAGCCTACTGGGGTCATGGGTTAGTTCCGAAAGGAATGCTCGACCCCGGCACGATAGGCTACGAAGGAACGGGGTAGGTTTTTAGTCAGTAAGAGTCTGACACTACTTCCCGCTCCGCCCAAGGGCGGGATTTGTCATTGGATGATTTTACCTACCATAAAAAAAAAAAAAAAAAAAAAAAAAAAACCTCAGCATGCATGCAATACGCGCGACGTGTTTTTTGCCTTTTGTAGTTTTCTGGATTCGGAGAAAATACGCATGATAATAAAACGTACGTACAGACAATCACTCTTGTGATGAAATCAAGATTTATCAAGAATTTATCAAAACAGCTAATGTTTTTTCCCTAAAATAATTCTTGATCTTATAGAATTAAAAAAAAAAATAGCCGAAATCGATTCAATTTCCGATTCTGACAATACTACGTTTATTGTAACTACATGTTGTTTAATAAAACAAATTGGATGAAAGAAAAACTGGAAGAATTATAATCCCACGCTTATGAATCACGTACCTTCGTCACAAAAGCCATTATTATTATGTAAAACACACAATCTGTAAAACAAGTTAACCTTGTAAGCCGGATATTATTTCGCTTGAAATGCGATCGAATCGAGAAATCTGAGAGAGGAAAAGGCAATCGGCTAATTGGAGGCTGCGTCGACCATCAGTCGTCGGGAGGGAATCAATAGGAGGTAATGGCGTGAAAAAATGTTGTCGTCCCGACCAGGCCGTGGTTCGTGGATTAGATCGAGAAATCGACGACTATTCAATCTTTGCGTGAGCTTATTTGTGTTTTACTTATTTGTTTTTGGTCCCGAAGTTTTTTTTTTATTATCTTTGATAGGTTCGCGCTTGACGGCTATCTCACCTGATGGAAAGCGACGATACGGTCGACGATGGAGCGCGCTTACCTAGAAGAAACCTATTCACTCTTGACTTAAAGATTCCCGGGTTGTAGCCATCAGGAAACACAGACTCCGGCAGGGAATTCCACTCCTTAGCTGTACGCATAATGAAAGTGTTCCCAAAACGCTTTGTGCGTATAGGTGATGGTGGTGGTTTGAATACCGTTTTAGGGTTCTGTACGCAAAAAGTAAACATGGGACCCTATTACTGAGACTACATGGTCCATCCGTCTGTCTTCTTGTCTGTCACCAGGCCGTATCTTATATACCGTGACAATTGACAGTTGACATTTTCATAGATGATGTATTTGTGTGTTTAATAATAAATTATAAATAAAAAAACTTTTTAAAAACAAGCTTTCAATTAAATGGGCTAAAAAGATGGAAATAAACTTTTCCTTTATAACTTTTACTATCAATTTATAACGGCACTACACAATTTATATGACATAAAAGCTTGTCGCGAGATTTTGAAAATATTAAAATCAATAGATGAAGTTATTTAACTTATTTAATTAATGAAGTTATTTAGCTCTTGTATTTACCCAGTTAAATCTCGCGACAAGCTTTAATGTCATATAAATTGTGTAATGCCGTTATAAATTGATAGTAAAAGTTATAAAGGAAAAGTTTATTTCCATCTTTTTAGCCCATTTAATTGAAAGCTTGTTTTTAAAAAGTTTTTTTATTTATAATTTATTTTTTACTTTTTAGTTATACCTTATTTAAATCACATTTGTATTCTCAGCAAATCCTTTCTTTTGTTACCCATATTATAGGAAAGCATAAGAAACTTAGTCTGCTATATTTAGAAGTCTGCCAGTTTCTTTTTATTTTATTTTTTATGGTAGGTAAAATCATCTAATGACATCCCCTGCCCTTTGGCTTGGTTTGGTCTGTTACCGGACGGACGGACAGTGAGCTACCTATTGCCCACAGTCCGCAAGCCCGCGCCTACGGTGGCAGGAAATCGGGATCGGAATTACGGCTGCGGCTGCGGCATGAGCGCCGTTGCCTGATGCGGTCGGCCTCATCTTTTGCTAGCATTACTGCTTCGCAGAAGGAGGCGACCACCTGAGAAGCCTACCAGGTTGGATTTATGAAACAAAAATGATAATGGTGAATCGTAAGACTAACAATCAACCTAACTCAAATGAAATAGCCAATTGCGAAGTTGTCCAGAGTTTTTCTACCTGGCATCTACAATCAAAAATACTGGAAAATGCGGAGAAGATTCAAGCAACGTAAAAAGATTAACGCTCTTGAAATGTGCCTACTGAGGATAAAACAGACTGCTCAACGCACTATCGTTTCCATTCTTAAAGAGCATCAAAACAAAAACTTTCGTCGATTGTGCAACAGCGAATTTTTAAGATGTTTGGATACATCATACGCAATGAAAGCTCTTTGGAACGTTTAGTGGTACAGGGAAGAGTAGAAGGACTACGTCTCGCGGCCAATCGCCAACCAGATGTACAGAACTCACTAAATCATCTTCGAAGTGTTCCCTCACTGAATGTACACGAACTGCCATGAATAGAGAGAGATGGAGAAATGTCGCAAAAGCCGCAACCAACCTGCCAGACGATCCATGACCACTACCACTCCACCAAGAGTATGACTGAGAAAAAGGAGAATATTGGATTTAGAGTAATGTCACTTTATTTTTCAAGTTACTCTCTGCAAGCCCTTTGAATTGGTACCTATTTTGAAGGAGTGTATTAAAACTAACCAGCTATTTACTTATGTAAATTTGCGCGAGTCCAAGTCGCTTATGACTGGTTAGAACTTATTTTATTCGATCCGAAACTCGATGGAATTGTGTAGTTTACGCGGAACTCCTATGGCCACCTTCCAGCTCCATCATCAGATCCCGACTGCCATATTGATCAAAGTACAAATCAAAGTACTCGTCATTACAAATCTAACGACACCAAAGACGAGAGGGTTGTGTCGTTTTATTGCGGAGTTCTTGTAGCCACCTTCCAGCTCCATCACCAGACCCTGCTTACCATTTAGGATCCAAGTACTCATCAATACAAATCAAATGAGCCCGAACTCGATGGGATTGTGTCGATTTCTTACGAAGTTCCTATGGTAACCTTCCAGCTCCATCATCAGAACCTGGTTACTATATGGGATCCAAGCACTCGTCAATACAAATCAAACGAGCCCAAATTCGATGGGGTTGTGTCGTTTAACTGCGGAGTTCCAATGACCACAATCCAGCTCCATCATCATATCCTGGTTACCATATAAGATCCAAGTACTCATCATTAAAAATCAAATGAGCCTAAAGTCGATGGGGTTATATCGTTTAATTACGGAGTTCTTATGGCAGCCTTCTAGCTCCATCATCAGACCCTGGTTACCATATAGGATCCAAGTACTCGTCAATACAAATCAAACGAGCCCAAATTCGATGGGGTTGTATCGTTTAACTGCGGAGTTCCTTTGATCACCTTCCGGCTCCATCATCAGACCCTGGCTGCTATAAAGGATGAAAGTACTCGTTAATACAAACTAAACGAGCCCAAATTCAATGGGGTTGTATCGTTTAAATGCGGAATTCCTATGATCACCTTCCGACTCCATCATCAGACCCTGGCTACCATACATGATCAAAGTACTCGTCAATACTAATCAAACGAGCTCAAACTCGGTGGGGTCGTATAGTTTAACTGCGGAGTTCCTATGACCACCTTCCGGCTCCATCATCAGACCATGGCTACCATATAGGATGAAAGTACTCGTCAATACAAACTAAACGAGCCCAAATTCGATGAAGTTTTGTCGTTTAAGTGCGGAGTTCCTGTGACCACCTTCCAGCTCCATCATCAGACCTTGGTTACCATATAGGATGTAAGTAGTCGTCAATACGAATCAAACGAGCCCAAATTCGATGGGGTTGTATCGTTTAACTGCAGAGTTCCTATGATCACCTTCCGGCTCCATCATCAGACCCTGGCTATCATACAGTATCAAAGTACTCGTCAATACTAATCAAGCGAGCCCAAACTCGATGGGGTTGTATTGTTTTATTGCTGAGTTCCTATGGCTACCTTCCAGCTCCATCATCAGATCAGCTCCATGTCATCATAATGTTGCATTGTCACCCGATTTACACATATATGTAAAATTTCAGCTCAATCGGTTGAAGATATCTGCTTCAAAATTGTGTTGCAAGATTTGAGCCGAACATACATAGTTACATACAGTGCAAGCTAATAGAAAGCTTGTAATGAGGAGGCCATTGATCGCTTGTCTAACTGCGGACGTGTATTTTTGTATTGCTTATAATGTGTTACAATTAAATAATTACCACTAAATTGTTATTGGAATTACATAATATGCAGTGTAAGCATTTCAACGTAAAGTGTGTCACTAGTTTATAGAAAGTGTCTTTACGTTTTATATACTTTATCAATGAACTAAATCTTATAGATATTATTAGTGTTACTGTGATGGATATGGCTAGCTCGAGTTTCAGCCCGTTTGGCCGTAGCCAGTGCTGTGGCGAAGTCCCCCGCCGACACCAACTGAACGAGCCAAGCCCTTAACCCCAACTCCCCCAGCACTACCTGAACATGAGTTGCCCTCTGAAGTGCTACCTACGTCGGAGATTCAGAGGTGGATGAACACTATCGAGACCATCTTGGGTGAGGTATGTAGCATAGTAGCAGAGGGAAAAATGAACTCCGAACAGAAGCTGCGAGGGTCTGGCCAATCTAAACCCCAAGCGAAGGCATACCTAATTTCTTTTTTATTATGTCTCTAGTAACGGTATTAAAATGATTAAATATTTTTGGGAAAAAATATAACATGGTGTAAAAATTATTGGAATCAATTCAGTTACTGATTCTGAACCAACTATATTCAGATTTCGCATAATAATATTACTAAACATAATATTGTATACAAACTTTCACCTGTATAATATTCGTATGATTCGTTCTCCTTTTTAGTTTTAGTCTGTAAGCGAAATATAGTCAAAATATTAATTTACTATCATTTTACAACGTCATGTTTCCAATGTAAAGGGTATTTCATTGTCTTAGGTTTAACCGAGTTTCCCTTTGTGGGGTGGCCTCGAGCAACAAGCTAATTTGCCAGAATAACAACGGAGTGAGATATGCTCTCGCTAATATTTTTAATTTGTCTTAGCAACTATAAATAAAGTAAATAAAGTATGATTATTCTAGTGTATTTCTTTCGGTGGGTAAAAACCATTCAGTGACAACTCCTGCCCTTGGGCGGAGCGGAAGATGGTGTCAGACTTTTACTGACTAAAAAACCCATCCAGTTCCCTCATTAATAATAAATAATAATAATAATAAAAATCTTTATTTCCAGCTTTACAATTTTATAAGTAAAATGACTGCGTACTTTAAGTTAAGCACAAATTTCGTAAATTGTATATTATTACAGAGTATACGCCTCTGACACCCAAGCTAAGATTGAACTTGTGTTATGGGTGTCAGAGCTCTCTAAAATTTGACAAAGGCAGATACATCGATAATTCGGAATCATGGTTATTTAAAAAAAAAAACAAAGATTTTATGTATAAACTGACCAAATTATTCAAAATGTAAAAACTAAAACCACCAGAGATTTGTATTAAATAATTGTTTAGTGTGATTGTATATTTATGTGTGTGTGTGTGTGTGTGTGTATTAATTAACATATGTGAGACTGTGGAAAAATTTGCCTTCGTGCCAGGGCCCTGGTGTACACTTTCACATTTATCCAAGGCCCCAGAGTAGGCTTCGACCCTGCTGGGCCCCTACAGTTTGCTGACAACTCAGTACGCGCCGTCAGCGACTTGAGTTCGTTCCGGACATTTACCGGACGGTCGGGCAGCGAGTTGCCTATTGCTCGCCGTCCGCAAGCCCGCACCTACGGTGGCTGGATATCGGGATCGGAACCCTGGCGGCGGCTGCGTCGTGAGCGCCGTTGCCTGATGCGGTCGGCCTCCTCCTTTGCTAGCATTACTGCTTCGCAGAAGGAGGCGACCGCCTGCCATTCCTCCTCTTTTATTACCATGGCCTGCACCAAGGCCCGGCGCAAGAGATCACCGCCGCTAATCATCCCCACAAGGACACGGCGTTACTCTGCCCAAGGCGGGAGGGGGTGTGTCACACCAAAACTAAAAAAAATAATTTTGTCAAAACTAAAACCCATCTGTGTCCTTCAGTTGCAATTTGCATTCTAGGACCAGGATTTCCCTTATAAAGATTTCGTGTGGCCCTGCTGGGCCCCTACGGTTTTTGCTAGTACCTCTTTGTGGCGCTAGTGGAAAACTACCCCCTTTCGACGACTCGGGCTCGGAACTTACCGGATGGCTTACCGGACGGCGAGCTACTCATTGCTTGCTATCCGCAAAATAAATTATAAATAAAAAAACTTTTTAAAAACAAGCTTTCAATTAAATGGGCTAAAAAGATGGAAATAAACTTTTCCTTTATAACTTTTACTATCAATTTATAACGGCACTACACAATTTATATGACATAAAAGCTTGTCGCGAGATTTTGAAAATATTAAAATCAATAGATGAAGTTATTTAACTTATTTAATTAATGAAGTTATTTAGCTCTTGTATTTACCCAGTTAAATCTCGCGACAAGCTTTAATGTCATATAAATTGTGTAATGCCGTTATAAATTGATAGTAAAAGTTATAAAGGAAAAGTTTATTTCCATCTTTTTAGCCCATTTAATTGAAAGCTTGTTTTTAAAAAGTTTTTTTATTTATAATTTATTTTTTACTTTTTAGTTATACCTTATTTAAATCACATTTGTATTCTCAGCAAATCCTTTCTTTTGTTACCCATATTATAGGAAAGCATAAGAAACTTAGTCTGCTATATTTAGAAGTCTGCCAGTTTCTTTTTATTTTATTTTTTATGGTAGGTAAAATCATCTAATGACATCCCCTGCCCTTTGGCTTGGTTTGGTCTGTTACCGGACGGACGGACAGTGAGCTACCTATTGCCCACAGTCCGCAAGCCCGCGCCTACGGTGGCAGGAAATCGGGATCGGAATTACGGCTGCGGCTGCGGCATGAGCGCCGTTGCCTGATGCGGTCGGCCTCATCTTTTGCTAGCATTACTGCTTCGCAGAAGGAGGCGACCACCTGAGAAGCCTACCAGGTTGGATTTATGAAACAAAAATGATAATGGTGAATCGTAAGACTAACAATCAACCTAACTCAAATGAAATAGCCAATTGCGAAGTTGTCCAGAGTTTTTCTACCTGGCATCTACAATCAAAAATACTGGAAAATGCGGAGAAGATTCAAGCAACGTAAAAAGATTAACGCTCTTGAAATGTGCCTACTGAGGATAAAACAGACTGCTCAACGCACTATCGTTTCCATTCTTAAAGAGCATCAAAACAAAAACTTTCGTCGATTGTGCAACAGCGAATTTTTAAGATGTTTGGATACATCATACGCAATGAAAGCTCTTTGGAACGTTTAGTGGTACAGGGAAGAGTAGAAGGACTACGTCTCGCGGCCAATCGCCAACCAGATGTACAGAACTCACTAAATCATCTTCGAAGTGTTCCCTCACTGAATGTACACGAACTGCCATGAATAGAGAGAGATGGAGAAATGTCGCAAAAGCCGCAACCAACCTGCCAGACGATCCATGACCACTACCACTCCACCAAGAGTATGACTGAGAAAAAGGAGAATATTGGATTTAGAGTAATGTCACTTTATTTTTCAAGTTACTCTCTGCAAGCCCTTTGAATTGGTACCTATTTTGAAGGAGTGTATTAAAACTAACCAGCTATTTACTTATGTAAATTTGCGCGAGTCCAAGTCGCTTATGACTGGTTAGAACTTATTTTATTCGATCCGAAACTCGATGGAATTGTGTAGTTTACGCGGAACTCCTATGGCCACCTTCCAGCTCCATCATCAGATCCCGACTGCCATATTGATCAAAGTACAAATCAAAGTACTCGTCATTACAAATCTAACGACACCAAAGACGAGAGGGTTGTGTCGTTTTATTGCGGAGTTCTTGTAGCCACCTTCCAGCTCCATCACCAGACCCTGCTTACCATTTAGGATCCAAGTACTCATCAATACAAATCAAATGAGCCCGAACTCGATGGGATTGTGTCGATTTCTTACGAAGTTCCTATGGTAACCTTCCAGCTCCATCATCAGAACCTGGTTACTATATGGGATCCAAGCACTCGTCAATACAAATCAAACGAGCCCAAATTCGATGGGGTTGTGTCGTTTAACTGCGGAGTTCCAATGACCACAATCCAGCTCCATCATCATATCCTGGTTACCATATAAGATCCAAGTACTCATCATTAAAAATCAAATGAGCCTAAAGTCGATGGGGTTATATCGTTTAATTACGGAGTTCTTATGGCAGCCTTCTAGCTCCATCATCAGACCCTGGTTACCATATAGGATCCAAGTACTCGTCAATACAAATCAAACGAGCCCAAATTCGATGGGGTTGTATCGTTTAACTGCGGAGTTCCTTTGATCACCTTCCGGCTCCATCATCAGACCCTGGCTGCTATAAAGGATGAAAGTACTCGTTAATACAAACTAAACGAGCCCAAATTCAATGGGGTTGTATCGTTTAAATGCGGAATTCCTATGATCACCTTCCGACTCCATCATCAGACCCTGGCTACCATACATGATCAAAGTACTCGTCAATACTAATCAAACGAGCTCAAACTCGGTGGGGTCGTATAGTTTAACTGCGGAGTTCCTATGACCACCTTCCGGCTCCATCATCAGACCATGGCTACCATATAGGATGAAAGTACTCGTCAATACAAACTAAACGAGCCCAAATTCGATGAAGTTTTGTCGTTTAAGTGCGGAGTTCCTGTGACCACCTTCCAGCTCCATCATCAGACCTTGGTTACCATATAGGATGTAAGTAGTCGTCAATACGAATCAAACGAGCCCAAATTCGATGGGGTTGTATCGTTTAACTGCAGAGTTCCTATGATCACCTTCCGGCTCCATCATCAGACCCTGGCTATCATACAGTATCAAAGTACTCGTCAATACTAATCAAGCGAGCCCAAACTCGATGGGGTTGTATTGTTTTATTGCTGAGTTCCTATGGCTACCTTCCAGCTCCATCATCAGATCAGCTCCATGTCATCATAATGTTGCATTGTCACCCGATTTACACATATATGTAAAATTTCAGCTCAATCGGTTGAAGATATCTGCTTCAAAATTGTGTTGCAAGATTTGAGCCGAACATACATAGTTACATACAGTGCAAGCTAATAGAAAGCTTGTAAAAATACACCAATTCGTGAGTTTAACTTTGTCCCACACAAGGAATTACTCCTGTATTGTGTATCTGTGAACGCACTATATACATATATTGGTTTTGGGTCTGGGTATCTTCTGTATCTTCACAGATACACAAAATACCCAGACCCAAAGCCAATATTATAGGCCATACAAACCTCTGTTACGTGCAGGAATTAAATCCGCGACAAGTAACGTAGCAACTAGTAGGTATAGTCCGCGGCAAATAAGATGAGCCCGTTGTTAAGATTACGCGCAGCCCCCGCTTCGATTGAGACCTGAAAATCTGTTACCTATATTACGCGGCCAATAAGTTGAACGAAAATGGCCGTTGTTGCTCAGCCATCGCTGTTCCGCACTTCGATTGTGACCCAAAAATCTTACTATTTTGGTTTAACTTATACGCCGCGTATTTTACGTGTAGATTCCACGATTCTCTGCCGTCGTATTGTAAGGGTTAACAGCGGCAGGCAGGGTCGAAGCCTGCCGGGGCCAAGGGCCGTTTTCTGAGAGGAAGGCTCAGCCCCGGCACTATAGGCAACGAAGGAACGGGGTAGGTTTTTAGTCAGTAAGATGATTTTACCTACCAAAAAAAAAAAAAAAAAAAAAAAAAAAAAAAGGGTTAACAGTGATTCCGACCTCACAAAGCTCACAAGTGGTACACAGCAGCGCATGCCGCTGGCATCTCGCACTCGACATGACAAGCGCCCGATCGGATCGAGATTTTCTGCGCGCTTCCCATTTCAGCGAATTATGTGCTCGTCCCCTATAATAGCGTTTGAAATTCACGTGTCGAGGCAATTTGAAGGGCGTTGCTAATCGGAGAGGAGGCAAACACGTTAGGAATGTAGTGCACACTTTCAATGATGGGTAGTCGTCGTCGTGTCATCGTCACCTTTAGGTTTTACTTTTTTTTAAATAATAGAATCATCTACTCCTATAATTATCCACATTCACGATCAAAACTTTTCTCCTTGGTCGTTTCAGTCAGTTGGCAGAGAGGTCTTAGTTATCATGGAGGCTTTTCGGAAGCATTCAGAGTACGCCGCACGACTTCCCGCCACTTTTGCTTCTTGGCAGTCATCCGGGCACACTCGTTCAATGAGCCGCTGTTGCAGTTGTTTTGGCTTCCAAGCTCCTGCCGAACCTAGGGATCCAGACGCCTCCTGCCAGAGGCTCTACGCGAGCATTATTCGGTCCATGACTGCAGTTCTCACCGAACATGGCCAGTTCGGGAAATTCCTGCACCGGATTCGAATTCTGGCATAGCAGTCAGTGCGACCAACTTACTAGACCAACAAGTCAGTTATCAAAGTCATTTGACTAAGCTTGCAGAAAACATATGTACAGGAAGTTTTGTTTACTTTATTCCAACAGCATCCCTGCACGAGTGCAACCCCTAAAAAGCTTTTAACCTCTACCTTTAGCGTTCTCCGACATGCTGGATTAAAAAATGTGGAAGCCAAAGTAGGTCAGTGGCAAGCATTGTAAAGGCGTCGAGGGTGTTAATCTACTCAATACGCCTGAAAGCTTGCCTCTACATGTTTTTAAAATTTTCATTTGAAGGCCAATATTAAAAACACTAAATATCATGTCGTAACGTCATCTCAGTGTCAATTAAAGTCCAAAATTTGGAAAAATGTAGAGATACGTATAACTGACATTTGTTGCGCCTAAATACGATGCGATAGATTTTTCTTTTTAATTTAATTTACAACTATACATTTTGTATGTATGTATTTTGTCAATGGATCTTAGTTACCTATGTGATAATTAAAAAAAAACTATTGTAATTATTAATTAATAATAATTCTATTTAATTTATAATATTGAGAGAAATGGATTGCGGATTCACGCACAGGACCGTTCATGATGGCGACATTTGAGGGAGGCCTATGTCCAGCAGTAGACGTCTTTGGGCTGAAATGATGATGATAATGATACTTGAATGTATAATTCGAGATAATGTTTGGGGAGAGCCTATCCAACGTCAAATATACTCGTAATAAGGTCTTTTAAATCAAGAAGTTCATATTTGCGGCTTCCTGCATGAAGATTATCACATCACACTAATATTATAAAGTTAAAAATTTATATAGTGTTATACACTGTTTATACACTGTTTTTTTTTTTAGGTGGGGTTCGACCCAGCTTTACCCCTATGGTTTTACTGATATCTCCTGAGGCGCACGTGAAACACTACGCGCCGTCAACGACTTGGGCTCGGTCCGGACGGCTACCGGACGGTCGGACGGCGAGCTACACATTGCTCACCGTCCGCAAGCCCGCGCCTACGGTGGCTTGAAACCGAGATGGACTGAGAAATCTTGCTGATCATGAATTAAAATCAGTTAGTGGTATTGTAAAAGTCACCGAAAAAGTATTTATATTTTTTTTTAAATCCACACTTTCCATAAAATAATAAGTTGCACGTATGTAGAATTTTCTTTTGTACAAGGTTATTGGGTTACGAGATTTATTCACGGCAAGACGTGTATGGGACCGCGAAAGTGTGACCTGTTTTACCTGAGAAAGCGTAGACAGAAACTCAAGGGATGAAAAGTTAAGTTGAGTAAAAAGATGTTTAGTAATATGTATAAAAAAGTAAACTTCGCGTCGCTTAATTATTGCAGGTAGGTTATGTTTCGAGTAACCAACAACCCAGTATATTTAGACAATGACTATTTGTACTCCAACTGTTTAGGTACTTAACTAAATATAAAAAATCTTCACCTGTCTTTTATTAATTTTTAAAAATTGTCTAATAATGTTATCCAAAAATTTTTACAATTAACTGTTTACCTAAACCGTTATTAGGTAATAAACTAAATTTAAATAACCTGTGTATGTCTTCTATACATTTTTTTTAAATAAAAAGACATAGCAAGATTGTTTACGTTTAGTTAAGTACCTAAACAGATAGAGGGTAGCAATCGTTAACTCTTTGAAAAAAAGTGTTTTTTTTTTCATTATGGATAGGCTCACAAGAATTGACAACTACCTCACCTGAGATGGTAAGAGATGATGTGGCCGACGATGAAGCATTTGCCTAAAAAACACCTATTCAATCTTGACTTAAAGACCCCTGGTTGTAGCTATCAGGAAACAGACTCCGGCAGAAAAAGGAATTCCACTCCTTAGCCATACGCACAATAAGTTTGAAAAGAGTGTCCATGGAGTTTCTTGCACATTCTTCTTAGAGATCTAGGATTTGGAATGTGCAATTAGCATCATTTTTTCTGACAGACTGACTTTTTGACTTGCCAAAAGTGCCTTTAAAGGGTTTATTTGAAATAAAATGCTTTGAATGTTTGAATCTTTAAGTGTATTACCAAAACACTTTGTAAGTATGGATGGAATATCCACCATGTACCGATGGCGCAACGCCGTACGTCTAGTGGTCCGATTATGGAACGGCGCACACCCCCCCCCCCCCCTGAAATGTAAACGATAGACAACCGAGAGACTAGCAAATCAGCGTCGATGCTCAAGACTTTGGGATTATACTTCTATTCAAGTTGAATCATACACGAAACAGTGAACAAAGAAAAACTATAAACAGATAAAAACTGGAAATAAAACCCTTTAAAACGGTCCAAAATAACGTTATTATGCCGTCTTCGCAGCAACCTTATATTATAATCAGAGCACTATAATATCATAAAGGTTCCCTAATACCGTACGTATATATAGGTATGAACTTATAGTGAGGTAAATTTTGATGGGAGGGCCGAAGGGACCATTGTTGTCGCTACTTAGGATTAGTTAGAATCACCAGCCACAACGTCTCATGTTTATGAAACAGACGTTAAATTACTTCAAAGTAACTTTGTTCTCATGTGGTTCGGTTTGGAATTTATTGTAATTAAAGTTAGTTTCTTCCTTACAATAAATCAAATATAAACGTAAGTGTAATTTACTCCCTCTGCCGGCGACACCTCAGGCGTTTGTAGTCACAAGACGATTACCGTCCACCGTAGGTGCGTGTTAGTGGACGGTGAGCCATAAGCAGCTCACCGTCCGGCCGTTTAGTAAGGAACAAGCTCGGGTCGATGAGGCGTTGTGTTCCACTTGCGCATCAAAGAGATGTCAGCAAAATTTATGGGGCCAGTTAGGACCCCCGCCTGCTATGGTCACGGATTGTTGGAACGAGTTACCGCTACCCTCGTTAAAAACGAACTGCAAAAATACTGTGGATTTTAGGTAATAAAAGTCTGACACTTATTCCCGCTCCACCCAGAGCGGGAAGGAGAGTTATTTGATGTTTTCACACCTAAAAAAAAGGAAGAAGGTAAACGTCATTATGAAAAATACCTACCACAGTTTGACAGTTCATCGTATTGGACAAGAATGTAATAACTATATATGACTTTTTTTTTACATCCTACCAACATACCAAAAAATATATTACTAAAATAAGCCATCTCTTACTATATTGCAATAGCAAAATGGAAATTCCAGTCATATAAAATTAATCATATTAGCGTAAACTAAAACGGAACTAACTCGCTAAAACAAAGAGGATATATCCTAAGTAGCTCGCTGGATTAACAAGTTTAACCAGAGCGGAGGAAATTTCGCTACACTTCAATATCGCTCTAGGAACCCAAAAAGTGGTATCTCAATTTTTTTCTAAAATTCGTTTTTTTGCATAGCAATGCTTAAAACACTCCGCATCGAAACGTCTACCCAAAAAAATATTCTAAAATTGTAAAAAGACATGCATAATTATCTACTAATAGTTAAGTTACTACATGCATAATTATACTAAGATAATTATAATGGCGAAAGTAAATTTAAGACTTAGTAGTGGGTGAATCCGCTAGAAAAAGCTATAATAATAATACATTTATTGCATCTTCCAGGCAGGGGCCATAGACTATATAATTCTTGGTAATCAGTCCTTCTATATCTTTATTTTCCATATGTCGCAATAGTTTCCCACAAACCGGGGTTTGTCCTTGGGTACACTTGCATAGCGCGTAAGGGGATAATCGTCGGTTGGTACTACATTCCATGAAAAGTGTCTAAGGGGCCTCTGCGTGTTGGCTTCGGCCCCTCGTACATTATGAAAAGGTCCAGGACTCCAAAGTCTTATTAAAATAGAGATAAATAAATACATTTAATGTCCTTGACCTTTTGAAGGAGTATAAGGGACCGAAGCCAGCTCGTAGGGTCTCCTAGGACATTTATTGAATCATTGTTACAATTTTTGCCTGAAATTATAATAATCTAATAACTACAGGTAAATATAGGTCTGTAACTATTAGTGAGATTCAATAATGTAGGTCCACCTGTATTTTGAGGACCGAAGTGTCGATTTTGGTAAATTAGTTACTTTTCGCCACTTGAGTTAATTAAGAAAGTGAATAGATACAAACAATAATGAACAATAAATTTGAAAATTTAAATAAATTAAGAAAAGTATTTTTTTAGTTTTAGAAGTTTGCGGAACATAGTGTTAAGTCCTACATACCACCATTGAAAAGAGAGAATCCTTCGATGAGACGGGTGTTATGTCTGATCTCCTGATACAAGAGATTACTTTAGGCTGTTGGATATATTCAAATTGTTCGAAGAAATCTAATTACGCGTTGCAGAATTTCGAAGTTTATATAATATTTGGCCCCTAGGTGTCACTTGTAAGCTTCAATTGCAAGTCAAACATAGAACTATGTCTTATTACGCATATTCCATTTACATAAACCTCTTTTTCTCGAAACTCACTTTCTTTGAGTTACCACTGTTTGGCTTCCGAGGGTCGAATAAATTAGTTAAGAATCCGTTGAACTTCATCGTCTTAAACAAGCTAATATTAAAATTCGTGTACCGCTTAGTTTTCACGGCCTTGTTATTTGTCACTCAGTAAACTTACCTAGATGGTACCCGTTCCTATTATAAATCACTAAAACTAATAACGGTTTGGTAGACCTAAGCCGCCTTATTTTAAATGCGACCTAATATAAATTTTACGGTGACATATATTATATCTACCTAAGAATTTATATCTACCAAGCCACTGTAAACTATGCACAAATAACGTCAATACGTCAGACACAATTGAACAGAAAATTCCAACAAAATGGGTTAAGTAAATTGGATCGCGAAATCTAAGTTCTCCAGCGCCTGAAGAAATGCGCTACGATGACAACCTGACATCCTCGCTTCCTAACGACGTGCCATTGCGATCAAGTCGAGTTTACGCTGAGACAGCTCGAGATAAATTGCACAACGTTTTCTACATTTTCAAATGGTAGCATTGAAATAACGTTACAAAATCGCCATATCAACTGCAAGCCTAAAGTCGTGTTCGCACGTACGAACATAGCCTTGCATGATACACAATGACTTGGTTCACACGTGCTTACCATTATGGGCGCCTAAAAAATTTGCCGCAACGTGCTACGCGACGGCATCGCAGGGCGGCCGCAGCGTTGCCGCCGCGGTGCTGTTTTTTCATATAAACAAATGACGCTCGGCCGTAGCGCGGTTGTAGCACGGCAGGCGCACGTTTTTATTTATATGGAATAACAAGCAGCGCGGCACGTTGCGACTAATTTGAAGACCAACGATCAACTCACAATACTAATTTTAAGTCGTTTTATGGTATTGAGTCGGGATCAACATTTAGAGACTTTCCTCAAAGGAGAGTTTTGGCCGAAAGGTGTTGTGTATCGACGACTTCGTGGAAGAATACCAACCTCACACCGAAATACGACACCGACACTTCGTGTGTAATGATGAGTGTGATGTGTATGAGTGTATATGTATAGTACATTATTTGTGTAGGTTGTCTATGGGTCTTAGTTGCCTGATAATAAACAATTATTATTAGTAGTTCTAACGAACATCGAACAGTATTCGTCAAACATGTTTTTCCGTTCCCTGAAGCGTGCAGCCGTCTCCTTCGCTATCATCACTAAGTCGCAGAAGGATTCAATGGCATTGCCTAAAAAAAAAGATTACTAAAAAATGCAATGAAATATCTGAACTTGGACTTTAATTCTTTTTGAATTTGTATATGTGTCATGTTGGCTAAATTGAGCTTTTGCTTTTTGATGGAAAATCATCAAAGAACTTCACCTGCGTTTGGAAGGAGTGAGAGAGCGTCTGACTTTTACTGGTTTAAAACTCACCTTTTTATCCCTAGAGTATGTTCCTATTATCACGTGGGCGAAGCCGCTGAAAGCACCTAGTTCTATATAATTCTACCCAAACACGATTCCAGTTCAGCGCAAAGGATTTATATACTACATTTATGTCTAGATTTCTAGGTACATTTCTAGAACGTCTGAGTAAAGCCTCCTTGTAGGTAAAATGTAGGTTGCAAGGAAAGCTTTTCTCTAAGAATATTCTATCGTCTCGCAGTAAGCGTTTAGAAAATGATATGCGCATTGAATAAGAATTTGTAAAATGCGATTCAGGAGTAATACGAGGGATCTGTGTATTTGTAAAATCTGTCCTCGTAAGATATGGGTACGGGTACCATTTTAATCTGATTATTTATTTATTTACCCATACTTACAAAGCGTTTTGGGAACACAATCATTATGCGTACAGCTAAGGAGTGGACTTCACTGCCAGTCTGTATTTCCTGTTAGCTACAACCTAGGGGTATTTAAGTTAAGAACGAATAGGTTACTGCTAGGCAAGCTTACTTCATAGTCGGCCACATCATTGCTTACCATCAGGTGAGATAGTAGTCAAACGCGAACCTATCCATAAAAAAATATTAGAATAACTCTCTGAAATAAAACTGTTAGGCTGTTTTTAATATTATGCGGATTTCATAGAAAGAAGACAAGATAGAGAGAGAATTTCAAAAGGCAAAAAAACTCTTCCCGCGTGCATATTGTACGAATTACAATAAATACTTGTATGATATGAAAAGAACATTTGCAGTGGTTACGCATGCGGAGCAAATCCGCATGCGTGATGAAATCCGCGCCATAATAAAAACACCCTTATCAAACTGTTGGTATACCAACACGTTATAATTATATTAATACTAAGTAATAAATATTCAAACCATTTTCTTTTGAACAAACCATTTAATTACTTTTCCCACTTTAGGGTGGAGTGAGAGGGCGTGTCACACTTATACTGACTAAAACCCGCATACGTCCTTGAGTTGCCTTTGTTCTGTACCTCAAAAGGAAAAAAACGGAACCCATATATGATCACTTTGTTGTCCGTCTGTCTATCAAGACCCTTTATCTCAAAAACGTGAGGAGGTATCGAGTTGAAATTAAAACAATATATTCAGGTCTGCGAACCCTTGAAGCTGTAAAAATCAAACTTTTAAGTTAACGGAAAAAAGACACGACCGTTTATGTTGCAAAAAACGTATATTTCGATACTCTCAAGGGAATCAAAATTCATAGGGCACTTCCCGTTGGCCTGAAATTTGGCATGAGGCAAGGTCATAAAACACAAATACAAGAATAAATCTGAAAATTGTAAATATGCAGCTGCGTCACGAAAAAAAAAATTCGATTCGGAAAATATCTTCGAGACTTGATTCGAGAATTTAACTATTTGCAAAAGATATTTTGTACGCACTTACCTTTTTCTTTTTACCTTCGTTTGCTTATCAAACACAAACCGTTGTATAAATTTCATTGACCAATCTCCCGAACACCTTTATCTTTTCAATTCGGTGCCGTTCTTTCCTCACAACATATAACGCACAACTTGTTCAAGCTTGGCTTCGAGGTATCAAGAAGCGAGTGCTCGTTTCTATTGAGCAGAACAACGGCGCAAGGCTTTCAACAGTTTAATTAGTTATAAGGATCAATTTACGTGTACGTCTCTCACTCCATCATTGTTTGCAACCTGCGCAATACACATTGACTATCCCTAAAATTTCCCAACAAAACTAGAAGGCCATACCCAACTTCAGTAACTGCGCTTCATCTGAAATTACCATCATAACTGTAGTATTTTCTCGTTTCCGTAGAGCAAGTCTTGCGGCTACTCGACTAGAACTCGTTCAGAAATAGCTGTTCTATCGATTAACACCCGTAGGTAAACTTCATTCTAGTTCAAATCGCTACAATTAGACATCAAAGACAAGCCTATATTTCATTAGGATTGCTTCTTTGTGCAGAATTAGAAGCTATTCTTGGTATTTTATCTATTTTACCTTGGCCAGAGGATAACCAATACAACAGCGTAGCTATGACGCCAGTTTTTTGGACACGTTACCAATCAATCTACATTAATTTTTCGACGCCATACTCTAGTTTATCTTTACGTTCCTGGTTCGATACCGTACAAGGACCAATGTGATTTTTTTAAATCACATGTAACCATAGGGGCCCAACAGGGTCGAAGCCAACAGATGAAAGGAAGATAAGGGCCTAGTATGAAAGGCAACGAAGGAACAGGAGTGGATTTTTAGTCAGTCTGACACTATCTCCCACACCGCCCAAGGGCAGGAGATGTCATTGGTTGATTTACCCACCTGAAAAAAAAATACTTTTATAAGTTTACTCTTGCCTCGGAGAGTACTTAAAGCCGTTGGTCCCAGTTGTCATTTTTAGATCTATGACAGTCGTTACAGTAGGTAGTCAAACAACATCAGTATATCCAAGGAGTACTGTATTGCCTAGTAATGGAGTTGTGGAGGTCTGATAGGCTGTCGCTTCATGTAAAACCCTAGGTTCATATCCAGCTGCACAGGGACTACGGTTTTTTTTTTTTGGGTAGGTAAAATCATCCAATGACAAATCCCGCCCTTGGGTGGGGCGGGAAATAGTGTCAGACTTTTACTGACTAAAAACCTACCTTTCCGTTCCTTGCCTTTATCCTGGGGCCCGTGGTGACAGTCTCACATAACCTTTGGCCCCAGTAGGCTTCGGCCCTGCTGGACCCCTACAGTTTGCTGACAACTCCTTGAGGCGCGCGGGAACGGTGCGCGCCGTAGACGACCTGAGCTCGGACCGGTCTGTTACCGGACGGACGGACAGCGAGCTACCCATTGCCCACCGTCCGCGAGCCCGCGCCTACGGTGGCCGGAAATCGGGATCGGAAACCCGGCGGCGGCGGCGGCGTGTGCGCCTTTGCCTAATGCGGTCGGCCTCCTCCTTTGCTAGCATTACTGCTTCGCAAAAGGAGGCGACCGCCTGCCACTCTTCCTCGCTCCGGAGCATGGCTTGAACCAAACCCCGGCGCGAGAGATCGCCGCTGATCGCCCCCACGAGGACACGGCGATGCTCTTCCCAAGCGGGGCACACCTCGACTGTGTGCTCCACCGTGTCCACCGGGCGGTCCGCACAGTGGCGACACCCGGGCGTCGTCTCCGCACGAATCTTGTACAGGTACGGACCGAACTTGCCCTGTTCGGTCAGCACCTGCGCCAAACGGAAGGTGACGACGCCGTGGGGCCTTTCCAGCCACACAGGGACTACGGTAGTACTTGTATAAACTGGTAGTCGAGAAAAGGCGAAGAAGATGCCTGATGAAGAAATTAATTTCGTATATGCGTAAATTAATTTGAGTTTAAAAAAAAAGTATTTTATTTTATCTTTACAAAGTTTCATGTACCGCATCGACCCTCCACGGGATTAAAAAGATCAAAATTGACCGTTTTATTTTTATGTTTTGTTATTCTATGCAATAGAAAGATAGCAGTTGGAATGTAAATATCTCACAATATATTCGTCGCATTCGTCTCCCGAAATCGGGCGAAGTACATTTCAACGGGTAGCTGAATTCACAAAAGAGTCAAAGAATATAGACGACTTCAAAACTCATGTGTTACTTTTAACCACGGTACAAATAAAAGAGGTTCAATCATTGCACTTCATACATATTGCTTATATGTAGTATTTATAGATTTCAGACACGTCCTTATGCCTTGATCACACGTACCGAGCAAATGAGTGAGACAGTGCTCTCGACCGACGACTCGGTACGTATAAACTTAGCGCCGAGTGCTCGGCCGAGTGCTTATCTCTACAACTCGCTTATATCGCTGTCTCGACCGAGCAACATTTTGCTGTCTCGCCCTTTTACTTGGTAGGCATAATGCTTTGATCACACATAGCGAATTTTTCGGGTATTTGCGAGGCGTCCTTAGTATTAAATCTAATTATTTGATTATCTTTCCTAAATCAAATCTGACCCACACTAAACAATCGACATATTGTCAGGGCCTACTCCACTAAACTTGGCGTTGTGACGAACTCACTTGGCAGTCAGTTATCTTCGGGAGTGCTCGTGGGCAATCAACGCGTTCAAACTAAACATTCGGACGGCGTTTACTTCACTATTTAAATCTATACATATTTTACATTTTCTTTCGAAGTACCACAAATGTTTCTGTATTATTTAGCAACTATCGACACGAAAAGATACCAAGATTAAGCCTCTTTCAATGATAAAACAAATATAGTCCGAATGTGTAAATACTTGAGGTACAAAACTACACGAATTTACATCACAATCACAATATTTACTATAAGTTGGGTAATTTGGATAATAAATAAAGCGACTGAACTGCACTCGACAATAAAAACAGCCAAAAACACAAATTCCACAAATTGATACCGATTCTAAATTTGAACAAGTACTCCATGCATCCAGAACAAATTTTCTGCCAGCCTGTATGATATAAGGTTTCTTTAAACAGGCAACCTTTTTTTTATTTGATAAGACTTCGTTTGTAGATTTTTTTTAAATCTTTTTTTAAAGAGTTTTAGATCCTCAATAAGAGTATATATATTGTTACGCCGTGAAAATCAAGAGTAGCACCAAATAATTAAAACGCATTGCTGTGAGAAGCTTCAAGAATAGAAGTATGTACCTAGGTCTGGCAAGTTCTAGAAAAGTCCGCCATAAAGTAGTAGGAACTAAATTATTATTAGAGTAGGTACTTAGGTAGTTGATAAGTGATTTTGTACCTTCCGCCTTAAACGATAGAGTCAAAATTTGTATGTGTCGTAAGTCATAAGGTTTCTAATAATAATGTATCTATTGCTCCGCGATGCGACTCTATTGTTCTGGAATGACCTTGAAACGTCTTCATCTAAAATTTTCCTGGCTCCGCATATAAATACCCGCCCCCGACTAGAAGCCAGTCAGTTTGAATTCGTCTGCGATTCAAGTGTGATCTACGAGTACCAAAGCGAAGTGATTAGTCATTCTATCTGACGACCCAAGCGATACGGAAACGGAACTCTATTGTTTTGGACCAAGTTGATCGGAACGATTTGTTATTGTCCTCTTACTAGAAGAGGACAATAACAAATCGTTCGACCGGCATTTAATTACTCAAATTCGTAACAATATATTGGTACGGAAATAGCTTAGGTGCCGAAACTTTTGGTGCGGAAAAATTGGTGCCGAAACAGGAATATTTCTTACAGCTAGGTTCTGGATCGATTCTTCAAAGCGAACTTAGCCAAATTTATTATGGAGATTATTTTATCTGATACTGAGTTCGATAAATTTATGTTATGCGAGTCAATTTGTGTTCTGAGCAATTGATTCTGAACACATCTCATTAAAATATGTGTCCTCATTTTCATTATTTTGTTTGTACTACCTGTATTCATCAAATACAGACAAATGTCAAACACTAAACACCAACATATAAGTACCTAACTACAGGGCCTCATGAATATGACTCTCGGTTATAGACAGCATCTGTCGATCTGCCGAGAACTTCTACTGTGTTGTGAAGTAGAAGTTCGAACTATAAGTAAAGCGTTGTTACAGAGCTTTCCTCCTTAACTTTTCACGAAAAGCAGTTTTAACTTTCAAAGTTTAAATATATGGATATTTTTGTAAGTGCATGGTTAAGTTTTGTTCGTAGCCTAAGTAGGTGAGCATTGTAATATGCGGAATTCTGTAGTTTGAGTTCCGATAGCAAAAGAATTAGTTGAAATAGAATAGCGAATAGTGTGGAGTTGATTTAGAATATCGAGTCTGTCAAGCTTTATTAACAGAAGTGAATGGAGGAGGTGATAGAAACAGAGACAATCCTCACGTTCTAAACCTCGCAGGAGACGCCTCGGGCGTTAAGAGTCGCAAGGGGATTCCCGGGCCCAATAAGGGCGGGTTTATGGACGGCGAGCAATGGGTAGCTCACCGTCCGAAACAAAGCAAACTCAAGTTGGCAGTACGTTGTATTCCACCCACGCCTTAGACAGCTGTTAGTAAAAAGAATAGGGTCTACTAGGCTTGTTCAAAAATGTTACTGCAGACCTGGAACATAGAAGGTAACTGTTTATGCTGTTTCTAAGCGCGATAGATTCATTTTTAGGGTACTGTACCTCAAAAGGCAAAAAGGGAACCCTTATAGGATCACTTTATTGTCCGTTTGTCTGTCTGTCTGTTGTTTATCTATCTGTCTGTCAATACCCTTTATCTCGGAGATGCGTGGAGGTATTGTGATGAAATTAAAACCGTATACTCTACTCAGGTCTGCAGTCCCTTACAGATGTGAAAAAAATCAAACTTCTAAGTTAACGGCAAAAAGATACGGCCGTTTATGTCGCAGAAAACGTATATTTCGACACTCTCAAGGGAATCAAAATTCATAGAGCACTTCTTTAGAAACCTGAAATTTGGCATGAAGCAAGGTATCATCAGTACAGGAATAAATCTGAAAACCTTCGAATCTTTGATTCTTTAGGAGAACATAGCTCGAAGAATCGTCAAACTTAAGTGGCAGTGGATAAGGCACATAGCCAGTAGAACAAATGGTTTATAGGAACGAAAAGTTCTGGAGTGGTGCCTACGTACCGGAAGATGCAGCGTTGGAAGGCCTCCCACAAGGTGGACCGATGACCTAGTGAAGGTCGCAGCAATCCGATGGATGCGAGACACACAGGACCAGTCATTATGGCGACACTTGAGGAAGCCTATGTCCAACAGCGGACGCCTTTCGGATGAATTGATCGTTAATGACAATGAAGTTTTGATTCTAGAATATACTAAAAATTATCCCTCACCGGTTTGAACAGCAATAGCGATAAAATAAATTTCCTCAAACACAAGTTACGTAAACATTCCCGTCTCTACGTAATACCCGCTAAAACTTTGGTGATATATTGACATTCCACCGCGCCCGTACCAAAGGTTTCCCAAAGTACCAGAAGTCATGTCACGTATCGTTTAATAGGCTTCAGCCATTAAATACTGGTTCAGTGCTAAAGTCAACATTTTACTAAAAGCTCTTATCTATAAGTAAACACATGTAGAGTAAAACCGGGATAGATGCCACAGGAGTATACGTGCTCCGATTGTCATTAGTTAATGATTGGTCATCATCATCATTTTCCTGCAATTGTCTCATTTTTCCTGGGGTCGACACGATTTTGTCTTCCATTCGGTCCTGTCATGCTATTACTAACTCCTTTTTCTTTCATAACAATAATCACACAATCTATTGATCATTCCTTTGGCCTCCCTCTCCCTCTCCATCCATTCACAAGTATACTCATAATACTTAAGGATTGGTAATTATTCCATTTTATTTATGTATTGAATTTGGTTCCTCAAACTGTCACTAAATAGACCACATGGTACCTCATGGCACATGAAAGAAACTGTTTAAAAAAATTGCAAAATAAATGTATTGTTTCTCAGTGGGTGGTGAATAAATGTATCTATACCAAATGTACTCGTAATTTATATGGACTATGCAAAAGGATCCATCACCAGACACTGCTAACTGAAAAATACCCTGAACAAGTGGCTAAGCCTAATTTGTTTCTGAAGAGAGCTGGGCTAGCTGGAAAGGAACCCGCTGAATAATATTCGCAATGGGCCACGCACAATGGTTCATCATGGTCTGAGTAGACCATGATGAACAGAAACCCAACTCCAATAGAATAGAATGGAATAAAGGTCCCAAAATAAGAGATTCGTCAAAATCGTTTATACTCTAGAAATATCAAAATAATGTCTTTTTTCTTTCGTTAATTTATAGACAGTAACTAAAATACCCGCCAGTTTAAAAAACAAAATAAATTACTTTTTGCACAGACAAAGTTATTTCACAAAGTGTGGCATCTATTACCCTATTGCTTTTTTATATATACTTTACATATATGCTTACCCTATTGTTTTTTTAGAGTTCCGTACCTCATAAGGAAAAAACGGATTCGTTATAGGATCACTTTGTTGTCCGTCTGATTGTCGGTCTGTCAAAACCCGAACACGTGAAGGTATCGAGTTGAGATAAAAACCATATTCCTACTCATGTCCGCGGTCCCTAAAAGCCGTGAAAAAAACAAACTTATAAACTAACGAAAAAAAAAATACGGCCGTCTATGTTGCAAAAAACGTATTTCGACACTCTCAGTGGATTCAAAATTCATAGGGACTTCCCGTTGACCTAGAACCCTGAAATTTCGCATGAAGCAGGGTCTCATAGCACATATATGTATATGGGATAATCTGAAATTTGTGTAGTTACGTCACAAAAAAAAACTTTTTTCTATTCGGAAAAATCTTCGAAATTCGATTCGGGAATTGAGTTATTTTCATAGATAGATTTGTACGGAACCCTCAGTGCGCGTGTCGGACTCGTACTTGCCCAGTTTTATGTAAAGTAGGCAATCGAGGAATGAATACTAATTTGTTTTTGTTTAAGGAGCTTGTATTAACTGCTGTTACATTTTACATGCCCGATAAGATTTACTACACAAGTTATTATGGGTTTTGTTTCGCGTTCGTAATCATTTATTCTAATACAAATAGTATTTGTTCACTTTAACTTTGTTGTTTAAATCAAATAAACTGCTCCTCTACGGCTTATCTACACTCCATTTGCAATATGATTAGACATTTTATCAAAACTTTTTTACTGTTCGTTCAACCGACTATGATTTCTATTCCGTAGGCATAAGGATGGTATATAAAGCAAAAACGTGGCTACAATATCAACTATTTACTGCAGCCGCCATATAACATGCTACCAACGTAATAAAAGTCAATATTAGTTGAACGGACAGTAAAAAAGGTTATAGATAAAGAGTAGAGGGAGAACAGTACGGTCTCCTTCGTAGGCGATTCAACGCGAACGCGATAGCAAAGCGACGCGGCGCAAAATGGAATAAACATTGTATTTGTATTTCGGACTGGTGTCCGCAACTCCACGACCAAGTGTAACAAACATTTCATCTCTTTTTGTGGTGGCCTTCATGACCAACCACACGTGGGGGCGGAGTGGTAATGAGCGAAGCGAAGCCGGTCCCATCAATTTGATTAATATTTTTAGATAAGTAATTTCGAAAAAAGAAACCCGTGATCCCAGAACGCAAAGGGTAACTGAATTCATTGGACGATTTCCAACCTCAAAAGAAAATAATTCACTAACATGCTAAAAAAATTGCCTACACTCCATGCCTACAATCCATAAACAAAACAATTATTACTTAATTTCCTGCCAAAGCCTCCAATTACATTCAGAGATCCAAAGAAATATCACGACAATACATAGCAATATTTGTACACTCACACAAGACAATTCAGATTTATGCCATCGCATTTACACTTCAAACAATATACAGTAAATTCCAATCTTTCAGAGGGCGCTGAATGAATGCCAGATGATTTCTCTTTGTATTCGAAGCTATGTGGAACACTTTTTTCAAGCATCTTAATTTTTTTTTTTTGACTCAAGATTGTGTGAGAGATGAAGCTGGAAATAATTTCCTGATAATCTCTTCGTTTTACTTTGTAAAAAAATCAAGACGGTAATGTCAACTTTTTACATCAAGGATCGGTAAGAACTCATACACACGAGCGGCATGTTGCCGGAATGCTGAGGAAATCAGCAGCTGTTGACGCGTCGACGGCGGCACTTTCCAATAAATGAAGATTAGCGACAGCTGTCGTGTGTGTCAAGTGTCAGTGGGTTGACGTCTGTCACCACCCTGCGTCGACGGCTACAGTTACCTCTACTGTAGGCGACACGCCGCTCATGTGTACGAGTTCTTAACAACCACCCATTTCAAATACAACAAAACTCATTATTTAATTTTTATTTGCCTGTCTAATGGGCCTACCACAGACTTTACACATACTTGCGTGTGTGTGAGTGGTAAAGCTCATACAGATATTACATGTCACGGAACACTATGTAAAAACACGGTGTTGTATACAATGTGTACAATCTGGCCTGCACAGGCAAACCTGTGCGTGAGGTAGGCACATAAGTGTCGTAATAACGACCAGATCAGTGCGTCTCACACCAGCAGACTCGCGACTGTAACCAGGTCATCGATCTATCGTGTGAGAAGCCTTCCAACGAAAGCTATATTGGAATATCTATTTAAGAATCGGGAGTGAAATTTCATTGAATAACTCCACCCTCTCTGAAAAAAAAGTGTCAGTCGTTTACTGACTAAAATGACAACGGAAACTCTATCGTACAATTTCACAAACCTGCAGACATCTACATCACATTTTTTACTTTATAAGAAACGAAAACAAGCATGCAAACATAACTTGTATCGACCATAATTAAATAAGTTTTCCGACAACAGCAGTTCAACAGAGAAAGGTTCTAGGAAAAAGATTTCAGCTTTTGTTACATCTGAAGTACGACATTAATAAGGAATGGAGGAGGAGTATTTTATGTAACAATATACAAAGTATATTCAAAGCTTCGACAATAGGTATTTTATGTATGAAAAGTATGTACGCACTTCCTTTCACAGTGAACCATACTTGAAATGTGTATAGAATTCCGACTACACAATTTTTAAACACATTTCAAAGATTGTAAATGAGCTTTCGGCGAAAATATTTATACGTAGATATGTCTTATTCAGTAAGACCAGTTCGACCTCCTAGAAATAAGATTTATGTTAACGACATCCGAAAAGTTAATTTTTCTCATCAATATGATTTCAACCGAAAGACGTCATATTTTGGACATAGGCCTCCCTCAAGGGTCGCACCCATCGGATTCCCACGACCCTCACCATGTCATCAATCCACCTTATGGGAGGCCAGTAATGCTAGTAAAGGAGGAGGCCGACCGCCTTAGGCAAAGGCGGACACGCCGCCGCCGCCGCCGGGTTTCCGATCCCAATTTCCGGCCACCGTAGGCGCGGGCTCGCGGACGGTGGGCAATGGGTAGCTCGCTGTCCGTCCGTCCGGTAACAGACCGGTCCGAGCTCAGGTCGTCTACGGCGCGCACCGTTCCCGCGCGCCTCAAGGAGTTGTCAGCAAACTGTAGGGGTCCAGCAGGGCCGAAGCCTACTGGAGCCAAAGGTTATGCGAGAGTGTCACCACGGGCCCCGGGACAAAGGCGAGGAATGGAAAGGTAGGTTTTTAGTCAGTAAAAGTCTGACACTGTTTCCCGCCCCACCCAGGGCGGGATTCGTCATTGGATGATTTTACCTACCACAAAAAAAAAAAAAAAAAAAAAAAAACCTTATGGGAGGCCTTCCAACGCTGCGTCTTCCGGTCGCCACTCCAGAACCTTTCGGCCCCAACGACCGTTCTGCGAGCAATGTGTGTGCCCTACCCGCTGTCACTTAAGTTTGACAATTCTTCGGGCTATGTCGGTAACTTAGATTGCGGATATCTTAATTCCTAATGCGATTACATAAGGAAACTCCGAGCACAGCCCTTTCATTCTTTATTAGTACAATCTTTTTACAGTGGAAAATCTAAAATGTATATTACTTAATCAATATTTAAAGCTCCACGTTGGACTCTTGCAGTAGGTATTCCCAATTCCAACACAAACTACATACAGTCAATAAATTCCACCTAACCGTAGTAAATACGTTAATTTTTAAGTATCGACAAAAACGTTCATCGGCTACAAATCTATCGTGAGCGCTAACAAGTCAATAGCAGACGGTACAAAGTGGAGGGCAGTTCGCTGACTTGTTGCTCCACCGCCAGGGTAATCAACTCGAACACGAACAGCTCGCTATCATTTATTAACCTTAGTTCGTATGAGTTGGTGAACTCCTCATATTAAATGAACGTTTGAATGCATGGTAATAATCCTCTCGACCGAATTTCAATCTCGGTGGCCAATCTTGTTAGAGATTTGCCAAGTACGCAGGAGATATTATTCGTATGCGAAAACACAGGTTCCTTCACTCTCATAGTCCAATAAGACGGCCATCTACACGACAGGAGAGAGATCAGACGCAAGAAAGAAATATCGAAAGAAGGAAAGACAAAGAAAATATTTTATTTGGCATTCGTAGATAGGAGGTACACACAGTGTAGAAACAACATATAAATATTTAAAATAAAACTAAAATTATTTGTCTCACGGCTGCGCCAAATAGATCCATGTGGTGTTCACTAAATCACTATTTAGGGATTTGGATTTATAAATTAAACAACAAAATTATCAGTAAGTAGGCACAACTAGAGAATGACGTGTGGTCGGCCTCGGGTATCGATGGCGAGTGCTCACGACGTCACACTTCAGTTGGTCTACATTTATTGAGTATACCACATCTCTTCCTTTTTATAAAATGATTTAGATTTCAAGATATTTAGCACTCAGATGATAATTTACAATATTAACTAGTTCGGTTTTCAAGTTCAATTACAGTATTAGGATTTTTAAAGTATATGCCACATGATTTTTATTTTATTTTTTTATATGCCACATGTCTTCCTTTTTTTTTTATCAAGATTTTAAATTTAATTACAATATTTAGCATTTAGACGCTAATTGGGTATTGAAGTGCAATTACAGCATTTAAAATTTAGAAATTAAATGCGTTTAACATAAATTTTACTATGTTTCGTACGAGTATTAAAACATGCTTTAAGTTTTAAATTACAATATACTATGTTATACAGTTAAACATTCGAGTTTTTAAGTACAATTTACTATATTTTGCAGTTAAACATTCGTCTAGTTTTAAAGTACAATTAATTATGTTTTGCAGTAAAACATTCGTTAAGTTTGAAAATACAATAATCTTATTTTAGATTTATTAATATAAAATTAATACATTTAAGTAGCATTAAAGTAATAATGCCAATATTTAAATGATATTATGTTTATTTTGCAAGTAACGTTTTTTTTTTAAAAAAAAACTTTAACACGTAATTATTATTTTTTTCATTTTAAACTAGATGAGGCCTGTGTTTCCTAGCTGACTACTCTGAGAAGAAACACAGAAACAAACTCAGAGGTCAAAGTCCTTTTAAAATCCACAGTAAACATGTAATGGTCAAATCATTATGAGAACCTGCAGATTAGTGTTTGAGATATTAAACTTTAAGAAGCGTTTCTATTTGCTTTCAACCTTCTTCGTGCTTTAAATTGAAGGTGTTGGTGGCTCGGTGGTCTTCTTTGATGTTCCTCTTGTTGTTTTGTTCAATTTTGATTTCTGGTTTCCTTTACGAGTGACTATTATAACGAAAGATACCCTCTTTGTTTATTTATTGTTTGGGTTTTTTGTGTCTAACTTCTTATTTTTAAGCACGCACAATGGTATTATCGATGGGTTGCTGGATACGAATTTTCTCGTTTATTTATTTATGTTTTGGTTTTACTTTGTGTCTAACTTCTTATTTTTGAAGTTTGCACAATGGTACCTAATATAGCAAAGAATTGCTGGATATGAATTTCTCGTTTATTTATTTATGATTTGTTTTGTTTTTTTTTTTGTGTTTAACTTCTTATTTTTTTGAAGTATGCACAAATGGTACAATATTGATGAATTTCTGGATATGAATTTTCTTGTTTATTTATTTGTGTTTTTGTTTTTCTTTGTGTACAACTTCTTAGTTTTGAAGTAGGCACAAAATGGTAAGTACTATATTGATGACTTGGATATGAATTTTCTTGTAGTTTCTATTAAACATCTCGCCTTGAATATTTCTTAAGGTCTGATATCCTGTTTCGTCATAATTAAAGCCATCTTTGGTCCATTTTTTTTGTATTGAAAAAGTTACTCCACGTTTAATACTGTGTGTATTAAATCCCTGATTTCACATTTGTCTGCCTATATCAGGCTTATATCCCCTTTTTTTCTTTGACTTAGACATGCAATTTACATACACAAAACACCCAGACTCAGAACACTATCTGTTGGCCAACTTGAGATTAGCACCTTTGAAGTATGTAGGTATATATAATAACTATTATTTTGTTCTATCTAGAAACAATTACGCTCTTTTAGTGAGTTATGGGAATAAGCAATTGGTTTGTTTTAAACATGACACAATTATGTTGTTTGGTTTCGATTTTAGCCTAAATATGATATCCTGATGGACGTATGTTTGTGCTTGGTTTTATATAGTCCTTAGGCTTATAAAAGCTACATTCTTAATTTTTTTAATCAATGTCTTTGTTCCTGTGGTTAAGGAATCTTTTTATAACCTATACTTTATTACAGGCTCAATTATATAGTGGATAACCCACTTTGTGAGTACTAGGTGCCTTAACTGGTTGGCCTTTGACCTGAATGTGCTCTGGCGGTTTGGAATGTCATGTTTTGCTTGCTTGTTTTAATTATTTGTTCTTTGACATTTTTCTTTTTTTTTTTATACAGACTTTTAAAATGTATGCATTATCATATAGTTGTTACATCTACTTATTGATCCGAGTATCGGTAGTTTCTTGCCCGTACAACGTGCAAATTTGTATTGAATTCAATTCAACTCATGAATTCAATTAGATATACTAAAACTTTGCCTCGTTTATGTCTCTGAAGTCATTGTGCATGAGATTTTTTGATCAATTACTGAATTAGCTAACAGAACTACCTTCAGCTCTACTTGAGTACGATCTTTTGTCATTATAGCCAAGGTATTTTTTTTCAAAACCAATAGTTTGATTTTTTGGGTCGAAATTTGGAGTTTCCTTTTTCAATAACATTGTTTCAGAAAACAGCGGATTTCTTCATTAGGTTCCATGGTGTGAAAGTCTAGATTGACTGTCTTATTTTTAACTACTTGTAGTTTGAGAGGTACTTGATGACATTCATCTTCAGAAAATGAATAAGTTTCAATTGATATATAATAAACACTAGTAATTTACTGATTGACTTCTTAACTATTCATTAACTTCGATTTCAGCATGTAGAAAGTATTTTCAGTGCTTCAAAGGTAAATATTGCTTTGCTGAATTTTGGAGTCATTGATTGGCTTTGCTAGAAATACTACAGAGATAATGCATCAAATATCCCTTGCACGTATATTATTTAGTATGTAACAATCAATTATTACAATTATTGCATTGTCGTCGACGCGACGTAGCAAATAAGTACTAGACGTTTTCTTTAGTATTTTGTTTCTATTTATTTTTTAGCTTCATTTGTTGTCATTTGACGAGAGACAGACATATTATTTTCTCTTTCATTGATCCTCGTCTGGCATTATTTCAGCAAATAACGCTTAAAATGCCTCTTTATGCGATGTGTATTAATTATAGAGCATGATCTGAATTGTCAATAATTGTTCGAACTACAAGCACTTTTGTGATTAAGTACCACAATTTTCATGACTTGCATGATAACACCCAATTCATTGTTGTGGTTTGACAAGAGGTTAGTACTCTTTTTATGCCATTAGCATTAATTATAGGGCATGAAATGAATTTTCATTAATTTATTGTATTGTAATCACTTTTGTGATTGCCACAATTTTCATGACATGCATGATAACAACCAATTCATTGTTGTTGTTTGACAAGAGGTTAGTACTCTTTTTATGCCATTTGCATTAATTATAGGGCATGAAATGAATTTTCATTAATTTATTGTACTATAATCACTTTTGTGATTGCCACAATTTTCATGACATGCATGATAACAACCAGTTCATTGTTGTTGTTTGACAAGAGATTTAGTACTTTTGTGATTTTTTTTTTTTTTATTTATTATTGGTCCCTGTTTTGCAGTGTTTCTGAAAACCAAATTTGGAAACACCTTTTATGCAATTAGCAATAGTTTTATAGGAAAGGACCTTTTATCACGTTTGTGATTTTAATTGCTGAATCAGCAACACAGTTTTTATTCAAGTGTCAATTCCTCTAAGGCGGGTAATAACTTTGACTCTGGCTATCGTGGACTTTGTAGTTCAATGCCGAGTTTGCTGTTCCTTAAGGGTTTGCTTAAGCAATGATTTCCCATTGTCATAAGGAGGTCAGGACATTGAATCTACAACTATACCTACGAGTACTTACAATTCAAAATCAGTTACTTGAAATTGAAGCAAGAATTTGCCATAATTCAAATTAGTTATTTTTATTCATTTTCATCTTGTTCTTGTTGTACTAAACTAAAATGAAAGAATCGAGTAGATGCACAACACATCGTTACTTTATTTATGACCCTGAATTGATTACTTATAGCCAGCTATGATAAGAGCTCTATGGGTACTGTTCCCATAAAATTTTAAATAAACAAACTCTAGCTAGCGAGGCGCACAAAGGCCCATTAATAGGTAGGTACCTGCGCCGGAGCGACATGCCACTCAGCAAAACGTCCACTTGAATTATGGGTTAAAAACCAAACACATGAGCGTTATAACGCGTGTGACAAATTCTTTGTTTGATGAGTAAAGCCAGTGCAAAATGTATTTTATTTAATCAGCCATAAGGATTTTAGGACACTTATTTAGTTTTAACAATATAATTATAGTAATACCTAATCAGGCATCACATAACTTCAAAGTATCGAAGTGGTACTTGCGTTAAAACTGGTACTTAACGATATTCACGTTGGTACTTTTCATTTCTAGATCTAATAATATCATTCGATAAGATTAGCATCTGTAAACGTGTTATTTAATATCGCTGGGACTTTTGATCGAATATTTTTCATTTTAATTCGATTCATTTACTTTGTTCATTAACGATCTCTCGTTGGTACTTTTATTTCGATCCTTTTAGGATCATATTATGTATCTACAAACGAATTTGGTCAACAAGCATCGTATAAGTACTTCGACGTAATTTGTGTTTTTGTATTAATGTATTTACATAGTTAGGTCTAGTACCTATACATGCTTAGTTTATTTTTTATGTACTTATATTTAGTATAAATACCTAGTTAATATTTAAGTTTCTTCCGTTGCTGTATTTGCAAAAAATAAAAGCAATCAAATTTTGGAAATTATATCTATTATCAAAATGTAGGGTAGATTGTGTCCCGTAATCACATTTAGATATACGGTCCCGTTTGTGTATGATTTCATTGATTGATCTATACTGCGCATCTCTCAGCTAAACACCGACGCAGATCGCTCATAGATCGGTAAATAACAACAGAAATATGGACATTTACTGAATTTCTTTTAGATAACTGTCACTTCTTTTTTTCTTTCAAAGCACTTTTTGTTGTAGGTAGGTACATAAAATAATAATTTTTCTGACCCATATCCGTAAGTAGTACATATTTTAGTTTTGGCCACTTTACTTACTGCGCTTTTTACTCGTCGCCAATGTGGTGTTCACTAAATCACTATTTAGGGATTTGGATTTATAAATTAAACAACAAAATTATCAGTAAGTAGGCACAACTAGAGAATGACGTGTGGTCGGCCTCGGGTATCGATGGCGAGTGCTCACGACGTCACACTTCAGTTGGTCTACATTTATTGAGTATACCACAATCCAGTTTAGCAAAAAGCCAGCCAACTACGTGGTAATTGCTTGACGTTGGTTTTCTCCTGAACCTTTACGGACCTGTAGAGGATCAACGGCTTTACGTGCTTTTTGAGATACGAAGGTGTCAAACCACCAAATTCCGAACTCCGGGCTGCTACAGAGTAATCCCTAATAAAAAACTCGATAGCACTTTTTGCTCGGCCCAGGACTAAAACCCAGGAAGCCTAGGATGTATGTTGTAAGCCTGTTGTCGAGTTAATAAATGGTTTTAGTACCAGGATTTTCCATTGTGCATAGTTATTATCTCAGTGGAACGTATCACTGGGATAAAATGCCCCAATTTAGGTCATGGCAACGCTAGACCTTGAGCCATCAGTTCAAGCCTGGCTCATTTACAAACATTCGATGTTTGTTTTTTACCCGACTTCGCCATATGGAGGGTTATTTTTTCAATTGTTTTTCAATTGTATGTAGGTATATTTCTTTGCTACGCCCTATAGTCTAAATGGCTTGTTGTATTTTAACTTGAGAAGTGTCCTTAGATTCTTCTTAGCTGTGAGAAGTGTCACTTGGTAAGTACATTAAAATTATAAAAAAATAAAATAGTGACAAATTATATGATTTCAATAATTTTGAGGATAAAAGAAAAAGACTCGAAGATACGATTTCTCAATAAAATTAAGAAATTCATATAAAAAAAAGTTGTGTTGAAAAACCCAACTGCAAAATCCGATTCATTAATGCGTAGACGTGGACGAAGATTGTGTGTACATCCAATTGTAAAGAGCCCGTAATGCATCCTTGCACCACATAGCTACCTTGGGACAAAGGTTATGTGAAAATGTCACCCGGGGCCCTGGGATGAAGGCAATGAATGGAACAGGGTAGGTTTTTAGTCAGTAAGAGTCTGACACTATTTCCTGCCCCACCCAAGGGTGGGATTTGTCATTTTTTTTTTAAAGTTAAAAATTTCCCGACAGATAAGGTAACCTATATGTATGTATTTATTTGATGACATTTTGGAATGTTTTTTTTTAAATATTATTTTATAAATTATATCAAGCCAAGACAAACACGACGATCTATTGTACATATTTTGACATCTCTTGTAAGGTGGTGATATAAATAATAAGCAAGTACTCATGTTTGAGCAAATAAACTATAACACTATTTTATCTGATATTTGTTGGTAAGCAGCCTTATTAGTCCCGTAGCGCGTAGCTCGTAGCCCGTAGCCCGTAGCGCGTAGCACCGCATCGAAACGATAATCGGCTCGCATCCGAGTGATTGATCGACGTCAACACTCCAATTCGATACTTCGTGCCCTGATTCGGGTTTAGTACCATCCGTTTTATTTATCGCTGACAGTCGCTTTCGAATGATACAAATAGAATGTATTTTTAATGCTACAAGTTTCTGGTTTATTTTTATTTTGTATTAATACTAGCTTTTGCCAGCAATTGCGCTCGCCTGATAATCGAAAATGGTAGCGAAGAAACATATTTATTTATTTAATATTTTATAGACAATCGTATATTATGCAAACTATTTTTTAGGCGTAGCGGGAAATTGTGTCAGACTTTTACTGACTAAAAACCCACTTGGTTCTTTCGGTGCCTTTCATAACAGGGCCAAGCCTTCTTGTTTCTGTCTGTGGTCAAGACCCCAGTAGGTTTCAACCCTGCTGGATCCCTACGGTTTCCTTCAGGCGCGCGGGAACAGTACGCGCCGTCGACAACTTGGGCTTGGTCCGGACGGATACCAGACGGTCGTATAGCGAGCTACCTATGGTCGCCGTCTGCGGTGGCCGGAAATCGGGATCGGAATCGTGGCAGCGGCTGGGGCGTGAAGGCCATTGCCTCACGCGTGCAGCCTCCTCAGCATTACTGCTTCACAGAAGGAGGCGACCGCCTGCCACTCCTTCTCGCTTCGGACCATGGCCTGTACCAAAGCCCGGCGCGAGAGATCGCCGAGGCCGATCGCCACCACGAGAACACGGCGATGCTTGCCCAAGCGGGGCACACCTCTACCGTGTGCTCCGGGCGGTCCACGCACTGGTGACACCCGGGTGACGGTTCCGCATGTAATCTGATACAGGAACCTCGGGAGCTTACCATGTTCGGTGAGAAACTGCGTTATGCGGAAGGTGAGGACGCCGTGAGGTCTTTCTAGCCACGTCTCAAAGACAGGACTTATCGCCATAATTATGGCGTGGCCAATTATGCAGAGTTAATGCAACAAGGCATTTTGTACCAGTCACAAAAACCTGCACTATCGTAGATGTTTACTACATAATCCCGGAATAAAAAGTACCCTGTCCTGTTATATACTAGGACATAAACTAATGTGTGCGAAACATTCAAATTTGTTCAACTTTTAGAGCGCGAAAGTGTATCAAACATACACACACACAAACAAACTTTCGCTTTTTATAACGTAAGTTATTTTTAGGTGGGATATCATCCAATGACTTTTCCCGCTCTAAGGCGGACCAGGAGAGCGTGTAAGACCTTTACTGTGTAAAACTTACTTCTTATGTTTCTTCTTTGCCTTGTGTTCCTGGACCCCGGGTTTTCCTTTCAGAAGCGACGTGGGTTCACTCACTCGCCTCAGTAGGCTTCGGTCCTGCTGAGCTCCTATGGCTTTGCTGATACAAAAAGCTTTGGTTGCTCCTTGAGGCGCACGTGGAATACGACACGCCGTCGACTACTCAAGCTCGGTCCAGACAGTTTACGGACAGCCGGACAGCGAGCTACCCATTGCTAGCCGTCCGCAAGCCCTTGCCTACGGTAACTAATAATCGATGTCGGGATCACAGCGGCTAGGGCATGAGATTTACAATATCAATATGATACATTTTTTTGCATATAATATCCACAAGATATCTGTGTATCCAAAATAGCTGAAGAAATATAGCGTAATAACATCATAATCACGTAAGAGCGGTTGTATGAAAATGTACCTCGAGGGCCAGCCTTAAGCTATGTTTATGCATAGTGGAATGCAAATAAATTATATGAATATTAATAAAACTGAAGCCTTTATTGAGGCACATACCAGAAAGTAATTTATCTCATACTTGACAAGATGAATGCGAGAAGCGTTAGCCGAGCAGGCTTGCGCTGATGTTTTTTTTTTATGGTAGGTAAAATCATCCAATGACATCTTGGGCTAAGCTGGCTGAGCTTAGTTCCAGGGCCCTGGTAAACATTTTCAAACCTTCCTTAATTCCAGAACCTAGATGTTTTATTGTTCTATGAAGCCAGATAATGTTTTTTTTTTTTGTGGTAGGAAATCATCTAATGACTTCTCTCGGGATTGTTATAGGGATTTTTTTTCTCTAAAACCCACATGTAGCCGATAAAATCTAGAGGCTACAGTGGGAAACGACCCTGCTGGGCCCCTACAATTTTGCTGGCATCTCTTTGAGGCGTGGAACACTGCGCGCCGTCGACCTGGTCTTGGTTTGTACCATGTTAAACAAATCTTTTTTTTTAATAAGCTTTTCAAATCCGTCATAAAGGTATTGTAACGTAGTTTTGCTTCGTTTTTTTTTCTAAACAAATCCTCATAATGAATACTCATACTTCAGGAGTTCGTCATTTTTTAGAATGACGTAACTCAGCTAAGACTGTATTGTTTTAAAATTAATTTGCAAGATATGACCTACACACACAAACATTACCAAATTAGTAAAAAGCTTATAATAAAAATAAAATATATAAAAACGACGCTAGCAACGATACGCTTCACGCAGTTTGTTGAAGTCACATATAGTTATAATACGTATGTATGTTTGTCGTCGTTAAACGCTCACATATCAGACAATATAACACACGGAGTCTTATTTAATTTTGGCTCATTATGCCAACGCGCTACATCATGCCCACTTGTAAAATAAAGGGGAGGTGTGGTGTCCTTGACGCAGTTATTAAGAAACAAAAAACCAAATAAAACAATTTTATTTATTTATAATTTGTTGTACATCCAACACGATACATAGAAAGGAAACATACTTACAATAGGCGGTCTTATCGCTTTCCGCGATCTTTACCAGGCAACCAGGAAAGGATAGTAATATTATCAGAACATGATATGGGGATGATGGGACAGTGTACTCGTAGAATAATTGCGTTTGTACATAAAAAGTGGCAACATTACGTCATTACGTCGCGTCTACACCGTGACGATGTAAAAGACTCTTTGAGTAGTTAGCTATTCATTATTTCATGGGTTGTGTGAAATTGTACCCCGGGGCCCTGGAACGGAGGCAACAAAAAAGAGCAGGATTGGGTTTTAGTCAGTAAAAATCTGCCACGCCGTCCCGTTCCGCCCAAGAGCGGGACAAGTCAATGAATGATTTTCCATTTTTAAAAAATCTATGTATTATTCAGACTCTTACTGACTATAAACCTACCCCGTTCCTTCTTTGCCTATCACATCGGGCCCGAGCCTTCCTTTCAGAAGCCGACCCTTGGCCCTAGTAGGCTTCGATCCTGCCTACCTGCAGCTAGCAGGCTGATTCTAAGGAGGATGCTATTTTTGTGCCCACCTTCTAATAGCTGTGTAGGTATGCTATATCAGTGGATAGGTATTTTCAAGCCGAATAAAATATGCCGCGTACTATTAATACTTGGTTATTGGCAAAACTAACATGTTAAACCGAGACTAACTCTGAACGGACTAAAATTTGGAACTAAGTGCCATAGTAACTTTTATTCAGCTTAAAAATACCTATCCAACGGTGTAACACACATAGCTATTGGAAGGTGGATCCAGACTCCAGAGATAGAAACTCTGGCATTATCCTTTGTCGTACATCTAGAAGAACGTTTACAAAGCACGTAACATCCACAAGCTACCAACTAAAAAACTCATTCCAATCAATACAATCGCAACATCAACGATAAAGAACAACATTTGTTACGTAAACGTGTTTATTCACGAAATGGTAAAGTACTTTATGTACCCTGCCAGCCGTCCGTGACGCCCGGCCGACGGGCCACGCCGCGGCGCGCAACAGGTCCGCCATCACCCACACCCCTACAGCACCGTGAGGGGAATACTTATCAACAGCCTATACTTAAAAACAGCCTTATTTGTAGTTACATCGCGATCGCTGACGTAAACTTTTTCTACTTATATCTGACCTGTTTCGTGAAGACATTTCGAACCTTATAGACAACGACGGGACGCTTCTATCAACATATTTTCAACAGTATTTTTTATAATACTAACCCAGCTTCATACGGGTTTTAAAAATCAATGAAACTTTCAGCTTTTTTTTCTATAATAAGCAAGTTATTATACAATTTTTTTTTCTTTTTGGCCGTCCTGTTGGATTATTTAGTGGCTCTGACTGGTATGCTGATCGTGGATTCGATTCCCACCCAAGAAAAACGTTTGTAATGAGCATGATCATTTGTTCTGTGTCTGGGTGTAATTTATCTTGTGTATGTATTTAGAAATATATAAATATGTTTATCAGTTGTCTAGTACTCATAGCACAAGCTCTGCTTAATTTGGGACTAGATGGCGTTGTGTAATAGAACTTGTGGAATATTTTTATATAAAGTTTCCTCATTAATCACTCTGTTTATTGGTGAAAACTGGATAAAAATTTGTTTATTACTTTTTGTGTTTATCGCAGACAGACAGATGAGGGACCATGTTTTATAATATGCAAAGACAAGGATTTTCACGACCGAGCAATCTCCTTTACGCCATTTTATCGTTATTTCAGTGAGAATATAGAATTGAACACGCAACAGAGATAAAGCGGGGAAAATACTGAAGCAGATATATTGAATCATACAAAAGTAATAAGCTGAAGTTATGGAATTTCTATAGAATAAGAGCCAAATATTCGTACAATGAAATAAAACAGCACTAGAGCGTTGACAATAGGAAATATATGTGGATATTGCGATAAAAGTCAGGCGGCCATTCCTTCACGACGCTTGTCCATAAATTTCAGCTCCTGAGTATAATGACGATACAATTCCAGATCACGTCTCTGTATATGCTGAGCCTTAAGTTGGCGATATGAATTCTCGTCCCCTCATTCTTGGCGACCTAAAAACTTAATGAACTACATATCTATGTCATCTGCATATCCTACCAGACAGCGCTAGTGATCTTTATATAAGCTGATGCAAGCAGATGAAAGAGAATAGTTTGAAGTCTGATATGTGTCTACTTGTACATCCTGCTTTCTCATAATATGGTAAGTTCTTTCATTTTCAGCCACACATAGGTATCTGAGCATTTATGAAGTTTCTGCCCATTGTGACACCCGATTAATTTTAAGTTCTTAATGTAATTTTACTTTTTGGTGTACAATAAAGAATACATCTATCTATCTATCTATCTGATACTGTCATCACTTGTGAAAACTACTTAGAGATCGCCCAGAGGGCACGGTGGAGATCTGCCTCACTTATGCACCACCGCAGTAGTCACACGATTATTCCTAATTCTAAAGACGAGCAATAAGTAGCTCACCGTCCAATAAGGACCAAACCTGGGTTAACGCCGCGCTGTGTTCTGACAGGAGACCCTGGGAAGCAAAAGGCAACTGAAGGAGCACAGATGGGTATGATTCACTAAAAGTATAATACTTCATCTCCCTCTATCCGAGTGAGAGAAGTGGTTCGATGATTACCCATCTCAGACTTTAAATTAGCTGCCTATACTTAGACTATTGCGAAGTCTGAACTATAAAGTCTACTGCTAAAAAGTCTCCATATCGCCGGGCTCTGGTACAGGCCACGGTCTGAAGAGGACTGCCGGCGGTTGCCTCCTTCAACGAAACAGTAATATTAGCGAAGGAAGCGGCCACACGCGTAAGGGAACGGACTTCCACACGTCATAGCTGCCGGGATCCAGATCCCGATTTCCAGCCAAAATAGGTGAAATGAAAATAGGTGTGCAATGGGTAACTCGCTGTGCAGTCGTCCGGTAACCGTCCGGACCGAGCCCGAGTCTTCCACAGCGCGTAATGTTCCACGCGCGTCAGCAAATCGTAGGGGCCCAGGAGGGTAAAGCCTACTGAGGCCTTGCATTCGCTTCTGAAAGAAAAACCTAGGGCCCTGGAACTCAAGGCAAAGAAGAAATAAAGGTGTGGGTTTTAGTCACTAAAAGTATAACATGCCCCGTTCCGCCCTGAAGCGAAAGAAGTCATTAGATGTTTTCCCAGCTAAAAAAATGTATGTGTGTATCTTCATGGGCACATTGCTCGTAGAACGGATGGCCGATATGGCCGAAAGATTCTAGAGTGGCGACCGGGCACCCAAGGCCTCCCACAAGGTGGACCGATGACCTGGAGGGAGAAAGTCGCGGGATTGCGGTGGATGCGAGACGGTCCCCAGGTCTTTGTCCCCAAGTGTCGACACAACGAACAGCCTATGTCCAACAGTGTGCGTCCTTCAGCTGAAATGATGATGATATTGTGTGTCTTCATGCAAGAAGGTTCGGCAAACCACAAGCTATCCAATTCAATGAAAGCTTCTTAAAACCAACTGAACAAAACGGTTTTTGTCAGAGCTAATACTATTCCGTAAATGATTGTCGAGGTTATATATAGATACAATGAGAATCCCGTAGTTAACGTAACTTTATTGGACAAGGATAAGGAGCTACGGATCAATCGTGATTCAGATATATTGTACTGTGGGTTATGTACTCAAGGTTTTATGTGTAACTAGTTTTTGTAAGCGGATTTGCTCGCGTTGTAGAAGAAAATTATCGCAAGGAAACATACTCCTAGAATTAAAAGTATAGGTACTATAAATGTATACACCGTTAAAATTTGGTCGTTTTAATCCCGTGGATCGATCGGGTACATGAAACACTATCGTTTTGTAAAGATAAAATTAAAAAATAAAGTACTTATTTTTTTTTAAACCTGAATTAATTTACGCATGTACGTAATTAAACGAGTCAATGACCTTGTAGGTAGTTGTCGGTCGTTGCGTACTAACTACCTACAGTTCATTGGCCTCATTCAGCTGGCGTTTACTTTTTGGCGTTTCTTTTTTTAAATTAATTTCGTACATGCGTAAATTAATTTGAGTTTAAAAAAAAGTACTTTATTTTTTAATTTTCTCTTTACAAATCGATAGTGTTTCATGTGGCGAATCAACCCTCCGCGGGATTAAAACGTCCAAAATTTAACGGTGTATAAGAAGAAGTTTGAAAGTGGCTCCAGTGATTGAAGAGTTGGAAGGGAATCGTTTGTCTTGGTACAGCCATCTAAAGAGGAGGGATGAAACACATGTTATAGTACGCGGCATATAAGTTGAAACATTTGCTGTTGGTCCGCGCAGCTCCCCACTTCGATTGGGACCTGAAAATCAATTACTGCGCATTCAAGGTCGACTGTCACGATGGTTTAGCTTGTGTGACGTGCATTATAACCGATAGCAAATGGTTCAAATTATTTGCCGCGTATTATACTTAAAGAGTTGTGAGTGTGAGTATAGATACATGTTGATGAATAAAGAGAGAGAGGTAAGCTAAAGAAAAGATAAATGGATTGTGTGAGAAGTGATATGAATGAAAAGGAAGTTAGTGATAGCGTGACGGGTGACAGGACAGAATGGAAGCAAAAAACATGTTGCGCCGACCTCAAATAAAACGACACAAAGGCAGAAAGATGATGATGAGGTATACTATTCCATGGCATGGTCGCCCCGTGTGCCGATTTCATCCAAAATCGTTCAGCTGATAGAGCGTGGAGGGGTAACAAACGTTCAAACACACACACACACATACATTCATTATATTTTCGCCTACATGTGAAGTATGATGACGTGTTTGGTGAAGACAAAAACGGCGCTGTCGCGTATTCTTTGTTTTTTATTTGATATAAACTAGTGCTTGACTGCAATCCCACGCCGCCAATTTGTACAGGTACTTCAGCATTAAAAAAACATTTTTTTTGTTTCTTTCTAGAAATTGTTGACTATTAGGAGTTATTGGCATTTCGGCATTCCGCGTTTATAGCAAAAGTAGCAAATGCTACGGGCCCCGCACATTCGGGGGCGCCGCACATTCGGGGGCGCCGCGCTTTCGGGGCCCGCGCCACCTGATCGTTACATGAAATCTTAATACAGCTGATTACACATAAAATATTTAATTTAATCTATCTCAATAAAAAAGGCCTACCTAGGGGGCCCCCTTATCGAATTGCTACAGGCCCCGCATTGGCTTAATCCGCCACTGGTATAAGTGTTCGTATTTTTTTGATAGAAAGAAAAGGAAGATTGTTTTATAATGTCACCATCGACTGTCAAGTCACTAAGCGTAAATAATGTTATAACCCGACTGCGCCAGAAAGAGGGTTATGATTTTCGAGAGTATGTATGTATGTATTTATAACTGTTTGGCACGCTTTGTAGCGTCGGGACCGATTCTAGAAAGGCAGCCGTCTAGTCAATAGATTGGAGTATTCTGTAATGTAATATAGGTATGTGCTCTCAATTCACTAAGCCTCCATTTCTAGAATGGGTCCCGACTGCTACAATTTGTGTTGTATTTAAAATATTGTTAAATACAATGAGCTCTTATTCTATAATTTACTTACCCTTATTAGTCGAGTGCTCGTTTGCACTAAACTTCTTAGAGCGCCTAAAGACTAGTATATAAGGTCTAAATTGTCATTTTTGTAAGGATTTGACGCTTATAAGCATCGCTTTAGCTACTGGCGATTCTTAAGTTAAGTGCAATCGGGTACAACGACTTTCTTGTTTTAGGGCTTTTTCATGAATACTCAGAAAAGCAGTCGGGTTTTTAATTTTTAAATTACCGATTTTTATTTAATGTGATATAAACTGCTTCTAACAATATATCTAATAATAATATGAGAACAAAGAAGCGTTTCTAGAAAACTATAATTTGAGGAAATACATATTTTGAAAGTAACAAAATCCTTATTAATAATAGTAGGTACTTGAAAAGATACTTGGTTTCGATGACGTCCCTACAATAACAGATCTCCTTTTTATTATTATTAAATTCTTCAACAAGGACACGTCATCCAACTTTACCGCCTCACAATTTGCAGTATTTTGTCACAAGTTTAATAAACTGGTTGCTAAATATAGTTCCAAACAGTTGCGACTTCTGAACAAATTTAATTTTAACTTACAGCTTATAAATAAGCGATGAGTCTACGGACCATAGACTACAGACTCTCTTGTACAACTTGAGACCTTTGACAAATGAGCAACATTGAAAGTCACATAAATTACATTTCGTAATTTTCGGCCTTCGTCCTAGCTTTTTGTGTAATTTAAATTCTCACGGAGCAAGAGCAAAGAGGGACGAGCAAATAAGCACATTCAGAGCACTTATTTAAATACTGCCTTAAGTAAATTTACTGTCCGAATGAACTGTCAGGAACAAAGCGAGGTTCCTCTCAAAGAGCTAAATTAGAAGGAATGTAGAGGGAACTGTATTTGATGTAAGCACATCCATGGAAATTGTGCAACCAGTTTCCACAGTGCATAAGATCGGACAAAGGCTTTAGCGCTAAGCTTGCTCCACCGGACCAGGATAATACGGACTTTGGCCGGAAATTGGAACATAGTGTAACTAATTCCGCTTCAGCTAACTTCCATCCTGTAATTAACATTCGGTATATTTTAATTAATCACCACCGATCCATACGAAAACAGAGATTCAATAACATATGAAAATCCCTCATCCGTTAAAACATTCAATACACCCCTAATTCCATTTCGTTGGATATGTTTCCATTAGGCTGATTCACTGCGCTAATTAGAGGTTATTTTTAACCCTTTATTTGTGTAACTTAATCGAGTAATCAAGTAATTAAAGACTTTACCTAATCACGTATTTTTTTAAATGTGTGTTTAGTTTTAGTCAGTTAATTAAATGGACGCTAGCGTGAGAATCGTTTAGAGATGCATCAAAAGTTTAGTGAGTAGAGATTGACTGGGCGACTGGGCGGGCGACGGGTCCGGGAGAGGCTGCGTGGCGCGTCCCGCCCAGTGGCAGCTCGACCGCCGCAGCGAGCGCACGCCGCGACGCGCACACCACACCACCCGCCGGTCGGTACGCGACACCAACACACGCATGCATCACCCTCCTACCCCTGCCCTTCTGGGCCCCACCACACCTCACCCCTCATCTCCTCCCCCTCCCACACCCCCCACACCCCCGTGCCCCGCAGCCTCCGCCACCAGGTGGATACGTATTACACGCACACGTTGATCATCAATTAGCATCACACTTCAATACTGTTGTCATTAACAATGAAACGTCCCCTCAATACGTATTCACCGTGGGTGCATTTTACATCGAACTGTTTGCATGGTTGTGTTCCTACCCTCCTAAACAATCCCCTCGTACCTGTAGCTTTTTTTCTAAATGTTAGACTAGTTATCATCTATTAGTTTTCCCTTTTCTGATGTTGATCTTCGTCTGGACAATTTACTGGTGCTTTCTCTTGTCGGACATGTAAATTATTACCTCGTAAACAGTTAACGGCGCACTAAATTTGTTATTCTTAAATCGCAACCCATTTAAAATCCAGTTAAAAAAAGTTTTTGTATCGTCATACACAGAATGTTGTATTGAATATCAGAGAACTGCGTCATAATACACAAATAAACTTTCGGAAGCATTGCAATAAAATTATCTCGCAATAAATTTGTGCCAAAAGGTTTAAAGACATTCACAGACCTTATTTTATATACCAACCTTTCCAGCCGACTGAATTATTTCCTTTCATATTTATAAACACTTTGTGCTTAAAATTTTACGGAAACTAAACAAAAATAAGTCCGCAAACTCAACAAGAGTTTTAAATCTCGCTCGAGCAGCCTCCGATGTCGCGAACGACCTGGAAAAACAACTTTAATAATTTAATCTGCCCCAATTCATTTAACTTTCGATTAATCAAGCTTCCAAAAATCTGTTAACGTTTTAGACGATGAATTATGCAGATTAAAGCTCCTTTTATAAACTCTTCTTCAAAAGCAACGAGGATAATATCATTCATGTTTTGCCTCTTTCTTAACTAATCAATCTTCATAATTTAGAAGAATGCTTAATTTAAAACCTTTGACTTTTGGCGTAACTTTAATTTTATCAAGCAGTATAGTATCCAATCCAGCCTTTAGCGTTACCGTTAGCAACAACATTTTAAAACAAAATTTAATTTTTTTTTAAATATGGATAGTATACTTTGTGGTAACAAGATATCCGAGTATTATCTATCTTTAACTAAACTTGATCAATATCTAGGACTTGTTTTCCAGTTGACTCGTTTTCAACTCGGTCTTCGTCATCCTTAACAGCTCATTGGCTCTCATATTAATCTGCACATCTAGCTATCTTCTCGTTGACCTCGAGGTTCGTTCCAGCGGCACTAGGTCAAGGCATTCCTAGCTAACACACTCCCTTGAAGTTTATCATGGCCACCGTAGGTACAAACCCTCAAATCTACTCAATTAGTTGTTTTAATTAAATCGGTTTTCGTTTTAATTCCTATTTATTCGGCCACGCACTGACATTTACCTTCAATATCTAATGTATGCAAATAGAAATCTTTCAAAATAAGCAAGCTATATTTTTTTCTTCCAAGAAACAGCAAGTCAAGTTACTGAAAATAATTAACATTTGATGCGAAAATTTATAATACAATATTTCTGTGAAACAATATGAAGCCAATTAATATTATATCTATTGTTATTTCACGTAAAAGAAAAGATATTTCTGGCTCGTTCCTAAATATCTTTGTAGAAAGTTTTAGTCCGTATTCTTCTTTCTCGGATTCGTAACTTTGTCTTGTTCCTCCGTTCAAAGCTCATTGTATTCTTTATAATATAAATGGGTAATTGGATAAATCAAAAATAAAAATATTTTTGAAATACACAAACTTACTGAAACATTAAATTATTCTTAAAACAAAAGAGTAGCAAGAAATTCTTTCATTCCTTTAAACAAATAATACATACATATCACTTATGTATATTATCAAAACTTTAACTACATATTCGATTAGTGCCTGGAGAAAAGATTTTAAAACTTAAAACTAATTGACCTTTTGAAAGCAAATGAACAATTACTTACGCTATGAATTCAATCTCATTTCCACCAGTCAATTGGATCGTCCATTAATGACGCTGTAGAAATATCGCGATCACAATGAATGAAACAAAGAACGGATTTCCGTGATTCCGTTATTGAATTCATGGATAGTCGTCGCTCAAAGCGTAATTGTCCCGAAAATAAATGTACAGTTAGTTCACGTCCCATCCCACCGAATTTCAATTTACATTATAACAGGCTTAAAATAAAAAGGGAGTTAATTTAAACTTGACGTGTTTTGTTAACTCCATCTCATCGAGCGCAGCTAAGCGTTCGGTTTCGTTTAATCTTAGTTTCAATATTCACAGGGTTCGACGTTCTGAAGATCCATCCATCTGGTTTTGTTTACCTATTCACACCACGTAGAGTTTATTGCTCATCATTATCACCCTTTCTATACTTAGTTTGCCTACCACTCCATTTACTTTAATTACAATTACACCCGCTACTTTCTGCGTACCAATCTACGAAAATACTTCGTGTAATTTACTTAAAACACTAGTTCTAATTCCATGTTCTTTATATTTGTAATAAACAAAGATAAATGTGTGGTGCCTGACCGGAATATTGTTAAAATTGTTTTAGGCGTAGAAGATCGAGTGTTTGTTCAGTAATTAGTAGTAATCCTCGGACTCGGATCGGGCTATGCCCTAGTCCGGGAAACTTCTCTGGAAGATATCTGATCGGCAGCTGGAGACCCGTCAGGTTGGTAACTCTTTTGTACTCCTATTTCCTTTATCTACGGCGACATATCTCTGGCGTTCGAGCAGATGGCTGGCATTTATCTAGCTATAAATAAACTCCGCCGGCCTGGATTTAAGTTACCCTTCTACGGCAAACGGTCAACACGAACAGTTTCTTTCGTACTTCTTTTAAGTTAATTTTACTAAAAATACATAACAGTAGTGAAGTTATAGCGTATTTTTTATCACTTAACGTGTTCAACTGCGGTTTCAATCAATTATTTTTGATTAAGATACATTTCAGCGCACTCAATCAGTTTCTCTGTGGGTGTGTCACTAACTACCACTTATTTAATTAAATTTTATGCAGGAGTTTTTTAAACGACTTTTGTATTAGCAGCCTGGCAAGAATATGTAGAATATCATAGCTTTGCGACCCCTAAATTAATGTATTAACCATATAACAAAGACTTACTCGTATTTTAAAATTACTAACTGTACTCGGTATAGCCGTAGCCATAAATTCTTTAAGTCCAAATCACAGTGAAGATATTTACAGGGATAACTAAATCAGGCGTCATAATTTCAACCGCTTAGCAGCAAACGATATGATAATTTTAAAAGGTTGCGAGCTTAATTTGCTTAAGTCCCTAGTAAAGGTCAGGGCTGAGCCTAGATAAGCATACATTAAACGGACTCAATATATATATACCTTCTCCATGTGTCTGCATATGCTTATAGACGGAAAAGAGCAGATGAAGTTTTTAAATAATAGGTGTTTTTTTATGGTAGGTAAAATCATCCTATGACAAATCCCGACCTTGGGCGGAGCGGGAAATAGTGTCAGACTCTTACTGACTAAAAACCTACCCCGTTCCTTCGTACACCTCTACAGTATACTCCACTGTGTCCTCTGGGTGTTCCACACAGTGGCGACACCCGGGCGAATCCTCCGCTCGAATCCGGAACAGGAACTTAGCGAACTTGCCGTGTTCGGTAGGGACCTGCGTCGTGCGGAAAGAACGCCGTGAGGTCTTTCCAGCCACGCCTCAAGGATGGGCCTTATCGCCTCAATTGTGGCACGCCCAGAACGAGGTTGCGATAGTCGCTGACGCCATTTCGCCACGAGATCCCGCCGGAGCTCTGTGCGCCATGCCTCGACTTGTCGCGGCAGCGGAATTTCGCCCCGGTGTTAAATTAATAGGTGTTCCTCAAGTAAGTATGCTTGGGTCATTCTTGCTGATCGATGATAGAATAAGGAACATCCTTTTGTAATTCGTGGGGGCGATCAGTGGCAGTGATCTCTCTCGCCGGGCCTTGGTTCAGGCCATGGTCCAGGATAAGGAGGGATCTTTCTGCGAAGCAGTAATGCTAGCAAAGGAGGAGGCCGACCGCATCAGGCAAAGGCAACGGGGCGCTCGCACCAGGATTCCGATCCCGATCTCCGGCCACCGTAGGCGCGGGCTTGCGGACGGCGTGCAATGGGTAGCACGCTGTCCGATCTTCCGGTAATCGACCGGACCGAGCCATGTCGTCGACGGCGCGTACTGTTCCTGCGCGCCTCAAGGAGCTGTCAGCAAACCGTAGAGGCCCAGCCTGCTAGCTGCAGGCAGGCAGGGTCGTAGCCTGCTTGGGTCACGGGTCAGCTTCCGAAAGGAAGGCCCGGCTCCGGCACGATAGGCAACGAAGGAACGGGGTAGGTTTTTAGTCAGTAAGAGTCTGACACTACTTCCCGCTCTGCCCAAGGGCGGGATTTGTCATTGGATGATTTTACCTACCATAAAAAAACATCCTTTTGTAATTATTGACTTAGCCTTGATATCAAAACAAAGAACCCAAATTAAGTTTTCCCGTTCCGATAATCCTTCGTGATTAATTACTCTTAAATCAATAAGTTTCCAACTAATACTTGTACTGGAGAACTTTACTAATACTTGTCTGTGTTTTATGTTTGAATAACATAAATTGATTCGTAGATCTGTTAAGAACATTACCAAGCAAATTATGGATAATCAAATGAAACATTTTCAATAACTTAATTAACTTTTTACTCAGTACGAGTATATCTAATTAGACCTTCATATTTTTGCTAAAGAATAATATTTTATTGCTGCAATTTGAAATCAACAAACAATAGTTGCATTTCTTCTGCTCCGAACACTTTTCATTTACATTCATTTAAAAAAATGAATTTCTAATAACGGTTTTTCCAATAAACCCGAGAAAATGTTTCTTTATCGGGATGGCACAAATTTACCCTCTTTTTTACCTGTTCAGCTCTGTTTTCAAACGTTCAAAGGTTTGACTTCGAAGTACCTAACCTGCCTAAAATAAACTTTTAACGCGGTACTTGTGAAAGCGATTTTCAGCTTTATTTACATACGAACAACATCGGACATTCTGCCAGTACGGAGATTTTAGCTGTACCATATTGACGCGGCAAGACGCGATGGAATAATATTTACACGAACAATTTGTTTACCGTCGAACCTCGGAAGTTTAATTGTAATTAAAATTTCTTGGGAACGTTTTCCTCTAGTAAGAGCATTGCCTATTAAATTATTGTTTTGGATATTTGAGCACAAAACAATGGTTGTGAATTTGATGTTAAAGACAATTAAGCAACTTTGGCATAGTCGACTTATTAGGTTCATTTTCCTCGTGTTTTTTATTTCTCAATGCCAATAGAAACCGTAGCAATTAAAAGATAATAACTTTCGGCCGACTCTTTGTACAATCAACGTTCCAAGCCTGAGGAAAAAATTTCAATTAAGCAAAAATAATTAAAAATCAAAAATGACAAGGTGTTATTTTATTATAAGGAAGAGAAAAAAGCATGATACTGCTTATACTCTGTACGTTTAACAATGGTTACTTACATTTGAATGCAGTACAATTCTACAGATTTTTTGTGAACAATTGACTATCGATATCGATAAGGATCGGTATGTTTTGTGGTCGTCTGTTCCTGTGAAGTATAATAAAGTTTATTCTATTCTATCGTAAACCCAGTTTGCTTTATCCAAAACAGACTATAAAGCACTTCAGTCCTATCCAAGTTATCCAATAGCACTTATGCCTTTCATCGTTCCCACGTATTTCGTGAGATAGCTACTACTCCACAACACTTCGAGTCACCTCGCTAATGCACCTGCTCTCATGCACTCCACATTTACATAAACTCTATTAATAATCAAGAGCCAGTAAACTTGAACAATTATAAACAAAGATTATTGATTTACGAGTGAATTTTACCTCCGTAAGGAAGATACCTGTCAATCAATTTGTTTAGCTTATATCAATCGTTGTGTATTTGGTATTTCGTTGCGTTTAGACGAGTATATTACAGAGCATAAATATGCCGATGCTAGTGGCTAGGACTGGCTAGAGTTATATTTGAGTCACTAAATGTGATCAAGTTGATCGCACTTCTTTCACGTTCATTTCATTGAACCTGGTTTGTTGGTCTAGTAACTAGACCAGACCAGGTTCCCAATCTATTTTAGACTGCGCCTCTCTTTACACTGTTTAATTTTTTTGTGACGCCCTTGTAAAATTAGAAATATAACTACGTGCGAGTAGATGTATAGTACTAAAAAATCTGTAGTTCTTAGGATACTGTTAATCCAAAATTAAATTAGATCGTCTTTATTTAATTTAACTTTGAGCTCATATCTCAAGTTTATTCAAGCAGCTGTTCTTCCTTGGTAATTGAAAGTATCTTAGGTTTGCGAACCTTCACCGGACAGGGCCTCGACGCCCCAGGGCGTCATGACTTTATATAAAATCATTAATATTTATAATTTTGTTAAATGTTGTAAGTTTAGTGTAGTAGCTTTATTGTCTCACTAACACTCTGCCCGTGACTTCGTTCGCAAGAATGTTTTCATGAAAACTTAAACACCCCATAAACCCTATTTTGAGGGTTGTTTTGTAAAACTAATAACGACAGTCTTTATTATTCATTTTGGTCAGACTTTGTCCCAAGTTTCAAATACGCCCCTATTTTTTAATTAGTGCACAAAAAAATGGGGCTCTATCAGTACCCGTTACTGATCATATTTGTGTAGTCAAAAGTACAAAAAACGAAATCCCAAAATTGTCCACGAAAATTTGTCATTCTTGGTAAATTCATAATTGAATCATCATTCATAACAACTACTACTAGAAAATACTAAGCGCAGTGTTTTTCCATTTTTATTGACATTAAGCCCTTTAAGTATTTGCCATAATTAAAAAATAGTGGCGTATATTTGTCCAAGAAATAAAACATTCCAAACCAACTAATTTCACCCCTTTAAAAGTTGAATTTTCAACACCCTTTATTAGTGCTCGCCAACATCACAAAAGAAAGCTTTTTACAAAATTTTACGTTGCAGTTAGCTAACACTTTTAGCAGTCCCTTCATATGTCAGACAGTCAATTTCTCATTTATACATATATAAATAATATCTAATAATAAAATCTCTTACAATAACCCAATTGAAATTAAAAATAAACATTTGTTCAATTCAATTCTTTATTGCCATATAACATGTGTTTTATAGGATCTTATAAATAGTTATAAATAAAAAACAATTAATAACAGGCTCATAGAGCTTCACATACATATTGTTATCATTATTTCAAACGAAAGACGTCCACTGTCAGACATAGGCCTCGGCTAAAATGTCGGACTACGAATGGTCGTGTATCTCTCACATCCATTGGATGTCTCTAAATTGTTGTTAAGAGTATAACCTTGTGGTGTAGCAATATACCGAGGTACTTGGGTACTGTGTTGTTATGGAATCACGTCCACAAGTACCGCGGAGACCTCTCTCTAAAAGCTTTCACCTAACAACAGTGGCCACTTGCTTGTTTAATATACATAATTTGACATAACAGTCTGCTACTATAGGTGTAGGTACACTCACCATATCATCCAGCCTTTAAAGATTTTTATGGTTTTTAGCACAAAATGCCACTTACATTTTGCGTTAAAAAACATTAAACCAGATACAACGATTTTGACATAAATTAAAAAAAAGAACTAGTTGATGAGCATATTAGAGATTTAAAATCCAAAAGTTTTATTTTTGTTAATAGAGTCTATCAGAAAGACTATTCAGATTTATAGAAGCCGTTGCCATTAGCCATAGTTATTATGTTTGATATTTGTTGTCATTAAAATCATATCACACTATTTTTAATTAAAGTAACTAATTGTAGTACTGAATAATTTAATGTTTTTTTTATAATTAAATGATTGAACAATTTATTGATTGCATAATTGAATTGATTTGAAAATATAATTTATTGATTGATTTAATATGTAATTAAGGTTTTGGAAAATTGAATGATTGTATCATTTAGTACTTGAACCTGTTTGCATACATTGAAAATTAATAGAGTGAGCCCGAGTGACAGAGGTCGATAATATGTGAGTGTGTAATTTTAATGCAAACTATGCCGCATCATATTCTGCTTTATTTTTAATAATTTTACAATCAATGCTACTGGTTGCGCAAATAAGCTGTGGACTGTATGTTTAAAAAGCGATCTAAGGTTTGTTAACAATATGCAGGTACTGTGCCTGGATGGGACGGATGTATTAGGAAGGAACACTGACCTTTTGACCTCGAAGGTTCCACGTGGCGCCGGCCGGCGAACCCCGACTTCGCACATTCAAATCACTGCCAGGTCCTGTATTGCACTACACTGCACTATTGTTGAGTCTTTGAATGGTTGGATCACGAAATAGTCAATTTTCTTGTAATTTCGAGCGGGCGATGTTAGCGGAGCGGTCACATTCACAATCGATGCACAAGCGTCAATGTCATTCCAATTCTTGAGGTCGTGCGGGGGAAGGGAAACGGAAGGGATAGGATTGCTAGGCCAAAAAATAAATTACAAAAAACAAAATCGCGGATCATAGCAAATTGGCGCAACCATTCCCCCCGGGTTTGAAGGGTTACCTTCAAAGAAAAGGAAAAAAAACAAAAGCGAAACTAAACCCTATTACTATATCTAAACTATCAATACTAGGTAGCGAAACAACTTATAACTAACTATGCCACTACTGCTGATTAGGCAGAGGGCAGAGGCGAATAACCGGACGCAGGTACGATCCAGTTGCGGTTTTAACCTTTACGACTCGCGTTATTCCGTTCGAACCCGGAAAAACTTCTTCCACTACACCAAGAGGCCAGTGCAGAGGAGGCGCACTCTCAGTCTTCAGTATCACCACAGTACCGACTGTGACTGGATCTGAAGGAGTGTTCCACTTTTGACGCGACTGCAGCGTATGCAGATAATCTGTCCTCCATCGCTTCCAAAAGGACTGAACTAAGCTATCTAGCAGAGCGTGACGCGGGTGAAGCTTAAAGCAGGGCACACATCTGTGCACTCTAGCGCGTATCAAATTGCGAGCGGAAAGTATCCAGTACTTCTGTCGAAGAATGGACATTAATAAATCGGGACCAGCGTGACAATTCACCTTATGGTGATAATCCACCAACAAATCCAAAACGTGATCCTTGCGTGGTAGAACTACTGGATGCATTTGTTCAAACTCTAACTTAGCATTTCGCAGACGGCCACCGACACGAATGAGTCCGTCTTGCAAAAATGGTTTCAAATGTTGAAGTGCGCGACTACAAGGTTTTTGTGATTCTAAACTACGAAATTCTATTGAAAAATAAAATTTCTGCAACTCTCGAAGTACAACTGATTCAGCTCTATCCAAATCAGCTGCGATTATAGAACCACGCGATGGTAATAATCTCAAAAATCTTAGGACGTAAACTACACAGCGTAATAGTCTCGACCAAGACGAGACTCGATTAGACAACAACAAAACAACTGACTCTTCACGCGGAACTGATACTACAAGCGTATGTTTCTTCTCCTCGGGTGGCTCTGAAACAGTAGCGGGGTTAAACGGAGCACTTGGCCACTCGTTAGGAGTGGTATGAAGCCAGGGAGGGCCACAAAACCAAAGCGGATGATTTAAAATTTGCGCAGGAAGCAAACCACGTGAGAGACAATCAGTTGGGTTTTCTGTTCCAGCGACATGGAATATATTTTCCGGTGACAATTCAGCTTGAATCTTAGCCACCCTATTTGCGACAAACGTGCCCCATCGATGGGGTGAAGAGTGGGCCCAACATAGAGCAACGGTTGAGTCTGAAAACGCTACAATTCTCTCTATATTAATGCGAGGACGACAAGTTTTGACTATAGATGTAATCAATTGAACCAACATAAGAATAGCGCAGAGTTCGAGACGAGCAAGAGAGACAACCTTACGAGGAGATACCTTTGATTTTGCGCTAATGAGGAAAACTGAAATGTTATCGCCATTTTGGACCTGAAAGTAAACCACTCCCCCGTAAGCCCTCTCACTGGCGTCTGCGAAACCTACCACATTAACAACAGTGTCTGGTACTATACCAACATGGCGAGGAATCTGTATCTGATCGAGCATTGGAAGCTCTTTCCTATAGCGAGCCCACAACTTAGCAACACTGTCAGGAGCGGTGTCGTCCCAATCACAGTTGGAAAGCCAAAGCTCTTTTATAAGCAGCCTTGCATACAAAACGACAGGAGCTACAAAACCCATTATATCCCATATCCGAGCTACACATGCTAGGATAACGCGTTTGGTACAAGTTGGCGGAGTCGAGCTAATTTTAAGACTGAACATATCAGTTGCGGGTGACCAACTTAAACCAAGGATCTTATGCGAATCACTATCATCGAATTCCTTTACCGAGGTCAACCGGTGTGACGGTGGAATCGACTCTAATGTAGCTTGCGAGTTGCTTGTCCATTTCACCAGATCAAATTGACCGGACTTCATGAGGCTGATTACTTGAGCAGCGGTCTCTATAGCCTCTGCTTCACTAGGTACACTGTACACAAAATCGTCCTTGTACAATCCGGTTTCAATAGTGGCCCTTGCTTTCGGGTATGTATGACCCTCGTCAGCGGCCAACTGCTTGATGGTGCGAAGAGCGTGAAAGGGACTAGACTTAAGCCCAAAACAAACACGATTGAATTCGTAAACCTTCAAAGGTTCCTGCGGAGAAAATCTATACAAGAAGCGTTGGAATCTACGGTCACATTCTCTGATTCCAATACTAAGAAACATTTGCCGAATATCAGCAGAGAGCGCAATAGCAAACAAGCGAAAATTTACTATTATTTCAAATAAGTTACCCTGGAGGTTCCGACCACAACACAAGATATCGTTAAGCGATATGCCAGTACTAGTTTTAGCGCTACCATCCATAACCACACGCAGTTTAGTTGTAAGCTTGTCTTCTCTAACAACTCCATGGTGCGGGATGATGTAAAACGGGTAATCACGTGTCTCCTCAGTCTCGGCAGGCGCTGATGAGATATAACCTTTATCTAAATATTCGATCAGCACATCATCATAGGCTTGCTTCAACTTAGGAGACGCCTGCATCTTACGTTCCAAGCATAGAAAGCGTTTTTCTGCGGAGGCACGGGAGCCACCGAGCGAAAAAATATCACCCTTGAAAGGGAGCGCGACAACATAACGACCATCTTTATCACGAGTAGTCGTGCGGGTATAAATCTCCTCAGTGACCTGATCCTCAGGGCTGAGAATAGGCGGGACATTGACCTCTTCAATTTTCCAGAACTTGCGGATGGTAGACTCAAGCGGCGGCTCGACGGTGCAACAGTGCGACACAGTCGAGTAACTATCTAAACAAGCGGGTGCGGAACCAACTATAACAAACCCGAGAACTGTTTCCAGTGCGTGCGGAGCGGGGTACATCGGAAGACCTTGAATTTTACGTGATAACTGGAGATGCGGGAGAATCTGTCAGCGATGTGTTCCTATGTATTATATTTTCGAAACTATCTATAAATAAATTCCAATTTCGAATGTCACAATTAAATTCAGGTATTTGAATTGGCGGCAATCGTGGGCGTTCGCGAGGAGGGTTGGATAAACCACTCGCGGGGGGGGGAGTATCTAAACTCCTAGCAATACGTTTGATACGACAATACAAGTCATCAAAGGACGACAATGCCTGATAACTCACACAGTAATCAGGATTTAACTCCAACTCTAAAATGTTTATATTATTAATTGTAGATTCAAAATCCGCGCGCAAACTATCTAAAGTTTCCAACGAACACAAGAAAGCATCTCTAATCGCCAGATCCGAGGTTTGCAAAGATTTATCACAAATTGATTGAACACGTGAAAACTGTGAGTCCCTTTTAGCGTATAAAAGCTTTAACTGAACCTTTAAATCAGTACTAACCTTGGTTCCCTTAAGAGACATCTTGTTTTGATATATTCACACTATACACTCAAACAAACACTTAACAAATTATTAAGTAAGCGATAATTATCAGATTACAATATGGTAATATTGTAAACAACAAAGTGAACGGCGAACGAACGGAATAACCTGAATCAATGAGTGAATATTACCCAATTTCTCGATTAAATCATTCACGTCGTTCATATGCGTATATAATCTATGGTTTATCCGTTTCCTACAAATATTCACTCAACAATGAACGGGTATTTTTGAAATGCGTCTACCTACATGCAATTTGTAGGACTTCCGAATGAATTTTGTCAAGAAAAAGTATGCGATCGATTTATATCTACGCTGATATTTACGTAGCTAACTATAATTATGCGGTGCGGTTGACGGCGTAGGTACCGTAACTATCAATGGCTCTTTAACTATACGAGCGAAATAACGTTTAGTTGCCTAAATGCCTAGATGCGGGTTTTCTACTATTATATCTAGGTAAACAGGCGCGTTGCGTTTATTCCCTATGGAACAAATACTATATTGCGAAATTACAAGAAAATGATTCACGATCCTGCTCGTAGGACCAAAAGTAATGGTTGCGCAAATAAGCTGTGGACTGTATGTTTAAAAAGCGATCTAAGGTTTGTTAACAATATGCAGGTACTGTGCCTGGATGGGACGGATGTATTAGGAAGGAACACTGACCTTTTGACCTCAAAGGTTCCACGTGGCGCCGGCCGGCGAACCCCGACTTCGCACATTTAAATCACTGCCAGGTCCTGTATTGCACTACACTGCACTATTGTTGAGTCTTTGAATGGTTGGATCACGAAATAGTCAATTTTCTTGTAATTTCGAGCGGGCGATGTTAGCGGAGCGGTCACATTCACAATCGATGCACAAGCGTCAATGTCATTCCAATTCTTGAGGTCGTGCGGGGGAAGGGAAACGGAAGGGATAGGATTGCTAGGCCAAAAAATAAATTACAAAAAACAAAATCGCGGATCATAGCAAATTGGCGCAACCAGCTACTAAAATATTACTGTAGATTTATATTTCTTTGTGACTTTGCACGGTTAATGTATTAAGCCAGTGTCAAGTTTAAGAGTATTTAGTTATTTTATACAGAATACAGTCACTTTTTTCGTATTAAATGGAATTCTAACACATTCTAATGTTATTGCAGTAATTGACAGCAAAATTGAGTCAGCCTTCTCGGCAAGATTCGTTGAGGTAGTCAGTCTTAAATAACATTTTCAGTTCCATTGTACCGAGATCGTGCCTGTTTTAATGATTCCACATATATTATCCAGTTTTTAAAATACTTGAGATTTTAAAAAACTCAAATTTTAAATCACGAATAATTAAAACACACACTGAACTTCACTCGAAAAAATATCTAAAGGCGGAGGTTTTTTTTTTTGAAGATGGAGGTTCCATTTTCATGTGAATATAGGCATATACATGTATTTTTACTAAGTATTTTTTTAGAATTTATTATTTACTAGCTGACCCGGCAAACTTCGTACCGAATAATAGTCAATTTTTTTTTGGGATTTTTTTCCATATTTTCTAACCGTTTAAACCTTCCCTAGAGAATCACGAATATTTCAAGACCAAAATTCTTAAAGATTTAAATGGTGAGAAAATATGGAAAATTTCACGAAAAAAAATCCGGCTATTAGGCGCTACGAAGTTTGCCGGTCAGCTAGTTTCTATATATAAGAAGTGAAGCGGGCGATAGTGGTCAGCCAATTCTGTCAAAAGGCTGATTAATATTCTGGTGCTTTTTAAAAATAGAAACCACTCCTACAGATAAAACCAAAAAGTTCCTTCCACATTTATAGAACAAGCCGTCAAAACAAATAAGCTTGTAAGTTGAATCGAACAAATATTGATCGTATCAGATTCCTTTAGACGAGACGTAGGCAATCGCTGCAGAGTTTATTTGCATAGCTTCAGAACGTTCCTCTGTCAGATGAATCAAGATTGCAATATCGCAGAGAGAGCTTTTATATATCCACTCAACGGAATATTTGCTCCACTTTAATATATTACTAGAGATTGAATTATATGAATTCTGTATTAATTCTTAGAAAAACTTATTTTGATAAAAAGCGATTTTCAGAAAGTGGGTTTCTTTTCTATGATAGGAATTATTGTCAAAATATTTGTTGTTATTATTTCTTCGCCAAATTATTTAGCCAATTAAGTACTTTGTGCTCCATTAGAATGCGGATGGAATGTGAATTTAATTCATTTGCAGTATTCGGCAGTAATCATGTTATCAAAATATTTTAATTTGTTTTAATAATTTCCAATCCAATGTCCAAAAATTATATCAAATATTATCGACACTTTTTTTTAAATGATACCGGTAATAATCTCCAGCTGTTTAAATAATTATTTATAATCATAAATATTTTGCAAGACGAGTTTCTCGACGTCATAGTTTTAGATTGTTTTTATGTAGTTAACAGTTTTTATAATGAAATTGGATTGAAGTGATTTTTTTTAATAAAGCCGATACTTCTACTTTTTAGGTGAAATCAGATTCTAGACCTTCATAAAAGGAACCAATAGCAATCTGTACAAGGTAATATTACAAAAAAGAAAGATTGGTAAGATTTTAAAAATCCTTGCACCAGCAGAATGTTTGAACTTGCATAATTACTTAATTACAGATTTCAAATCAGATGACCTTTGAGTAAGTTTTAATATTTGTCCTCAGGGTAGTCAGCTAGGAAACACTGGCCTCATGTGGTTTAAATAAACAAATTTACGAGTACATTTTGATACAAGTGAAAAGAGTTTGTCATTGAGACCAAGGCGGAATTCACACGAGCCTTAGGCGAGTGTGTTATGGAGTCGAGGGATGCAGTGACAAATTCGCACGTGTGTCAATCGACGTTTTTCAATACATTTACGATTCGGAGGGTTGACCCGCACCTCGTTGGGGTTGACGCCCAGCCTCATATCTGATAAGTCATTTTATTCCAGTAAAATTATGGCGGAGTTGAGCACGCGCACTTTTCTGTACTAGTGCGGAAAACAGTCCATTGCGTGCCTAAGAGCGGTGGGATAAGAGTGGGTGTTTTTAAAAAGTGTTTATGTATTTGCAAAATCATATAAATGTGTAATAGTGGATGATAGATGGAAGTGTTGCTAGTGATGAAACTGTTGAAATTCTAAATAACCTTGTAGTTTTCCCCAGTACTATAAAACGCGTTAACTCGACATGATGGTAGTAAATAATTCGTGATGGTGCTAAAACGAACGTCGGATAATTTGTTTTATAGCCGCCTGCAATGTGCTATGCTATACTGTGGTGCTCGTGATTTACTTCTTTGTAATCATTTACCTACTTATGAAATCGTTTTCATATATTTTGAGCTCAGTTTTTTCTTTCGTTGATGACCTGGTTACATTTTTTCTTCGTCAAAAAATTAAAAGATTAGCTTCTGCTAGCGATTCCACCCGCGGGAAAGTAGGTGTCTCTATACAAACTTTGTACCCCTGTTTCATCTTCTTAGGGGATGAATTTCGGAAAATCTTACACCCGTATTTATGAACCAGTAAATCTTATTACTTGAGCAAAAGTAACTACTTATGTAACAAATTTTATTCTATAGTTAAGAAAAATTAAAATTTTGAATGACGATTTCTAACCTCAAGTAATGACGTAGAGGTCCAGCCTACTAGCTGCAGGCAGGCAGGGTCGAAGCCTACTGGGGCCAAGGGTCGGCTTCTGAAAAGAAGGCTCGGCCCCGTATAATAGGCAAAGAAGGAACGGGGTAGGATTTTAGTTAGTTCTGACACTATCTCCCGCTCCGCCCATGGGCGGTATTTGTCATCGGATGATTTTACCTATCATAAAAAAACCCTCAAGTAATGACATAATAAGAAATTACTTAGCAACAAGTATTTACTTCTATATAAATACGAATGTTAGTGCTCGCCTACTTCATTAAAGGAAACCATGTGCAAAATTTCACGCTGCCGATGCCGGTCCCACTATCTCAAATCTGGTCAGTCAGTTTTTTCTTTTATAAATATAGATAATAGGGTTGACCATTCAGAATGTTTATAAAAATAATAAACAATATATTTATGTATAGTTGGCTTCACAAATACAAAACGTCTACTTTTCATATTCTTACTTTTTGAGAGGGATGCGTAACCTATTTTAACATTATATAGCATTTATTGAAAGAAAAATATTTATCTTCGGTTCTAGAATCCGTCGAATCTTTTGTGATTTCATGTGGATTACATTAGTCGCACTAATATTATAAAGACCAAAGTTTGTATGTAAATGTGTAATAATAATAAAGTAAAAATATAATAATGATAATAATAGGTTCCTTTCTCTGGAGCCCTGACCGTAGCTTGGACCCTGTTCCCGATACCGGTGGGACACTATTTTTTATATTTTTAAATGTTTTTTTAATGTGTTTTTTTTTTTAAAGAAATATTTAAAAATATAATTTATATGTTTATAACTGAATAAAGAGAATAATAATATTAGCTACTCCTTCATACTCTAACGGTTGTTCGGATTTTGATGAAACTTTGCAGTGACAGAATAGCATTATGGTAAATACAATGTATAGGCATAGATAATGGAGGAGGTACTAATTCCACGCAGGTGAACCGCTGGCAGCAGCTAGTACTCGTAGTCCATTAAACCTTCATGCAACGATCACATACAAAACGGAATAACTAAATAAAATAAAAAAAGGGGTTTCAATAATCTTAATTAACACAACAACCAGCAAGAGAACTGCATTAAATAAACACGTTCCGCATCCATATGAACAAACAATGTTTGAACAATTTAATCCAATGCTAGTTTTATTACTAAATGGAAGCTGTTATTGTCAAATAACAACAGAAGGCTGGAATGGGGATCAATAATATCTCGGATTGAATAAATATTTGAAAAGGCTTGTGTTTTGTTCGCTACAGTTAGATGGGGTTAGAATAAGGGTTAGTTTGCGATGTGATTGCGGCTCAGATTCGCAATATTGCTTTGTTTATACCTTTGGAATGTAGTAATAAAACTTACTATAATGGGTATTCGTGCGTTCAGAAACATATTGTGTATTTCACTTTAGGTAAGATCAAATGTTTGGAGACAGGAGAACAGCTTATTGGTGTGATTTGAGATATAGTCTATAAATATTTGGCCATCCAAACTAAGCAATTTTTAATAATCGCTTGAGCTTTCTGACGTAACATTTTGTCTTGTTATAAATGGACGTAAATGTGCAATAACATGTCATTGCGCACGCAACCATTGAGAAGAACGCGTTTGAAGCTTTTGATCTCTTTCTGATAAAACATTTTCTTCAAATTATTTATACTTTGACACAACTGGGCAAAAGCCTCCTTCAGATCTTTCTAGCCAATCCCATCTTGAGTCACCTCGAACCAACCCTTACGGTACGCGTCTTGGTCGTCTCACCACGTCTCCCCAGGTCGGAAATCATTCAGGTGGCCAAAACATTAACACGGCAAAAGAAAAGATTATTTCATAAAACCATATCTCAAATCCCGTAATATGTCCAAGAAGTAACAAAAACTCAATTTGACCACTTATGAGGGTTGACACATTTTTGCTATTTGCAGTCTTTACAACATTTTTACATTCTTAGAAAATGCCAGACGACATATTATTATTATAAAGCTTGAATTGCCACTACACCTTTAATTCTTAGTGTCTGTCTGTACCCACTTAGGTACTTCACTATCCATGAGTCCTACATTTATTAAATGCTTCTCTGTGCTTTTGTATTCTGCCAACATGTATAGCTGGAAAAAGTTTATATACTCTTATAATAAACATGGCAGCACACCACGAATTACTCCTCAAACGTGGATGTATTTGCAAACGTAAACTCACATACGAACAACATCAAAAAAAAATCTAAACTAGAATTTTCTATTCGCGTCATGTGCATATATTCAAATATTGATAGAGCGAGTTCGGTCTAACCGGAAAATCAGCGATGAATGCGAAATATTTTACACAAAATTGATATCGATTGTTAAAACCGGTTTTCAACCACAATTTCCTCTCCCGTTAAATTTTCCCGTAATTAATAACGGTAACAAAATATCGATTTAAAATATCATAAGCGAGTATAGCAAAAACACGCAGCAATATGTCGCGCCGAGCAACAGAGTGAGTCAATTAATGAACTCCGCCTGTTCGCGAGTGAGTCGCACTTTTGAAACCTTCAAATACATAATTGCGAGCATTTAGCTTCATTTACTATGAAGGTAAAAACATTATGCCAAGCTTTTAATTGCTATTTGGGGGTGGAAAAGGTGATGGCAATAAGTAATATGAAATTTATTAATGGAGTAGTGACCAATAACAAAACCACTTTTAAATAAACAAGGATTCTATTGCACTTATCTTACTATTAAAGAAGGATACTATATGGAAAAGACGTGAAAACTAAACTAAAGCATATTGTATACATCTTTTGACTAACTGCAGCGTTTGTATATGTATCTTGTCGTAAGCATACGACAATCTCTACCTACATCTTTGTCTTTCGTCGTCTCTAGAACTAGCTAGTATAGAGACTTTTTTATCAGAAGCTCTTAAATGTTTTAGAATTCATGACACTTAAAAATAAAATAAATTAACACTCACTTGAGTATAAAAATAAAGAATATGGTCAAATGAGATTTAGGAAGGAATATAACATTAAAAATAATTTTAAAACAGGAATTAAAGCAATTCATTTACATATTTTATTTACGAGTACGTATAAAAAACTCGACACACTTTTACTTCACTTTATAAAAAGGGCGGGATTTATCATTGGATGATTTTACCTGCCTTATAAAAATAAATAAAATGTCAAACGTCAATAATTTTAATAATTAATAAACTATTTTATTATTATATAAATGAAATCTTGTAAAAACATTGAAAATTGATAGAAATAAAAATTGAAAACTAAACAGAACTACACATATTATACAGAAAATAGTTATATTAGCAATTAATCGTTTAATTTGACTATTACTGCGTGATATTACGACACTCAATGTACAATCGTGTTAGTGGCAATCACTCAAACACTACGAAACATGTTGTATTAATTACGTGACAAGTTGAATTCAATCAGGACTGCGGCTAGATCACTAATTTGATCATTATCACCATCTTGTAGTCAGTAAATCATGTGTTTTTTTTTTTTAATGGCATGTAAAATCATCCAATGACAAGACCCGCCCTTGGGTGGAGCGGGAAGTAGTGTCAGACTCTTACTGACTAAAAACCTACCCCGTTCCTTCATGCCTATCATGCCGGGGCTGAGCCTTCCTTTCAGAAAACGGCCCTTAACCCCAGCAGGCTTCGACCCTGCCTGCCTGCAGCTAGCAGGCTGGGCCTCTACGGTTTGCTGACAGCTCCTTGAGGCGCGCGGGAACAGAACGCGCCGTGGACGACTTGGGCTCGATCCGGTATGTTACCGGACGATCGGACAGCGTGCTACCCATTGCACGCCGTCCGCAAGCCCGCGCCTACGGTGGCCGGAAATCGGGATCGGAATCCCGGCGGCGGCTGGGGCGAGCGCCCCGTTGCCTTTGCCTGATGCGGTCGGCCTCCTCCTTTGCTAGCATTACTGCTTCGCAGAAGGAGGCGGCCGCCTGCCATCCCTCCTCACTCCGGACCATGGCCTGAACCAAGGCCCGGCGAGAGAGATCGCTGCCGCCGATTGCCCCCACGAGTAAATCATGTGTGCTTCAACAAGATTACTAATTTGATAATTATGACGACTTTATATTCAATATTCAACTAGCGACCCGCCCCAGTTTCGCACGAGTGCAATGGTTATATTAAATATATTATTCATGTATTATACATTTAAATCTTCCACTTGAATCACTCTATCTATTTAAAAAAAATCACATAAAAATTTGTTGCGTAGTTTTAAACATCTAAGCATACATAGGGACAGACAGCGGGACGGGACTTTGTTTTATACTTTGTAGTGATTATATTATTGATGAAGTTTTTTTTGAGATGGGAAATTATCTGATTTCTTCCCCGGGTAGAGCGGAAGGGCGTGTCTGACTTTTTCTGACTAAAACCAAACCTATGTACCTTCTTTGCCTTTTGCGTTCCTGGCCCATGGGTTTCCCTTTCGAAACTCAACCCATTGCCCCAGCAGGCTTCAGCCCTGCTGGGCCCCTGCGTTTTTGCTGACATCTCTTTGTGGCGCACTTGGTACACACTACGCGGCGTACACTGCAAGATACAGAAAACAATTTTGGTTTGAAAAGAGAAGAGATCTAAGTCAAAACAACATTGAAAAGTTCATATCATGCATTTCGTCTCTTTCATTTTCAGAAACATACGAATCCGATGATACTGATCTAGCATTTAATCAATTTCATGATACACTGTCCCTGTTTTATGATCTCTGTTTCCCCAACCTAAAAGTAAAAATTACAAACAAACCGGTAAAAACTAAATGGATAACAAAAGGAATAAAAAGATGTTGTGTCAAGAAAAGAAGTATGTACCTAAAATATAGATTATTAAATTCTAACAAAAACCTACACCTAAAGAACTACCAAAATTACACTAGAATATTGAGACGGTGTATATTACATGCTCAAAAAATTGATAACACTCGTTATATACTTCAATCGAACAATAAATGTAAAGCCGCCTGGGATATAATAAAAAAGAATAATGCAGATATGGAGAATAACACTGAAATTTCTTCTATTAAAATTAATCAGTGCACATACGCTGATGGCGATACAATTGCCAACCAATTTAATGACTTTTTTATTAACATGACAAACAAACCAAAACATTCTAATTCTGAAAAACCCATTGACTACAAATATACCATCACTGACATATCGGATAGCATTTTTTTGACTCCAACTGATGAAAATACTGTTTATAAAATTATTAATTCTTTAAATTCAACAAACTCAACGGGCTATGACAACATTAATACAAAGATTCTTAAGCGTTGCTCTAAATATATATCTCGTCCACTGGCCCACATTATTAATTTGTCATTGTTTCAAGGTTTATTTCCCACTAAACTAAAATTTTCAATAATCAAACCAATATATAAAAAAGGAGATAAAAAAGATATGAATAATTATCGTCCGATTACTCTAATACCCGTAATTTCTAAGATTTTTGAAAGAATTATGTACGATAAACTTCACTCCTTTATAGTAAAACATGCAATATTAAAAGAAGAACAGTTTGGTTTCAGAAAGGGTAAATCGACAACTCTTGCTTGTTTTTCTCTTCTTCTTCTCCAGTCTTAATGAGAAAAGGCCAATAGCATCAATATTTCTTGATATGTCAAAAGCATTTGACTTTGTAGATCACAAACTACTTCTCTTCAAACTGAATCGCTATGGTATTAGGGGAAATGCGTTAAACTGGATTAAAACTTATCTGCACAATCGCCAGCAATGTGTAGAGATATCTAGACATACTATATCGGAAAAAAAAATATATAGATCTGCCTATCGTCAAAACTCCTGTGGCGTTCCTCAGGGCAGTATATTAGGACCCTTTTTGTTTTTATTATATATAAATGATTTGCCCAACGTAACTCCATATTCATGCATCCTGTACGCCGACGATACAACTCTTAGTATTGAACTTACTGATAAAAATATCGCCAAATACGAAAAAGAGATCAATGATGCATTAAACAAAATAATAGAATGGCTAAAAGACAACAATTTACATGTAAATATTGGTAAAACAAAACTTATACAGTTCCAAACGTACAACAGCAGACATCACGGATTAAAAATAAGATATGCAAGTGACACTATAGAAGAGGTTGAAAATGCTACTTTTTTGGGTATAACATTGGATAAATATTGCAACTGGAAAGTACATATTGACAAATTATGTACTAAATTGCAGAGATTTGTATTTGTTTTAGGTAGAATAACTCGCATAGCTGGTATCAACGCAGCACTTTATGCTTATCATGGTTACGTAGCATCCATTCTACGCTACGGCATTATCATATGGGGCAATTCTGTTGACATTATTAAGGCATTTCGAGCCCAAAAAAAATGTGTTCGGGCAATTATCAAAGCCCAACCATTAGATAGCTGTGTCCCGCTCTTTAAAAATTTAAAAATATTACCACTCCCATCTTTATATATATTCGAACTTTGTATCTTTGTACATAAAAACATAGGTTTATTTAAAGTACATAATGATGTTGTAATAAGAAAAAGTCGAGATGTCCATAAATTGTGTGTACCCCAACAAAGAATCAAACTATTTTCCAATAATGTTTATTGTATGGCAATTCGTATTTATAATAAACTATCTAATGTTTTCAAAGATCTTAACTTCATGACATTTAAAAAGAAATTATTTGACTTCCTATTGTTTAAGTGCTACTACTCAACAGATGAGTTCTTAAATGAAAAGTTTGATTCTAAATTTAAATTAGACGATGAGACTTGCCCTTGCATTCCTAATAAGTGAACTGAATTTAATACCTATGACATTGTATCGAATAATTTCTAACATTGTATTTATTAATTCCTGACATTATATTTAGTATTCATTGACATTATATATGATAACTTTTGACATTATATTTAGCATGCCTTGACATTGTATTTAATTATTTCTAACATATTTAGTATTCCGATAAATTGTATTTGGTAACTCTTGACATTAATTTAGTATACTTTGACATTGTATTATGTACTTAATAATTCTTTAAATTGTATGGTTTTTATCAATTGATTTTAATTTAATTTCTTGTAAACATTTGTACGCTGGAAACAGCAGAGTATTTTGGACGAAAAATTGAATGTAACACCTTGTAACAACAATATTCTAACAAATAAATTTATTATTATTATTATTATTATTGTTGACAACTTGGGATCGGTCCGGACGGCGAGCTACCCTCGTCATCCGCAAGCCCACGCTGCCGTGACGTTTTTCCAGCCACTCCTCAAAGAGTGGACTTACCGCCATGATTATGGCGTGCCCAGCATTAATGTTTCCTTCTACCAATTTCATTAATTCAGTCTTTTAATTTCGCTTCGTGAATAGAAAAGGAAAATTGAGGAAAATACACTACGAGGAACGTGTCGTGGGGAAAGTTTTAAAATAACCGCTCATATATCTATAGCACTTAGAAAGGATCGTTGAATGGAACGTGTGAAATATGATATGGATAGAAAAGAGGTTGCCATTCAGTGGCGTAGCTATTGCCAAAGGGGCCCTTTATAATAAAAGAAATGGGGTTCCGTTTTTACTCTTCTGTGGCCAAAGGGATATTGTTTTCATTACGAAATAGGCCTAAATAACACCGAAATGTCACGCTAGGTTTTTTTTTATGGTAGGTAGGTCAATTAGAGGGTCGAGGCCCTGGGCCCTAGGCGCCCAATAACGTTACTGTGTACCTTCAGTTGGCCACTGCCACGGATATCGACGGATATCTATGGCCACTGCGCTCCAGGACCATGGTAACTCTTTTGGTAACGAAGATTCCTGCAGCCCAACAATGAAAACTCGGCAGGAGCGAGTCGGACTGGCGCACTTGGGGTACCGTACAAACTTGCTTTTGGAAACAGTTCAATTCACGAATCTCTAAGTAAAGTCTCGAAGATTTTTCCAAATCGCAGTTTTTTTTATGACGTAACTACAAATTTACACTTTTCAGAATTTTTCCTATACTTATGCTATGAGACGTTTCTTCTTGCCAAATTTCAAGATTCTAAGTCAACGGGAAGTACCCTATGAATTTATATACCCTTAAGGGTATGGAAATATAACGTTTTTTGTGACATAAACGGCTGTATCTTTTTTTTCCGTTAAGTTAGAAATTTGTGTTTTTCACAGCTTCAAGATATCGCAGATTTGAGTATATGGTTTAAATTTCAACTCGATATCTCAACGCGTCCTCGAGATAAAGGATCTTGACAGACAGACAGACGTACAACACTGTGATCCTATAAGGGTTCCGTGTTTTGCCTTTTGAGGTACGGAACCCTAAGAGTAATAAGTCAGGATACATAGTTTAAGCGTGTTAGATATTAAGTTAACTAAGTGTTATTAGAAATCAATTTGTTTATTCATTACATAAATAAATAAAAAGCATATACAATTAATAATATTCTAGTCGATTGATGACATCAGTTAACCATCACTGTATCTAATAAAATAATCTCATTGTGCTTTTCTGTATGAATTGTTTGTTAATATCAGTGTTGGACCAAAAAATATTTCATCTATCTCTAATGCAACAACTTTGCAGCAAAAGAAAATGCCGATAAGTTTTTCCTCGGATCAGATACATATTTAAAAAAAACACAGTCAAAAACTGTTCCACAACAATATTGTATTTTGATATTTTCTCGGAAAACGAACAGCTAGAAATCTCTCGTGGGCGTACGGAAAGACGAATACGCCTGTCTGCATAAACTTCATAAATAAAATATTCTATACGATAGCCAATACATTTGCTATAAGCTGCTGGCGATGATAGCTTGTATTACGATTTTTCATCTTCATGGCTACTTTTATAGAAGAGTCATAAGGTGAGAACGCGATATCCTGTAGAATTTAATTCGCATTTTAGTATCGAGATGCTATAAAAAAGGGGAATTATTAAGTTTACGTTATAAGTATCTAATGTAGGCATAAACATAATAAGAACTCTATGTGATAAAGATGGACGAAAAAGATTGCATGTAGCGGAGATGGAAGAGTGTTGAGATGAAAGTGTGGAGTGACGACAATGTATTAAGTGAGAAATGACAAGACCCTTTATCTTGGGAACGCGTGGATGTATCGAATTAAAATTGAAACCATTTACTCAGATCTGCAGTCTCTTAAAGCTGTGCAAAAACAAACTTCTAAGTTAACGACAAAAAAGATACGGCCGTTTATGTCGCATTTATTTCGACACTCTCATGGGAATCAAAATTCATGGGGTACTTCACGTTGACCTAGAACCCTGAAATTTGGCATGAAGCAAGGTCTCATAGCACTAGTTTATTATTAAATCTGAAAAAAAAGCTAGTTACGTCACTTTTTTTTTGCGATTTGAAAAAACTGAACTGTTTTCATAGGTAAGTTTATACGGAACCCTCAGTGCGCGTGTCCGACTCGCGCTTGCCCGTTTTTCCAAGATTTTCCATTTGTCTCTATCAGTTTTTTTTTTTTTTGGTGGTGGGTAAAATCATCCAATGACATATCCCGCCCTTGGGCGGAGCGGGAGATAGTGTCAGACTCTTACTGACTAAAAACCCACCCCGTTCCTTCGTGGCCTTAGATACCAGGGCCGGGCTTTCCTTTCGGAAACAAACCCTTGGCCCCAGTAGGCTTCGACTCTGCCTGCCTGCAGTTAGCAGGCTGGGTCTCTACGGTTTGCTGACAACTCTTTGAGGCGCGCGGGAACAGTGCGCGCCGTTGACGACCTGGGCTTGGTCCGGATGGTTACCGGACGGTCAGATAGCGAGCTACCCATAGCTCGCCGTCTGCAAGCCCGCGCCTACGTTGGCTGGAAATCAGGATCGGAATCGGAACCTCCGCGGCGGCTGGGCCGTGAGGGCCGTTGCCTCTCGCGTGCGGCCTCCTGTCTCTATCTGTTGCATCCATCCGTTTCCCACTAAGCTTTTTGTTTCACTTTCCCATTTCTTCAACGGTCTACCATCTAATTAACTAGCATATACGACTAGATATTTTCCTTCCTTGAGGCGACTATTTTTAGTATTGGTAAGGGTAGCTGCCGTCATTTCAGCACAATCATAACTAGTATAAAATAGTTCCTTGAAAAAGTTCGACATCACACTGTAGAGTGGATTGCACCGAGGTGTAACCCACTGTAAATGATCCTCACAGCTGAGTGTCGCGCGACGGCAGCGCGGCTGCAGCGCTGTCGCCACGCTGCTTTGTTATTCCATATAAATGAAAAACACGACGGCAGCGCGACTGCCGCGCACATCCGCGCTGCGTCCGGGCGTCTTTTATTTATATGGGATAATAAAGCAGCGTGGTGGCAGAGCTGCAGCCGCGCTGCCGTTACGCGTCACTTTATGGCTAATTTAAAGGCGCCCTTAAATAGAGACACTCGTTTGACAAATGACAGTGTCAAATCTGTCGTGACCTATCACATACAAGGCTCGAGTTTCCTCTACCACGGTGACACTAACTAGAAGATTATAACGCAGCTTTCCCCTACATTTCTTTCTATTTTAATCTTGCCCTTTTGCATCGGCGTACCTATTTATAAAAGTAGGCCACAATTTCTTTCAAGTGTGAAAAAAAACATTTATATTCTTTTCTTTTCCTTTTTTTTAATTTGTTGCTCCACACCAGGAAATACTCCTGAATCATGGGTTTCTTTTTTAGGTTGGAAATTATTCAATGACTTAATCCGCTCTTTGGCGGAGCGAGAGGGCGCGTCAGATATTTATTGACTGAAACCTACTATGGTTTGTTGACATCTCTTTGAAGCGTCCGTGGAACATTACACGCCGTCGCGAACTTGGGCTCGGTTCGGACGGCTACTAGACGACGGGATGGCGATCTACTTATTGCAAGCTGTCCGCTAGCCCACGCCTACAGTGTTTAGGACGTGAGGAAAGTTAGTTTCCTCAGGCGTGAGGCAGCCTCCTTCGTTGCTTCGCAGAGGAAAGCGACCGCATGCCATTCCTCCTCGATTTGGACCATCGCCTGTATCAGGGCCCGGTTTGAGAGGTTGTTGCCATTGATCGCCCCACGAGGACACGGCGGTTCTCCACCCAAGCGTGGCACACTTCTACCACATGCTCCACCGTGTCCTCCAGTGTTCGAGTGGTTCGCCCGAATCCATTGCAGGAACCTCCCGGCCAGTATCGTGGGTGCGTTCACAAAAATGTAAACTCTACACACATAAGACACCCAGACCCGGAACAAAACTATCTGTAGGCCAAAAAATATTTGTTCCGTATGGGAATAGAACCTACGACATGCAGCGTAAGCAGCCAAACGCCCAACCTCAACGCAATTGTGCCGTGAGCTTGGGTAGCTCGCTGTCCGACCGTCCGGTAACCATCTGGACCAAGCCCAGGTCGTCAACGGAGCTCAAGGAGTTGTCAGCAAACCGTAGAGACCCAGCCTGCTAGCTACAGGCAGGCATGGATCGAAGGCAGGGGATCGAAGCCTACTGGGGCCAAGGGCTTGCTTCTGAAAGGAAAGCTCGGCCCTGGTATCTAAGGCAACGAAGGAACGGGGTGGGTTTTTAGTCAGTAAGAGTCTGACACTACCTCCCGCTCCGCCCAAGGGTGGGAGATGTCATTGGATGATTTTACCCACCACCAAAAAAAAAAAAAGTGCTTTTGTGCCGTCATTAATATTGAAATCTTTTTACACAACATAGATTCTTGGCTTGGCACGTTTTATTACACATTTTGGTGACACATTCATATTTACGATTGTTTATACTCTATTGGGCTGATCCGACATGTTCACGTGACGAAACGTAAACATAAATCTATTAACAGCTTTTCATCGTAATGTCTCTTTCAAGCTTTCCCGTGCTTTTGTAGTTTATTTAAAAATCTTTATACGGTGTTTATGGTTTGTTTTAATTTCGTTATTTAACACTGACTTCGGAAAATAAAATTATTTTGCACTTTTTACTGTTTTTTTTTTTTTGTATTGAAACTGGTTGTGTACATTTGTCAAAAGTTTTTTTACTATAGAATATAGCCATTACAAGTGTGCCTATAAGAAGAGTTCTTCGGATTTCTCCAGATCTTGCAGTGATGACAATAGTACCACCTGAGAAATCCTTTCAAACTAAAAAAGAATTGATGAAACCGGTCCAGTCGTCTTCCTCTTAGTAGGGAATATACATAAAAAAAACCAATTGATAACCTCTGCCTTTTTTTGCAGTTAGTTAAAAACTATAAGTGTGTTTACAAACATTAAAACTCGCAAAAAATCTGAAGGCTTGAAAAATATGTTTAAAACTTTAAAACAATTGCGTTATCAGCAATAGCATAAATTAAGTAGCAAACAATATTTCAGCAAACTCAAGTAAAATCTATACTAATATTATATGTGAACTCTGTTTGTTTGTTACGCTTTCACGGTTACTGACCCGATTTTGATTAAAGGTACCAAGTGCAAGGCAGTTGAGAATTGGTCACGCTCACTCAAATATCTCACTGTTGGAACGTGTGTTGGATCATTTGGCTCCCTTCGAAATGGTTGAGCTGAGTGGTACTGATATACGCGTCAAGTCCGTGAACGGGCGTTGTCAGTTGAGACTGGCCATCTCTTACCTGCCACTAGTTTATTTCCATTTCTATATTTAGTATTTGTTTTTTTTTTTTACTTTATTTATTCGTTCTCACAATTATGTGATAAGTGGGCACTCTACTATTCAGTAGAGTGCCCACTTATTAGAGTGCTCAAAGTGTCCCTACACCTGCACTTTGGAGGCCCTAAAAACGCCACTGACGCCGCTATCAACGTGGCAACCTAATGGGCCCAAAAACTTTGAGGGAAGAGAAAACCATCGATTCGATAGTATCTAGCGATAAGAAACATATAACCGAGATCTTTGTAAAACATAACATAATTGAAAAGAGTGGCCATGGAGTTTCTTTGCGCATTCTTCTTCGTAGAGATTCCACGCTTTGAAACGTGCAATATTATCATAATTTTTCTGACTCACTGACTTCTTGACAGTTCAAAAGTGCCGATAAATAGTTTATTTGTTATAAATGCTTTGGGTAAGCTTGAAGAACATGGGCTAGCTATTTTTGATCCGACTTCGTATCAGAAATAACCGACATTCAAAAAGCTAAGTCCTTTATAAATAAACGTAGTAAGTTGTCAGCCGTAACTTCTAAGAACTAATGGAATCGCGGCGAAGAGGCCAGTTAATATAACAGCCCTATTACGGCGGGAGCTTGCACAATATCCATGCAAAATGCCGCTAACCTAGTTACAGTACGGTGAAGTAGGTACTCAGACCACGCGGAGTTGTGGACAGTTTGCGAGCTAGTTACAGAGTAGATGGGCATCTTACTACGTGTATTTCGGTATTCAGAGTTCTTAACGGGAAAGTTTTAGATGAACAGTAAGAGTTTAGTGTTGTTCTTGCGACTTTATTTGAAGGTATCTATTCTGTTCTTGTAAATAAGCTTGAAGTTATGTACCTTTTTTACGTGGGAAATCGTCAAATTACTTCTCACGCTCTAGACGGAGTGAAACGAAGTGCCAGGTTTACGCAGCAAGGCTACGCTACAATGTAAGCAGCTGTATCCGCTGCCTCCTTCACTTGCATCACTGCTTCACAAATGAAGGTAACTTCTTCAGATAGATAGATAGATGTATTCTGCCATGCCATGTATGCTGTTTCAGTGCCATGGTCTGGACTAGGGCCAATTACCTAAAGGTGGACGAGGATACGGCGGTGCACCACACAAGTGGGGCAAGTCTCCACCAAAGACCGCGAATTCGGCAAGAGGATTGATCGCTCGGAGGATATTCGAGCGATCACTCCTCCCGCTACAGAAACCTTCTGAAACCACCGCGTCCGGACGTGTAAGGTTGAAGATGAGGACGCCATAGCGCCTCTCCAGCCACGCCTCAAAGAGGAATTTGACGTCGTATTCGTGACATGCCCAGCTGTCTATTCATCAGAGCTCTTGTAACTGTTTTGTTGTTCAACAAAGTGTTATTCTATTCTATTTCTCATTACGCAATGGTTACGGGTGGAGGGTGGATTAAACAAACAAATAACCACTAAGCTTAGGCAAACACATGAATAATATAAAAGACGAAGTAAGAAAGTATCGAAGGGAAATCAATTACTTTGCCGCTCCTACTTTGCATTATTAATTATGTTTACATTAAGTTTAAGCCGGAGATATGAGTTTTTTAAACCCTTTTAATACGCGACGGAAATAAACTGTTTTATAAAAATAAATTGATTTTATGATATAGCCTTTCTGTTAAGAGCTCTCAACTCATGTCATGTTTCGCTACCTAACAGATAAGCTTCATTTATCTTATCTGAGGAATAATTTCACTCATTATTTTCCACTTATCTTTTTCCTGTGGCATCGCCCGCTTGATTATCGAAAATTATCTAACGGAACGATTCCACCGATATAAAAAAGTTATCCAACGGCTTAGTTCACACAATAATCTACATGTATTCAAAATTTCATCCAAATTCGTTGAACTGTTGTAGCGTGACTGATTACCAGGCATCCAGACATCTGTGAAAGCGTTCAAAAAATGACAGTGGTCTTAGAAAGTCGGTTTTTAGTGAGAAAGAGTTCGACACGCCCTCTCGTTCATCCTAGAGACACACCCCATCGTAACCTTGACCCTGGAACGCGAAGAGCTACTGAAGGAACACAGATGGGAGTTAGTCATTAAAACTCTGAAATTTCCTCTCGCTCGGGAGGAATTTAATATGAATTTAGAATGAACGTTATTATACACCAAAATAGTAACAATCAAGGGACGGTTGTATCGCTGACAGCGATATTTACCAGACAACCTTAGGATAGAGTATCATATCGTCACCTGTTTGGCAAAGTTGCAAATCTGCCGTTTACGCAAACAGCACATTCGCAACTATACCATACAGGAAATAAAGTTGCGAATCTGAGGATAGTAAACATCTTACTCCTTTAATAAATTACGTGTACATAATATTATGGAACACATATACACACATTTAATATAATATAATAGTGTGTATATATGGAGTTATTTGATGACGTCCAAACAAATAAAAAATACATATAAACTTGAATATTTATATTATAAGGCTACTGCCTATTTAGACACTGTGAAACAAGGGCAAACAAACAATTATTTCTTGGTAGGAACAACATAATTAAGCGTTCATTAATTTATCACAAGACCACATTATTATTCTGTTTACGAGAATTTACATGATACGCTCAGCTGTAAGCTCCGGTAGATAAACAGGCGCTTACATGAAAATGTACCGTAATATTATGTACAGGTAATTTATTAGACAAGTACCCCAGCAAATGTTTACTAAACCCAGAATCGCTGATAGCACTTGCTTGATGAAAAAACAGCGGATAATTCCACACAAATATGTATACAACATTGTTTTTTGTACGTGCGAAACCTGAATATACTTGTAGTTGGTTCAGAATCCGTAATTGAATGGATTCCAATAGTTTTTACACCATGTGATATATTTTTTCCCAAAAATATTTAAACACAAGTTAAGTACAACACTGGTCATGGAAGGTCATAGCGGTTATTAGGCGCCAGCAAACAGCTGCTTGCAAGTGCAAAACCACCCCACAGTCACCTGGACTATTTATTTTTGCTGACATAAAAAGCTTATTAAATAACTCTGTGATTTTTCATGATACAGTTATGAAATTTTGTACATACTCCTACGAGTATGTATGAAACCTGAAATACGTGTCTAGTATTTTTATGTTAAGAATCTACAATCATAACATAAAAATACTAGACACGTATTTCAGGTTTCGCATATACTAAAATGTATGTTGTTTAGGATCTCAGACCTTTATTATACAGAGGAAAAAACACGTGGGTGAGATGTGAGCAAAAATCTAAAAAAAAATGGCTAATCAATTGAGTAACGATATTTTTTCAACGCAAAAATAGAAGCGTGTAACATTTTAACACCCCAAGAATAACGATCCAAATATATCTCAACATGTTCAGGGGTCGTAAACACGGTACCTACTGAACTCACATGACATAGGACAAACAAATATTTGCAGTCGTGAGGTTCTTTGACCGGTACGGTTGTCCCAATTTTCTCCTTTTTTTTGTCTAGCCTATACTGTCCCACTGCTGGGCAAAGGCCTCCCTCTATTCCTTCTATTATTCCCGGCTTTGAGCCACTTCTTGTCAATTCCTAAGGAAAACATCTAAGTCATCCCGCCATCTTCTTCTTGGTCTACTGCGACACCGTCGTACGTCGTATTTCAGGACACAGATTTTCTAGCCCGTTGGACTGAACATAAATTTCCATCTATAATTTTCTTTTTTTGAGTACTCTGATCCCAAAATGACCACAAAGAAAAAGGCATTGAAGTAGGCAGTTACCAAAAAAAACTGTATATATTTTATTCATTTACATAGTCCTAAAATACTGGTAAAAAAATATATTATTCTTATAGGTGGAAGTTTGGGACCGCAGTACCGGTCCAAAGAGCCCCACAACCCTTCGTAAGTGTAAGCACCCAGACCTTAATAACTTGGCCGTAAAATTACCGCGATGTGCCGCCACTTTTTATTACTTAAAGTACTTAACTTTATGTCACTCTCTCTTCTTCAGTTTCGGGGAATAATTACTTTTCATACCGTTTATTATTTTTTTAGATGGGGAATACCCCAATGACTTCTCCCGCTCTGGGCAAAGCGGGAGGGCGTGTCAGACTTTTACTGACTAAAACCCACACCCGTACCCTCTTTGCCTTCATTTCAGGGCCCCGGGGTAGGTTTTTAGTCAATAAGAGTCTGACACTACTTTCCGCTCCGCCCAAGGGCGGGATAGTCATTGGATGATTTTACCTACCATAAAAAAATCGTCATTATTTTTATTTTTTTTTTTGGTCGACCGTGTAACATATTTGTGTTACACGGTCGATCAATATTAGAAAAATATAAAACGTAGAATGATGGTCAGCTGTTTTCTTTGAAAATAAACCACAATGTAGGTGATTCGGTCATTTAGATACGCATTTTATGGCATATCAATAATTTCTTTGCTTTATGTTACATTTATTTGTGATATTTCAGTTTATAGTTGAGTACAATAATACTTTATTTTTATAATAATTTATTAACCATTTGTATTGTTCATTTTTGTATTACTTTGTTTTTATATTTTGGTTACTTGTAAAGTTGTTATTGCCGTTGTTGTATTATTCCTGTGCCGAATATTATTTTACTCAACTAAACTGTGGTTTCGAAAATATGTAGTCGTAAATATGTAAACGTAGTCTGATATTAAAATTATAAATCCTGTACCAGTGCTTGAATATACTTCAGTTTATCAGATACATTTCATTTTTTTCTGAAAAATTAAATCTGCCGGACAGTGCTCGCTACACACAAGCCCGCGAATCATCCTGCGAGTTCCAACGCCTGAGGCGCCTCCTACGCCGGCGTACCATGCTAGCGGCGTAGCTCGCCGTCCAACCGTCCGGTAACCGTCCAGACTGAGCCTAAGTTGTTGACGGCGCGTAGTGTTCTACGCGCGCCTCAAGGAGTTGTCAGCAAGCTGGAAAGACCTCACGGCGTTCTCAACTTCCGCACGACGCAGGTGCTTACCGAACACGGAAAGTTCGCTAAGTACCTGTTCCGGATTCGTGCGGAGGATTCGCCCGGGTGTCGCCACTGTGCGGAACATCCGGAGGACACGGTGGAGCACACTGTAGAGGTGTGCCCCGCCTGGGCGGAGCATCGCCGTGTCCTCGTGGGGGCGATCGGCGGCAGCGATCTCTCTCGCCGGGCCTTGGTTCAGGCCATGGTCCGTAGTGAGGAGGGATGGCAGGCGGTCGCCTCCTTCTGCGAAGCAGTAATGCTAGCAAAGGAGGAGGCCGACCGCATCAGGCAGAGGCAACGGGGCGCTCGCCCCAGCCGCCGCCGGGATTCCGATCCCGATTTCCGGCCACCGTAGGCGCGGGCTTGCGGACGGCGTGCAATGGGTAGCACGCTGTCCGATCGTCCGATAACCGACCGGACCGAGCCCAAGTCGTCGACGGCGCGTTCTGTTCCCGCGCGCCTCAAGGAGCTGTCAGCACACCGAAGAGGCCCAGCCTGCTAACTGCAGGCAGGCAGGGTCGAAGCCTACTGGGGTCATGGGTTAGTTCCGAAAGGAATGCTCGACCCCGGCACGATAGGCTACGAAGGAACGGGGTAGGTTTTTAGTCAGTAAGAGTCTGACACTACTTCCCGCTCCGCCCAAGGGCGGGATTTGTCATTGGATGATTTTACCTACCATAAAAAAAAAAAAAAAAAAAAAAAGGAGTTGTCAGCAAATTTTAGGGGCCCAGCAAGTTCGAAGCCTACTGGGGCCAAGGATTGTTATCTGAAAGGAAGGTTCGGCCCCGGTATGAAAGGTAATAAAGAAACAGGAGTGGGTTTTTAGTCAGTAAAAGTCTGACACTATCTCCCACCAAAAATAATCCTCACAATGATATCACGCGCCGGAACCGAAACAAATACCTCCGAAACACTAATGTCCGGTGAAGATATGCGTCTGGTGGAAAGTGATTATGCCGCTGGCACCTCTGTAGTCCCTCCTAAAAGACCCTTCTTACCACAGCGATCGTGGTTTGCCCAAAGTCGTGACACCTTAAGTACTAAATAAAACATTGGCACAAAAGCTACACAAACTTTGAAAGTCGTTAAAAAGTCGCAAATGCCTCGACTGCACTGGTTAATCGGGTGTATAGTTGTACATACACCATTTAAAACAAAAATCAGTGGTTTAAAACCTTTTTTTCGAGATTAGTACCGGTTTAAAAACACGATCACGTGGCCGTATATTGATTGCATTTTACTTTAAAAATTAAGGTTATCACTCTTTCGCGTTTATGAAATCAATTATCTTTCTAAGTACTTTTACTTTTTAAAAAGAGACAGATTAAATCAATCTCAATATATGTTTTTATTAAAATATACATGTGTGTTAAAAATAATCATATTGTAGTGATGGAGCCTTCTTCTTCCTTCTTCCCATGTTGTTTGGGGTCAGTGCAGCACGATATTTTCTTCCATTCTGTCCTGTCACTCGTCACGTTATCACTAACATCCATTTCTCTCATATCACTCCTCACACAATCCATCCATCTTTTCTTTGGCCTCCCTCTCCCTCTTCACGCATCCACATGTAAACTCATTACTCTTTTAGTAACAAAGCCAAGTACCCAGTACATATCTGGTCTATTTGGAGAATGTATTTTCTTGTAAATGTAATAATTATAAAGACAAATCAAGATTATCTACATAATCTAAATCACGTCGAGTGAAACCTCAGTGCATACCTAGTTTATTCTTCTATTATAACACATAGGTACCTACATAATTTGCATGCTGATTTATTTAATTATAAGCGGACGAAAAGACCCGTCCGATTATAATTTTGGAACGACTACATCACTACTAACCATCAGGTCGAATCGCAGTCAAGCACTGGTTTATATCATTTAAAAAAATGCTGGTTTATTTAATTATAAGCGGACGAAAAGACCCGTCCGATTTTAATTTTGGAAAGACTACATCACTACTAACCATCAGGTCGAACGGCAGTCAAGCACTGGTTATATCATTTAAAAAAATGAATTTAAAAAAAGAACGTTAGACTCCATTATTAAACCTTAAGGTTGTCTGGAAGATATCGCTATCAGCGATAAGACCGCCATTGTATCCATAGATTTAGATTTATGTATAGTTTGTGTAACTTTTTTGGTGTACAATATTTTATATTCAATTCTCAAAGTGCAGTTTTTTAATAGTTTTAAACCAAAAAGACGGGTCAAAACCAACAGGTTTTATACGTTTTTAATCCGTTTTGCGTCTGTACTCGGGTGGCATATTAAAGGCCGTAATTAAAGCTTGAAGTCAGCAGGCCAGCGTGTTTCAAAGTAAGGCTAAACGGATCGACTCGCGCCATCGTTTCGCTTTTCAATATTAGGGTGTTGTAACGTTTTTCCATTTGAAATTTTTGTTTTGCTTCAATGGCCTTTAATCTTCTTTATTTTTTAACAATTATTTTTTTCATAATCTAAAAGTGTGCGTAGTAAGTATTAAATTCCTCAATTCAGAGTTAACATATATATAAACACACTAGCTTCTGCCAGTGACTTCGCCGCGTGAAAGTCGGTGTAGCAACATCTATGTATTCACAAAGGAACTATCCTGCATCGGGCAATTAAAGTTCTCCGCTCAATTTGAGCATATAGAATAGTCCGAAATCTTCTATCGGGCAATAGCCCACCAGACACAACACCTGTCTGGTCACTCCTCACACAATCCCTTCTTCCCTTTTCAACGGAGACTTACGCTCTGTTCCAAATACCCCCAAATCGGTTTACCCCCTTAGGGGTGGAGTTTTGTAAAGTCCATTCTTATTGGACATCTACACCCTATAAGGAACCTACCTGCCATATTTCAAGTTTGTAAGTGTTATAGTTTCTGAGAATTCGTGATATCAGTGAGTGGTATTTCGCTTGTATACAAATATATATAGATTTTATCACTTATTGTGATGACCAATAAGACCTGTCCCGATCAGGCTGCCTTGAGAGTGTCTTAATTGCAACTAAGTGTTAGTAAACTTGAAATCAGAAATTTCAGAATGCATAATCAATTACCTACCTAATTATTTTTTCCTAACCCTATTCTGTCAGCACCCTAATTTTAATTGAAAATTAGTTTGTAACCTATGAATAAATCCACCAATCCACATTGGGGCCGCATGGTGGATTAAGGGCCATTCTCTCTCCTAAAGAGGAGACCTGAGTCCCAGCAGTGGGAACATTATAAGGCTGATGCAATGCAATGCAATGTTATGAATAAATTGAAGATTTAGGCTACCATTATAACCACTAGATGCAGTAACTAGCTTGATAAACAAAGATCTTTAGACAATTGATACAACGTGACGGCGTGGGACATGCAGTAGTTTAGCGAATGACTGCTGGGCTGCATGTCGCGGATTCGATTCCCATACGGAACAAATATTTGTAAGGCCTACAGGGTTTTCCGGATCTGAGTGTCTTGTATATGTGAGTTCACGTGTTAATGAACACACCCACACCACCTGAAACTTATGGTGGAGGGGTATCTCGCTTGCGTTAAGCACCGCCGTATCCTCGATGCTTGCAGACGAAGAACAATGGGTAGCTCGCCGGCCGGCAGGTAAAGACCGAACCCGAGTCGTCGACTGTAGACCCAGTAGAGTCGATGCCCGCTTGAGCCACGGAGAATTTCTGATAGTCAAACCGTGATTCTAGAACGAAAAGGGTAACAGACAACAAGACATGGTTTTAGTCAGTAAAAGATGGATTTCCTTTTCTCCCTAGATTGAAAAAAGTGACGATTTCTTACTTCAAAACCACCTACGAGAATAATTCATATTGTGGTGCAACGTTTTAAAACAACAAAAAAGCTGGAGTATTTGTTGATACACTGTCTCAATGTGGAAAATGTGTGGCGTCCCATTTCAACCTCGTTAACACGGAATGAGGTTATTCACTCCACGACATAAAGATGAAAGAGGAGATGGATAACACCACACTCTTCTTAAGAAAGTACATCTTTTTTCATTTCTGCAAATTATAATATTATCATACTAAACATGGAGTTACTTTATGGATAATTCTAATAAGAATATTCTCCAGATACCATGAACCATCTTTAAATCAAGAGTGAATAGGTTTCTTCTAGGCAAAGGACAAGCGTGCTCCATCGTCGGCCACATTATTGCTTACTATCAGGTGAGATAGTGGCCAAACGTGAACCTGTTCTGATAAAAACAAAAAAAAAAGTGGCCGGGAAAACTATTTTCAGAATTTAAAAAAACCTTTTACAAAAAAATCCAACCAACTTCAATTAAAAAAAAATAAAAACAACAAGTGCAAAATAGTTTTAATTTCAGAAGTCGGTTATTCTTTAATGGTTAGGTCTCTTCGTTATTTAACATCGGTTTCTGTTTAAATTAAAGTTATTTTGCACTTTTTTTTTCATTGAAGTCGGTTGTATTTTTTAAGAGATTTTTATTTCAATGTTTCACACTTTTTAGTGGTGGTACCCCTCAGCCAAGCTTAAATAGTTACCTTCTGCCATTCAGTTCCATCATCAAATCATCATGACAATTCTAATAATACCAAACCATGGCTAGGATACATTGATTTATTACACATTCTCGGAACTTCATCATCAGATCAAAACAATGTTTCTATGGAATCAAATCGGGAGTAAATTTTCCAAACTCGGTCCACATTTGACCGAGCCAATCGGTGACCTTCTTCTTTTTGAAGTCGGTTAAATATTAGCTAAAATTGCAAACCCGAGGTTTTCACTCTAAGCCGTCAGTTTGTTCCCTTGGAATAATGTTCTGCTATAATTCAGGTGAAGCCGCGGACAGCAGCTATGTGTGTATGCTCTGTCAGGATTATCTTGCACTACTGAAATAGTGCAGTCCACATGTATGTTATGATGTCACGATATAGCAGCTGTTCGGAAGCTACGCTGCCGTTCGTAGTCTAGGGTCACCAGTTCAAAACTATGCGGAAAAGAGTGTAAAATCCCACAAACCTTTGTTTAAAAAAAGTATCCTTCGAGGGGGTTGGGCCTGGGTAACTGGCCAATTGTTGATTTCGGGTGGTTTAAGAACTTTAATACCACGATGTAGGATTTTTAATATTAGTTCCTATCTAGCGTCATAGATGCCACTACAATATAATTAATGATTGCTGTCAATATCATTCTGACAAAAGCACGGTAAACAGAATGAACGACAAGCAAAACCTAACTTCAATCCGACATACGTTTATCACCTGTCAGCTCATTGATTCACAAATAAAACATTTTATATGAAAGCTCAGATGTTCTGGGAACTAATAAACAGTTCTAAAGGAACATAACCATGAATCTTTAAGAAATGGTTCGTTAGAAGTTTACGAGTTCACTCCGGTTACCAGAGTAAAGTTTCATGTTAGCGGTAATAATCCATTTCCAATGGACTTTCATGATCCATAACGAAAAGGGGAAGGCGAAAGGTTCCGATAATACCCACTCTCGTTTCGGGAAACCGATGGAAACCTTACACCCAGTGGCGTAGCCAAGTCCCACAGGGGCGCCGTAAAAAAAAAACGGTGCATTTTTACAAATGCTTGGTTTGCTCTACGAGACGGTTGTGGACTTGTGGATAACATGTTGGGATATCATTGATATGGCAGATACGGCGGACGTTACGCCCCTGCTTACACCATTCCACTTTTGGAATTGTTAAAAAGATGTAATACCTCCAACGCAAGTTTAAAGTGCATTTTTTCAGGAAAATTAATGAAAAATACATTTATTTGTCAGAATATTGTGCAAAATTGTTATGTGCATTATATCATCATTATCATCATTTCAGCCGAAGAACGTCCACTGTTGGACATAGGCCTCCCCCAAGTGTTCGCATTATGTATTATGATCATAATATTCTACCGTTTCCGACAACTACAAATATGGTTTGTAAAATTATGGGTCATCAGTACATTAAAATTACATTATTAATCATAATAATTAGAAATAAATCAGATATTGATTATTTCTACAAGACAAAACTAAATGAAGACAAAGAGATAAATTCTAATTAATAGGGCTAATGACAATGTTAATGATATAAAAAACACTTTCAACCAATATTTTTGTATTATGTTATCAATAATCATTTTAAGATCACAGTACCAGACGCTAGATGTACCTAGTAGGAAATATTATATTTGTTTTAATAATACAATATTACGCAAACCAGGACTTTATGCATTGGAGGTATCATTTGATGATTTAGTGGTCAGTGGCCATGACTGCTATGCCAGGAGTCGTGACTTCGATTCTCGCCCAGGACAAATGTTTGTGTGATGAGCACGATCATTTGTTCTGTGACTGGGTGTAATGTATCTATAATATGTATGTATAAGTATGTTTATCAGTTGTCTAGTACTCATAACACAAGCTCTGCTTAGTTTAGGACTAGACGGCGTTGTGTGAAAGTTGTAGAATATTATATAATACTTCCAGAAAAGTCGGGCATTTTTTTTTTAGCGATTGACATTGCCGCTAACGTAAATTAGACTTGCCCCGGAAACTGTCTCGTTTCGCACGTTTTAATTACTTTCTATTTGTAAGTAGGTATCTTGTTCGCGAGGTAGCAAGGAGGCTGATTGATGAAAATTGAAATGTAATTAAGTTGACGCTTCATTCTTGAACGTCATTGTGTATTAAGATAACGTTACATTCTCAAAATTACATGGATCCTAATGCATTATGTTTTGAAGCTTTGATAGGAATCAAAACCAAAGAAAGATTTATTTATCTAACACAACACACAAGGCACAGAAACAATAATTAGGTAAACAAAAGAAAAGAAACAGAAATACAATTGTGTGCCTCACGTCTGCGTCAAAATGGGTCCTGTTGGGCATGAATGCTAGGCTAGTGACGGACGCTGGTTTTTAATTATTTCCACTGAATGATGAACGTAAATCTATTGGTGGCAAAGATTAGTGAAAGCTCTATAGATTTCACACCTGCAAATATATCTGTCTTCAAAAAGCTAGTCAAAAAACATAGCTACATCTCTACCATCTCGTGAAGTTATATATTATAGACTAGCGACCCGCCCCAGCTTCGCACGGGTGCAATGGTGATATTTAATTTATATTATCCATGTATTATACATATAAAACTTTCTCTTGAATCACTCTATCTATTTAAAAAAACCGCATCAAAATGCGTTGCGTAGTTTTAAAGATTTAACCATACATAGGGACAGACAGCGGGAAGCGACTTTGTTTTATAGTATGTAGTGTTATGTATGTATTTTATCATTTAATTTACGTATTTTTTATGTGTTTTATTTACTGTTACTGTTATCAGTGTTAAGATACATATATGTATCAATATGGTTGATGATTTAGATTATACATTAGGTACTTTTGAACTTTTCTGGCTTATTTATTTACACTGCCTGCATCTCTCATCCAACTCTCCTGTCACAGGTCTGCTGGAAAATAATTCTTATGAATTAAACAGCTCCTTTGTGCTCTTCTATCTGTATTTATTTTCATTTTCAAGTGTTTGTGTCTACATAAATAAATACTTATATTGTTGTATAAAATAAGCTAAACTGTCACCTAAGTCCGACTAGATCTGGACAGGTATTTCCGCCTGCAACTGTTGCAAGTTTATGCTCCCGGGCGAGAGGGCGGAATCCGGGTTGTGCGGGGCTCGGGAGGGAAGGAAGAGGGGAGGGTGCGTCGAAAGCAGGTCAGTGCCAAAGCAGCCTTGGCCTGCCGCCGGGGCTGCCAGCCAGACCTGTTGATACTGAATCAAATGATCGCAGCACGCGATTAGATATGTCTGTTATTGGCTGTTCAGGACGTTTGTGCGATCGTGTTTTCTAGCTTGACTGTGAAAGAATTGGTTCTAAGAAAAGTTTCAGTGTTTGTGTTGTGTATCTTGTGATGCTAATAAATAAAGGTTTGTAGCTTTTATTAGCAGTTTTGGAATGTCTTTGAGTCAGGTTTTTACGATCCGATTAAGGAGCTCAACCGTAAGCTTCTTCTAGGTTTTTCGACCCGTTTTTTTTCGGTTTAATGTAGTTCAGTGTTAATAACAAACTTTGTTACTACCTCTACTCGGATATTAAACCTATTTATGTTGATGTGTCAACAATTTTAACTCACAGTAGTTTGGCTAGAATAATTATTAAAAATCCCATAGTTTGTTTAAATGGGGGTTTCTACTAAAGCTCTGAGAAATGAAGCCACTGGTTGGAACCACGGTTAGGTTAGAAATAGGTAAAGGGCAGGTTTCTAATATACCTAGCTCTAAAAAAAGAAGAACATTGATTGCCATCCGAATAGTTTTGAGTTATTTTTACATCACCGCGCTTAGCTTCAACACAATTGGTTGTTTACGAAACATCTCTCTATTTTGGTCGAAACGATCTACATAATAATGTTATTTTCCAAATATACAGCAATCAAAACATAAAGGAATATAAATAGTTGCCGCAAAACGTCAACATTGGCTGTGTACACTTTTAAAATAGATTCGCAGAACCAAATACGGAATGTTTGTGAATTAAATATTTTGTTTTTGTTTTTATTTCTGGAAACTGCGCCGTCCTGGTGCACTGGTGGAATATGTACACGATGACTGATGACGGAACATCGTTCATCTGATGTTTTTCATATCTCATATTTTAAATCTGACCTAATTTTACTTAAAACTTATGTATGAAGAATTTAAATTGAACGCGTCGGTAATACAGGATGAAAAAATAGACATTTTTCATCTTAATTTAAGTAAGGAGATCTGGGGACTTACTCTCGAGTTTATTTCCGATCGGTCGACATTGGAATTGTGATGTTAGGTACGGTAATACGATGCCAGCGTCGAATTGGCTAAAAATTGCGTGACTGCACGCGAAGCCCAATCGCCATTTTACTTCGTTTCCCAAAAACGTCATGCAATTTAGCCCTAGCATCGAATTCAAGAGTACCTAACGTCACAATTCCAATGGCGACCGATTCGGAATTAAATTCGAGAGTAAACCCCCTGATAAGTACACATAGCAAGTAGGTATGTATGTAAACACATATGTATCACAACCTTAGAATGAAAGTAATCTAACTCAAAAATTGTAATTTGTGGGAAATGATCAAGAAAATCTTCAAAGTCGACATGAATACTTTTAAAATACCTTTTAAATGTATTTCTCCTGTATTTCTTTCTTACTAATAGTTTTCGGTTTTCGTATTAACACTTCGATCCACAACTACCCAACTTGTTCATACAAAAGTAGACTCTAAACATCGGAATTAAGGCCTATAGTGGCGTGGATGTGAGAGGACACCGGTGTCCTCTGAGCTAGGACAGATTAAGGCTCGTTCTCATAAAAGCTTTTCAGAGTAGGCTTTTAAGGCCTGTTTATAGCAAAATGAAAAATTACAGGAATTGTGAGTTAGGTAACTAGCATTCTAATACCCGTATTTACTTCTTATCAAACCATTACTTGAGGTTAGAAATCTTCACGAAAAAATTATTTTTTTCTTAACTTAAGAATATAAATTGTAACTTAAGTAATTAGTTTTACTTGATTATAAATACGGGTGTTAATGTACGATATCAGTTCGTTCTAATGAGTCAATACTTAGATAATTGGAATAAATTATTTATAAATGAGACAACAAATGGCAATAATGGCCTGCATTTGTTAGTAAGAAAGTTAATCTATGAGTCAGCAATTTAATTTTCCAAAAAAAATCAATAAAGTTTCGATTTAAAACAATTTGTCCAATTACATTTATCTAATTATCTAACAATAACCGAGCGTATCACAGTAGGTAATAGTTACATTTTGATACAAGTGGAGAAAATTTGTCATTGTGATTTGGTGACATTCGCCCGAGCCTGTAATAGAGCCAAGGGCTGAAGTCACAAAGCATTTGCATCAAACGACTCGTGGGGTTGACGCGCGCCTCGTGCGGGTCGACGTGCACCTCATAGAGGTCGACGCGCACCCAGCCTGATACGACAGATGTAATAAAATTGTAGCGCAGGCGAGCACTCGCACTTTTCCGCACTAGTGCGAAAATCAGACAATTGCGCGCCTAAAAGCGAGTTTTCGAGTAGGTGTATTGAAGACTTTTGCTTACATTTTTATACCTATATAATTAAGTAAACTTAAGAAACATATTCCAAGATCAAGACTCGAGACAAATTTTTTTAGAATTTGTTGAGTTCCTAAAAATATAAATTATAATTTATGTTTGATGTTTCTTAGCAATCTGAAATTAATTATGTTATTATTTAATTACTCCTTAATAAATAATTATGTAAAAAAAATTAATGGAATTGGAACGTGGAACACTGTTTATACATGAATACTTAATGTGAAGCGTATTCAGAACTTCACAAAGCATAATGTATAGTTTCAACAGGTGTTACCACGAGGAAAACCCAGTTATATAACTAGGTAAATTATGTTTCATAAATAACGACGTCGACCTTAATGGTCGACTGGTAGAAAATGCCTAAGGCATTAAGTCCGCCTTTGTACATAGTCTTTTGCTAGTGTATAAAGATTAAATAAACATTGAAATATTAGAAATAACATTAAATAGACAAAGTAAGCGGCAAATAAGTTGAACCATTTGAGACCCGAAAACCAGTTATAATACTCGTCACACAAGTTGAACCAACTTGATGGTTGACCTTCAATTCACAGTAACCGCATTTTGGATTCCAATTGGGTTCAATCAAAGTGGGGGGCTGCGCGTAATCATAGAAAATGGTCCAACTTATTTGCCGCATACTACTCAGTGATTTTTTGTGATGATCGTCAAATAACTCCTCGTGTTCTGAGTGGAGCAAGAGGGAGTGTCACTTAAGACTTTTACTAACTATAACCCGCCTGGAGTTTTTGACGGCATATCTTCAAGTGAAGTTCAGTGTCTGTTTTAATTATACTCAAATTGATTCCTAGTATAATGCAAATTGATTCTTCGGGATATGTCAGTAACCATGGTACTCCTGCAGATATCTGTATTATTGATGAGATCACTTAAGGAAACTCCTAGCATAGCCCTTTGCGTTGCCCTATGGGTGACTTTAAGTCTTCTGATGAGGCATATTGCAAGAATATTATAAGCGACCACGCCTCGGAGCCATATGTTATCACTGGCAACACACACTGGTCATAGACTTGAGATACTGTGGTATATTGGGCGAGAAGATACCGCGCAGCGTCTCGAACGCCGGCCAGCCGAGTCGGATTCGACGATTGACCAAGCGTGTTATAGCGTGTATGAATAAAAACAATTTTACTAAGAGTCTGAAAAAATAAAAGTAAATCAGCATATTTATGTCGCTTTACCGCATGAAATGGCATCGCAGGTTTCTGCGACGCCACGTCGCAACACATCGCGTCGCAGTTTTATGTGCGAGCAACACAGCATAGAAAAAATCAGCCTGTACAATACCGTTCTAGTTATTATAGACAAATCTATATCAATCAACGCTTGCCATCAAATCGGTCATAATCGGCTATCTATTCTTTGTGCTTTTCGTCCATCGACACCTCTCCTTTACATCCACGCCGCGTCTGTGCGTCCTAAAGCACATATTATGATAAACATCTGACCGTGGCTACCCATTTGATGGTAGTCGGGGTCAATGACCGAATGATCGTTACGACCGAAGTAACCTTAAATTCAGATTTTAATTATTTATACGTTTAGTTATTACTGCGGCAACAGCAATATATGCGAAAATCTTTAGAGTTTATCTACGAGTATTACGATTTATGAAATACATGCCGCTGACAGACAGATGAATTGACGGACGGGGATCGGACGGACAGACGGACAGCGGTGTCTTAGAAATAGGGTGCCATTGGTGGTTGCTCGTTGTCGGACCAGGCCTCAATAAGCTGTCAGCATGAATGTCGAGGCGAGCTGAGGCCGATGCCTGCTAGAGCTACGGGATTTATCGAAAGAGTACTGTAGATGAAGTTTAATTGAAGGGTATATGCAAAGAACAGAGAATGTCATAATAATTGTATATTTGTACTTTATACTGGTATCACATCTATGTATAATATAATTTCATTTTTAACTAGTTAAGTTTTTGTGGAACTACATACGTTACTGCAAACTTTGATCTCAATAAAAACTATTAATCTTCTGAACTTTAATAGTTTTCTCTTAAAATCGTGTGATAAAAACATTCTGTTAAATTTTTACTGGTTTTCACAAAAACTCAACAAATTTCGATAAAACTACAGTATCTTAGTTAGAGCCGAAACCAGGGACTGCATACCGAAAAAATATCGGTTATAAGGGTTAACGGTATGACGTCATACTTTTTCATTTCAATACCGAAAAATAACGGTACCGTTATTTTTTACGGTACCTAAACCTCTAACATTAAGATATCCTTTGAAACCCCTACTCCCGCGCTTTTTCGTCGTGCCAATCGCAATACACTTGTTGCGATAGCTGGCAACGTCGCATTTACGTTTGATTAAAGACCGACCGGAATTATTTCGGTTGATTAAAGATTAAATAAAAGTATAGCGGTACCTAAAAAAAATAGCGCTATCATTATTTTATACCCGTACCGTAACCGCAAATCTTAACCGGTTCCGGTAATCGAACGGACCGAGCCCAAGTCGGTCATGGGTCAGCTTCCGTAAGGAATACCCGGCCCCGGCACGATAGGCAACGAAGGAACGGGGTAGGTTTTTATTCAGTTAGAGTCTGACACTACTTCCCGCTCCGCCCAAGGGCGGGATTTGTCATTGGATGATTTCACCTACTATAAAAAAACAAAATTAAAAAAGAAACCCTATAAGGGTTCCGTATTTTCCTTTTGAGGTACGAAACCCTGAAAAACAAAATTTCCGATGGTTACTCTACGGTAAGTAATAAAATAGGGTTCTAACATACGACAGATAAGTTACTTGTTCTTATTTTGCGATTCCAGGGTGAGTATCAGTAAAAGCTATTCATATTCATAAGAACATTGACCCCCTGAAAGATTACCAATGAGATAAAGTCACTTTGTATAAATTGCTTAATCAAAGTGCCATGAGTTGAGTAGAATCAACACTTTTACAAAGAATTTTATGAGTGAAAAATTATACATTCAAGTCAAATTAAGTTCATTAATTCAAAACATGAAATCGTTAAGTAAACTCATTATAATTCGCTAACAAACATCTATAGAATACCAGCGGGCGGCGTTGGACTTCAAATTGAATAAAATTACAAATCACTGAAATAATTTAACTTTCTGACGGCAATTACCAAGTAATAGAACTGAGACTTAAACGAAATTAACTAAAAACCTCCCGAACGTTTAATTTATATAATATAAGGACAAATAAAACGTGTAACTTTAATTAATATTTAATGAAACCTATGTAAGGTACCGGTAATCTTTTATAGACACGACGGAAAGTAATTTGAAGTTGAACCTCGCGAAGTTTCGTCTTCAACATTTTAATAATGAGATTACGAGTTTTCAATGGTTGTTTAACGTGCATTTAGCTGTAAATTGAACGATTTTAACGGTGTTATGTATAAAGTAGCTTTTTGTTTACTAGGACTACATAAACTAGGGTTGTCAAATAGAGTAAGTAATCTGATTTTATAAGGGGAAAATTAAAAGTACAATATTAGAATACAGAGTACCCTTAATTGTCTTACTTTTTGCCAAACAATCTTTTCGTTTTCCACTACCAAACAACTCCGAAAATGTTCCATTGTTTTAATTTACCGCAACTTTGCAATTTATGACCGTCAGCACGAAAATATTTCAATAAAATATTGAAATTACAGGACTTCATGGTTTAAATCTTTTGATTTCAAAATAAATAGAGTATTTTAGTTTACTCTATTTCATTTGTAGATTATAAAGTAGGTACTCTTCTGCAAAATAGAGTACAATACTCTATTTTAGAGTACGGTTGGCAAGCCTAATATACATAAAGGCACCAGAGGCGGCCTTAACCGTTACGAGGTACCGAACGATAAATCTTTGCGAGGCCCCCAACAAGGACCTCGCAAAGATCTATTTTTTTGCAAAGTGTGTGACTCAAAACTTAGTACTTCTTATGATATAATTTAAGTGTTGCAGCAGTTGCAACTCTTGAATTGTGTCAAATATGCAAATATGCTGACGACCCTAATAAAAAAAATTAATAAAAAATTGTTACGAAATGCAAAATTTATAAAAAGGTATGCAAAGAGAATTGAAGAAGATTTTTAATGTTTAAAATGAGTTTATTTCATGCACGGCGTAAGACTTGAAAATGAAAACCCATTTACAAAATGAAAATTTGAAAAAATAAACGAAAGAATGAAATGAATTAATTTGAATGAATGATGATTTGAAAATTTATTAAATGGGCTACCCACATCATTTTCTTTTAAAAAAAAAGTAAGAACTAAAAAGCGATATCGTGTCATCAAACTTAAAAAATTAGATACCTATTTCAATATTAATGGAAACTTATTTTTCTTATCGAGTTGTTGCGAAAGTCCCCTACAAGAGCGAGGCTTTAGCGGAGCCATCAGGGGCGCCGCTAAAGCCGCTACTGAAGGCCCGAGTAATTTATGTAGTGAAAAGCCGTTCTGAGTCCCAGACTTTATTAAGTCGGTGACATATCACACTAATATAATACCATAAAGGTGAAAATTTGTGAATATGTTTGTTAATTCTTCATGCTCGAAAGCCTGAATGGATTTTAATGAAACTTTGTACACGGGTAGACCATATCCTAGAACAGCACATAGAATACTTTGTACCTCGGGAATATTTTCCCTTGGAACAATTTCCTGCTCTCATGTGCACAACGTCGACGATTCCTAAAATTAATAAAACACAATAGTCACATTTTAAATGACACAAGTTTTGGCCAGTTAGGTGACCATAAATCATGACTGTGTTTGGTCACTAATTACCAGTCACCCTATATACCTGAACTGATCGATTTAAATTTTTAGTAAACAAGAGTATTTAAATCTCGCGACCCGCTTTAATATCATGTAATTTGTGTAATGACGTTTATAGATCGAAAACGCTTGTTTTTTATTCTTTTTAGCCCATATAAATAAAAAACAGTTTAGTTTCCCGACACATACTACCTGAATGTATAAAGTCAAGAGTAAATAGGTTACTTCTAGGCAAGCGTGACAACCTCAAATCCAGAACGGCCAATTACTACTTAACAAATTAATAAACTAGTGCGCCTCACCATCAACGATTGCATCACTGCTTACCATCAGGTGGGATCGCAGTCAAGCAATAGCCTATATGAATACATAAAAAAAAAAAAAAAAACTGAACAATACATTACACATATATGTTATTTTTACGAAGACAACAATAGATATAATATGAAAAACCATTACGAGATTGACATTACGAGGTACGAAACGACCCATCTTTAATATGTTTACGTGGAATCTCTTGTTTGTTTGTTATCCTATCCAATCAACTTTATCAACAAGTCCAGATGTTACCCGAGCCCTGTTCGAACTGACCGAGTCAATCACGAATTCTGTGGCGTCAAATAAGGATAACCTTCTTTATTCTCTAATAAGATATTGGAGAAAACCACAGCTGGAATCTAAGAAGAATTCCCTTTTACGTTGTAGGGATCAAATTCTCTATCTAGTGTTTGTGCAAGAGTTAACAACTTAGTAGATAAAAAGATATATCATAGTCCAACAACGATCCCAGAGTCCTGATATAAATAAAAATATTAAAATAATGATAATCTTTATTCATTCAAACGTTAGCACAATACATATTATACGCAATGATAACAGACCACGAGGAAGTGCAACGCGACATTGCGATAGTGACGGTACATTAGCAACATTTTTTTATGTTTGTGTTACGAAACGTGCAATACGTGTATTTGTATCTGTTTCAGAATAATTTTGCTTGTTTAGCCTCTGTTAAGATTGGCCACCGTGATCGAAATTCGGTCAGAATTAATACTTTTTCATTATTGACAGTCTAACGCTTTACGCTCACGTCACGCTTTAACAAATAGTTTTAAGAATTCTTTTGTTTGTTACACAGCTATGATGCGGCGTGGTTCGATGGCAATGCCGGCGATCGGCGGGGGCGAGCCGCTGATCGTGGTGGAGGAGAGCGGCACCGAGGACACAGACTCGTCGCCGCACTCGTCAGCACCCGCGCGCGGCCTCTCCATCGACCAAGAGTCGCCTCCAGACCCATACCACCTGTCGCCCTGGCGTGACACGCGTAAGCACTCGCTGCCAACACCATCTTGCACCACTGGACCTACTGCCAGTCAGGTTAGTAGCTTGGAAAGTCTTTAAGAATTGATCATCGACTAGGAGTCGCCACCAGACCCCTACCACCTGTCGCCCTAGCATGACACGCGTAAGCAATCGCTGCCGACATCCTGTACCACGAGACCCATTGCCAGTCAGGTTAGTAGCTTGAAAAGTCTTTAAGAACTGACCATTGACCAGGACTTGTATCAATGAACCCATTGCCAGTCAGGTTGGTAGCTCGGGAGGTTATTAAGTACTCACTAACCATCCATCATCCATCTGCCGCTCTTGCGTGATACGTGTTTGCACTCTCTACTGACGCCACTAGACCTACTGCCTGTCTGCTTGAAAAGTCTTCAAGTACTTTATCAACATTGGAAATCGTTCAGAAATCATTACAATTACAATATCAGAAGTCGTTAAGTAACCATTGTTGTAAAAGCTTTGGAAGCTTTTTGGCCTAAGTGGCATCGTATTTTTATTTTATAGTTGTAATGTAGAATTTTCATGATAATTTCAAAGTACAAAGTGAAAGATCGTTACATAGTTTTATTTGGATTACTTGTGGTAAAATTGAGGACGTGGAACATTTTCTCAGGGAGTGTGCTCGGAACGAGGTGGAGAGGGAGTCGGTGATGAGAAAGTTTAACATTAATTGAATGTATGTAGGAGTTATCCAGCGCGTTTTAACTGATCCGATAACGGAATTGGCGAAAATGTTGTACCTGCTACCGCCACAGCCTCAACACCGACTCCCTTAGTAGCCAATGGAAAAATATATTTATTAGGTTAATGGAAACGAATGATGTAGATATCCTTTAGTACAATGGGTTTATTATTTCGTACAAGGAACAATGAAACCCTAAATAAAAAAGGAGTAAAAAAAAAAATATCAAAAAAAAAACACCAGCTTGAAATCCTGTAAGCGTGAATTTCAAATGAAACAACTGAATCCCTAATTAAGTTCAGAAGGCCTAACTACAGCAATCGATGATAACATCAGTGCCTAATACGGAGAAAATTAGCAATTCAGTCGTATCCTAATCATCGAAGGCTTATCAGAGCTTATCTGATTACAGCCATTCGAGGAATATCGCAGTATTACGCGATATTACCTTTTACCAGCTGCTCCTTCCACATCTATTTATAGATCCTTTTCGTAATAGAACTAGTTAATAACTTCCTAGAATATTATTAGTTAGATATAGTTGTATAGACAGAAAACGTGACACAGGTTGCAAGAAAAGTGTTTTAAGGTTATTACTTCAGGATAGTCCATGAAATTCGAATCCTCTTAAGTTTTTTGTATTTTGCTGGTCAGTGTCAAGTCCTATGTTCATTAAAATGTGATTAGCGACCGTAACACTGTTGTGTTTTCTTCGTCGAAGTCCACTATGATACCGCAAGCATGGGTTTAAAAAGTTGTGGCCACAAATACAAATGAAACAAAAAAAAATCTTTATTGATTTGTGTAACATTTTACAACTCTCTCTGACTCCTGCTAGCGAGTTGCTGTGGTAATACATGATAACATATTATGTTGTGTACATCAGGTACGGCGGCTGTCGGAGCGAGGCGAGAGCGCGGCTCGTGAAGCGCGCGAGGCAGCATTCCTGGCAACACTGCAATCTACACAGCCGCAGCCAGGCGGCAGAAGGTGAGATTCTCCACGAATTTGTTTGTTTATTATGTTATAGGGTCGTTGCCCTTAGCATCTTAGACACTATTATGACATTATCAATATAAAAATCAGTATTACCTACTTTTTCTCAAGATATATGAACGGATTTTTTTCTTAATTCAGCGTTTAGTTTTAGTAAATGTGGTTTACAAGCACTCCCTTTTGTCAGTTAATTAAAAAACACCCTGTAGATACAATGGAAAAAGTATAAATCTTACGATTCTTCTTCTACTACACCTACGCCCACCACTTTCAGAATTTGATCGCTACTATCATCGCTATTTTCAAATAGTTGCATACGAAATCGAAAGACAGTATAAACTGGCAGCACTCCTAATCTCATTCCCACACCCTCATCATAACTCTCATCCACACACACACACACACACACACACACACACTATAAATTATTTATTCTTTTATTATTATTATGTTTTACTTATGTTCGTGTTTATTTTTTATTTTTAAAATACTTGTGTCGTTCTCTTCTTTTTTTTATTCTTTAACTTCACTATTAGTTTGATTTTGTTTAATAATCACCATGTTTATATCGACCTTTTGTATATATAGAATATGTACAACTCTGATCCCCATGATACAGACTAAAGTCTAGTTTGGGGATCAAAGTTAACAATCATGTGTAATGTATTTGATTATTAATAAACTTACTTACTTAAACTTATTTATCTTTAATGTTCTAAAAATTCTTCAGTACTTCGCTTCCAATAATATTTTAACAATTCCAATAGCTTATTAAATGTTTCTTTTCAGACATTCCGTAGTAACAATATCTCGAGTGCCTCAGGCACTGTTCGGACGCGGCCGTCGCGAATCCATCGCCGCGTTCCCAGCCCTCGCCCGCCAGCGCAGGGACTCTGGCTCCAAGAAATGTGAGCTAATCTGACCATTCACAAACTAACCATTAAATATGTACCTCACAGTAATAAAAATTGTTTTTTTTTTTTGCATTCAGCTCTCGTTTCCATTGGAGGACCTCCAGCCACAGACACACTTGGTAGCACCCATAACCTACAGTTAGACATAATGGACGACATCGTACAAGCTCGCAAAGTGCGCATGCGTCTCTGGAACACTTCGAATGAACGAGTCTGTGAAGTTCAGCCTTTGGACGAACGCTCGCCTATGGGCGGCTCTGTGCGGTACACGAACCGTGGTCGCAGGCACTCGGACTTCGTCGGCGCACCCCTGCCGCCAATACCAGCGCGTCGCCGCGCTTCAGAGATGCCGCCACCGCCGCCCATCCCACCACGCAGCGGCGTCACTGGCGTCGGCACCAGCGCTAGCACCGGCGTCGGAGTGGTCTGCACTGACACAGACCTTCACTTAATGCTCAATGCGCTCACTTCTTCAGCCACAGAGATCGATCGCTGCGGTAAGCCAGAGCGGACCCGACGTTTAGCCGATATGAGGTCCAGCAGTTTCGATGCATCCTCGCTGCGAGACAAACCCTTGGACTCAGGCACCACTTGGTTCACTCGAAGACATCAGACATTAGCCACGAAGAAACAAGAAAATGAACCGAAGAAGAGCAAAGTGACTTTTGCCCCAGATTCAAAACCAGCACCCGGAGACGCAGCAGCTGTGGTCTGGGACAAACCTTCAGGATCTGTTGTGGATGCAAGTGCACTTGGCAGTGCCATCGAAGTGTTCCTTAGGAAGAGCTCTGCTGTAGACCCGGGAGCATCCACATCTACGGCAGCAGTCGTGAAAGAAACAGCACCGAAAACTGAGGTTCGACTGAAGACGCGAGACATTCCAGCCACGGTCCGGCCGACGGGACGCCCAGAGGGAGAGCGCTGGTACCCCAACAGGCCAGAGGAGGAGGAGGTGACGGAGAGCTGCGACGCTTCTCTCTGCTCGTCATTAAAAGACCTTTTCGTGTAGACACCACGTGTGTATTTAAATCTTGTAAATTATAACGTACCTTTAGTTGTCGAGTAAAGATTCGTTTCTAAAATGGAGTGAGAGGTGTGGCGCAGCGGCCGCGGTGGTCGCGACGTTGCGTGCCTGATTGTACTTTATGAATCTTTCTATGTGATAGACCACGCGCCGGCGCCGGTCGTCCTGAGTCGACTCACGACCGACGCCTGACTCGCGTAAAATTATTTTTAGAGTAAATTCTATTTTCATTGTAAATTTTTTGATAATAGCGATCAGAATATTGACTTATTGTTAGATAGAGAATTATATTCGTAATGAACGGGCGCGCGTTTTCCACGCCGAGAGGCGGCCTCCCCCCGCGCGCCCGCCCCTACCCGTCTCGTTCACAATCTGTGTAATTGTAATCCAGTGTTACCATTAAAACAATTAAAACTTTATCATATAGCAGACATTAAAATGGAGACGTCGGGAGAAACGTACGCTTAATAGAAGAAGGCGACATTCTGTCGGCTTTAATCAATAAAAGTTTTTATCGATGTTATACTGCATTTTCATTTAGATCGCTTGTTCCTTTCCTCTACTTTTGATGCACTAGTCAAGTCAAAACTCCAAAGCCTTAAGCTATGACGCCGAGTCACTAGCCGGTTGGTTTTCTATCATTTACATTTCGGGACAATACACACTGTATTGGAATTACCTACACAATTTAAAGTCCGTTCTATCACTGGACCACTAACAATACGGCGTTGCGCCATCAGTAGATGGTGGATATCTCACCCATAACCAGATAGCTATAACCTTAGGGTATTTAAGTCAAGAGTGAACTAAGTTACTTCTAGGTATTTGTACTCCGTCGTTGGCCACATCATCGCTTACCATCAGATGAGATAATGGTCAAACGCCAGTCTATATAAAATAAAAATAAAAACTTAATAACGTAAAAATACAAAAAGTTTATTTGTGTACACAGCAGGGGCGTAGCTACCGCTGTATCTGCCGTATCAATTATACGGGGCCCCCACTCTACAGGAGCCCCGAAATAGGCAAAAATTCGCAACATGTTATCCACAACCGTCTCGTAGCCAAGCATTTGTAAAAAGAAAAACATTTTTTTTACGGGTCCCCTGTAGGAATTTTCATACGGGGCCCCTTTGGGACTATCTACGCCACTGGTACACAGGTACAATTTAGTTGTTAGAAAATTACATAAGTGTCTCTATCTTCTGCCACAGTACCTGGCATACAATAATAACGTGTACCGAAAAAGTTTTTCATATCATTCAAGTGTGAAGGAAGCTCAAAAGTCGCCAACGTTTATATTTCTCTAAAACGACGAAACCGAGCAAACGCGTGAGTGACATCGGCACCAATCTCCTCAAGTTTTACGTGATAACTTTTTCAATTACTTGGATAGGTGAGCTCCCAACCGTTTAAGTTAAAATAAACGTCGGCGATATAGTTAATGTTCTCATAACTTTGCCGAGAGCGAAGCAATAATGTCTCGTTGCCATTTATTCTTGGAAGTTAGAGATCGATAGAAAAACTCAATTGTTCTGTACCTATATGGAAGAACCTAGATGTAG